>CM031243.1:278070437-279457285 GCA_018340775.1 Taxus wallichiana var. yunnanensis | reverse complement strand
AAAACACAACAACAAGGAAATCAAAACAACAACACACAACAATGTGCGTAAGCACTTGGAGGAAAACACCTAATTTAAATGTACGTGGTGGTGGGAACGCTTCTCAAAAACAAGCTTTGAGATGTATCCCATTCACATGAATGGGTAGTTCTTCTCCATTGAGCCTAGATAGACGGAACGAATTTGCCTCTTTGCAACTTGTGATGATGTATGGCCCACTCCAGAGAGCGTCAAACTTGGCATGCTTGCCTGGTTTGGCCATGTCTTCATCCCATTTGAGAACTAAATCTCCCTCTTGAAAACACCTGTTGGATGCCTTCTTATCAAAATATTTCTTAACTTGAGCTTGATGCTGCTCCAAAGTTTTCATAGCCTTGTCTTGTACTTCCTCTAACTCCATGAGTTCAGCAAACCTTATTGTTAGAGGATCACTCTCTATAACTTCAAGTTGATGAGCTAACTCCAAAGAAGGTAACTCCAATGAGAGTGGGAGTTTTGCCTCTCTTCCATATACAAGAATGAAAGGAGAATTTTCGATGGCCCTTTTAGGTGTGATCCGATCTGCCCATAAGGCGGTCTTAAGCTATGTATGCCAAGTCCTCTTGTTAGTCTCCTTTCTCATTAGTGGCTCAGTTTTGGGATTAATTGGTCTCTGTTTCTGACAAACTGGCTTAGCATTAGGATCTAGTTTGATGGTATGTTGTGCTATACGGATCAAAAACACGTAGATCTTTATAGCTCCATGAAAAGATGTCATGATACTCTTGAAAAATTTGATGAAAGCTTCTTTCTCTTTAGAAGTACACACTTTTCCGATCTTAAGAAATTTTTCATTTGATACTTCAACTTCCTCAAAATATTCTTCTCGACCACCATGTTAGGTCTTTGTCTTGTGACTTGGTCATCTCGAATTGAAAATGGATTCCAAAGTGACTAAACCTTTTGGTAACTTGTTGCTTTTCAATTGAATAATTTGCTCACCATATGACTCCTACAACTTATCTTGATTCTTTGTAGCAAACTCCACCTCTTCTTGTAGGAAGAGGAAAATTTGTTTGTCACTATCAAACACTTGCCAACTACTCACATTATCAGGGACTGTTGGTCAAACCACCATTTTAACAAATTTCTGCCCTTCTTTCATGATATCAACTGGTATGTTGTATTGTGAACCAATTGTAGCAAGCCTATCTGCATCTTGATTTTGATCTCTAGGGATTGCATGGATTCCAAAAGCTTCGAAATCTTCAATCAGGTCCCAGACTCGGTTCTTGTATGATCTTAAAAGATCATTTTTGGATGCACTACGTGCCGAAACTTGATGAACAACTAACTCACTATCTCCAAAAATAGTCAGGGCCTTGATTCCCTTCCTTTGGGCTAGCTGAATTCCTTGCACAAGAGCCTCGTATTCAGCAACATTGTTAGTGCAACTGAACTGCAACCGGAAAGATGAGAAGTACTTATCTCCCTCTGGAGAAATTAACATAACACCAGCACCGGATCCATTCTTACTTCTTGAGCCATCGAAGAACAATTGCCACAATCCTTTAGAATCACTTGGTGTTTTGACAAGTTGTGGTATGATCGTATCTTCTTCATGGATACAGTAAGTACCTAATCCTATTTCTTCCAAGACTAGCAAACCAACTTCTTCTTCTGCCAATACATCAGCATAGGGATCATACTGATGATCTCTACTTACTTCATCTAGCAAAGTATCAGGGACTTCCTCAACAAGGGTGGTTGGTTCATGATCGGCATCTTCCTCTTCTGGATCACCGATGGTGTAATTTCCATTTATGGGACTAGCAGTGTAGGGTTCTACATGATTATGGCAGATTGGTTCTGCCCTTATAGTTACTTTGGTTCCGTATCAAGTCTTGAGAATCATATGTGACCAATCGGCCGATAGGTAACCGCCCATCTTGGCAGTGAAATCCCGTGATAGGTAGATGGCAAAGAGGGGAGGGAGATCAATGACTGATATGTCTTGGGTGAATGACAAACTTAGGCATGCATGAATAGTAAGTTGAAGTCCTTTGATAACTCCAATAATCTTAATAGTTGTGCCATCCCGCTGAACAACCCCTCTCAGAATCGGCGCATATTGTATGCCTAGTACATCTGTAATTTTTTGGCATGACAGAGCTATTAGCACAAGAATCGATCATGCAATTATGTACCAGGTGGTCGCCAATGATCAGGGAAATGTAGAATGGTGGTGGTTTGTTTGCCGTAGGAATGATTTTCCCTTCCGGTTGACACAAATTTGTAGCATTTGTCACTCCATGGCTTGGTGATCCGCTGGTTGTACTAAACTGTTCAGAGCTTCTCGCAATAGGTTTCTTTGGGAAGGGATCGAGAGTGCGTCCCACATGGTAACGCTCAGATTGGTTTTCTTCATTTGTTCTACTATGCTGAAGGGAATTGCTCCAACTTTGATGACACTTTTTTGGGCATTGGGGTCCTCCTTTGGAAAATTTTTGTTGGGTACCATGATGCCTGGAGAACCATCTTTCCCTACGGTGTGGCTAGCCGGTGTTTTTAGTGATTTATTTCCCACATTTTTATCAATTGCCATTTGAAACCCAGGTTGAGAAGTGGATGCTAGATCAGCTTCGAGAGGTTGAGGCTCCATTGCTCTCTTTTTGGAATGAGTGTTTGCTGCCACTGATGAAGAATCTATATTCAATCCGCAAAAATCTTCTTCTTGCCAGTTTAGCAACGTGGATTCTTCAGGTGCCTACGGTTGATCTGTTGCTTCTTGCGTAGATGAATTATTTGTTAACTCTGAAGGGGCAGATACACTTTGAACCATAAGGGCCTGGCTAAGAACCCCATTGGGACAAAGATTTTTATTTTGAGGTTGAGAGCAAGGATAACACCATTCATAGTCTTGAACTAGATTGTTTTGAAAAGGTACTATAGCTCTAGATGAGCTAGCTGCAAGAGGGTTCTGAAAGTTCAAGGGCCCGACCTTTGCTGCAACTTGACTTTTAGTTTGATTTCGAGGCTGATTGTTCCTTGAAAAGGAGAAGCGGTTAGCTTGATACTGCTGATTTTGTGGCGATACTGAGATGATTGTATTGAAATTGTTACCTTTTGAGTGCAACGAGCTCATTTCCAAAATTTTGCAGTAGTGACTTGACTTCAAATAGGTCATTTGAAGAGGCGAGGAAGATTTAGATGGTTGCTTGGAGTCTACTAGAATAGGAGCAATGATAGGCTGATGATTCGTAAGATCTGGAGAAAAGGGCATTGGTGGTCGTGGAGCTATCTTTCCAGCCTGAATCAAATAATTCTCTGCACTTATGGCAACTTCGTAAGCATCAGGAAGTGTAGTCCCTCCCATGGACTGGATCATAACTACTACATCACTATTCAAGGCTCGCAAATCGTACAAGAATGCATTATGTGCAGAAGGCTTTACGAGTGCCGGAATCCTATTCCAATTCCTATGGAATCGGAAGTTGAAATCACTCATGTATTCTTGGGAAGCCCTCTTTATAGTAGTAAGTTGTTCCAAAAGTGATAGGTGATCACTTTTGTCTTCAAATTGTTTACATAGCTTTTCTCCCAACTTGTCCCAAGTGGTTATAGTGCCAACACCTAACCTGCGAAACCATTGAAGCACTTTTCCCTTGAAAGAGGTAGCAAGAAGTCTAATTGCAACGTTGTCTTCGGTGATATTATGTACTGCACAGATGTTGGCTACATAAATGATATGCTCCATTGGAGTAATGTGAGTTTCCCCCGTGTAGAAGGGTAAACGTTTGAGTGCCGCAACAGATATTGGGTCACGTTGAGCCAACATAAGAGGACCTGCTTGCATTGAAAGGGGGAAAAACTTGGTTCCTCGTCATAGCAACGAAAATGTTGATTGTTCCTGGGTGGAGGAAATATTCCGTAAGGAGGAGTTGAATGACCCCTACTAGGTAAATCTGCAACTGGGGATGTGGAAATGCCTCTTCTGCTTCTCTTTGGAGGAGACAAGGAAAGTTTGATATGCTGATACTTTCCTTTCTTTAAAGAATCTCTTGTCTGAATTCTTCGCATAAGTTACTGCACTGAGATTTGGAATCCAGAGATATAGAGTCACAGGTACTTTGACTTGTGTAAGTGAGAAGAGAAGTACCAACTCTGTCCCACCGGGTGTGCCAAAAAATGTTGTGTGTGGTCGCACGGTGGCTTAAGATTTCTTGTTTGATAATGAGACACCTCTGAAAGATGGAACTCTAACTTCTGTGATGTCCCACCGGGCGTGCCAAAAACTGTTGTGTGTGGTCGCACGGTGGCTTAAGATTTCTGTTTGATAATGAGACACCTCTGAAAGATGGAACTCTAACTTTTGTGATGTCCCACCGGGCGTGCCAAAACTGTTGTGTGTGGTCGCATAGTGGCTTAAGATTTCCTGTTTGATAATGAGACACCTCTGAAAGATGGAACTCTAACTTCTGTGATGTCCCACCGGGCATGCCAAAAATTGTTGTCACCAAATCACTGCACCCCGAATGGCCTAGGATGTGAATAGGACGTTCGGTGTGATTGGGACACATGGGATCACCTCTCAAGTCTGTGGGACTTGGGCTCAAGGTGAACCTCCAGAGAAGGCCGGCTTCCTCTTCCTAAACTAAGTGTTGTACTACTCCTAGTGTAACAAAAATGATTATCTAGTCCTATGCTAACATTTTCATGGGGTTTTAGGGAAAGAGATTTACAGAAATGAAACTATACTAGGGATGGTGATGCACCAAATAAAGGGTGTCTTGATTCGGGAAGGTTTAATTTGAAGAGGGTGTGTGCACCACAGTCAACTTCACCTACTGCAACTTAGAGAGTGTACGGGATACCACAAACTAAGAGACGCGCATTCCCTTTGTTAATCTTTATCAGACCGAGAAATATACCAGTTTCCCATTGAAGAAGGATGAACTCAAGAAGGGTGAACAGACACCACAACTCAATTGCATGCAATACTCCACCAATTGATAAGCACGAACTCTAATAACTGCAATAGAAACTTAAACTTACACAAAGGTACTGTAAGTATGAGAAAGGCACAAAGAAGCATAAAAGGATGAAAGGACCGAGATTAGTCACAAAACACACACTTTTATTGCTTCAATAACATGCACAATGCATAATACATTTAGAAGAGGAAATAGTTGCCATTACGAGTCTTGAAGAGGAGGCTTGAAAGTTCTCTCAACACACAAGAACAATTTTGCGTAAGAGAGAGGATTCTTGAAAAGTATACACTCGCTTGAGATATCTAATCGTCCAACTTATCCGAATTGCTGTTGGAACCCTTTGAAATGAGCTTCCAACTTAAATTTATAGAAAAATATGTGACAAAGAAGAGGAAATGGTCATAATTGCATTCCTAAAATGAAGGCCCATGATGTATTTATTACGAGTTAGTTGAACCACTTGAGAAGGTTCCATCATGGTTCATTAATTGCACGATGACCTAGTCTTCTTAATTAATTAAAATAATATTTAAATAAAATATTTAAATAATAATAATAAATATTATTATTAAAATATTTAAATAAAAATATTAATTTAATTAACATAATGTCGGGACCTCCCCGTTGACCCGTTTGACTTGAAGAGGAGGGGGGTCCATGTGGATAGAGTCTGCACATAGCCAAACTCGATGAGCTTCGAATCCTCTAACTCGGTGTTGCACTCGATTTTTGACCCCACACTAACTCTTTCCTTGCTTTGGTAATCGCGCTCTTTTGCATTGAGTCCTTCGAATGGTGAGCTATCAAACTCGATTCTTATCATTTTCCTCTGTTAACTCGAGGCCATTTATGCATTCCACGTTCAAACTTCATGAAACATCACCACGAGCTCCCTGCAAAGTCACCGAGCTCTTCATCCAGCAAATGATCTTACCTTTCCTGGGCTCAAACTCACTTGAATACCGAGCTTAACCCAATATTTCTAAAAAGAATGGTTTTACCACAATGCTCACAGATCTTCCTTATCATATAACACTTGTAGTAAGAATGTTTTGGCTTTTCCATAATAAGCACAATTTGTACCCTCCAAAAGATGAGAAAATGCCATTACCAATAAAGACCAAATGCTTCCATGATGATGACCTGTGCTCATGCCCATAACATGTCGATAGACACACTTGAGACTGATTTTTGGCCAAAGAACCCTTCGGTATTTTGGCAGTGCATTCGGCAATCTCGGCTCCAAGAGGACCTTGGAAAAATGTATAGGTAACAACCATATGAATTCTTCCTTAGTCGTGGATCAAAGATAATAGAAATAAGCTAGATAAAATTAGCTTAAAACTGCAGTATAATAGTCCATTGTAAAAAACAAGTTTCTCCGAACACAGTATGCAGAATACTTTTTATTATACGATTGGACGTACATAATGGAAGGGTATAAATATTTCAGATCGCCTTTGAGTTTTTCAAAGAGACCATTTACAAGTAACAAGGACGTGGCATACAAAACGGCCGACCAGGTATTTCAGAGTTGACCTTCACATTCAATTCATTTCTCGGAGAAAAAATGCTAAGAAATATGAATCGTTTCATTTTGCACCATAATAAACCTTCATCTCCTGATTCAGGGAAATTTTATAAAGCCTTGAATAGTGTGACTCCAATCCATCGTACACGGCAGTGAATATTTGTTTCCTGCAGCTGCCATAGATCCGAGTTCAGAATAAGGATAAGCCACAGTTGGACAACCTGCTTGCTGGAAGCGTTCAAAAGGCTTCTACTATACTGCAACATGCCTGCTGCCTATGCGTGGGAGCTTGTCTCGTGACCACATCAAGTTCAGAATTATACAGAGGACGAGGAGAAGGTCATGGAGTTTTCAGCATTGCTTTCCCATCAAACTCTTCGCATATGAGCCATTAACGCATCACCTTTGTTGGGTATGCCTGTAGCCTCCGCTGAAATTGGTATCACATCGTGCTTTTTAACCCATGACCCGCTCAAATTTACAACTGTCCTATTAATCCTCCCGGTGACTTGCACAAAGACTTGGACCACCCCAAGCTGAACGAAATTCTGTTTACATGGCCCGTGCGGAAGTCTCATGATGGATAGCCATCGTAATATTTCCGCACTTGGCAGTTTGATCTAATTTCTCCCATTCACGGAAGTCGATCATGGTTTTCCATCCCAAAATTTCCACTTGGCGGTGCTTTCCCAAATTTCCACTATTCATTCCTTAGCGCGGGATTAATAGCTTGGACTGCCATCGTAATATTTCCACGCTCGGCATACTAGCTCCAAATCCCCGCGTAACGGCTTGGACACATTAATCCACGGGCCCCGGCCTCAGCTTCGCCACACAAACTTGGCAAGTTCATTCCTTATCTCCACAATTCCCACCAGCGCGTAGGATTTTCAGCTTGTCCTGCCATTCATAAAAATCCACTTGGAAATCAAGTGAAATATTTCCCATGTGCGGAAATATCGTTCTCTTGCCATGACACTATAATAATTGGCTATACACAGTAGGTTCAGGGTAGAGAAGTAAACTTTATGCCGAAAATCAATCACCTCCAGAGAGAGTTAATTGCGATAGCTGCCACAGGGCGATCCCAAGGAACCGTTGGTGTTGGTCCTGATGTTCTAGTTGCATGCGACCACAGTCGTGATCAGTTGTTGTAAAATCTTTCTGCTGTAGTAGAAGAATGAGATAAATTTTTAGTTGAGTTGTCTCGCCTTTTCATTTTGGAAATTCTCTTCCATGGAAGAAGCTCGACCAAATATTGAGGCAAATTATTGTCTCCAGTCGAGTCATTAAAACTGAATTCATATTCCAACAAGGAAGCATCAATCTCTCCATGTTGAATTAAACCAGTCGAACTCATCATTTTCTCGCCTCAATGAGCCAACCATCGAAACATCCTCCGCTCCTATTGAGAATCTTTTATGACAAGCCAAACTCGATCACTGAACTTACATTTCCTACTCATGAACTCGTCTAAGGCTTTTGATCTGAGTTATGACCGAGTTAGGACAAGGCACAAACTCCTCTGATGACTCGTCTCTTTATTTCCGATTTGACATTGTTTTAGGTCGACTGAGCGAGATAAGCTTATCGAACTCCTCGATGGATCGCATACCCAAAAAAATGAGCGATCTCACCTGATAACCAGAAGTGGGTCCCTGGGACCAATGTCGTGATTTGATAGTAATAAGGCCCTATTTTCCAATTTTTCCATGTGCGTAAAATTGGATAATAGGCCCCTTATAAGGGTTATATGTATTTATTTATTTATTTATAAAGTATATATACTATAGTTTATAATTTTTGATAGACTATATGTTGTTTTTTATTTACATTATATTAATTACATGCTTCTTTATTAAAAAGTGAATATATTTTTACATTATAAATTATAATAGGTTAATATAATGTATTAAAATATAACCTCCCTAATATTATATAGAAGAATAAATTCTGGAATTTCATATTCGGAAATACACATCAATTGATTTGCATTAAAATTGACGGTCAAATGACCGTCATGGTAGACCAAACATAAGACAAGTATGACGGTCATTTAGACGTCAAATTTAAGTTGGACGAATATTTGTCTACATTATTTTTTCCAGAATTTGTAAGTTGTTTTGCATTCTTAGGGGTTTCTTCTTCACTTCTATATGGTCGGAAATTTATTTATATAAGTCTGAGGTATAATGCAAAGCCTTTATATCATTGCGGGTTATTATTTTGATCATGGAACATTAATTAATATGTGTTGTAATGAAAAAATTACTTATGATTAAATAGTTTATGTAGATCTATAAAATTCAGATCTATTTCTATTAAAAATATATTTTTTTGTAAAATATGTATCTAACTCGTGGTACATTATATATTATAATGGGGTGTGTTTTACAAGTTTAGGAAAACAATGGCATCCAGCTATTTCTATCTTAACAAAACCTAGATCCTTGATGGAACCAACTACAACATTTAGAAGATCAGGGTCAAATCAGAACTTATGGTGAGGAAACTCTGGAAAATTGTTTTTGGATATGAGGTTTCTCCCACCGATCGTCAAATAATTGTAGATAACATGAAGACATACAACGAATGCAGGAAGCTCTTTCCATGATTTTGTGCAATGTGAATGATGTGTACCTTCTACAAATTGGTAATATTGAATATCCTAAAGAGGTATGGACACAACTAGAATCCATGCATGAAGGTACGCGTTTATCTAAAATTATTAAATTAGTTTTAGAATTACTTACAACTCCTATGAAAGGAGATGAAAAAGTAGTTAATTTCTTAGCCAAAATTAAAAATATTAAAGCACAATTAGATGGATACAATTGTGATTTAATTGGTGAAAAATTAATCTACTTTATTATTCAGTTAAATATACATGAAATATTTAGGAATTTTATTTCTATCTTGAACTCTAAATATCAAAATGAAAATGATCTACCTGATTTAAATACCTTGAGTTCACTTTTGATACAGAAAAGAGCAAGTGATGATGAACTTTGACTCTAAGGAGAATGCCTCTCAGGCACTTCTTGCTCAAAATTCAAAGCTCAAACCTCACAAGCCTTTCTCAGATCAAAAATTTAGATCTGAATCTTATTTTGTTGATAAGAAAAGTTTTTCTTCTGATCAATTGTGTGTTAGATTTAGTGGTAAATGTCACAAATGTGGTAAATTTGGACATAAAAAGGAAGATTGAAAAACTAAGAAACTTATCCATAAAAATAAAAACAAATTGTTTCTTCAAAATACAATTTAAGGAAAAAGGATAGCTCTAATGATATTCCTAAAACAATTGCATTATATGTTGTGTTGTATTCTTCCTCTAATTCTGAATGGATTCTAGATTCAGGTGCATCAAATCATATGACTGGTGTTTCAAATTCTTTATTTGATGTTGTGAAAATAAATGAACGTGTGTATCTTGGTGATAACTCATCTTTAGAAGTAATAGAGAAAGGGAAAATAAAATTTGCTAATGGTGTGTTGAATAATGTTTTATTTGTTCCTAAGCTCAAAAAGAACCTTTCATCATATTCTCAATTAACTCATGATGCTTTGGCTATTCAAATTTTGAGAAAAACTTGGTATATCAAGGATAGTAATGATAATATAATAGCTGAAGGAATTCAAAGAAATGGTCTGTATATTTTTGATGATTTCCACTCTACATCATGTTTTATTTTTGAAAGTTTGAATAATTCGAAACTATGGCATGAAAGATTAGGACATGTTAATTATAGAAGTTTATATGAAATGGCTAGATATAATCATGCGAAACGTTTTCCTGTGTTGTCTTCTTCTCATGATGCATTTGAAGGGTGTTTACGCTCAAAACAAAGTGTTAAACCCTTTCACTCACATCTTGAAGAGAGTTCCTCTTCCCCACTAGAACTTATTCATAGTGATGTTAGAGGACCTTTTGAAGTAGCTTCATTAAATTTTTATTTATATGCTATGAATTTCATTGATGATTTCACCAGGATGATTTGGTCATATTTTCTTAAAAATAAATCTGATGTACTAGGGAAATTTAAGGAATTTAAAGTATCTATTGAAAACTCTTCAAATTATAAAATTAAGAGACTTAGAACAGATAATGAGGGTGAGTATGTTAGCAAAGCATTTGAATTTTTTTGTATTGAGTATGGTATTAAAAGGGAATTAACTTATCCTCATTCTCCCCAATCTAATGGTGTTATAGAATGTAAGAATATGACTATTTTAGATATGGCTCACACTATGCTTCATTATGCTAGTCTTCCTAAATTTCGTAAGTGAAAAGCAATGAACACAAAATTCTACATTCTAAATAGGGTTCCCACCAAATCTATTCATCTATGTACTCCTTTAGAAAAATGGTCAACTCAAAAGCCTGATATTTATCATCTAAAAGATTTTGGTAGTCCTAATTCTTTATACATTCCTAAAAATAAAAGAAATAAATTTGATGACTTCTTTCTCTTGTGTTTTCATTGGATATGGTATTAATATTGTAGGTCTAAGGATTTACGACCCTATAAAAAGGGAAGTAACTGAAAACCGCAATGTGGTGGTTTTGGAAAAATACTTTTGTTCATTTGATAATGGTAAATATGTTCCTAACTCTGTCAATATTTCTAATAATGGTTATGATTATGATATTGAGAATATAGTAAATGGTCACGATGATGTTGTTTCTTATGTTGATACTATAAATGCTTCTGATTCTCCTAACTCCCTAGTTAAGAAACCAAAATTGGATCAATCTATGTTAGAGAGTACTAATCCTATTGATCTTAGGAAAATGAATAGAAGCCACCATATGTACCATGCATTAATGACCTTATATGAACATGAGCCGCAAATTTTTGAAGAAGCTTCTCAAGATGAGATGTGGATCAATACAATGCAAGCTGAATATAATGCCCTTATTCAAAATAAAAACGGGAGTCGGTTCCACCTCCCGGAGAAAAGAAGTATTATAGGGTTTATGTTGTTATACAAAGTAAAATATAATATAGATGGTAGTATTGACAAACACAAAGCTAGACTTGTTGCTAGAGGTTTCACTCAAAAACCTAGTATTGATTATGTTGAGACATTTTCCCCGTAGCTAAAATGAGTACTGTTAGGACCTTATTTGCAATTGCCACTCAATTTGGGTGGGAAATCCACCAAATGGATGTGAAAAATGTCTTTTTGAATGGTGATTTAAAAGAAGAACTTTACATGTCTCAACCTAAAGGATTTGAAGAAACTGGTAAAGAAAACTATGTTTGTAAATTGAAAAAATTCTTGTATGGTTTAAAGCAAGCTCCTAGAGCTTGGTATGTGAAAATTAATTCTTTCTTTAAATAGTTAGGATTTTCTAATTGTTCTTCTGATAATGATCTATTCATTAAGCAAGAAGGATCACATATTATCATTGTTTGTATATATGTTGATGATTTGCTTATGACTGGTGATAATCCTGCTTTAATTTGTAGAATTAAAGAAAAATTGAAACAATACTTTAAAATGACCTATTTAGGTCTCTTACATCATTTTCTTAGAATGGTTGTATTTCAAGATAAACATTATATTGTTGTTTCTCAAGCACAATATGCAACCAATGTACTAAAAAAGTTTAACATGATTGATTGTAAAGCAATTTCTACTCCTATGGAAGTTAGACTGAAAATTGATCCTAAACCTGCATGTGAAAACAGTGATCCTACTTTATATAGGTAGTTAGTTGGTAGTTTGATATATCTAACTATATCCATACCAGATATTTCCTATGGAGTAGGAATTTCTTCTAGGTTTATGCAGGAACCTTATAGAGATCATTGGAATCTTGTAAAAATGATTCTTAGATATATTAAAGGTACAATCAATTATGGGTTGCATTATACTAAGAATGAAAATGCTAAATTATATGGTGTGTGCAAGTATTGTTTTTAAACTAATGCTAATGTAAACAAATACTAACACCTAAATAGTCTTAATTAGCAAGAATTAAACAACATTATAAACACCATCATGATAAGAATTAATCAAGGGTTAGATGCTAACATTTATCAATACAAAACTATGAAATTAACTATGTTAAGCACCTAAATATCCTCTATTCTCTAACAACATATAAATGAAGGAACCTAGGTAGGTTCCATGGCTATCAAAAATAGTTGTCCTTAATGTTCCAAGAACCTAGGAATGGGGGCTAGTCAAAGTTGGGCTACAAGACCCTTTTGACACCTCCCATATGACCTAAGCACTTTAAGAAAGAGGCTTAACTCTTCAAGATGATGAACTCTCAAGAGGACAAAGTGCAAGCTCTTAGTCTCTTTGCTATATGCTTTGCATTTGCTCTCTTAAGGAGTTTAGGTGTAGGTATAAAGGTAGGAGGAGGGATCTTTATATAGCCCAAAGGATAAAGGATTCAACACATCCTCATGAATGTGGGATAAAGGTAAAACATGATTAGGAATGGATAAGGTTGCTTTATTAAAGGTAACATTTTTAGAAGGGTTTAATACATGTTTAACAAGTCATAGGAGTTGGGGTGCTTTAATTAATCAAAGATGATTAACTAATAGGTAGGTGTAAGCTTATAGAAGCCAATTAGAGGAATATTAGTACAATTTAGGCCATTAGAAAGGGATTAAATCAATTAAATATTGATTTACAAGTTAAATGAAGGGGAAAACTAATTAATTAATAATATTTAATTAATCTAGATAGAAGAGGTAAATAATTAACGGAAGGTCGTTAATTAGATAGTTAGTTGGATAGGTGACTTAATCAATTAGCATATTGTAATTAATTAACAACAACAAGAGGGAATATGAGCGCTTTTGATGATATGTCGTCGATTTATGAGAAAGGAGATAATTAGCACAATTTAAGTATTTAAATTACTTAGGCGTAATTATTGGTGTCTACATTTGCCCCTCTTTGGGGTGGCATAAGTGATGCCACTGCGCAAAGATAGTAGATGGAAGAAAATTTTGAAGAGGTAGAAGAAAAATTTGTAGGAGGGAGAGATTCCCCTCGAGCATTGATGGGGTGATGGAAGAAGTCAATCGACGATCGAAAAAGATGATAAATAGAGAGAAGAATGGGGAAGAGGCATGATGCCCGATGAGAGAGAAATTAGGGGTGAAAAGGAAGTAGTGTAGAAGAAATATGGAAGAGGGGAGAGAAGAGATTAGCCTCTAATCGCTTTGTGTATTTTGGAACAAATTTGATGTCATCATATTGCCATAGGAACTACATCATCGGTCCTTATGAAAAATATAAGCATACAAAAAGGTAGAATGACATGAAAAGCCATACTACAAACAATTTTCCATTGTTGAAAGTACCAAATCCACGCAACATACAATAATGCAATGCAATACGAGAAGGAAACAAGCTCATGTAACAAGGAAAACAAGCGCGAACACACATATCCAACCCAACAACGGTCAAGATAGTTGTACAAATGTTTTGTTATCAGTGCTGAAGAGATCCACAAGTTTGTGATTGAAAAGGGTTAAAAATGATACCCCAAGCAAGGATACATGCAAGGGGAAATGAAAATGGACACGGGGTCCATGAAAAGTGTTTTTGTGCAATGAAACAACACCAAGAAAACAAAAGTGCCCCAAAGTACATACAAACAAATCAAGCAACTAGCTTTGTGAATGGTTGTGAATCTAGTGATCTCGTGAGTTGTATTAATCGGGAAAATGTGAGACAAACCAACAGGATATGGAGAGAATACCATGTGCAAGACACAAGTTTCAGCCGAAATAAGCAAGTTACCAGTTTTGTACAATTTTTTTACTTTTTAGGATTTTTGAAATATTTTGCCCTGTTTTTGGATTTTTTGATAGTTATATTATTTTATTTTATTTTTCCTTTCAAACCATGGTGAAAAATAGAAGAAAGTAGAATAAGAAAGAGAAGGGCCTAGGGGCGACAGAAAGTGCCCTAGGTGGAAGAAAGGAGAAACAAAGGACAAATAATGTCCTTGTTAAGTGGAAAAATTAAGAAAAAAATAATTATTTGAAAAATAATTATTTACGAGAGTGTGAAGAAGAATAAAAATTACTAGGGAGCAATAAAATTGTCCGAGGGAGAAGAAAGGGGTATTAGACAGCAAAAATGCCCCAATACGGTGAAAAATAAGAGAAAAAATAATTATTCATGGTGAACAAAGGAGAAAGCGATGGATGAAGTGGGTCTACCGACCTTCCGAACGGTGAAAAACAGTTAATATACGCCTGTGGGGGTAAAATCATCGTGAGTAATTCATTTTTAAATTTCGATTTAAGAATTTTCTTGTGAGGCTCGGCAGTTAGGAGACCTATGGTGATTGCATGGGACCGTTTGAGGCACGTGGATGCAATCTAGGGGGTACTAGTAACACACAAATGATGGACCATTTGTGAGTATCACAACCCTACCCATTAATTGTGTCATTAATGCATTAAATTAGGGTTTTTAGGCATAGAAAATGCATAGGTGTTGGCATGGGATAGGGTGCACAGGCACCATTTTGGGGGTGCAAGCATCCTTTTGAGGGCGCATGCACTGTGTCGATGCACGCACACATGCGGTCACAAATTGCACATACACACACACGCATGCACACAAACAAGCACATGTGTGCGCACGCACACATGTCGGGAAAGGGGCACACACGTAAAAAGTGTGGCACAAGTATGGAGAGGCAAACACACATACGCAGAAGGGCACATGTCCACACGCATGAGCACTAATTTGGTGGCGCACATGCCGAAAGAGCGCGCATGCACCCAAAAGAGGGCGTATGTACCAGAAAACACACGTGTGTAAGCGCAGTGCGAAACGTGGTGCACATGCCCAAAAGGGAACGCAGGTGCCCTAGACAGGCATAAAAGATAAGAAAGTATCCAAAAATGTGACACTTAGAAGAATTTTTAGGATTTTTGGGTTAACCCTAAAAAAAGAGAGATTTTTAGAGGAAATGCTAGAAACTAATGAGTGGCATGTTATTTTGTAGAGACGACTACCAGTATTGTAGATGTGGGAGCATCACTCCTGGATTGCTGAGTTAGAGGGTAGTATGCACCGACGTGACCGCCGAGCTATGGCGATACTACTAGAGGTAGTGGGGCTGGGCCCCATTTCTCGGATGCCTTTTATTGTACTACATCACAACCTCTTCACCGCACTAGCGAGTGATGACATAGCGAGAGCTAGTGTTTGAGACTACCCACGGGGAGATGACAAAGTGACCATAGAGGATGTGTGCCGATTCTACCGTACCCATTATGGGTACATTGATTGAGTATAGTTCGGATGCAGGGATGATTAGAGTAGCTTGTAATTCCTTATTTGGTGTCGATGACATCCCACATGATGGGATGACTGTAGCCTTACATGAGTGCATCTCGACCTGACATTGCATCGGGGACCTCTCTATATCATGGCACTTATCAGTGGGTTCCTACTCACTGATAAGACAGGGACTTCGTTCCCGAGAGGATTACTACCACTAGTTCATGGCATTTATAGTGGTGAGAGATACTACTGGGGAGTGTATACTGGCCCATTTATATTGGGATCTGCACCTTATTACATACCAGTGTCAGAAGACCGTGGGGCCTGCATCATTACTACAGATATGGTCATGGGATCATATAGCTATTGGATGCCTTGTGGGCCCATTCTGATTCTGAGATCCTAAGGATCCATCATACATGGCTTGGATAGCAGCTGGCGGAGATGTCTGTGGTCACCTTGGTAGCCTATTCAGATATAGGTGGGAGTTCAATGAGTTAGCAATGATAGACGTCATTTGGCGTTCATACTGAGCACTTCCAATGGCCTGAGGATGCCCAGAGCTTAGTGTGTGCTTGGTGGAGCATTTTCTAATTGGTAGCCATAGCTACATCATGGAGTTATATCGTGTAGACTGGTGCCCAATGTCGGCGTGGTTGAATACAAGGTGTCCCTCGGCCCAGATATCTAGCATGCTCGTAGGGACTCTAAGAGGTAGAATATGGGGCCTCAGATTGTAGTAGCTTGAGCTAGGGCCGTTTCTTACAGGTGGTCCCCTGGCATGGGACCCATTACATAAGGTGAGAGACACGGGGACTACGGTGATTATGTAGCATGGTATGCTATAGTATTACCCCAGTGTCTTACCATTCTAGAGGCAACTTGGGTAGCAGGTATTCACCCACTGTAGAGGTATGGCATGGGTTAGAGCGTAAGGCCAGAGTAGTGGCATTGGGGCCAAACCCGAGGATCCTTTTGATGGGATCCCACATGATGGATAGGGTGCTCCATAGGTACAGGGACCAAGGCCGCAGGGCCCAGTACAGGCAACCATGCCGCCACCTAGAGGTAGGTTATTTGAGTATGGGAAGTCCTCTAGAGCCCCTTAGGTACTAGTCCCTAAGGCACACATAGCCTCATAGCTAGTGGTGTAGACAGCCACAACACAAGTACATGTGCAGTAGCTCATAGTTAAGAGAGAAACGACCAGAGCGGAGAGAGATGAGGCTCGATCTTTGGGTTGTGAAAGCGATAGTAGAGCGCGATGAGGCTCGAGCCCACATTGTATCTTTATTATCGGGTGGGATCAGGCTCGAGGCCCAGGCTAGCCTAGGATATGACAGAGGTGCATGGTAGAGCCAGATCCGAGAGACAATAGCACAAGGGGCTTAGATATTGAGCCTCCAACATCGGTGCAAATGTGTGCAAGTGTTGTTTTTAAACTAATGCTAATGTAAACAAAGACTAACACCTAAATAGTCTTAATTAGCAAGATTTAAACAACATTATAAACACCATCATGATAAGAATTAATCAAGGGTTAGATGCTAACATTTATCAATACAAAACTATGAAATTAACCATGTTAAGCACCTAAATATCTTCTAGAAAGGGATTAAATCAATTAAATATTGATTTACTAGTTAAATGAAAGGGGAAAAATAATTAATTAATAATAATTAATTAATCTAGATAGAAGAGGTAAATAATTAACGGAAGGTCGTTAATTAGATAGTTAGCTGGATAGGGAACTTAATCAATTAGCATAATGTAATTAATTAACGACAACAAGAAGGAATATGAGTGATTTTGATGATATGTCGTTCATTTGCGAGAAAGGGATAATTAGCGCAATTTAATTATTTAAATTGCTTAGGCGTAATTATAGGTGTCTATATATGGATTTTGTGATGTTGATCATCTTTGGTGATGTATTGGATAGAAAATATATACGGTTATGTGTTTAAATTTGGTGCAGGTGTCATTACTTGGTGCAAAAAAGTAGCCAACTGTTTCTATCTCTTCAACAGAAGCTGAGTATAGAAGTGCAATGGAAGTTGTAAAAGAGGCTCTATGGCTAAAGAGGTTGTTCGATGAGATAATGATGAAGGATCCACGTAGTGTTACTTTATTTTAAGACAAAAAAATCACCATAGCTCTTACACATAATCCAGTACAACATTAGAGGACGAAGCACATTAAGATACATATACACTTCATCTGTGAGAAGGTGTTAAGTGGTGAGATAGACCTCAAGTTCGTGCCGACCAAGAGTAGGTTGTTGATATCTTCACAAATCCCCGAGTCTTTGTAAAGTTTTGTCACTTTGAAAAGTTTGGATTGTCAAAGTTTCCAGTGAGGGGGATTGTGCATGACAATGTCACCTCCTAATGGAACTTGGTTTTTGTAAAAAGACCTTCAGGAATTTGTAAAAAAGACCTTCGGGAAAGTTTAAAATGACCTACAGGCATGTATACCTCCTCACTTAGTTTTTAGAAAGAAGTGTAGAAAGATCTTAAAGGTGGTCTTGATAAAATATTTAGTGCTATTGATTTTATTGGTAAACATCCAGTACAAGCATATTATTAAGGAGGTCCTTGGTTATAAAAGGCTCCTATATGCTTGGGTTCAATAACATTTTATGAGAACCTATGAGAATATTTAAACCTCAAAAATCATACTTAGCCACCGATCATGGGATGATCTTTGGGATTCCAAATCCTATTGTACCAAAAGGTAACTTGAGTATGATGAAGGTGTTATAATTCTTTCACGATATGCTAGCCTAAAATCTTTATGGTTTAAGGATTGTAAATCCTATAGTGTATCACAGGAAGGTATTCTATTGGCATATGTTATCCCACTTAACATTAAGGGGGAGTGTTGGAACATAATTATTAAGCGATCTGGACAACCCTTAATTAATATGGGTCCATAACTATTATATAGGTTAAATATTTAATAATGTGAAATATTTTTATATTATTAAATATTTATACCTAGGTAATATAGATTAGGTAGGTATTTAATAATGTGAATCATTTATGTTTATATTTATTAAATACACTCACCTAGGTATATGTGTCAACCATTTAGGTTGAAAAGGTGGGTCGGGAGACATATTCGATCACCTTATATAAAAAGGAATTTAGGTCCTCATTTTATATATTTGGGTAATATATCAAAGGTGTGCAAATCAAGTGATTTGGTTTTACCCTTGGTAAATAGGGTTTTAAGGAGGAGGTGATCTTACTAGATGTAAAATAAGTTCTCTAAAGAAAAAAAGGTTATTTTGAAAGTGGTTTTTACCCTTTTGGGGTTTTCCACTATAAATACTAGGTCACTGTGTTATTTATTTCTGTAATTATTTCTTTATTTACTTATGGTATGATGTAATTTTTATTTAAATATTTATTATAAGATTATATAATATGTAAGTTGATTAAATCCGTATTTATTAGAATCCTCATATTCTAACAAAAATCTCATGAAAAACCTTTTTGCTAAAATAGGTGAATCATCCTTAAGATTACCAACAATAAAGTGTGCTAATTTTGTTAGTTTATCAACAACAACCAAAATAACATCATGTTTGTTTCTTGACATAGGAAACCCTTGTACAAAATCCATGCTTATCACTTACAATTTATACTTTGTGGTATCTTTGTGAGGATACAATAAACGAGCTAGATGCATATGTTCAAGCTTTAACATGTTGACATTCTAAGCAATGTGTCACAAACTCAATCATGTCATTTTTCATCCCTTTCTAGAAATATTGTTGTTTTATATCGAAAGCATCTTTGTAATACCAGGTGTCCATAAAAGGTGAACTGTGAAATTCAACCAATAATTTCTTTCTTAAGTCATTTAGCAAACGTATGTATGCCCTATTTTAAAATCGTAAGATTCCTTCATTATCAAAGTGAAAACCTTTATATCTCTCATCATTTGGATCTGCAGCAAGTGTTGTTCTTACTTGCTAAAAATAAGAATCAGATTCCATAACACTCTTTACTTCATCCTTGAACTGAGTTCTCAACATTATAAGAGTAGAAATGTGTTTCCTACGACTTAGAGCATCAGCTACCCTATTTTCCTTGCCTTTAATGTAACTTATGTCAAAATCATATTGAGATAAAAATATAACCATCTTCATTGTCTTGCATTCAGATTTGGCTGAGTAAAAATATACTTCAGCCCAAGATGATCAGTTTTTAATTCAAAAGGTTTACCAAGCAGGTAATTCCTCCAAACTTGAAGTGCATGAACAATGGCAACAAGCTCTAGATCATGTGGAGCATAATTCAGCTCATGTAACTTAAGTTTTCTACTTTCGTATGCTATGACATGATCATTTTGTAACAAAATACCTCCAAGACCTTCCCCAGACGCATCCATTACAATAGTAAAGTATCCATTAGGGTCAATTACAACCAAAATAGGTGCTGAAGTTAATTGATACTTTAAATTTTTAAATGCATATTCACATTACTCATTCCACAAAAATTTCTTATCCTTTTTTACAATGAAGTTATTGGTGTAATAAATTTGGAGAAATCTTTAACAAATTTCCTATAGTAACTAGCAAGACCCATGAAGCTTCTGACTTCATGTACATTCTTTGGTGTAGGCTACTTAGTTATAACTATAATTTTAGAAGGATCTACAACTATTCCATCTTTACTTATAACATGACTCAAATAGTACACTTCCGTGTCATAGAAAGAACATTTAGACAACTTACCAAATAACCATATTTTTCTCAATATTTCCAAGACTATCTTTAGATGATCATGGTGTTATTCCATACTTTTAGAAGATATGAGAATGTCGTCCAAGAATACAAGCACAAATTTGTCCAAGTATTCTTGAAAAATATTATTCATTAAATTCTTAAAAGCTACAGGTGCATTTGTTAATCCAAAAGGTAAAACTGTGATTTCATAATGTCCATACCTTTTTCTGAAAGTTGTTTGATGAATTTCCTCATCCTTAATTCGTAGCTAATGATATCCAGATTGTAGATATATCTTAGAATATACGATATACTCCATGCATCGATCAAATAGATCATAAATTCGGGAAGTGAATGTTTATTTTTAAGAATAGCCTTGTTTAACATTCCGTAATCAATACACAATATAAGTGTTCAATCTTTCTTTTTCAGAAAAATTATCGGTGCTCCCCAAGGTGAGAAACTTGGTCTAATCAAACCTTTAGATCAAAGTTCTTGTAATTGAGCCTTAAGCTCTACCAATTCAATAGTAGTCATCTGATAAGGTGCCTTATAAATAGGCTCCATTCTAGGTTTGATTTCAATTGTGAAGTCAAATTCCCTTTTGGGTGGAAGACTTGGTAAATCTTCCAGAAACACATCACTGTAGTTTCGTAATAATAGGTAACATTATAAGAAATCACTATTTTCTTCAGTAGATTTAGAAATTTTTACTGCATACAAGGTACAACCCTTATTTTTGGCCTTCTTAAGTTACATAGTATATAATTTCACGTTTTACACCTTGAATCTCTGCTTTGCTTTTTTATAGGTAATCTAAACAACTAATATTTTTTTCAAAATAGGCCACTTTTTCTCTATGATCGGCTAGCAATTAACACCTATGATTACATCATAATACCCCAAAGGAGAAACATAAATATCAACCTCCATGGAAAAACTAGGTAAATCAAGTACTCCTCCAAAAAGACACATACTAACTATATGAACAACATTATTACCATAATGTACAACCCATGATTTATCCATTTTCCATCTTTTCTTCTTAATTTTGATGCTAATTTACTAGAAATAAAATAGTCAAGAGCTCCCATATCAAAACGAATAGTTACAGGTATTCCAAATAACTTACCCGGAACTTCAATGGGCGTGACTTGCTTTTCAGCTTGTTTGTCACCTCGCAACATGTATCTTATGTTGCTTATTATAGACATCCTTTTTCAAAGGACATCCACAATTGTAACATCCTCCTATAGGTCCCTTTTTTTGCAGCCTTAAAGTTATCATTCTCACCTCCATAAGACTTTGTCTCGTTATTATTTTTCTTGACAAGGTTATTACGTACATTAGCAATAGGATTATTTGTTGCTATTTTCATATTATTATCAGTTGAGAACTTACTTTTCATACCAAACTTCTTCCATGGTCCTTTCTTAGGTTTCGAGAGATGATGACGAGGAGGTTGGAACTTTCTTTCTTACTTACTCCTTATGAGCATAAATTTCCTTCAATTTCTGTTCCTTATGGATTTTTGAGCAAACCCTTTCGTAGTGGTTGGGTTGTGAACATCCACTGTCCCCCTATAATGGGGTTCAATCCCATGATAAATTTTTTTATCCTAAACTTTTCTCGTTTTATATCGAGGTACATACTTAAGGAGTGTAGTAAACCACTCCCAGTACTCTATTACAATTAATTTTCCTTGGGTTAAGTTCTAAAATTCAGTCATTTTCTTATCATAGTAAATGTTATCCATATTTCACCCTCCAGAAAAGTATCGGATCAACCACAACCTCAGAAAGAAATAACCGGATAAATCATGGTTAAATATTACAAACAGGTCACAGAAGGAGTCAACAATGAAGTGGCGGGGCCTGTAAAAGACTAAATGACCCTGTGGAAGAAGAAAGAGAAGAAATGGCTTTGTCGGGAAGATCCATGTCTTAAATCTATTTAACGGAGTTACTTGGTGGGCTCGAAATAAAATAGCAGGGTTAGAGGAGGAGGAGCAGTGTCACAAAGAAGCCAGGAGCAAAGAAAGGGAAGAAAGGATGAAGATCTCAAGTCTTGATTCAAAAGCAGATTCAAAATGAATCTAGAAATAAACTAAGTATGAAGGAGGTAGCAGAGAGAGCCACGATTCAGCATGACGCTTCTTTAAAGTTTAATCTAAAAATAAAATATCAAATGAGTGCCAGGATTCCATGCGTCCAGAGCCCCAAAAATTTACATGGCCATTGAAAAGTCTTCGACTAGGTAGGAAGGTACCATGTGTCGGCTTGACGTAAATCTGAAATGGGAGCCCAAGGTGGAGACTCAAACTCATGCTAGCCCTCCACATAGAAAATGGTCAATAGAGGTCTAAAGGCAGACAGGAATGGCCTCAAAAAAAGGATAAGTATGGAATTACTTGGTAGGTACTAAAGCACGTGTCCAAGCAGCTCATCTCCAAGGGTAGATCCAAAATTCAAAGCTCAAACAAGCACCAATTTCCCACATAGCCCAAGGACTGAAAAGGTAAGGGAGAGGTCGTTTAAAAGTCCAAAGACATGTAGAGGTGTCCAAGTGTCAACCTGACACTCCTTTAAAAGGTAAATCTTGATCGGGCTTTCAAGCGAGCGTAGAGCCTCCACATGTCTAGTCTAAAAAAGGGGACAGAGTTGGGTTGAATAGTCAATGCATGGTGGTAGGCCGGTGGAGAGTGCCAAGTGTCCAAATGGCACTAACTTAAGGGTCGAATAGAGAGAGAGAGATTCCACACAAGTTCCGGACCTCCGCGTGTCCCCGGCCAAGAAATATGACACCGTCGAGCAAGGGAATTAGCCAAAAACATAGAAATTGGTAGCCCGATGGAGGAATTGCCACTGGCATGCCTAAACCAGCAGCCGCTAAGGTGGCCCATCGGGAAATGAAAATTCTAGGCCCATGAACTCAATTTTTTCCCTAATTTTCCCCCCATGTGTCCCATATTAAAAAAGGGGCCCATTTTTCAAAATGGTTTTCCCGCTCTTTGTACCGACTCGATACAAACGTCAAGAAAGGGGCATATATTTTGACTCAAGGGTCAAAATATTGCAAATCCAATACCATTAGAAAGATCTCGACCTCTTCTACGCCATGAAGATCTCGAAACTTTAAGATTGAGGAGGTTAGGTGGAAGAAAAATGAATAAATGTCTTTAGGGCCATTAATACAGGATCTATTTTTTCCGAACAACCATATTGGATTCGATCTATTTCGTCGTTTCCTCCTCCTATGAGGTTCCAAACCAGTGGTTGATGCGGTCAAGACAGATTTGGGGGTAGATTTTGTAGGAAGCATTGATAGTGTGGTTGATCTTCAACCTTTTTTCCCCCTTCTATCTCTTTCTCCCTCTTTGGTGAATCTATAAAAGCGTGGTTGAAACTCATTGTAACGGGTTGGAAATTCTTTTTCTTTTGTAGGCTCCTCTTTTTTCTAGCAAAGGAATTTGTGGAATTCATACCTTCCATTTAAATTGCAAATCCGTTTCTTTCTTTGGCTATTTTGTAATGCATTGTATCAATCTGTAGAGCAATAAAACATGTTTGTGATTGATTCTAGATCCTTTCTTGTTCCCTTTTCTCTCATCTGGTCTTTCATTATATATATGGTAATCTATACTTGATTATTGTATGCATTTTATTGGTTTGTTTCTATCGGCAAAACTAATGTTCATCATTCATTCGGTGCATCACCTTGTACCTTAGTTTTTTATTTCTTGTATTCCTTTTATCCATGTCTCCTTAGTAAAACTTAGATTAGGTTTAGGAATAGGTCCTCTGTAAGTTTCCAAATATGCACCTAAATAGAGGAATAGGAACCAACCTTTAATCTAGAGAGTTTTCCCATTTTCAAAGTCCCACACTTTGGGGAAAACTCAAAGGTATGCGGATCACATCAAATGAATATACCTTAGAAAATTAGATCTGACAACTCATTTGGGGGTGCTATGATTTTTTTCTAATAGTTTTGGCATGCCTGGTGGGACCAAGAGGTATCCATATTTATTACAGTAAGATTGATGTGCACTTGATGTGATTGTAGATTTTAAGAATATTTTAAGAACTGCACATCTTGCGACTCCATAAGGGACAGAATCCACTTGGTGTCGCGGTCCAAGTTTCCCAAGTTCATGAGAAGGATACAAAGATGATCTAGAACCAGAGAAGAAGGACATTTTTTACACATACACTTGTCTCTAGAAAAAGGAGAAGAGGAAGAAGAGCCCAGAGGTCTCTATCTCCACCAAAGATAGCCTTATCAACACCTCCTCCTAGTAGGCCATTCTTTCAATCAAGAAGGGTGCTCAGGCCAATCAGATGGCACACCAACAACCAAATCCTTATGTAAATTTCACTGGTAGTAGCCCACTCACTCTAAATGCACAAAACCTAGTCCCGGTGGCAGCATTAAAGAGCATCCCATATTTCACTAGAGAAAACCATACTTCTCCTAGTGACCACATTCAAGACATTGCAAATGTCTGTACAATCCATGAGATCACTGAGATGGACATTGCAGTCAAGTTGCTAGCCTCTTCACTCAAGGGTAAGGCTTCACAATGGTTCAGGAGCCTAGAAGTAGGCTCTATTCAATCTTGGGACCATCTGTGCACAACTCTTCATGACCAGTTTGGAGAAAAAGGAGATAACTTATCCTTGTTGGAGAAACTGACAACAATCAAGAGATCTTTGAATGAGAGCTTGAAAAATTTCAACCTCATATTTGAATAGACCTGGGACAGGATTCCATTAGTAGTAAAGCCTACTAATGAAGGTGCCGTCTTATACTTTCTTAGAGCTTTAGATTTTGATATTGCTTTCATGATTCAGTCAATGAGGGCACAAATTTACCTGCAGCCAATAGCCTTTCCATAGGATCTGAGAATCATTTTATTCAAGCTGAAAAACTTTCTCCTAGGCCATCCATGCCCTTATAACCCAAATTAGGAAACCCAGGTACCAACCAAACACCCGCATTAGATCCTATACCCACTCCTAGGAGTCAATGTTCAACTGAAGCCTCCACTTCATCATCTAACACCTCAAGGGAGCTTCAGGAAATTATGAAACATATTCAAAATTTGGGGAATGAGTTAGTAACCATTGAAAGACAGAAGGCTAAGAGCTCTAGGCCATATCAGCCTCAAGCTCAGTATAAGGCTAGAACCCCGTATCAGTAAAATAGACCACATGCCTAGACTGTAACTCAGAGTCAACACCAAGGACAACCTCAAGCTGCTAGACCTTTTAGGTCATTTGATCCAAGCATAGCTTTAACATCAAGGACATTGGTTATAGCACAAAAAAACATGACACAAGAATATGATTGGTGTTTCCCATGTAGTTAGCCACATAATCAATCGATGTCCTTCAATGGTGCACTAAATTAGGATCTAATGGTGCAAACCATTTATGTGCCACAAGAACCTAGCCAAGAAGAAAATCAACAACAATGAGCTCAACAAGAGGGATCCCCAAGAAAAATTATGCTTATTAATTTGCATGTGAAGACTTATGTGGAATTAATTAGACCCCTTCTCAAAGTATAGCTTCCAGTACATGGTCCAAGAAGAGAAATATTGGAGAAGGACATTTACCAAACTCAGGTGATCCTTAATCCTCCATTGCTCCATAGGGTATTGGAATTCAAAATACAACTCCCAATATGTAGAGCCTATCCAAGCCACTTTCTAGATCTACTCATGTACCGGTAACATTGACCCATGTGCAAGAGAAAAATATGTCAAGGAAGGGGCAGCAGAAAGATAGGCCATTTAATATCATTGAGAAAATGAAGAGGATAAGTGTGAATATTTCACTATGGGAGTCACTGTCCATTCAGGGTAGAGGAACCTATTATAGACTACCATGCAAAATTGGTCAAGCTCAAATCAACCCCCTAGCCAACAAGAGAAAGTGTTTACCAATACATCTCAACCTAGGGAAAATCATTGAGAGAAATAAGATAAGAACATGAGACCTCCTCCATTCTATGTTTCACTAATCATTAGGGATAAATTGGTACATAATTACAGGATTGATTTTGGGGCAAGTAGTTTTGTAATGCCCAAACAAATAGTTGATCAACTAGGTCTCCATGATCAAGTCATCTCGTAGAGGGGTAGTAAAATTGGATGGGACATCGGTGAAAAGCTGTTTGGATCATCAAGGATTTGAGCCTCACTCTACATGCCTCGCCCCAATGTGACTATATTGCAGAACATATCAGTGATAGACTTGCCATCACATTTTGCATTGTGTTTGTCCAGGGACTTCACTACAAAAATTGGAGGCTACTTGTCTCCCGATTGGTCACATATGCTCTTTAGAATGAGGTATGGAGTGAAGGTAATAATCATATCCGAGGCCATAGTAGATTATTAAATTGAGTCTTATGTGCCTATCCCAATTAATGCAATTTTTCAAATTTTTATCAGAAGACCTCCTAAACACTTTTGAAGAAGACAATAAGGTGGGGTGTATCGTGGGCCCGACTCTCAAAAAAATGTGCAGTCATAAAATACATGGTTTTGATCCCTATAAGGATATGGAAGAATATGATCTAGGAGTCTAGTTCATGCATGAAGAGAATCATCCCCTTCCCGACATCATTAAGTCAGAATATAGGGATGAAAATGAAGTATGGAAAATTTTCTTTGATGGCTCAAGAAGTAAGCAAGGAGCTAGAGGTGGTGCTATGATTGTGTCACCCCAAGGTATGAATTATTACTCAGCTTTTCATTTTAAGTTTTCCTGCTTAAATAACACTACAAAATATGAGGCTTTGGTTCATGTATTGCATTTGGATAGAAGATGAGGAATTAAGAACCTGTAAATTTTTGGTGATAGTGAACTTCTTGCCAATCAATTCAAAGGAAAAAATGTTGTCAAGAATGACCTACTCAAAAGATATAAAAATAGGGTATGAGATCTCATTGAGGATTTTGAAGCCTTCAACATTGTTTCCATACCCAAGAATGATAATGAAGCTATTGATAGGCTTGTAGCAGTTGGATAAACATTTTAGGTGGTTGAAAAAATCAAGAGGGACAAAGAAAAATCACATATCCATGTGATTGTGAGGCCAGTAAGTGCTGATAAAAACACAAGTCTGGCAGGTGTTCGAAAATGATCAGCAGATCATCAATTTTTTGTAGCAGGAAGTTGAATTCTCAGCTAGAAATCAAAACAATTTGAAGCAATATGGAAATCAAGTAGTGCAGATGTATAAAAAAAATATTCCTAAAGGCTTAGTGACATTGGAGTCTATCTTCAATCCTAATGATCAATTTTGAAAAGAGAAGGCTAATATACAGATCGAAGGAGAATATTCAGAGTCAATTTTAGTTGGAGAAGGTAAAAAAAATTGAATTGGCAAATTGGCCACCAAGCAAGAAAGGTATGAATTTATGCAACTTTTCCAAGAGTTTCTAGATGTATTTTCTTGGATCTATGAATACCTAAGAGGGTTCAATCCAAAGTTATCTCAACACACAATCAAACTAGACCCAACTACTAAGTCCATCGGGAAAAAGTAGAGTCCAGTCAATCCACATATTGACCTCTCGATGAAGAAAGAGCTTAACAAGTCGATGGAGGCAAGTATCATATTTCCAATCAAACACTCAAACTAGGTTGCAAACTTAGTCCTAGTCAGGAAGAATAATGGAGAGATTAGGTTGTGTGTTGACTTTTGTGACTTAAACAAAGCATCCCTCAAAGACTAATACCCACTCCCCTCAATGGAGAAAATCTTGCAGGTGGTATCTGGATTAGAGAGATTCTCTCCTAGATGGAAACTCAAGGTACAACCGAGATAATGGTGAAGGAAGATGATCAGTTCAAAATAGCTTCTACCACCAAATTGGGCACCTATGCCTACAGAAAAATGCCATTTGGATTATCTAATGCCGGAGCCACTTTCCAAAGGGAAATGGCTATGGCATTCAAATGGATGATAAAAAAATAGTACTGAACTATCTGGATGGCATTACTATGTTCTCCAAAGATGTAGACCACCTTTTTCACCTAAGGCAGGTGTTTTAAAGGTGTGGGAGATTTGGGGTATCATTAAACCTAAAAAATACATATTATTGGCCCTTAATGGCAGGCTTCTAGGCCATATTGTGTCAAAGGAAGGTTTGGCAATTGACCCGAGAGAGAGTTGAAGCAATAAGAGCATTGCCATTGCCAAGCCATAAAAAGGTTCTTCAAATATTCTTAGGAAAAATCAATTTTGTCCGCATGGTTTGTACCAAAATTTAATGCCCTTGTCACAAGCCAATAACATTGATGTTGAAGTAGAGATTGGAATTTAGGTGGAAAACTGAAGGAAAAGAAAAATTTTAGGCCATCATAGAAGCTATATTATAAGCACCAACTGTTTTGAATCCATAGTTTTCTAAGGAATTCATACTATATGCCTTTGGTGGCAAAGGGACACAATTTCTGCAATCTTAGTACAACAAAATAAAGAGGATACGGAAGCCAATTTCTTTCTTTAGCCAAGGTCTGGAAGATTATGAAGTGAGATACTCTTTCATCGAAAAGCAATTCCTGGTAGTGATAAGAGGGTTAAAGAATTTTAAGCACCTATTTTCAAACAATAGAATCCAACTGTTAGTCTCCCGTGCAAGAGTTAAAGACTTCCTTCTCAACAAGGATCTGAATGAAAAATGTGCAAGATGGATCACTCGTATCATGGAGTATGACATTGAGATCAAATTTGGTAAGATGGTCCATGGGAAGAGATTGTGTGAACAACTCGGCCTCAAGTCAACAAGATGAGGTAAATAGTGAACATGGAGTTGTTTTGCTCTACAAAATAGTTAGGAGGAAGAAAATAATGATGTACCCACTCCTTATTGGACTCAGAGTATTATACACTTCCTACAAACATGCATGTGTCCTCCATAAATGAGTAAAAAAGGAGACACTTCAGACTACAGGCCATCCCATATGTGCTTATTGATGGCATCTTGTTCAAAAGGGACATTAATGGCATTCTGTTAAGATGCATTGGGACAAATCAGGTTGAGAGATTTTTACAAGAGTTCCATGATGAAGCAAATGGAGGCCATTTTTCCCCATGAGTGACAACACTCAAGATCATGAAGGCGGGTTATTATTGGCCTAGGGTGTTTAGTGATTGCTATGCATGGATCAAAAAGTGCAAGAACTATGTGTTCTTCAAAGGCAAAGAAAGGCTAGCAACACTTCCATTGCACCCAATTTTAGTAGACTAGACATTCATGCAAACGGCATTCGACTTCATTGGATTCATCAATACAAATTGGAGCCATGGCTAGAAATGTATTCGATAGCAACAAACTATTTTTCCAAGTGGACCGAGGAAGTGACACTCAAAGAAGCGTATGAGTCTTGCATACTAGATTTCTATGAAGGGATAGTGACTAGATTTGGAGTTCCAGCCACCATTATATCAGACAATGCATTGGAATTCATAGGTTCCAAAATCACAGGATGGGCCATTATGAATTACGAATGGGATTTACTTGATCACTTCATCAAACTATTACCCTCAAGGTAATGGCCAAGTTGAGTCCACAAACAAGAACTTTCAAAAGATTTTCAGAAGAACTTTGGATGAAAATAAGAGAACTTGGCACATGAAACTCAAATCAGCCTTATCGGCTGATAGGAAAACACCCAAGAGGTCTATAGGAATCTCTCCATTCAAAATTGTCTATGGGAAAGAGGCAATGTTGCCTATATCACTTGAGCTTCTAGCATTGGAACTCATGAAGCGGCATTTGGATATATCCGAGTTTGAACCAATAGAAGCTAGGTATGTAGAACTCGATGGCATTGGAAGAAACCAAAGAACATGCACTCCAAATAATATAGAAGAATTAAACCTCAATCAAAAAATGCTTCGACAAGAAAGCAAGAAAGAGGAATTTCAAGGAAGGAGACCTAGTTTTGAAATGGGATGCAGATCAATAAAAACCAGGAAGGCATTCCAAGTTTGATGCCATTTGGAGTGGCCCTTACATGGTCACAAAATGTAAAAGTAGCAATGTTTTCCAATTGTCTACATTGGATGGTGAAGAGTTGTAGATTCCAGTGAATAGAATCTATCTTAAACACTGTTACTAGAAGGAAAGTTCTCACCTTGTACATATTAGTTTAGTTTCTCATTCCTCTAAGTGCTTGTGCACATTGTCTTGTTGTATTTTAGGTTTCTTTTCTCCTAAGTGCTTTGCATGCTTTGCATGTTCTACTTGGAGCATGTATGATTTCAAATTTTGTATATAGTTGTGGTGATTTTTTTGGTCTTACATAACCCATTCAGAGACAGATGAAGCCTCGGGTCAAAGAAATTTTCTACTCTCAAAAACCATCATTTTAAGATTTCTTATGAAAATTGAGAGTGCAAATAGTCAGGCTAATGAATAAGAGGAAATCTCAATATCAGGCCATCATTCTCAACTCCATGCCCAATGGATATGACAAGGCAATTGGTCTTTTCATCTAGAAGGAAAATACCCTTGTGAGTCGCCAAATTGTTATCTATATTTCACCCTCTGGGAAAAGTATCGGATCAGCCACAATCCTAAAAAGAACGAACCAGAGAAAACACAGTTAACTCTTGTAACCATCTCGCAGAAGGAGTCAACAATGAAGTGGTATGGCTTGCAAAAGACTACACGACCACGTGCAAGAAGAAAGATGAGAAAGCAGATCGTCGGGTAGATCCATGTCTTAAATCTATTTAATGGGTTATAGTTGGGCTCCAAAATATAATAAAAGGGCCAAAGGAGGAGGAGCAATGTCACAAAGAATCCAAGAGAAAAGAAAGGGAAGAAATGGAGAAAATCAAGTCCTCGGGTTCAAAATAGTTCGAACAAATCTTCAAATCAACCGAGTATGAAGGAGGCAGTGGAGAGAGCCACGTGTTTGCACGATGCTTCTCCAAATTTGAATACAAAAAGGGAATCTCAAATGAGCGTCAGGATTCCATGTGTCTAGAGCCCCAAAAATTTGCAAGGCCGTTGAAAAGTCTTCAACTAGGCGGAAAGGTGTCAGTGTCGTCTCAACGCAAATCTGAAATTGGAGCCGAAGGTAGAGACTCAAACTCACACCAACCCTCCATGTAGAAAATGGTCAATAGAGGTCAAAATCAGGACAAAGTGGGCCTCAAAAAAGGATAAGTATAGAAGTACTAGGGGACTGCCACATGTCCAAGTGGTGCATCTCCAAGGTAGATCTAAAAGTGGATGCTCAATCAAACGCTAGTTTGCCATGTAGTGCAGGGTATGAAAAGGTAAGGGAGAGGTCATTGAAAATTCCAAAGACCTGTGGAGGCTTCCAAGTGTCAACTGACGCTCCTTCAAAAGGAAAATCTTGATCGGGATTTCAAGTGAGCATGGAGCCTCCACGCGTCTAGTCTAAAAAAGGAGACAGGGTTGGGTTGAATAGTCAATGCATGGTGGTAGGACGGTGGAGAGTGCCAAGTGTCCAAATGGTGCTAACTCAAGGGGTGAATAGATAGAGGGTTTCCAGACAAGCATCATACCACCATGTGTCCCCAGTTAAGAAATATGACCCCACCAAGCAAGGGACTTAGCCAAAAACATAGAAATTAGAAGGACGGTAGAGGAAGCACCACGTGGCAATCCTAAATGAGTAGCACTAAGGTGGGCCATTGGGGAAAAAATTAATTCGAGCTTGCAAACCCAATTTTTCCCTAATTTTCTCCCCAGAGATGTCCATTATTAAAAAATGGGCCTATTTTTAAAACTAGTTTTCTTGCTCTTTTGTACGGACCCGATACAAACTTTGAAGGGGCATATCTTTCGACTCAGGGCTCAAAATATTGTAAATCTGACACGATTGGAAAGATATCAGCCTCACCTACACCATGAAGATCTGAAACTTTAAGATCGGGAAGGTTAGGTGTGAGAAAAATTGAGAAACATCTTCAGGGCCATTAATGCAGGATCTATTTTGCCCCAACAACCAGATTGGATTCAATTTGCTGCGGCATTTCCTCCTCCTTCGCGTCATCGAACCAAAGTGGTTGATGCAATCAAGATAGATTAGGGGTAGATTTTTAGGAAGCATTGATATTAGTGGTTGAAATTAGACCTATTTTTCCAACTTCTCTCTTTCTCCCCTCCGTGTTGAATCTATAAAAGTAGGGTCAAAACTCATTGTAAATGGTTAGACATTCTTTTGCTTTTAAAAGCTCCCATTTTGTTCGACAAAGGAATTCGTGGAGTTCAGACCTTCCATTTTAATTACAAATTCTTTTCTTGTATTCTTTCCTTTTTGTAATGCATTTTATTAATTTGTAGAGTAATAAAACACATTTGTGATTGATTCTAGATCCTTTCTTGTTCCCTTTACTCTCATCTAGTCTTTCATTATAGATTTGGTTATCTGTTCTTGATTATTGTATGCATTTTGTTGGTTTGTTTCTATCAGAAAAACTAATGTTCACCATTCCTTTAGAGCATTACCTTGTACCTTAGTTTTTATTTCTTATATTCCTTTTATCCTTGTCTCCTTGGTAAAACTTATATTACGTTTAGGAATAGGTCCTCTACAAGTTTCCATGTATGCACCTAAATAGAGGAATATGAACCAACCTTTAATCTTGAGAGTTTTCCCATTTGTAAAGTCCCACAATTTTGTGAAAACTCATCACATTATGTAGATCACACCAAATGAATCTACCTTAGAAAAGCATATCGACAACTCATTTGGGGGTGTTTTGATTTTGCACTAATAGTAAAGTTGTGGTAGCCATCATTTCCTAAAATAAATTTTAAATTGATACAAGTAATATTATTTTCATCAATGTTCAACTCGGTGTTACATAACTATCCCACCATGAAGATGCTTCATTGGAAAGTTGATATTCTCCCCATATTTGTTGTTTCCTCGAGAGAAGTTCCTTATTGCAAATTACTTCTCCATTTCGCTGAGACAATTCTCATATCTATCTCTTAATGTGGTTGCATCAAAATTAGGTGGACTTATCCTTTTGATATCATTAGTGAGTTCATCTATCAGACTTGCCTTTTTATTTTCTGGCCGATCAGGCATGTTTACATTGTTATTATCAACACCCAAATTTCCCAAATTGGCGTTGTCCACAGGAGGTGGTTGATTGTTATTACCAACATCTTCTTCCTCCTCATTACCCATTACTTGATGTTCAATTACAGTCAAATGATCTTTTATGTCCAATAAGGAAACAAGGATCTCATTGAGTTTTTGGGTAGTTGTTGCTTCTCCACCAGGTGGTGGGTTATTTTTCAACATTTCCTCTTGTTCTAACCATTTTCTATTAACAAGAAAATTTTAGTTTTATCAGATTATGGACACAATAGGTCCAAGAGCTGTAACCTTTAGCTCTGATACCAAGATGTCACATTACCATTTTAAGACTTTAGAAAAAGTTATTTTTTTATGCATAATGTTCTTTGGTCTAGATAATATTAATTTAGAACACACATTCCTGACAATAAATCTCATAATAGATAACCATATATGCAGCTGTAAATGACTCGGTGAACTACTAATCTCTCATTTCATGGCTTGGTTACTAACTAATCTCTCATGATAACTTAAGTATCTAATACTTTGTTCTCTTACCTGTTCGGGAATTGAGTGTTCGAGTTTAAGAAATCTATTTGAATATTTGTTACCATATTCATCCGAAATAACATTTATCAAACTAGGTGACATAGGACAACACAACCAACAACTTGTGACATTTTGGCCAAATATTTCCAACATCTTTGCTCATGTTACTATTCCTAGATGAGATACTCATCTACTCGAATATGTCCTTCACCCACTCATCTGTTATCTCGAATGGTCTTTACTTCGAATTTTGTCAGTCCACTTGTCCAAGGTTTCACCCTAACCCATGTTATTGACATAATTTTTATAGGAACCACTCACGATGACCTAGGGTATGTGGGCATACTCGTCAACCTAATTCAATTGAATGTTCCTAGTTACCCTAAGTCATTGGGAGTCACTTTCTATGCTAAATAATATCCTTAGCATGATCTATAGAGAAACTAAGTTCAAGTCTAGATTTGAGTAGATCTAGATGAACCAATGTTGGAGGGTGTTGCAACATGTCAACTGCAACATTGTATCCTTGTGAAGACCCAAGTATTCATAAAGGTACAGTTCTATAGTTGGCATGTGCCAACATCCGATAGAACTACTTCATCATGATTTACACACCTCAAGAGGTCATTTCCACTTAATTATCTTTTGATTAACATTCAAATAAAAAAAGCTTACATAACCCTAATCCTAACAATCCTTAAGTTTTCCATCCTTATTTGAGTTGATTAAATAATATGAAACCTCATAACCTATGATTACTTTTATGTTCATTAACTTTTTCTTAATGTGTAATTAATCGAAAATAGAAACAACATCTATCATAATATTTAATTAATGTGTCTCAACCATTCAAGTAATGTATAAGAACCAAAACATATTTTTTTATGATAGAATTCATAGATATGAAGTTTAAATGGATATCAAACTCATATACGACTCATTTATTTGTATCGTTTTGAGACGAGGATAACCTTACTCATTATGGTTAAGTATTAGGATTTATCACACCCTTATCCAATTCACACATCTTGATATTTTAACTATACGTTCATAACATCATAATAAACCATACAAGATTAAGTAAACAACAACAATACATGTAGCTTAGTTAGTTGAATTCAAGTAAGGGAAATTATACTAATTCCCATTTATCTAGCCTATTTAATGACAATAGAAATAACGATCCAATCAGATATGAATGACAACATCAAAGATAGGATTAAAAATTTCCTTCATAAAATGAACAAGAGAATTGACATAAACAATTTAAGAAACTTCATCCTTTTCAATTCATCATGATAAATACACATTTTACAATACTATGCATTATGAACATATTTCATGTCAACAACATCAAGATCATTTAATAATACAACTTTTCTTCCTTCAATACATCTCAATAATAAATCATAATTCCCTATAAATGGTCCACACTTTTAAGCAACCAATACATCATAAAATTCATTTCCTTCCTTTATCACTTACAAAGTCCATCTGTAAAAATTGCTAGTATGGGTCAGTTCATTGAACTGAGCATGATAAGCACTAAGAATTTAAACGATGTGCTTTCAACTAATTGTCTCATTAAACCAACTATGCTTTAATGAAACAACGAGGTCAAGCAAATAAATAAATCGTAAGTAGTATCAACCATAAAAGAAGAACAAATAATCAATCTGGTTAACATTTAAGGAAATATCATGATGTAATCAGTAATCTACAACATGATATCGATAAATAATATTATGAACATGGGTATTTATCGGTATGTGTATTTATCATGATATGTGTATTTATCGGCTTTTGAGCCCTTTTGTACTGAGGTATAGTCCCTTCAAAACTATTTTCCCTTAATAAAAAAATGAAAAATAATATTCCAACCAAAACACTATTTATATCAAATAAAAGTACCTTTTAATTATTTCCTTCATAATTACTCAAAATTTGAAATACAAAATTAACTTCACTATTTAACCCAAAATAGAGTTACTTTCAAAAGTAGGAATCTTCTAGCTCAACTTACAAAATTTCATAAAAAGACAACTACAGCCAAGTTCATTCTTGCTTCATAAAGGTTTTAGGATGAATCGTCTAACAACATAATTAAACAAGAGTTTCACATTTCAGATGTGACATCCTAAATCCAAATCCAAGACATAGCCTAAGTTCTCAAGTTAGGCCAAACATTAACATGAGGTAAGTATACACTCAATGCACAACATCTCTCATTAATCTACTACCACAATATTAAAATCCTTTAATACAAATCAAGTGAATAAGAAAGTAGTAATGATGACTACACAAAGGCATTAAGAAAGTAATGCAACTGAACCAATTAAATCTAAGACAAGATTTACCCAAAAGAAGAAGAACAACTGTGATAAAATAGTTAAGAACTTCCTTTATAATTCAGTTAACCCGAATCCCCATTCACAACTTTAAAAAGAGAACACAACACATAACCTCCTATAATTTCCAAAAGGGGTAGTGATTAGACTTTACCTCAGAGAATGAAAGAGAAGGAGTCAAATGACATGATCAAAGGGAATTCTTACACTCTATCAAACGTGAAGAAGGTCACATAAGGACAGATGCAAACCCAATCCCAACATCCTCAACTCTTTTATAAAAGAAAACACATATAAGAAGAAATTAAACAGAATGTGTGATTGCATTTGAAACAGATTTAAGCAAGGTTTCCCCATCATGGACAACTAACGATAGTAATATTTTACCCATATCAAAAAGGAGATGCAATTAAAAAAGTTGCTAAATGTTATATGGGGTGAATACAGTCTCTAACAATCATTCAAAATTGTCAAAGTTTCAGCCAAGGATCCACAGACTGGCCATTCCTTGAAGACAAAAGTAAAACAATCAGCGAGGTAGAATCTCAATCAAATCCTCATAGAGGTGAGAGAAATACATCTTATGAGGGAGAGAGAAAGTTCCATCACGTTCAGATTCCAAAGAAGGTGCAACCCAGAATCGACATGGCTTAGCTACAGGAGAAGAATCTATCGACCAAAAAAGATAAAATTCTTTTCATTATATTACCGAGGATAGTTCAACTGCACACCTCTATCAATCAACAAGGTAAATTATCCCTTCTGATCTTACCCATAGAACAAGAAATGGAAAAGTCCAGAAAACCCCTTACTCAGAACAGATTTGGATGGTTCGATCAAGAAACTTCATCAAAAGTCCGAATAACATCTTTAAAGCTTCACGAAAACCAAAATCAGGAAGGAGTCAACAAGTTTACCCTATTAGGTTACCTAAGAGGTTAACCTAGATCATGATCGGTATTCTGAATAAACAACATCTAACTCAACAGAGAAGTAGACAACATGATCAACATATTGAAAGCACAAACAGAGCTACGAGAATAACTCTAGTATCGACTCAGACAAGTCGACTCTCACAATGTCCCCAACCAATAGGACCTCATCTATTTATCCTTTAGTTCAGTACTCAAGAACTTAGAGAAAGACATAGTATAAATAAGATCAGAAGAAAAGACTTCACACACAGGTATTCCCAACAAGATAACATCGAAATCCAAGGGTCCAAGAAACAACTATCTCATAGTTTCCATAAAAGAACTTAATTCGAGCGACTCAGTTTTTAACTGAAAAGTTTATAGGAATAATAAAACATTCACTCTTGTTTCCATACAAGATGAATCCACAAAAATAGAGATTCCAAACACCCAATATCTACCCAGCTCCCATCGAATACCGAATCTAAAGAACTGATAGATTATACAAAGTAAGTTCAAGAATAAGGCACACATTTACTGTTTCTCTATAAAATTTGAGTTCACACAACTCTGAATCCAAGAATGCATAATCATATAGTTCCAACAGGAGTAACAAAACTTCAACTAAACAAGAAGCGACAATGAAGGGTATTCATTTACCTTCAACAACCCAACTATAACTCAGTTCAAAACTTGAAGCCACATTTTATTTTGCTAAACCCATTTTCAAACAGATAAGAAAGATTCATGCATGCACTTCATTACTCAAATCACCACAAGATTTAAGGTGGGATTCAACATCAAATAAATAGGAAAACAACCCATCTCCAACCTTATCAAGAAAATATTCCTCAAAAGAAAAATAGAGATTTATCAAGCAAGAAAGCATGGTAATGTTAATAAAAACAAAAGACCCAAATATTTCATGAGAGAAAATTTGTTTTAATGAAGACACTTAGAGAAAATTAGAGCAACTTGATGGATATAGCCTATCATGCCTAATATTGCTTCTATCAATTCGAAGAAGATTTCCAGATTGAGCCTTCATAAATCCTTCTCTAAACCAAATCAACAACCAAAAACTCCTTCTCAAATGTCTCATATACGTCTATTGGATCAAAAATAGTCCAAGGGAGTTAAAAATAGTAACAAAAATAAAATAGTACTACTAGTTTAAAGAACCGAGATAGCTCCATGAGAGAAAAAAATTGGAATGCATGAAAGACAAAAAACTCCCAACAAATCCGCTCACATGGTTTCCAAGGTGGTTTGCTTGCCAAAACCGATGACCATAAATTTCATTATTTTTGAATGTCCCCTATATCTCCATGCCACTTCCATCTAAACTTGGCGAGTCTAAATTCAAAGAGAACATGCATTAATTAACTTTAGTGATAGTGCTAACTAGGATTTCCTCTAGTTTCGATTCCTCTGTCCAACTTCAATTACCACAATGTTTTAAATTCAATATCAAATCAAATAAATAACTTAAAAATGTCGCCATCATCTAATATTTTCCATGTGACTCCCCATAGGTCCCTTTCCATCCTTGCATTAGTTTAGGATAGATATCATTAGCTTAGGATCCGACCTTAGGTTAGTTTAGAAGGTATTTACCTTAGGTTTATAAACATTACCGTAGGTAAATTTTCCATCTTAGGTTAGACCATACCCCATACCAATTTAGCATTAGGTAATAGGTTAAAAATCAACTTATAGTTACGTTAGGTTATTTCCAAATCCTCCACTTTGTAAAACATACAACTTAGCTTAGGATGCAACAAGATTAGTGTAAAAATAGACATAAGGTAGGTCTAGTTTACCTTAGGTTAGAATCCCGTTAGGATAGATCTTAAATATCTAGGACTTAGGTTACTACCCTCAATAGTCCTGAAGTATACCTCCATCCTCTTTATGCAATTCAGCATCCTAGAGAAATTAGCAAGAATATCTAAGAACACTACTTACAACGGAATGCAAATAAAGAACTTCCAATAAGATCAATGAATTTGTATGAATATAAGAGTTCATTCCTTTATTTCCTTCAACCTATGAATGTTAGTTTACCATGTAGATCAGGAAAGAAGAATTAAAACATACCTTAGATCAATGAAATTGATTAAGGTTTCGTTATTATAAAGAGATAATTTGCAAAAAAAATTACCTATTTACAACCTTTCTTATCTCAACAAAATGGATTCCTTGCAAGCAACAACATTTCATAAAATTGAATACAAGAACATAAATAAATTATCCATGGCAAGCATGATTTCTAACTTGAGTCAAAATAATACACCTTCTTAGGATAAATCACATGTCATCACTTGCAATGCAAAAGAGGAAAAGTAAATAGTTTTCCACAGTGTTACACTCCCAAGGTCAACATGTTTTGGTGGTTGGTTCTCCATGACAAAACTATTACAGTGGGTAATCTCAATAAGATGAATTTTCATATGCTAAACGGGTGTTTTATTTTTGAAAAATATATTCAAGACTCATTGCATCTATTCCTTCCATGCCCTTTTTGGAATCGGTCAAAAACACCCTTCTAAATCTATTTGAGATAAAGTTGATTTTCCCATGTTTAAGTAATCAACTATTGTCTCAAGGGTTCACTTCCTTCAAGATTCAAGGACTCAAACATCTTTGGACTCTAACCCTCATGCACCCTTTTTGGGAAATTTGGAAAGAGAGGAATAGGCAAATCTTCAAAGGTAACGATTCATAAAATAGAGCGGGTGCTCACTGTTTTAATGCTATTAATGCACAATTTTTGATTATTTTCCCACATAAGAAAACCATAATCCAGAATGAGAGTAATTTATCTAAGAATTTGGGTTTAACACCCAATCAAATGAATCCTTCCATCCCAAATCCTAGGCTACAAGGTTGGGTGAAACCTAACAAGGACTAGATAAATATAAATTTTGATGGGGCATGTAAAGGAAACCCCTAAAATTTGGTTGTGGAGGGATATTTTGTGATCATTTAGGAAATTTCATTTTAGGTTATCATTGCAACCTTGGAATTCAATCGAATCATGTAGTTAAAGATTTTGTTTCCTTTTGGGGAATCTCTATAGCTCATCAACACAACATTGTTAGATTAGAAGTGGAGGGTGATTCTCTCAACATTATTAACAACATCCTAGGAAAAGGTACCACTTCCATCTCTATTCAAAACTCTATAACCAGCATAAAAGGTATGATAAATATGTTTGAATTTAAACATATATATAGAGACAAATGGTATTGTGGATTATTTTTCAAACAAGGGGTTACATGTCATGGTATGAATTTAGTCACCAATGCAAAAGCTATAGATTCTAAGGTGTGAGAACACCTTCAAAATGAACAACATGGACACATCACCATTGGATAATTATAAGAGATCATGGATTCTCGACCGAATAAGCGGTCTTTTATTATTAAGATCTGCAAGACATATGTGTTTAAAAATTGGGGTTATGAAAAGCCTTGGGAATTGAGTCACACATGTCATTTCATTATTATTAATCACTCCTATGTGTTTATAATTGTCGAGTTGGGATTGTAGAAAACAAAGTGGTTATCCTTAATCTAAGAGCTTCTACAAATTGGTGGTTAGAAAATTTTATGGGAGGTGATCTTGTGTGAACTAAACCATGGGACTTGGAAGGAGTTAAGTTGGAGGCTATGAAAGTTTTTGAAAGGATGGGGATTTCTCCATTTCTCAAAATTTATGAGGGCCATTATGAAAACTTGAGCAAGGAATTTTCTAAAGCTTGGAAATCTACCAGAAAATTTAGAATTGTGAACATGAAATGCGTGCACATAGAGATTACCATTGAAACAGTGACACATATCATGGGTTTATTGATAGATGAAAGGGAGGTATACAAGCCTAAAATGGAGGCCACAGATGAATTGAATATTTTCCTTCAATGTAATGAAAAACTTACCTCCCACTTTGTTGGTTTCTTACACTCGTCTTTACCCCACCATTTTGATGAAGTGGCCTTAACCCTCATTTAGTTTCTAACCCTTGAAGGCCACCACAAATGTATTTATTTTTACCATATGCCTATGTTGAATTTTATAAGACGTGGCCATAGATTTAGTTTTCCATATTTTCTATTCTCGGCCTTTGTGTGCTTTGTTTGCACACAGTTTAAAAATATCGAGTTAATATCCCACTTCATCAATGTTTTATTCCAGCCATGGTAAAAATTGTTTCCTCGATATTGACAAAAATGGTAGTCTTACCAAGGACCTTGAGGGTTATCTTGAGAAAGAGGACTCAAACTCGTAGGAAGATGAGTCTAGTGAAGACTAGAAGTCATAGGAAGAGGATGTTTCGGGTATTGAAAGTATGTGGTTGAAATTGATGCCACAAAGAACCTCAATGAGCAAAGGAAAAGAATTTACAAGAACTTTCTGTTAATACCATAGGGGATTTAAGAAGGCGGGGAATCACGTTACTATGAATGCCTTGTTAGAGCTGCAGGTTGAGGCCTTGGGTCAAATGGGATCCAAGAAGGGAGACAATCATCTTGCCAAAATGTCTATGGATATTAAAGAACTGAAAGGTGACATGAGGCTTATGAAAAGTTCAATTCAATTTCTCTTTAATGACTGGCATTCTATGAGAATGCAGAGTTGAAGATGTGGCCAAAATTACCAGTGGGGGAAGTCTTGAAATAATGAAAGAAAATTACAATAACCTCTCCAATGAGGTGGATCATATTAAAGCCATATTGTACAACTATATGGAATGGAGTATTGTTACTATGAGGTCCACTCTATAACACCTTCAAACCCTCAGATAGTTGGCCAATGCTTATAGGAAAGTGGATGAGCATGGAAACTTGAAAAAGGAAAGGGGAAGCTATTGAATGTGATCTTGATTCTTTAGGTGCCAACATTGATTATCTATCAAAGGAATGGGATAAACTCTTAGCCAATCTGGAAAAATCTAAAATGTAATGGTTGGATCTGTATGAGTGTTAGTTTTACTATGTTGTTATTTCACTACGGTGTTAGTATGAATTTGTTTTTTTCAATGTTGTTATTCATATTTTTGTTGTGTTATGTACTAGTTTATATGCTCATGAAGGAGAAAACTTTTATTAATCCTTTTATATGTATCTTTTGTATGCTTTGTAATGTTTTTATCTACTCAATCAGAGCTTTTTTATGTAAGGGGTAGGGTCCCCTCAACCCTGTTTTACCTATAATAAAACAAAAATGGTAGTATTTTACAATAGGTTTTGAATGATTCACATATATTTATACATAGTTTCTTAAATTATTTTTTGAGAAAATTTATGATTTGATCAAAACTCGATTTGAAAAATCCTATATCGGGTTATCTTGAATGTGAGGACCCTAGAGAATTGAAAAAATATTTTCTTTAGCAATTTTAAATGGATTTAAAAATTCAAACTTACGAGGCCTTTTCGAAGATCCTTCACCTTTCAAAATCACCTAAATATCACGCACACCTCCTTTTACACTCAACAATAAAAAAGCGCAATCTACAGTTCCTTGAAACCAGATATTGTAATAATAATCACCTTGTAAGTTGTCTTGTGTGTTTAAAGAACATATCAAATGAATAAGGGAGGATGACTTGATCACTATGGATCCTTTCTCAAAGTTTATATAACCTTTTACTTAAACATATTCAACTCAATTTGGCTAATCTTGTACGAATATAGAAGAGCATTCATGTTTAATCATTTCCTTTATCTTTTTTATACTATCTTGATACACGAGCCCCTAAAATTTGAAAAAAATCATTCCAATATGTTGAAATGGATACATGCACTCCATAAACCATTATTGTAGAGAAAACTAACTCAACTTCACCGCCAAAATTACTTGTACATGAAGAATAGTTTGACTTGAAGCCTGTGACTAAGCTTGAGATGCACCTTCGAATTCTCAACCTATATCATCACCTTGTCAACCTTGAAAAAATAATCAATCACCAACTATAGGCATTAGGATTGATCACATAGAGGTTTTGAGTTTAAGCACAAATTTTTTCTTCTATCTATTCCAACACATGCTTAGATACCAGAAAAATATGCTTAGAAGAATGTAGTAAGCACTTCTTAATTACACCTCCTTTTGGAAAAATACTTTTGAAAATGAATTATAGGAAAATTTACTACAAAAATTATCTTATTAATTATTTGAGAATTTCTTAATATTTTTTTTTGACTCCTAAGAATATTAGATGGTTTGAACGAGATTTCTCAAAATCCAGTCTTGCAAAAACTTGAATAACTTTCTCAAATGACCTCCGAGGACTTGAAATTTTACATGGAGCTCAAGGAAACCTACCTCCATCATCTACCATGGTTTTTTTTTGTAAAATGTATCCCTGAATTTTTATATCCCATCCCATTTGCATGTAAGTACAATTTGAGTTCTTGAGGGTAGTTTTAGGTAGAAGTGACATTTTTCCTCTGAAGCACATTTCTTGACCTTTTGAGACCTGACATGAGTTAATATACTTGAGATACACATGTTCCAAGTGACTCGAAACATTTATTTCCTTCATCGATTTATTTTTATTAGACCCCTAAGGATTAGGCTTGTGTACAAAATCCATTTTAACAAGATCACTTGTTTGAGCAAGAAGATGACTTGAGTTTCCTAATTTTGGCATTCTTCCATCTTTGAGAAAATTGTAAACATATAGGATAGGCATTATCTTCATTTGGATCTTTAGGAGATGTATCATTTCCTTTAAAACTAGAATAACTAGAGTGATAATTCTCATAGTTACAATATTTTGAACCTAAACAAAGTGCCCTATAAGACCCTTAATGGTACTTTATAAACATGAGATCACACTAAACATGAAAAAGGACCTTATATAATCCATAAATGTGATGCAAACCACAAATAACCTACCTAAATGACTCACATACACCCTTAGAGCATAAATTTGAGTTAGCATGGACTAACATGAACTCAACACTCGTGACTTTATAGACACTTCATTTCCATGAAAACAATGAACTAGGATGGCATGACAAGATGCACTAGGACATCAATGAAAACATGACACAAGGTGGGAAACATTAAGGTGATATGAAGGAGGACTTAGAATGGCCTTTGAATAAATTTTTTTAGGTACGGTATGGTTTTCATGTTTTCAAGTGTGGATTTTGACCTTACAAAATATCATGAAAGAAAATAGCTCTGACTTGGGGACATGTCGTGGATCAAGTGCATTGAGGACATGATATTAGAACTCTAGAATCTTTGTACATAACATTGACCAAAGCACCTTATACATTTTGAATTGTAGAACACACACAACTTGTGTGAGATAGATAGAAAGGAGGGATCACACATAAACACACAATCGAAGGAAAACACACCACACAACGGGAAAAGGGGAAAACAAACCTAAATATCCTATAATACAATACGAGGGGAAAACCCACTTTCACTGATGGTACTATTTCAAATATTTCCCACTACGGGGAAAATCCAATGGTGTTCCATGCAGATATGATAGAAGGAATAAATTTTAGCTTCAAGCCTCACGGATCTTGAATGGGCCGAACCATATAGAATCAAACCTCCCATGGCTTCCCTTTAGTTCCCTTATCTTGTCCCAAAGAAGAATAAGATATCTGACTTTGAATTTTCTATCCTTAGTCTTATTTTGAAATATATTCTTCACCTTCAATTGATGTTCCTTGATGTGGTTTACCGCTCTAAGCTTGTTTTCTTTCATCTCTTCAAGAAACAAGATTCTCTTATCGATGGAATCTCGATACTATTCATATTCTATTCCATGAAGTAACTTGAGATTTGGGATCTCTACTATGACTGGTATATCACCGTCAATTCCATAGATCAATTGGAATGTGACATGCCAATTTATTTATTTGGTGTTCTCATGTCCTCCCACAGAGCATCATAAAGCTTATTGTGCCAATTTCTTTGATTTTCATCCACAAGCTTCTAGAATATGGTCACAAGGTTTTTTTCTTGACTCATCTTGAACTTTCCCTTATGCGTAATAGGATGATGAATGAGACAGGAGATCCCGTATCTATATAAAAACTTGGCCATCTCTCTTGAATAAAATTAGGTGGAATTATCTCGCCGTAATATTTTATAGAACTCAAACAAACAATGATATTTTCCTTTATGAAACTATACATTGTTTTAGTATTAGCTTGTTTAATGGGATATATTCTACCCACTTCATGAATTAGTCCATCACTATGAGAATGTATGTGTGGCCCGCGCTTGAGTGAGTGTTCAAAACACCGAAGAAGTCCATCCCCTATTGTTGAAATAGTTCTTCAATTATAATTAGCTTTGAGGGAAGTGCTGCAAGCTACTATTTCCCAATAAATTACTAACATGCCTAGCACTTGGAAACCCATTCTTGAGTATCTTTACGGAGAATAGGTCAATAATACTTTTTTTTTTAAATCTTGTGAGAAGTTATCATCACTTTGAAAATTTCCCACCATAGGATTGGTTGTGATATGCTCTCAATAGTTTCTTTTATAATTATTTAACCACACATCCGAGGAAGCACCCATCAAGACCTTTGTTGTAGAGAAAATGGTTCTAAATAAAAAAATTTACTACCCTTATCTAGACAATTATTCTTTGTTTGTGATCAAGATGGGTGGGGCATTCACCATAGGTAAGGTAATAATCAATGTTTGCATACCACTCGTCAATGGTGTTTATAAAAATAACTTGCGGAAAGTCTTTGAAATTTCCAAGGAAGGAGCATTATTTTTCACCATGTTGAGCTTTGAGAGCCTCATCTTCAGCTATTAGTTTACACAAACCATTCCCTCGAGACCAGGTTGGAAGTTTAGATCTCTAGATCATATTCTTGAATTTTTGCAACCCAATTTCCTCTCTTGGCCTTAAGGTCTTACTGAGTTAGAATGGACTTGATTTCTGTACTAAGAACCATCACTATAGTGCGAGAGTTGAGCATGTATAATCTGAAATTCTTCACATCCTTGACCACCGTATAGGCATGTTTCTCCAATTAGCTATAATTCAACTCGTGGTTCTTCACTGGGTAGCTCATGAAGCGATAGGTGATTCTAATCCTTCATCATTATTTTGGACCAAAATGGAAAAGAATGTGTGCTCAAGAATAACAATACATAATGAACTCTTTATAAAAATTGGGACATGCTAGGTCTGCGGGCTTTGGAAATGGCTCTCTTGATTACTTTTAATGTTGCTTTGCCTTCATCACTCCATTTAAAACTTATCTCGGAGCCTCACCATGCTAGTAATATGTTTATTCAATTTTGTAAACTCGAAAACAAAGCTCGAAGGAGGTTAACTTTTTCAAAGAAGGAATGAAATACCTTTACTTGTGGGTAGGAACAAGTATTGTATTTCTTTCACTCTTTCTAGATCAATAATTTCTCATTACTTGTTTACAATGTGCCCCAAAAATATTCCTTCATTAACACCAAAAATATGTTTCTTGGGATTCAAATATATACCATGTTTTTGGCACCCGATGAGGACTTGTTCCAAGTGATCAAAGTGATCTCTTCATATTTTTGAGAATATTGTCAAGTCATCGACGTAGATGATAGTGCAATTTTTTATGCAAAAGTTCCCCATAGATTAGTGAAGGTTATATTTCTCCTATCCTCTTATGCCACTTCAATATTTTTGTATCCTGAGAAACCATCAAGCAGTGAAAGCATTTCAGATCTAGTGATTTCTTACAAAATGTGGTTCATGATTGGGAGTGGATAGTTATCCTTAAAGGAATATTCATTTAGGTTGCGGAATTCTACACAAATCCAAATTTATCCTTTCTTCTTATGTACAGAGAAAATATTTTCTACCCACATAGAGTGGTGCATAGGAAAAATGATTCTTGCATTCAGAATCTTTAAAATGTCCTCTTTGATGGTATTAGTAATTTTTGATTATATAGAATTTGATTCTACCGAAAGGCTTGACACATGATTTCAAATGGATTGAATGATGCATTTATTTTAGTTGGAAGGATTTGACCTCATCGTAAGAATATGACAAAACATCTAAATACTTTTTCAGAAAAGAGACAAACCTTCTCTTCACTTCAGTCAAACAACATTTTCCAATATTTACCATTCTCGGCTATTTTACGGTTCCAATGTTCTCCTTCTCAAGTTCGTTGGTACACCTTAATGGCCCTTTTATTTATCCATGATGAAGTGGTCATTCTTATCAAAAGTATATTATAGTGACACCATGCCTCTAGGAAAATTATTTCCTTTGATCTTGAGTGCACCCTATTCATCAATCCCTTTCATTCCTTCTTTGTATTGTTCAACCAAAAACTCCCTATGTGGGTTCTTTCTTCCTTTGAAGAATATGCTACTGAAATTATCTCTCTATTCTAATAAGGACAAGATCTGATTTTCATTAATAATGACCTTCTAATGATTTACATTACCGGACACACTAGGTCTAAAACCATCTCTATTGTTACCTTATATTTTCCGAATGATGGATGTGGCATCACTAAGGAAGTATATAGTGCAAGATAATCTATTATCTCATTCTTCTCTTGAGGTATGGATTAGATAGAGAAAGCGTCGAATGATTCAATGCAATCCCTTACCCTATTTCTATAATTTCCAAGCCTTGGATTTTTTTAGTTGGTATTGCATCCTTACCTACTTGACTATCACTTTAGCATTGCCCAAACATCTCAACTACTTGAATCTCATTTGTTCATAAATACTCATTCCCATGATGAGGGGTTTGTACTACATCATGTTATTTGTATTATCAAATTTCAATTTATACGAAAATGGGTATGACACACCAGAATGGGAATTCAATACGATGCATGTTCCTAATCCAACACAAGATTCGCTGCCATAAAACTCCATTGTCCAAATTTGGTTTTCTTCATCCTCCATGAGAAGAGGAAAATTCTCATCCCTCTTTGAAGTGAAGAAGTAATTTCTTAGCCCACTATCTTGAAACAAGATTTTTTCTCTTCGATCTTCGATTTATGCATTGTGTATTATATATTTCATATAGGAAATAACTTCTTCATATTTCCCTTTACTGTAATGGACACAGAGGACCAATCCATCTTGATTTCACCACCCAAATATCTACAATTTTTTTTTCTCAATAGCATCCGAAAGATGTTGGGATGTCCACTACTAGAATGGTGAGAAATACTTTCTTCTCTAGAAAATCAGCCAAGGCCACTTGAGAATCTTTTATTATACCCATCAAAAACACTTATTTGGATTTCATGGAATAGAAAGATCCATTTGCATGGGTCAAGGTAAGTCCTAAGGAATTTTCTACCTTAATGGGCATAACATTGTCAGAGGTTCTAGAATCTATGATGCAATTGTTAAGTTGGTATCCTTTGACAAGGAAGAACAAGTAAAAAGGTTCTAATTTGTTTTTCTTTGATGCAATGAGGGAAAAAATGTTCTATGAGGAGGGTGCGAGATGGTGTGGGGAGTAGATATTTATCATTGATATTTGCAATATTAGGCTTTTGGGTACCCCTCTGAATGGTATTAACAAACCTCTCAAACTGAGTTGGGTGTGTTTGTAAGTATTCCATCTATGTGATCTTTTTTTAATTCTATTTGCATGTTCAACATAGTCAAATGAATATGTAGGGAGTGGGGAATACATTGTATGAATGGAAAAAAATTTCATGGCGAGGATGATCTAAACTTGGGAGCTTGGTTCTCTGTGAGAAAATGTGGTTGTAGATTTAGAAGGAGAGAGATTGACTAGTTTGTACTAGGCTTTGGATGATTTTACGGGAGTAGCACTAGGAGACGAATTGTTCCTATAAATTTTATCATTATGAGAGGAACTATAGGAATTACTTGATACGGTAGTAGGATTCTTACTTGTTAGTAGGTCTGGTTTGTATTTGGATGAATCCATCGATGGTGGTAGTGTTGAACTTGTGCTAATAATTTTGTTCTATGTAATTGTCATTGGAGGGTCTTCATTTTTCTTCTTAATTGCATCTACAAAAGATGAAAATCCTTTCTTTAGTTGGGCACAAGTGAACACAACACATGGGAATCTTTGTGCTTCTTCATCATCATCATCTTAATCTCCTTCGACATTTTAAATTAGGCCATTTTGAGTGTCTCCATCAACCTCTTCAACTTCAAAGTATTTTCCCTCATCACCTTCTTCTTCTTCTTCTTTAGGTTATTCTACCTCTACTTCCTCCTCCAGTTCTTTGGAATCACATGTGGCATTGACTGTAGATGCTTTAAGAGTGACCCATAGAGGAGGAAGAGTTATCCTTGACATATTTGGAGGATTGGGATTCTTTGGTACGTTCCTCGTAGTGATATGAGATATTTCCTTCTTCATAGAAATCATGTTGTTTGTCATATTCTGAATCATTGGATTAGTGGGGGTTGAGCCTAAACTCTAACCCTTTTGTGTTTCATTAGGATTCTTTACTTTTCCAGACAAGATCAAGTCATATTTTGTCTCAATTGCATAATATTGTGATTCTTTCAAATCTTTGGATTGAGATCTTCTGAGGAAGAACTCAACTTCTGGTTAAAGGGAACTAATATAGATCCTCTTCAATTTATTATATGAAGAAATAACATCTTGAGGGATTCTTTGGATCAAATGATTGTACCGGTTATGAAGTCTCTCATGGATTCAATAGAATCCTTGTTCATTTTTACCATTTATACCAAGAGGTCTTGAAAATCTTCTGTGGATTTGAATCTATCTTCAAAGCATTTCTTTATGTCATCCCACTAAGTGATTGACCTTTCTAGTAGAGGATAGAACCATTTTTCCACCTTATCTTGCAATTATTCTATGAACAATCTGACTGATACGTCTTCATGTTCGACACCCAACACTCCACATGTAGTAATGAAAGCTATTACATGTTCTTCAAGGAGTTGGGAACCATCTTATCTAAATTTTGGAAATATCTTCCTTAATCCTCGTGATAGCTCATTGAGTGGTTGTTAAAGTGCAAGAGGGTTGATATTCCTTCCTTAGGGTATAGTTAGTCTTGGTGCATATTTTTCTTCAATTTTTTTCATCTTCTTCTTTGAGCCTTACTCGTTATAGCTAAGGTTGTGGCTCTTGCATCTAATCTTACTTAAGCTCTTTATATTTCTTTTATTTCATATCTTATCTCGTTTTGGCTTCTTCTCTTTGTCAAATTTCTTTTGTTTTTTCCATGGGCATGAAGTATTCAAGATTTAGCTTTATTTATGGAAACTCAACATCTAATGGATTCATAATGCTTGGGTTTCCGAGAAAGAGAAGTATTTAGACAAAGGGGAGACATTGAACTTTTGATTAGTTATTTCCTTGGCTAAAGTTCTTCAAAGATTAGATCGGTATGTCTACCTTGCCTTCGCAACTGTGTGTATCTTCTATGAACCAACTTGAAAATATTAAATGAATTTAGGCCCTTCTTGGTGGTGTTTGAATTTGTCTCTCTCTTTCCAATTCAGCAGCAAGTTCTTCTTAAAGGTCCAAAATTCTTATGGAAATGAAGTACTTTGTGAAGCTTTGTTATGAAAAATATCCTTTCTCAAATCTGAACTGATATCCTCTTGAATATGAAATAATAAATCAGGTATTTCAAGAGGAGGATTACCCTGAAAGGCCATGGGTATGAGACATAGGCTCTTGTGACTTTTAAAATTCCAGATTTTTTATTTTTTGAATTTTCTATTTTTTTGAATTTTTTTGTCTTTTTAATGGTTCGTGTGTTTGGGTGCAAGGGCTGAAAAATATGCCCCATGGTGGGCACCAAAAATTATTGGCAAGATAATTTTTTAGATGGAAAAATTGATGGTTATCTAGCCAACAATCTGGGACTCTAGGCCCCTTTTCTTGGGCGGTACAACTCCACTTTATTTTGAATGGATAGAAATAAAAGTATCTTGTTGGCCAAGAGGCCCAAGATCCAATGAGCACACTCCACTATACCCATGGAAAATTATTACAATAGATTGTAAGGGAGGAATTTGTTGAAAGGTGAGGGAAGGGGAGTGAGAAATTAGACAAGGGGAATTAAATATGCTAGTACAAAATATGATTCTTTCCAAATCTAATTAGAAGGTTAACATCCACAATAAATGAGAAAGAAAAAACAGTTCAGAGTGTCAACGACAAGAGAAAACCATACATGCAAAGTTGCACACATTCATGAATCATGAAAAGAAACAATCCCTTTCTTTATTAAAATTCTTCATTTAGTTATGCAATGCAGAAATAAATGAAAAGTAATAAAGGAAAGTGGAAGAATTGTTATCTCTCTTTCTTAGTGATGAGACCAAAATATGTCTCATTATATCACCACATAACACTCTTATTCTCTCTCTTAAAAAAAAGCTTTTGAGTTTAAATGTAGTTTTAATAACATATAGCATATTTAAGGTAGAATATAGAATTTATCTTATCATCTCTTTAGAAATTTATTTGCAATCTAATTGTTGTTATTTCCTAATATTTATTCTAAAGTTGGAATGTAATAGTGTGTAGAAAATAAGTCATAAGAAACTCTACTCCAAGTTCATAGATTGCAGCGATGGAAATTCTTCAGCAAAAACGAAAACACCCACTACGGAAATTATTCACGCAAGAACGGAAATTATTTACACACTACGGAAACTCCCAACTATGGAAATTCTTCACGTAGCTAGGAAATTCCAAGCTAGTGAAATTATTTTATTTTTTCTAAAATAATGTAATGGAGCATCGAACTATTCAACCCACTATTTCCTTCCATGTCATCAAGAAATACTAAAAGTCAAAACATGTGGCAATCCAAAGTCATGCATGCATGTGGCATTCCAAGAAGAATTCAAATTCATGGACTTATCACTCCTCCATTTTCTCTCCATGTTTCAAGGATGAATAAATAATGAATAGTATTAGGAATGTTGAGTAAGTAATCTCCCACTTTGTGCTCCAAGATTAAAGGGATGAGTTGTAGAAATATTCTCCATGATAAGTGTATTGTTATAGTCAACTTTGTTTAGGATTTATTGTTTTGAATAATTCCACCTAAGAATAGGTAGTTAGTTCTTGGTGTATTGACTAAGTTAATTAGAATAAAGAGAATATTAGATTGTATCCCCAAAAAGAGGAGTTAGTTAGATTTTAATGTCTTGGTCATGATCACATTATGATGACTTCCACTTTTGACATTGCAAACGTTGACATGTGATTTGTCTTGGAAGGTGTATTCTTTTGACATTGAAAATCATGTTTGCAATGGATGAGTTATTACTGCTCGGAATTTGTGCTTGTTGTAATTCTATTTACTTGGAAGTAAGGCCATTCTATTTTGTGAATAATAAGTCATAAATTTGTACTATTGTTTTCACATTTCTATATGATAACAACACACCTTGAATCAATTCCATTGATCCAAGGTATGCTTTTGTTCTTCTTTTCTATCATCTTGTTAATTGACATGTTGAATGAAACATGTTATGGAACCAAGTAGTGTTTTGGCATAAATTGTGAAGGAACTGGGTTCAGGTGTCCTTACTCGGCACCATGCTGCAAACTGTAATGTTTACCCTATTGGATTTTTGACCTAAGGTGATAATACTTACCTAGGATCTATTACTGAACTATTTTGGGTTGACACCTAAAACTATGTTGCAGTGCCCTACCCTATATGGATTCTAACCTAAGGGGTTATGACCTAACCTAAGATGGTATGTGATATAGTTATGGGGTTTGAACTAACCTAAGATAAATTTTAAATACCTAAGAACTAAGATGGAAACCTAACTAATGCTAAGGTGACCTAAACTATTACTAAGGTGGAAGGGGACCTATTAGTTACATGGCAAATGGAAGGTTGGTGGCAGTGGTTTTTAAAGTATTAATGAGAATTAAATCTCAATCCTTACATCTTAATTTTCCAAGTTTGGCAGAGGCAAGGAAGGTAGGTAAGATGCCTAGCTGACATCATTGCTAAATTTAAAAATGCATGTTAAATCTTGAAATCAACTTCGCCAAATTTGAAGTGGTGGTGGTGCAAGAAAAGAGAGGGAATTTGCATTCAATGCATTCAATGGCATTGATTTCAGTAAAGAGACCACCTAGGAAAGAGGAGAAGGGTGTTTTGTGGAAGTTGTTGGTCATTCTGGTCTTTCTATTTTTTTCTCTACATGTGGTTTTGGTTCTTCGAACCAGTAAGTCTATTTATTTCGACCCATAGCAATCTTGAGCATCCTTGAATTGTTTCTAAACCCGTGAAAACATGGAGGAAGTTGGGAGAATTGTTTGTTGATGTTGTTTGAAAAAAATATATTCTTAAGAAGCTCGGCATGATAGGCTCTTCTTATTAAATTTTTTTTCTTTTTATTAAGCATCTTCATCAGAACAAATCTGCTCTTTGAAATGAATGGCTTTATGGAAATGTTTTGGTGTATTTTGGTTGTGATCTTCTATTTGAGTTTTTTGATTTGAAAGGATGCAATATGGGTATTTTCTTGATGCATGTTTGAGTAAATTGTGTTTATCTTATTTGAAACTGGATTGTTTCTTAAGTCGCGTGGACTTTTGACTTCCTGTGAAAAATGGATTAGGAAAAATTGTTGGGAAAAGATTTGATATGGTTTGTTTCCTCTGTTAAAGGAAAGTATAAAATTTTGTGTCTTTTATGAAGCTTGAGTTGCTTTAAATATTGTCGTTCCTATTGATTTATAATGGAACAGTGGTTTGGATTCTGCATTGGGTAGATTCACATTTGTTAGATGTAATAGAAAACAATTTTATTACTTCTGAACATTTCATGCTTGAGTTGTGAATCGCTGTTAGAATGCTTTGAAGGAAGATATCCTTAGCTATCTTAAAGTATTTTCAGTGTATGTCACTCCAGTTTGACCCCTCACTATCATAGTTGTTGGTAGCCTCTATTTTATGGAATCAAACTTATTGAAAATAACAATAAGGAAGCCTTATTGTGCTTGGTATGAATAAATTCTATGGATTCTTATGTATCTGTTTGAAACAATTGATAGAATTTCTTGTTGTTCTCTTACCTGTATGTATGAAATGGTTTGTGGAAAACCTTTTGATTTACATCTATAGATGTTGATGTGAAAATCGACTACTATAGTGGAACGTGGAATTAGTTCGATTTTGGTTATCTGAGGGGAAAGAGTTGGAACGTTCTATTTTATTCTCCTCTCTTTTGTTCGATTTTAGGAACCAATTTGGGGTTTCATTTCCTTTGATTGCTTTCATCTTAGTCAAAATTCAGTTGGAGCGTAAAGTTTCTCCTTCTCCTTTTAGGCTCGATGATGAACACATGTGTTGGGGAATTGCAATCCTTTCGCTGATCCCAATTGTATTTGAATTTGGTTGGACTTCTTTTCATTATATCTGAAAATGAATTATTTCCTTCCTATGGAATAGGAAACATGTTTTTACTTGACTGTAATCTCTTAATCGCTTTCTATTTGGGATGATTAAGCTTTGTTTGTAGTGTGAAAATCTATCAATGTGGATGAATTTAGAAGATCAGTTGTTTCTTGATACTTTTGGTACAATTGTAGAATGAATTCTTTGAATATTTCCTTTAGTTATAGCTAGTGAGCTCTTTGAAAGCATCTCTGCTTTTACATTGAGGGAAGTACATTGCTGTTAAATGATTTTCATGTTACAGTTTTATATAATTCCATTCAGTATTGGGAAGAAATAATGAGAATCTCTCTCTCATCTTGATTATTGACTTCCATCTTGTTCTCTCTCTCCTTTCTGAGTTATGGATTTCATTATTGTTACTCTTGTGCTCAAAAGGTAGTTGATTGTTATCTCTCTCTGATTGTTATTTCTCATTATTATTACATCTTGCTTGCTTGAAGCTAACCGTTTTGGTTAGGTTAGCTGAAGGGGATTTCAAAGTAGATAGTTGGATGAATCACTTTCTTTCCTTTTTCTTTCCTTCTCAATTTATTTTTAAGAAGGTAATGAATCGATGTGTGACTATCTTCAGGAGAAGTACATAGAATTTAAACCTTGTAAAATTTGTTGATGTTGAAAAAAAAAAGGTTAGGCTAGAGTTGGATTAAATTGGAATGATTCAAAGACACTATAGTATGAAACAAATAAGTAATTGTGATGTAATATTACTTGTCTGTTGTAGTTTTTCTTATGAAATTTTTGAACGAAGATTGTTATTTAATCTTGATACTTATTTAATGTGACAAGGTTTCTCACTTTGTTCTTCTTTTAGTGGTACTTAATTCTTTACTAGGTATATGTCTATATTGCTTAATGTTTCATAAGAGTAGAGTTATTTTTATGAGACAGTTAGTCAAAAGGACATCACTTTAATGATTAGATCTTATCATGGTCAATTCAACGAATCAGACTGTGCTAGCAATTTTTGTAGATGGATTTTGTAAGTGACAAAAGAAGACAAGTTCCTTTATGATGCTTCATGTGTTTACTTAAAGGCTAAATTTTTAATGAGGATTTATTATTCTTTTTGAGATGTAATTGAAAAGGAAAAAATTGTAAATTTTACTTGATTTTATCAATGTAGAATGACATGAAAAATGTCGAAATGTTTACCCGTAAAATATGTATTTTTTTATCAATGAGAAAGGATTGAGCATTATTGATATTTGGTGTGCCGTTATCTTTTGAGCCATGCAAGGGGATTGTAAACTTATTCTTATTCTCTCATAAACCTATATGTTTTGGAATATTTCAGTTGGACTCAAATTAAATAAAGAAAAAGAGTATTGATAATCTATTCTCCTCTTAAGTGTAACTTTTAAGTTGGAATGTATAGTTGAATATTTAATAGGTCAATATGGATTATTAATTGACATTAATAAAAGAGTAAGTTACCTATGGGTTATGTATGAGTGAATTGTTGCAATGGACCCTAACTAATATATGTTAAGGGAAAAACACTTAGTCTTGAACAAATATTTGTTAATATCCTTTTGAGTTTAATACCTAAGGGATATTTGGAAGGAGGAAAAATTGTACCTCTCCTTAGCAAACCTTAAACTGAAATAAGGTAACGGGAAAATGGATGAATATATATATATATATATATAAGAATTAGACTTCATCTTAATGAAGTCTAATATTAAGGAATCAAAATCTAAATTCAGCCATGTATAAACTTGGTTAAGTTAAGTAAGTGATCTTACTATTGTTAAGATGATTTGGATTGAAATTGAAACTTAAGTTAAGAAAATAAAGAATGAAACACAAATATCCAGGAAGAGGGACTGGTTGTAAATTAATCTACATGGAAATTATAAGTCATTGATGGTTAGTAACCATAATGATCGAAGAGGTTAGAAATTCAATAGGGTTGCTGAAACTAAATCTTAAATTAAAAGGATAGGAAAGTATTTAACTTCTTAGTTAGACATTTACTTCTATATGAGGTGATTTTGTAGGATGTTGGTACATGCCAACTGCATTAATGTTTCATCATGAAGACGGGATTTCATGCGGACACAATGTTGCAGCTGACATGTTGCAACACCCTTCCGAATCAGATCATCTAGGTTTACATAAACTCGGACATGACTTAGTTGTACTCTATGTTAGTTTAGGAACATGAATTTTTATAGGAAGGAATCCCGATGACTAAAGGTAACTAGGCACACGTAATCGACCTAGATTGATTATGTCTATGTACCCCTAATCATTGCGAGTGGTCCTCCATACCCATCTATGTTGCTAATATGGGTTACTGAGTAAAGCCTTGGATAAGAGGACCGACAAGAGTCAGTGAAGACCATTCTAGATAATAGATGAAGTGGGGTGAAGGACGTATTCTGTTGATGAGTATTTCATCTAGGAATATGATCATGCAAAGCATGTGAAAATATTTGGCCAAAGTATCACAAGTTGTTGGTTACGTTGTCCTATATCACCTAGTTTAAGAAGTAGGATTTCAAATGAATATTGGTAACAAATATTTAGATAGGCATCTTAAATGGAACACTTCAATACCCTGAAAAGGGTAAAATAACCAAGTATACTTAGTATACAATACATTGAATTAACATGAAGTATCAGTAAGAAACCGAGTCATGAAATGAGAGATCGATGAAACTCCGAGTCATGAAATGAGAGATCGGCAATTCATCGAGTCATTACAATTGCATATGGTTATTTGTTATGAGATTGATTGGCATGGAATGTGTGTTCTAAATCATGATCATTTAGAACAGAGAACATTATTTAAAAACTTGAAACGTGTGTTCTAAATTATGATAATTTAGAACAAAGAACGCTATTAAAAAAACAATTCCCTTGTTTCTAAAGCTTTAAAATGGGAATGTTACATAGATTCATGAATTATAAATATAACCTTCCACACTCTTATATGTAATATTTTACCAAGCAATAAAAATTATTCTTTTCTCTCCAATATTATGAAGTTTTGAATTAAGATCTTGGAAGCATGATTTAAATCCTCTTCCAAGGAATGAGTTGGCCACTCATTCCAAGGAAGATGGATCTGTGTATTTGTGTTTTTGTATTGTAATAATTTATGTTTATGTTTATTCTTTTTCTTGTGATTATCATTTTGTTGTATTATTTTTCTCCTCATATTGTAATATTCATTTTCATTAAGTTTTTGTGAACCTGCAAGTCTTTTATTTGATTTGTTTCCAATTTAGAAATTTCTTTTATGCAAGCGTGATTTCATTTCTACAAGTGTGATTTCTTTTATGCAAGTGTGATTTTGATTTTTGCAAGTGTGTGTTTCCATTTCCACAAGTTTACTTTTCAATTTATGCAAGTTTGGATTGTTTTTGAAGGATTTGTTTTCCAAATATCTCTTTCTCCTTTTACATATAGCCATCGGACACCATCCCTGGATTGACATTATTAATGAAGAGGATTGACAACCCTCATCATTTAAAATTATGAGACCAAAATATGTATCATTATATCACCAAATAACACTCTTATTCTCTCTCTTATAATAAATCTTTCAAGTTAGTTTAGATGTAGTTTTAATAACAGATAACATATTTAAGGTAGAATATAGAATTTATCTTATCATCTCTTTAGAAATTTATTTACAATATAATTGTTGTTATTTCCTAATATTTCTTCTAAAGTTGGAATGCAATAGTGTGTAGAAAATAGGTCATAAGAAACTCTACTCCAAGTTCATAGATTGCAGCTATAGAAATTCTTCATGCAACTATGGAAATGCCTAGCTATGGAAATTATTCACGTAGGCTGCTCATGAAATGCCCACTATGTAAATTCTTCATGTAGCTACGAAAATGCCCATCTATGGAAATTATTCATGCAGCTATGAAAATTCCTAGCTAGTGAAAGTATTTTTATTTGTTCTAAAATAATGTAAAGGAGCACTAAACTATTCAGATCACTATTTCCTTCCACATCATCAACTAAGAATAAAGATCCAAACATGTGGCAATCCAAATTCATGCATGCATGTGGCATTCCAAGAAGAATTCAAATTCATTGACTTAGCACTCCCTCATTTTCTCTCCATGTTTCAAGGATGAGCAAAAGTGTAATAGTATTAGGAATGTTGAATAAGTACATTCCCACTTTGTGTTCCTAGATTAAAGGGATGAGTTGTACAAATATTCTCCATGATAAGTCAACAATTGTAGTCAAAATTTTTAGGATTTATTGCTTTGAATAATTCTTCCCAAGAATAGGTAGTTAATTCTTGATGTGTTGACTAAGCAAATTAGAATAAAGAGAAGACTAGAATGTATTCCTCGAAAAGAGGAGTTGGTTAGATGCATGAATTATAAATGCAACCTTCCACACTATTATATGTAAAAAAATTCAAGAAATGAAAATATGTTCTTTTCTCTCCAATATTCTGAAGTTTTGAATCAAGATCTTGGAAGCATGATTTAAATCCTCTTCCAAGGAATGAGCTGGCCACTCATTCTAAGGAAGATGGATCTGTGTATTTGTTTTTTTGTATTGTAATAATTTATGTTTATGTTTATTATTTTTTCTATGATTATCATTTTGTTGTATTATTTTTCTCCTTGTATTGTAATATTCATTTTCATTCAGTTTTGTTGTAAACTTGTAGGTGTTTTATTTGATTTATTTCCAATTCAGTAATTTCTTTTATGCAAGTGTGCTTTCATTTCTACAAGTGTGATTTCTTTTATGCAAGTGTGATTTTGATTTCTGCAAGTGTGCTTTTCCATTTCCGTAAGTGTGCTTTTCAATTTATGCAAGTTTGGATTGTGTTTGAAGGAGTTGTTTTCCAAATATCTCTTTCTCCTTTTACATACAACCATCGACACCAGCCCTGGATTGACATTATTAATGAAGAGGATTGATGACCCTCATCATTTAGCTCAAAAAATATCTCTTTTGAGTGTACAAAATTAACCACCCTTAAGAATGTGGGCGTCATTACATTTATAGAGATAGAAATGTCTCTTCATCTACCCCTCATGGTGTCTTTTCATTTTCCTTTTCCTAATGTGACTTTTGGTATTCCTAGGAAATAACATTAAGTCCCCTTTTATAAAATAAGGGTGACTTATTACATTACAAGACTATAGTCACATTAATGAATAAGATGAAATAGGAATAAGACAAAAGAAAAAGTGCACACCCTTAATGAATAATTAGAACATGAAAGAAGAAGGAATGGGAGAGAGAAGAGAAGAGGAAGGAAGAAGAGAGACAAGATTATTCTGCGGAGATGATCTTGCACTGACAAAACTCTTGGAAGAAATACCAAGTGAAATATCCATTCCATTGAATGCATTGTGGAATCTTTCTATCACCGGTATCACCTTCTCGCTCCCGAGGTATCCGGAAAAAACTAAGTGACTTGAAACAATTCTCGATAAAGTAGTTGATGTTCCTACATTTTGAGTACCAAGTTTGATAGTTCTCCGTAATGATGGAGATGATTACAAGTATCTCTACCAAATATTCCAAAGTGTTTTCTGTGAATGATAATGGATCTTCAAACTCTCTCTTGACTAGGTCTACATCTTTCTCGCATTTTCTCAAGATCCTCCTCATACGAGTCCAACTCTTCGATGACATGCTTTATCAATTCATACCATGTAAACAAGGTCTAGGCCTAAACCTACAAAGCAAACCCTCTTTCGTCAATGAGAACACTCCTTTAGTAACAAGAAGAGATGACTTGACCTTTCCCATTTCCATGATCAATGATTACACCTAGTCCCATTGGGTTTTCTCATCCTCAATTTCCTCTTTTTTATGATAACCTTCATTTTCGTTTTTTCCATGTATTTGTACAAGGTCTTCATCTCTGAAAGTAGCTTCTTTCCCTTCTTAGTAATCATATTCACCCATTCTCATTTAATTTTCTTTGCATGGTGAATACCGGGTATTCTTGATGGAGTCAGGATCAAATTTGTTAATGGGAGTGACTTCCTCACCGGGGAGAGAATTGGCAAAGACTTAGATCTAGGAGAACTTGGGCATAGGAAGTGAGGGTCTGAATTTGGTCATCCATTTGGTCTAAATTTTCTTTGTATTACTTTATTCTTGTAGCGAGGTGATTTGATGACTCTTGGAAAAATTTAGATCACCTCCATGTGTTTCCGGTCCAAGGGGATTGTGCTTATTTCATAGTCATCTAGGGTTATTTCCTTAATGGGATAAATGAGATTTTGATTGACTATATTGATGTACTGATTTCTCGAGGCACTAATATAGAATGTGGAAGCCGCCTAGAAGAAAATATTCCCTTATTTTATTTGACCATCGAAGAAATACATGAGAATTTAGGTACGATTTCTTGTTGTACCATGTGGGTTTCGTAGTGATCATATCCAACATCTAGGAAATATCTCATTGGAATTTTTGTTAGTAGTGGGAATAATAACATCTTCTTGTTCCTCCTTTATGAGAGGAGCCTCTACGCGTGAGGTGATGTGGCAATAGGAGATGAGGGACTTAGGATCCCTTTTTGTTCTGAGGCTTCAGCTGGGTCAATTTCACCTTGTTCAAGATCTATTAAAAGTAATTTTTTTCTTTCTTACATAGCCTCATGTAGTAATGACCCTCAGGTTCTACTACTTCTCTCTTCAAACTCTCTCTTGAATGAAATGAGCTTACAGTCTTGTCCTTGATCTTACAAGAAGAGTGATATGATGCTTTCCTCTAAAGGAATGGGAAGCTTCGTGATGTAAGGAGATCAAATCTCTTTCTTTTGAATAACTCCTTTTATCTCTTGATCATGAGTATGGTGTGTTCGTTGATGTCACTAGATTAATACACACTCCACACCACCTAAGGAAGAGGAAAATCCTTGACTACATTGTACTCGGATAAAATATCTCGAGCTCTCTTCTAGAACACCATCCTCATACCGTTAAAATATAAATTTCCTCCTTTGCTCCATGGTCATCATCATGTGATCATGATAACAAACTACTTACTCATTGTTGCAATCGGCCTAGAAGTATTCGATTTGAGGCACGAGGTGCAAGTCAAGAAAGTGGAAGGACTTTGGATCCTTTCTAAGATTGAAGTCCACCCTCTCAATATATGAGTGCATATTGATTGGGGCAAGGGTAGATTTAACATTCGTACCATCATGATAAATTTTTCATGTGAAAATCCCCAATGAGATGGGGAAAGAAACTTGCTTGTACTTCTGGATCTTCAATTTTCTATTCACATGAACTAATTACCTACAAGCTCTATCAACACCATTCGATCACTTAGATAATGAGGAAACTTCTAAGGAATGAGATCGAAACCAACCAATATAATGTATGAGAATGTGGGAAAGCTGAATAAATCTTGAACCAAAATTTCTAACCAAGGTGGTGGCCTAAGATGACATCCTCAAGTGTTGTTTCCCTTCAATTAGCCTCACAACGAACATTGTGAACATTTCATTCACCTTGGCATAATGTTGATTTATATCCTTCGGGGTATGTTGTGGGTGTCTCTCAAACAAGGTATCCTTTTGAGGAACATTCAGGTAGGATTCAAACCCCTAAAAATATTGTGTTTACTAAGGCATATATAAGATAGGAGGTCGTGAAAAACATTTTGGAAGCATGGACCTAAAGCAATTTGAAATATAGGAAATCTCTGATGATTTGACCCCAATCAATCATTTTCTTTACCTCGAGGATTATAATGATGAAGAGTGTCATAGAATAATTTAATTAATTTTTGTTCTCTTCACCCATGAATCAAACTAGAAGAATGATAGTGTCAAACAAGACGTTTTGGAACTCACTGCGGGAGAGAAATTTTGGGGCATGGGAAGGTTTCCTCTCATGCTTCAGCCAAGAGTCGAGGGTGAGACCTTATAGGTAGGAATCAATCTTGAACCATTGAAATGTTGAAAAATCCTTAGTGATTACAAAAATATATTTCTTATTTGGTATATGCATACCATGTGATATGGCCATTGGATTGAGAACCACGAAGACCGATTCATCATCTTCCCTAATTGTTCTCAGTATACGGTTCATAGTGTTGGGACTAGCCCAATACTAGATCAATGTTTTTAAGGATGTGGGGAGGCCACCTACAACATAAATTCTACAAGAAAATATATTTTCTTCAATTGGTTCCTAGGCCCAACAAATATTCTATGTTTGAGATTCTCCGGGTCCATGTGAGTAACATTGCCTGCCACCCACACTCGGGAACTATGAGGTGAGGGCCGAAACAAGATCTAGACTAGAGAATTTAATATTCATGATGGGGTAAGTGCACCAAGTTGGGGGACAATTAAGTGGACATCAAATCCTGAATTTTACATTAAAAACAACAAAACATCAAATTTAGTCTTCCACAGACTTGAACCATGTCGAAAAGTAAAAACTATGTCATAAAAATGGTACCATTGCGTAGGGGAGACACTTATCTTTGTAGAAATACTGATTTTAAAGTGAATAGAAGAGGATAAATATCATTTTATAATTTTTTACTAATAGTAGGTCTTTAAGACACTTTTTCTGCGAATGTTTATGTCTACGTTTAAGACTACAAAATTTGTTTCACTTATCATAATGTGATAAAAATTATACCATCCCAATCGTGGTGAAATTATATACATGTTAAAAAAAATTATTTGATTTCAATATTTTTTGATGAAGTTATGGCGGGCAAACGGAAAGTGCTCTGTTTTCTTTATGTTTTCATACCACTTTCATGGAAAAAATCATAAAAAATAAAATATTACTCAAAAAATACAAAATAAAATCCATCCCAAGATAGATAGTGGTATATAACTTCTCACCAAAGGAAAAAAATATATATCAATTTTTGGTCATCCAAATTGTGGGCAAACGGACTATAATCTTATCGGCGTTTTTAAAAAAATACCAAGTCATTGAATTTTGAGTGTTTAATATAGCTAATCTTGTCCATTTTTACAAAAATTAGTATTTTAGAAACTAGATTGTGGATGCTACAATTCATATTGATATAATTTTGTCTAATTTTGAGTGTATGTATTGCTAATAAACCCTACAAGTTGATATTATGTTGTTATTTGCAATATGATGTCCACGGATGACCCTATATTTGTCCATCAACTTCCCTGCACTTACCTGATGGAAAAAATAAACAATACAATTTACTATGGATATGGAAACAAATTTATGTACTCAGAACCAAAAACTTCTATTTTTGGAAATTACATACTAGAGACGCTATTTTGGGCGGTGTTAGTTTTTCACCTTGTTGAGCGTACACCGAGGTGTTTCCTTCACATTCCAAGATTATCATAGATGTCTTGGGGTCAATTCAAAGAAATTAATATTTTTGGAAAGTTACTTTTTCTTTTTCCTTTTTGACTTTTTTGACTTTTTGACCCGTGTGCCCTAGTTTTTAGTTTGTGTGATTTTCACTATTCTTTCTTCTAGAGGGAGTTTTCATTTTGGAAACTTACTAAAAATGGAATGTAAAAACCAGAGGCACTTTCTATTTTTAGAATTTGAAATTATGACTTCTAGATTTACAAAAAAATTGGATTCATTTTAGGTTTTTGTTCTTTAGTCTCTATTCAAATTTTCAGCTCAACCCACTTCATAAATTGACGACAAATGGAGAAAGAGAAACTTAGGGCACGAAAACTAAACTAGATGCCACTAAATAAATCAGGCCATATTTTGAGATTCATTTTTTTCATATTAAATTAATTTAGATGAGGAATATTTTCTCAAAATTTCATGAGGATCGATGCACGGTTCGAGAGATACGAGCAATTTATGTATTTTTGACCCTATGGTTTCTAGAAGCTCATACTGTGGATTTTTCTCACATATATCGATTTATTCACATTGAAGTAGATAGGAATGATGAAAATAATATGTTTATGGTGGTAATAATTTTCCATAGGTAGTAGCAATGGCAAGGAGGAAGGATTTCGAGTAGTTGAGCTTTCACATACGTGTGTGCGGTAGTAGCACTAGAAGAAGATGGAAGTAAGAAAGACTATTAAAAATTGCATATTTTAGTGAAATGGGAAGGAGAAAAATTTCTTGCCTAATATTTACCATGGTATTGGGACTTTTGGTGCAAAAACTACACCCCATCCTTATTGGGTCAAGTGTTGCGAAGAGATTTGTCATCGGAGGTGAGATGGGGGCTAGAAATTAGCACTTTCAACATCCGCCTGGTCACATCATTAACCAAGGGCTTAATTACGAAGAGGGTGAATTTTCTTGGAAAAAATATCCCAAGGTTATGTGATATTTTTTTCATAAAAATGTGCCCCTTCCCTATTGGGCCACTTGAAAAAGTCGACTAGACAGAGCGGGGGAATGGGTTTTGGTGCCTGTGGTGGTGAACTTATGAAAATGAGTTTAAAACTAGTCATTTGTAGTCCGGGGGTTAATCGGGAGAGGAAAAAATTTGTTGTACCATATTTAATAAATACTTAGGATGTTCAGTGTAAAAGGTGTGCCACTTTCCTATTGGTTCAAATTCCAATGTAAAATTTTACTAACTGTTCGAGTTGTACCTTGGCGAGCCACTTGTTGAGGCCATATCTTGAGTTCTGGAGGATTTTTTTGATGATTATTTATATTATTTCACATAAAAATTCCTTCTTAATCCAATGGTGGGATTATGAGATCTTTATTCTTCCATTTACTTCCTAAAAATTAGATTTTTGTTCAAGCTCAAAGGTTGTGCATGAGGACAACATGTTTGTTTAAGATAGAATTTTCTTAGGTTTTGTGAGAAATATGATATAAATATCATCTAAGTATATTAATTATCTATCTGATGATATTTATTTTGTCTCCTTACTCCTTAAATAACTCTCGGGAATTGCTTCCCGAAGCTCAGGAGCTGTTTTGGCACTGTGCACTGCTTAAGCCTCCAAGACCCAATTTCTTTGAAACTACACCAAAAATTATGGAACCTCCCATAAAATTCCAAAATTGATTTCAAAATTATCTTGGCCTCGATACACCTCCCTAATGTATTTTTCCTTCGTTTCACTTCGAGGGGTGTGTACTAGCTTCAAGGATATTAGAGGATAGCCTTTCCCAAGCTTGTAAAAAAGCATGTCTTGATGGATCTTTCTTTGGAAGTACTTGAAATGACTAGATACCCCTAAATCACCTATGGGAGCAATAAAACAACACATTGGACCTCTCATATATATATATGGGATATGACTAACTGTTGGATTAGGGTGATATGAAGGAGGACTCAAAATGACCTTTGGGTAAAAAATTTGGGTACAGTATGATTTTCATGTTTTCAAGAGTGGATTTTGATCTTGAAAAATCTCATGACAACAACAGGTAAGGCTAACCATATTATTGAGAGGCATGGATTCAACCCACTTATTACAGTATTTTGTGGCTATAATGATGAATACATGACCATCTTGAGATCGAGACCGTTATCAATATAATACAATCCCTATATATTGAAGGGTGAATGAGTTGTAATAAATTGCATCTCAACCAGAGGGGAATGAATAAAGTCATCGTGATATTGAAAATTTATGCACTTATTAGAAAAGGTGTGACCTTCATACTCTAGTATAGGCTAATAGTAACTTGTACGTAAACACTTGCATGTAGTAGAATGACGATTACAATTACCACCTCAAGTACCCCCATGTGCTTCCTCTAAGATGAATGAGACTTCCTCTTTGTTAACACATCAGAGTAGGGTACCTTGAAAGTTGTTATGTCATTAAATTTTGTTTTAAGTACATATTTGAGATCCCTTTTATGTATTCATAGTCAAGTTTGTGTGTATGTACCTTTTGGGGAAGTCTAGTATTGTATGAATTGATAGATGTCAACATACCAAAGGTATTGTGTAGGGTCGTGTTTCTCAATTTGACAAATTCCCTAAATATCTTGAGGAGGTGAAGTGTCTAGGGTTTGACGTATTTTTATTATAATAATGTCATCATGCTATTTAGAATGTGACTAGAATCGAGTGGAATATGTGGCCAAAGAATCAACCAATGCATTCTGTTTGAGCGGGATTCATTCAATGGTATATGAAGTGAAGCATGACATAAATTCATGGACTAAGTCATAATATTATTTAAGTTTTCAATGTGACATTGATCTAAACCACTAACATGTTAACACACCAACTTAGAATCCCCATAGCATAAAAGATCCCAATAGCATTAAGAAAGAAGCGCTTGACTTCTATAAAAATCTTCTTGAAGAGAGAAATGTCAGCAACTCTGAAGCTATTTCCTTTATGTTGGAGGCCATCCCTCAGAATGAAATCGAGGACCAAAAATTTAGAAGCATCACTAAAGCAGCCACACTTGAAGAGCTGCAAAAAGCTGATTTTTTCTCTAGAGGGGGATAAGGCTCCTGGACCGGATGGGTTCTCTATTAATTTTTTTCAGAAGTTCTGGGAAATCTACTTGGAGGATCTTCTCAAAGCGGTGAATGAATTCTATAGAACGGGAAATCTCTTAAAAGAGCTTAATAACACTCACATTGTGCTGGCACCTAAAAAAATGGATGCTAAAGATTTCAAGGACTTCAGACCTATCAGTCTAGTAAATGCCATATATAGAATCTTCACCAAAATTATTACTACTAGACTTCAGCTCATAATGAATGATCTCATCTCAAGGCAGCAGAGTGGCTTTATTAAAGGCAGGATTATACAAGACGGAGTGATTATGGTTCACGAGACTATACATTCCATGGAAAATAATAAAAAGGAAAATATGGTCCTTAAGCTTGATATGAATAAAGCTTTTGACAAGGTATCTTGGGTCTTCCTTGACAGAGTTTTAGCTAAATTCTGGTTCACAGAAAAATTCAGAAGAATTATTAAGTCTTGTATATCTACAGCCAGATTCTCTGTGGTTGTTAATGGGGAGCCTGTGGGCTTTTTCACTAGCAGCAGAGGTCTTAGACAAGGTGACCCCATTTCCCCTTTACTCTTCATTCTCTTGGCTGACAGCCTTAGCAGAACAATTGGCAAAGTGGTTAAAGACGGCCTTTTAAATGGCTCTAAACCCACTTCCATCAGCCAAGCTGTCTCCCATCAACAGTTTGCGGACGACACTATCCTTCTTCTTCTGGCTTCAGTTGTGGAAGCTAAGGCTATTAAGGCTTTATTACAGCTTTATGAATCTGCTTCTGGGCAAGAGATTAATTATGAAAAAAGCACCATATTCTTCTTCAACACTCCTGAGGAAAGACAACTCAAAATTGCTAAAATTCTGGGCTGTAAAATAAGTGCACTTCCAGCCACCTACTTAGGCCTCCCTCTCGGCACTAAGAAAGTCTCTTACAAGGTGTGGGATGATTTATTGGAGAGATTTCAGAAAAAAATGGCTGGTTGGAAAGGTGCCACTTTATCTAGTGCTGGTAAGTGCCTACTCATTAAAAGTACTCTTCAAAATCTGCCCATCTATATCATGTCACTTTTCAAAATCCCTTCTTCCTTCAGAGATAAAATTGAGAGGATTCAGAAAAAAAATTTATGGCAAGGCATGGAAGAGAAGTTCAAATTTCACTTAGTGGCCTGGGATAAGGTCTGCACCCCGAAGTTTATGGGAGGGCTGGGCATAAAAAATATTGAGAAAATGAATGAGGCACTCATTGCTAAAATGGGCTGGAGAATGTTGTCTGAGAAACAACCCTGGATTGATTTAATTAAAGAAAAATATTTAAATCATCAAGTTGTTTACTCCTATCTGCATGATGAGCACCTCCCCTGTGGTTCCATTTTTTGGAATAATTTGGTCAAGAGCAGAAACTTCATCAAGCAGGGCAGCAAATGGAAAGTGGGGGATGACAGGGAGATAAACTTCTGGGAGGATAATTTGTTTAGTGGCAATCTCTTGGAAAGATTTGGGATGGCTAAGGACAGTCTAATAAGCAAGTATGGTATTAAAATCAAAGATTACATTGAAGGAAATGGCACCAACAAGAGTTGGAAAAAACTTACTGTGGAGCGAATTGATCTGAAACAAATTACTTCCTCCCTTCAAGATCATTTAGATCTTATTCCATTAAGTCAGCTGGAATCCAAGGATGAGTTGATTTGGAATAATTCTCATGATGGGAACTACTCTGTCAAATCTGGTTATATCAATCTCTTTCATAGTAATCAATCAGATTTTAATTGGAACAAGATTTGGATGTCTGAATTAACTCCTAAAATAAATTTTTTCCTCTGGCTGGCCATCAGAGGTAGAATTCTTACCACTGACAATTTGATGAGAAGAGGATTTATAATTCCTAATTGGTGCCATCTTTGTAAAAATGACTCTGAGGATATCAGCCACCTGTTTATACATTGTGATTATGCCAAAAGAATTTGGAACTTTGTCCTTTCTAAATTTGAAGCTCTCTGGGTGATGCCGAAGAATCTTAATCAGCTATGGAATCAATGGAACCCACCCTTCAGACATTGTGTTATCAAAAGGATCTGGAAATTGGCTATCCCACATTTAATCTGGAGGATTTGGAAGGATAGAAATGATATCATTTTCAGAAATAAGAAGCAAAACTATAAACTCAGTATTGGCAAAATTTCTAATGGTATCAAAGAGGATATTGCCAGATTTAAACCTCCCAAGAACAAGAGTTATCCTGAGAATGAAGAGTACATCTTATCCAATTGGCAGATTGGAAATTGGAGCAATCCCGGGAATAGTATTGATAGATCTTCGATCAAATGGCATCCTCCTGATTCTAATTGGTACAAGTTGAACTTTGATGGGGCCTCTAAGGGAAACCCTGGGACAGCGGCAGGAGGAGGAGCAATACGGGATCATAATGGTAATCTGATTGCTGCTTATGCTGGAAAAATGGGAGTTCAAACTAATCATTTTGCTGAAGCATTATCTACTCTCTGGGGCTTGAGAGTTTCCCAGGCTAAGAATATTCAGAACCTGGTTGTTGAAGGGGACTCCCTTAATATCATTAAACTTCTTAATCAGTCCTCATCTCCTAGTTGGAGTATTAAGGATTTTATCTCTGAGTCCATAAGCATCAGTCATACTTTCAATAACATCAGAATCAGGCATACTTACAGAGAGGGCAATAAATTGGCGGATGCGCTGGCCAATTATGGCATTAATGTTAATTTCACCGTCTGGGATAATAACAGATCCCTAATCAGCTCCACAACAGCATTCATGCGGACTTTTATATGCAAGCAATCCCTAGAGATGAGACATAATCTTTGGATGAAGATCAACATCAATAACACTCTCACACGTGTTGCTTTAATGAATATGATGATGCAAATAATATCAAATATTCATGATAGTAAGAATTATTTGGGGAACTCCAATTGGAGTTATGTTGATTTGAAAATCGCGCATGCGGGATGTACTACAGCTGTTAAAATCTAGATTCATAGCTCCTCGGAAACTGATGGGAGTTGTAATGTGATTGTTGACAGAAGAGAGCTACTCACACACGCGACCTCCCGCAGTTCGATTCAAGTAGTCACACATGCCGTTCGTGGGAAGAGCAACGGCTATAGTTTCCAGTTTTGTGTGGCTTACAATAGCAAGAAGCGGATAGGTCTCTACGCACACAGGCATCTGGGAAATTGTTGTAATCAGTCTATCACAGAGAAGATGGGAGGACCTCCCTACCAAATTGAACCATGCGCGGACCCCGACTGGAAGGAAAATATCGAGCTTTGGAACATTCTCAGCAAAGGTGGTTTCACCAACTTCATGGAAAAGGTGCAGGGGCATGACCAAAGCATTTCTGTGTATTTTGCTAAGGAATGGAAGGAACGGACTGTCGACTACGGGGGACAGAAGATATTAGTCAATGAAGATCTTATTGCTGAAGTGACCGGTCTTTGTTTGGAGGGATACCGCTTCTTCAACAAAAGGGTTGATAGAGATGCTGAAGAAAGAAGATTTGTGGAGGGATCTGAGAAGCTCACATTTGGTACAGTGGGCCTGCTTGTCAGCTCAATTCCTCCACCCTATGATGAGGTAACTCGCATGATGATTCGATTCATCTCCTTGGAAGGTAGGTTTGTCTCTGTCCCTGCTAAACATCTTATCTTTCTAAACCACTTCCGTAGGAATCGATTGGTTTGCTTCCCCCATTATCTGCTGAACTCCCTTGAACGCTCCATTTTGGAGTTTCAGAAGCACACCCGGGCGGTTCCCTTGCATCAAGGACTTATATTGTTGATTCATAAATGTTGCCTTCTAAAATACCCTGGTCTTCCTTCCTCTCCTAGCCCGGCTTCCCCTTTGATGGGCTCTGCTTTTGTGCCCCTGTTCCTCCCGCCGCCCTGTCACCATTGCTTTGTCACCCCCAGCCGGCTATTCAAGCTTCTCCATCCCTTCCCCCTGCTGCTGCTCCCGCCACCCACCTTGCCTCTACCTCTAAAAGACCGGTCACCAGGGCCTCCAGGAAGCTCAACCTTGAGGCTCTTTCTATGGAGAAGGAGCCTTTCGAGCTAGAGATTGCACATGACCTTCTCCATATCAGCAGTGCCAGTCCCCGGGAAGTACAGTTGGATAGCTCTTCAAAGAGGTTGGAGGCCTTAGAGGCTGAGATGAAACTGTTGAAGGATGAGGTCAAGAACCTTGCTAAACAGAAAGGCAAGAAAAGCATGGAGGGGGAGGGGAACATTGATAGCAATCAGATTGAGGACATTTATAAGAAGCTGACTTCCTTGGACTCCCGCTTAGGGATGGCCAAAACTAGACATGATTACAGCATTTCCGCCTTTAGGGCAATTGAGGAGTTCATTGAGGGTCATGCCAGAAGTGTTTCCAACCTCAGCGGTGTCCCGGCTGCACTTTGGGGCAACGAAAAAGAGAGCAAAAGAACCATTGAGGAGCTTGATAAAACTGATGCTGCCCACATGACAACTCTGGGTATGTTTCATGCCTGGAAGAGAGTCAAGACCAGCATCGACAAAGCTACCAAGAAGTAGCATTGGTTGCTTTGTTTCTGTTTGTTTTTATGTTTTTTTTTGCGGTCTCTTTACTACTTTTTTGCAGTAATTTTGTTGTTTTGTCTTGGTTGAGTAGCTATTTCTGGGCTACTTCGAGCTTCATTGTAACACTCGGATCTTGATCCATTCTCTCTGATTCTCACTCTTATTCCGGCTCTTAGTCCTTCTTTTGTTCTCAAGGGTATAGTCCCTTTCAAAAAACTATTTGCCAATAATAAAAAAACTTAGAATCCCCCATGGCATGAAGATAGGATATATTCTTTGCTAAGGTGGCATGTATACATAAGATAAGAGCCTCATATTCTTCCTTGTTTTGGTGATTTTGAACTCAAGTCAATTGGAAAGAGGGAAATATTGGCCAGAGGATCGGTGAGTACATATCCTACCCTAGTTCCTTAGAGGTACTTTTTCCCATCAAATTTTAACATCCATGTATCCTCGTGGAGATTAATGGTGACCTCCTCCTCCATGATTGTGGTTGTTCCTTTGGTTTTAGATGAGGAGGGAACTTCAATATTGGCATCGAAGACTATGCCTCAAGACTGATCGTGAAGCTATGGTAGTAGTATTTGATGGAAATAATGTTGTTTATTTCATCAATAAAGAGGATGTCCTCATCAGGTAATTCATCATGGATATGCTAAGGAGTAGAGATGGGAGCAACATCTAACTATTTTACTATAAATTGGCCTTTTACCACTTTTTTTCTAATCATACGGATGAAATTTTCCATTAGGAGCACCATCCAATTTCTGATGTAATCCATTGAGAGGATATCATGTAAGAATAAGTGCAACAAGGGATTTTTATGGATAATGATATAGGTGGTTTGTTACAACATGCAATGATGTAAATTTTAGTTGCATAATATATGGATAAACAAGCCCATTCAATGGATTTATATTGTTATTCATAATATAGTAAGGATTGACTAACATAATAGATGGCATGTTCATTTCCTTTTTTAATTCCAATGCCCAAATTTTCCCCATGGACACTATATTAGAAGAGGTATATATTATAAAATTTCAATCTGGTGAAGGATTTTGCAAGCTTAGTAACGAGGATAAAGAGTGATTCATATTATTGAATTATTATTGATATTATTTGTTCCACTATAATTTGGTATCCTTCCGAAATAGGCTATTTATGGCATGAGTGCAATAGGTAAACTCAAATAAAAATATTCATATTTCCTTAATTTTTCTCGAGGATGGTGCGTATGTTTGTTATGGAGGATGGTCGTGGCATGTCGAAGATAGGTTAAATTTTTTTGGGTAGACATCGATACCTCATTTACATACTAAGAATCCAAGGATTTTCCCCATGTCACCCCGAATAGGCATTTTCTGCAATAGAGATGATCCTTTTTTTTTTCGAAGGCATCCATAAGGAAATTTCTAATCCATGTGTGTGATCATCAGTGCATCGATATTTGATGAATAGATCATTGACATAGAATTCAAATATTTTATGTAAAACATCATGTAATATGTGTTTAATGGCGTGCTTGTATGTTGTTTTGGAATTTTTGAGGCCAAAGTGGTTTTTTACATAATAATAGGTGCCCCACTCTATAGTAAAGGTAGTCTTGTGTTGATCTTTCGAGAGAAATTTTAATTTGGTTATATCATTAGAACCCATCCATAAGAGATAATATTTTGTACCCTATCATGTCATCAATAATGGCATTGATGAAGGGTAAATTAAAGTTATCCTTATAATAATCAAGGTTAATGTTTTGAATGTCAATGCAAATATATATGGCCAAGGTGTCCTTTTTCTCGGACCGGGATGATGTTGGGAACCCACTCGTAATAGTCAATGGTATGGATAGATTTTGCATTTAAGAGTTTGATGATTTATTTATGACATAAATCATTGATATTAGGAGGTAATTTTATTAGTTACCAAACAAGACAAGAATCAAGATAGGTAAATGATGTTACATGAAAAATTTTCAGGATCAATACTAGGCATATCATCTTATCCCCATGTAAATACCTATTTTTGTTGTCCTAGGACCTTTATGTGGTGATACCGTAGATGAAAAATGAAATTAAAAACCATGCCTATGTGTATGAGATTGTCATCATGTTGTATATTAATTCTTGATTCATCTAACATAACATTTCCATCTGATGCAAATATGGTTTGTAGAGAAACTCTCACTTATGGATTCCATTTGTAGAGAAACTCTCACTTATGGATTCTATTTCTAAGTTCTGCAACTTTCTCCTTAGGACTAGTAATTTAGCTCAATTTTAACTCACATTAATGATTCTATATGATTTTGGGAACAATAAGACCTCAATCACCTTGTACCTCTCTTTTTATAAGTGTAAGATTCACCTATTATATTCAATGATCTCCTCTATTTTGTTAAGTTCTATCTTTGTGCAATTTTTCCAAACTTTTAACAGGTTCTAGTAGCCTTAGAAACTCACTCTATCAGACCTAGTTTACACTTCAAGAACCTTCAAAACCAACTGATGAGATTCTTAGTCACCCATTAACCTCCTTTATATATACTAGAACATTCAACCTTTACCTCTAGTCACATTACTCAATTCTATGACTATGCTCTCTTTTATTTAAGGTCTTTTAAGTTTGCATAGAAAACTATTAAAGAATTCTCACATGCCACAAAATGATTTTATATAATTATTTAACAATATCCTTCATGACCTCGAGGAAGAGGTGTCTTCAAAAATTCATTATTATTGGAGGGTTTGTTTCAAAGAAAGTCAAATTTCCTTCTTCAAAACCCTAAGTTTAGGTTTATAAATTTGTACAAGACCGAGAGGGTAAAAATCAAATATTATTATCTCAATTTCAATATTATTTGATCCTTTAGATTTCAAGAGGTTCTTTCCTTCATGTAGAATCTCTCCAAATACCAAATCCTTCTTGAATGACTCCACACACCCTTATCAACTCGGGTTTGACAAGAAATGCGACTCTCCTTACCATGTTTCTTCCAATAAGTTGTTATGGTATTTCTTGAAGATTGTTCTTGAGTCTAAGATGACTATGGAGTTTGAATAAGAAGTAAACCATTTTAAATAAAAATTTACTAGTTAGATACACACTTAGGTAATAAGTATTTTTCAACCAGTATTAGTTATCTCTCTTAAGTGTAAAAACAAGTCTAAATAACTAACTCTAGCTAGACTAACAAGAACTCATAAAATTTTACAAAGAGTCATTCAAGTATAACTTACGAGTTTCAACATTAATCATTCCTCATTATAGGATGAAAAAAGTTTCTCAATTTATAATGAAGTCATGTAACACATATCCCACACATGGAATTAAGAAACATTGTTAAAACATAAATGTTTCACACCAATTCTCAGCCTTGAAGTTTCTTGGAGCCTCTCCTTGTATTGATTCCAATTGGAATGATAAAAAATGTTACAATTTTTGGTTTTACATCTCATCCAAATAAATTTTTCTTCTAATTAGGTCATATAGACCCTTTAATTACATGTATGTGTCCAATTAAATTAATTTAAAGAGCCTTTCAAAGGATAAACCCAAGTAGTGACATAGAGATCAAAGTTATGACTCTTAAGTCCTTAATATTACATGAAAATGTCTCCAAGAACACACAAAAATTCTAAGAAACAAACCAAAAGTGCCACCAAATTAAAATTCCACTTTTGGAGGGAAAAGAGAAATTCAAATTTTGGAAAGGATTGAATTAGGCAAAACACACCTAATAGAGAGATAAGACATTAAAAACACTCTTAATCCATCTGATATACACCAAAGCCAAAAATGGGGAAGAAAAGAAAAAATGACACTGAAAGAAGATGCTCCCGCATCATAATCCTGAGGAAGGAAGAAGATACTCATGGTATGTTATTGAGAAGCTTGTCCGAGGTATTTCCATGTTAGATGATGTAATTTTCAAACATTAATGTGGCCTATGTTAAAAAAAAAAATTCATTCCATTTGATGAAGTACTGGAAATATTAATTTCCTCTAGTCTTTTGAGTTCCTTCTTATCCGTAATGCACTCAATATCCTCAATATTTACCTTTGGAAACCGCTACACCGACTCTTCCTCCGATGTAGATGCTTCGCTACTATGTCTTCACCTTTTTCACCTTCCTTGAAGGGATACATTTTTAAATAATTAAATATTGGAGATATCCCCACTTCATTAGGAAACTCCAACTCATAAGAATTACTTGCAAAGTTCCTCAACACCCTACAAGGTCTTATCTTTTTCATCTTCAATTTTGTGTATTCCCTTTTAGAAACATATTTCCCTAAGATGAGCTATAACTAGATCACCAACATCAAAATTCACTTCTCTTATTTTTGAATATTCCTTTTGTTTATATTTATCTACACTAGCTTGCAAATGTTTCCTTACTTTTTGATGTATCTCATCCATGACTACTCTAAATGCCTATCCTTCCACACTCCTTATCTACATACTTCATATATCCCTTAGCTCAAATACATCTGTAGGTTACACTCCATACACTACTTGAAAAGGGATATTACCTATACTTATATTCATTTAATCATTGTATACAATTTCTACTTTTCGTAACACAAGATCCCACTATTTTGGATGATCTTTAGACAAACATCTTAAGAGGTTTTCTAAACTTTTGTTTACCACATAAATTTGGTCATCTATATGAGGGTGGTAGATGATTTGAAACTAAGTTTAGTTCCCAATTTCCTCCATAAGTTTCTCCAAAAATTCCCCAAAAATTTAATATCCCTGTCTGAAACTATTCTTACTAGAAGTCCATGTAGCCTAACCACCTCCTTGAAGAACAATTCAGCAATGTGAGTGGCATTACTTGTAGTCTTGCAAGGAATAAAGTGTGCCATCTTGGAAAATATATCTAAAACCACATATATAGAATCATAAATCTTTTTTGTCTTTTGAAATACCATAGAAAAAAACATATTGATGGACTCACTAGGTCTATTGGAGTGTACAGAAAGTGGCTAGTACAATCCTACATTTGTGCTCTTTCCTTAGATCTTTGACATGTAGTGCATTTTTCCACAAATCTCCTTACATCAATTTGCATTCTTTGCCAATAGTAGTGTCTTGTAAGATGCTATAGTGTCTCGTCAAGGCCAAAATGGCTAGGCATACTCCCACGATTCTTCTCTTTGATGAGGTTTTCTCTTATAGAAATTTTAGGTACACAAAGTTTCACCCCTTTGAAAATAAAATCATCATGAATAAGATATTCAAACCACAACTCTATATTCATCCTTTTGGGCTGCTTTCATGCTTCATATACTTCCTTGAAATCTTCATCATCTTCATACAAATCCTTAAGGGAATAAATACCAACACTTTATAACTAAATTTCATACACTAGCAACACTCTTCTTCTTAAGGCATAAACTACCTTGCTGGTTTTTCCTTTTTCTTATTAAAAGTGAAACTGAAATTTTGCAAATATTCCACCCATTTTACATGCATTTGATTAAGTTTTGGTTGATTGGTGATGAATTGAAGATCATGATTATCTATGTAAATAATAAACTCCTTAGGAAATAGGTAGTGTCTCCACTTTTTCAATACTGAACCATGAAATAAAATTCCATATCATATGATGAATACTCTTTTTTTCCTTTAATTTTATCACTAAAATAATCTATTGGTTTATTATCTTCACTTAGAAGATCCCGTATGGAAATTTTACTTGCATCACATTCCACTTGACAAAATTTACTAAAGTCTAGAAATGTTAAGACAGCTGCTCAATAACCTTTTGTTTGAAATACTGAAAAAATATTTCATCTTCTTGTGTCCAAATAAACTTTTTCTTATCCCCTCTAAAAGTATCAACAATTGGTGCACAAATCTCACTAAAATTTTTGATAAATTTCCTATAAAATATTGCAAGGCCATGAAAGCTTCTTATCTCACCTATTGTCTTGGGTGTTGGCCATTCTAGGATTGCTTTGAACTTGTTCTTATCCATCTTCAACATGCCCTTAGTGATCACAAACCCCAAATATAACAACTATGTTTTCATAAATTCACACTTTTTGAGATTAATTAGTAATCTCTCTTCTTGAAGCTTCTTCAAAACTAAATTCAAATGATGCATGTGTTCCTCCTTGCTATGACTGAAAATTAGTATATCATCTAGATAAAAAACCATAAATTTACCTATAAAAGGTTTAAGAACCTCATTCATGAGCCTCATAAAGGTACTAGGTGCATTAGAAATTCCAAATGGAATTACAAGCCACTCATATAGCCCCTCATTTGTCTTGAATTTTGTTTTCCATTCATCCCCTTATCTGATTATAAAATTATAATATCTACTTTGAGATCTATTTTTGAAAAATAACTTACACCACATAAACAATCCATCAAATATTCCATCCTAGGAAAGGGAAATCTATACCTGATTGTGATTTTATTGATAGCTCTGGAATCTGTGCACATTCTCCAATCACCTTCCTTCTTAGGTACTAGTACTGTAGGCATTGCATAAGGTCTAAGAATCTCTCTAATCAACCATTTATCCAATAACTCTTGCACCTGTTTCTTGATTTCTTCATTTTCCTTTGGTGTCATTTTGTAGGCTTCCTTGTTTGGAAAACTTTCCCCTGGTATGAAGTCTATGTGATGACTTATTTCTCTCATAGGAGGTAAGGAACTAGGAAACTCATCCACCACTATATCAGCATATTTATTCAAATTATCTTGTACTTCCTGAGGAAACTCATCTATCTTTGTTCTGTTATAATTTTCCTTTGTTTTAGCACTAATGCAAAGCCTATCTCTTCCTCTACTAATTTCAAGAACTCTTTCTCCCCTATTAGCATCACACTAGAACCTATTTGTTGTTCACCTTCTTCTTCTCTCATGGGTAACAAGGTGTGACTAACTCCATCCTTCTCTAGAATGTAGACATTATTCCTCCCATCATGTGTAGTCTTCTTGTCATACTTGCCAAGGCCTTCTAAGAAGCACATGGCACACACCCATAGGGATGAAATCACAAAGCACCCCATCCTTATACCTCCTAATCTAGAAATCAACCCAAAATTGTTCATTCAATAACACATATTTTCCTTTATTCAACCATGAGACTTTATATGGTGTGGGATGAGGTATATTTTTCAAGCCTAATTTATTTACCATTTCAACTGAAACCAAATTATCTGTGTTACCTGAATCTATAAAATTTTTACAACACTTACCTTGACTCTTGAAAATAGTCCTGATTAATGATTTCCTATGTGGTATTTATTTTTCATTAGGTGTCTTGATCATAATTCTTCTCATAATAAATGACTCCCTCATTTATGGTTCTTCTACTAGTGAAGGAGATAAAACACTTTCTTCATCTCCACCTTACACAAGATGAGTTTTTCCTTCATTATTTGTGTTTCTTGTAGGCTTCCCTCATGGAAATTCCCATGAACCATGTCCAATAAATTTATTGCACTTGTAGCACCTTCCTATAAATCCATTTGTTCATCTTCCCCTTATTCCATATCCACCTCTAAAGTAGGGTCTTCTACCTCTAAAACCACCTCTTGAACTAGAAGGTTGATCTTGTTGTGTTTGGATTGACACCTTGATTCCTTTGTGATTTTCCTCTTCCTCCAAGTTTTCCTCTACCTCTGTAACTCCTTCCTCTTCCTATATTTTGCTAAGTATGCCTTCTATTCAATTTGTCTTCAACTTTCAAAGCAAGTTGGTAGCACTCTTCTAGGCTACTAGGACTAGTCAAACTAAGCTCATCTTGTATTTGGTACCTTAAACCATTCAAATACCTTGCTAACTTATCTATGTCATCTTCCATATGACCTGAAATGATTCTTAATTTGTAGAATTATTCAATGTACTCTTTAACTCCCATATCTTTTTGCCTCAAATTTTACAATTTTCTATATAATTTTTCATATAATCAGCAAGTAAGAAATTTCCTTTGAGGCCGCCACCATCCCGTCCCCTTGACTTGATCTTATTTTTATTTTTATTTCTTATCTCCTCCTAAACATAGTCCCACCATAGGGATGCATGACCCTTGAGCTTTGTTATGGAAAAATTCACTTGGTATTTAGGAACATTCTCAAAACAAAGTATTCATCCACCTCTATTATCCATTCAATAATTTCTTCACCATTCAAACGCCTACTTACATTGTAAATTCCAACATGGGTGTGTATCCTTCACCTTTCACTACCATCAACAATATTTCAAATATCATCTCTTCAGGGATCTCTTTCTTCTTCAACTTCTTCTTGTGGTCTTTAAACCACTTCATCTTATTCATCACTCAAGTCTCCTATTTACACCGCCTCCTTTGATTATCCTCCACTCTTGCAATCCCGACATCATAACTAACTCTCATATTTCTCATCTCTTAAAGGATGAATTCACCCATGTACAATGTAGATTATCCCTCCCATGTTGGATTCCTCCTTGGCGGCATCTTTGTTCTCTTGATCAAATACTACTTCAACTTATCTTATTAACGAAACTCCTTATTATTTCAAATTATTAGATAAATAGCCCCTTCTCTCGATACCAATAATGATGCAAATAAGGTTTGCAGAGAAACTCTCACTTATGGATTCCAATTCTAAGTTATGCAACGTACTCCTTAGGACTAGTAATTTAGCTCAATTCTAACTTGCATTAATTATTCTCTATGAGTTTGGGAACAATAATACCTAAGTCACCTTATATCTCTCTATTTAGAAGTTTTAGATTCATCTATTCTAATCAATGATCCCATATTTTTTACTAAGTTCTATCTTGACATAATTTTTCCAAACTTATAATAGTTCTAGTAGCCTTAAAAACTCACTTTGTAAGACCTATTATGTACTTTAAGGAATTTCAAGGGAAAATGGTGAGATTATTAGTCACCCATTAACCTCCTTTGTATATCCTAGAACATTCAACCTTTACCTCTAGTTATATAACTCAATTCTATGACCCCGATCTGTTTTATTTAAGGTCTCCTAAGATTGAAAATAAAAATGGCAAGGAATTATCACCGCCACAAAAATAATCCATATAATTAATTCAAATTATCCTTCACAACCTCAAGGAAGATGTATCTTCAAAATATTATGATTATTAGAGGGTTCATTTAAAATTATATCAAATTTCCTTCTTGAAACCCTAGTTGTAGGGTTTACTACTTTATACAAGCCTCGAGAGTGTAAAATCAAATATTCTTGGATCTATCTAATTATTATTTGATCATTTGTATTCCATGAGGTCTATTCATGCATGTATAATCTCTATAAAACCAAATCCTTCATGAATGACTCTACAATCCCTTCGGAAAGCAACTTAGGTTTGACAAGTAAACTATGACTCTCCTTACAATGTTTCTTCTTGTAAGTTGTTATGAGCTTTCTTGAATATTTTTCTTGAATCTGAGATGACTATACATTTTGAATAAGAAGAAAACCATTTTAAATACACCTTTACTAGTTAGAGACACGCTCAAGTAATGAGCAATTTCAACTAGTATTAGCTATCTCTCTCAACTATAGCAATAAGTTTGAACAACCAACTCTAGGAAAATTAACAAGAACTCATGAAATTTTACAAAGATACATTCAACCAAAACTTACCAGTTTCATCATTACAATTTCAAAATTATAGGAGGAAAATAAATTTTATCAGTTCAAAATGAAATCATGCAACACATAGTCCACACATGCAATTAAAAACACTTTGTTAAAACATAACTATTTCACACCATTTCGTATTCTTGAAGTTTCTTGGAGCCTCTCCTTGTATTTCTTTGAATTGGAATGATAAAAATTGTTACAATTTTTGTTTTACTTCTCATCCAAATTCATTTTTCTTCTAATTAGACCATCTAGACCCTTCAACTACATATATTTGTCTAAATTACATTAATTTTAATATCCTTTCAAAGGATAAATATAATGAGTGACTTCTAGATCAAAATTAAGACTTTCAATTCATTAAAAGGACCCTCATAACATTATTACATGAAAATTTATATAAGAACACACAAAAAAATCTAAGAAACAAGCCAAAAATGCCAACAAATTCAAATTCCACTTTTGGAGGGAAAAGAGATTCAAATCTTGGCATGACATGAACTAGACTAAACACACCTAATGAAGAGATAAGAACTACAAAAACTCATAATCCCTCTTGATACACACCCGAGCCAAAAATAGAGAAGAAAAATTTAAAAATGACACTTGGAAAGAAGATGATCCTACATCACCATCTTCAAAATTATATGGTGCCTTAAGAAACCCGACTACTTCATCCTAGTTGGGATTGATAGTAGTGACATAATCCTAAAATCCCATAGGTATCTTGGATAATTTTCACAAATTATGATGATGCCGAGGTATTTTATCTACTCGGGAATATAGGATTTCTAGAATAGACTCATCATTTTCTAGGATAGGGAGAGGCTCATGATATTCTACATCGATTTCTAGGTCTTGATATCACCTACCATCTATATTCTTCCTAGAGATAGTTTTTCATACATCTAATATACTAGCATCTAAGGTGACCTCTTTGGATAAAGAATAAAAAATATCCATGCTAAGATCACTTGAGACTAGTGTTGAGTTTAGAGACCTGACCTAGAAGATAATGCGGGTGGTGGAGTTACTACAAGATCGTGACATGAGGCATAGCCAAATATTTTCTCTATGATCCAAGAAGTATTAAGGAGTGGAAGATTAGTTAAAATCATATAAGGAAGTGTCTCCTCCTCCTCTTTATTATCGATAGTATCATATATAGCAGTTTCATAGGATGCATTGAAGATATTATTTTTAAGTCGAGAGGACCGTATTAGGGCTAAGGCATATTTGTAGTGCAATAATTCCATGTGCCTATACTCGAATTGTGAAGAGATGTAATATTCATCGAATGAAATACCTTCTCCTTTCAGATTATGAACCTTATCCTTAGTTGTGACACTGAGCCCGATAACATATTTGGGTGAAATGGGAGGAAATCAGAAAATATATGTGCGATTCCAATCTCATTGCATTTTAAGTGATTAAAGGTCGAGGCATCACTCGTTGGCTCTTCCATATCGGTTTGAGGTGGAAATTGGTCTTGAGGTAGAAGAACTAAAGGTAACTAATGAAGAATATTATTGGGTAACCTATTTTTGTTGACTATTTTTTGAATATCATTAGTTTCATCATCATGTGAATCTACTAACATAATTTATATTTCATACCTAAGATCAAAAAACTCTCGATAGGGAGTAGTTTGGATTTTGAGAATAGTTGGCATTAATAAAGGCTCATTGGGAAATGGAACTAGGATATCCCATAGATTGGGATCAAAATTATGCCTAAAGAATTGGTTGTTTCATATCAATTTAATACATTGGTATTTGCATGATGTGATTGTGCACATGCAATGTTTCCATGCTCGACCCAAAGAAGAGGTTGTAAGAGAAAGGATGATCTAGAACCATGAGCTTGGTATAGACCATTTTAGGTCCAACTATGATTGTTAACCAGATACAACCAATGGTTTTTATTTGGTTTTTCTAAATCCATGATAAGTTAAGTGGGTAGGCTTGAGGTCATCGATAGAATAGCCAAGATTCTTGATGAGGGAGAAATAAGCTCAGTTAATTCTCGATCCTTGATCCATGAGGACCATACACACTTGTGTATCATGAATGATAACACTAATGAGTAGGTACAAGTAATCTACATGAAATAGGACCTAATAGGTAATCATGTCATCCTCTAAAAAATCCAAGGATAAGCAACCCATATGTGGATTTTGTAAGGATGATCTTGTAGTCACTATGTGATGGATTTATGGATTTGAGGCTATAGTAGGAATTTTGGGGGCTTCACTAGGTGGATCCTCAAAGTTCTAAAACTATTAAAGAAGGAACTTTCAAACTAAATATGAGGCACACATGAGTTCCATAAAGGTTATATTGCATGTAAGGGAGTTTATCTCATCTAAAAATTTCAATAATGCTTGGAGTAGCTTCCATAGTGATACCATGGTGGTGGCACAATGGAAGATGTATCTAGATGTGATGATGGTTTAGTTGGAGATATCTTGTTGGAGGAAGGTGGGATAGGATCTTTAATTGGTACTTCTTGTGACACCATGGGTGGAATATTGATTGTAGGAGCAAGATCCTCAATTAGTGGGTCCTAGAAAGTATCAAACAATGATGGATTATCAGAGGATTTCTTTGGTTTAATAACAGGATACTTATGCACAAGTTTTTGTCTATAGTTTTCCTTAGACACATTTATGTATTAAGAATTTAGGATATTATGATCGTATGAAGGCTCTATGGTGCCCACGATATGTTTTATGGGTATTCTATTAAACGTATTTTGATGGACCTTAGAGTGATATCTTTCTAAATATTGAAATTCTCATAGATTTATTGTATAATGATAGAGTAATTAAAAGAAGAGATAAGTTATAAATCTAGGGATGATTTCCTAAGGTCCTTATAATCACTATGAGAGTGTCCTATAGTGGCATGCCACTAACAAAATAGATCACCTCTAAATTTATGTAAGGCTTATTTTGAAGGGGGAACAATCTGCAAAGTGGGAAGCATTTGGAGGCATTTGGAGAAGTTTGGCAAGAGATAATGGAATATGAAAGGAGGTGAAATGAGATTCCTTACATTCACCCACTCTTTTTTTCTCTTAGAGGATTCAAAGGATTGATCACATGCATTGTGCCTTTAATTTTAGGTAATGAATTGGAAGTGCTTCCAAATTCAAACATGAGATGATCTTTTATTTTTTATTATTTGAAGGATTCCTTCAATTTATTAGGAGAGAAAGACCTAAACTTATATTTGAGAGTAGGTGTAAGTTCCTTACAAAATATTTGACATAATATTTGATTATTAAGATTATGATTAGCTTGTATGGAAAGTGTTTTCCATTTCTTAATAAATTATTGGGCATATTCGCTTGTCCTTTTCTTAAGGTTTACAAATATTTGTAGATAATTATAGGAAGGTCTTGTTACCAAAATTTAGAGATGAGAACTTTGACTAATCCTTCTAAGTTAACCATTGATTCGGGAGGAATACAGTTATTCCATTCAAATGCCTCACCCAAAAGACTTTTTTTTAGAAGCTTAGTAGTTGCATAAGTGTTTTCTAATCCATTCTTTAAAGAGGTTACCAAAATTTTTGAGATAGAGGGTTAGGTCCATGGAGCCATGGTAAGAGATGGTAGGGATAGTCTCTCCTAAGTCCATGAAAATAATGTATGGATCTAAATGTTTATTTTGGATAGTTTGCAACATCTTGCTCTAGATTCACAAAGGAGTAATATAATTCCCGTATGCATTCACCAATAGAGGATGGGTGTAAGAATGCATGCTAGGCACCACATTTTGAGATGTTATCTGAAACATCTACTTTTTCTTTTGGATCATGTTAGTTATGGTGGTAGCTTGGGATAAGGCTATCTGATCTAGGAGCTTGACTATCACCATGTTAGGAACCATAGAAGAATAATGACCTTTTTGTGGGTGTTTGTTACTAATTTGTCATGTTCATGAGTAAGGGTTTAGGGAGATTCATCCTAATTAGTACTTTAGGAAGGAGTATGATCATGATAGGGTATTATTTGGGTAGGATGGGGTATGGTCATTTCCACGCCACCGGTGTATATCCTTTGAAAGCCTCCATCCTTGTCGAGGTAAAATACTCATTATTATTGAGATACTTAATGATGGATTTGGAATTTATTCTCTCAACATAAACCACATTACATTATATTGAGTCCCCTCACTCTAACTAATCAGAGGGACACAATTGGGATAACAAATTTTTAGGGTGAGATTGGAGTGACTAGGAAGGTCATTTCTCATAGGATGAGAACTAGAGCCTTTAGGATCATAAAAGGAAGTGTGGGAAAAAGTTATATCGCATAGAGAAAATATTCTCAAATGTAACATTTTTGTAATTTAGAAGCTGAAAAACAAGGCTCTAGAAATTTATGTTTAGGGTCACAATCGACCTTATCAAATGTTTACATAGGGACCAATGACATCGGAGATAGAGTCGAGGAATAGAAATAATAAACCCTTCCAAAAATCTTGAACAACGGAAAAGGCGTATAAAAATGTAATAACAAAACTAGAAAAGATCAAAAGTGTAACAAAGCTTTACATGTGGGGCTGAAGACATCTGAAATTGGATGTGGTAGAAATAGAGAAGATCACCCCTGGTGATGGTGTCTGTCTGAGACACATTTTCTTAGGGTTTTTCGAAAAAAAAAAATCTTTTGGATTGGGTCAAGATTAAAGATGTATGTTTTTAATGAGTTCTTCTAAATTAAATGGTATGTAGGATTCACGTCATGCTCAATAGAAATGTATAGCAAGACAAGAATGTGTCTCAATAACTTTCACTCCTAAGTCTTCCATTATAAAACAAGTACTACAATAAGCACTATAGTCACATATCCATACGGTAGTAATCCCTACACTAGGTAAAAATAGGGTTTCCAAGGCCCACGTCCAAGATAGAGGAGAGTAATCTCTTATGATATTGGTAAATGGGTGAGAAGATATGTAAATCAATAGTGGATGATAAAAATATGCATAATATGACTGAAATGTAGATAAAGGAAAGATAAGAAGATGACCGAATAAGAGAACTATGTTAACTAGAATCAATGTACATGTAATACTAAGCTAACATAGAGAAACGTGGAAGGGAAATGAACTAATCTATGAAAAATAACAAATATAGTTAGAGAAATTACTTGTGGGGTGGTCTTTGATACATATATCTCTCTAGAGAAACAACACACTGAGATAGAATCACTATTTTGTAGAGAAGAGGAACACCGTTCATATCCTAGAATCACTATAGATGACCCAATAATACAGGAAATCCAAAAAAGAAGAAGTGTCCAATCTTATCCAATCCAAGTGCAAGATGAACCAAGAGATTAGAGAGAAGATGTAAAGTTGGTGAAAAATAAAAGAGTAGATGGCAGCTCCTAAGATTCGATATTCCTTCTTTTCCGAGTGTCAAAGTTCGGTAAATATATATATGATGCCATCATTTTTGGATGATGGCATCAACTAGGGAAAAACCTAACACCAACACCATCACCCATGGGTGATGACATTGGTCTGGGATGATAATATGAGGTAATGTGTCATGCAAATGGAAAAAGAGATGTTATGGATCAAGAAAGTGAATAAACAAAGTGTTCAATGGTGAAATTTAAGAAAGGATTTGGATGTGTAATGTGTATAAAAATAAAAGGGATGAGGATAACTAACACAAGGACAACTAATTATGGGATGACATATCGATACTCTCTATGTGTACCATCTCTAACCCACAATGACTATGTGAATAATCACACCACATTCCCAAAGCAGGCCCCTTAAGGTACCGGCTCAAAAAATAGATGCATATGTGAACCTTATATGTGCAAGATAAATTGTTAGTAATAGGCAATAAAGATGAAAATTCAAAAATAGGTATATACACGTGAGACTTAGATAATTTATCTTTGACTTAAAATACTCTAGAGATTTGATCAAAGGAATGTGTCCTCAAGGATAGTTATCTTTAATTGGTACTACAATTACCCCGCGCAAAGTTAAGCATGTGAGATATAATTTGAAAATTTAAAACCAATGGAAAATTTTAAAGAAAAGTGTCATTTTAATTTTTAAGCTCTTTCATTTTAAAGGAAATGGTTAGGTTATGGATTTTGATTCCTAATTCATATGCACGTGTGATAAAAATTCAAAGAATTCAAGAGAAATTTTTAAAAGGCATACAATAATGTTTTGAAGGTATTAAAGCTATGAACAACATGATTTTGATAATTTAAATGCTATAAATAAGGAAAAATCTACTCCTAGGTATTTTGGAGATAAAATTTCTAAGTAAATCTTGTTTATAACTTATTCAAAGGTGGTATCTCATTTGATTTATAACCAGAGAGAATAAAAAAACTTCAAGACTCATCCATAATCATTTCAAAGCTAGAAAATTTAGTTTTACACTTGTTTAAAAGAATGGGGTGCATTCCGAACCAACAACCATGTTAGACTGAATGCGGTGAACTTAAATTAAATATTGAATTACATGCCAAGATCACCATTCATTCTATAAATCCCTAAGTGCCACCAACCGGGTAGAAATTAACCAAATCTTATTATAAACCTTAAAAACATCTAATGAATACCTTATATACCTATAAATAATATTCATACATTTCAAACACTTCTAGAATTCCTACTTAACATTCAATTAGATTAGAATATGCATCCACTTTATATTTAATTTATCAAATATGGGCTATGGAGTAACCTAATTTCATTAATATCTATAAGAATTGTTAATTTTTGGGTATTCTTATAAATAACCAAATCAAACACATAGTAAGAATATGAACATTTAGAATAGAATTTTTTCGAGAAATTTTTATACATTTTCTTAATATCTATTTACTTACCAAATTTAGACCTAAGTTAGAAAATGTAAATACTCTATTTTAATCCAACATAGTGTTCGAATATCCCCATTATTTATTTCTTACAATATTTTTTGATTCAAATATTAATAGATTTAGAGTGCATTTAATGTGCACCTAACAATGGCATGCTCACCTCTTGGATTCTTAGTCAATTCCTTCTTATTATTGTATATTTTTGTGTCTTAATTTAGTGCATATTGATATAGAAAAATTCATGGTTGCTAAATATTGGCATCCAAATGAATTGTAGCTCACATTTTAACCTGCAACTTATTTCTCTTTTCTCCCCATCTTTCTCTTTTTTATCTTATTTATAAACCCTCATTATTTTAGATTAGCATTGGACTAATGCTCGTAACTTTTTATTATGGTTTTTCTAGATTTATTGTAATTGAAATTCATAGCTTTAAATATTTATATATGACTTGTGCACATTGAATAAGATATGAAAATACTCTATTCACTTTATTTTTTCATCTATAATTATTCAATTGATTCCTTGTGACTAATTCCAAATTAATAGTTTGCATGCTAGATATAAATTAAAAACACCCTAAAAATATAAAGTATTAATCCCCTTGAGCACTAATGGCTGTAATATGGATGATAATGTGTGGATCCTCAAGTAAAATATGATGAATAAGATATCGATGATTGATGTGATATGTGTGAGATGGACTGTCATCATTTCTAGGCATAGGAGGAAAGCTGAGGAGTGGGATAATAATTAAACCTGCTTTCACGGAAAGGAAAGATTCAAAAACCAACATCAAAGTTCTGCCTGTCCCACATAGTGATAGCATTTTTACCATTGAGAATAGGAAAAGGAACAGAGGAAACATGGGGGGTCCGCCTTGCAAAACTGAACCGACCCACAATCCGGCGTGGAAAGAGGATACGGTGCTTTGGAAATTCCCTCAAATCGGGGGTCTATCTAATTATATTGAAAGGATTCAAGGGTTTGACCAAGACATTTCTATCAAATTCACCCAGGGATGGAAGAATCGGATTGTCAAATATAGTAACATGGAGATTGAGATCACGGAAGAGCTCATCGCCCAGATCATGGGCCTCAGCCTGGAGGGCACCAAATTCTTCAGTAAGAAGGTGGACAGGGAGGTGGAGACCAAGAAGTTCCTGGATGATGGGGAGAATCTTGAATTCGTGATTTCTGGCATCAAGGTGGCGTCGATTCCTGAGCCTTTTGCTGAGCTTTTAGGATGGTTGTTAGGTATGTAACTCTTGAAGGAAGATTTGTGACTATACCTCAAAAACATTTGATATTTCTTAATCACTTTCGTAGAAATATCATCATCAGCTTTCCTCACTATTTGATAAACTCGCTGGAGAAATCAATTAGGGAAGTTCAGAGCCACTCTAGGGCTATCCCTTTGCACCAAGGGCTTATCCTCCTGATCCATCGCCACTGTTCTAGCTGCCCCCATGAATCCTACCCCACCTTCTTCCTCCATACCTCCACCTACTCACACCGCTTCCACTCCCCCTGTTGAAAAGGAAGATTGAAGTTGCTGCTTCCAACAAGAAAAGCAAGAGCATAAAAGCTAAAATCCCTTCTTCTCACAGATCCTTAGGAGCCACAAAGACTGGAACTTGCCGAGAACCTCCGCATATCAAGTAAACCAATGGAGGATCCCAAGGAGGAGGAATTGATGGACAGAGTGGAAAGGTTAGAAAAGGAGATACAAGAGCTCAAAGGGACTATAAAAATATGGAAAGAGCTAAGGGAAAAGGAATTATTCAAAGTGATGATGAAGAGGGGGTTATTGCTGAAGTATTCAAGAAGTTATAGTCTTTGGATGGCAGAATGGGGAATGCAAAAAGTCGCAATGACTGCATATTATCTGCCCTTAAAAGAATTTATAATTTCATTGAACAACATGTTCATAGTGTCTATAGTTAAAGTGGGATTAATGAAGACATTTGGGGCCCTAAAGAGAAAAGGGATATTGCAATTGCTCAGGCGGATATGAAAGACTCCTCTCAGGCCACTACCATTGCCTTCTTCATGTCACTACAGGCTATCAAGACCAAGATTGACAGGGCTATCAAGTAACGGGTTGTTGTGTTGCTATTTTTTGGCTGCGAAGTTGCTATTATCTGGTGGTTCTGGAGCTGCTTTTTGGCGGAGTTTTATATGTTGTATCTCTTTTGGTTTCTTTTTGATCTTTTCTGCTTCTTTTTGGATCATTGTTCATTTGGATCCTTTCTTCACATGTATTGTCATATTTGGCTGTTGAGCCCTCTTAGGTTGGCCGTTTTTCCCTTCTCTGGGCTGTTTCTCTCACCTTTGCTATCTGGCTTTTGAGCCCTTTTGTATACAGGGTATAGTCCCTTCAAAACTATTTTCCCTTAATAAAAAAACAATATTTTATGGCCACCAAGACCTGATATGAGTTAAAACTTTGGGAAGTGCATTGCACAATTCATTGTGCATACATCCTTTCAAGAGAGGTAAAGTCCCACTTATTTGTGTGGAAATATATCAAGGTTTCCCATACTTTGTGTGCATTCCCATTTCTTGCACAAGTATCAACATCATTGGCACTAGGAGGGGAAAGGGTTTATGACTATACGCTTGAAAATCAACATGTAAGTTTAGATGTACTCAAATTTTTAAGGTCATGCTGAGACAACCAGAATGTTATAAGTAGGATGGGTATGGGATGAATTAATGTAGTGTAAGTGGGATAGGTGGGAAATATGGTAACAACATGATTGAAAATCAAGACAATCGTAGATTCTAAACTTGAAAATTGGGGATTTTCTCATTGAGAGTGACAAAATCCTACCTAACCTGTGTGGGGGTGATATGGTAGTTGAGAATGATCATTATTCATAGTTCTAAGTATACACTAGTAAAACCAAACATAGATCGACTGGTTGATGGATACAAGGGAATTGTCCTTCCTCTAAATATTCCTCTCTAAAGAGGGTCATGTAAATATGAGAGGAGATGTGCTAAGGAAAAACTAAGGGTTGTGTGGTCTAACCCTATCAACTTGATTGGCCCAATATTCTTATGTAATTTCTACTTCGTCATTAAGGGCATTAAGTTGGCCAATAATCTCAGGTGGTACAAGAGTTTCTCTAAAGACTAGTTGGTGTAAACCTTGGTCAATATCTCCTGGATTCTATCAATGTTTAAATGGTTTATAATCAGGTCAAATATTATTATGCGAGGTTGAGATGGACCTGAAATGGTCATGTGGTCATAAATTTGGCAAGCAATATGGAGATAAAAAAGCAAGTAGTAACCAAAGGGATTGAGAGCTAAGCTGAGGGACCCTAGGTCGCTAGGAAAATAAAGATTGTGTTCATTCCAATTCTAATCTAATTTTAATTCCTATCTTTAAATAAATGAAAAAAATGAATTTAAATTAAATAAAAGACGATTGTTTTTCCCTTTCAATCTAATTAAATCTAATTTTCTACGATTTAATTAAATAAGTAAAAAAACGAGATAATTTATTCTTTTTTGTAATTTTCAGCAAAGATTTTAAATAAATAAAATGAACAAAGTTAATTACAATTCTAAAATATATTTTGTTGTGTTTTTGGTTTTTGAGAAATTAAATAAAATAAAAGTTTCACACAAAGGCAAAGCTATTAATCTAAATAAAACAATCTACTTCTAAATTAACAACAAGGAATAACTAGATGTGGCTATTCCTATGTTGTTGGATGTGGAATTTAATTTAATTTAAATAGACAATGTACTCTACATTTATTACTCTAAACATGGAAATTCCTTCTAATTACTTCTACCTCATATTCACATGAAAGAACGAAATCTTCTCAAAAGAAATTTATTTTTCACCCGTAACTTCCACGAAAAAGTAAAATAAACTATACAGATGATTGGTAATGAAGTAAATGAAGAAACATATACACAAAATCATCCTCCAAATTATTTCCTTTGTAGATCCATAATGATAAGCAAGGAAGAATATATCAATGGAATATTTTTTCATACGAAAATAATACTAGAAATGAAAAAATAACAAATTCTACCACTTTAAACAAATGTGCTTCTTCTAATTTTAATGAAAATAATAAAATGAAAGATTAAAAAAATACATCCCTAACATATAACAATTGATCTACGATAGCATCCATGTGTGGTGGTGCATTGCGTCTCCTCATATTCCTTTTCTCTTCAAGAGATGATATCCAATTGATCCAAGGTTTGGGAGTGTTGGCTAGTTATAAGAAAATCAAGAAAAAGTTGAAGTTTATAGGTTGTAAGAAAAATAGTCCAAAATTAAGTAATGGAAAGAAAAGAGAAATGCCTTATGTTGTCTTTGTAATCCCTAGTAAGATTTTATAAGATAATAGTGTAAAACAAATCTCAAAACTCCAACCCATCATACGGGTAAAATTATGGTTTTTATAAAGTTTGGGGAAGAAGAAGTCTAAACACATGTGTCATTCAAGAAATGATAAATCATCAAGAAAAGGGGGAGTTAACTTTCTAAAGATAGTAAACTGATAATAAGACTCCAATATGTATCAAACCTACCAAAGTTTAGGCAAAACGGTCAAGAAAAAGGTAATAAAATCACTCATGAATTTGAAACACGCATTCCAAAACATGTAGTTTGAACTCATGATTAAATGGATAGGATTTTCGGTATGCACAGACTAGTGGTTGCATGACTTAAAGTTTTGACATGCACAAACAAGAGAAAGAGAAAAAATGGATCACAAAGACACAATAAAAACTTCAAACTTGGAGAAATGGAGAAAAGAGGTATAACAAGCATGCCAAAGGAGAAGGGAAAGGATATAGATCTCATCATTATTCTTTAAAAAGAATTCTTTTATCATTGGAGACTTATTGTTTCCTTCAATGTAGCACTGTATAATTTTTGGGTACGTACATATTGGCCCCTCAAAGGATCATTTTAGCCATGAATGAGCATAAAACATGATACCCTAAGTATGGCGCTCCTAAATGGGAGATTTTTTAATTTTACCTCATTCATCTATGTGTTGAAATCATTCCAATCCAACCTTCTCACCACCTGCAAAATAGAAATGGGAATCAAGTGTAGATATAAAATAAAATTAGTAAAATATTTTAAAATGAAAATATAAGACTACTTACCATATTCATGGGGATGATAGATATACCTTCTCCCACGCACCAACCCTGCATACACTTACTCAAAGAAACATTAGAAAACCAAATTTGAGCTATATATACCACTTTTACTATTTTCAATAATCATTTGTGCATACCCACTTAGTTAAATTTGGAGCTCTGGATTACTAGTGACCATTTTTCTCATGAATACAGTCTAATTGAAGAGCATCCACTCGTGATGACAAAGTCTGCAACCAATGATAACAATAGAGGGCCAGAACATGTAAGTTATGAGCATTTAATTTTTTACCCTAAAATGTCATGTTTGTTTGAAATTGGATGTAGGAGGGGATATTTTTAGTAATTTCACAATTAAAACGATAGTGGGGGTGTTTTTACATTTTATAATTAGTTTGAGTTATTTTGGTCAATTTTAGCATGTTTTTGGAGTTTTTAGATATAGGGGTATGATACTATTTGGTTAACATGACCACTACGATGGTTACGCAATTGTTGCTCGATGCAGAGTGGGTTAAGAAACCACCGCAATGATTACGTAACTACCACAAAGGTTGTAAAAACTTTGGGGAAGTTACATAAATGTCACTCAAGTAGATTGGCAGTTGTGTAGCTGCCACAACAGTTGCACAACCACCAACGTGCTCAGAGCGGTGGTTTTTAACCATAATGAAATTTCATAATCTAAAAGCTAAGTTCAATTTTTATTTTCATTTATATTATTTTTTTGAGCTTATTATGCACTTACCAGATTCTACCATGTTATTTTTTCCTTCTTTTGGATGCAGGGAGTTATACTAGATGGGGTAGAGCCCAAAAGTAAGAGTTGTTTCTTATGATTCTATAGTTACTAACACCACAAGAGAGAGGGGTATTAAAGAGGGTAGGTATATGTAGGTTATCCCAAACACATCCACTTTCCCCGATGAGTCACGTTCACTATGAATTTTTGACTTATTGGGATGCATATTAGAACACTTTCTAACTTCCCAAGGTGTTAGAGGAGAGTTGACTATCACATTTGTAGGATTTTATAAGTTCATTGGATTTCTTGTCATAGGAAGGAAGTTGGAATTGAAGAGTGTAAACTCATCAATTGAGGCCTGTAGATGGGAGACATATCTTAGAGGTGAACAGACACTTGACATAGGTGCTAAATAGGGAGTTAGACTAGTCAACATTAAGACCGCCCGATTCCCACTCTATATAAGGCCATCATTGTTATCTTGGCCTCGTGTTTGATTGGAGATAACTACGGGGATAGGTTTTTATTCTTCTGGGCATTGATTATTGAGATAATTGAGCTCTATGCCAGAGTGTATACCTGGAGGATTTACATACTTGGTAGTACTTATCATGATTTATACTGAATATTCAAATGTGGGGCCACATCTTTTAGCCACCCCACATTGGTGATGTCATAGGTTTATAAATGGGTCATCTCCTACAAGAGGGGTATTTGGATAACCAACCTTAGAGAGATTAGGGTTATTAGATGGTTCATATGGATCCACTTAGGGCCACACCACATTTAACATCGACGTTGACTACATCGGATATGGTAACGAAACCATATTAGGTATTCTAGGAAGATAGGGTGAGGAGGGAGTTATCTTGACTACTTGCACTACTAATTCCTTATTATTTGATCACATCAGCCATGTTCAGACACACCAAGTACTCCGAGTACCCCAATAGTTTGGATTTCCTTTCTTAGACACTCTTTCAGTAGTTGCTACTATGTAAAAGGGTATCCAAGAGGAAATATTTGGCCATAAGGGCCAACTTTAGTGGTCAATGATAGTTCTAGGAGTCGAGATTGGGACTCTACAAGCTACACCAAACACAACTCTTGGTTTTTGTTTAAACCAAGGTAGAGTCTACATATTGATGAGGGTCTAGCTAGGAGTGAAGAGAAGGAGGTCGAGATAGACTTGGGCTAGGAGGATGACTCATAACCTAAATGAAAGGGGGTATAGGAGAGGCATGGATGGATGCCAAATCCAAAGCAGAGAGGAGGAGGAGGATTCTACCCATCCCGAGGAGATGGAGGAGGAATCGTGCATCTAGAAGAGAGGGATAATGAGGAGGATATTGTAGCATCCCCTCTAAGAGGTATAACACCATTACAAACTCACGTTGGGCTTCCAAATACCTAAGTGAGTATTCACACACTCGATTTTGTTCTACTTTCTAGATTAGATGTTAGTAAAATCCTTTTTTTGTTTTCGACTCATCAATGTTTTTTCTCTTAGCATCCACAACTAATGAATGGTGGGATCTTATTTGGCACACGAACCTAGACTTATTTATAATGGCCACTAGCATGAATCGAGAGGCCTTATTGTTATACCCTAGAACAATGACACATGTGAGCCACCACACTTATGTGTTTTCACCATCGACATACATCAACAGAGATCACTTTATTGAATACAAAGATAGTGATACTTCAGCATAGAGCTAGATGATGAGGACCCTCATGTAGTGTGGCTACTACTACTAGTCTCTCTCACATACATTTTCATTGATTGACACAAGGAGGATCCCATGCTACACCTAGCTGATCTCAACATTGGAGCCACAATAGGATTCCTCTCCTTCTCCTTCATAGGGATCTAGGAGAGAGGGATAACACAAGGGCATTTATTTCTTTACGACCATTTTTTTGTATATATTGATTCTTTTTGTATTTTTGGCTTACAGTTTAAATTTTTGACAACACTTGTCCTTTGGTGTGATGAAATTTTATTGAGACACTTTGCAAGATATATATATATATATATATTCATATATATTAGACATATTTTTGGTTCAAAATTCCTGTACAAGATTTAATTTCATTTTGGTTCATCTCATTTGTATACTCTTAGATAATTAACAATTTCTGATATTTTGTGTTTTTCAATACATGCTATGGATGATGATGTAATGTGATGAATACGATGATATATATGACTATGCATATGGTAAAAAATTGTAATTAGGAAACTTTATTTTTCACGTAATGTTTAAGATTTCTATTATATTGGAAAATTGTGTTGAATATGGTATGATGATAAGATAACCTAACTCCCTTATTTACTCCACAAAACTAGTAAGATGCTAGGGCCCATCACCGAGAGCCAAGAAGGACATGAGATATGTGATTTGAAGAGTGTGAACAAGAATGATGACTAAGAGATAAGAATTTTGACAAAGATTTATTCAAAAACTTACAACCCAACCCTAATCAAGATTAACTAACTAGTTCAAAATGAATTCTTCTTGCAATATTTGACTAGACTTAGATCCATGGATGGCCTACTAATTGATAAGATTTGGTTTTAAAAATGATGTATCTCTTGACATATTCATCTAATTCATTTTATTAGGAATAATTTATTTCTGATCATACCCCTATATCTTGTGTCATGCTACCAATAAGAAGCATGCGCTCATCACCAAGGAAAAAATGTAGGCGAGTAAGGGAAATTTTCTCCTTTCCCAACCTCATGATACCAGTAAGAAGTATGGGATCATCACCAAATGTCTGGAGGGATGAAAAGTGTGGTTATTTTCAATAAGAATATTTGTATTTATTGTTTATATACTTTTATTTGTTTTATCTTTTTGACTTTGGATTGTTCTTTTTAGGAGGAAACATTTTCCCCTAATCTCAACCCCACACAACAAGTAAAATGTTAGGGCTTGTAATCAAAGGTTGAGATATGTGAAAAAAAATTCCAAGTGAAATACTTAAAATGTATTTTTCACAGAGAGATATTTTTAGGGAAAGATCTATCATCAGGAAGCTCATAAAGAAAACTATGAACAAGAAACACCTTATTTAGAATAAACCATGAATAATATTAAGCATGCAAGTCCTTATAACACCAATGTCAAAATTTGTCTCATGAATGGAAATGATGATAAGGATTATATAATTTGAATATGTGAAAATAATGTAGAAGAGGTATGATTGAGATATTTCACAATGTTTGAAATTTTAAGAATCAGTTGAAAGGTAAGTTTCCAATTTACAATTTCAACAAAAATGATAATACAGTAACAAAACATTATGAATTAAATAAAGGAAAACATGAAGATGAAAATGAATATATGTAACAATGTTTTAGATGAAGAAAATTGACATATTCACTAAACCCCTCACCCTCTAGAGTATATAAACGATACACACCATTTTGAAATCTTCCATTACTTAGTAGGGCCTAGCCATTTCAGCCCAAACTTCCTACCTTCACCAAAATTCTTGTCTACTTAGCTATCAAGTCTCAAAAAAAGGTCTCCTACCTGAATTTCATGTTCATAAATTTTTTTATTATATGGGAGACACATTTTGTCCACATAAACCCGATGGTGTTGTTCATCTTTGTGTTCAATGAAAAATTGCAAAAGCTATGGAAATGGGGTAAGAATCTCTAAAGAAACCCCAAAAGCTTTGAACAAACTAGTCAATGGACCATTAGATAAGAAATAAACAAGGATTCATCACTTTACATGCATTAAACTTGAAAGAAACAAGCAACCTAACATATTTAGTAATCCTCTATTCTTGAAAGCTTTAACAAATGAACCTAGTAAGGATTCTAAGCATCAGTTTGTGATTATGAGAATGGGATCTCACCATTAATGGCTTCAAGGCCAATGGTTCTTCCCATTTACTCAATTCTTGGTGTGTAGTGCAATGGAAAAAGCAATATCTCAATAAAATAAATGAAATAAGCTCTAAACCCTAAGCAAAATGCTATAGTTTATGTTAGGAAGAAGGAGAGTTCTTAGAAATGAGAGGGGGTCTAGTCCTATTTATAGTTTTCCAATTTTAGAAATGGGAGACTTTTGGTGCATGTGGGACTAAAAAGGAGTCAAAAAGTTAATTAGGGAGTCAAAGTAAGATTTGACTAGGTTTATAAGAGGTTAATCATGGTTAGGACTAGTTAAACTAGGTTAGGCTAGTTAATCTTGTTTAGAGAGGAATTAGGGTTTCAAGAGGGTTTTGAGAGGTCTAATCAATCCAATGAAATGGATTGATAGAATAGGAAGTTATTAAAAGTGGTATAGAAGAGGGTGAGAAGAAATTTTATCTAAGAAGGGACTATATCAACCCCATTAGTTGGTTTATAGGAGAAATATGACCAGAATAATGTCATTAACGATGAGTTAGAAATGGTCAAATTGATGAGGTATCGTCAATTTGTGAGAAGGATAATAGTTAGTGCAATATTAAGAATAATCATGCTTTGATCAAACTACAGGTTTCTACATGATCTAAGCTATCCTTCATCCATGATTTATAAATCATATAGATGTTCATTTCAATACTCATCTTCCTCTATAATTCCCTATAAAGACACACGGAGACTAGGAAATTATACCTCTAGTAGTAAGAACACTTCAACACTGAAGACTAAGAAAAACCAAAAATAACTTCAAAGTGCTAATGTTTCTTATTTTCCTAAACTATCCTAAGGAGAATGGACTTCAAAGTTTTGTTGGTCACCTCATCCTATCCATTGGACTATGGGCAAGAGAAAGAGACCATGTGATGAGATAATTTTAATTGAGCACATAGTTCACACACCTCTTCATTCTTAAAATAAGTTCCATTATCTAAAATAATGACTCGTTGAATGCCATAACTGTAGAAAATATGGTTCAAGAGAAACTTGGCTATGACAGATCTAGGAACTATAGTCAAAGGCATGGCCTCAACCCACATTGTAACATATTATGTGGTCATGATTATGAAATTGGGTCCATTTGATGACACAAGAGAGAGTTTCCCTATTATATCAAAACCCCAAGTAGAGAAGGGAAAGGGTTTCAATATAGGTTGTAAATTTTGGGTTGGGATGTGTATGATGTGTGAGAATTCTCAACATTTTTGGCACTTTCGCACATACTCTACAACATCATGATCTAACACGGGCTAGAATTAACCCATCCAATGGATCTTACAAGTAGTTGAATACCCTTAAAAGTGGAAACCACCAAATCCTTTGTGGGATTCAAAGAGTATAGTTTCCACTTCTTCCTTATAAACACATATTAGTAACATACCATCGAATCTCTCTAATATAGAGCTTCTTCTATAATTACGTAATTGACAACTATGAGACGCATTGTCGCCTTTATTATGAATTATCTTATTTGGGATACGTTTGATCTATAATGTGGTTTATTATATCCATATACCAAGTGTAGACACTAATTCACCCACTTTGGTACATTTCTAGGTCCTAATCATAAACCAATATTCATATGATTCCTAAGAAAGAAAAATAATAATTGACATATATATTTGTCCTCTTTTCTTTCTTTCTTATTTTCTTTGTGGTCTTCCACACCTCACATCCCAATCTAACTTTCACCGCTTTATCTTTCTTGGCTATGGACACCAACACCGATCAAGAATCCAACACCTAGCCACCGCGTCCACTTTGGGTGCCCCCAACCTCTTTGTATCTTACTTTTCATTTTTGGGCCTTTTTTATCTTTTCGACATCTTGTTTTCTTGGTGATGAGACTTTTAGTTGTGAATTATAAAATTCAACTAAGGGAATCATATTAATACAAAGCTATGCAACCATAATAAAGGAAAAATATCTAAGCATCTATTACCATCACCTAAGGTTACATCCAAAGGAATTTCAAGATCATAAAATCATCCATCTAGCTTCATTCAAGGGATAAAGTCTCGTATTATTCTCGCATACACTTCATAGGAGGGAAGTTCATTTTTACATCCATACATCTACTTAAATTGCTACATCTAGTTATTCCTCCTTAATTAGTGCATCTTACACAAGCGCCACCTAGTCTCTAGGGCATGATTATACACACACATAGAAATATATGGAGTCCGATATGTAAGGAAACTATTGATTGTATGTTCACTTTGTTAGATGATCGTCGAGGTCAGTCTAAATCCCCATTTTCATATTTTTCTTTTTAATATTTGATGTGTTTTGGGGTTTTTTAGGAGTTCTTTTATTTTTAAGTTACAGGAGAATTTGAAAATCTTCCAACAACCTACAGTGATCAATAACGAACATTATAAAACATCTACTGGCACAAGGAAAATCATTTTCTGAGGTTTTTCGTATTCACATGTGTCTGCAGATGGTCTATGGAACCTAAGCTCCCGACCCGGTCTAGGCACCCTAGTCCTAGAATATTTGATAGTTACGTAATTTTCTAGGTTCAGTTGCAACAATCTTCCCTCCTATTTCATCATTTTTCCACCTCAAAACATTTTCATGATTATTATGAAATCATCTAAGTCTTTCATTCAATATATTTCACTTAGGGATTTGATTTTCATTTTCTTATTGCTTAGGTCGAGTTATATGTTATTGCTCATTATTATGTTGTTACTTATGAAATTAGGATTTCACAAATTTAAATATATTTTTAAAATCATTTGGTGAACCTATCTCTCATAACTCCTAGCATTACGATCCACTAAACCCTCGTGGCTAAAAATGGATCTTCCTCTCCTACATAAGCTATGCTTTATGATAGTGTTAATCTTATCCTTGATGATGTTGAGACTGAACTTCTTAATCTTTATCGAAATTATGGATCTAATGATAATGTTCAAATATTGATTTATGTTAGCAAACACAAATTTCCTATTAGTTTTTCCAACTCTACTCTAAGAATTGTTTCACCAAACTAAAACTTTTATAGATGCACTCCTTGTTCTTCCATAGTCACCAAGGCTACTCCACCTTCTTCTATTTCTATTACAACACTTGATGATGCTCTTATAGATTATATGCTTGGTCTTGATTGTGCTACTATAGATAAAAATCATGTTATTTCCAATGATGAAAATGTACATGCACATGATGATGTTTCTCATACTAGTCAAGATGAATGTAAAGTTGTATCTCATGTTTCTTTTATTTCTAAAATTTTTCTAATGATTGTAAAGATATATCTTATGATAGTTCTTCTCCTACTTCTCTATATGTTGATGACTCACTTGATGAAATAATTGCATGTGAAACTTTGTTTGATACATTGATGCTGATTATACTTCTGAACATGAACATGTTAGTGAGGATGTTACTTCTCTTAAGACTACTGAATGTGAATTTTCCACTCCACTTTCTTCTACTTCTGAGGTTATTTCCAATGTCATTCATGATGATTATACCACTCCTCTTAGTTCACCTCTCGTGGTTTCTTATACTTCTTGCATTCCAGTCGATATTCCATGTCCTTATCCTCGTGTTTCCTCTTCTTCTCTAGATGATATTCATGTTTTTCTTCTATTCCTCCTAGTATACCTCCTATTATTTCTTCTACATCTACATCTAGTGTTCCCATAGCATCTTCATCTTCCACTTATTCTTCTCACATTCCCATGATCACTCATAACGATAAGCTTTAGCCTCTTAATGTTTCTCTCACATCTTATACGATTCCTTCATAGGATATTTTATCACTCTTCCATGTTGTTGGCCAGTTGTAATTTCAACCTCAATATCTCACTCTTGAAATCAAATCCTACTATGCTTATATTGATAATAACTCTCTTCATGGAAATCCTATTCCAAATAAAATTCACAATTCATCATTTCCTAAGGATTTTATCATGCCTACATTTTCATGTTTCAATGGCACTAGAAATCCATACTTGCATCTTAAGCATTATCATTTAGCTATGGCTTCTTATTCAAATGATCAATTGTTACTAAAATCCTTCCATCATTTTATTTTTGAATATTCTCTTCAATGGTACACTCATTTTCCTTTTGGATCTATTAGTACATATTGTGAAATGGAAGATGCTTTTCTTAGATGATTTATGCTTAGCAATGGTCCTAGAGTTACACATGATCATTTACCTAGCTTGCATCAGGGAAATAAATAACCTATTATAGATTACATTTTACACTTCAATTCTTGCATGCATCAATTAGTATTTCAGCCTATTGATCTAGAAAAGCAATTTATCTTTTTCATGGCTTGATTCCTGCATTAAAATAAAGATTGTAATATGATACATGTGAATCATTTATAATTTTATGTTATAAGCTCATTGATATAAAATAAGATTTAATTTCTACCCAAGTTATAGATCCCCCTTCTACTCCTTCTACCATTGCATCGTCTCCAAGTTCTTCTCCTCTTCCATTTGTTAGGCATCGGCTAAAGGTCTCCATCTCCTCCAATTTTCTAGCAAGTTCCATCCCCTCCACCACATAAGTGTCATCCATCTCCGCCATTGCATCACTCTCCACCTAAGTCTTCCCCATCTCCTACTCGGGAGCCATTGCATTTCTCACATGTTGCTAAGCCTCATGATGTATTGTGTTCTCTTATTGATAAGTGCCTAATTATATTTCCTTATAATCTATATAATCCTCCTCACCACTTACATTAATAGCATGATCACCCTTATTATAATTTTCACCACATCAATGGCCATTGTGATAATGACTGTTACGCCCTTCATGACAAATTACAACAATTAAAAGACAAGGGTGTCATTTCCTTTTGTTCTCAATCTCATGAGCAGTCTCTTTCTCCAATTCCAAATTAGCGTGCTTCAAATTTGGTTCACTTTTCTCATCCACCCACTTCTAAGGTTTTCATTTGTTCATCTCCTAAGATCATCATTCATCTGCATCCTCCACCGCAACATCATCCCATCTTACTCAAAGTGTGACTAATTCACATTGGACTCCTAATCCATCAACATCTATGCTTCCTACCCCTACATCTTTCATCATTGGCACCATCTCATCCAAAATTCAATTTGGCTCTTACACTCATGTTGCTACCACTTCACATGCTTCCACCACTCGTCTTTTGTATCTTCATCTTTCGTAGGAAATTTTTCTCAATTTATTATTTGATGAAACACTCATGTTCATATGGTTCTTACATGATTGTTGAGGGATCTGTTACAATAAGAATATTTCTCTATCTTTGTGTTATATGCTTCTATGATCTATTTATCTAGCATACACTATCCAATCATTTCATGATGATGTACTATTGTTCTATGGTTCATTATTGACTATTGAGGGTCATTTATAATTGAACCTCATCTCATGCATACTAATTCACATTCACTCAGGGAGCACGTTTCTCCCATCACAGTCACATTGCATTCCATTCCATTCATACTCACAACATAATGCATATATTGGTTTCACATTGTTCTTTCTTAGTTTGACTCGCATTTACACCGTGCTTATTGTGGTAGATAGATATTTTGTATGTCATTATCTTTTCTATATACACATGCACATTCACTTTCCTTCTTATTGTGAATGTATACTTTTCACATATCATTACACACAATGTAGATGTTTGGCACTATACCTTTTACCAGTCCCACAATGGATCCTAGGGGCATCTACTTTTGTACGCATTAGAGGTGATATTGTATCATTTTATATTAGTTCCTATTCTTACTAGCACACTACTATATCAGATCATACACACTTTTACATACTTCTTATCTTTATAACATGCTAATTGGTGCTTCATGTGTAACATTTACTTTGCAGGAACTATTTTCTACCATGGTTGTTGTCTGTCGTTTTCTTGCTACTATTTGTCAATGTATTTTATTGTATGCCATTATTTGCAGGCTATGCACTTTTTCTTCTTTACACATTGTATGATTTTTCCACTTCATCGTGATTTTTTTCTACATTATGAGTAATGTCCCATGTTTGAAACCTGATTTTCATTGTCTACATCATCTTCTTGTTTGATACATTACACATTGTCTTCTATATGTGTATTTTTCTTGTTTTTACTAACACATGTTTCCTAGCCACTTAGTTTGTATGTGCCTTGGTTTCTAACAAGCACATTCCCTCCCCTACATAGTTTCAATTTCATATTAGCATCTAGTCCTCTCTTTGATTATTTATACTCCTAGAAATGTCACATGAACCCCAAAAAGGGGGCATAAATTGGGTGAAACATTCACCCCATTCAGATTACACAATCATAGATCAGATATGAACAATACAAGAACATCCTAGGCACCTATAACCAGAGGGAATTTATAGGATTTTTCTTAAATTATCATGATTCACATCAATATATAGATATTATTTCATAGAACATTCATAATCCTCCAACAATCAACATGCATGTTATCTCCTTTCTCAATTTACGTTGGATTGAACTAGAAAAAAAATGATCACACCATCTATCTTGGTGTATAAATCCTCAATAAGTAGTCGGGGTTGGAGAATAATACTAGAATTTTCTCCCCAACACTTCTTCTGTTATGGCATGAGGTCACCCAAAAACTCACACTTGGTGTGAGATCACTTGAAAAAAATCATTCTTGGTGTGATATTTCCAAAACAAATTGTTCTCCTACAACATTTTAAGGATACTTTCTATCCATTTTCATTCATTACGAGTAGGTGCACATGTTCCTTTTATTTATTTTTCACATTTTACACACTTTTTACATACTTTGAATGAATTTCTCATATACAAATTTTATCTTTGCTCTTTTTCTATTCTTTTTAAAGGTATGTCCTTATGAGAAGTGAAATTCACGTTAACAAACACATCAAATGAAAATGAAAATAGGTACAAAATGACATAACACATATGCTTTCACCCCTAGGGTAACTTCCTTTTCTTTAGCATCCACTCTTAATTTTTATCACTCCACGATTTTTCTTGTCTCCTTAGCACGTTATTTTTCATAGATCTACATGGTTATCAGGTACACATCTCTTATCTACTTTATGTTATTGATTATTCACTCAAAAACATAAAATGGGGAAAATGTAAACACTAAATCATGCACTTGGGTACATTTCTAGGTCCTAATCACATACCACTATTTATATGATTCCTAAGAGAGAAAACTAGTAATTGAAATCTATCTTTGGCCTCTTTTCTTTCTTTCTTTCTTTCTTTCTTTATCTATGGTATTTCACACCTCACTTCCTAGTATCAATTTCATTTATTTATATTTCTTAACTTTGTACACTAGTTCTTAGCCAATACGTTAACACTTAGGAACCCTTGTACCGTATGGGTGCCCCCAACCTATTTGTATCTTACTCTCCCCTTTTGCACATATTTTATCTTTTGGGCATCTTGTTTTCTTTGTGGTCATAATTTTAGTTGTCAATTAAAAAATTTAACCAAATAAATCATGTAAATACAAAAATATGTGACCATAATAAAGGAATAAGCTCTTAGCATCTATTAATATGACATAAGGTTGCATCCAAAGTCATTTCAAGAGAATAAAATCATTCATCTAGCTTCATTCAAGGGACAAGGGACTGCATTATTTTACATACACTTCATATGAGGGGAAGTTAATTTTAACATCCAAACATATATTTATATTGCTACATCTAGCTATTAATCACTATTTAGTGCATCTTGTATAAGATCCACCTAGATCACGATTCTACAAACACACACACACAAAACTACATGGAGTATGAAATATAGTGCAACAATCAATCATAAGTTCACTCTCTGCCGGATGACCATTTAGGCTAGCCTAACTCCTCATTTGCATATTTTTCTTTTTAAGATTTGATGTGTTTTGTGGTTTTAGAGGAGGTATTTTGTTTTTCGAGTTACATGTGAATTCGGTGATCTTCCATTTACCTACAAGAAATCAATAATGAACATTAGTGAACATATTATGACATAATGAAAATCATTTTATGAGGTTTTCATAGGAACCTACAAAAAGTATTTGACACCTAGGCACCCCTAACTTGATCCATGCATCCCATTCTCGACATATTTGATATTTCTACAATTTTCTCGGGTTTAGTTGTGACACTCTACCCTCTGTTTCATCAATTTTCCTTCACATTATATTTTTAGGATTATTAAAAATTTGGCTAAGTCTCTCATTCCATCTCTTTCACTTAGGTTTTCAATTTCCATTTGATTATTTCATACGTTAGAGAAATACTTTTTTTCTCATTCTTACGTTGTTACTCTACAATTAAGATTTCAAAAAATTCAATATATTTGTTAAATCACCAAGGGAATGAAGAAATGGCGGGATTCTCTATGTAGTAGACACATTCATCAATGAAGTTCAAGTTGACTATCTCACCACAATATATATGGTTTTCAGCCAACCATTCACAAAAGATTTGTCCTTTGATAGACTTTTGATTGATGAAGGTAAGACTAAATAATGAATTCTTTTTGTATTTTTCAGCAAATATTTTAAATAAAATAAATGAACAAAGCTAATGAAACTTCTAAACTATATTTTTTGATTTTCAAGTTTTGAGGAATTAAATTAAGTAAAATTTGTAGACACAAACAAAGAAATTAATCTAAATAAAAATATACTTATAAATTAAAATAAATTGAAAATAGAGAATAGCTGAATGTGGCTATTCCTCTATTACACAATGTGGAATTAAATTTAATTTTTAAATAGATAATGTACTCTGAGTTATTATTCTAAAAAACAAAATTTCTTCTAATCGCTTATGCCTCTAATTCATGGGAAAGAAAGAAAGATTCTCGAAGCATTTTACTTTTTACCCTGAACTTCCCTAAAAAGTAAAATAAACTATATGGTAGATTGGTAATGAAGTAAATGAAGAAACATAGACACATAATATTCCTCCAACTTCTTTCCCTTGCAGATCCATAGAGATAAGAAGGGAAGAAGATATCAATGGAATATTTTTCGTACACAAATAATACTAGAAATAAAGAAATAGAAAATTCTATCACTTTAAATAAATGGGCTTCTTCTAATTTTAATGATAATAATCAAGTGAAATATTAAAATAAGTTAATACATCCCCAACATGTACCCATTGATTTGTGAAAGTATCTAGGCATGGTGGTGCATTGTGTCTCCTAAGATTCATTTTCCTTTCCAGAGATGATATCTAATTGATCCAAGGTTTAGGAGTGTTGGATGGTTGCAAGAAAATAAATAAAATGTTGGAGTGGGTTGTTTGCAAGCAAACTATTCACAAATGCACTATTGGAAAGAAAAGAGCAATGTGTTATGTTGTTGATTTCATCCCTAGTAATATTTTAGTAGAATAATAGTACAAAACAAATATCAAAACTCCAACCCATCATATGGGTAAAAGTATGGTATTTAAAATTTTTGGGAAATAAGAAGTCTAAACACATGTGTCATTCAATAAATTCCAAATCATAAATAAAATGGGGTGTTAACCTTCTAAAGATAGTAACCTAAGAAGAAGACTGCAATATTTATCTAACTAGCCAAAAATTAAGTGCAATGGTCTAGAAAAGGGTGAGAAAATCACTCACGAATTTGAAACATGTGTTCCAAAACACACAGTTTGAACTCACGTATTAAATGGATAGGACAACCAGTATGCACAAATCATTAGTTGTATAACCTCCACAATGGTTACACAACCATTGGTCTGTCTGACTGAAGTTGCATAACCACCGCATTGGTTACGTGACTTACGAAAGTACAAGCATGAAAAAGAGAAAAATATGGCTTGCAAAGACCCAATCAAATCTTCAAACTTAGATAAATCGATGAAAGAGGTATAAAAAGTATGCTAAAGGTGAAGGGAAAGGATATGGATCTCATCATTATTCTAGAAAATAATCCTTTCATGATCGGATAGTTAATGTGTCCTTCAATGCGGTATCATGTAATTTTTGGGTTCATATAGTGACTCTAGCACAGATCAATAGGTTCAAGTGTAAATCTTCTTGTGGATTAAAACTATTATTCCTATATAAACTTTTTGAAGTTTTTTATCAGGTGCAAGAATTACTACTAGACCTTCAACAACATCATTTCATTAAAATATTTCTCTAAATAGGAATATAATGATTTGAACTCTTGAAAATTATTTGTGGTGGCTTCTTAGAATGTGTGGGTAGGATTCTTGCATGCCCTCATAAGTTTTGAAAAATATTTTATGAAATGGAAGTCTCTTTGAATAATTTTATAGAAAACATTTTCTAAAAAATTATTATTTAAACAATTATAAGATTGTCAATCCAAAATTTATAGGGATCCGACTCCAAATTTGTTAATATGGAATTCTTATCTAGATTAATGATTTGTTATCAATCATTATGCCAAGGAACATACTTAATAATGTTGTAATAAGGTTTATTTTATCTCTTGAATGTGAATTTTAATCATAAAACTCCTTCATGCAACCATTCACATGCATTTACCACATGGAAAATAAATTTAATAATCCCACTTCACCCTAGCATGTTACTAGTCCATACATTTTTGCATTCCAATTTTCTTATATGAGAGCGCAAGTGAATGATAGGTTCTTTCCCTTTATTGAAAAGTTATTATCCTTGTGAATGAAGATTCTTTATCTCTCTTCAATGTTAGAATAGTTGTAGGACTATGAAAAATGCAAAAATGAATCAAACACAATAAATAAGAGACAAACATAAGATTTTTACCCTAAAAAAACTAAATATGTTAAATATCTAGCAAGAGTGAAGTCATTATTCCTTATCTCACTCTTTTCTGAAGTTTACAAGATGTATTCCTTCATGGGCTTCAAGGAGGTTAATCTCATGTTAATATCCTAAAATGGTAAAGAACTATGCAATGTTCACTTTGGGGGTTCCCATCATAATTGAATATTGAACTCAACCATATCAATTATGTAATGTCTTATTATTATATCTTCCTTATATGGAAAATGAGAATTATGAAAAAGGGATTGATTATCCTCTCCTATTATCTATGGAACTCTATTTTCCAACTATCCTTCAATGATGAATGAAGGAAAATACAACTCCCCTGAACAAACTCTTAACCAAGACTCCATATTTCATTAATTGGAAATGTGAATCCAATTATACAACTCCTATCATGCGTCTTGATCATAAATGACCATCATCAAACATGTAATGATTCCCATTACCTTGGGAATCTCCTAAGAAACTTTTTGGAAGTTGAAACATTCTCATTCATTACGTTGTATGGATTTTACTTTGTCATGTGACAAAACCACCCCTTTATATAAGTGGTTGTTATGATACTTCCATTAAAGGTATAACACCACCATAGTAGTTTTGAAATTTCCACTCACCTTTTACCCGTGGTTTTACAACCTCAATAATCCCTCAAAATTATCGTAGACCATAATTTTGGCATAAAACTCAAAGCCGGGTGCCATTTTTTAAAAATGTATATACTTGTAAGAGGAAAAATATATTTAATCAAAACATGTATTTGATGAAGTATATAATTTTATGAATCTCATAATGGTAAGATCAAAAGAATATCTCCTGCTAGGGGAGTGGATAATGTCTCACACCAACATTTTGTGGATGACACGATACTTGTTGGAGAAGCTACGATACCTGAAGTGAAATATTTTAAATCATTGTTAGATGACTACATGGAGGTTTTTGGGAAGCTTGTGAACTACAGAAAAAGTTCCATTTATTTCTTAAATACTATGGAAGGTAGGAGTAAGAAGATTTTGAAATTCTAGGATGTGATATAAAATCCTTTCCTTCCTTCTATTTGGGTATGCCTTTAGGAGATAAGAGACCTCTTAGTGGTGAATGGAACTTCCTTATCAAAAGGTTTGAAAATAAATTGGTAGGGTGGAAAGAAAATATTCTATCACAAGTTGGGAAAATCACTCTTCTTAAAAGTTCCCTTCAAATTCTCCTAGTGTACATGATGTCCCTTTATCAGCTTCCTTTGAAGATAACCAAAAAACTTGAAAGTATCAAAAAAAATTTCTATGGAGTGGAACTGAAATTAAATATTGTATTCATTTGGTGGCTTGGAGAAGAGTGTGCAAACCAAAAAATATGGGTGGTCTAGGTCTAAGAGACTGGATTAAAATGAATAAATCCTTATTAGCAAAAATTGGATGGAGACTAATTAGTGAAGAAGGGGCTTGGACAAAAATATTAAAAAATAAATATTGGGAGGATGCTAATGATGAGAGATGGATCTTTAAACCTGCCTCTTTCAATGGCTCAAGCATTTGGAAAGCCATAAATTGGGAAAAGGAAACTGTGGAAAAAGGATTCAAATGGAAAATAGGTGATGGTACAAAAATTTTGTTCTGGAAAGAAAAATGGGCAAAAAAATTTAAATTAGAAGATAAATTCCCTTTAATTGCTAAGTGTTTGGAAAAAAAATAATGGAGGATGGTTAGTAACTACATGTCAAAAGAACATATTTTTCACACGTGGAAACAAATGAATTTGGATAGATAGGACCTCACAGGTGAAATGGAAAAATTTAAATACTTCCTACATAACCAGTTGTCCTATAACAAAAATGATCAAGATAAAATAGTTTGGTACAAGGAAGAAAATGGTTTATTCTCATTCAAATCTGCTTATGCTCAATTTTTTGAGGGTGAGGTTAGTGAGGAGGATGTATTAGTTGGAAAAATTTGGAACAAGAACATCACTCCCAAGGTCAACATATTCAACTGGCTTACTATTAACAATAAGATTCTAACAGTTGACAACCTCACTAAAAGATGCTTCCACATGGTGAAAAGGTGTGTCTTATGTGAAAAGAATTTGGAGACAGTCAATCATTTGTTTATGGAATGTAATTTCTCTCTACAAGTTCTAACAACTATGCTAGATTTTCTCAATGTCAAATCGATTAGGTCTAGCTATAATGAGGTCGAATCTGATTGGGCTAGCTATAATGAGGTCGAATCTGATTAGGTCTAATTTTTTTACCCTTTCAAAATTCAAGTCCTAAAAAATATTTGGATCATGAGCCTTGGACATGTCTGGTGGGAAGTTTGGAAAGAAAGAAATAGGATAATTTTCAAAGGAAAGAGTCTATCAAACAAGATTATTTCTAAAATATGCATACAAGTTGTTAAGAACAATTTCTCTATCCTAAAAAATAAAGAACTGGAAATAATGGAAAGAGAAAAAAATATTTTGAGTAATTGGCTTCTCCCATGCAACCCTCAGCCTATGAAAAGTAATCCTAGAGAAGGAATTAAATGGAGTCCTCCTCTGGAAGGTTTTATAAAACTAAATTTTGATGGAGTAACCAAGGGGAATCCAGGGAAGGTAGGTGGAGGTGGTATTTTTGGGATTTCAAAGGTAAATTTATTCTTTCCTTCTTCTTTAATCTAGGTTTACAAACGAGTCATGTGGCATAGGTAGCAACTATGTTTTGGGGAGTTAAACTAGCGAGAAGAGAGAGGTTTTAACTCCTTGATTGTTGAAGGTGATTCTATGAATATAATATCTTACATGCAGGGCATAAACTCTATGTCTTTTCCATAGAATAATTCATAAATAGCTCCAAAAATATAATGTCATCCTTCACTTCTATATCTTTCAAACACATATATCGAGAAGGAAATAGTGTGGTTGATATCTTTGCAAACAAGGGGTGGTGGCTAAAGAGTTTAATATTGTTGATAACTTAGCAAATTTGGATGAATATACTCTTTGAAATTTTGAAGGGGACCATAACCCCAAACCCATATCCATATTATGATGCACTTTAAAAATTGTAATGATGATAAGTATTCATTTTTGTAATTTATGGATTCACATGCAACACTTGTGCCAAACATTATATTTCATTGCTCTAAAGATGGGAAAGAAGGTTCGTATCCCCCAATTATTATCTTAGTTATATCAATCCTGTGTTGTGAAATTGGTCTTAGGAGAAGTCAAGAAAAGGGAATTATTTGTTGTAAGAAAAGAAAAAGGGCTTCAACAACATAATGGGTGGGGATTTAGTGAGAACAGAGCTTGATTCTATGTTGGAAATATTAATGGAGGTTGTTACATTGTTAGATAACATTAGGTTATTAAGTTTTTTTAAAATGTTTGATGGGTATGATGAATATCTGAGTGCACAAGTTACTAGCTCATGGAACAAAGGTCATTTTTGTTTTCATGATATATCTTTCACAATTTCACCAAAGTTCATTTCCAAATTCATTGGCATTTCCTTGGAGGGAAGGTGTGTTTTCAAGCCCAAAAATGACTATAGGCTTGAAGTAAACCATTTTTGTAAGGTAGGGTTCTTTAAAAAAATGATGTAATGGAATTACAAGAGAGGATTTACCTTCCCGTATGATGAAATTTCCCTTCTTCTCATGTCATATATTACGTTAGAGGGTCGTTTATGGTTACCACTTTCCCATGCTTAACCATATTAAAAATGGAAGACTATATAATTTCCCAAATTTCCTCTTTTTATCTTTGGATAAGTCTATGGAGTAGGTTTGCAAAGGTAATTTTACCTACCCATTACATCAAGGTCTCCTTAAAATCCTGGTAAAAATAGGGACTCCCAAAATTGGGAAAAGTGAAAAATTTGGTGCCAAAACAAAAATTCCTAGACTAGCGGATGATGATAAATCAGTGGCCAAAATAACTAGATCTAGTTTGGCTAAGGATAATGAGAAGAAGAAAAGGAAATTGGATGATAATTCTGATAAACAAGTTAATATTGAAGTTAGCTCTGAGTTAGGGGATCAGGAAGAGGATATTGGTTAGATTGATAGTAGCAGGGTGTGGCATAAGGAGGCTCAAGAAGATACAAGTTATGAACTAGCAGGATAGATGGTTTTCCCTCCTTTAAGGATGGAAAAGGAAGATATCCCTGATAACCTCTACCACAAATTTGTTCTCGACCCAAGATTTAGCGATGAAATCTAATGTTTTTACAAGAATTTGAAAAATGTTGCTTGGATACTGACATCAATAGGCACAAGATTAGTATGGTTTCCATTGAATTTGAGGGATCTCTAAGAGAAATTGGACAAACTCACTACTATAGTGCTCAATGAAGACCTAAAAATGCTAATGAAAGATGTATCTTTATGGAGCAAGAAATGTTAAAAATGAAGGAAATCATCATGCAAATCAAGGATGTCCATCTTCTGAATGTGAAGAGCACTATCCATCACCTGAAGCTATTGGCCAAAATTATTCACACCATGCAAGAAGCTAAGAAGTTGGAGAAGGAGGGTATTGTGGCCAAAATTCCTAAACCTGATTATGAATATTGGAAGGCCACCATTGTTGGACTAGTTAAAGAGTGGAACAATTACATGCAAACTATGGGAGACTTGATAAAAGAATGATTGGTTATTTTACTTTTCTCTACTATTATGCTTTGTTATTATCTTTTGCTATTAATTTAAAAAATATTAGTATGGATTATATCAGATTTTAGTTTTCTTATGTTTATGATTTAACTAGGCTTCAATGGTTATACCCTTGGCCTTGTTTGTTGACTTTTCGATCTTCTTATCTTGTACGGGGTAGGGTCCCCTCAACCCTCTTTTACCTTCAATAAAAAAGTACATCAATATTAACGTGTTTTAATAGGAATTTATTTATTTTCTCTAGAATTTCACACGTTATAAACCTCGTTTGATAGCCAATCTTCTTACCAACTAAAATGGATGATCTTCATGATCCATTTTTATATCATGTGCCCCAAATTATATGATTTTAGTCCCATATAATATTAGAAAGAAAATATATCAATTATTTTCTCAAATTGGATACCAATATTTTCATCCTCTTGCACAACATTTTTTTCCACTCACACTTGGAGAGAGTTTTCCCAAACTGATACTTACTGATATTAGATTGAAAAAGTAGTCGATGACCCATTTTAAACTCAACTAAACAACCTTATTGTGATCTTAGTGTTTCTAGTTTACTTTTGTGTGTTCCTCTTAAACCCTTCAATACACATTCTTTTAGAATAGAGTGAATTTATACCTTCATGAGTTGCTCAAAATCCTTCTTGATATCAACATCTTTATACAAGTGAATAAAAATACATTACATAATGTAAATGGTGTTAGAATATCTAACCACTTTTGGAGTGATACTTACCACGAGACACATTGATGAGTCCATGAATTGAATTATTATAGCATCCATATAACTATAGACTTTCTCCTAAATATGTTAATTAATGCATGGGAATGTTCTAAATAGTTGTATCCAAAGTAGAAGTGATGCATTTCTCCTTATTTTGTCTCATGTAAACTAATGATCAATGGAACTCCCACTAACTTCCTTGTTTAGTGATTATATGACATGTGTAGGTTGATAAGGCACATTTTCTACCACTTTTGATCATTGCAGTTATGGAGACCGAGTCCTTTGCCACTACGACATTTTGGAAGATTCACTCATAACAACCTACAAACAAGGACCCTTGTTTTAGCATAACTATAAGGTGTCATGGAATCTTTATGAGGTTTTTATTAGTTAGTTTGTTTCCTACATTCATGGAACTTGTTGTACTCAGTCGTGTCTATAAGACACCTCCAAAAACTATTACTTGATAGTTAAAGCTTTTGATATAGTAATATATCAGTTGATAGTTATTTTCAGTTTCCAGAAGTATGTGATGAACTTGTTTGGAGTAATATAATATATGCTATTTTGAGTATCTATTTGTGTTAAGAACCTCAATCCTGAAGGAGAGCAAGGGCCCACTCGACTGAGGAGATTGGAGGATTGGTATTTTATGCATGATACATATATATATATATATATATATATATATATATCTACTGAGTTTGATTTTTAGTATCTTGGTTTGAATGGTTATTTGAATGCAATCATGTGTTTCCTTGTTTTAGCAGATTTCCTTACTATTATTTCCTTTAAGCAAGTATTTCAATTGATTGAGAATTTCCTTTTGAAATAATTTCATTCCAGCAATGTTGTTTCAATAGATTAAATACACTTTCTATATTCTATTTTCCATTTTAGTAGCTTAGAACTATATTTTCTTTCCATAGATAAGTAGTGTAGAACAAAAACAAAACTGAACAAACCATCCAAAAGATAGAACCACCCTAGAAATGAGATGCATACCCCTTCTCTGTATACAACCTTGAACATATCCTTTGTTCATAGTGACATCAACATTTGAACAAGTTCATTAAATGATTGGAAGTTACAAAGGCCCATCATTTTTATGTTGTTTCAAGGAAACCATAAGAAAAACATGCCATTATATTTAAATTAAATGCTATGGGTGTTAGTGAAGTTGAGATATGTAACCAGTAAGAATCATAATCCTTGCTTACACAAGAAATATTGATGCACAAGCCACGAGACACTCAAGTGAGATTTATACCTAGCAACATTCAAACAATATCCCCAACTAGAGCATGGTTAGTAAACACTGAGAGTGACATTGAATCTAACACAATGCCCAGGAGTGATACTAAATAGTCTAAATCATCATATTTAGAAACTAAGAAACTTTCAGAAATTATAGATAATGGAATTGATGATGAAAAACCCTTGGTTAGAACCTTTACTGACCCCATTGTCTTAAACGAGGATGAGGAAGAACCTTTGAAAAAAACTTCAACATCTATTCTCCTTATCTTTTGAGGAATTTACATAGAATATTCAGACTAGTTATTTTTTGAATTCAAATTCCTATACCAAACATATGAATAGAAAACAGATAACCGAAACTCAAAATTTTTCCTTCCACCCTCAAAGACTCTTCCATGAGGTGGTTTATGGGGTTTCCCTCTAACTCCATTCATTCATGGGAATAGATGGAGACTTCATTTTTGGAAAAATACCAAGACTACTACAAGGGAAGAGATAGGAGGGAATATTTATTTTAGATGAAGCAAAAAGAAGATGAAAATATGGAAGATTACTTGGGCATATTTCTTTTTGTACGGGAGAAGTGGTTATCGGTTGAATGACAAAATAACGAAGACAATGTTGGGCCCCGAATTATTGGCTAAGTACCAGCAGTGTCTATGTGTAGGAGCAATAAAGAGAAGGACGTGCGGGGATAAGTGCGTAGGAGAAATAAGGAGAAGGGTGTGTAGGGAAATAGTAAATAGGATCTAAGGACTTAGCCATATTCAACATTGCGGGAGGCACTTGAGGAAACGTGTGACCTCAATAGGTGTGATGAGTGGATAAGGTGCCGACTGGAACCTTGGAGGTTAAGAAAATAATATTACTCACAAGGAATATGCTTAGAAGACATCATTATAGAGAGTGGGGTGTTTACTGAGGGGATAAGCCTTCACCATTGGAGGACCACATTGACTCTTGGTACATGATACATTCAAGAGAGAGGGCATGGAAGTAGGTGTTGAACCTATATATAGAGATGTTCTGGAGCAAGAAAAACAAAAAATGATGAAGACAAAAGGTGCGGGATCATGAGGGAATGCATCAAGAATATGATGTTGAAGTTTAGGGTTTAGAGCACTAATGCCAAGGGTTATAAGGAATTTCAGAGGCCTCTGTATGGCATAAAAGTCTATAATAACTGATTGATGGGGAGCATAACTAGAATATCATACCAGGGAAGATTTATAAGAGATGACTCCTAGTCTTTTGACATGTATGGTCCATGACAACCTCTTTTGATTATAATATTGATACAATAATCACTTTGTAAATAAATAAATATATGATAGTTTATTTTGTACATCATGCTTAAGAGTGTAAACACTCTTGTTAAATGGTTTTCATAGTTCAAATCTATTTCAACATGTTTGGCACTTTGTTTACGTAATACATTTGAGACATGGATCTATTAGACGTTTCTTCTTACTTATCTAAACTAGGTAAATGTATTCTCATTCTACAAATCATCCTCCATCAATGGAAAAATATTCTCACAATACTCACATAAAGGAGGGCCTTAACACCCACTCATGCCTCGGGTGAGTGCCCCATGCCCGCTAGGTGATAGGCTGATGCGCATGAGGTTAGAAGCTAGTAGGTGGATAAAAATGAATACATCTTGGTTGTGTTTTTAGGACCTCTTTTCAAGGTTATTGTGAGAATGATGTGTGATGATAGAGTGCTTGACCTTGGACATTGTCGAAGCATGGTTTAATAGCATGAACAATGAATTTTCTCAGAGATTTAGTACTAGACCTAAATTTGATGCACGTAAATGGGTAGAATAACAGCTATATCATGAGTTGTATGAGACCTAATTTTTCCACTTTCTAATAGATTTGTATAAATGGATTTTAGTGTATGCATCTAGATCAAGATAGTAGTATAGATCTCACATGTGGACCCAAGATTAATAACAAACGCTCCAGGATGCTGATCGACTTTGAAACATGTTGTTGATCATCGGTGGAGAAGAGCGTTGCCTAGTTATACCATGGAATACGCTATTTCTAAGTATTCTTTTCTAGAGGTTGTTGTTTTTGAGTTCTTAAGGGAACCTAGAGGATAATTTTTTCATGCTATCACCTTATCCATAAAGATCCTAATCATTACACTAAGTTTCAAAGAATTTACTATGGATAGATAATATTTTTCTGAGCATTGGGGGAGGAAGCTAAGGTGGAGGAAGATGGAAGACCTTGCGGTGGAAAAGGAGAGAGAAGAGAGATGACTCAAGCATAGTGAAGCAAGGGAAATGGATTTGGATAGATAACATGAGGTTGTAGGAACAATGGAACTATGGAGGTGGATGTTACATGAAGGAATTAAGGTTTGTGTAGAGGATGTGGAGCCTAGGAAGTCTATGCTACCCCATCTTGGAAAGTGCGGGAGAGAGACCCCTTCAGCTTCTAATGAGAATTCATCACTTGGAGAAAGGAGAGTCATCGGTATGCATCTAAATCCACACGGTTACTAACCCTTGGTGCTTAGTCTTCCAAATAAAGAGATAATTATTGCTAACACAATTGGTATTAGTGGGAGTGACTGATTTTCACCCAAGAGATATAATTTATCATTTGGTACATCTATGGCTAGAAAATCATTCCCTATTTTTGGAGGAATATTATGCGAAGTGATATTTGGGTAAAGTGCAGTACACAAAGCTTGGGTATCACGTCAAGAAGTAGCATGGCACACACATCGGTCAATGGTGCAATATCACAAATGATTGGCATGTAATTTAATGGGATGTTTGGAATGCTAGGTGCGACCACTTGAGCCTGTTCTCAACTACGGGAGGTGGACCTGGTGGTATAGGAGATGGAGGACCTGGTGGACCTTGTGGATCTATGGGATATGGTAGATCAAGAGGGATAGAACACGGTGGATCTTGTGGATTTGGTGGTGGAGAAAACATCGAAGGAAATCAAGTTTCGGATTAGGCGGAAAAGGGCCTTAACCACCTCAATAAGTGTTTTTCAAAATTTATTTCGATCTACCGGACTACAAAGGTGTTGAGGATGTTGCGAGTGTGTACAAAAGTGTGATCTACTATGGTGTGAAAAGGGTATCACTACCCGGAGAGGAAGGAAATTTAGTTTGCAACAATGTTGCAAGGACACGGGCATAGTTGGTACCAAAATTATGACCCCCGTCAAACAGTGGTGGATTACACCCTACTGTAGAATGCCTTCCAAGCTGAATTTCATATCCCTAAGTTTTCACAAAAAATCATTAGCGCATTTGAAGGATATTTAACAAGGTATGATAGAGAGTGTGCGGGATTACGATGCACGTTTGAAGACTCTCTTATGATATTCATCCTTCTCAACATGCTTAGTGGTTTGTTCGAGGATTGATAACATCATTTAGGAGAGTGATTTCACACAATACCTTCACAGACATGCGTGAGGCCTTGGAGGCTTCCATGTGTGCTGAGGTTTATAGAAGTTTGGATACCGATGTTAGCCCTTTTTTTAGGCTTATATTTCTGCAATGGAAAATTATCTTGCAAAACTATCTATGAGCTCATTGCATGAGACTTGAAATGTCCTATGGTTCATATATTGTGAGGTAGAGGGGCATACAAAAGACAGTTTCCCTAGGATATTGGTATGTACCATGATCATGGATTATGATATCTACAATGAAGATCATGATGCAAGTAGGCTCCCACTACTGTAGTGCGCGATCTGTAAAAATGTGTCTTGTTATTGTAATATTTTTACCTCTACTACTCATGACACCAAGGATTGAAGATTGATTTATCAAATACATGATGCCATTGATATTGGTGTGTGACATACTATCCTCATGAACAATTCCAAGGATGAGCATCATCGCTATGAAGGGAACACATATGGAGGGGCATGTTCAAGAGGTTTACAAGGAGGATTTTATGGTCGTTGTAACCATGAAGGATGAAGATGTGAGTTACCGTGTGGAATCTATTACAATTGTGGGTCTATGGATCACTATAAGCTTGAATGCCTAGACTTGTTACAATGCTCTTGGTGTGGAAAGAAGCATAAGTATGAGGAGTGTCCAGATCTATTTGAACATATGATCCAACAACACCAAAAGGAAAAAGGATCTAGAATGGTAAACCTAAAGAAGGTCGATTCACAATAGATGCCAAGAATTACACGCACGTAAGACCTAGAGCGTGTAGTAGTTATGATGTGAGTTGAGGCTGCGTGCCCAGGGGATATACCAAGGAAGAAACCATTGGTCACAAGAGAATAGGTGGTGCGTGGAAATTATTTGGACCGTACTCATCGAAACAAGTGTATTAAGAAAGCATGGATGTAATTTGATGCATGTAAGGGGAGATCCAATGCCTAAAGGAATAGTAAAGTCGGTTCAAGTAAAGGAAGAGTATTGAATCTCCATAGAAGGATCTGGATGAGGTAAGGGAAGTATGCAAGATGTTAAGGAAAGAGAATATCATTCTGTTTCTAGGGGAATGGTTACGGGAAAAGGTACCACATGATATAACAGAGCATGAAATGAAGGTTCTACATGTTAACCTTCCTCCCCAAAACCTTAACTATGATAAGGAGATTACCTTGAATGTGGTTGTGGATGGATGGATTCTAAGAAATATTGTGATTTACATGAGCATGGAAGTCATTGTCACCACCCTAGACACATGACATCAAATTGGAAGGACCCTATTATATCCATCCTTGAATGTGTTGTATATGGATAACAAGACAAAGGTAATTCTCATTGGTGTCTTGAAGGATGTTGTTATCACTATCCAACGGGCAAGGCTCACCGGGGATTTTGAAGTCTTGGTGATAGTTGAGAAAAATGAATTTCTAACATTACTTGGGTGCCCCTGGTGTTATAATAACAAAGTTGACCTATGGTTCAACAAGGGGTACATAAGTATTGAAAATAATGAAGAATGAGTTATCATTCCCTTGAGAAATGGGAATTCAACACCCTATATAGAGCCCTTAGGAGAATAAGTTCTTGACTAGAATCTATGTGCACTCTATTAGGGACCCTAAGGTGATTCACCCTACAAAGGGAGTTATTCAGTTTGAAGATTCTTAGTCTATGAGCTATAAAACTAGTGTGGCATGTGACAATTGGTTGCACAAGACATACGAGTTAATTGGGCATCAATTAAGAGGCTCTATTATAAGGGGAAAATGCACACTCAGTCAAGCACCTTGGAGGAAGGAATGTTCCAAGTTACTCTAGAGGATCAACCCCGATGATTTCTTAAGAGAAATGGAGGCCTAGTGGAAAAATGAGAATGAAATAAGAGGGATGCTTAGCTATAACTTGCTTTGGACCATAGTACATTGGTGGGTGACACATTGCGATATCCTTATACAGTGGCACAAGGTAAGAATCACATTATTTGTTAGGTTTTCGAGATTAATACACCCATTATCATACAAGACTACCATGGGAAGGAACCTACCTCATTTCAAGTCCAAGCATGTGAGAAATCATGGATGGAAGGCATGGAGGACTTTTCACATTCTTTATGGGTGTATAAGTTATATTCACCCTTACAAGGTTGTGCATGTGCTTGGTACATTCACTCTAAGATGCACCATCAGAAAGGAAATTGGTAGGAGTTGATGGTTGACCTCCTTAAAGATTTCAAATATCAGAGTACTAAACCATTGGTGGATATGGAGTTGTAGGTTATTAATCAACTTATGATGGGAGATAGTGCCATGATAGAGGATAGAATACTAGATTTATTGGGTGAATTTTTTTTGGAACCGTGCTTTTATGAGGAATATCCAAAAGAGGTGTAACTTGAGCACACATGCATGGAGAAAGAGAAGAGAAAGATGGTCTATGTGATAAATGATGAATATATGGAGAGTTTGGATGTTAACCATACTGAAGGTATATATGAAGTTATTGATAGTGCTAATGAGAAAGCACATGCCTACCATGAACCCCTAAATATAAATAAGGTTAACATTGGTTCAGAAATGGAACCTAAGGAGGCTATTGTTGGAGACTATTGGTCAGAGAAGGAGGTTTCAAAGATCATTGATCTATTACATGATTTTCAGGACTTATTTCTATGTGGGTACCATGAGCTTAATGGCATTCACCACTCCTTTGGATAAATGAAAATCAAGTTAAAATAAGGTGCATGCCCTATTCAAAAAAGGACTTACCGAATGAATCTAAATCTTCATGTCAAGTTCAAGGAGGAAATTGAAAAAATGATCACATCAGGCATCATTGAGGCCATGGAGGAATCAGAATGGATAAGCCCCATGGTCATTAGCATTAAAAAGGATGGAAGGATAAGGATCTATGTTGACTACATGGACTTAAATGCGGTATGTGTAATTGATCCTTTTCCAACCCCTTTTACCAAGGATATCTGGAAGGAGTGGTTGGGCATGAAATATATTCCTTCATGGATGGATTCTCAGGATACCATCAGGTTAGAATTGCTAAAGAAGACCAAGAAAATAAATTTTCTCCATTAAATGGTGAATTTTTTCTTATATACAGTCATGCCTTTTGAATCGAAGAATGCAACTACTATGTTTTCATGTATAGTGGTTCAGAATTTCAAAATTTTATCCATAAGTTTCTTCAAGTTTACCTCTATGACTAGACAAAGTGTATGGACTAGTGAAAGACCATTATCAAAATTTAAGGATGATGTTTGAAATATTTTGGTAGTTGAGGATATCCCTCAACATTAAGAAATGTGTTTTTGCTACTCCATTTGGGACCTTGTTGGGACATATCATATATAAAGAAGGCTTGTTGGTGGATCCCACAAAAGTAACCATTATTATTGGATTAGGAGAGCCTATAATTCAAATCATAGTACATGGATTCCTTAGGCATATGGGATACTACTGGAATTTTATCAAGGGGTATGCCAAAATTGCCATGCCCTTGGAATTACTAAAACAAAAGAATGAATTTTCCTAGGGAGAGGCTCAACAAAGGGAATTTGATACATTAAAAGATAAGCTCAATACTATGCCCATATTACACTATCCTTCTTGGGATAATCAATTCCATGTACATGTTGACAATTTAGGGATGGTGATTCAGCGGTCTTAGCATAACCTAGAGAAGGGATTATTGACCACCCCTTGTGTTTTGCTAAGGGGAAGTTCACACCAAAGAGAACGACACTACACTACTACTAAACGTAAATCACTATCAATGATCTACACACTACATAAATTTAGGAAATATCTATTGGTAACACCCTTCATATTCTACATAGACCACATGACATTGAAGTAAGTTTGGTAAACAAGCTCATTTTTACAAGGGTGTAGTAAAAGGCTCGTTTTACAAGGGTGCATATGTCGGTGGGTCCTGTTGTTTCAAGAATTTGAGTTTACAGTTGATGTGAAAATCGAAAAGAGTAACTTAGGACCTAAGCATTTATAAAGGATTTATTTAGGATAGGATGTGTAGAGCATCAAAGATACTATGCAGGACACGTAATTATTTAGGTTGTGGGGTCCGCCCTCTAACTTATAAGATATTGATGTGTTTCTCAAAATGGGTATTGAACTTGAAGAAATGAAGAATTTGGAAAGAAAATGGTTATCCATACATGTCGCACCATAATTATAATCAGTAGAGACTTATAAAAACTAGGCCACAATGAGATTTTGCATCGGTGCATGTTAGAACATGAGCGAATTGCAATCATTGAGGAAAAATGTGATGGGATTGTAGGAGGGAACTATGCAAGTAATGCCACTACACAAAAGATTCTACTCATAGGGATCTAGTGGGAAAGTATCTACAAGGATTGTATTAAATTTTGTAAGGCTGTGACCATTGTCGGCACCTTGGCATGCCAGAAAAAGAGACAAGATTCCCTTGAGACCTATAGCCAGCGCAAAACCTATTTGAAAAATGGGTAATTTATTTTATAGGAAAAATTTAACCTACCGCATGAAGGATTGGTTTGCACTATATCATTACTTACATTGATTGCTTAACAAGGTGGGCAAAGAGGCAACACCTATAAGGGATTACATAGTGGTGAAAACTGCTAGATTCTTATGGGAGAACATAATCAACATGTATGAATGTCCTTTAATCTTGACTAGTGACAATGGTACACATTTTTAGAATGAAATAGTCAGGATTTTGTTGGCAGAGTTCATGGTGGCCCATCACAAGACCACCCCTTATCACCCCGAAGTGAATGGAACTGCTAAGGCATTTAACAATATATTAAGCCACACACTGACCAAAATTTGTGATGTGGGAAGATAAGATTGGTTTGACAAGGTATCATTCATTCTATGGGCATACAGAAAACCTACAAGAGATAGAAGAAGGCCACACAATTTAAATTGTTATTTGGAAGGGAGGTTGTTTCTTGGTTGAATTTATGCTACCATCGATGCGTATTATGTGTGTAAGAGGGTTAGTTGATGAAAAATCAATTCAAGAGTGCATGGATAATTTAATGTAGCTAGATGAAAGGAGATCACTTGCTACATGGAGTCAGAATAATATAAAGGAACAATAAAAATCATGGCATGATTGTCATATTAAAAACAAACAATTTAAGGTTGGGTAGATGGTCTTGCTTTATGACTCCAAATTTTTGTGCCATCCTGGGAAACTAAAATTCCATTGGCGAGGGCCATATATAATCTCGTACATCCTTGATTCATGCGTTGGATTAAACATGGTTACCTATAAATTTCAATGGAAGTATGTTGAATCCCTACTATAAATAAGTATTCCTTGCATTCATAAATAAGGTAGTATTTCCATTTAGCTTAGGATTCCCCTTAATGCATTTATTTTCCTTGTGTTTCCCTTTCTTGTTACTTGTTCCTTTATTTTTGTGTTGTTGTTGTGTGTTCCTTATGCACCGGTAGCCACTTATTATTTTCAAAAGGTTGTGCATGCGTAGAGGACCGCACATGTTTTTTTTGTGTGGGGTGGAGTAATGTGTACTAAAAATGAAGATGATAGTGGAAGTTGTGTTTTGATGGCCCATATTGAAGGATAAAGAAGTGCATAGTGTTGAGGGGAACACATAGAAATGGTTGACATAAGGATTTTTGTGTTAGAAAGAGTGTGTAGTGTTGAAATGGTTAATATAAGGAACAACATGAGGTAGGCAAGGGTAGAAATCAGGTTAAGGATATAAGAAGTGCCTTTGGTGCTGTAAGCATGTGCATGAGTATCTTTGGTCAATAAGTATTTTTTCTCGACATTAGATTGTAGAGATTTTTCACAGAGGATAGGGCATGGGAGTAAGAGCACTTAAGGTTGGCTTTAGTGCAAAAAACCACCTTTATTGAAAAAAGTACATTGGTATGTTGCATAACATTTATTACGGGATATGAGCAAAATGATATAAGTAGAAGGTCATGCACATTATTGTTTACCTTAAAATTATGATATTGAAGAGCTCTTGCAAACTAGGGCATCCATGAAGAAGATTTGTGCAAAGGAAAAATTGTGAAAATATGAGTGCGTGACTAGTGTGATTTGTAAAAAAAGTGGAAGAAGTACATGGGCATAGGGAAGAAGGTTTCAGGATATTACTATTTCACACAGAATGTTTCCGTTCTTAAAATAGAGTTACTTCTATCCTTTCATTCTCTTGAGAAATAGATGAGGGTTAGGGCTAGGAGGAATACATGTTGAGTGTTGGGAGGGTGTGCGCATACCATAGAGAGAGATTAGACCGATTGCGAAGAACTCCTTTTTGTCTAGGAAGGACTACCTGCAAGTAAGAATACAAGACCACCATATTTTAGTTAGACAATAAATGAGGAACTGCCTTGGGCCCAGGAAGTATTAGTCTTCCTTTCGAAGGTGGTCGAGTTCCCTTTTAATATAAATTAACACAAATGATAGCAAAGAGGCTATTGAAAAATTACATTTTAATTACCTTGTTAAAAAGCAATAGAAGAAAGGCTGGTTTTGGTTTGAGTCACAAATGACCGATGCTACCATCCTTGTATATCCGATCTTGATTATACACCTGCACGGTTGCTAATAACCGATATCGGTAGGGGTAGTGATTTAGGGGCTTTCAATGAAGGTTAGATGTGAGGCGGCTATGGTGTTTATAAGGTTGGCAAATGATTAGGGGTAGGAAATAGGGTGATGGAGAAGACTCAGAGTGTGTGGAAGCTGTTCTTGGGGAAATTTAAGGGTAGAGGAATGACAGTGAGATGTAGGGTGCTACCGGGTAGTAGATCTAGGAGTGAACTTATAATTACTATGCATCAGAAGTTCAAGAAATGTTATTTGAAAACGTACAAGACACTACTTACTAGTTCCTGATGAAGATACTGGTCCAAGGACTGTGATGACGAAGGAAGGGCTCAGGGGGGATGATCCGACAATCAAAAGTGAGCCATATTCTCTCCTAATGCTTAGATGAGTGTCATTGTGCTCTAGTTACTCAGTTGCAGTCTTGGGCTCGATGTCCTTCTCTGCAAACTCTTCTCTTTTCTTCACTTGTCTCTGCTCTGCCAAGTGAATTCGGATCCTTCAAATGAATTCCAGATCCTTTGTTTTTGGTTGGGGGAGGTCATTTACAGGGAACTGATGATGGTTATGTAACCGATGGCGGTCGAGTAGGAACCAATGTCGGTTAAGTCAAAGTGGGCTATTTTTAGTAAAATAGCCAACTTTCCCTCCTTTTCTCCCGAGGGATTAGTTGTGGGCTTGGTCAAGTCATGATTAGGTTGGTTTTGGTGCGGGTGAGAATTAATTAATCATGGGTGTGGATGTAGACCAAGTTATAGGTCTTAATTAGGTTATTTTAGGGTTAGGGCTAGGTCATGATGAGGTGGCGAAATGAGGTGGCAGGTTTGGATATCTGGATTTAAGGTAATTAATAAATAATTGTGTAAGGTTTTAAGTGGTGAGGTTAGTTTACGAAATGAGATGTGGGGCACATGGTGTCATAAGACACAAATTTGGTGTCTACATTAGCCCCTTGTTGTCGTGTAGCTTGTCTTGTAAAGCTGCACTGACAATTAATAAGAAGTGATTGCCCGGTTAAGGGTATAGGTAATCCCTCTCAACTCTATCACAGATTGAGGTGATGTGAAATCAGGGATAGGGTTGATAAAGGATAAATGGTGTTGGGCTGATGGTAAGATGGTGGGGTAAGTTCAAGGAAGCAGATGCATGTTGAAATGTTGTAGTGTGACCAGGGTACATGATTTGAAGAGCAAACAAGCAATTCATAGGCAAAGGTCGATATTTTATCCAAACAAGGGTGATATAATCCACGGTATCCAAGGCATAGGAAGTAGCTCTAGGGGATATAACGGGTAAGGTACAGAACGTTTAGGCATGTCCTGGCAGTACTCAAATGATTGGTTTGGTTGAGATAAATGTCATGGTCTTGGTCTAGTCAAAGTTGGTTGGTGATCAATTCAAGTATCCTAATCATGCTAGAAAACGAACAGGTGAGATCGATTGAACAAAAAGCTACATGATGGGTGGATAAAATCATAATTTACGGGTCTTGGGTGAGGTACTTAATTGGTGCGGCCTTGGGTCAGCCGATTGATGAGTGAGGGCCTTGGGTCGGGTCTGATTGGTGGGGTGCGGCCTTGGGTCGAGGCCGGATCGGGTGGTTGCGGCCTTGGGTCGGGCCTGATTGGGTGGTTGCGGCCTTGGGTTGGGCCTAATGGTTGGTTGCGGCCTTGGGGTGGGCCAAATGGTTGGTTGCGGCCTTGGGTCGGGCCTGATTGGTTGGTTGCGGCCTTGGGTCGGGCCTAATGGTTGATTGCGGCCTTGGGGCGGGCCAAATGGTTGGTTGTGGACATGGGTCCGGCCAAATGGTTGGTTGCATGGGCGTGGGTTGGGCCAAATGGTTGTTGTGGCCTTGGTCGGGCCCGATTGGTTGGTTGCGGCCTGGGTCGGGACAAATGGTTGGTTGTGGTCATGGGTCGGGCCGATTGAAGTCAAAATAAGGCTAGTCAGCAAAGCCAGGGGTAGGTGATGTGGGAAAATGTGGAGATTGGTGGATAAGGGCGTGAGTTAGGGGAAGGAATTTGGTAACCAATATCGGTTATGTGTGACCGATATCGGTTAGAAGACCAATCTTGGTATTCTAGGCGCGAAATAATCAGTATCGGTTATAGGTCAAAACCTATAAAAAAATACGGCATGTCATTGTCACTTTGTGAATTTGAGTGCCCAATTTTAGCTGTCTAAGGTGTGAAGTGAGTTTGTTGAGTTTGTGGGCTGATTTGGCACCAGTTAAGTGGAGGAGTCGGTGATTGGTAGACCGCGGCGAATAGGAGGAAGAGTTTGATTGGTTGAGATTCATATGATGGGTCCAGACCAAACAAGAGGCGAGATCCTGAGGCCGTGACAGATGACATCAAGCATTATAGGTAGGTGTGGGAGATGGTGACGATTGCGGATATCCATTGGAGGCCTTATGGAAACTATATGGTGACAGAGAAAACATAGCTGAGGATTTGAGGGTGTAGAGCGATTGAGGTGGATCACGGGGCACGAGCGAGGTGAGTACGAGAGGATTCCTATACATTGCGTGCGGTGACAATTTGGATTTGTTCAGGATATACCCATGGCTTGTAGACCATACATGAGGATCGCGTCGAGGCATCATTCTCACCTCCCCGCCGACACCTCCGAGAAGGACCAAAAAGAGATAGCGATCGATCACGGGGTAATGGATGTAGGAGCGACAGAGGCTTATAGATTATGGTGGGTAGCAAAGCTGCGTGGTTTACGTGAGAGGGCCAATCATCTAGACATAGATATGATTACATCGAGAGAGATCACCTATAGGGTTTAGTTTACCAGCTTCAAATGCGGGTGAATGAGACAATGGGATTGTTAGCGGTTGCGCAGTCATGAGTGGAGAGACTAGAGGCGAGATTCCGCCACGCGAGAGGGCGTATTCATATGTTACAGGAGAGATTGGCAGATCAGTGGGAGGAACCAATAGCAATGGCACCTTTGAGGATGGAGAGGCCAGGTGAGCGGCGTCGACGATCTAGTTCGGGATGAGGCGCAAGGGTCTAAGTGAATTTCATAGGGGTAGAAGAATAAATAAGGATGTTGACCTCTGCGTCGATGATAGAGAAGATGTATTTGTTTAACATCTAAATAAAACTGAATATGTATGTTGATTTGAGTTATGATAATAATAAGAATGGTTGTGTTTTGAATGTTTTGTTTTGAAAAAGGATAAAGATGAATGTGATCAAATAGAAATACACAAAAAATATTTATATTTACAACACATGATAGGATATGGTAGGGGATGGTCGAGCTAACCTTGGGAGACTGATGTCTCCTAAGTGCTACCTACATAGCCCATTGCACAAAGCAAGGAGGGCCTCAGACGATGTAGTTCTCCTTAGGACCGGGAAGAGGTGAATTCAGGAAATGTGGTTGTGGTTAGGCAATTTGTTGGTTGGTAAAAATATTGATATTGGTAGGGTAATGTTGTTGGTGTTGGTAAGGGATTGATGTTGTTGGTGTAGGTATAGGTGAAGTGAAAGTTCTCTTACCCAAGTAGTAGGGAACCATGTCCTAATTAAGGTCAACACATAATTCTAGATTCGAGTAAAAAGGGGAAAAAGTGTCTCGTAGTTGAGAAGAGCTAAACAAACCATATATTAACGTAGGATGAGCTTGAATCCCTAGGTACCTTGCATATGTGAGAAGTCGATTGGTGAAAAGAGTTGTATAATCACAATATATCGGATATACATCACGTCCCTTGAGTTTTGTTGCTTTGACAAATGGTGAGGTGAGGTGGCTGGTAGAGCTGGGCACTAGAGAATTTGTTATAAGGTGATTATGCTGACAAAAGAGAACCAAACCTAAATAGACAAGTCCATGACTCAAAAGTGCTTTTGAATACTGCTTTTATTTTTCTGGATATAGACTGATCGATGCGGGAAGTCTACATGGGATATGTATTTTTTTGTTCTTGAGGTCTTCACGAAGCTGATCAATGCGAGAAGCTTCTGATAAAGGCTGACTTTGTATAGTTGTCCTTCAAGGGAGTAGTCTATTTATAGTAGCAGATGCGGCTTTTGTGTATAGCTGTCCTTCGGGGGAGTAGTCTATTTATAATAGCAGAAGTGGCTTTGCACATAGTTGTCCTTCGAGGGAGCAGTCTATGTATAACTTAGAGGTCCTAGATGTCCGTTTGGCATGAAGCATCTAGTTTTGTAGGAAGTTTGACTCAAGAATATCCCATAAGTGTATAATTGAGAACATGTTATTTTGATACTTTTAAGTCATGGACCAGACTAAAAAGGGGAAGGCATCTGTAAGAAGAGGTGATGACCAAACCACGTGAGCTTGATTCTATTTTGAGATGCATGAAACAAAGTGTATGAGGTGGTAAATGAGCTCAAGGGACGAGTGTAAGGTAGATCTAAGAAGTGATATAACACTAAATTAAACCGTAGAATGGCCGAAGATGCAAGGCATTAAGGGGTTCAGGCTCAGGTTTACCATTAAGTGAAGCTAAACGATAAGTGCCTGATCCGTAAGTGTGAGTGATAATGTAAGGCCCAATCCAATTTGGAGCAAATTTGCCACGTTTGCTCTTTTCTAGTTTGGTTACATGTTGATTCTCTTTGAGGACAAGATCACCAACCTTAAAGGTATGCTCATGAAGTCGCTTATCATAAGCACGCTTGATGCGCTTTTGATAGATTTGAAGGTGGTCAAGAGCTGTAAGATGATGCTCGTCAAGAAGCTCCAATTGGGCTAACCGCTCTTGGCAGAAATCATCATTGGTGAGAATATCCTAAAGAGATATTCTTAGGGAGGGTATTTGTATTTCGAGAGGCAAGATAGCCTTGGTAACATATACCAAAGAAAATGGGGTGGCATTAGTGGAGGTACGAATGCTGGTACGATAAGCCCAAAGGGCAAAGGGGATGTGATCAAGCCAATTTTTCCCAGAATCGTTAATGACTTTCATGAGAATTTTGGTCAGGGTTTTGTTAGAAGATTCAGCTTGACCATTTGCTTGTGGATAGTAAGGTGATGAGAAGCTAAGTTTGATACTAAAGTTGTCACAAAGGTCTTGTAACAACTTATTTTTGAAATATTTTCCATTATCTGTTATCAAGCGATGAGGAACACCAAAACGACAGATAATGTGATGGTTAATGAATTCTACAATTTTTTCTTTTTTGGTTGAAATGAGTGGAATGGCCTCCACCCATTTAGTGTAATATTCGGTTGCTGTGATTATCCAACATTGACGTTGCGAAGAGGGCGGTGAATCTCACCAATAAGGTCTAAACCCCATTGTGAGAAAGGCCAAAAATCTCGTGCGACCTGTAACGGATGGCTAGGAGTATGTTGAAGGTTGGCATGTTGTTGACACATAAAACAATGCTTAACATATTCGTAGCAGTCATTATTAAGAGTAGGCCAATAATAGCCTAGGTGAAGGATCTGTTTGGCCACGGCAAGGCCACTAAAATGTCCACCACAAATACCGTTATGGACTTGTTGGATGGTATAGGTAACCTCCGCGCCAATTAGACATCGAAGGAGGATGCCATAAAAGCCACGTTTATAGAGGAGTCCCCCAATGATGACATAACACGAAACACTTTTAAGAAAAGCATATTTGCCGTTACTAGTAAGGTCAGGTGGGAGAACAGAGGTTGTAAGGTAGTCGTGAAATTGGTGATACGGGTATCCTGCGAATTAGCGAGACATTATTTATCATGTAAACATTCGGGGCTGAGTAAGATGGGGAAAAGAGTTGTTGGACCAAGAAAAATATGTCAGAGTCGGTTGGTGAGGTAGGAATTTGTGAGGCTAAGCAAGCCATAGTATCCACAAATTTATTAGTAGAGCTGGGAATGGTTTGGATAGAATAATGAGTAAATAAGGTCAAAAGTGAATCCACGTAATGTTTGTACTTTTGAAGTTCCTCATTTTTACATTGGTAGATGCCCATAACTTGATTTACAACCAGTTGAGAGTCGCCGAAAATGTTAATAGATTTTACACCTAAGTGTAACGCAACCTGGAGACCCAAAACAAGGGCCTCGTATTCCGCTATATTATTAGTGTAGGGGAAATCAAGCCAGAATGAAAGAGGCATAGGTTCAGTGTCCAGAGGAATGAGAACAACACCAGCCCCTCCGCCACGCTGGTATTTGGATCCATCAAAGAAGAGGGTCATTGGATACGAATCCTCACTGAGTGAAAGAGTGGCAATGAGTTTGTCGTGAAAGTAAAATTAGTAAACTACTCCCGGAGTAAAGGGGCTTGAAGAAGTTGGTCTACGATAGTTTGTCCTTTGATTGATTTCGGTGTACAAACTCAAGGTTGAGATCGGCGAGGAGCATAATCCATCAGGTGATGCATTGGTTTAGATGAGGTTTGGCATACATATAATGAATGGGGTCCGCGTTGGTGATGACAAAAGTTTTGTGATTCGGGGAGGTAGTGTCGGAGTTTGGTAGCCACGAATGATAGGGCTAGGCACAACTTTTCTGCATGTGTATACCTAGTCTTGTAATCCACTAGAGTACGACTTATGTAATAAATGGCTTGTTCTCGATGCTCAGAGTCACGATGTACGAGCATGGCTCCTACAGCATGGTCGGTGGCAGAAAGGTAAAGGTAGAAAGGGCGATCGTCTTGAGGTGGGATAAGCACAGGTGGCTGCAAGAGATAGGATTTAAGAGCCTCAAAGGCTTGGTGGCACTCTTCGCTCCATTGAAAGACAATTTCCTTTTTAAGGAGATGATGGAAAGGTTGACATCGATCCAAGAGTTGTGAGATGAAACGCCAAATAGATTGGAGTTTGCCCTGTAAACTACGCAATTGTTTGAGGTTAGTGGGTGGGGGCATTTATAGGATAGCTTTGACTTTATTTGGATCGACTTCGATGCCAAAAAAGAGACAATAAAACCAAGGAGTTTTCCCGAAAGGACACCAAAGACACATTTCTTTGGTTGAAGACGAACACAGTATTGTAATAGGCAATCAAAAATAATGGTTAAAACATCGAGATGTTCACTGCGATGTTTAGATTTTCCAAGAAGATCATCAACATAATCCTTAAGGATAGTGTGCATAATGTCATGAAAAATGTAAGTCATAGCCCGATGATAGGTCACACCAACATTCTTAAGGTCGAACGGCATGACACGATAGCAGAAGGTTCCCCAAGGAGTTATGAAGGTGGTTTTATGTTGATCGGCCGGGGCTACCAAAATTTGATTGTATCCGAGAAGCCATCCATGAGAGAAAGCATCTCATGGCCCACAGTGAGATCAATAAGTTGATCAATACTTGGTAGGGGGAAGTCATCCTTTGGGCAAGTGAGGTTAAGATCCCAGAAATCCATACATATCCTGAAGTACCCCGTTGCTTTAGTAATGCAGTGCGATGTTAGAAATCCATTGAGGATAGTCAATAGGTAAGATGAAGGAAACAGAAAGGAGTCATTGAAGCTCTTCTTTGACCAAGAGGGCAATGCGTGGATGCATTTTTCTCAGTTTCTGTTTAACTGGTTTGGAATCGGGTTTTAGGGTAATGTTATGGACAGCAATGTCAGGATCAATTCTGGCATGTCAAGGGACCAAGACAAGCGAAAGCTTGGTTGCAGTACGGAGAAAGGTAGTAAAGGTAGTTTGTTCTGATGCGTTAAGAGATTGTCTGATCTTCACAATGTGAGGATCATCCTCTGTGTGGATGTTGATTTCTATAGTCGACTCATTCAACATGGTTTGAGTTTCAGATGGTAAGGCGCGTTGAATATAAGAGTCATCTGCACCAAGGTAAGTGAGGATGGAGTCGTCATCTTGCCACTCAACAACATTAATAGAAGGTGATTCCTCTTCGATCATGTCTGGATACAAAAGGGGAAGAGAATATGGGTCTTCATTATCACGTTGATAAGTGAGAGGACCCGGGAAGATAGAATTTATGAAAAAAAAAAAAGTTAGGAGGAATGGATTCAGTGGTCTATCGACTCTGTGGGTGAGCGATGACAAAATGGGTGATGATGGTTGAAGGAGTGACTTTTTCATCTTCCTGGATACAACGGATATGTGGTGTTTTTGGTGTAGGTGGGTCGAGATAGTCCAAGACCATGACGATCTTTGTGTTTTCATGTAGTTACAAGAATGATCGTATGTCATCCTTGTTCATAAAGACCAAACCGAATCCCTTCCAAGAATAGCGTGTCAAGAAGGTGAGGGCAAAGTGACGATTAGTTAGATATTGAAAATTATATTGGAAGGAACCACACCAAGGGGAGGTTCAAGGGTGACGAAGGATGTATCGACACCTCCATATGTTAGATTGGTGTGGCAATTAGGTGGTCCGTAGGAGATTACTTCCCCCACGACGGTCATGCAGGTAGGATGCGCATGTGCTCGTCCATACTCTGTGGGGTATGGAAAGTGCTAACGTTATATAGGTGATACCCCCAATGTAAGGCATTGAAAAACATATACTAAGGGATCTCGAGGTGGGGATGTTGTATGCGTGGGAAAGGAAGTGGTATTTGCGGCGGCGAGTTTCATTGGTTGAAGGTGTAGGTGTGGTTGAGATGGATGATTGAGGTGTGGTTGAAGTGGATGGTTAGGTTGGATGAATGGGTTTCTTGATCTGGTACAAGCACATCATTAGGGCGATATAACATATTGTAGGTTTTGAAGGGGGAGGGTCAGATTTTACAATGTAGGACTTCCCCTCATACTTGAATTTTATGCATCTATGTAAGGTGGAGGAATGCATCCCATAGCCCGGATCCAAGGGCGGCCTAATAACATGTTGTATTGAAATTCTCCCACAAAGACATAGAAGAGTTCGAGTAAAGTACATGGCCCTACACGAATGTTAAGGATCACGGTGCCTAAGGTAGAAGTAATAGCATCATTAAATGAACGCAACATGGTGGGGTTGGCACACATGCAGCTAGAAGGGATATTCATTTGTTGGAAGGCTTTGGAAGAGATGATGTTTAAGCTAGCACGCCCGTCGATCATAACACGATGAACTCGGATGTCGCGGACGTAAGCCAAGATGAAAAGAGAGGGGTCAGGATCTTCTGCACCAAAGTCGACAATTTCATCTTCGGAGAAACTAACACCAGCGGCTTGTTGTACAGGGATGGGAGTGGTAGTTTGTTTGGTGAGAGAAGAAATGTGGTTGGGTGTTAAGATGGAGGAAACGGGAAATGTTTCATTAGGTAAGACCTATATACCTTGAAGGATCTCAATGAGATCTTGTCGATGAGATTAAGAGGTTTGAATGAGATCATACAATGTCATTTTTACAGGTGATTGGTGAATTTGTTTGATCATGGTACGGTGGGCCACTCCATCAGAGATGGGGTAGGTAGGTCCACGAATAACCACTTTAGGTGGTGGTGCGATCGGGATGGCAGACGGAGAAAGAGAGACCGTAGGTGTGATTTCTTTAGGTTTCCCATTGGTTTTATGCCCTCGAGTAGCAATGCTAATCATGTTGATCTCATGAACACGAGTGGAGGAAGATGGTAGGGACCAGTCATTGTCTTCGAGAGGTGGGGTTGCAATAATGATATTTCTTGGTGAGGTGAGGACAAGCGGTATAGGAGAGGGGATTGAAGCTAAAGGTTTCTCCCTTCGTAAGTTGTCTTTCTTAACCTTTCTATCCGAGAGAGGTGACTGACGAAGGATGGATTTCAAAGCTTTACATCCCTCTACATCATGTCCTGGTGTGCAGTGGTAAGCACAGATTTTAGACTCATCATAACCTATAGGTCGAGGTTTAGATGGATCATAGGGTCTAAGTGGGGGTAGGGAAATGGTCGCATTCTCCACCAACATATCAAGGATCTTGGCATAAGATCCTTTGAGCGGGTCAAAGTCAGAGGAAGATGAGGCTATTAATTGGATGGGTTTTGGTAATGTTTGGGTATGGTTGGTTCAGATAGGTGGTGGCTTAGACAAGGGGTTTTGATAATTGGATTTAACAAAACGTGGCTTCTTCAGCGTAGAAGTTATGTTTAGCTGGTTAGATGACATGGTAGCAGAAAAAAACCACGGAGAAAGAGGAGTGACAGCAAACAAATCCTTTGATGATGGAGTTTGTTTAGGGTTGATAGGTGGACATGATACTTGGGGTGACGTGTTGATACACCCATGGATCTCTGTATGGGTGTAGAAGGCGCAGTCGTTTTAAAGAAAATGCAGGAGGTATGATGTATTGAGGCAAGGTGGAGGGTTGAGGTCCCAATATAGAAGGTAGATGTGATGGTGAGGGTTTTAGTGTGATGAGAGGCATAGATTGGACTTGAGGAGATTGGGTTTGTCTCCTAGGTGGATGGACGACTTTATTTTTGGATAAATCTAAGCATTTAGGTGGGTGTGTTAAGCTAGGTATTGGTGAAGTCCCAAGCATAGGGGGAGGTTTGGTTAGGTTAATAGAGGTGGATGAGGTATCTGGTAGAGATGAGGGGGGTGAGGATGAGGACACAAGTGTTTTGAGCTTTTGTAAACACTTCGGGTATATGGTAGAGGTGTCTGGATCGGTCATCTACATTTGAGTAGAGCATGGTGTACTCAAACGCTCCCATAGGACTCATCTATCTTCTAAGGGATGACAATCTTCACGTGTGAATAGGAAATTTTGTATGGAAGAGAGGTGGGTTGTGATTCCACCACTGTGGGTGTGATACAGGGGGTAAATGAGGCACTGTATTAATGGGCATTAAGAGGTCAACCGGTCACTGAAAATATTTAGCCGATGAAGAACTAATAGGTAGGAGGGCATGTTTGAGAGGATCCGTCATGATTAAATAATTTGGTGATGTTGGTTTGAGAGGTGTCTCTTCTAAGGATGACAGAAAAAGTGACGAGCCTTCCTCTTGTACAACAAGAGTGGTAGAAGGAGATGTTTGGGAAATAGATAAGTTAGATAACATCCGCTCATAGTCTTGCAGGGATGTGGTGTAAGAAGGCTCATCTGTGAGAAGAGAACTCTGGGTGGTTAATTCCTTTATGGGTAAAGGAATGGTAAGGTTATCATTTTGTCTTGATGGGGGTGGAGGGGGTTCGGATCCCTGCGTTAGTGAAGAGGCTCGATTCATAATTTCCTCGATAGGAGCTTTTGGTTGGGAGTCGAAGACCGCATGGATTTCATGAACACTCTCCTCGGCTAAGATATCTTGGTTTATGTTACTGTTAGATGAGTGGTTTGGGAATGGTTTGTTGAAGATTTTCAAATTTCGGTTAGCAGGGGCATTAGGATTATCGAGGGTTATATCCCCTGCATCAACCATTTCCTGCACTATGTTTTTCAACATCTTGCAGTTTTTGTGACTATGTCCCTTCACGCGGTGGAAGTTACAGAAGTCATTTTCATTGTACCAATAAGGTATAGTGTGGGTGGAATCAAACCCGGAGTGAGGTTTAACAGGAGGTAAGGTGATAGCTCCTGCTTTGAGCAATTTTTCCAAAATGACACCATAAGTTTCTCCCAAGGGAGTGTAATTGATGGGCTCGGCTTTATACTTATAGGTGGTTTTTGGCGGGGTATTAGATGGTGCTTGGGATTTGACCATCACTGCATGTACAACTCCTTTTGATTTGAAGCAGTCGATGCATGAGAATTGGTGGTGTTGGGTTTGTTGGTGGAGTCTTGGGTTTGGAAATTAGGGTTTTTGTTGCGCAACCGTAATTTCTCTTCCTCTAAGGCTCGAATCTCTAGTTTTCGAGCCATAGTAAAGGCCTCATCAAAGGTGCGGAAAGTTTGAATTTGGAGGGTAGGAGAAATGTGCTTAGCGCAGGCCCGCGTAAAGAGTTTGATAAGTTCGGCCTGAGGCAAGGCATAAGTAAGTTGGTTGATAAGGCCCCGCCATCGTCCAACGAAATCTACGATAGATTCGTCTTCAAATTGTCAAATGGCATAGAGGTCAGTGATGGATACTTTCTTGGCGATATTAATGGAGAAATGATACAAGAAAGATTGGGCTAATTGGTTAAAATAGAAAATTGAGTCCGGGTTAAAACACTATATCATTCCAAGGAGGGTCTGATAAGGACATGGGAAAGGTGTGGAGTAGTAAGGAACCTTCATGAGAAATCAAATAGTAGGCATGTCTAAATGATCGCAAGTGTTGTTGAGGATCCTCCTTACTATTAAAATGAGTAAATTTTGGTAATTCCCATTGAGGAGGATATGAATGAAGGGGGACAGAAGGATGAATAGGCTCGACAAAATTGCTCATATGTCGGTGCTCTGACTTCTCCAAAGAAGCCTCTAGATTTTGCATCTTGTCCATCATTTGTTTGATTAAATCAGTGGTTGGGTAAGATGATGGTGCGGTTGTTGTAAACGGAGGTGGATTGGGCCAAGAGCCACTACTAGACAATGATGGGGTTAAATTTTGATAAGGTATTGGCGATGAATATGTTGAGGAAGCCAAATAGGGATGTCCTATATAAGATGTTGAAGCCACTTGATACGTGTGTGGAAATGAAAAGGTGGGCGGAGCTTGAGAAGGAAAACTTGTGTGGATAGGTGGTAGAGAGCAAGTTATGAAAGGAGCAGTCTGCGAGAGAGACAAGGTAGGAGTAGTTAGCGGTAATGATATGTGGGGCCCCAGATTAACCAAAGGAAAGCCAATCTATGCCGTATGAACCCCTAAAGCTGTTGAGTTGGGAGACGGGGCTAAGGATGAAGAAGGCAAGGCGGAGTTATCAAGTGGGGAAGGAGCTAAGTGAGCAACTATACTAATAGGCATACCAATAAGGAGTTGACCGTCGGGTGTACGGTCAAGGGTATGAGACAAATAGTATTGTACATGCTAGGATTAGCATCCAAAAATTTCACAAATTCCTTATCTCCTACAGGGATTTTGGGAACCTCACTGGTGTCCGTAGGATTCCCCATAGGATGTGAAGGGGGTGATTCAGGAAAAGGCATGGAGCAGGCATGTGAAACCATGATTGTAGCTTGTTTCCGAGTGATAACAACCATGGAAAAGAGTACACAGTAGGGATGCAATCTATCAGGAATAGAAGCAACAACAAAATGTTGGAATTGGTAGGTTCTTGGTTTCGGGAAGGCTCGTGAAAGACAAGAACCGATATCGATCTAATAACCAAGGTCATCAGAGACTTTGCAAATGTCGATTAGTTAACCGATGTCGGTAGAATATAACCGGTGTAAGAAGCTATAAGAAGCTACTTATTTGGGGTTAACAAGGCCTAGTATACCTACCAAACTGTTCTGAAGTGATCACTGAAATAGTGTATGACAGAGAAACAGAACTAAAAACAAGCAAGATGCACAAGAAAATCAAGAGACTAACCCTAGGATTAGTTTTAATTATTGTGGGCTTATGCCTTAGACGCAAGATGATGTCAATCCTAAACAAAATACCTAGGGAAATGTCAAGTTTGTTTTGTCTTATAAGGTTACCTCAATCGGGCGGAGGAATACCGCGGAAAAGGGGGAATGTTTGAGCTGTTGTGTTGATTATGAAGTGATTTGGTATGTGTTGTGTAGTGAGAGTAATATTAATTTCTCATCAATACCGTGGATATCACCCCACGTGTACGAATGTTACTTAATCTATGTTCACTAGAATTGAAAACAGCAAGCAAGAATGTGATGCACGTGTTTTAAATCTAAATCGAAAATGATATTTGATGAAGCAAAGAAGATGACTTTCACTAATGCAACGATGAGTAAGAAAGAAAAATTAATTTACCAAAATGACAAAAATATCTTGTGAATATTTAGAAGAAGAAAATAGCAAGTGTGCTCCCTATATGAAAGCAAGCAAGAAAGAAAGAAACCCAAAATGGGTCCCAAGTGCGTGCCAAAATGTTTCACACAGGAATGTTTCCGTTCTTAAAATAGAGTTTCTTCTATCCTTTCATTCTCTTGAGAAACAGATGAGGGTTAGCGCTAGGAGGAATACCTATTGAGTGTTGGGAGGGTGTGTGTATCTTGTAGAGAGAGATCAAATCGATTGCGAAGAACTCCTTTTTGTCTAGGAAGGACTACTGCAAGTAAGAATACAAGACCACAGATTTTAGTTAGACAATAAATGAGGAAGCGCCTTGGGCCCGGGAAGTATTAGTCTTCCTTTCAAAGGTGGTCAATTCCTTTTAATACGAATTAACACAAATGATAGCAAAGAGGCTATTGCAAAATTACACTTTAATTACCTTGTTAAAAAGAAATAGAAGAAAGGCTGGTTTTGGTTTGAGTCACAGTGACCGATGCCGGTCACTGTATAACCGACTGCGGTTATACACCGGTACCGGTTGCTGATAACCGATATCGGTAGGGGTGGTGATTTAGGGGCTTTCAATGAAGGTTGGCTGTGAGGCGGCTATGGTGTTTATAAGGTTGGAAAATGATTAGGGGTAGGCAATAGGGTGATGGAGAAGACTCAGAGAGTGTGGGAGCTGTTCTTGGGGCAATGTAAGGGTAGAGGAATGACAGTGAGATGTAGGGTGCTACCGGGTAGTAGATCTAGGAGTGAACTTATAATTACTATGAATCAGAAGTTCAAGAAATGTTATTTGAAAACGTACAAGACACTACTTACTAGTTCCTGATGAAGATACAGGTCCAAGGACTGTGATGACAAAGGCAGGGCTCAGGTGGGATGATCCGACAATCAAAAGTGAGCCATCTTCTCTCCCAATGCTTAGATGAGTGTCACTGTGCTCTAGCTACTCAGTTGCAGTCTTGGGCTCGATGTCCTTCTCTGTAAACTCTTCTCTTTTCTTCACTTGTCTCTGCTCTGCCAAGTGAAATCCAGATCCTTCAAATGAATTCCAGATCCTTTGTTTTTGGTTGGGGGAGGTCATTTATAGGGAACTGATGGCGGTTACGTAACCTATGGCGGTTGAGTAGGAACCAATGTCAATTAAGTCAAAGTGGGCTATTTTTAGTAAAATAGCCAACTTTCCCTCTTTTCTCCCGAGGGATTAGTTGTGGGCTTGGTCAAGTCATGATTAGGTTGGTTTTGGTGTGGGTGAGAAGTAATTAATCATGGGTGTGTATGTAGACCAAGTTATAGGTATTAATTAGGTTAGTTTAGGGTTAGGGCTAGGTCATGATGAGGTGGCGAAATGAGGTGACAGGTTTGGATATGTGGATTTATTAATTATAAGGTAATTAATAAATAATTGTGTAAGGTTTTAAGTGGTGAGGTTAGGTTTTGAAATGAGATGTGGGGCACAGGGTGTCGTAAGACACAAATTTGGTGTCTACAATTATATTGTCTTATGGAAAGCTTTTCCAGGTGAGAGTTTTGCAGATAGGGCACAGGAGTAAAGGGATTTTTTGTGAAGGTAAGCCACAAATTTGATTAGAGTAAGGAAGAGGAGAAAGGATGATTTTTTTTTAGGAACCCAAAAAGAAGATGGAACCAAAGAAGGCAGCTATTTCACTAAAGAAGGGTAAGGACAAAGGGAAACATGTTTTTTCCACTAGTTTCAATGAGGAGTAGTATGCGAGATGCAATACCTAGATGGCATGTTTCTCAGAAAAGAGTGGGTATCCCATGTAAGGAATATGGTAGTAAGTGATTACAAAAATTGTACAAATGTCATAGAGAAAGAGATGGAATTGGGCGGTTCACTGACATATAAAAGGACACTAGAAGGGATGTCAATCTACGATGTTGAATTGAAGGTGGAGATAGGGAAGGCCAGGTTACTGCAACTCTATGAGTTGCCCTATTTTGGCAAGGCCGAGTGATTGTACCAATGGATGATGTCATGTGTACACAAGGATCATTTCTACTTCATATATTGGAGAATGTAAATAACTCCCCAACTGATCTATAAGTTTATTGGTCTTGTTTACAAATGGGTTATGTTGGAAGATGACTTGGAGGATAAGGAATCCATTATGGAGATAGTCCAAGCTTATGATTATAAAAATGGCTCATGATACTTTGATATATCGACTCGGTGATGAGGATGGATGTGTGCTTTGTATCCAATATGAATGGGAAAGAGAGGTAGAAACAAATAAATAAGGCTTGGTTGAATGTCTGCAAAATTTTTAGAAGGAACCATTTATAACCTATATGCCTTCATTGTAGAAGAAATCATCAAGTGCCCATGATGAAGGAGAGAAGATCATGTTTGGAAATTTCCTCCTCACCATCATCTTCTCAAAGATTAGAGTGCCCGATGGGCTAGAAAAATTGAGTGCGGGAGTACCCGGATGAAAACCCTTCCCCCTAAAAGATTTGAGAAGTACACTTGTGATACCATGATAGCCACCGGCAAGGCGCACTGAAAAAATGGTACAAGTGAATACACGATGCATTCATGGTGGAGTGGAGGATACTTGAACAATTTCCAATGCTATTACAAGGAGAAGTTGAGTTTGTTGTATACTAGAAATTTTGCATTGGCAGTGAGCTCACTTTGTTAGAAGGACCAAAATCCCATGGTGTAAAATGTTGTTCTCCTTCACTGGACAATATTTCTAAGCCATGATCAATCATTTCATAGAGTCCAAAAGACTAAGGTTTGACCTGATCGAGGTGGATCAAGACCACCGTGAGTTGCAAAGAAAGATAGTGTACCCAAAGGATTACTCTTATGTTGAGAAGTATGTCTCCTATGAGATGCATATGATGAAACATGTGATGTCGCCGATTTTAGAAGGACTATAGGAAGGATATACATGCACATTAGGCCCAAGTATGATAAAGGAACCTATGTGGAGAATGATGTCTCCATCCTAGAAGACCCCACCATGAGGAAGAAGGCCACGCCAAGGAAGAGGGAGAGAGAGGAGGAACCAAAGAATAAGGCACCAAGTGTACAAACAACACAATTAGTAGGTGCGTAGGACTCGGATGTAAAGTGAAGTAGATATGCTCAAAGGAAGAAGTCCCTCATTAAGGAAAAAGAAAAGACACTTGAGGAAGATGCACCAGAGCAAGAAGAGCCCCTATAAAAGAAGAGTTACCAAGGAAGGATTCACCTACTAAAGAATATAAGGAAGAATCCCCTGTACTGGATTTTCCAGTTAGGAAGAAGTGAAAGGTAGTGAAGGAGGTGGAATTAGAAGCAACAGAGAGCCTGGAAGCCTACAGAGGTGGAAATGACAATGATGAGTATGAAGAGGCTCTAGACCATCCTGTGTATGATGTACAAGACTAGGATGAGGAAGGGAATTAAGAGAAGGGTGAAGAGGGGAGATGCTCATGGAAAGGGGAGAAGTGAGGAGGTAAACACTAAGGATCAAAAGAGCCGAAACCTCACCAAGGAGAAAATAGAGGAGGCCATAGAAAGGGAAGTAGCGGGCATAATAAAGGACTTAGTGGAACAAGAGGTGGAGCACAACACTAACAAAGTGCTCAAAGAGATAGAGGAGGAGAGTGTAGGGAAGGAGTATGGGAGCATGAGTGAAGATCCTAGCTTAGCAGTAAGCTTTCCAAAGGAAGCGTGCATAGGAGGGAAGAGTGTGGTAGTGGTGCATGAGAAAGGAATGGGTTACATCAATGATCCAAGTAAGGTACTACGCGTGCACTTCCAAAGTACCATGCCTACAGACCAACTCCTTACATGGTCTTCATTCGAAGAAGAAGGCACATACCCATGTACAAGGAAGATGCTATCTTGGGATTTTGAGTCCCATAATGATGAGCCGAGTTTGAAATCAACAAAGGGGCATTAATGAAGATACATAGACCAAGGAGTAAACCCACGATAAACACTCAATAGTTATCGATGATAAATTTTGCAATGCACTCAACAAGGTGTCAGTAGAATTTGAGGTGAGAATCTTTAGGAAAAATGATAGATAAAAGGTTTTGGAGGAGTAACTAGAGAAAAAGAATGAAGAAATCACTAAAAGACCAAGGATCTAAAGCAAGAGGAGCTGATCAACACACGGTTAGGGAATGATCTAAGGGAGGAAAAGGTGAATGTGCACGAGATATACAAAATGATAGATATGATTATGGATTCCATTATATTGAAGCATCCACACTTGGCCCCACCTGAGCAAAAATATGAGTCAACCTTGCAATTCTTGAAAGACTTAACCCACATCCTTACGATAGAAAGGTGACACGCATATTTGGAATCAACAGAAGAGGATTTGGATTACTAGAAGGAGGAAGATAAGAAGAATTTTGAGGAGATAGAAACTTGGTATTCTAATCTCCTTTCCATTGTGCAAACCATTGTGTGAATGGCTAAGGTCATGTATGATAATTGTCTTTGACATAGACAAGGTAGCAAGTATAGTAGTTCTTACTCATGAGGGAGATATGAAATAATTCCAAGATAAGAATAAGGGAAATAGGGCGGAGTGGGATAATATCCTAGCTAAAGTTGAGAAGAATATGGAATCAATCAAGACCTTAGAAGGTTTAGTTAAAAATCAGCTTAAGGAATTGTACCCCTAGGTCACTCGCAGAATGGATGCATTAGATGACCTTAGCAAGAAGGTGGAAGGGATTGTAGATATGCTAAATGCTAAGGGTGATGAATTAATCTTTGAAGAGGTCAACACTCTAGTGGGTGACCTACTCCAGTAGGTGCAAGGAGAAGTGGATGCATGGGAGAAGATTGAGGTAACAACGAGGAAGGAATTCCCACTCCTCTTGCAGCTATAACATATTTTTCCATTCTTCCATTCTTAAATCCTCCACTTTTTCATTCTTAATTCAAATTATCTAAGTCCCACCAATTTTTATTCTTTGTGGAAGTAGGATATTTCTGAGTATGGAGAACAAGCTTAGTGTGGGGTGATGTTGGGCCCCAAATTATTGGCTAAGTGCCAAAAGGTGTGTGTGCGGGGTGAAGCTGCTCATGAAAAAGAGGTTTAAGAAGGGTTTAGGTGAGACCAAGGTGTGCGTGTGGAAATAGTACATAGGATCTAAGGACTTAGCCATATTCACTATTGGAGGCACTTGAGGACAAACATGACCCGACTAAGTGCATTTGAATGGATAAGGTGTCGGCCTAAAACCTTAGAGGTTAAGAAAAGAATATTATATTCATGGAATATTCTTAAAAGACATCATTACAAAGTGTGGAGGGTTCATAAGGGGATAAGAATTCACCATTGGAGGACCACATTGACACTTGGCATGTAATTTTTTCAAGAGAGAGAGCATCGAAGTGGGTGCTAAACCTATATATAGAGATGCTCTGGAGCAAGAAAAACAATAACCCGATGAAGATAGAAGGTGTGGGATGAAGAGGGAATGCATCAAGAATATGATGTTACAATCTAGGTTTTATAAAACTAATGCCCAGGGTTATAAGGAATTTCATAGGCCTTTGTATGGTGTAAAATTATATAATAAGGGATTAGCGAGGGCATAACTAGAATATCATACCAGGGAAGATATTTAAGAGATGAGTCCTAGTCTTTTGACATGTATGGTCCGTGACGACCTCTTCCGATTGTAATATGGCTACGAGAATCACTTTAAATAAATATATTTATGATGGTTTGTTTTTACATCATGTTTAAGGATGTAAACCCTCTTGTTAAAGTCTATCATATTTCAAATTTGTTTTAAAATTTTTGGCACTTTGTTTTTGTAATGCATTTAAGAAGTGGATCTGTTAGATTTTATTCTTCCTTATCAAAAATAAGTAATTGTATTCTCATTCTACAAATCATCCTCCATAAATTCAAATATATTCTCACAATACTCACATAATAGAGGACCTCGGTGCCCACATGTGCCTCGGGTGAGCGCCCAACGTCCGTTGAGTGATAGGCCGATGCGTATGGGGTTAGAAATTAGTAGGTGGATAAAAATGACTACAAAGAGTTCTCCTTACAGAACTTGATCACTAAACCAAATAATCCCTCCATCTCATGGGAGGAGGTGATGTACACAAACTCTCCATGGCACATATTATTGACTTATGTAGGAGTTACTATAGAATAAGGGGAAGCCTTAGATGAAGGAAAACATCAAAACATGCCTTTGGTACCTTAGAACTTCTAGAGGAAATGGCCAATATGAAAAAAAAATCACAATTAACTTCAACCATAAATGGGCTAAAAGCTAAAAACAATGTTGAAAAAGAACCTTTAGACATATACTACCCAAGATGTGGGAAAAAAACCTTTGAAAGAATGTCCTTTAGATATCACAGAAATGTACCTGATCTGTGTTGTCCTTGACCATGATACCAACCATTATACTCTCCTACCTTAGCTGAAAGAAATATTAAATTCCATAACTCAAGTAAATACAAAGGTAAACTTCATTCAAAGATCAAATAATCAGTCTATTTATGCCCCTAGACCTTCTCGAGAACCCCTGGATGATGCCATGGCCCAATCAGACTCCTCCACCAACTTGGGGACAACTTGATTAGACACCACAAAACTGGATGGTTTACCCACAACCACCACCATGGATGCCTCCATACAATTAGCAAGGTTGGGTACCACCATCCAATGCACATCCATGGCCAAACCAAAAATGGGCTCCCGGCATAATTCCTCCAAGCTTACACAACAACAACAAGCTTTAATTCCTCCACCAAAATAAAATTACCAGTAAGGGAAAAAAAAAAAACTCAACGTCAACCCAACCTGCCTCAAACCCCTAGAATATACAAATAATCGTAATTAATGAAGCGAGGATAGGGTGAAAAAATGAAGTTTAATATCATTAATAACTTACAGCTGAGATCTAGAAAAATAGTGAACAATCCTCCAATAGTTATCACTGAAATACCTGAGGAAAGTGAGAGGATACCTGAGGAAAGTGAGAGGGTAATTGAGGAAAGTGAGAAAATTGGACGTGTTCAACAAGCATGATACAATGGGCATAGTCAAGAAAAAAATAAGAATGTGCATGTATCTCCTTTCCTAGAAAGACTAAAAGAAATACAAAATGAGGAAGAAACAAAACTAGTTCAGGAGTTGAAAAGATGAATATTCAGGGCTCGGAGTCACTAGCTTAGTAACACTTGGTGGGGATATCCTGTAGCCTCCACATAGCATGCTTGTCAATGGGTGGAATATTCCCCTGCCACCATTGTCTTCTAATAACTTCCCTCATCTCAACCTTTCTATCCTCACTCAAGGAGAGGTGGACCAGGAAGAAGAAAATCCCTCGGCTAGGATATTCTGATTAGTAAAGACTTACCTAGTTCGGTTGGATGGATGATCATGATCCACCCACTTGAATGTGTTTTTGTTGCTGCTTGATTTGGTATTTTGTAAACCTTTAGGAAGCGCCTAGTTTTGTTTTCTCCTAATCTCAACCTAGGTTGTTTCTCACTTTCCTAGGATTGACCTATTTTGTTTGTGGTTTTGGGGTGTGTTCTCATACCTACCTCTTTTTACTTAAAGTTATCTAGTATCTCATTGAATTAATAATATATAGGATCTCTTTTTATTCAAAAAGATGAATATTGAGGTCTCACTTACGAGAGAAATAAGGGGAATTCCCAAATTAAACCATACCATTAGAAACCATTTCATAAAGACACCAGTAAGGAATAAGAAATACCTAAAAATAGTCAAAGTAAAAGGAAATATAGCTATCCTTGTAGTTGGAAAATGTTTCTCACCTAAATATGGGGATCATGGGAGTCCAGACATTACTATTTATGTGAATGGTCAGTCAATATTTAATGTTTTCGTGGATCTTGGTGATGCCATAAATGTCATAACAATAGACACATTCAATTTTTTGTGCTTGATAGGATTGCAGCCAACCAATACTGTCCTCAAATTGGTAGATCAGTCTATTTTTGTACTAGATGGAGCAATTGAGGATGTTATAGTCGTGGTTGAATCTTGGGAATATTCGGTATATTTTATGGTCTTACAACCTAAATCTCAAAATTTTGCATACCCAATCATCTTAGGAAGATCATGGTTTGCTAATGTTGTTGCATACATTAACTGTAGGTCGGAAACATAACAATTTAAAATGGGAAAAAAGAAAAGAATATTTCCGTTTATCCTCTTTCCCATCCATTGCCCATCCATATGTGGATATTTGTGAATGTGTGTGGGTAGATTTTTTGGACACTAAAAACATGATTTCTTCTTATCTGGACACCATTGCAGTGAAAAATCATATGGAAGAAATTGCTAAGACATACCCAATGTTGGATGAAGATGATACTGTGGCTATGGAAACTAGAACTATAGCTATGGAAATCCAAACCATGGCTATGGAAATGAATTTTTGGAACTTGGAATAAAATATCACCTTGTTAAGTGACATTTTTATGGAAGATTGTTAAGAAATCTATGATTACCATGAAGGACATACAACCATTGATTTTCATTGTCCTTTATCCAAGGTTGTATCCCTTGAAAACATGACTATTTTTCACATGCTACAACCTCATGCTTGTCCATTGAAATTTTTATTCTTGAAACATAAATTTATATTCTGAAAGACACTAAACAAGTAATTGTTGAATTAGGAAAAGAACTGGCCATTGGTAATAACTTAAAAGACAACCAAGAGACTAGGCTCATAGATATCTTGAGGGATCATTTGAAATATTTTTCTTGGGACTATAATGACATGAAAGTGATTCATATAAGAATATGTACTTATCATATTTACATTAAGGATGTTAAACCAGTCATAAAACCACACCATAGGATTAATCCAACACTTAGAGACATTATCAATAATGAAATAGAAAAACGTAGAGGGTAGGATTTATCTATCTAATATTTGATAGTCAGTGGGTATCACTACTCATTATAGTTCCCAAGAAAAATGGTAAGTGGATAATATGTATAGATTATAGTGAGCTTAATAAAGCCACTAAGAAAGATTACTTTTCCCTACCCTTTATCAACCAAGTTTTGGACAATTTGGTAGGTAATAAATACTTCTCCTTCTTGGATGGGTTCAGTGGATATAACCAAATCAGTATAGCACTTGCTGATCAAGATAAGACCACATTAACTTGTCCTTGGGGTAAATTTTCATATAGATTTCTACCATTTGGACTTTGTAACACACTTGCCACCTTTCAGAGAGTAGTTTTAGCTATTTTTACAAACCTCACCAATGACTATGTTGAATTTTATATGGATGATTTTACCATCCATGGGTCTACTTTTGAAGAATCCTTGAGTAATCTTGAAAAGGTGTTAACCAGATGTGAGAAAAACCAACTCTCCTTAAGTAATGAAATTTTTTTGATAATGGTTGATCAGGGAGTTGTCTTGGGTCATCATATTTCTACTAAGGGTATTCAAGTTGATCCTAAAAAGATATAAGTCATTACTAAATTTCCTACACCAACAAATCAGACTGATATCAAAAGTTTCCTTAGACATGTAGGATATTATAGATAGTTCATCAAATATTTTAGTAAGATTATTTCATCCATGTTCTCTCTACTAGCAAAAGAATGTGTTTTTGAATGTTCTCCTCAATGTAAAAAATATTTTGAAATTATAAATGAGAAATTTACCACTAACCTGATTTTGAGAGGACCCAATTGGGGACAACCTTTTCATATTCACATTGATGCTTCTAACATAAAAATGGGAGTTGTTCTTGGATAAAAGGATGAGGAAGACTAAATGTATGCCATTTATTTCATCACTGAAAATATGACCCCCACAGAGAGAAACTACACCACTATGAAAATGGAATTTCTAGTTGTTGTTTACTCTCCAAATAAATTCAAGCACTACATTATTGGATATAAAATTGTTTTTTATACTTACCATTCAGCCATAATATATTTGATAAACAAACCAGTAGTAGGGGAAGAATTATTAGGTGGTTAATTTTGTTCCAAGAATTTTACTTGACTATCATTGATAAAGATGGAAAGTATAAAGTTGTTGTTGAATTACTTTTGAGATTGAATATTTTAGGAAAAGGGGAGGAAATCCAATATCAATTTTCAAATGATCACTTTTTTGCAATATCAACACATCCTCCATGGTTTTTTGATCTTGCCAACTATCTAACTATAGGGAAGTTTCTAGCTTACTTTACTAGTAAAGAATGTAAAAGATTAGTCAAAAATAGTGCTACATACAAATGGTGTAATGGAATTTTTTTAAATGTTGTCTTGACATGATTCTTCACATGTGTGTTTAAGAAGATGAAGTGTATGACATACTGAGAGCTTGTCATGATGAACCTAGAGGAGGAAATTACTCAGTGAAAAGGACAATTCACAAGGTCCTTAGAGTTGGGTATTACTGGCCCTCTCTCCACAAATTTGTCAAGAAATATGTATGGAAATGTGATGCATGTCATATAATGGGGAAGCCTACATTGTCTACTGAAATTCCCCTCAATCCTCATCTGGTCTTAAGGCCATTTGAGAAGTGGGGAATTGATTTCGTTGGGCCTTTTGATCCCCCATCCTATGGAAAAGAGTACATGATGGTGTGTAATGACTATGTTACAAAATGGGTTGAGGTTCAAGCACTGACATCTTCTAATGAGGATGTTGTAGCTGAATTTTTGTACAACAAGATTATGCTAAGGTTTGGAGCTCCTAGAGCCATTGTATCTTATCAAGGACCTCAGTTTGTGTCCAACATGATTGAAGCCTTCTTGAAGATATACCAAATCAAGCATAAGAAATCATCACCATACCAACCTGAATCCAATGGGAAGGTGGGGGTCACAAAAAAGAGAATTGGAAAACATTCTAACTAAGGTTGTCAATGTTGATAGGAAAAAATGGGTGCCAAGATTTTGAAGTAGTTTGGGCATACAATACCACCTAGAAAACCACCACTAGTTTTTCCCCATATGAATTGGTATACGAGAAGAAGACACTACTTCCTATGGAATTTGAGTTGTAAACCTAGAGGACAACATTGAAGATTAGAATTGAGTTGGATGAAGCTCAATGTGAGAGAGTGATGCAATTGAATGAACTTGATGAAATGTGGATGGAGGCACAACAAAAAATGAAATCCTTCAACATCATAGAAAATCTTGGCATGATGCTCATATCAAAAATATAAGGTTCAATGAAGGAGATTGGGTCTTACTATTTGACTCAAAGTATCAAAAATTCAAAGGAAATTTGAGAACAAGATGGTTGGGACCCTATCAAATTGAAAATCTTATGATAATGGATCTATGATATTGTTTCCAATTGATGGTGACAGGAGAAATATTTTGGTTAATGACCATAGAATTAGGATGTATCAACATCCCTAGGATAAGGAAACTTTCACTAAGGACATGTTGTTGTGTGAAGAATTTGATTCATTGGAAGACTCCAGCTCTTCCCGCCATGAGTAGTTTGTTAGGAAAATTTAAATAAAGGAAGAAGATCATAGTTTCAATCCTCTTCCCCTATATTTAAAAAATACAAAAATATCTTTTATTTTTACATGAAAATAAAGGTTAGAGATGTCAATTATTGAAATGTGCATTGATCATGGTCATTTTTCCAATGTAGGAGGTGGAGCACTAATGTCCGGAGGAATGTTGAGCTAGTAAGGTGACATGTACTCACTTTTTCTATGAATATTAACTATTTTATAACTTCCAAAATTCTTTTATCCAAACAAAAACCAAATCTCATGGAGTTAAGTGGGGGAATAAGGAGTAATAATGGATGAGTAAAGGCATGTGTCACCTTTCTTAAGGAATGAAAAATGACATGAGTAGTCATGATGGCAATATGGGAATCGTGCGAAGAAATTAACACCTTAACACCTCAATGGGTACCATTCATTTTTCCGCCATCATTTTTTCTTACTTAATGCCATTATAAGCTTAAATTTAGTTCAAAATCTTCTACTGAAATTACATGCAAGTACTATATCTTTCTCATACACCGGTTTATATTTTCTCTGTGATTCCACCTAAACTAGTCCGTGCTATGGGGCGAAAGAAGAAATTAGAACTGAAATCTATGGAGCTATTACTATAGAGTTTCATCATCTCCCAAGTCTTCCATGATGCAGGTTGGTTATATTTTATTCACAAATTTGAGGGATTTGATGAATATTTAGTTGGATAATTTTTGTTGAATTTTGAGGAAACTTGCTCTCACCTAGGGGGAAATGAATTGAAATAGACAACCACATTGTTGCCATAATCTCTGGCCTCCTATATTTTGGGCTTAAGGTTGTAACTAACTCCCCACTTAAGGATTGAATATGACTGTTTCATGATGAAGGGAATATCTCCTTGAGATAATCATCATTCCTCATGGAATTTAAAAGGAATCGGGAGGGAGAAATTATAGGCCATTAGAAGGAAATTGCTACTTAGGTGAACAAGTATTTTATTTGTGATGGAAAACTATCGGTATTGGGAGGTGAAACATTGAAAATTCTAACTCATTTGAAGAAGGGTCAGAAAAACCCTGAGCTTAAGGTAAATCTTCCTGAGTACCTTGCAGATGTTGTTATCAAGGTAGGCCAAAAATACAAAAGTGGAGGAGGTAATGTTTCCATAAAAAACCAAGGGCTTATCCAGCTAATTTGCACACATCAGGATTTCGTAGACCTAAGAAAAATTTAGAGAAGATAGCTGTAGGGGATATTTCTAAGAATAAAAAAACTAAGAGGGCTCCTACACCAATTTCCTTAAAACTACCTCCTAGTTCTCATCCTAAGCTTGAATCGAATCCTCATCCTTCCAATGTGGTTATAGAAGAATCTGCAAGTGAGGAAAATCATCCCGCTCTTCCTTAAGCATCTAAAGATAAGATTACCCTTCCACCCTCTATTGATATTTCATTGAGACCAAGAAGGTTTTGTTCCTCAACGAAAACTTAAGTTTATCGGCTGTATTGTCTATTGAGGGTTCAACCCCAATTTTGAAGATATTTATGAAGTTGGTACTTCTTCTTCCCTTGGCGGATGATTGAAAGAGTATGAGCTCAAATCAAACATTCCAAGAGAAAATTCATACTACCGAGGTTTGGAGGTTCCTATCGAAGTTCCAGAAGATATTCTTATATCTCCAAAAAAATTATTGAAGCTACGAAACACTTTTGAAAGGAAATTGGACGCATTGACTCACAAAGGGATGAGGTCTTGAGGTAATACAAAAATGAAATTGAAACTTTTTGGGAGAAATTGAAAGGTATGGAAGAAACCCAATTTTCTATGAAAAATGAATTTGTACAAAGAAATGTGGAGAAAGTTAAATAAATAATTTTTTAAAAGTAGAAGTTGATAGTTTAAAGAGGAAAAATAATATTGGTTTGCAAGCATGGAATGATTTGTCCTCTCATTGTGACCAAATGTCCCTTTGAAATAAAGAGTTGGTCAAGGAAAATAAGAAACTTAAAGAAGAAGTTGAGTCAAGTTCGAATGCTAAGAAGAAATTAGAATCAATTGTTGAATCTGTTTGTCCTTTGTCTTGCAAACTTTTAGCTTGTAGAAAACCATCTTCTATCTATAGTTTGTTTCTTCAAGAACAATTTTATTCCTGGAAGTTACAAAGGATGTGTTATGGGGAACCTTATGAGGCTCCAGATGGGAAAACATTTTTGGAGATTTATCAAAGTTGTACTCTTGAAGTAAAAAATTTATTATGTGAATTTTATCTCCATAATATGTTGGTTACCAATGTTCCCAATTTCTTTATAAAATTTTCATTAGGAGAGTTTCAATTGAAATCCTTCTAGTCATTAGTGAGGAATCAAATTGTGTGGGAACAACAAATAGATATTTTTAATCAAGAGGCCAGGAATTTTGGTTTTTATATTAGGCCTACCCACCATAATGATGTTTCCATGAAGAAAGATTTTAGATATTTATATTATCAAGCTGGGATTGGTAAAAACACTTCAGAAGTATTGGCATAGTGTGTCTAGGAATTTGAAACTTATTTCCAGAAAAAAATTTGGTAAGGCTATGGAAGCACTGTGAGCTTACCATTAAAAATAAGAGAAGTTATTTCCCCACATAATATTAGTTGGAGTATGCACAGAGGAGATGCACTAGTTGAGATCATTCAACAATTGGTAGAAAAGGGAAACAATGAGTAAAAAAGGAATGGGTTGGTATGAAATTTAGGCCTCCCTTGGTTCTGAGTCCCATGACCACTTGGCAAAATAGTGCTCCATAGTCACATGACAATTTTAAGGCATGGGATGAGGTTATGTTGGAAACCCAAGGATGCAAGGGTACAAAAAAACAATATGTAGACCAATTTGAGGAATATGATATGGCACAACAGTTTGGTCAAAGGTTGGCACAAAAATAATTTTGCACAATGACATGTAAAAGGTAAAGTGCAAGGGAGATGATGAGTCCATGAATTGACTTATTATAACATCCATATAACTATATACTTTCTCCTAAATATGTTAATTAATGCATGGGAATGTTCTAAATAGTTGTATCCAAAGTAAAAGTGATGCATTTCTCCTTATTTTTCTCATGTAAACTAATTATCAATCCAAATCGCATTAAATTAATTTTTTAGTGATTATATGACATGTGTAGGTTGATAAGGCACATTTTCTACCACTTTTTATCGTTGCAGATTTGGATATCGAATCCTTTACCACTACGACATTTTGGAAGATTTACTCATAACAATCTACAAACAAGGACCCATGTTTTAGCAGAACTATAGGGTGTCATGGAATATTTATGAGGTTGTTATTAGTTAGTTTGTTTCCTACATTCATGACACTTGTTGTACTCATTCGTGTCTATAAGAAACCTAAAAAAAAAAATTACTTAAGAGTTAGAGATTTTGATACAAGTAATATATTAGTTGATAGTTATTTTTAGTTTCCAGAAGTATGTGATGAACTTGTTTGGAGTAATATAATCTATGTTATTTTGAGTATCTATTCATGTTAAGAACCTCAATCCCAAAGGAGAGAAAGGGCCCACTCTGACTGAGGATATTGGAGGATTGGTATTTTTGCATATCTTTATAGTTCTTTGAGTTTGAGTTTCAATATTTTTTTGAATGGTTTTTGAATGCAATTGTGTGTTTCCTTATTTCAGTAGATTTCCTTATTGTTATTTCCTTTAAATAAATTATTTCAATTGATTAAGCATTTCCTTTTAAAATCATTTCATTCCAGCAATGTTGTTTCAGTAGATTAAACACACTTTCTATATTTTGTTTTCCATTTCAGTAGCTTAGAACTGTATTTTCTTTCTGTAGATGAGTAGTGTAGAATAGAAATGAAACTAAAAAAACCCCCAAAAGAGAGAACCACCATATAACTAAGTTACATGCATCCTTGAACATGACCTTGGTTCATAATGACATCAACATTTGAACAAATTGATTAAATTATTTGAGTTACAATGACCCACCTGTCACACATATATCACCTTTTGATGTCTCTCCACTTCATCTCCATCAATAGAATAACCCTTCAACTCATGAGCATGTTACGGGGTGTCGATACATAATTAATAACCACTAGCATAACCAAACCTAATTTAGAGACATTTTTGCAACCATCTACTTTGTGCATACAACATGCTAAAACTTTTATACAACTAATATATTTTGTTAAAGACATACCCAAACCAACATAGGCATGCTACAACAATTTTGATTCTAGAAATCAGTTTATACCTCCATGCTAAAGTCATGATAAACATGTTATCTTAAATTTGACATGACACGAGAATGTTGAAAATAGTGTAACATATTTGCAATGGGATGCTCCTATGCTTCTAAAATTAAATAATTCTACCATATCCATTCTCAGTGAGTGAAATATATCCACACTTATTTACAATTAGATTAGTTCCCAAAAATCTTCTTAAAATAACGGAAATTATAAAAATTAAAATAAATTGGAGTTTGTTGTACATGCACAATACTCAAGTATTTATGTTTTGCAAATATCCTTCTAAGGGCTGATCTTTGACCAATTTTACCTCTTAGTAATGTTGATGTGTGATCCCGCATGGGCTTCTCCCTCCTTGTTTTATTCTTCTTTAGATAGGTGGGCTTCTTCGCATACCTCATCTTGGGTCTTTTGTTCTTGAACAACTCCTTTGTTTTCTACCTATTCCTTGGTAGGTGCTTGAATAAGATCTCCATTTACTACTAATTTCGTGGGAGTTTCTTGAATAAATTATTAATTTTCTACCTCTTTCTTTCGGAATTATTGAATTCCCTATTTCTTGTAGACTCCTCTTATTTTGTGTAATTACATTTTTATTTATTTATGTGAAGTTGTAGATGAAGTTCGAATATTTTACATGTCAATTCTCACTCATGTTTTAATGAGTGCAATAGTTCTTTCCCATTTTATTGGCCTATATGCCATCTTCCATATTATTGTTTGAAAAGTAGTCTTTAAAATTTTCATCCTTCTTTTTTAAGGACATATGATTATTTTGGATGGGCCTTATACTCCAACACATGGCCACGCAATGGTTATAATGCTTATTTCACTAAATCGGACATATTCTAGTGAATCTGGACTCCAGTATTACAAGTATTGGAAGAAATCCATCTCCATTTTTGCATATATTGGATTCCATTTTTGGCTATATTGGATTCCATTATTACTATTATTGGATTCCATTAGTAGCAATATTGGATTCAAATATTGTCATTATTGGACTTATTCAAGTTTGAATTTCGCTATTATTGGATTCTGATTTTGCTATTATTGGATTCCAATTTCCCTTTTATTGGACTCCAATTTCACTATTACTGGATTCCAATAACGTAATTAATGGATTCCAATTTCGTCACTAATGGAATCCAATTTCTAAATCTTGATTTTTGGATTTCAGTTTTTCTATTTTAGAATTTTTATTTTTTTATTATTTAATTCCCCATAAGGCTTGCGCCACCAACTTAGATAATCCAAGCATTTGCTAACTTACATAAGTCAAGCATTTGCTAACTTCCATAACCAAAGTGACCACTAACTCCAAGATAGTGTGTAAGTGATTGTTGTCATTTATGCCACATATCAATCTTAATATCATCATAAATATATGACTATTTATGCATACCTTATTCAAGCCAATAAATGTTAACGTTGAAAATCTTATCCTTGAACATCCTTGAATGGTGTTAAATTTGATGGTTGTTTAGATGTTTTTCTTGATTTTAGATGTAACATAATTTTAAATATTTCCTAGAATCGGCATGCATGACTCACATGTTTAAAAGGTGACCATCAATTTTTATATACATTTATATAAAAAAATTATTCATATATATAGTTAAAAAAATATGGAATTTTCATTTATAAATTTTTTAAGTAGTGTATAAGTGTGAGTGATTGCACTTACAAGTGCAATTGGTCACACATCTAAGTGTGAGCCTTGATTCACACTTCTCTTGACTTATACTTTTAAGTGTGAGTCTCGACTCACACTTCTAAGTGTGAGTCTCGACTTGCACTTCTAAGTGTGAGTCTCGACTCGCACTTCTAAGTGTCAGTCTTGACTCACACTTATAAGTGTGAGTCTTGATTTGCATAGCTAAGTGCAAGTCTTGATTGGCACAACTAAGTATGACAACTCACATGTCAAATAATTTTTAGGTAATGGTAATTTTTAACAATATCATTCAAAAATACAAAAAATATTTATTTATACACATTATTACGTATAAATTTCATTATTTTTGATATATGTTGATGTAGATTTTTATAATTTATATATAACTCTATATTAATAATTGACGGTTAAATATTAAATATGTAATTCCGTGTGAGGTTTATTAAAAATATTTGCAAGTATTTTATGGATACAATCAACAAAACATCTTAATGGGAGTTAATAATCACACGTCGAAATGCAAGCACAAGAATTAAGGGATTTTTTTACCCGAAGTATATGAGCAATTTTATTTACAGTATAAAATTATAATATAAAATTATTACATTAATTATTTACAATACCAAATGTAGTATTAATGATAACCATTTTGTAAGGAAAAATGCTAATTAATGTTATGGTTTCCTCAACATTAATTATCCATTAAAATGAGCTATGTAAAATTCACCATTTAAAATTACATGCGCCATTCAAAATATGTGCTCCTTTTGGAGCATGTAAATGTTATCACCATTTAATGTAAAGCAATGTAAAATCATATGCATTCCCTCTTAAATTTGCATGCCAATGAAATTGGAAGTTGTATTTTCAGTTACATATCACTATAAATAGATAGTTTTTGATTTTATATTTTTAACATTTTCCTTTCTATTCTCTTCATCAATGCATAAGCTTATTCATCAATAAAAAAATCTCACCAAGGAAAGTGTCAAAACTTTTTGCTCGATTTCTAGAAATGTTTTGATTTCATCTCGTGCAAAAATTAGTATGCATTTTCACCTTCATCCCCTCCAAAATTATGAAATTTTGTTAATGTAAAATTTTCCATAGGTGATTAGGGCTTATATCCATGTAGGGATTTTGTAGATAATTAAATGGAAGCAAGTTTTTATTCAATATTTTGTAGAAGCTAGTTTTTATATCAAATAAATAATTTCATAATATAGTAAACATTTGTTAGATTAGTGAAAGAGGACGTAATGGAGCACATATTGACAGATAAACGGTGAAGATTAATCTGTAATAACATGAGAGGAATATTTGTAGAATTTTTAAAAACCCATAACACCTGCCAAGAACTTACTCTTGTGTTTTGAGAAATAATCCTAGTGGTATGGATGGTGGATCTATTTGTACGGTAAAAAGGTGAATATCAGAATTGATTTATGGTCATGGTGGTGCGCAGGAATCGATGAGAAAATATATTAGATAAAATTGATATTATTTGTTTTTCCTTATTGTTTTCCATGAGATAGTCCTTTCTTGCACATACTCAGCAAAATTCAATGGCTATGATGTTGTTGACATTGTCAATGAAACTATTTTAGAAGATATTCATGTTAAGGAGTTTCCATTCAATGTGTTGGTATTGGATTGTAGTGACCTATTTGTGAAAACATATGGTAATGCAAGAGTAGGAGAACAAAATAGATTTTGGAGAATAAAAGAATGAATAAATATTTGTGAAAGGATAATTCTAGGAACAAGGAAAATCTAAGATTTTTCTTGTTATCTTTAATAGAAGCACCATTTTTACTACTGTGGAAGTAACATCTATCCTAAAAACTATTCACAAAATGTAAATTTTCTCTGTTTGGGTCGTGCCTATGTGATGTTTTTTCTTTTTCCACCTACCGGATTTCTCTCTTCTATGCTTCAATGTCATAATCTTCCTTAAGGGACTTTTTGTAAAAGGATGTGAGTCCTTTCAAAAACCCCATATTCACCCTTTTACAAAAAAATAGGCATAGTGGTTGTACATCAAAATATGTTTTTGTGGCATAACCTAGTAGATTATATGATGACAATATCTTACTTTATTTTGTTAAATCCTATTGAATGATAATTGTTAGTGCAAATCAGCAAACACCCACGGATGTTGATCGATTTCTAGTTTGATCATTCTAAACATCTAGTGTGATTGCACAACATTGAAACCTCTCTCCAAGTGTGGGACTTACAAAAATGAGAAAAGAATCTCCAGAGAAGGTTGGTTCCTCTTCCTAAACTACCTGCCACAAGTTGTTCCAGTGCGAGGCAAGCTAATCTAATCCTAATCTAACCTCCAAGGAGACAGGGAGAGAGAGAAAAGAGAAAAAAACAAAATCCTACACTAAAACAGTGATACACCAGAGAAGGAAAATGCTGAACATCTATCAAAACTACTATGAACACAGCTCCAACCTTGCAATGAACATTTAAACGTGCAAAAATACCTGCAATGAAGAGAGGCAAGAAGAAAACAAGCAAAAATGAGCAAGGATGGACAGATGCATCACAAAACATGTTTTTGTTGCTCCAGAAGTTTACACAGAACATCATTTTAATGGTAAAAGGAAAAAAATGCCATTACAGAGTAGGGGAGGAGGTTCAAACTCCATTTTCAACCCTGGGGAAGAAAATAAAGGAGAGCAGAGCAGAAAAGATGAACAACCCTTTGAAAAATGAGCCAAATCTGGCTTTTACAATGCATGGGTCGAGCCCAGGAGAGAGAAAACATGTAAAAATGTGGGAGCCATTCCTCATTGAATGAAGATGCATTAAAACAGCATGGGCATCCTTACAGACCCATGCCTTGACATTTTGGGTGTCTTTGAAGAATGCGACCCATTTTGCATTAAAACTGGTTGTTGAAACGTCACTTCTGGCCATTACCACGTGCCAGAGATGTTTCTTGATTTTCTCTCTCTAAACTGAACCAAAATGCAAGATTGACCCCAGAATCATGTAGATAATTTTTTAGGTTTCCATTTATATAAAGAACGTGAAAATCGAGCTCTGGATCGAAAGATATGGCGATTTGAAGTTTTAAGGCAAAAATAGGCCAAAATCGGATCGCGGGAAATTTTTTTGAATTTTTGACCCGTTTTGGTCTTTGGAAAATTTTGAATTTTTCTGTGCTCTACTACCCAAGTGCCACGTGGCACAATTTCATTGGGACGCGGGCCCTTCTTGACCATTTCCCTTTATTTTTGCCTTTGGAAAAATTTGCAAAATTTTCCGTCGGGCACGTGAGGTGAAGACACGTGGCTGGCGCTAATTAGATGCGGGCCTGTCTTTCCTAAATTTTCTCGTAGGTTGCTTTGAAATTTTGACTTGGACACGTGTCAAAACCCCATTGGATGTGGGTTTGACCCTCCAAAATTTCCTTGAGCTTTTCCAATTTCTGGCGCCACCTGGACATGTCGCGAGATTCTATTGGCTCGCAATAAGGGGGGCGGGCTAAAACACTCCTTTTGGATTTTTGGTGAAACACTTAGCCAAATTTCCAACTTTTTTTCCCCTTCTGACACGTGGCATGTTTTGATTCATCCGCGGGCCTCCTTGTCTCTTTGCGGCCTTTTCACCTTTTCGCGTCCCACGCGTCCCTCGCGTACTTTTGTCCCACTGTCCGGGATGAACATATCCTGCTTCAGCCGATTTGGGATTCCTTGTTCCTGTTTGTGGCTTTTTCACCTTTTCACGTCCCACGTGTCCCTCGCATACTTTTGTCCCAACTATCCCGCAGACTGCCTGGGACAAATATCTCCGAACCGCCCGAAATGGACTGTCTTTCAGCAAACCGGCCGATTCGCGTCCCACGCGTACCTCACGTACTTTTTTCCTAGCTATCCCAAAGCTGCGCAAAACAAAAGACTTAGACAATTTTCCCTTGTTTTTGGCCGTTTTGGTTTTTCACATCCCACGCGTCCCTATGTTCCAACTATCCCGCGGACATACGGGACAAAAATGTCGACTTAGCCGATTTTCTTGCTTTTTCGGCCCCAAGCTTGGTATGACGAACCTCAGTATGACCCGAACCCTTCAGACCGAAATGCTTTAAAACAGTCCTGTAACCTTATTTTTTGCATTTTTTCCATTTTCTCAACTTGTTGGGATTTCTTCTTGGATGGGAGAGTTAGAGAGAAGCGAGGGGACCCCAAAAACATGATTTTGGGCCTCGAATCAATCTACTTGCTCGGGACTGAATAATTTGATGCATGTTATCAAAATTACCTTGAGGGTGAATTTTGGATAACAATAATATCTCATTAATATGGTGTCGCATAAGCAAATTGACACTAAGCTAAAAATAATATTTTTCGGATTGTTTAAGCGATCCATAAGCTCAAAATATTATATGTGGAATTATTAGGTTACCTTAGCAAGTACTAAGCTCAAAAAATATTACTTTATTATCTCCTTTCTCGTGTATGAATTATATACCTTTCATTCAAATAAATAATTTATCCTCAACCCACCAATCAAAATATTTTTTTAATAAATTTTCAACTTCCTAATGTTTATATTTTATTTAAATAATTTTTATTTGGAATAGGGTTAAGTGAGGGTTTTGAAAGGGCCCAAAACCTTCTACAAAGAATAAGGGGGAGAGAAAAAGAAGAAAATAACTCCTACACCACACAAGGAAAGAGAAGAAGAAATCATGAAATCAAGAAGATAGGAAGCTGCATAGTTAGCAATAAATTGAATGAGAAGAAGAGCACCCTTAGCTATAACCAAAAGTAGTAAGAAGGTACTGATGAGAGAGGACAAGAGAAGATGCAATCCATAAAAAGCTACCGAAGAAGAAAGAAGATCTGCAAAAAGGTAACCACAAGAATAATAACATTTGATACTACCACCATGTAACCAAATTACTTAGAATATTTCCTTTCACGGGATCTAAAATGCATAGAAAAGGAAATTTTTCTCCATTTAACAATTGTCCATCCATCTCTATAATTAGGATCTACATTTTCATCTATGTGAGGTGGAATTTAAAGCTTTGAAGTAGCCAAGAACCCATCATTGGGTTTATCAGAAGTGGAACTGGTATTAGCGCAATCATTACCAGTACCTCAAAGCAACACTTGATCCATCAAAATAGTTGTATCACTGCCCATTGAAGCATACAACGATAGGATGGAAACCTTATATTTTTGACCTACATATCAACAACATACTCAGGTTCCTCTTTAAGGAAAAGAAGGTTTTGGTGAGCATCCTTCCACCAAGAGACCTTTTCATTTTTAGCTTTTGCTTGACCACCAGACAAGCAACAGTGAGATGACCAATGTTAAAACATTTTCTACATCTAAAGGGTAGGCCTTCGTAGTCCAGGGGTTGTGACCAAACCCTCTCACGCACTTTGAGATCAATAGAAGTAGGTAGATCCAACAAAGTATCCTAGATCCACCAATATCCATGCAAAAGTAGTATGAGAAAAGGTATCTGTATTGGAATCGATGGATAAAAATTTACCCAAATAATTACGAATAGCAATTAAACTATAATTTCCCAAAAATTACAATGGCAAATGGGGCAAACAAATCTAAACTAGTTTTATGCTGAAAGAAGTAGTGAGTGGATTAAAAGTTGGGAACCATGGTTTCATCAACAAATGATGATTTTGTAGTTCCCAGAGCTTTGAGAGGATAATATCCTTAGCATTATCGAACTGAAATCCACAATTAAAAATCCTCTTTTCAAAGGTAAAGTTTTATCCTACTTGAAAAAATGGGACGCTTGATTTGTAAAGATCCACAAATGAAGATGTGGAAGACCAGGCCATAGCCAATTGAAGAAACAAATCATATATTTGGAAGATAAGAACTCCTCGTTCTCAAGCACAAAGTCTCCAAGAATGACCGGCAGAGTGGATTTGGGGGTAAAGAGAGGTTTAGATAATGAGGAAACCAAAGAAGTCAGTATACGAGTGTTTCCAAAGTAGTAGCGAGAAAAAGGAGCATCATCAGTAAGCAGAACAACATAGGGTAAATAACCCTTCGCACAAAGACTGACGCCATCTAAATCTGCAAGGAATTCATCGAAAACAGACTTCTACTCAAAGGTAGAGCCATGGATGGAAAATAAGCTCACGGAAGAGACACCTCCACCGCCATCATGTAGACAAGGGTTCGGGAGAAAAATTTAGGGCTTGCATAGACACATTTTTATTTAAATATTTTTTAATCTCAAAACTTATTTATATTTTTCTCCACTTACTAGTTAGTATTGATTTGAAAAATATGAGGCCTTGTTGCAACGATGATTTATTCTATTTAATAAAAAACAAAATTCTAAGAAAGATATTTGTCTAATATTTAAATAATATATGAGATTTAGAAAAAAAAACGTTATTAGAATATTCACTACATTTAATGTTTATCCAAAAAGGAAGATGTATTTGCATGCTTGGACAAGTGACACATCGAAAGTAGTACCTTATTTATAAAAATTAATAAAATTTATTTAATAAAACACATTATAAAAATTTATAAATTAAAGCCCATCCCACTCCTTATATATTTTTTATTATTTATTTTTGCTAGTCAAAAATTTAATCTTTTCTTTATCCCTATTTGCAATAAAAATTAGATTTGTAAGTTAAATTTTATAAAATACAATTTTTTCTATGTTTGTATTAAAATTTTTAACAATAATTTTTTTTATATGGATTATATTGTGTTAAAGACAAGAAAAATAATACTATTATTAGTTACTATTATTGTGATAAATCTTTTAACTGATTTATTTCGGCTATTCCATTTAATAGAAAACTTTTATCTTTATGTAGGCATGTTCAACTTGTAAAATTGTGGTTATTTTTTTATTGCACCTGAAAAATATAACATATTATGTATTTAAAAATTCCACTTATATTGCTGCAATATTTTCAAGCATAATATGATTCTAGATCACTCAATTTTTTTCCAAAGAATTCTATATTTGATGCATAATTTTTTTTTGTCTTCTATCTGAATTTTAACGTGGGTATTTACAATATGTGCAACATTAAAATTGGTTACTTATAGTATATACATATTTTATGCATTCAAAATCATTACGTAGGGGCATTTTTTGGATGTCGGCATACCGTATGTGCATAATTTATACATTAAGTATTGGTACATTCTACTTTCTAGAAAAATTTAAAGTGGTTATTCTTAGCAATATAAAGCACGTAATGCAAAAATTTATAGAAATTTTTAAAACAATTACACAACTAGCACATCTCCCAACCCTAAGGCATGAACTTCTTGTTTTGTCTTGTTGAATTTAAAATATCGTTAAAAATTACTATTAACAAGGTTTATTAAATATACGTGAACATAATGATTGGATACTTTATATAGGGATTAAGGCACCTAGAAACCTTACAATAGAATGCATCGTGAGCATTACTAAGACGTAACAAAAAAGAAACAGAAAAAATGGGTAAAACAACTTATCCCAAAATAAAGTAAAACACATAAATACAAGGAAAATCGTAAAACATGGAGGGGAAAACATTCCAAATGATACATTTGACAAACAATCAAATAAAATCTCTAAGAGCCAAGGGACTAGTTAGTCTTCAAACATTTGTACTCCTCTCGGTTGAAGCTCTTCCTTTCCTTTAATATGATCATCCTGCTATCTCATGCTAGGGATGTCAACTTGAACCTACTCTTCCTCATCAAAACTACTAAGATGGATATTATAGCTTTGAACTTTGTGTCCTTTCTCTAGCTTGACCACATGTACCTATAACTCCAAATCAAAACTTTTAATCTTGAACATCGTCATCCTAATAGATTTTTGGGTGATGCAAATTTTCTTATATTTGTCGATGCAATGCATGAAACTATTTCCCATATTCATTCCAACTTTGCCTAAGGCCTCCATATCCCTTTCTAGCTGACTCATCCCGAGAGAAATTTTATCAAAATACACATTCCAACCCAAATCCACTCTCTCTTTCCCTTTAGAAAACTCTCATTCGGCATAAATCAAAGAACCTGTAGCCCTAGTACCAATATTTCCATTCCCTTGAGATGTCATACTCATCTATCTTTGTTTCACCCGATTCTTAGATTCTTTCTTTGAAGTGTTGACAAAATAGATAGGGTAAGCGGGTGTAGGAGGAATACCTATTCAAATGTTGGTTGATGGGTTATTGAGCGCATATGACTTACGGATCCATAGCTGATCATGAGAGCTTATTTTTGGCTAGGAGGAACTACACCGTAATGAAAAGCAAGACCACCATAAGGGATTAAACAATATGGGCGGTGAACTTCCTAGCGTATGCTAAATCCGAAAAGTGTGATACTTCTAGATGGTTGTTAGCCTTTGTTTTAAACAATTTCATAATTTAAACAAAGTAAATCCTATTGTAATTTGAAATGATTTAGGTATCTCACTTAAAATACAATAAGAAATAGATGTAGTCTAACAGGATAAGTAGAATAGAATCAAGGTCAAATGGTGGTTTTGGGTCTCTGGGTGTGTGACAGAGGTCTCAAGTAGATCACAGTGAATGAGGGTGAGATGAAATTTTGTGGGTAGGTCTCTGTTCGGGAGTTTTGAGTAAATACAAAGACCAATGTTTGTCATGGGTGACTGACGACATTGGTGCTGTAGGTGCCGATTCTTGTGAGATCTGGAAATGTCATAGAACAAGTTGTGGTCTCCTTTTTGATTACATAAAGGACTTTGGTTGGTCGGGGTGAGGTATTGGGTGATTTGGGTAAGATTTTTGAGGTTTTAATGGGTATATGGAGGTGAAAATGTTGAAGAAGGTCAATAGGGGGCAAGGTAAACAATGGATGATAAACTGATGATGAAAATGAAATAAACCAAAAAAGTGTGACATTATACTTAGTTGGATTTCAGTCATGAATGCTTGTGTGTGAGGGATGGAGGTGCTAATGAGGGGTTTGAAAGTTGTAAGTGATCACCAACTGAAAAAACTCTTCTACATGGGTTGCATTTACACTCCTCTTTGCTTGGATAGATCGAGATCATGGTGGGATGGTCAAAATGCGAAGAAGATGCTCAATCTCCTTACTTGCATGTGGGTTTTTCTAGAATTCACTCTTTGAAGATGCGTTATCTCTCCGAGATGTGTTCTACTTGTCAACCTTTTCCCAATGTTTTCTAACCTTGAGAATAAGGTTGTTTTGGTGTTAAAAGGGTAACCGAAGCGGTGGTTCCATCTCAATCGGTGATGGTTAGGGGTAACCGACGTCGGTCAAGGAGGGATTTCCTAGGTTTACTAAACTAGGGAGATCCTCTTGATTTCGTTTGATCTTGTGTCATTATCCCATGGATTAGACCTGGAAGCTTCTTGTGAGCATGTGGGAAGGTGGTTAGAGGGAATGTAGGCATTGATTTTTAGGGTTTGGGTAAGTCTTAGTTAGTTATGGCAACTTACTAAGAATAATTCTTAGGTTGAGTTGGCTTGGTGAGGTGTTTAAGTGAAGCTGTATGTGTGGATATTATTTAAATAAGATATTTAAATAATAAATATAGTGAGGATAATGAATTAATTTAATTTAATTAATTAAATTAATATTAGTGGGGTGAAGGGGGCCATGGGTAGGTAAATGTAAAAAGGGTGCTTATTGGTCATGGGACGAAAGGGAGTGTGACCTAATTTTAGTGTCTAATTTTTTCCCTTTTTGTTGCGTAGCTTGTATTGGTAAGCAACGCTAACAAAAATAAGATGTGGTTGCCCCATGTGTGGGTGAAGATGATCCCCCTCAAACCAGGAAATGACGAGGCACCAGTGCAGGCGATGAGTGGTTTGATAAAAGGTAAATGTGAGGAAAAGGTAGGTGGGCACAAGGGAAAAGGGTGAAAGGTCTAATCGATAAATCTAGGTAATGGGTTAGGGTCAAAGGTAGCAACAGTCAAACACACGCACACGTATAAACTGCAGCATGCTATCGGGTTGAAGAGCAGGAAAACTCTACATCATCTAAGGTCGATAAATTTATCTAGACAAGGTTGAAGTGAATCCAGTATCCAAGGTATAGGATATGGTCAGGAAACACAATGTAGGTTAGGTGTAGGAATGTTTAGGTATGTTCTAGTACACCAAAGGTAGGGTCAGGATAAACGGTCATGACAATAGGCTAGGTAAGGTCATTAGGTCAATCAACATAGGTAATAGTGCCACAAGGTATAGTGAACACATGAGATCAAAGGTCACTAGCGATGATCCATGACGAAATATCTATGTCCAGGTATGGGTAAAATAACGAGTCCCCAAAGGAGGACAAGAGAAGGTAGGAAAGTGAGGAGGTATAGAAAGGTAAGGTAAATAGGTTGGGTACAGGTGGGGTGGGGTAAAGGATCAAGGTAAAGGGTGGGGTAAAAGGGAAAATTAAGGGCAATGTGTAGGTAATGGTGGTGATGGTGGTCATGGATAAGCGATGTTGGTGTCTACGAAACCGGTGACGGTGAGGTAGGCACGCGATCGATGTCGGTCAAGGGGAACCGAGCGTCAATTAGGTCGGGTTTGTTATAAAAACAAAAATTCTGCATTATTATTATTCATTTTTATTTATGAAGTGAAGAAATGACAAAAAGAGAGAAAAGAAAGAAAAGTGTTTGGAGGAAACGGGATAGTGAGTTGGTAGTTTGATTTGACAAGGGTTAGGTTGGTGAGTAGCGGGTCCACGGGATTAGGGTGAGAGATTTGATTGGTCGGAGGTTGTGAGTAGTTATTTAGTGATGGCAGAGGCTGGAGAGGGATCGGGTAGACCACCCACACAATGGCTAGATGTGCCACCGAGACGGTAGAAATGTGATGAGATAAGTGCTTAACTCTAGATTGGTGATTAGATAGATTAGATGTTTTGAGGATTTTCATTTGTAGGGTTTTGTGGGTGGTTAAAAATAAAATGTGGGTATGGGGGAATAACGGGGAAAAAAAAGAGAGGGGGAGAGTAGTAAATTATATAGGTGGGGTGGGGTAGGGGTAGTGTTGGTCATTTTAGGTGGGGTAAAAGGCGGGTGGGAGATTTTTTAAAAAGGGGGTTTGGGAAGTAATGGAATTTTCTATGACGGTGACTAAAGTGTTGGTCAAGCTTGGCCGACATCGGTTACAAAGCAGTGACCGATTCGGTTAAGTGGTAACCGTGGTCGGTAAAAATGAGTCGATAGCGGTCACCAAATAGGTGATCGATGCCATTTAAAGCTAACCAAAGTCGGTTAGAATAAAGCGGTACTCGTTAGGCTTTTAGGCACAAGGGTGAAAAAGTGATGTAGGTTAAGTAGTTGAGATGGGTAGGTTAAAAATAGGGTGGAGGGTAATGATAAGTGGTGAATATGGTCACGATTAATGTCGTGCTTGGAATGGATGTAGGGAGAGCACATTTACACATGCAAAACAGGGTTTCACCTTTCTTTGGTGACATTGTGCAGCTTAGCAACCCCTTTGGATCTGTAACATGTGGAGGAAGTGGGGTTGAGTGGGATTTGGCACTACTGACAAGTTGCTCGGAATCCCAACTTGATGGTTGTGCTCATCGATAGATGGGACTCCGTGACCAACATGTTCCACCTTCGACGGGTGAGATGATTATCACCCAGAGGACGTGTTCCATTTTGCGGTTACCCATATTGGGTGCCTAGGTTTACTCTATCTCCTCTGAGGCATTAGAGGATCCGATCGGAGATAGCTTTTGGTGAGGGGCACCTTTGGATCCGAGATTTTGTAGTGCGGTTTGAGCTATGGAGAGATGTACCTAGTCTGCGTGAGAGACGAGGCTAGTGCTTCTATTCATGGAGGTAGTGTGCTACTATGCACTACGAGATATAGAGGGTGAACACTTTCCCGAATAACTAATGGGGGTGCTCCACGATATGATGGTAGAGGGGACCCGGTTTACACTGGGAACCAAAATTCTTGAGTGCAACTATCTTGAGAGTTTTGGGCATACGGGTGGTTACGCAAGTTTAGCTTTGTGCTTTACATTCATACTACACTGCTTTGTGCCTATGAACATATAGTCTATTTTTGACCTATAGAGATTCCCTAAGCGAGATGCATTCCTAGTAAGATGTTTGGGTGGAATACAAGAGACGGGTGCCGATTTTAGGAGAGTGGAGATTGAATAGGCCGACATATGATGTGGCCCATTTTGGCGATTGTTGGAGGGTTATCCGGAGTGGACGTTATCTAGAGGCCATATGCGGGATTCCCCTCATATAGGCACATGCATGAGGAGCTAGTTGAGCTCCAACTAGTGAGGTGGATATAGGGTCATTGTGTTAGGGAGGGTGAGATGATCCCGATAGACGAGGTGGTGTGGCGGCGATTCGGGATCGTATAGGACATTCTTCCATCCTTCCCACAAGTATCGAGAAATGATGTGGAGAGGCATCTACCTCTACCACAACCTACAATGCCTACGGGGAGGAGGAGGATCTATTGGATCGATGGATAGATGACGTTGGATGTACAAAGCAGTACAAGCGGTTGTAGGTGTCTTAGTTATGAGCCATACCACCTAGCACCGAGGCAAAATGGACCTAGCTACCATTATAATGTAGAGATATGCCCTATAGGGGTAGGTAGCGACACCGATTACCCGAGATAGGTATACTTGTAGACACAACTGGAGAGGTTAGAGGAAAAGGTAGTAGAGCTAAGAGTATAGGTGGTTAGTCTACAGGTCCAGATGGTGGAGGGAGAGGATGGAGGAGATGGAGGAGATAGAGATAGAGATGGTCATGTGACAACCTTAATAGCTCAGGTGGCAGGTTTAAAGGGCTAGTTAGCCATATCCCGGGAAAATATTGGGGCCTCACATGCCCAAATACGGGGGCAGTGGAGCGGGGCACCACCACGAGGCATAATGAGCGAGTCCCGATTCACGGGCCGGTGTAGGACGAGTTGTTATAGGGCGAGTCACTGCACAGGTGGGTATAGGGGCCGAGACCTGTGGGACCACCACGAGGCGTACCTATATCCATGTTATGGGATGCCCTAGGCGAGGTGAAATATTATCGAGGACCATCTCATGGTGGCCAGGATATAATTCCTATCTTCTGAGAGAGAAAGTACAGGCACAAGTTGTCCAGTGAGGAGGGACGACATCCCCACGCATAGTGTGGAGATCACATGAGTTCAACGAGCTTTGAGGCCCGATCGGGAGAGGCCACCAGCACATGGAAACCATCACTAAGTGATGTACCATAAGGGAAACAGGAGGCCAAGGGTGTAGGTGACACGAGATGGAGGACATCCGATGAGATGCGATATGTGGTCACCTGATTTTTTATGTATACTAGTGATTTTTGATATATATGCCAACCTGCACTGCCGAAGATAGTTGTATTTTTATCACATACTGGCCTACGTGCCAAAGATAGTGAGGATGTACGAGTGATTTTGTATATTTTGAGCATATACCGGCCTACGTGTTGAAGAGATTTTGTATTTGATTCATTCATTCTTTTTGTATATATGAGACCGGCCTGCATGCCGATGAAATTTTTTATTGTATATCGGCCTACGTGACGACATTTTTGAGATGATAGACATGACTAGGTAGACATGTATATATATTGAGATACACATTTATTGATTTATATGATGAGATACATGGTATTTTGTGATTTGTTGATGTGTTTATGAGACATTAGTTTATGGCTTGTGTTAGATGAGATATGGATTTATTACTTTGATATAGATTGAAATTAGGTGAGTTAGGAATGATGGAGTTAGGTTGGTTTAGGCATGGATCGAGTCAAGTTATAGGCATGGATCGAGTCAGGTTATAGGCATGGTTGAGTCAGGTTATAAGCATGGTTGAGTCAGGTTGGGTTAGACATGGTCAAGTTGAAAGTAGGTTTATGATTCATTATTTTGGAAATGAATGATACTATAGGTCATATGTGAAATATTCTATAATCTATGCATAGTGATGATAGAGAGATGGTAGGTGTAATAAATGTATGTTGTGGTAAGCAACTTGTTATGTACGTGGCTTAGTTTCCAATTTTGTTATAAAAGAGGAACTAAGTGAAATGTCTTGTAAATGGTGAGTTAGGAATGGTTGGTGAATTGTTTTAGGGTAGAGAATGGCTGAGCAAACCTCCAAGGGCCCCATGCCTTCGGAGTGCTTCCTACATAGTCCCGATGAAAAGGGACCTCAGGCCGATGTAGTTCTCCCATGAGCTAGGGAAGAATATGAAAAATGAGTTGGTAGGTTTTAGGGCATGTTGTGGGTTTAGGTGTAATAGGTGTGGGTAGATTATAGGTAAAAGGATGTAGGTGAAGGTGATTATGGTGAAAGGGGATGATAACCCCAAAGGTAACAATCAAGGACCAACTCGGGTATAAGGTAATCAAAATGTAAACAAATATGGTTAAAAGATAAGAGGGGGAAGGAAATAAATCGACCTCGGTGGGTAGGATCATACAGAGTAGATTATACCTTGAAGGGGGTGATGAACATATGATCCTAAAGACATTGCACGATTGACTATTCTACGGTGAAAGTAGTCACAAGATCACCAAATGTCTAAATTCCAAGATATCCCTTGAGGAAATTGAGGAAATGAGAGTGGAAATGGTAAAGAGGGTGAAAGGTAGTTAAATTTATATGTTTTGAGTAACCTGGGCTTTTGGGAAAGGGGTCCTAGGTCACGGTGGGCAAGTCCATGACTAATTTTTATTTTATTTTGATAGACTGATTGATGCGGGAAGTCTATATGGGATAAATAATATGGTACTCCTTGAGGTCTTCATGAAGTTGATCGATGCGGGAAGATTTGGTTTCTCTCATTTTTTAAATCTTCACATAGTTGTCCTTCGAGGAGTAGTCTATTTATAGCAGCAATTTGGTCAAGAGGAAGATGTCCTTTTGAGGGAGTCATATTTTTATTAGAAGTTTGACTCAAGGATTTTGGTCCTATGTTAGGTCTTTGAAATCATGGACAAGACCAAGGTGGAGGATAGGACTCTTGTTCAAAAGGAAAGGTGGAATGACCATGGGATCTCATCTAAAGGTAGATAAAAAGTATCCATGAGAATCATGCTATGTGTAATGCCTTGGTAGACATATTCAAGAGAAGATAACAAGTGACAAGTACTTACATGATTCTTGTTTAATCTTTGGGGAGGTGTATGGAGCGGGTAGTGCTAAAGGGATGAGCCTATAAAGACACAAATGGTGAGGTAGGACAACAAGTCAACAATAGAATGGTCAAAGATGTAATGTGTTAAGGGGCTCAGGTTTAGGTTTACCATCAAGTGAAGATAAACGATAGGCACCTGATCCATAAGTATGAGTTACGATGTATGGTCCAAGCCAATTAGGATAAAAATTGCCCCGTTTACTTTTTTCTTCTTTGGTTACGTGTTGATTTTCTTTCAAGACAAGGTCACCGACTTGGAAGGTTTGTTCATGAACACGTTTGTCATAAGAACGTTTGATACATTGTTGGTAAACTTGAAGGTGATCTAGAGCATTAAGATGATGTTCATCTAATAACTCTAGTTGTGTTAAGCAGTCCTGAAGAAAGTCATCATCAGTAAGCATGTCATGGAGAGAAATGTGAAGTGAGGGGATCTGGACTTTGAGAGGTAGAATAGCCTCTGTATCGTAGACCAGCGAAAAGGGTGTGGCCAAAAGGAATGTGCATATATCAATCCTTCCCAGTGATCGTCAACCACTTTCATGAGAATTTTGTTGAGGGTTTTTTTAGTGGATTTGGCTTGGCCATTGGTTTATGGGTAATAAGGTGATGAGAAACTAATTTGAATCGAAGGCATTGCACAATTTTTGTAATGTTTTGTTTTTAAAAAATTTTCCATTATCGGTGATGAGGCGATGAGGAACACCAAAGTGAAAAATGATGTGATGGTTAATGAACTCACATATTTTCTCAGCTTTTGTGGAGATGAGTGGTATGGCTTCTACCCATTTTGTGTAGTATTTGGTAGCGAGTTATTATCCATTGATGGCGTTGGCAAGAATGGGGATTTATTTTCTCGACAAGATCCAAACCCCATTGAGAGAAGGGCCAAATGTCATGAGCAGCTTTGTAAGGCATGATTGGATGTACGATGAAGGTTGGAATGTTATTGGCATTTTATACAACATTTGACATAGTCGCAACAATCATGGTTAAGGGTCGGCTAGTAATAGCCTAGGTGAAGAATACACTTAGCAATAGAAAGGCCACTAAAGTGACCTCCACATATGCCATCATAAACCTCCTTAATGGTATAAGGAATTTCAAAACTTGTGAGACATCATAAGATAATACCATCAAAGTCACGCTTATAGAGGAGTCCCCCAAAATGATGAAATGGGAGACATTTTTAAGAAAGGCACATTTTAAGATTACGAGTGAGACTAGGATATAAGATGGAGAGAGAAAGTTAGTCAAAGTATTGTTTATACCAAAGGTAACTCGGGTGCACGGGATGTCGGTTCGAGCAAGTAAACATCGTGAGGTAAATAAGAAGGTGAATGGAGGCATTGTATGGTGAAAAAAATTGGAATTGTCGGGAAGCGGGTATTTGGGAAGCTAAGCGAGGCCATGGTATCTACAAATTTGTTGGTTGAATGTGGGATGGTTTGAAAGGTGTAACGATCAAAGGTGGTCAAAAGTATGTTGACATGTTGCTTATAATTTTGAAGTATCTTGTTACAACATTGATACATACCATTGACTTGGTTTACGACCAATTGTGAATCACCAAAGATGTTGATTGATTTGACATCTAGGGCATAGGTGGCTTGGAGACCTGAAAGTACGAGTGCTTCGTATTCTGTAATATTGTTGGTGCATTCAAATTCTAGTTTGAAAGACAAACGCATGGGTTCTCCATCAAGAGGAATGAGGATAATACCAGCTTCGCCCCCATGCCGACACTTTGAACTGTAAAAGAAAAGTGTCATTTGGTAAGGGTTCATCCGGGGATAGGGTAGCAATTGACTCATCCGGAAAGTCAAAATTGGAGGGCTAATCCTAGGAAATAGGTGCATCGGCTAATTTGTTGGTGATAGCTTGGCCCTTGATGGAATTTTAATTAATGAATTCGAGGTCAAGATCAGCTAAAAGCATAAGCCATCACGTGACACACTAATTTTGATAAGGTTTGGTGTACATGAAGTGTAAGGGATCAATTTTGGTCACAACATAGGTTTTGTGGTTGAGTAGGTAATGGCAGATTTTGGTGGCAATGAAAACTAAGGCTAAGAAAAGTTTTTCTAAATGGTTGTATCAGGTTTCATAGTCCAAAAGAGTACAACTTATGTAATAAACTACCTGCTCCTGTGTTGTTCATCACGATGAGTGAGCATGGCTCCCAAGGAATGATCAAGTGAAGCTTGAGATATGTATAGGTAAAAGGTTGATCATCTTTAGGTGGAATGAGTACGCAGTGGTTAGAGAAGGTATTGTTTTAGGGCCTCAAAAGCTTTATGACAGTCATCATCCCATTTAAAGGAGACATCCTTCTTGAGAAAATGATTAAATGGTTGGCACCGATCGAGATAAATTTGAAATGAAATAGAAAATGGACTGAAATTTACCTTGCAGTCTGAGTTGGAAAAGTTTAATAAAGCGGAGGCATTTCAAGAATGGCCTTGACTTTAGTAGGGTTAACTCCTATACCATGAATGGAAACAATAAATCCTAAGAGCTTTCCCGAGAGGCGAGAAGACACACTTCTTAGGTGAAGGAGGACGTAATATTTAATGAGGTGGTCAAATATGGTTTTGAAAGAGACAAGTTTCGGGAGCGACATTTAGATTTGGCCAAGATATCATCCACATAATCCTCTAAAATGCGATGCATGATATCATGGAATATATAAGTCATAACACGCTAATATGTGGCACCAACATTTTAAGGCCAAAGGGCATGTCTTGATAGCAAAAGGTCCCCAAGGGGTGATGAATTCGGTCTTTTGTTGATCTTATGTGACAAGAAAAATTTGGTTATAACCCAAGAAGCTATCCATGAGTGATAACATCTTATGACCAGTGTGAGGTCAACCATTGATCAATACCGGGAAAGGGAAAGTTATCTTTCGGGTAGGCTAGGTTGAGGTCACTGAGAATTCCATGTAAACATAGAGTCCCCTATTGCTTTAGTAATGTGGGAAAATGTTAGAAATCCAATGACAATAATCAATGGGTAAGATGAAGGACATGGAAAGAAGGTGCTAAAGTTCTTCTTTGTGACGAGAAGAGCAATGCGCGAGGGTGCATTTTCCTCAGCTTTTGTTTGATAGCTTTGGCATCAAGAATGGTTACGATATTGTGGACCACTATGGTGGGGTCAATATCAGGCATGTCTACGTAAGACCAAGTGAAAGCGTGGTTATGATCTCTGAGAAAATAAGTGATGGCTTCCTATTCAGCAGCATCTAAATATTGTCCGATCTTTAGGATGTGCGGGTCATCCTAAGTATGAATGTTGATCTTGATAGTCGATTCATTCAACATGGTTTGCATCTCAGAGGGTAACAATGAGATGAATATATGAGTCTTCTACACCAAGGTAGGTGAGTATGGATTCATCATCCTGACATTGAACAACGTTAATTGAAGGTGTATCATCATCGATCATTTTAGGATACAGGAAGGGAAGAGTGGAAGGGGCCTCTCCCTCGCATTGATAAGTCAAATGCCCAAATAAAATGATGTTTATGAAAAAAAAAAAGTTAGGAGGGATAGATTTAGGATCCATCGACTCCGTCGGGGGGTGATAATGAAGGTGGAGTAGGTGAAGGTGATGATGAAGATGAAGGTGGAGAAGGGTTAGGGTCCTCAATGAGTTCAATGCGGGCCTGTTTGGTAGGAGGTTCGGGGAAGCTGATACCACTATGGTTGTTATGTTTGTGGGTGGTACATGGAATAATGGTATGGTGGCCTTGCTCATAAAATCCAAAACCAAACCCCTTCCATGTACAACGGTGTAAGAAGGTGTGGGTGAAACGGAGATTGGTAAGTGATTGGAAACCAGTAGAAAATGGGTGGGTTTGTGATGGTGGTTCTAGTGTGTAAGTGGTAGCATCAATTCCCCATAGGTGAGACCATTATGAAGATGAGGAGGACCATGAAGGAGGAATTCTCCTATACAAAGTGATCATAGTGATGGTGTTGGTGAAGGCTTCTATACTCTTCCGAGTAAGGAATGTGTTGACACTATATAGGTGGTACTCCCCAGTGAGGCATTGAAAAACACCTTCCAAGGATCAATGGTTGGTAAGTAGGTATGGAATGGATGATGTGTCGAATTCGATGCGGAGGTGGAGTTAATGGATTGGGAAGCTAACGAATCAGTCGTGGAGGTTATGGAAGTGGTAGGAATGGAGGAGGTATGTACGGTAGAAGTAGTAGTTGTCTTGGTAGGTGGAGGTGTAGGTGAAGTGGTAGTGGTTGCGAAGGTAGACGGATTGATAGGTATGAGAACATAATTGGTTCGTTAAATAATGTTGCATGTTTTGAAAGGTTATGGGTTAACTAGAATGGTATAATTGTGTCCTTCGTGTTCAAACTTTACACAACGATGCAAAGTGGAAGGAACACAACCCATGACATGGATCCGTGAGTCGCTAAGTAATAAGTTATATTGGAATTCACCCTCCAAAACGTAAAATAATTATGGAATAGTGTGGGGACCCATGGGCACATGGAGGATGAAAGTTCCTAATGTATAGGTTATAGTGTCATTGAATGAATGCAACATGACTAGATTTTTATGCATGAAATTGTCGGTATTTACATTTGACCAAATGTATGGGATGAAATGATGTTAATGCTATCACCTCCATCAATCATCACACGATGTACACATATGTCATTAATGTGGATGGAGATGAAGAGGGTGGAGTGCAGGTCATTGTTTAGGTGTGGCTCGATCTCTTCCTCCGAGAAGCTAAGGGAGGCCACTTGGTGAACAAGGTGGGGTGCGAGATGAAGGTGGTAATTTTGTGAGAGATAATACATGATGGGGTGTGATAATGGAGGCTACAGGTGTAGGGTCATTGGGTAAAACCTCAATAAATTGAAGAACCTCCATGAGGGATTGATAATGGGATTTCGAGGTTTGGATGACATCACATAAGAACATTTTGAGAGGAGATTGGTGTAATTGTTTGAGCATGGTGCGATGAGTGATGCCATCAAAAATGGGGTACGTGGGGATATAGATAGTTATTTTAGGTATGGGTGTAGATGGTATGTTGGGTATAGGATTAGTTGGTGGGTGAGTTGACTTTTCTTTTCTTTTCTACGCACATGTAGTGACATGTATCATGTTGATTTGAGGGGAGTTAGCGAATGGGGAAGGTGAAGCAAGATCCTCGTCAAGAAGGTCATCATCGTCAAAGTTGGTTTACAGTGGACACAATTGGATAAGGATAGTTTTCAAGGCCTTGTAATTATCCACATTGTGCCCTGGCACATGATGGTATGCAAAAATTTTAGTATCTTCAAACCCTTGTGGCTTGGGTTTTAGGGGTTGTAAGGTCGGAGTGGCGGTAATGTGATAACAAAATTCTCAAGGAGGTTGGTTAAAATTTTGGCATAGGACCACGATAGTGGATCACAATGGGAAGTGAACGTGGGTTTGGGTGTAGGTGTGTTTTATTATTGAGGAACTATTATTGGAAGAGTAGGAACGGGTCGAGCTATGGGTTTAGGTGCGGTGTGGTTTTAGGTATCGGTCATGTTTGCTTGGGTACAGTACAGTAGATGGATGGGTAGGTGGGTGTGTAGTTGTTTTGACTACCTTATTGTGGGGTAGTGGGGTTTTATTTTGGGTTGCACCTTTTTGGGTAAAGGTGATGTGGGTGTTTAAGGTCTAGAAGAAAAGCAGATAGAGGAAGAGGGTGAGTTACCCATGGGGATAACGGGTGTCTTGTGAAGGTAGATGACGTGGGTCGTGCTTGGGGTGTGAGGGACAATGACCGAAGTGTAGTGGGTAGTGAAGCAATAGTTGAGGGTATTGGAATTATTGGTGGTAAAGAGACCGTAAGAACAGGTGTAAGTCATGTTGTGTGCTTGGGTAGGTTAGAGGTTTGTGAGGAAGGAATGGGTTGTTATGTTATTGGTTTATGGATGGGTGGAGATTGTTTGACCATGTTGGGTATTTGAGATCTTAAGATACACAAGACAAGTGCAGTGTGGTATGAGGTCGATGGGTTTGGTTATTTGGTTTGGGTGTCGAGTAGGTGTGGTATTAACATTGGAGGATGTAGCTAAATCCGAGTGTAATAGCTAGATGAGTAAGGTTGGTGGTTGGGGTGACCCCTAAAATGGTAATAGGTTTAGTTGAGGAAGATATTGTAGGTATGGATTTGGGTTTAGATTTAGGTTGCGTTATGGGTAAGGGTGTGGTTTGAGTTGTAACTAGTATCGTGGAAGGTGTTGCGACAGAGGTGGTTGTGTTTGGTGTTATTGGTCAAAATGTGTTTGGGTAGATAGTGGAGGTATCGGCGAGGATCTCTACATTTGTGTTGATACGGGGAGTAAGAGGCATCCCCATAGTAAAGCCCTATCCACATAATCTAAGTGATCGAGAAAAACTTGATAACAACATGTCTGTGGGTGGAGTTGGTGAGGACCTAATGGAAATTCCCATAAAATGTGTCTTAGAAACAAGGAATTGGCTAGCTTCTTGACTTCCAGTAGATAATAGAGCCGAAAGTAGGTCAGTAGGATTTATGATAGTGGATGGAGACTACTCACTAAGAGGCAAAGGTATCTCAACCGGGTCTCGATAGATGTAGGAGATGATGGGAGCTCCTCTATAAGTGGAGGAATGGATAGGTGCTCCTATGTGGATGGACGAGGCAATGGGTGATCCTCTATGGGTGGAGGAGAGAATGGGTGCTCCTCATAGGTGGAGGAGGTACTATAGGTAAAGGTTCTCTAAGTGGTGAAGCCAAGGGTGAGATGGGTTCAATGTTAGTGGAAGACCCCTCTATCGGTGATGAAGAAGATGAAGGGTGTTCCTATATTAGTGAAGGAATAGGGAGGTTGGTTCCAATGCGGAAGAAGGATTTCAGGCTAGGATCTCCTCTATGGAAGGGATATGGGATAATTGGGAGGTGACAGGTACCTCATTAAAGATAGTGTGAACCTCGCGGGTATGGGTATCATGAGTTGATGTCTCACTAGTTTGATTGGATGAAGGGGCATGGTTGGGAAATGGATTTTTGAAGATTTACATATTTTGGTTGGGGGTGGCATTGAGATTATCCACAGTTAACTTTCCTTTCTCAAGCATTTCTTGGATAATATTTTTGAAAGTAATGCGGTTTCCGTCACTTTGACCCTTTACTTGATGATAGTTATAAAAATCATGTTCTTTATACCATGTGGGCATGGGGTGAGTAGGGTCAAAACCAATGTGAGGTTTTATAGCTAGAAGGGTGATGGCTCGGCTTTGATAAGCTTTTCTAGGACAAAATATAAGGTTCCCAATTGGGGTATATTTTCGCTGCTCTCATCCGAATTGAAAGGTCTAGACGGGTGAGAGATTAGATGAGGGTATAGCTTGATTTGACAGATGAGTTGGGCCGGCCTTGAGTACCACTACATTAGCGGTGCCCTTAGCTTTTGAATAATTGGTTTGTGGTTTAAAAGAAGAAAAGGTATCATTCAACTTGAATGCCAAATTCTTATTGTGGAATTGGATTTTCTTCTCTTCAATGGCCTGAATCTCTAACTTTCATGCCATAGTGAATGCCTCATCAAATTTTCAAAAGGTTTGGACATGCAAGGTTGGTGAAATATGTCTAGCGGAAGCCCATGTGAAGAGCTCGATGAATTCAGTTTGTGGTAGTTGGAAGGTAAGTTGATTGATGAGGTGGACTAGCAAGTGACAAAATCTACGATAGATTCGTCCTCATACTCACGTGTGCAATATAGATCGGTCATGGTAGCCTTCTTGATGATATTGATAGAGAAATGATCCAAGGCTTGGGCTACTACGATTGAATGAGAATATAGAGTATTTAGGTAACCCACTATAACAATCTAATGCAAGTATAGTGAGGGACATAGAAAAGGTTCTCAAAAGCAAGGCATCATCCTTAGTGATCGGATAACACGTGTGTTTAAATGACTACAAATTCTGTTTGTGGGTCTTCTTTGCTATTGAAACGATTGAATTTAGGCATTTCCCAATGCGGGGTATGAATAGATAGGAATGGATGGGTGAATAGGCTCATTGCAAATCTCTCCATAGGTGAGAGTGTTGCGAGATCTCGAAACCGATGCCTCAATTTCTGCATCTTGTCCAACATCAATTTAGTTAGGTCATTAGTGGGTTGTGATGATTGGATGCCTCCTGTAGCACAAGGAGGTTGGTTGTAGGCATATAATAGGGGTGGCACTCCTGTGTATGGGGCTGCCATGTAGTATGGTGGAGAAGAAGGTAGTGAAATAGGGGGTATCTACCTAGAATGTATAATGGATGAAATGGGAGGTTGTTGATAGTATGTATATGGGGTGGAAGGTTCATGGTAACCCTAGTGGCAATAGGGGCTAACAATTGTGGAATGGAAAGAACCACATTACGAAATGGGGTAGGGGTCATCAAGCTGGAGGAGGTAATGTAGCTACAGGTATGTGTGAGACATTAGGGGTATTTTCGAGGGTACGGTAGACGTAACGGGTGCCATAGAGGAAGTAGATGTAGTAGTCATAACGGGTATAGGACCTAACTACAAAATGATTGGGGGTAAGGTAGATGTGGGCATTATGAGCCATATGGGGCCGATGCGGGAGTGGGTGCGAGAGTCGGTGGGATAGCTACGGGCATGTCTTATATCAACTAACCCAAGGCATCTCGAGTAGATGAGTGGGAAAGGTAAAACTACAAGGTGACAGGGTTTTGTTCAAGGAGTCGTGCGAACTCCTCATCTCTGGCAGCGATAATAATAGGCTAGATGGGATCCATGGCTAGTGATGAAATGGAAGGTGGTGAAGGACTAGGTGGGAGTGGTTGACAACTGGCATGAAATATGAGTGTGCTTGCTTGTCTTTGGGTCAGCACCATGTGAACCAAGATCGATCATGTAGGGGTGATTCTATGGAAATGACATAGAGAACAGTAGAAAGCAGGTGAATCGATGACAAAAGTGGATTAAGTACCAAATGGTGGCTGGAATGTGAAACAGGCTAACCAATGTCGGTTGGGGAAAATTGACTTTGGTCAAGGGTAACCATTTCCGATTCTTGTAGAAAATGACAGATGAGTAAAAATGAGGCGAAGGTAAAATCGATAGGTATTCCAAATGTAAAGATGTTTAAAACATCAATGGGAATAATGATAGTGACAGGGGACTATGAAAATTTGAAGAAAGTGAAGTAAAATATCCTTTTGAGTAGGTTAGAAAAAGGACTGGAATCAACATTGGTTGGGTATAACCGATGGTGGTCGAGGTAACCGATAACGATTCTTGTGAAATTCAAATAGTGATGTAGAATCAAAATATGATGTAGAATCGGACCTGCACTCGAGAATGATGATGATATAGCCAGGCACACTCATGTGAAGCTGAAATACACCGGTTATGATTAGGATCATGCAAGGATGAACAAAAAAGTGACGAACATGATCCCTCACCTCAAAATGCAAGCCAAGCAAAAACACTAAGAAAATGTGATCCTAGGAGTTCCTTTTCTATTATGTTTGTTTAGCGTATGCTATTTAGGGACTGAAACGTGAATTGTGAACTATATTTTTGGTGAGGATGGCTTCCTACAAATAAGGAGATCTAAAAGGTGAGGTTTTAGGTATGTTATGGTGTGGGCGGGATTCACATTGAAGTATGAATCGGCAGAGTAAGAAGTGGGTGCCCACCGTGTCGTGATCATGTGATCACCTACAACTTCTTCTAGGTAGGATGTTATTTAAGAATGTATGTATTTTGAATTTTTTTCAGGTTTGGTAAGACTCGAGAGAAAGAGAAAAGGATAGAAGTGATTTTCTATGATTCATTTGTCAACCATCGGTGGGCATGACTTCAAGCATATAGGTTGCCCTCAATTAATGTGAGCTAATGCAATAAATCAAAATGGAATTCACTTATTTTAAAGCCCAAATCAAAATGTGAAATTGGATGACATAATAAGATGAAGAGGAAGAGGGATTCTCTTTCACTACAATGATACAAAAACATGAAGAAATGGTTCTTTTCAATTACACCAAAAGAAAAATTTCCTTTAGAGAAAATAGAAAGAAGAGGTGGGTTACCAAGGAAGAAAATTGGTGTGTACACTTTTTTAGAAGGGAAACAAACACATAATTTATTCCTAGGCATGAATGAAATGCAAGGAACCTGGATGGGTCCCACCGGGTGTGCTAAAATGTTTCATGTGATTCTTAGATCATTTCTTTGAATTGTTGGCCAAGCAGATAGAAGTAGCAGGTGTCGGAGGAATACCTATTCAAATGTTGGTTGATGGGTTATTGTGCGTGTATGACTTCGGATCCACAAATGATCATGAGAACTTCTTTTTGGCTAGGAGGAACTACCCATAATGAAAAGAAAGACCACCATAAGGATTAAACAATATGGGTAGTGAACTACCTAGCGTATCTAGATCCGGGAAGTATGATACTTCCTAGATTCTGTTCATTAATCCACTATTTTAAAAATGTAATGTTGTAAACAAAGTAAATCCTATTGTAATTTGAAATGATTTAGATATCTAACTTAAAAACAATAAGAAATAGATCTAGTCTAACAGGCTAAGCTAAAATAGAATACGAAGGTCAAATGATTGGTTTTAGGTCTCTGCGAGTCGAGCGAGAGGTCTCGGGTAGATAACGGTGAGTGGGGGTGAGATGAAATTTGGTGGGTAGGTCTCTGTTTAGGACTGTCTTAGTAAATACGAGAGACCGATGTCGGTCGGGGGTGACCAATGGCGGTTCGGTGTAACCGGTCCCGGTTCTTGTGAGATATGGAAATGTCACAAAACAAGTTGTTGTCTCCTTTGTGATTACACAAAGGACTTTGGTTGGTTGGGGTGAGGTATTGGGTGATTTGGGTAATATTTGCGAGGTTTTAATGGGTATATGGAGGTTAAAACTTTGGATAAGGTCAATAGGGGGTAAGGTAAACAATGGATGATAAAATGATGATGAAAATGAAATAAACCAAGAAAGTATGACGTTATACTTACTTGGATTCCAATCTTGAATGCCTTTGTGTGAGGGATGGAGGTGCTGATGAGGGGTTTGAAGGCTATAAGTGATCACCAACTAAAAAAAAGCTTCTACATGGGCTACATGTACACTCCTCTTTGCTTGGATAGATCAGATCATGGCTGGGATGCCTGTGCAAGAGAAGATGCTCAATCTCCTTACTTGCATGCGGGTTTTTGCTAGAATTCTCTCTCTGAAGATGCGTTATCTCTCTGAGATGTGTTCTTTCTTGTCAACCTTCTCCCAATGTTTTCCAACCTTGAGAATAAGGTTGTTTTGGGGTTAAAAGGGTAACCGATGGTGGTTCTATCTTAACCAACGGATTTGTTAGGGGGTAGCTGGCATCGGTCAAGGTAGGATTTCCTAGGTTTACTAAACTAGGAAGATCCTCCGATTTCCTTAGATCTCATATCATTTTTCCATGGATTATACTAAAACCTTCTTGTGAGCATGTGGGAAGGTGGTTACAAGGAATGTAGGCATTGATTTTTAGGGTTTGGATAAGTCTTAGTTAGTTATGGAAACTTACTTAGAATAAGTCTTAGGTTGAGTTGGCTTGGTGAGGTATCTAAGTGAATTGTATGTGTGGATATTATTTAAATAATAAATATAGTGAGGATAATGAATTAATTTAATTAAATTAATATTAGTGGGGTGAACGGGGCCATGGGTAGGTAAATTTAAAAAGGGTGATTATTGGTCATGGGACGAAATGGGAGTGTGACCTAATTTTAGTGTCTACAATCTCCTCATTCTATTCATACGGTCAGCAAAAGTAAAATTTTCATCCGAATCCCAGATTTGGTCTCTAATTCCTTTGCCACAACTAGTTTACCATTCTTAAAAAGAAAAATAATTATACCATGGTGTATCAGGTTATCAATCTTTCCCTATTGAAAATCATTCACGACACAATGAGAAACATAAACAAGAAAAAGGGAAGGTGATGGGTGTCTTCAATCCCTTCATTTAATCAACTTCTTTTTTATGTCATATAAAACCAAGGGTGTATCTAAAGCTATATGCAACAAGAGTAATTTTAATTAATCTAATAGTTGATTGTAGTTATTTTTGTATTTTCTAGAGGATCTCTTTAACGTCTTAAGGACTTATTGGTAAAATCTTATTTAAATCAAACTATAAAACCTTCTTTAAAAGTAAACACATTCAAAACTTTCTTTGAAAGGAAACACACTTCTTTGTTAGAAAATAAACACACTTGTTTTTAAAGTAAACACACTTTCTTTTGGAAATAAACACACTCAATTTAGAATGCTTGAAAACAATTGTAAGAAATATAAGAATATATCTAAACACTGTAGGAAGGCAGTATTCAATGAGTTTAACCGAAAGAATTAAAACAATACTGAATTAACAGATCCAAGCTATTTTTGAAGAAATATAAATACCAAATAAATGAATATCCTAGTCCTTGGGGAGTGGGCCCTTTCTCCTCCTCGAATCAAGATTTTAATAACTTAGAATTCTCTCAAATAAGAATGGCTATTTTATGGATATAACATTCAAAATTACAAACGTATTGGATTTGAGTACTTAGTCTATTTCTCTTCTCTGTTCTATATCTATCTTATATCAGATTATATATATTATTATATATCTATCTACTGCAGGTCTACTTTTATATACATTTTACAATCACAGTTGTCTCAATTGATTCTGATGAAATCAAATCATGCCCAGAATAGATGCTGATTTGGATTGTAGTTGATCAGATAGCTGTAGGATAACTCTCCCTGGATCTGCGTTTAGAAATCTTCTCATCCTTTCTGATTGAAAGGGTCATAGGTGCAAAATATCTGGATGTGGTTTCAATATAGATAACTCCCATTGGTTCTGTAACTTTAGAGAAGTTCCAGAGCCATAGGAACTTGTTAAGGCTCAAAACCGTGAGAGTTTGGATCTATCCCCAGGAGTTTGAACTAAGTCGAAAATTCGGGACTAAATACCTGGAGTTACGGAACTAATTATGAAAGTTGCAAAACTAAATGATGAATGTGTTATGGAGTTCCGGAACTAGCTTGGAAGTTTTAGAACTAAGATTTGTAGGAACAGATGCTATCAAAAACATATTGAACGCCACCTATTTCATTTCCTTCATTGATTAGACCTACTTTATTACAAAATTGAATTCAAACACACACTACATCAGGAATTTCAGATCTTTTAAACATTAGAATCACAATCAATCAAAATATAGAAAATTACATCCTAACTCATATCAGATTAACTAAAAGTCACACAATGCAATCAAACTTAATAAAAAGGAGAGTAAGATGAGATCATATATTATACATTAATCGGACATATTATGGCCTCATTATTTCCCCCAAACTTACTTGTTTGTAAGTCCCTTTACGAACTTCATTCTTCAAAAGTGGGGTCATATGTTATGCATTCCATTTGATTTCTTAGATGAAATGGCTGAAACTGAATTTCCTAATGCTTAAGCTCGGATGTCTTGTGCCCGGCTCCGCTTCTATTTTCCTCTCCCAATTTTCAAATTTGGCAAGATCTTGAGGTTCTCTATTTTTCCAAGGAGACATGGGGGTGAGAAGTAGAGGGGGCCTTGTTCGCATTCCAATCCATATTTTCCCGTAGGTTTCATTTACTAGGGAATTATTGTGCATAATGATTTTCCCTTTCTAAACTCCAAATCAAATTTGTAGGGGAAATTCCTTCCCTTCTTTTCAAAGAAAAAGAAAGGAGTTCCCACCTCTTTGAGCATCCTTCATAAATATCTTCAAAAAATTTCTCCTCATAGGAGGTGAAGGCATCAATACTCTTTTGCAAAATGGTAGGGTAATGTGTCTTGAATCTCATATCAAAGGCATGAGTTCTAAAATGCATGAGGAAGGCAGAAGGTTTACCATAGTGAGCTCTCATATAAAGACCAGTTGAGCTAGCTTTTACTAAAAACTCATATTCCCTTTCCTTCCATGCAATTTGGTTTTACAAAATAGAGAAAAATGCATTGAGATGGCTCTCCCCCACATACAAGTTGATCATAAATCCTATGTTTTTCTCTAGCATAAAATTACAAAGATAAAATTCACATAGGAGATTTTTCTTCTCAGGGCTGGATAGAGAGTAAGCTACCATGAATTCAGATTCATCTTTTATTTCATGTGGAAGCCCACATGCAATTCTTGACAGCTTCTAGTGAATGAACTGCTCTTCTAAAAACACACTATATGTAGGAGAGGGCCTCCTGCAGGAAAGTAATTTCTCACTCATAATACAGACCATATGAATTTTGGCAAGACATTTATATTTATTTCTTTCCTCCTTATAAAACTTTTCTTCCCATTCTTTTCTTTCCTTCATCTCTTCTTCCATCTTGGTCTTCAATTATTTATTTGATGTTTTGGCTTCTCTGAGCTCCTTGCAAGTATCATTACATAGTTGTTTGAGTGGAAAATAGGTCAACTCAATCTGTGTAGAGGTTGTGGACACAACACTTTGTTTTCTAGAAGTCTAAAATTCTTCGTCTTTTTCTATCAGTTGTTTATTGGTTGCTGATAATTCCTCAGTCCTGGTTGTAAGTTAAGTTGTTAGATCATCAATGAGCATTTCCCTTTTTTCTAACTTAAGTTTGAGGAAATCCAATTCCTCATCCTTTTCTCTGATAATGAGCTCTGCTCTAGACAAGAACATAGCCTGTTTAACTTGTTGTCTTTCTTCTTCCTCTGAAATTACTTGAGGAGTTGGGCATTCTTCCTCTATCAAAGGAAATTTTCCTTTTCTTCTCCAGGATGCCAACTCTTCTTCTTCATGTGGAAATGTTGATGGTTCAGCCAATTCCTAAAAATCCTACTCTTCAAATCTCTCCTCTCCTCTATCCATTTCAGCTTGACTTGGCTCAGGGGGAGTCATGGCCATGCTGCCCAAAATATCAGCAGCTTCCTCTTCCATCCTTTCCTGCTCACTCCTTCCCTCTGGGGTTTCCTTTGACCTCTTATGAATTTTTCTTCTCTGGGGAAGTTCATCATGCCCAGCATAGTGGATTTCCTTCTAGAGCTTCTTCTTACTATTATTTCTTGCTCTTGCATGGGTGAGCTATCACCATCAGAGATAGATATTGGCTCCCCTAAAGCTACTGCAGAAGAAGGAATTTCCTTCATAGGTACAGAAGGCTCTGCTATTTTTATCTTTCTCACTGACCTTCTTCTTTTTGGTATATTTTCTATTTCCATTTCCCTCTATCCTTCTGATAATATTAGGGCTTTTCTTAAACTTACCAAGGAACTTTTCCCAAATTTATTCTCCATTCTTCTTTGACAGAAAATGGTGTTGGCATATTAAATGAATTAGACCATGATGTCTGATTGTCCAAACACACCAAGAATACCTTTCAGCCATGGTATGGATAGAATCAAAAAGAAACCCTGGAAGGTTTATTATGTACTTAGGTTTTGTGGCTCCATACTTCAAATATATGAGCATCTTTAGGAATTCTTTTCCCACAGACCCAAACTGACCATCACAGGTTAAATATTTCACTACCTAAAATGCTACCCTGTTAAAGGGTTTGGGAAAACTGGCCTTTCTGACCCCTTTTATGATTTTATTCGTAGTATAGATGTACTAGGGTTCATTTTCTCCTTCTTACAAAAGTAAGACTTTAACAAATTCTTTCAAAGTCCCTAGGCGAGGTTGTGGGACATGCATAATTGGCACTCCAGACACATTACTTATAGTATTCACAGAAAAAGGAATAAAGATATTTCTCACCTTTGTCATGGATTACTCTAGGTTTATGACAAATTCTCTTACCAATTCGTCATTATGCCTTGAAAATTTCTTCAGGAACTCTAGCCATCCTGCATGCTCAAAGATGGATGCCACTTCTTCGTCTGTGAGTAGTTGGGAATCGTCCTCTGGTTCTGATTTCTTCTTAATCCCCATATCGAGTTGAGTTCTATCTCTTTTTATTTTGTGTGAATTAGTTATAAGCCCTTTTTATTAGCTACGGAAGCGAGCGTCTTTGGCATCGAACCTTTGTTCTTAGCGATGGAACCTTAGTTCTTAGTTGTGAAACTTTTGAATTCTCTATTCTTTGTTGTGGAACACAAACTCAATTCTCTACTCCTTCCTTAAAATATTTCTACAATCTTATTTTACTTGATTTTTGCAATAATAATTACTAATGATAACCATGCTGCCACTTATTCCATCCAAATCAACTTCATGATTACACACTTGTAATCATAATCTATAAATAGATGACTCATCATACCTAATTTTTAAATAAAGTCAAATCACACATGCAAACATTTAATCAACCCTAAATAAGTTAAAAGACATAATTACCATCCTTGATGATGTAATCCTTTTTCTATGATGATTCGTCATTCCTACAAGTGGAACAAAACATGATTAGATAAGAAAATTGGAATTCAAAAGAATTCCTTTATTTGAACTAGCCAAAAAGAGGTCAACCGCCATTTGCTGATTTTCAATTAACCTTTGAGAGAATTTTTTTAATTATTATTTTTTATTATTTTATTTATTTTTTTAATTTTTTGGGAAGAAAGTGCCATTTACTATTTTTCATCTGCTTCCCTTTATTCTAGATCTATCATCTGGTTATTTTATCATTTTGAAAGTATTGGGTTCTTCGTATGATCAAATTCTTTATGCCGCTTCAATATTCCTCAATAATACATCCTTAGTGGGAGGCTTCCTATAGAGTTTAAGCCTATGTCCATTGACCAAGAGTGTTCTATTGCTGTCATCAATGGTAAGTAATTGAATATAACCATTGTCAAATATCTACTCAATTTGATAGGGTCCCAACCATCCGGTTCTCAATTTTCCATTGAACTTTTCATACATAGAATCAAACAACAATGCCCAGTCTCCTACTTTGAATTGCCTTTTGTTGATATGTGTGTCATGCCATTGCTTCCTTTGCTCTTGAATTATACTTGTCTTACGAAGTTCTTCCAACCTTAATTCATCCAACTCATTAAGTTGAAGGATTCTTTCTTTTGAGCTGCATTCAACTCAATTCCCACCTTTCTTGTTGTCCTCAATGTATGAATTCAAATTACGTGGGCAACAAGGGAGGGATTTTCCTATAGACTAATTCATATGGTGAAAATCATTGTACTTTTCCAAGTTGTATTATAAGCCAGAGATGCTTTAGGTAGTCTCTTTACCCAATCTTTTCTCCGGCTTCAATTGTTTTGGTAAGGATGTTCTCGATTCTCTGTTTGTTACTTTAGCTTGTCCATTTGATTTGTGGGTGGTAAGGAGATGACTTCCTACAATTGATTTGGTAATACCTTGTGAAATCTTGGATCATATTAAACATGAATTGTGGTCCCCGATCTAAAACTATGTTCCTTGGTGCTCCAAACTTTATCATAATTTGCATTTCCACAGGAAATCAGCAACTTCTTCCTCGGTGGCATTTTTCAATGCCCGCACTTCTGCCCATTTTGTTACATAGTCGGTACACACAAGAATATATTCCTTCCCTTGTTAGGGAGGATTAAAGGGACAAAAAAATCCAATCCCCATCTCTCAAATGATTTAACCACAACTTGAGGTTGAAGAGACATTTCATTGGTGAAAGTTGGTTGTCTATCCTTTGACAAGGATCACACCTCTTGATATATCTCTTTACATCCTTGTACGAGAGATGACCAATAATAACCATTTCCAAGTATCTTATGAGTTGTTTGTTTCTTTGAATAGTGTCCTCTACTTGGTTCATCATGACATGCTCTAACGATGTCAAATATTTCATCCTCTCTTACACACCTGCATAAGACAAAATTAGGACCACATTTAAATAGAATTCCATTTAACCATTTGAATTGTTCACTATTTTTAATTAACTTCTTTATTTGTTTATTAGTGAAAGAAGGAGGAAACTTCCTATTGCAAGATAATTTTCCGTATTAGCAAACCATGGTGTACTTGCTTTGAGATTACAAATAGTTGTTCATCACGGAAAGTTATCCTTGGTGGATCTTGCTCCCCTGTGGTGGTTAGTCTTGACAAAAAATCAGCTACCACATTAGATTTACCTAGATTATCCATAATGGTAATATAAAATTATTGCAAAAGTAATAACCATCTAATTATTCTTCCTCCAACTCTTTGGTTTGTTCATTAAATACTTAATTGTTGAATGATACGCATGTGTAAAAATATATTGTACCTGTAATGTAATGTCGAATTTATTGATTGCATAAATCAAGCAAGAAAATATTTTTCGGTGGTGGTGTAATTATTTTTAGTGGGAGTAAGATTATTTCTAAGATAATAAATGGCATACATCTTTCCTTCCTCATCTTTTTATCCAAATCTGCACCAATGGAATAATTTGAGGCATCTATTTGGATATGAAATAGATTTTCCCAATTAGGTCCTCTTAATATTAGGGGCTTGATTAATTTCAAAATCACGCTGACACTTTTCATCCCAAATAAAATCACAGTCCTTGGTTAGCAAATTAAACATGGGGGCAGCAATTTTACTGAAATATTTTATAAAGCACCTATAGTACCCAGCATGCCCTAGAAATGATTTGATATTTGTGGGGGTCTGAGGAATAGGTAAATCTGAAATGATCCTAATTTTGTTTTGATCCACCTAAATTCCTTTTTTTGAAATATGGTGTCCTAATACAATCCCCTCATCCACCATCATCAAACACTTTTCATCACTAAGAGACAAGTTGTGTTGTTCACATCTTGTTAACACTCTATCCAGATTTCTCAAAGCATATTCAAATGTATCTCTATGTACAGTGAAGTCATCCATATATACCTCAACACAATCATTTGTTAGATCAGCAAAGATTGCAAGTACAACTCTCTAGAAAGTTGCAGGAGCATTGCATAAACCAAATGGTAACACCCTATAGGAAAAGGTTCCCCATGGACATGTAAATGTAGTTTTGTCCTGATCTTCAAAGAACAACTCGATCCGATTGTACCCACTAATGCCATCTAAGAAAGAAAAGTATTGTTTACCTAAAAGGTTATCTAAGACTTGATCTATGAATGGTAAGGGAAAATAATCTCTCATTGTGGCTTTGTTCAGTTCCCTATAGTCAACACATATTCTCCATTTTCCATTATTTTTGGGAACAATTACAAGAGTGGATACCCACGGCTATCTATCGAGATAGGGTAGATGAAACCTACTTGTAATAGTTTTTCAATTTCTTGTTTGACTATATCCCTTAAAGTTGGGTTAATCCTTCTTTGAGGCTACCTAATTGGTTTAATGTTTTCAGTATAGATGTGATGAGTGTAGATACTTGGATGAATCCCCTTCATGTATTTGTAATCACAAGCAAAAACTTTAGTATTATTTTTTAGAACATCAAACAATTTATCTTCTTCATCATACTTCAACCAACTGTTAATGTTTAAAGTTTTACCTGGTTGAATTTCAACATGCTTGGTTCCAATATGTGATGAACTGATTTGTGGAAAGGGTTTCATTAAAGCATTTAATGGAAATGCATGTGGTAACAGCATATGGTATGTAGCAACATCTCTAAAATTTCCTTGACACAAAATACTAGAAAAAGGATGATAATGAAAATTATGATACTTATCTCTTTGGAGGCAAAATTCTTTCATCTTTATTACTTTAGGAAATTCTTCATCACTTCTGATGTACTTGAAACTAAAGCTATTGATTCATCCTCTCCCCATGATAATTCTCATTCCCCAGTGAAATAATTTTCAATAAAAGAGAAGCTGTTGTTGTCGTGGTTTAGGAACTAAATGTGGTCATTACGGAACTATAGTCGTAGGTTTTGGAACTAAGTTCATAGGTTTTGAGAACTAAGTTTGTGGGTTACGGAACTAAGTTCGCGGGTTCTAGAACTAATTTCATGGGTTTTAGAACTAATTTTGTGGATTTCAGAACTAATTTCACGGGTTATGGAACTATTTTTTATTACTTCGAAGATAATAGGTTCTCATCCAATGGTGGATTGCTCATCTCTTCTACTTCTCTTACATGATCCTACAGTGTTATCATAGCCAAAGAAGACAAATTTTGTTTATCAGTTTCAGGAGAATCAACCCACAATTTTTCATGATTGTCAGTAAAAGGTTATGCATTAGGATATAAGGAAATTTGTTTAGAGTTATTACCATTTGAGATTGTCATATCACCTGACCTGCAATCTATCAAAGGAACAACTGTAGCTAACCATGGTCTACCCAAAATAATGGGATAACCAAATGTTTTACCTTTTGGCTGTAGTATAAGGAAGTCAACTAGATATTCCCATGACTCCATCGTAACTACCATGTCTTGATAATTCCTTCCGGTTTGCTTTCTGATTGGTCTGCCATCTGCAATATGGTATTAGTAGGTTGTATACCCATTAATGGTAATTTTTTTATAGTATCCACTGTCATTGAATTGATATCAGATCCCAAATCTATCAAAACATTATGTACATCCTTATTACCTATAGAGATAGAAATAACATGACTTCCAAAATCTCCGTATTTGGGAAGTAAAAGTTTTCCTACCAATAAATCAGCAAGTTTCCCATCTACTTTGATAGTCTTGGGGTACTGTTTCTTCCTTCCAGGATTTTTCAGACATAATATTTTGATTAATTTGTTCAATTCTGGAATGTCCTTAATTGCTTGTAATAGTGGTATTTCAATATTCAATTTCCTTAATTCCTGTACCAATTCAGACTCTTTGATTTCTATAGCTTCTTTGAATCTCTCTGGAAATGGAGTCTCAATAGTGTTGCTATCTGGATCCTTTTCTTTTCTTTCAATATCCTCTTTTGGAACAATAGTACTAGGAATTTCATTTTCTTCTATCATTTCAGTGATTACAAGGGGTGGACTGTTAATGATTTTCCCAGATCTAGTTTGAATATCCTTACAATCCATAGCATGTAAATCAACTGATTTTTCTGGTTCTATTCCATAAACAGGAGTTGTTTGTTTGTTTCTTGGATTTGCTACTGGTTGTGCTAGCATTTGTGTTTGGACTACATTCTCAATTTGTGAATTTTGTGCAAGGTATCCCATGATGGCTTGTTGATTCTAATTTGGATATGTTCTTCCATGAGCATAATTACTAGGGTTCCATCTAGGTTGTGACCAAGAATAAATATTTCCTTGACCAACCCATGGTTGTTGATGCCCCTGAGCATACCAAGCTTGATTTACCCAATCTTGATGGTTCCAAGTTGGTTGAGATACCCAAGGTGGTTGTCCCCAATTTTATTGTACTGACTGAGTAGCTCATGGCATCATCCATGGATTAGGGATTGGTCTCGGCATAAACTACCCTTGGTTAGGTTATCTTTGAACAAAATTCAATTCTTCTGTTATAGATGAGGCACTAGTTTGTTTAAGTTGGTTCTTAATAATGGGAAGTAAAGAAAAAACATTAGTATCATGTTATTTAGATTCATAGATAAGACACATTTCTGTTTTATCGAAAGGACAGTCTCTTAATGCATGCTTCTTCCTACATCTAGGACAATACATAGCCAATGGTTCTGTTTTGGAATTTTCTTTAGCTTGTAATCCATCCATACTAGAGGTTAATTACACTAAAATGTTTGTTTTAAAGTTTCTGACTCATCCATTATTTTTTTCATATACGGATTCATACTTTTCTTGATTTCCCTTTTCTAGGTCCACCTCTTGTTCTGGAATAGCTTCTACAAATCTCCTTAATTCCATTCATTCTTATCTGATTAATGTCTCCACCTCCTATCAAGTTAAGGGATTATCTAGATTTATCATCCAAACCTTTAAGAAAAATGGTTTTACTTAACTCCTCTATAAGCACAAATCCACATCTTTTTCTATCAAAGAGGAATCTATCTAAATAGTCTTCTATGTTTTCATCTTCCTCCTACTTGATTTTTAAGAATTCTTCTTTCCTATTTCTCCTTCTACAATAATCATGGTATTTATCTAGGAAGATAGTCTCCATTTGTGTCCAAGTGCTAATAGAGTTGGATGGTGATCCCACGAACCACCTCATTCTGCGCATCCTTCAAAGTGGATGGAAACAACTTGAATTTTTTTATTATCTATTTTATTATCATAGGTCTGACATAGTACCTTTAACTCAAATAGAAATTGGTTAGGATCTTCAGATGACATCCCTATAAATGTGGGTAAATGTGCAGGTGATATATTTTTCATTGATGTATCATCATCTCCGAATTAGATTGGATAGGTAAAGGTCCTATCAATATCTCTCTCAGCTTCTCAGTGCCATTTAAAAAATATTTTCTGAATTTTCCTCCCAATCAATGTGGTAAGCAGTATGCCTTGGATAAGGTGAAAAATTAGGAGTAGGAGGTTGACTACTCAATTGAGAATCAAAACTCACCCTAAATGGATCTTGAGTAATAAGCCTTCTCCTAAAATTTCCACTCCCTTCAGGTGACTGATCTAATAATTCCAAAAATGACAATTATATTTCTTGTCTAACAGGGGATGATGGTGCCTCCAATTCTTGATCAATTTCCTTACTTTGACTAGAGGTTGTTATGAATTCTTGTGAAGATGTTTTTGGAAACAATCTACCCTGTGAGTCTCTTGGTCTACTCATATATTTTGTGATATAGTAGGGAAGATCCTTCAACTACTAGATGTATGTTTTGTTGCTCTTGATAATAGTTAATTAGAATGTTCCAACTAGTACTCCTTAGAAATGGTGCCAAAAATGATAGGTGTCGTCATTCCCTTCATTTAATCAACTTCTTTTTGATCTCATATCAAACCCGGGGGTGTTTCTAAAGCTATATATAACAAGAGTAATTTTAACCAATCTAGTATTTGATTGTAGTTATTTTTGTATTTTCTGGGGGATCTCTTTAATGTCTTAAGGACTTCTTGGTAAAACCATATTTAAATACAACTATGAAAAGTTCTTTGAAAGTAAATAGACTGAAAGCTTTCTTTGAAAGGAAACACACTTTTTGTTGGAAAATAAACACACTTGTTTTTGAAAGTAAACACACCGACTTTTGGAAATAAACACACTCAATTTAGAATGCTTGAAAACAATTGCAAGAAATAAAAGAATATATCTAAAAACCTATAGGAACAAGTATTCAACAGAGTTTAACCGAAAGAATTAAAACAATACAGAATTAACATATCCAAGCTATTTGTTGAAGAAATATAAATACCAAATAAACAAATATCCTTGTCCTTGGGGAGTGGTCCCTTGCTCCTCCTCGAATCAAGATTTTAGTAACTTAGAATTCTCTCAAATAAGAATGGCTATTTTATTGATATAACATTCGAAATTACAAACGTATTTAGATTTGAGTACTTAGTCTATTTCCTTCTCTATTATATATATATCTTATATCAAATTATATATATTATTATATATTTATCTACCGCATGTCTACTTTTACATACATTTTACAATCACATATGTCTCAATAGATTATGATGAAATAAAATCATGCCCGAGAATATATGTTGATTCGGATTTAGGATTGTTCGAGATAGTTGTAGGATAACTCTCCTGGATCTGTGTTTAGAAATCTTCTCATCCTTTCTGATTGAAAGGTTCGTAGGTGCAAAATCTCCGGATGTGGTTTTAAAATAGATAACTCCCATCAGTTCCAAAACTTTGGAGAAGTTCTCGAACCATAAGAATTTGTTAAGGCTCAAAGCGTGAGAGTTTAGGGCTATCCTAGGAGTTCCAGAACTAAGTCTGAAAATTCTGGAACTAAATATTGGAGTTTCGGAACTAAGTCCGAAATTTCGGAACTAAATGATGACTATGTGATGGAGTTCGAACTAGCTTGGAAGTTCCAGAACTAAGTTGTGTAGGAACGGATGCTATCAAAAACATATTTAATGCCACCTGCTTTATTTCCTTGGTGATTCGACTTGCTTTATTACAAAACTAAATTTAAACACACACTTCGTCAAGAATTTCAAATCTTTTAAATATTAGAATCACAATCAATCAAAAGACAGACAATTACATCCTAACTCATATCAGATTAACTAAAAGTCACACAATGTAATCAAAGTTAATAAAAGGAGAGTAAGATGAGATCATATATTATACATTAATCAAACATATTCGGCCTCATCAAAAGGATTTTATCCAAAAATAGGTGTTTTATTTTTCCACTTTTAAACGCTTTCAAGGATATTCAATTTTAATCAACTTAGTAGGATTGCATACTTCCAAAACTGATCAAAATATGATTTAGGAAAAATTCAAACTAAAACTAAGTTTGTAATTTAATCAAAATTTCACTATTTGATCAAAGCCCCAAAAATCACTACTTTTTTATTTTAATTGATTTTCCAATTTTATAAATTACTGATTATAGTTGCATCCATATTCATATTTTTAATTTAACTTACTTTCAAATATTAGAAACTAAAAATTAAATTAGGTCATAACACCGCATTGTTTACGGGGTTCGGAATTCCTACGTCCCGAGTTTGTGGTGAATCGATCCATTAATAATGTTAAAAAATGTAAATACAACAACCTTTACATTAACCAATAATGAATAAAAAACATATAAAAATATGTTTTAGACCTTTGAAGGATGTTAATGGAGCTCATCCTATTTCCTTCATCTTCCTGGTCCAGTTGCAGTAGTGTCTCCCTTTGGTTCTATGCCTTTGTGTGACTTTAATAGAAAATAACCTTATCAAAAATCTCCAAATCATATAAATGATCACACCATCACGATCTTCTTGAAATTTTGAGAAACTTTCATATATAACTCAAGATCTGGTTTTGAGTGGAAGTGCCTCAAAATTGTGAATTTCAAAACTGCCTGTTTATTGGCTTGACACAAACCTTGCACTTGTTTATTACAAATACAAGTGAGCTTTATTTATACCATTTACAAGAGGGTGGAGGGATGGTAAGGCTGCTTATCTTTTTAGATGAGGTGCTAGGGTCAAATCCCCTTCCATAGTTTTAGGCGCCCAATTTAGGCATTGACCTCGCATTTGGTGGGAAAGGAATATGATAAGCCTTTAAATAGCTTTTTGTCCACAAAATCCTCCTTATCCCATGGGATTAAGCTTATTTCCATGGAATGGATTAAATAAAATATTATTATTATTATTTTAAATCCAAAACCACTAAAAACTTTCCAAGTTTCACACCCATAATATGCCATTTGTCCACGTCAGAGTGTGTCACATCATCATTTGACCACAACTTTGACTATGCATATCTTTCACATACGAACTCATATTTGCTCCGGTCAAAATACGTCAAAAAACTTGCGACAAGCTCTATACCATGGAACTGATTTTAAAAAAATTACAAGATGATCAATTTTACCTTATCACCAATTGACACGTGTCACCTTGTCATTGGTCCACTTGTTGACTTGTTGACCAAAGTTGACTTCCCTGTTGACTGAACTTTGATCGGACATAACTTGAGCTCAGAGTGTCTATTTTTCACGTTCTTATAGTCGTCAGAAATCTCTCTAAAGTATTTACTACATTGGCATGGTCTAGGAAGTTTAGGGAACTTTTTACATTGAAAAATATCCCCTGATCACTCCTCCCTACTAAGAAGGATTTTTGTCCACAAAAAGCTATGTATCAACCCACAAAACATGTTATCTCTTCCTGCATTGAAAAAACACATACAAGAACCCAAAATAACATTATAGGTTAATAAAATGAAAATAATTGATTATCTAGTCACATAACTGATCAGATAATAACACCCAATTAAGCTATTGTTCAATTTGAAAACGCTTTGTAACCCTATCAACTCTACACATAAATATAAACTATCATACCCCTTTGTAATGCCATGACAAATAATTGACTAGATAATAATACCCATTGTATTATGGAAAGATAGTTTTCAACTGTCACTTTTTGGTATGGCACATTACTTAAATTACAATTTCATAACACGGATCATTATACCAAATATCTAAACTGCCTACAATTAGGCTAGTGTCCACTTGTCCATTTGAAAGCAGAATAACAGCGCAAGTATTCACTATCCAAAATAAAATAGACTATCAACACTCAAAAATAGCTATATTCAACAATTGAATCCACGTGAATCTACCAAAAACATTGTATCTCCATCATAAATAATAATTCAGATAATAACACCCATCTATAATGGAAGCTAGTGTTTAATTGACACTTTGTGATTATGCGATTACAAGCGCAAATATTCACTATCCGAGAATCATTAAACCATCGACACCCAAAATGGTTATAGTCAAAATTTGAATCAATGTGAATATGTAAATATTCTATCCATACACTGAACTATAAAGGGATATATTATAAACTGTATGCTTACCCAAATTGGTGAACTGCCATAATATGTAAAATGATCACCTGGTACCTTTACAAACCAGTTTGTTAGTGTAATAAATTTACACCCTAATTGCAACCACATCTGATAGTTACAAAAATCAATTTTTCCCAAAATAAGGGCCTTATAAATTAGTGCAAATAACACATGTGGATACAACAAGTTTGTCTATTTATTACAATAGCAAATAGGTTCCCGAATGGGTCTTATAAGCATCCATAAATTTACACAAATGACAACACTATAAAACTACAAGTTTCAAAAATACATTCTGATGATGCCCATATCCCTGCATATTGTTGTCAAAAATGGAATAACCAACCACAATGTGAGAAGATGAATATGAGTATGATGAACTTGTCACTCAAATCTTCTCTACGACTACTTCCAAATTATTTCAAAGCTAAATATAAACATAGGATCAAATCCCTAAAATATAGCTTTGAAAATGTTTGCATACTATCACCAGTTACTGCAATGCAAACATAAAGTTGAGGAATGTTTTACCCATCCAATTACTTGGATTTCTTCATTTAGGTGGTTTTACTTCCCAGTACTAGAATGAGCATTTACATGAGTTAGATCAAAAAAAATTTGTTTGACATTATTTTCCTTTTTAACAACTTTCCAATGTTGCACTGAAGGAACATACCAACACATCTTAACATCATGACCATTCCTTTTACAATGGGAACAAAATTTAACTTCCTTATTTTTAGGAGTCTTACCCATTTTGCCATTCCTTGAACTCTGTCTAGGAAAATTATTCCTTTGTTTAAGGGAGGTAACCTTTTTCCATTTCTCGCCTTACCAGAGTGAGATTGGTCTTTTACACCTACCTTATCATTCACAAAAGGCATTAACTTCTTAACCATTGTTTTCCTCTTCCAACAATATGCTCTGAGAATGATTAGTACCTTCACAAAATGTGCAAGGAAAATCATACCCATGTCTACCAAAGCTATATTGTTCAGACTGAAAGAGTGTTTTAGAAGTCTTAGGATTAAATTTCCCCTTAGTGCTATTTTTAGTGTAAGTGGGAGGAGGTGGAATTTCATTACCTCATTTACCTATTTTCTTACACCTTTCATTATTCCTCTTGATGGTAGAATCCTGCAATTCTAGTGGCATAGATCCTTGGCTGTTGGAAGCTTGTCTTCCTTCAGCTTCTTTGGAACTTTCTCCAATTTCCATTTGCCCACTAGAATAACCTAAACCTACAAACCGAGGTTGATCCTCTACCTGTATTGGGTTAGCATCACCTTGTCCATTTTTACCAAGGCCCCTTCCATTATATCCCATCTTAACCATTAGCTTAGACCCAATTCCCTTAGTGTGTTTTTCAAACTAACCCAAAGGAATATCTCGAAAGCGAATGAGAGGAAGAATTAAAATGTAAACAACTTACAGTGCATTCTGTCATAGTACCTACATCTGATTTGGAAGGCATTTCCTTTTTTGTTCACCTTGTTGTAGTTTTGCCAAGAGGGCATCCTTGGTCTGTGTTTCTTCCTGCAACTCTTTAACAAATCCCATCAACTTCTTTCTTTGTGCAAGAATCTCATTTACATACTCCTCTTTCTTGGTTATAGAGGATTGTGGCTTAGATTTTAACCGCACTATTTCCTCTTCCAAGGAATAAAAATTAGCTCTCAGGAAAGATTTTTTTCCTGGAGTTGGTGGTTTATGGCTTCAAGCTCATCCAGTTGCTCTTGTTTGGATGACTTGCCCATGATTCCTTGTTCTTGCAAACACAACTTGTACTTCCAAAAGCGCACTGCGTAAAAGAAGATTAACAAGCCCCAAAACTTTTTGCACACTGAAAACTGAAATCAATACTGAAACTGAAGCAAAATTTTCAAACACAGTTAGAAGCTAATCTCTGATCTAAGCGCTCACGATACCAAACTTGATCGAAAACGGGTGTTTTATTTTTCCAATTTTAAATTCTTTCAAGGATCTTCAATTTTAATCAACTTAACAGATTGTATACTTCAAAAACTAATCAAAATATGATCCATGACTGAATTCAAACTAAAATTAAGTTTGCAATTTATTCAAAATTTCACTTTGTTTGATCGAAGCCCCAAAAATCATTATTTCTTAATTTTAATCGATTTTCCAATTTTATCAATTACTGATTATAGTTGCATCCATATTCATATTTTTAATTTAACTTACTTGGAAATATCGAAACTAAAAATAAAATTAGAACACAATACAAGATTGTCTACGGGGTTTGGAATTCCTACATCCCCGAGTTCGTGGTGAGTGATCCATTAATAAAGTTTAAAAATGTAAATACAATAACCTTTACATTAACCAATAATGAATCAAAAACCTGAAAAACTATGTTTCAGACCTTCCAAGTAAATTAATGGAACTCAGTCTATATCCTTGAGCTTCCTGATCCACTTGCAGTAGTGTCTCCCTTTGGTTCTATGCCTTTGTGTGAATTTAACAACAAATAACTCTGTCACAAAATCTCCAAATTAGATAAATGATCACACCATCATGATTTTCTCAAAATTATGAGAAACTTTCATATATAACTTGAGATCTGGTTTTGAGTGGAAGTGCCTCAAAATTACAAATTTCTAAAACTATATGTTTGTTGGCTTGACATAGACCTGGCACTTGTTTATTACAAATACAAGTGAGCTTTATTTATACCACTTACAAGAGGGTGGCAAGTTGGTAAGGCCACTTATCTTTTTAGATGAGGTGCTAGGTTAAAATCCCCATTCCATAGGTTTAGGCACCTAATTTAGCCATTGACCCCACATTTGGTGGGAAAGGGATAGGATAAGCCTTTAAATAGCTTTTTGTCCACAAAATCCTCCTTATCCCATGGGATTAGGCTTATTCCGTGGAATGGATTAAATAAAATATTATTATTATTATTTTAAATCTAAATCCACTAAAAACCTACCAAGTTTCACACCCATAATATGCCATTTTTCCATGTCAGAGTGTGCCACGTCATCATTTGACCACAACTTTGACTATGCATATCTTTCGCATACGAACTCAGATTTGGTCCGTTCAAAATGCATCAAAATCTTGCGACGAGATCTATACCATGGAAATGATTTTTAAAAATTACAAGACCATAAATTTTTCCTTGTCACCAATTGCCACGTGTCACCTTGCCATTGGTCCACTTGTTGACTGTTGACCAAAGTTGACTTCCGTATTGACTGAACTTTAACCGGACATAACTTGAGCTTGGAGAGTCCATTTTTCACATTCTTATAGTCGTTAGAAAGATCTTTGAAGGATATACTACACTTGACATGGTATAGGAAGTTTAGAGAACTTTTGAAACTAAAACGTATCCCCCCGATCGGGCTCATAATAATCTTATGCCTAAGCATATTAAGCATTCTAAGATGGTGAATATATATCTTTCTATAAATATCTTCAAGAGTAATGTACCTAATAATTGGAGGAATATGTATTCAAAATATCAAGGATGCGAGAATCTAGCTATACCATCTACCAAGTATGTAAAAATTCTTTCCCATGGAATAAAATCTTAATTTTGTGCTTGCATTTGGTGTGGTCTTTGAATGTATCTAATCCCTTTGTCTCCATTCCAGTTGCATGTGCTATTGAATCCTCTGAAACCTAAATTTCCATGTTACGGATCACCATGCTACCATTGTTCCATGCTTGAAAAACTCCAACTCAAGATAACGATTAGACCTTGTGATTTTTGAGATGAAATTCCTAAACCCCCCATTTTTTAGAATGTGCCAAAATGATGGGTTGCCCTTCGGGCACCATAGCTCATGGATTGGTTCTCAAATGACCACCTCCCATGGTTTTAGTTGAATGAGATTAAAAATGGAAGAAATAATGGAAAAAATGAATCGTAAGAGAAAACTTAGTACAAATCCCACCATATATCATGCACTTGTGAAGGGTCCTGCTAACCATAAGAAAAAGGATGACATCCAAACAAGGAAAAGAGCCACCGACACATCATTACTTAATGTTATTAATGATATTAATATCATTGGTGATATCATCTCCCCTCTCACACACTTTAAAATTACTAACTTTAGCCCCCAAATTGGCAAGATGATCCGCACATTTATTACCCTTTCTAGGGGTATGAATAATTACATTTATCAAAATATTTCAACAAATTTTGTTTATTATATTTAAGGATATTGATTAAGGTCAAATTATTAATTTTATCCTTTCTCATATTCTCAAGGGTTAAAATCTTGTTTTGAATAGCTAACAAAAAAACATGTTGACATTGGGGAGTAAATCCTTAATCCAATTTTCCCTCTAGAAATCCTTTGCAAAACAACATATGTTTTGAAAATAAATATGTTTTATCTAATAACTGATATTCCGGGTGTTATACTTAAGAATTTTATTCATTTCTCTCCATCAACATATGTAGGAAAATCATTTTTCTAAAAACAATTGATCTAGGATATTTAAAAGACATTAAACTACTTTAGAAACATGTTCAATAGTTTTCATTTAAACAACATATTATAAGTACAACATAAAAGGTATTTTATAGTAATTAAAAAATCTTTAAAATAAATACAATTTTAATCCTCAAATATTTACAATTATATTCCAGTTAAGCCATGTTGACTTTAACTTGTTGACCTTGGGGACTAAATCTTTAGTCCAATTTTTCCTCCAGAAATCCTTCGCAAGACAACATATGTTCTGAAAATGAATATGTTTGGTCATATAACTAATATGTCAGGTGTTATAATTAAGAATTGTAGTCATTAATCTTCATCAATACATGTATGAAAATTATTATTTTGAAAAAAATTGATGTAGGGACGTTGTTGTCATGCTAGTATGCAACGGGAAATCCATAATTTCTTAGCATGACAACCACACCCTACTCAAAATGTTTACCCAAAGGTCACCCTTAATCCTCCTTTAGGTAACCCTAATCCCAAATTCATTGTTCACATAGGTGATTTAAAGGCACCTAGTCCTTTCAAGTGCTTCCAAGGAAAGATCCATCAAAAAGGGATTTTTGGCAAGCTTGGGAAAGACAACTTTTTGATCTTCTTGGAGGTGGTGCACACCCCATGGATTAGAACCAAACACCTAAATTCATTAGGGAGGAATATTAGATATTTTAATACATTTTTGAATCATTTTTTTGAAATTTTTGGAAGATTCACAAGTTTGAGAGAAATTTCAACAAAAGTGAGTCTTGGAGGCCTAGGCAGGACACAAGGCCAAAATAGTTTTGAGCTTTAGGAAGTGATTTCGGGAGCTCTAGAAGGCATTAAGAGTCAAAAAATATATATTTGGAAAGTTAATTCAAATATCTACAATATGGTGGAATCATATTATTCACAACACCTTGGTGCACTATGTCCCCATCCAGGTTTCCTCATGCACAACCTTGGAGCCAAAACAAAATTCCAATTTTTTAGGGAAAAAATGGATGAATAAATATCTAAAAGCACAAAAATTGGATTCAAAATGATATTTTAACTCAACATAATATAAAATTTCATCAAAAAAACTCCTTCTGGAACTCAAGTTATGGTCCCGACAAATCGCTCTCCAAGGCACAGGTTCCAAAGAGTTAGCCATTTTTGGATTGGAAATCTAACCAATGGGAGATTGGCACACTTTTGTCACCAATTTAACTAGATATTTGGTTCAATAGGTGAAATAAAATTTACCCCTACCTCATTTGGACCCTTGGACCCTCATATGACCTTCGTCGAACCTAAGAAAGCCATTATAACCCTTGTGCACCATTCCTTAGCACCCTTCGTCATTGAATTGCGCTTCGGAATTTGTCAAACAAGGGTGAGGGAAAATTTTTGTGTACCATATGCACCAATTATATTTGAAAAAACTCCTATCCATCTCATTTAATCTCTTGGTCACCCATGTGCCCCCAACAACTACTTAAGGTGCTTTTTCTAAGCCTCTCGTTCAACCCATCCACAAATCGCGCTCCGCCATGTGGCCCAATTAGGATAGAATTTTTTTGAGCCAAATTCACCAATAAATTTGTGAAATGGGTGCACAAAATTGTGACACATTCAAAAATAAAAGTTACATGAAAATTCTAGTTGTCGGGTTGCCACTAGCTCCTCCTCTCACACACGCACATGTTTCCCGCAACTAACTACGAAATTTCCTTCAATCCTCCATTTTTATTCTACCAAACCTTCTCCATAATTTCCACCATTTTTTAATCATTCTTCAACATTTCTACACTAAATAAACAAAGGATATTTAATAAAATCGCAATAGTATGAGTTCTTTAGAAACCCTAGGCTCCAAGACAAAGAACTGATCATGTATCCTAAAATTTGTGCATCCAATATCGGTAAAACTTGGAGAAAATATTCTTCATCCAAATTACATGAATCTGTAAAAAAATAAAACTTTAAATATGTCCCTAATTTTTAATGGCAACTATCTGAAATTTTCGAATCTAAGTTGATTCTTCTTCCTTTGTTGTCAATTCGGGAAGTAGTTTGACTTGAAAATTTGAATAGAGACTGAAGAGAAAAAACCCAGAAGGAATCTGAATTTTTTCATCAATATTACACCAAAAAGTTCATATTATAAAAATAACAAGTTCCACTAGTTCACAATTTTTGTTTTTAGCAATTTTCTAGAAAATTCAAACTCCTCCAAAAGAATAGAACAGTGAAAATTGCACAAACTCAAAACTAGGGCATAAGGGTCAAAAAATACAAAAGGGAGAAGAAAAAAGAAAAAATTAAAATTTACAACAATGGAAAGTACCTAAAATTAACCTTAATACATCTTTATCAAACCCATAATGTGAGGGGAAACACCTCGATGCAAGGAAAAAGGTGAAAAAGTGACACTTGCCGAAATAGCAACTCCTAGATCTCAATGGCTAAAAATGGAAAGTCCCAGTGTTGAATGAAAAAATTTACCATAGGCCCTAGTTTTAGTGATATCACTACTTTTTTCATCCTCTCAAGGTTTCAAGAAGGTTTCATAGCTTGAACAAGCCCAGTGAGTTCAGAAAGCTAGAAGAATTGGGTATGTCTTCTCAAGATGATCAAAATCCCACCCAACACAAAGATTTTGTAAGCATTCTAGTGAGTGACATTACAGTGCCTACCAAAGATATGTTTCCATGGATTCAATAATTACTTGAGAGTGGGCCAAGAACAATGTAACTCACTACCATTCCTAGTCTCGCGGAAATATCTGGAATGTTGAAACCCAAGTGAAGGAAGAATGCCCAGTTAGTTTATCGCTTCTTTAGTTACACCTTAGGTAAAAAATATGTTGAAGTTGGTAGACCTAAGACTGAAAATCCCATGGAAGAAATTAATGCATCTGATTATGAGTTAACTTTCATTTCATTGGGTCAAGCTTCTCACGAAGGAGACATTCACCTGTTCGAAGAATCCTCTTCTTATCTTCGTGTTCAGATCAAAGAATACAAGAAGACCATTGTGGAATTGAAAGACTTGTAAGAGATCTTAGTGTATACATTCAGCCCTTATACAGAGCATAATTAACACCTCCCTTTCGATCGAAGATATTCCCCAACTAGTAGTATTAACACTAAGGAGATTGAGCCGTGCATGTGACCACATTGGAAAGAAAACACTGAGCTCTGGAACATTCTTAGCATCGGCGGATTCACCAACTTTGTGGAAAGAGTGCAAGGACATGATCAAAGCATCTCTGTTCGCTTTGCCAAGGAGTGGAATGAGAGGACGGTCGACTATGGAGGGCAGAAAATTCTTATTAATGAGGAACTCATAGCCGAAGCGACTGGCCTCAGCTTGGAAGGATACCGCTTCTTCAACAAGAGGGTTATCAAAGAGGTTGAAGAGAGAAGATTTGTGGAGGAGGAGGAGAAGCTTATATTCAACACCGCGGGTCTGCTTGTTAACTCAATTCCATCTCCGTATGATGAAGTCACCCGCATGATGATTCGCTTCATATCCTTGGAAGGCAGGTTTGTTACTGTCCCTGCCAAGCACCTTGTCTTTTTGAATCACTTTCGTAGGAGTAGGTTGGTTTGCTTCCCTCACTATCTGTTAAACTCTCTTGAGCGCTCCATTTTGGAGTTCCAGAAGCATACCCGGGCGGTTCCCTTACACCAAGGGCTTATTTTGCTTATTCACAAGCACTGCCTTATTAAATTCCCCGGTCTCCCTTCCTCTCCCGGCCCGGCTTTGTTGGGCTCCGCTGCTGCCAGTCCTGTCTCCCCTGCTGCCCCTGCTGCTGCCCCCGCCTTCGGTGCTGCTACCCCCATGCCGGCTGCTCATGCTTCTCCTTCTTTTCCTCCTGTTGCTGCCCCTGCCACCCACCCTGTCTCTACCTCTAAACGTGTCACCAGGGCTTCTAGGAGACTCAACCTTGAGTCTACTGCTGAGGGGGATGAACCTTTGGAGGACATTGCTCGTGATCTGCTGAACATTAGTAGTGCCAGTCCCCAGGCGGCACCAACGGATAACCCTTCTAGGAGATTGGAGGCCTTAGAGGCTGAGCTTAAATTGCTGAAGGATGAGGTCAAAAACCTTGCTAAGCAAAAAGGCAAAAAAAGCATTGAGGGGGAAGGGAGCATTGGGATAGGCAGATTGATGACATATACAAAAGCGACCTCCTTAGACTCCCGCCTAGGAAGATGAAGACTAGGCATGAGTATAATATTGCAGCCTTGGGGCCATCGAGGAGTTCATCGAAGGTCATGCAAGAAGTGTTTCACATCTTAGCGGTGTCCCGGCTACACTTTGGGGCAATGAGAAAGAGAGAAAAAGAACCAGAGAGGAGCTCGATAAGACGGATGCTGCTCATATGACCACGTTGGGCATGTATCATGCTTGGAAAAGAGTAAAGACGAGTATTGATCAAGCGGCCAAGAAGTAGTCCCGACTACTTTTGCTGGACCTTATTGTTTTTATTACTGCTTCTTGGCTGTAGGCTTGCTGTTTTTTTGCCGTTGTTTTGCTGTTAAGTCTCGTTTGTGTAGCTGTTTCTGGGCTTCGTTGTTCTTTGCTGTAACTTTTGTGCTCTGCTACAGCTTCTCTGCTCCTCTCTCTTATTCCGGCTTTTAGGCCTTCTTCTGTACACAAGGGTATAGTCCCTTTCAAAAAACTATTTACCAATATTAAAAAAACAATAAGGAGATATAAAAGCACATGATTACATGGTGTGGGGAAAAGCCTATGAAAAATGGATTGAGTAAATCATCGAGAAAGGAAATGCGTTGTGCTGGACATCATTTCTCTCATCTAGTATACTTGTCAAACATTTTCTAAAGTACACAAGAAAAAGGAGAATCTTGTAAAGGAAGTTAGTCATTTAGATGAGATACTCCCAATGGTATCAAAATGGGTTCTTTTGACTCTTACACCATTGTGAGTAAGGAGTATTCCTATCACTGCCGAGGACTTGTCCTGACTTTTGATATACATCTTGTATGCACGATGTATGCAAAGCTAAAAATACCATATCTGAATTGGAATCCCATAAGTATAAGGTCTTTTTAATCTTGAATGAATTCTACCATTTTTTCAAAGGTTTGAGTTCTCCCCACTCAATGAATACTCATCATCAGAGGAACTCATCATTGCATTCTAGGAGATGGTCAAGAAGGAGACAGGTGACCCTCTTTCCTTTAACAAAAAATATTTAGAGTCCCTAAGCTGGTATCTGAAGTTACATTTTCCCAATTTCAATGGATCACAAAGAATGGCTTCATCAATATCGAAGCATCAAGGATGTTCTAGGCACATGGATCAAGGTACTTGGTTGTGTTTTTATTATAGGGGAAGAGAATTTGACAGCTGCAATAACTCAATTCAGCAGAGAATTCAAGGAACAAGTGCCCATCTTTGGAGGACCCCTATCCAGAGGTTTAATTTTAAAAATTCTTCAAGGAGGATGTTACTTCATTAGAAATATCCTTCCCTTCTCTTCTACCCTCTTTTTCCCCTCTCCTTTCTCTCTCCTTTCTAATTCTTCATTGAGCTTAATCATTGTATTTTTTTCCTATTCACTCAAGTGACCTATTTTAAATTTGTAAAATTATTTTCTCTAAATTATAAGAGAAATACATAATTCATGGGAAAAAGGTCATAAGTAGAATACGGAACATTAAAATTCATATGAGGGAAGTGAAAGGATGATTGAAATTTCTATAAATTGGTATGGATTCTCCATTCCAAGGGATTCCAAATTTTGAAAAATTATCATTCTGTAGCAATAGTGGATTTTTATATGTTATTGGACTTTGTGCCATCCATATACATGAAATAAATCTGCATTTCTACTACATGCTTTCTTATTTTCCCTTGATTTTTACAACATGTGTAAATTTCAATCAAGGAATAGAGTTTCTTCTTTCCAAGATGTATGAATTTGTGTAGCTTTGCATGCATGGTTTCCTATCATCGTTTATGAAATAAACATGATTGTTATAAGAATCTTATGTTTATTCCACTTCTCTCATTTATGCACTTTATAAGCGTAGTGATACAAGAGCTTTGTATCTTTGGTAGATGAACCTAAATAATTTGTGTTTTGATTCATCAATCCCATAAGAATAATTGTTACTTTCCTCTTTATTAAATGTTGAACTACTCCGATTCTTGGGTGTGAGATCTATAATCCACTCATCGCAGTAATATTCCTTTCCTAATTTCCCTCCATTCATCTCATCGATGTAATTTCCTCCCTTGTACCCCATACAAGCACCTTGTTAAAGGTTAATGGAGTGTTCTTGTGTGATCCCTAGCCAATTTGGCCACCCACAACATTTTAGATAGGATTAGGATTAGTTGTATTCAATAATGGGAGTTGTACCATTCAATGCAGAGGGGCATAGCCCCATGAACATTGGTGGAGACACCTAATTTGTCCACCCGACAAATTTTATCACCAAAAATTCTGGGCAACTCCACTAGGGAGATATTTTCCTAAGTGTGCCCAAAAAATATCTCCCAAGAATACAAAAAAAATTATATATTCCAAAAATTAAAAAAAATCAGATTTCAAAATAAAATAATTTTTGAAGGTGACTCCATCAAGAAACTAATCCTTGCCACATTCATTTCCCACACCACAATGAAGAAATTTTCAGATTGGAGTGAAGTACCAATGACTGATAGCAAAGAAGAAGGTCGTGACCAAGAAAAGAATATCTTTGATTAGCCATGGTTCCAAACCAGTCCTTACAAATAGGAAAAATCAAGAACAGTAAAATGGCCTCTTACTTCAAGCAATAATCTATATAAAATAGAACTTTTCGGTGAATAAGAAGATAAATAATGGTTGAAAGATGCACAAATAAGATACAAGATATTGCATGTAGCCCAAGAAGATCAATAATATGCCTAAGGTAATACTCTCGGCTGCTATGCACAACTGAATGAGAAGATTGGAACCATGCCTTTCATCACCCCTCCTTCGGAGGAATTCCTTGCATATATGAGTGATAAAATGGGAGTCTTAAAACTTGATTATATAGAAAGAATCATGAGCACTATGCAAGGAAATTCTAGTCCAAAAATATACCTCAAAATGTTTAAATATTGAAGATTTGTAAGAGATGTATGAGTGACTTGAAGCAACCCATAACAAGGAGGATGAAGAGGATATTTTTCCTATAGAGGAGGATCTTGAAGATCATTCATATTGTAGGGTATTCATCCCTGAAAGGTTCTTGAATGTTGCTGAATAAAATCCTATCCTTGAGCCCTCCGATGAAGATCAAATCTGCACTATGGAATATGATGAGAGGCGGTATGATGCAAGATCAACTAAAGAATTTTTGTAATCTCAAATAACTCACTATAAAATTTAGAACATTGTCCTTCTTTTTCCACTCTCTCGATGACTTTATTACATATGTTGATGAAGAAATGAACATGTTTAAAAGAGACTATGTGGAAAGGCTCCATATCATAATAGAATTAAATTCTGACCTTGAGGCCTATCATGAAATTTTTAGGTATGCTTTATCTCTGAAAAGAAGGTATGAACACCTTGAATCACTTTTTGTTATCAAGGATGAAGAGAATCAAGAATATCTTGATGATTATCCACACTATGAGGTTTTCATGTGTAAAATATTCTTGGATGCTCATGAAGAAGATCTTATCCTTGAACCTTCTGACAAGAACCAAAACAACACCATGGAGGATGAAATAGAAGATATGGAAGAAGTACAAAATGACCAGTCCATCGTAATCATGGAAAATCACCATTCAAATTTTGATTTTTCAATTAATGATGAAATGGAGATATGTGAAGAACTGCAAGAAAGAAACCCACCCTCATGGGCTGAAGATGAGGAATTCAAAATGTTTATGGACTATTCTCCCTCCTATTTTGATTCTTCAAGTGATGCAAAAAAAATTGCATGAAGAACTGGAGAAAGTCAAAGAATCAAATTCCCTTACCGATTCAATCATGGATGATTGAATGGAAGAGAACACTTCCTTTTTGAATCTGAGGAGAATGAACAACTCAAGCGCAACCTCTATTCACCTAAATAGAAGAATGATCAACATAGAAAATATTGGGTCTTCCATTGTCCATATAAGCAATAGGATCCAATAATGAATGATCAAGATGTAGCTGAAAATTATTCTCATAATATTGCCTCAACATGGTTTTCTGCTTCCTACCAAGAAGAGGATGATATGGATTTTGATCTTGAAGGAGTTCCCTTCCCACAAAGCATGCACCTCTTCACCTTATCATAAGGTGTTTTCAATCAAATATTCCCATGCTTATGATAAATTGAATATTGGGAAATAGAAATCATGAAAGAGGTGAACAAGGATGTTTCAAATGAGTCATGGGCCCGTATGGATCAGATTTTCAACCATCTCTTGGAGGAACAACATGAAGATTCTTCCAATGAGGATGAATATGAATATATGGAAAACTATAAAGAACCATCAGTACAAGACATCTTAAAGGATTTAGAGGACACTAAAGATCCTTAACTCAATTTTAAACTATTTATTCAAGCTATGGAAATGTAGGACAAGTGTGAGGCCATTTTTTTCCCTCTATTTGATCAACAATGTTTGATACCGAGATAGATCCAATAGATGAATTGGATGACTTCCTTAATTCCACGGTTAACGAGTGAATATGAAAGCATGAATTTTCCTTTCATACAATGTGAAAACGTTTGTGAGTGAAAAGAAGGAATATTATGGAATCTTATATGAAAAGTATTAATCTTGAAGACAAAATCCTTTCCATGGAGGATGGTAATAAGGAAAATGTTGAGTTGATTTGCATTGAAGAGAATTGTTCCAGGAAACAAAGTGGGACATCCAAAGAAGTTGTTGAATGGGAAGAAAATCATTTTGTTATCTCTCCTTTGAGTGCCTTGTTGATGTAGGATAATATTTAAAGTGGAAATTCAAAGAGGAAGGATATTTTCCCACTCTTGAAGACATGGAAGAATGGTGTCTCATGATAGCGAGGGCACCAGCGGGATCATAAAGGTACAAGAGCTCGAGAGAAGATAATGAATCACTCACTTTGGATGAATGAACATTATCTATGTAGTATGAGTATGAAGATGGAATTATGGTCATCCTTCTTCTTCTCAAGCCATGCAAATCCATCACAAAATCATGGTTTGATCAAATAACAATTTTTGTGCTTCAAAGGTTAGACTTCAATCCATTGTTTCATGATGGCATGTACTTATCTCAACCCATTGCTAGGTATTTGTTTAATCTCTCTCCTCCTCTATAAAAATCCTCCCTATAAAATATTTTACCTTTTTTGTTGTGTGTTGTTTCCCTATTTCATGTGTTTCCCTTATATTTGTGTGTGTGTGTGTGTTCAATAAAGCAAGTTGTGTAGTACATATTTTTGATGAGTCCATAGCCAAATGGATAAGGTGCTGAACCACACAATAAAATTGAGATTTTGGATTTATCATTTTATTTCCTTGCTACACTCGATCCACAACAACTCCCCAAGCTAGAGCCAATTGTTGTCATTCGAATGTGCGATAGGGAAATCCATAATTTCCGAGCATGACAACCACACCCTACTCGAAAATTTTACCAAAGGTCACCCTGAGCCCTCCTTCATATCACCCTAATCCCCAATTTAGTGTTCCCATAGGTTATTTATGGGTACCCAGTCCTTTCAAGTGCTTCCAGACAAGATCCATGAAAAGGGCTTTTCGCATGAAGCTTGGGAAAAATCACTTTCGAGATCTTCTTGGAGCTGGTGCACATGAATTCGAGTAGAATGAAAGGCCTAAATTCGTTAGGGAGGAATATCAGAGATTTCAATACAATGTTCAATCATTTTTGGAATGTTTTGGGAAGATTCACAAGTTTTGGAGCAAGTTCAACAAAAGTGAGTCTTGGAGGCCTAAGCGTTGCATAGGAAAAAACGTTGTTGATATTTGGGAAGTGATTCCAAGAGCTCTGGAAGGAGTTAAGAGTCAAAAAATATGTCATTTTAAATTTAATTTATAGATATAAAATATGGTACAATTATAATATTCACAACACCTTGGCGAACTATGTTCCCATCCAAATTTCCTCTTGCACATCCTTGGATCCAAAACAAAAATCCTATTTTCTAGGGACAAAATGGATGAATAAAGATCTAAAAACATAAAAAATTGGATGCAAAAGGAAATTTTAAGTCAATATCATATAAATCTTCATCAAAAATATGCTTCTGGAACAAAATTTATGGTCACAAAAAGTCACTCTCCAAGGCACAGGTTCCAGCAGTTATCCATTTTTAGGGATGGAAACCCAACCAATGGGAGAGTGGTGCACTTATTTTAACCAAGTTCACAATTTTTTTGGTTCAATATGTGAAATAAAATTCATCCTTTCTTCATTCGGAACCTTGGACCCTCATATGACCTCTGTGGAGTCTAAGCAAGCTAGTTTAGCCCTTGTGCACCATTCCTTAGCACCCTCTGTCATCGAATCGTGCTCTACCACTTGTCAAGATAGGGTGAGGGAGCATTTTTGTGTCTCATGTATACCAATTTTTTTGTAAAAATGGTGCAAAAATTCTGACCCTCCCATTTAGTCTCTTGGTCACCCATGTGCCCTCGGTAGATGCTTAAGGTGCTTTTTCTAAGCCCCCACTCAACCCTTCGACAAATCACACTCGCCACGTGGCCCAATGAGGATAGGGAAGATTTTTGCACTAATTTAACCAAGTAATTTTTGTAACTTGTGCATAAAATTTTGAATCATTCCAAAACAAAAAATTACATGAAAATTCTAACTGTCGGGTTGCCACTAGCTACTTCTCTCACACACACACAGGTTTCCTGCAACTATCGAGAATTTCCTTCAATCCTCCATTTAATATGTTTCCAAACCTTCTACACTACCTCCACCATATTTTCATCATCTTTAACATTTCTACAATGAATAAACAGATGATTATCAAGAAAAACTCAAGACTATGAGCTACCATAAACCCTAGGCTCTAAGATTAAGAACCAATCGTATCTCCTAAACTATGCATCTAATCTTAGTAAAACTTGAAGAAAATATTATTCATCCAAACCCCTTGAAAATGAAAAAAACTCAAACTTGAAAATTTTCCCTGATTTTTATTGGAAGCCATCTGAAATTTTTGGCCCCAAGTCTATTCTTCTTCATTTTTCATCAATCCAGGAGCGGTTTGACTTGAAAATATGAATAAAGATGAAGAAGAAAAATCTGGAAGGAATCTAAATTTTTTCATCAATTTGACACCTCGAATTTCATATTCTTAAAATAGAAAGTGCCCCTGGTTCACACTTTCAATTTTTAGTAATTTTCCATAAAAGAAAAACTCCTCTAGAAGAACAGTGAAAATTACACAAACTGAAAACTAGGGCACAAGGGTCGAAAAATCCAAAAAAGCAAAAATAAAAAATCCAAAAATGGAAATTATTTAAAATTGACCCTAATATATATTTGGAAAACCCATAACATGATGGAAACACCTCGGTGTAAGAAACAAGGTGAAAAAGTGGCATTGCACGAAAATAGCAACTCCTAGAACTTGATGGCTAAAAATGGAAATTCCTAGTGTTGAATGCAAAAAATTACCATAGGCCCTAGTTTTGGTGATATCACTTCATTTTTTAATCCTCTCAAGGTTTCAATAATTTTTCATATCTTTAACAATCCTAGTGGGTTTGACAATCTAGAAGAACTGGGAATCTCTTCTCAAGATGATCAAAAGTTGACCCCACAAAAGGATTCTACAAGCTCTCCGTGGTGACATCGTAGTTACTCCTGAAGAGACATTTCCATGGATTCAATAATTTATCGAGAGTGGATGAAGAAAAATTCAACTCTTTGCCATTCCCAGTCTCACGGAAATCTCTAGAATGTTGAAACCTGTAGACACCTAAAATCCACTTACGCAACCTTTAATGCTAAGATTGCACTAATTATCCTCTTTCTCGTCATTTCTATAATAATTAGCACTTTTCCACTAATTAGATAACATTCCTCTTCATATTCATTAATTAACGACCTTTCGTTAATTAATCATCCTTCCTATCATTAAAGATGTCAATTAATGAACTTTCGTTAATTAATATCCACTTCTACTTGGGTTAATTAATTATTATTAATTAATTATACTCAAATAATTGTGGCACTTTGGATAAGTCCTTGGGTGAAAAATGATTTCCGGCACCTTTGGAGTATTCGTTGTTCACAAGCATCTTACATCTGGAGAGTGCGTTTACTTAGCCTAGGGCTAGTTCCGCATCCGCATCAATATTCCTGTGAGCCTATTCTTGTCAAGCCTTGATCTAGATTTTTCTCCTATTATTAGTTTGTGAAGGGATGGTATTTTTCTATTCCCCATCTCACACTTTGGGGTCACTTCTATGACTTCACCTTCCTATTTATAAGCATGTGGCACCATTCCTTATATATTCTCTATCTTACTTTGGGGCATCCACCTTTCTTGGTTACCGATGCATCACCTTAGAAAACTTTGGAAAAACACAAAAACATTCAAAAATGTTAGAAAATAAAAACAATAGAAAATTGTTTCACAAAAACACAAAAACAAACAATACAAAAGTGCTTCATAAAACAATCTTGTAAAAACATAACTTTAGTTTACTTACTTTATCTTGTTTCTTGCTTTGTTTGTGTACATTGTTTGCTTATATAGTTGTTGTTTTTTTGCACATTTGTATAATTTATTGCTTAGACACAATTTGGTAAGTTTTTTCCTTTCTTGTTGAGATTGGATTCATTCTTCCTTGCACATATGCAGTGTGTTTTTACATGCTTGTAAATAATTGTACATAGTTGTGTTAATTCATGATTGGTTGGCATTGTGTATTTTGTTAACATTTGATTGTGTTTTCTTGTTACATGTACATAGTTTTGTTATCACATCATCATATCTCCATCACATTAACATCATCTATACATCATATATAAATAAAATTATATGTGTATATCATACATGTATGCTTTATGCTACTCATAACGTATCGTATCATAAAATGGGGAAAGAGGGATTGCAAATATCAAAATATATCTCCCACACCAATATCATTGTGTCGTCCAAATCAACTAATCTAGATCATCACATATACAATTTAATTGATATCATCTATGGATATATCATGTAAAAATCAAACACATGTGGTACAAACATGTCAAATATCATCATGATACATATAAAAGTGTGAAATCAAACCATATCACGTCACACTCTAACTCTTCTTCTACTCATTGTGAATAGTTATTTTATTTAAATAATTTTCCTTACTTTTTCACCATGTTGGGGCATTATTTTCCATTGGGTACTCATTTTTTCTCACTCATAACATTTTATTGCTCTATAAGATATCCCTTCTTCTACACAATCCAAATAATTATTTTTTATCAAATAATTGTTTTGTTAATCTTTCCATTGTGTTGGGGCATTATTTTCCACTGATGCTTCATTCTTCTCACAGGGCATTTATTTTCTCCTAGAAGATTATTGCTAAGTCTTCTACCTTCTTCTCTATCCAAAATGTTAAAAGTATAATTTTTTATAAAAAAACATTAATTCAAAATCCAAAAAAATTCAAAACCTTTTCAAAAATCCTAAAAATGTAGAATTTGCAAATCTAGGAAACCATCTCATAGTGAGTTGAAAATTGTGTCTTACGCATGGTATTCATTCCATATCTTGTTGAAATTTTCATGTGTTCATGGATCAAATGACTCACAGATAATCAGATTTACAACCATTTTCAAAGCTATCCTTCTTGCTTCACAATCGATACTCTGGGGCACATATAGTTACTTGGTACTATTTCGTAGCAAACTACACTTTTTATTAGACCCAGTGTCCTTTATTATCTTCCCTTACATGTATCCTTTCTTAGGGCATAATTTTTAACCCTTGTCATCAATCATGAACATTTGGGGATCTTCATCTTGATAAAAAAAAATTTTACAATCTGTCTTGATTGTTGTTGGTTGGAATATGTATGTTTGTACTTTTTTCCCTGTTAAATGAGCTTGTTTCATCATCATATTGTATTTATTTTGTATGTTTCATTGAGTGGGTGTTTCAGTATTGGACAATTGTTTGTAGTATGGATTTTCATGTCATCCTCCTTTTTTGTATGCTTATATTTTTAATAAGGACCGATGACGTAGATCTTTGGCAATATGATGACAATAAAGTTGTTTTAATACACTGGATGAAAACTTGCTCTTTTATTTCCATCTTCATTCCTCCTCTACATAATTCTCCTATCAACACTATTCTTCTTATTCACCTGGGGCATCCTGCTCCTACCCATTCTTCTATTTCCTTTCTCTCACCTTTTCGATTATCTATCACCTTCTCGATCACCCAATCAAAACTCGATGGGAATCTCTCACTTCTACTAGTTCTTCTTCTACACTTTCAAAATTTATTTGTCTACTATCTTTGAAGTGGCGTCACTTACGCCACCCCAAAGAGGGGAAAATGTAGACACCTATAATTTAGCTTGAGTAATTTAAATACTTAAATTGCACTAATTATACCCTTTCCATAAATGGACGACATATCATCAATATAGCACATTTTCTCTACTATCGTCGTTAATTAATTACATTACGTTAGTTAATTAACTCTTCTATCTAACAATGACACCAATTAATGACCTTATGTTAATCAGCTCCCCTTTATATCTAGATTAATTAATTATTCTTAATTAATTAATTCTCTCTTCTATTTAATCAATAAATCATCACTAGTTTGATTAAATCCCTCTCATATTCTAATCATGATAATTATTCCTCTAAAAATCTTTTATAATCTTACACACCTATTAATTAATCATTTTGGTTAATTAATAAAGCCCCTCAAACCCCATGGGTCACTAAGGGACAAAGCTAAACTCTCTAAGGTTGACTAAACCTTTTTGAAACTCCCTTATCCACAACTAACCCAACCTCTCCATTTATCCCACATGAAGAGGGATGTAGATATTCCTCTATCCATTGGGCTATATAAGGAGCCCTCCTCCTACGTTTCTATTTACACCTACTCCTTGATAAATAAAAGTGAGCATATAGTAATACACTATAGTCATTTTTATCATCTTTGAGAATTTATCCATTAGAGTGGAGCTATATCATCATCCTTTTGCATTCAAACAATCAAGTTAGTGTTGTGAAGAAAAATGGAGTTAATCAAGAAAGGCCTAATAAGCCATGGCTTGATGAACCTCCATCTTTGATCATCTTGGATCAAGCAATCACTATCTCTTTTTGATAGCTAAAAGATCTACATAGGTCTAGTTTATTGATTTAGCTTTCTAAAGAGTAGAGCAATAAATGTTAGTATGTTAGTTTGAGGTTTATTTTCAAGATTCTAATTCATAGTGTTGATGTTTATTACTTGTTTAGCTCTTAGCATGATGATGTATTGATATTTGATTTAGTGTTGTTATAGGACTAATAGGTGTTAGTTCTAATATTCTTAACTTAGCTAAACAAATACATGCATACAAAACCCATGTGAATTAAGAAGGCAGAGGTAGCTTCTCGCTTCTTCAGTGGCACCTCAAGTAACCAATATGTTAAATTTGATATGCCTAAGATTTTCAAGCCCATGGAATAAATGAATTCATTTGATTATGAGTTGACTCACATTTATTTGGATCAATCTTCTCATCAAGGATGCATTCACCTGTTTGAAGAATCCTCTTCCCATCTTCATGCTTGGATCAAAGAATACAAGTAGACCATTGTGCAATTGAAAGATCATGTAATATCTCTCAGTGCATAAATTTAGCTCTTATCGGGAGTAGAATTAACACCTCCCCTTTTGATCGAATATATTCCCCCAATCAGTAATATTGACACTAAGGAAATCAAAAAGTCACAGGATTACATGATGTGGGGAAAATCCTATGAAAAATGGATTGAGGAAATCATTGAGTAAGGAAAGGCGTTGTGTCTGGACATCATTTCTCTCATCCAGTATGCTCGTGAAACATTGTCTAAAGTAAACAAGAAGAAGGAGAAGCTTACAAAGGAAGTCATTCATTTGGATGAGATACTCCCACTAGTATCTGAAATGAGTTCTTTCAACTCTGATGCCCTCATGAGTAAGGGAGTGTTCGTATAAAATACCAAGTACTTGTCCCAAGTTTTTATCTACATCTTGGATGCACGGTATGCAATCTAAAAAATGCCATATCTGAATTAGACTCCCACAATAATCAAGTCTCTGGAATCTTGAATGAATTCTACCATTTTTTTTAAAGCTTTGAGTTCTCCCCACTGTTTGAAGACTCATCATTAGAGGAACTCATCATTGCATTCCAAGCTATGGTCAAGAAGGAGGTAGGTGACCTTCTTTCCTTAAAAAAATTAGAGTCCCTAGCTAGTATCGAAGTTAGATTTCCTCAATTGTAATGGATCACAAAGAATGGCTTCATCAATGTCAAATAATCAAGGGTGTTCAAGGTACTTGGTTGTGTTTGTATTCTAGGGAATTTAATTTGAGAGCTGTAATAACTCAGTTTAACAAATAATTCAAGGAACACGTGCCCATTTTGGAGGACTCCCATCTAGAGGTTTAATTTTCCAAAATTCTTCAAGGAGGACGTTAGTTCATTAGAAATATCCTTACCTTCTCTTCTACTCTCTTTTCCCCGTATCCTTTATCTTTCCTTTATAATTCTTTATTGAGCTTAATCATTGTATATTTTCCTATTCACTCAAGTGACCTATTTTAAATTTTTCAAATTATTTTCTCAAAATTATAAGAGAAATACATAATTCATGGAAAAGAAGATCATAAGTAGAATACGGAACATAAGGATTCATGTGAGGGAAGTGAAAAGATGATTGATATTTCTATAAATTGGGATGGCTTCTCCATTCCAAGGGATTCCATATTTTGAAAAATTATCACTCTATAGCAATAGTGGATTGTGATATGTTGTTGGATTTTTTTTCATTCATATATATGAAATAAAGATACATTTCTGCTACATGCTTTCTTATTTTCCCTTGCTTTTTACAACATGTGTAAATTTCAATCAAGGAATAAAGTTTCTACTTTCCAAGATGTATGAATGTGTGTAGCTTTGTATCCATGGTTTTCTCTAATCGTTGATGAAATAAACATGATTGTTATAAGCATATTACATTTCTTCCATTTCTCTTTTTATACATTTTGTAAGCATAGTGATACAAGGGTTTAAGATCTTTGGTAGATTAACCTTAAGACTTTGTGTTTTGATTCATCAATCCCACTAGCTTCATTATTGCTTTCCTCTTTATTGAATGTTAAACTACTTCAGTTACTAGGTGTGAGCTCTACAATCCACTCGAGAAGTAATCTTCATTTCTTAGTTTCCCTCCTTTCCTCTAGTGTACCCCATACAATCATCTTACCACAGGTTTAGTGGAGTTTTCATGTGTGATCTTTAGCCAATTTGGTCACCCATGACATTTTAAATAGGATTAGGATTAGTTTTATTCAATAATGGGAGATGTACCATTCAATGTAGAGGGCGTAGCCTCGTGAGCGTTAGTGGAGACATATAATTTGTTCAACTGAAATTTTTTCTCACCAACAAAAATTTTAGAGACATAAAAATATTTTAGAAAAAGTTCAATATTTTTCATTTGAACAACAACATATTATAAGTACAACATAAAATGCATTTTTTAGTAATTAACAAATCTTCCAATCCTTCCAATAAGAAGAAATTTTAACATCCACGAGGCTAGTCACACTTATGTTTGAGTAGTAACAAATTTTAAAAATAGGTTACAAATTTCACTTCAATCCCAAACTACTATACCTTTTTTTGTTATATCAGTTCAATCCTCCAACTAGGTGGAAGTTCATCACAAGATTAACACTAGATATACTAGTGGAAACTAAACTCAATACATATTTCTTTAGCTTGTTAAATGATAATGACTCTTTAGCTTGAAATATTATATTCTTCAAATATATTCAATTGCTAAGATAGTGGATTCTAAATTCAAAATATCATTCAGTAACTTGTTAATTGAAAGTGACAACTAAGATTGAAATAATTCAAACAACCAACTTCCAAATTTACTTGGAACAAAACAATCTTGATTCAAGTTAATATATATACCCAAAAAGTATGAAGTCACATAAGGGTTCAATATAAGAAGAAATTTTAACATCCACAAGGCTAGTTAAAAGATTAATACTAGGCCTATATTTATGCTTTTCCAAATAGGTGGAATTTCATCACAAGATTAATACTAGGCCTAAATTTATGCTTTTCCATGTCAACATGAAAAAGCATATTATTCTTATCATGTACCTGTAATTGTACCTATAAGAGAACACAAATCCAATAAGCATATTATTCTTGTCATGTACCTGTAATTGTATCTACATTTAAGTTTATCTTGTCTGAATTAAACATGCTGCTCTCCATTGAGAAATTCAAACCCCAAGATAGAGAGGACTCATGGGGATGCTTTTTTAAACAACATTGTCCTCATATCATTCAAGTAAAATAGTGTTTTTAAAATCACCTCACCAAATCTCACAAACAAATTCCCATTAGAATTGTTACGTGTGCTCCATGTAGCATATTTTTCTTACCATCTTCATTTCCATGTGCAATATGAACAACCTTGGATAACCTAAATGTAAAAATAGTTGTCAATAAGTAAATTCCAATAATATATTGCTTTCTGATTTTTTTATAATCTATACAATATGAAATCATGTCTAGCAATGTTAGTTATTTCACCTTGCTCCATTTTGTTTGTAGATTATTCCTTTATAATATATATTTAACTAAATACATCTAATATCGCTAACATTCAAACCTTCAACCTCCAATAAATGTAGTACTTACAAGAACATTAGATAATTAATGATTTGGTTTCCTAAACATTAAATAAGATTAAAATTAAATTTGTTTGCTTATGTTGAGGCATAACCTCTTTTGGTGGCGTGCAAGAGGATACAACATTTGTGGATTTTTGGGCATTGATAACATTCATATATTTGTTTGTGTGATGGATGACATCAATTAATTACTATTACTAATTAGGACATATGTCAATTAGAAATCTCGAGACACGTGTTGAATATTTTAATGAAGGTTCTCAACATCTCTATTTAAGCATCACCTATATCGAGCCTTTGACAATCATCCACAATAGCCCTGTTCACTATGGGTGACACCATCAAATACATTAAACCTGATTCTTGTGAATATTTCAAGGCCGACCCAGTAGTATGGAATATTTTTCATGATGGTCATATTACTTTGTTTATGGAAAGACTTTACGGTCGGTCATCAGTCTGTCCGAGTGACCAACAGTCAAGCAGCTGACAACTGGAAAAAGGAAGAGTAAAATTAGGCAAGACTAAATTTATTATTTCAAAAATTCTATTGTGGTTGTGATGGGGCTCCCCCATGGAGGAGAAATTTATTTTAAATTATCGCTTCAAGAAGAGATGGATGAGTTTATGTGTCCTAGTGAAAATCTTATAATGTATCACTTGGGCTATGAACAAGACTCGCTTCCACAACCTCGCAACATGGTTACTTAGAAATTGAGGAGGTACTTCATGTTGGAGCAACACTACAAATTGATGTATGGACCTCAAATTTTTATTCTTGCACATCTTTGACATGATCGAAAGGTAAAATTTGTGGATTTTCTATTTCAATCGCTTGAGAAGTCCCTTAAATTGGCTAGAGAAGAGGAAGGTCCCTTCCTCCACCAAGTCCTTTTGTATTTTCTCTTTAAAATGGAAGCTTCCCAAAAATAAATCTCATGCTTCCCCTCTAATCTAGGAAAGCATCACCGTGTCCCTCATCTACTTCCTCAACTAGCTCCCTCTTTCCGCCACCATCACTACCACCTTTGTCTCCCTTCCGACTTTGATTCGGACATCATGATCATTAGCTAGAGTGGTTTAGTGGTATCCCCACGTTATTTCACTCTTGTCTCTCCCTCATCTTCTCTAGTGGCTCTTAACCCTTTAGACCCCTCAAAGAACTCTCCTAAGGTCTCTGAACCACTTTTGGACCAGAATCTACTTCCTCTCCACCTCTTGTTGATACTTCTCTAGCTTCTCCTCTCGTCTCCCTAGACATTGTAATGGATAAAACCGAATCAACTCACCTAATCATGGAAGCATGTATTGCTTCCCCCTCCTTTACATGGAAGTTAACATGGAATATAAAATTGTTGATGTGTTACGGGATCTCTCCTTAGTTTATCACATTTCTCCTTTATCAGAGAAAATGAGCTCCCCCACTGTAGCTTCAAAACACCATGAGCATTTACATAATATCTCGTCTGACCCGCATGAGGCCATTGAATATTATATTGCACTCAATATTTTCTATTAAGGAATGGAAAATTAAAAGCAGACATGATCTAGATGAAAATCAACAAATAATTCCTGGAGCACATGTTAAGTTAGTGGTTGTGCTGGTTGAAGGAAGCCCTACTGTTGATGCTAACGATAAAGCAACTACTCTCATGAATATCCATAAAATGTAATTTGGATTTGTCTAGTTTGGGACTTTTTGGTTTTTGTTTTTTTTTCATATAGGATTTTTCTCTTCTTGTTTCATTGTAATATCTGGCCATGAGGGAATTTTTGTACAAGTATGCATGTCATTTAGAAATAACCACTTGTTCTCCAATTATAAATATTTTTATGTTTTGGCATATCATAGTCGTGGCTAAGCTCCTAATATCTTAATGTGTTTTCTTACATCCTTAAGATCATTATGCTCTAAATATTATGTCTTGGTATAACCTAGTGGCTTCTCAAATCACAATATCCTACTTTATTTTGATAAAACCTGGTGACCACTAAGATCCAAAAAAATATGGTGTGGCATAGCATATCATTTCCTAATATAAAAATATAATTATCTTATTAGTTAGGTGCTGGAAAAAACTAAGCTCAAAATATTATATTATGAGATTTGTACCAAATATTTTATAAATATCTTCCTCTGATTTTTTTAATGTTGTAAAATATCTTAATTATGAATTATTAAACCCTAGTGATGAAATATCAAAATAACATGTTGTGGCATAACCTAAAGCGTAGCTCAAAATATCTTTCTTTTGTTTGTTAAATGCTATTGTATTTTGAGCTCGAAATAATATATTATTTATGTACCTAGTAACCACTAAGCTCAAACTATGTTGATTCAAATTTTCTAAATCCAGTGACCATTAAGATCCAAATATTATGTTTTGGCATAACCCACTAAAAGCTAAGCTAATAATATCTTATTTATTTTTTTTAAACCTAGTGAGCACTAAGCTCCAAATATTATGTTGTGTCATAAGCTAGTGGACACTAAGCTCAAAATATCATTCAATAACTTGTTAAATGATAGCAACCACTAAGCTCAAAATAATATATTATGGAAGTACCTAGTCTCCGCTTAGTTCAAAATATGTTAATTTAATTTGTTTAATCCTATCGACTATAAGCTCCATATATTATGTTGTTGTTTAAACTAGCATCCAGATAAGTTCAAAATATCTTCTGTAATTTTTTAACTACTATAAAATATCATAACTATGAATTATTGAACCCTTGCAAATACAATCTCTAAATAATATGTTGTGGCATAAGCTAGCGGCTGCTAAGCTCAAAATATCTTAAACCACCAGTAGTCTCCAAATATTATGTGGTGGCATAACCTAAGTGGGAAATAAGCTTGAAATATCTTAATTCTAAATATTAAATTCATACAAAAATTCAACTAATTTATACTGGTCTTGATTTCTATAAAGATATCCAAAGTTAATGTCCTTGATTAACTTAGAGGTCGCTAAGCTCAAAACAATGTAATTTAATTTGTTAAAACCTAGCAACTTCTAAGTTTACAATATAATTTGTTAGGTTATGTTTAAGCATAACCTAGAGGACATTGGACTCAAAATGTATTTCTTTTTTTTGTTAAATACTAGTGACTTTTTAGCTCGAAATATTATATTATTAAGTACCTAGTGAGCCTCTAATATCGATCTATGTTGATTCTAATTTGCTAAATCCCAATGACAATTAAGATCCAAATATTATGTTTTGAAAAAAACTATCGGTTGTTAAGATTATAATTTCTTACGTTCTTTTGTTGAAACCTACAGATCGCTAATATCCAAATATTATGTTTTGAAATAACATAGTGGCCCTTAAGTTTAAAATATACTAATTTTATTGATTAAATTCTAACCATCGATAAGCTACAAAGATTTTGTGGTGGCATAACCTAGCGAGCTCTAGGATCGAAATATATTAAATTAAAATCTTAAAATCATATAATAAAGTTGACTAATTTATATAGATCTTGATTCTTTATACGAGTTCTTGAAAGTTAATGTGGTTGATTAACTTAGAGGTCGATAAGCTCAAAATAACTTACTTTATTTTGTCAAATTATAGCGAATTATAAGATCTTAATAAAAAAATTAGATTATTATGAGGGGTAACATTTTTTGGTGGCAACAAGTGGATATGGCATGTGAGGATTTAATGGGAATTTATGACATTGATAGATTGAATTCATGTGATAGAAGGGATCAATTAATGGTTATATGCATGCGAGATGTAAGATGGTTTTGGGAATTTAAGAGTTTTAATGGGAAGCATAATATTTATGATTAGGATATCCAATCGATGATATTTTTTACCCTTACACTTGCCTCATTTTATGTGTTTCGTGGTGGTGGCTTTATATCTTTGAGCCAACTGGACATTTCACTACCCATTTCCTCTTTTTGTTTTTTTCCATTGTGCTTTGTGTCTCTCTGTGACAGTGATAGGGGTGTTGGTGGTTTCTTGGGTAGCATGGAGTGTGGTCATAGTAGGAAAATGCAAAGATAAATGAAAGAAAATGATGCTAGGGAATCATTTACTTCTTGTATGGACAAGAAAATATATAACACATATGTGCAGAATTGGCTCAAGAAGGTTTGGTCAATCACAAAGTAATTTAAATAAGAAGATGATGGTGATATTTGTGAGAGCATGTGAAAGTTAATGCTTGACCAGAACTAGTCCAAAGAGTAGAGGAACATTCTTGACATGCGCAAGGGTTAAGTGTGGAAAACATATTATCCAACTCTTCGGGGAAGTTTATCTTACACAAGGATCATGAGAATTTGGAAGAGGATCTAAGAATCCTTTAGTATCATGTACATGCCTTGACACGAGGGATGTAGGCAATTACACATGCTCTAAAGTTGGTTGTGGGAAATCAAGGTATAGAACTTCCTATTGGCACTAAATTGAAAATATCGAATATTTCACGGATTCATCCTTCTCCTCTGATCATAGTAAAGGGGACTTAGATTTCGAGATCATGGTGAGGTTAATCTAATACGCAGAAAGGCCTAATCTTTCTTGGATGTATTTGTCTTTAGTTTTGATTAAGGGACGGAATGGTTGTCTATATAGCAAAGTATATATATATAGGAAGTATTTGTGGGTGAAGTAAAGATGATTACAACTCTTCCCCATTAATTTTGGCATATATTTAGTATGATAAGTTTCTTGTAATCATCATGGGAGTCCACTGCTAGAAGACTTATCATGGACTGGTTCCTTGTGTACTTTTTTTTGAAGACTTATCATTGAAACATCTTAGTTTAAAATCTAAAATAGTATAATGAATTAAACTAATTTTTATATATCTTATTATATCATGATACATAACCTAGTGGAAACTAAACTCAAGCTAGTGGATGCTAAGTTCAAAATATCATTTAGTAACTTGATATACTAGTTGAAACTAAACTCAATATGTATTTCTTTACTTAGTTAAATAGTAGTTACTTTTCATCTCAAAATATTATATTGTTTAAATACCTAAGTGGCTTTTAATATCAAACTATGTCGATTTTATTTGTGAAATCGCAATGACCACTAACATCCAAATATTATGTTTTGGCGTAACCCACCACCACTAAATATTGTAAAATATCGTAATTGAAGTTATTAAACCATAGCGAATTGAATACCCAAATAATATGTTGTGGCATAACCTAGCGGCCACTAAGCTTATAATACCTTAATTTAATTTATTAAATCCAAACACTGATAGGCTCTAAAAATTATGTGGTAGCATAACCTAGCAGGTGTTATGCTCAAAATATCTTAATTTAATATCTTAAAATGTTACGATATGTTCAAATAATTTATACATATCTTGTTTGCATCTTTGAATATTACACTATCATTTATTGAAGTTTTGTTGGAACAAAACCTAACAGAAACTAAACTCAATATGTCTTTCTTTAGTTTTTTAAATACTAGTTAGTCTTTCTGTATCGAAATAATACATTTTTAAATACCTAGTGGCTGATAAGCTCAAACTATGTTGATTTAATTTGTTAAATATCGTATTCACTAAGATCGTATTATTATGTTTTGGTGTAACCTACCGACGATAAGCTTATAATATCTTACTTTCTTTTATTGAAACCTAGAGACTGCTAAGATCCAAATATTATGTTGTGTCATAAGCTAGTAGATGCTAAGCTCAAAATATCATTTAGTAACTTGATAAATTATAGTGCCCACTAAGCTGGAAATATTATATTGTGGAAGTACCTAGCGCCCACTTAGCTCAAACTATTTTAATTTAATTTGTATAATTCAATTGATCATAATGTCTTAATATTATGTATTAGGATAACCTAGTGGATGAGAACCGTGAATATTTACAACAAGTTTTTAGATACGACATGATATACTCGATGAATCCTAAGCGGCAACCGCTAAGTTATTCTTAAAAGTAAATATATTATTTTTACAATGAAGTTGTGTTATGAATTTAATTGTTAATCCTTGTGTATTTAACATGAGACAAATAAAAAAGTGATCACTTGACCTAAAATATGTGTGTTTCCTATAACAAAATCCACTTATGCGTGAGTCCACCAAGGTAAATGAAGACTACCTCTAAATAAGAATTATAGCCTAGTAGTCACTAGAGTAGGAATTTTTTTCATGTAGAGTGTATTCATACAATATTTTATATAAATTGTAAAAAATAAATCTGGAAGTTATAAATTGATACAAAAATATACATGTAGAATTGTGTATTTTATGTGATATATAGGTATACGTATAGACTTGGACTAGTGACCAAGAAGTTATATAACTAGATTTTAAGTATGACACGATCTACTCATTGTACCCTAGCGGCCGCTAAGCTATTCTTAAAGGAAAATATATCATGTTCATAATTAAGTTGTGTTATAAATATAAATTTTTAATCTTTGCATATATAACAAGAGACAAACAACAAAAGTGATTGCTAGCACCAAATAATAGTGTGTTTCCTATATAAAAAACCTGATCCGTGAGGCCACCAAAGGTAAATGAATGTTTTCTTCCAATAATAATTAAGCGGGCGCTAGTGTACGTAATTTTTTTCATGTAGAGTGTATTCATACAAGATAAATCATATTGAAAAGTTGTAAGTGATAACAAATAAATTTGGAGTTTATATAATGGATACATAAATATACATTTAGAATCATGTATTTCATGTGTTAGACAAGTATATGTATAGATTTCTCTATTTCTTATGATTTTTGGTAGAATATTTTTAGATTTATGAAAAGAAAAGAAACTTGGACTAGTGACCTAGAAGTTATAGAACAAGTTTTTAAATACAACATGATTTACTCATTGCACCCTAAAGAACCGCTAAGCTATTCCTAAAGGTAAATATATCATGTTCATAATGAAGCTATGTTATAAATATAAATTCTTAATCTTTTCATATATAACAAGAGACAAACAACAAAATTGATTGCTAACACCAAATAAATGGTTTCTCTAAATAATAATTATAGCCTAGCGGGCGCTAGTGTATGCAATTTTTTTCATGTAGAGTGTATTCATATAGGAGAAATCATATTGAAAAGCTATAAACAATAACAAATAAATATGGTGTTTATATAATGGATACATAAATATACGTGTAAAATCGTATATTTAATGTGTTATATAGGTATACGTATAGATTTATCTATTTCTTATGATATTTTGGCAGAATTATTTTACATTTATGAAAATTATAGAAACTTAGAATTGCGACTGAGAAGTTATAAAACAAGTTTTTACATACGACGCCATCTACTCATTGCATCTTAGTGACTGCTAATCTATTCTTAAAGGTAAATATATCATGTTCATAATGAGGTTGTTTTATAAATCTAAATTGTTAATCTTTGTGAATATAACAAATCAGAAAAAGAACAAAAGTGATCGCTAGACCAAAAAACATTGTGTTGCCTATATAAAAACAACTGATCCGTGAGGGGCCAAGGTAAATGAATAGTTTTTAAAATAAGAATTATAGCCTTGGAGACGTTAGGGAAGAAAATTTTCCCATTGTAGAATATATTCATATAAGAGAAATCATATTGAAAAGATATAAATAATAACAAATAAATCTAGAATAGTGTATGTAATTTGAAATAAAATTTGGGTTTAGTAAATAGGTTATCTAAAAAAAAGAATTATATAATGGTTTCCTCAAAGCTATGTGAATTTTGGGCATATATTAGCAGGCACAAAAGGAAGAATATATTAATTATTAAATATATAGTGATTAAAATTATATTTAATAATATTAACACATATATAATGTGTTTAACTTCCAATCTACATAACATAAACTATGAAGACATTACATTTGGTTAATTCTACATGGAAACACATATATAATTGGAAATAATTATCATACAATTGAATTCTTAATATGGTTTTATAGTTTTCAAGTAATTTTTTAACCTCATATATTTTCCTAAAATGTCTAAGTGGAAACCATGTAAAAAATGTAATATGAATTAATTAGTGATGTTTCTTTGCATCATCTTAATGAACAAAATTAAACTATTTTGGTTCTCCCAAAAAAAAAAAATTAAAAAAAGGTGATTGTGCCAAAATTTCTCATTATCCTTAAAAAAAGCACATGATAAAATTCAAAATGAAAATACCCAAAGAGAGACATAGAATGACGGAAATGGGAAAGCGTTAAACAGAGATAAATACTAGAGCAGAAAAGGGATTAAATTTTATTTCGTTAACGCACAACTATTTTGTATTTTCATGAAGGAAAAACCAATTTGGCATGGATATCAAAAGCAACTAGAAAGCAAGGCTTGACTATGGAGCACAATAAAGTAGGACATAACATGGTTGGTGTGAATCATGATTAGAACCGCCATGGAACACACATGAACCAATTGACTATAAGGAAACTAATAGAGCCCAAAATAAAAAAGGTACACATTTACTATAAATACTTGATTTAGTAATATTTGGGATTATTTTGCTTTATGATGTGAGTGAAACCTCCATTTTCTACCTCAATCAAACAATCTATGTGATTCTATTCACAATCTCTATTGCTTGCCTCCTTCGTGTGCATCATTTTTGTGCATCCTTTGTTTGATTCTTTTGTGTGCCTTTTTTGCAAAAATATTATAATCGCATGCAAAAAACAACTCGGGATTCAAACACTCGGCCCTACAATCTACGACCTACACGTATTTTTTTATTTTGAAGACATGCTTTTCTATGTGACCAAAAAAATAGAAACCCTATTCAACATTTCTCCATGAGGTATTTAATAATTTGTTTAGCACATTCCACTTAAAAAAAAATTCCAAAATAGAAAAAGAAAGATATAAAAATTTTAAATTTTAAATTTCCCCCTCTTAAAGAAAAGGGTGGGCTATTGAAATTTCAAATATCTAAAAATGGGGGAATTTGAATTTCCCTATTTTTATTTTTCCATGGTTTAAAAATTAAAACTAAACATGAATTAAAAAAAATCAATTTTTCATTGTCTATAGCCTATAATAATATAAACATAATAACAAATATATTATATAACATATATTAAAAAAACATAGTAAAAATATATATTATAAGAAAATAGAAGAAATAAATCCTAAACATAGTTTTGAAGTTTATTAGAATAATATATAGACATTTACATTCCATTCTTTATCAAAAAAAGTTCTACATTGTTAGATATAGTGTGTGCTAATTTAAATTAATTCTCTAAGTAAAATGTTCCATGTGGTAATTTTGAACAAGCTATTTGGGATACATAATAAGGCTAGTGGTCCAAAATTGTATAGATAGTGTTATTGTATGGATATTTTCAAAATAAGAAACATTTGAGCCTACGGTTTGATATTTCATCATTTTGTTCATAAGGAGCTTAGAGGGCGCTAATAATTTTCTTTATTAGGAAATGATGTGAAATATGTCTTGAAAACCATGTATCTTATGACAACTACATACTAAGCCTAGCAATCCACAAATTTATAGATAGTATTTATAATGAGAAGAGGTAAAGGTAGGATCCTAATGGCCGATAAGATATATCATGATTTATTATTGTAGGGCTATTTTAAAAATAATAAAATTATGAGCCTAGGGTTTGATATGTCATTTTTGTCAATAAGTAAAGGAGCTTAGTGGGCGCTAAGCATTTTCTTTGATAGGAAACGATGTTAAGTATGAGTTGAAAACCATGTATCTCATGAAAAATACATACTAAGGCTATTGATATAGAACTTTAAATATAGTGTTTATAATGAGAAGAGGTAAACGTACGAGCCTAGCAGTTGCTAAGTTATATCATGATTTGTTATTTTATGGCTATTTTCAAAATAAGAAACTTTTAAGCCTAGGGTCTGATATGTCATTTATGTCAATAAGTAAAGGATCTTAGTGGGCACTAAGCATTTTGTTTTATAGGAAATGATGTGAAGTATTATTTGAAAAAATGTGTATCTCATGGGAACTATATACTAAGGCTATGGATCCAATACTATACAGATAATTTTTATAATGAGAAGAGGTAAAGGTTTGAGCCTAACGACCGCTAAGATATATGATTTTTATTTTATGGCTATTTTCAAAATAAGAAACTTTTAATCCTAGGGTCTGATATGTCATTTTTGTCAATAAGTAAAGGATCTTAATGGTGTTAAGCATTTTATTTGATAGTAAACGATGTAAAATATGAGTTGTAAACCATGTATCTTATGGGAACTACATATTAAGGCTAGCGATCCAAAACTGTAAAGATAGTGTTTATAATGAGAAGAGGTAAAGGTAGGATCCTAGTGGCCACTTAGCTATACCATGATTTTTTATTTTATGGCTATTTTCAAAATAAGAAACTTTTGAGTCTATGGGAAACACATAATACGTCTTGATCCATTTCGAGGGTATGTAATGCAGGAATTTCTCTCCACCATGCATAGCCTATAAAATATGGTACACTTAAAATAAATGGATAACATTATCATTCAAAAAGCATGCACATAGTGTTGAAATAAGAAACAGTTGATCCTAGCGGTCGTTAGGTCATTCCATTCAATACATACAAAAGCTTAGCAGTCGCTAAGAATTTTATCTCGTATGAATAAATGTGAATTATATGTTACAAACAATACGTCTTGTGAGTACTACATAAGTCATTATCCTTCTTGAGGGTTTATAGTGCAGCACTTGGATCCGCTTAGGGATGACACAAATAATATGTTACAATTAGAATAAATGAAAACACAATAGTGACCCAAAGCAATACATATAGTATTTATAATTCTTTGTAGTAATGGTAGGAGAAACCACTAAACTCGATTATGATCTTATATTTTAACACTATTTTCAAATTATGAAATTGTTGATCCTAGCATCCTTTATTCCATTACTTTCGATAAGGAAAGAATGCTTAGTGTTCTCTAAACATTTTATCCCATAAGATCTGATGTGAATTATGTGTTTCAAACAATATAACTTATGGGAACTATGTAAGGCTGGATCCCTCTATATGGTATGTAGTGCAATTATTATCTCTGTCAGGTACATTTCAGCCAACATAATAAAATTATAGTAAATGGAAAACACTAGCGATCTAAAGTTGTACAGATAGTGTTTATAGTGACCGTAATCGTAGGATCCTCACGGTCTCTCATCTAGGTCACGATTTATTATTTTATCATAATTTTCAAAATAAGAAATTGTTGAAACTAGTGTCTGATGTGTTGTTACTTTTGATAAGTAATGAAGCTAAGAGTTATGTAAAAAAAAATTCCCATACGAAACGTTGTGAATTATATGTTATAAACAATATATTTTATGGACAATACATATGGCTTGATCCCTATCAAGGATTTGTAGAGTAGCACTTGTTTCACCATGGATAGTCTATCAAATATGATACAATTATAATAAATGAAAATCACTAGTGAGAAAAAAGTGTACAAACAAAGTGATTATAATGACAAGATGAAATAGTAGGACCCTAGCTTCCACTAAGCTAGGTCATGATTTGTTATTTTATCACTATTTTTAAATTCTTAGTTTTTTTACCCTCAATCGATACAATGTATCGGACAATAAATGTTTACATCCTAAGAAGAATGAAACTCTAAATGCGTTAACATAAGCTTGAAACAATTTGGAATAATTTTTTTTAATTAGTATTGTAAATCAAACTTATAGTCATCATAAGAGAGAATAGAACCTATTTTGTGGTACTCATTAAACATTGTTAGTATTCAAATCTTTTCTCAAATAGGTATAACCCATCGTGACCTTATAGAGAGCATTGTTTCCACGAAAATGGCTATTGTGACAATGGCCATACTTATGTTTAGGAAAAGTGTAATCATTCCCATTTTTTTTTATAGCTTTTTATGGAATTATCCACCAAGTGAACTTGCTTCAAATATCATACAAAAATAGTTATAGACATTTAAACATAATGAATAAAGTATGTTCGATATACATATATTTCACATTGTCTTATATAAAGAAAAATGATGACTTATCACTAACTCCGTTAATGTGATTTGTTGCTCAAATACTCTCCTCAAAATATGAAAAATTAAATCTTCTGACCGTTATCATTTAAACATATTCCTTAGTTTTGTTATAAGGAGTTAATCCTTACTACTACAATATGACCGATATACACATAAATCACATTATCTTCTAAAACATAAAATCTCGAGCTACCACAAACTCCATTATTGTGATTTGTTTCTCAAATACTCTCTTCAAAATACAAAACATTAGATCTTAATGTCCTCTACACTTTTCCATTCAATAGGTGTAAATGGCTAAAAATAATAATATTGTTCTTTTATATTTTGACTAGAAGTCTATATACCACTAAAGTGTATATTTTTAACGTTCCTATCATGTCATATATATAATGTTATATCTTTTTTAATCATATGTAATCCTTTCAAAAGGTGTAAATGGTTTTGTATCTTTCAATGCATCATAATTCAATTTCATACTTTTAGAAAAATTGTTTTATTATTGATTTGATCCACAAAATATGAATTAGTGTAACCAGTTGAATGATACATAAGATGTCTATCAAAGCCTAGCAGTCACTAACCATTAAGTTAATTACTCTCTTATGATACATAGTAAATAACTCTAGATGTTGGTTGTATGCTAGGGTAGTATTTAAATTCCTTATCAGAAAATGTGAGAAAAACACTTTAAAGTTCAAAAATGACCTAATTATTAATGTATTTTACTCTAATTATAGGTAAAATGTCTTCCATTGTTGCATTCCATTCAGAACAATTCCATTCATCACATGAGGTATTTGTTGGAAGAAAAGAGATGAGGAATGGTTTGTGGAAATCCATTCCCTAAAAACTACCACATCGACTGTGGTTGTTTTTTGTTATAGATGACAATCACAATGAAGTTGCTATTGTTATATCATTAGAAGTTATTTATTTGGGGACACTGTGTGTCTAGGTAGAATGATTTGACTTTGAAAACAACAAGTGTGTTATTTTTATATGTATTTTGATGTTTTTTTGTTCAAGAAATGGGAAATGTATGCCTCCATAAATAGTGAATCATATTCTTGTTTAAATATTATTGTTGGAATTTGGGGATTCTAATAGATTTTTATAAAAATGGATGTTCAAATGTAGAAGACATTCACAATGGTTTATTTACAGTATTCAAAAAATTGTATATAAATGAAAAAACATCTTCTAATTGTCATTTCTTTCAAAAAAGGTTTTCTTTCACCTCTAAACATGTCAAGTTGTTTACTATGTTAGAGGCGAATACATTTGACTAAATTAGAGATAGACCCATCTAAATCAAAATTGCATGGGTTGAAAATGAATCTCATTTTGAGAATCAATAGGGTTTAGTAAGGTTGGTGTAATAGCATAGACATTTGATGTTACTTCCAGAGAATAAAAGGAGACAACAAAATGAGAGAAAATGTTATACATTATTTGAGAAATAAATATTAAGATAATATTGTATTGAAATCCTATAGTGAATCTAATGTAATTGAAAATTTTAAATTACATGAATCACACTACCTTTCTTATCTCGTATTGTTGGTTAAAGAGAGAAATTGTAGTTCCCATTTCCCCATCAACCATTTGAGACCCAAGAAAACCTAGGGTTAGAGCTTAGAAAATTATGGAATAATTTTTTTTAATTAACAGTTTTGGCAACTAAGTTGTAAGACATCATTTTTCACTAATAAGTTAAATAAAACCTACTTACCGTAGGAAAAAAAAAAGTTTCCTTTTTGAACTTATAACATGTTTACAAGGTTTAAATTTTAGGGTTACTTATCCCCAAAAAGGTTGAAGGAGTAATCTTACAAATGCTCGCTGCTCTCTAACAAGTCTCGAAACTTCAACTGGAATTTTCTCATACTTAAATCTTCCAAAGCCTAAACCATTCCTAATGGATGTGAAATTTTCTCACCTTTCGGTGATAAAAAAAAATTCCTCCTAACTGATACGTAAGCCCAAATTATGAGTGGGTGGAGTTTGGGGACCAAATTTTCCCCAAGGGGGACACGTGTCAATGAGGTGAAGCACCTTGGGTGGGTCAAAGGACGCCGTGGGCGGTATTGGAAAATTTTCTTGTCAGCATGGCTCCAAAGTCAAAATGGTTAAAATCACCATGGAAAAGAGGGGACACGTGTTAGAATCTGCCAGTGCACAAGGTGAAAAACTTCAAAGGGGGGTGGAGGACCAATTTGTTCCACATTGCCAAAAAGAAAAAAAACAAAATGAAAGGACACGTGGGTCATAACCAACCAAAGAAGGAAATATAAGGGAGAAGGTGGAGATTTTAGATTAGAGGAATTTTGGAATGGTTTTCCCAAAGGAAAAAATGAATTTTCTCCCAAGACCCCACCGTTTTTAAACCCATGGCACGCTTTTTTCTTCAAAATAGTCAGGAATGGAAAATTTTCCCAATTTTTTTAAAAGTTTTAAGGGTTTAAAATAATGGCTTCTCGCACCTCCAGGGTGGTTTGATTTCAAAAGGGGACACGTGGCACCCTCGATGCTGCTGGAAAAGATGGAAAATGAAAATTTTAAAAATTTTCAAAAAGTTTAAGTTGTAAAAATTATCAAGCACCTCCGCCTCAAACTCCTTGGAGGACACTTGGCAATAAGAAAAGAAGGAATTTTTGGCCTCGCAGGATTAAGGGAAAAGTGAAAAGTTTTTTCCAAGCCCAAAATTTCAAAAAAAAATCTAAAAAAATTTTGATGAGAATTTTTGGGCATCTAATATTCTACTTAGGGAAAATTTTCCCAAATTTCACCCCAAGGCCTAAAAACTTCAAAGTGTCATAACTTGAGAAATTAAAGCTTTTCGGTTTGGTGAAAACAAGGACTTTTCAAAAATCTCTTAAAGCCCTATTTTTGCATAGGAAACATAAAATTTACTATTTAATGGACTTAAGGTTCAAGTTTTTGAAAAAATGATATGTTGGCCTCAATTTGGCAAAACCGGCAATTTCAACTTATAATTTTGATAAAATTTGAACTCCTCCTTTGTTCAACATGTCAAATAAACATGAAGGATTAGTCAAGGAGGGTTTAGAGTGTTTTAGTGAAGTCATCTATCTATCTCTTCTGATAAGGTTGAATTTTTGAATAAATTGGCAATAGACACATCCAAAAAAATACATGGGTTGAAGCTCGAATACTAATTCATTAAGTTTTGAGATTCAGTTTTTATCGTTATAGTGAATTTGAGTTTCTTAAAAGGAGTACAAAATGAGTCTAATTTTCAATGTTCATAACTTATTATTTAGTTTAAGTATGAACTTTTCATTTTTATTAAAATTCATGTAGGGATGAAGTATATTAATGAAATTAAATTTCATGAATCTCCATTTTGTCATTTAAATGTGCATATGATTCCTAACTTAGTCAAATACATTTCTTTATTAAATCATCCATCCAAAAAATGGAAAAAAACTACATTTCTAATTTCAGTTTTAATATACATTTTGCAAGGAAAATAACATTGATTTCATTCCATAGGAATTCTTCTTTCAACATTGGAAACACAGAGGTTTTTCTTGTAAATGTAAAACTCTTATTTCCAATGGAGAAGATATCATATGAACAAGGTAAAACACTTTTAATAAATGAATGAAATATTTTGATGATTAACAATGCATTATTTTCAACTTATCACTTTCCATTTGTATTAAATATAGTACATAAAACATGGGACAACTCTATTTCTTATTATTTTTAAAATACTAATCTCATTCAAAAATGTTAGGACACACAAAAAAATACATGGAAAAGGTTATACATTACCATACAAATTTAAAAGAAAAAATGTCATCCTTTATTGATGGGAATTCAAATAAATTTACAATGGATCTCCTTTCCAATTTGATTTGGTTTCAAATTTGATGATTACAAAGTATAGAATATCATTTACATTTCTTTTGCAAAACTAACAAATATGATTCAAGTTACATTCCTCCATTCGAAATTCCATCTTTATCCTCAAAAATCAACTTCACATTACTAAAATTTATACACTCATCCACTCAAAGTGGGAAAATTTATATTGAATTACTCAATGGGAAATGACTTCCAAACTATGAAATTATTTCTCCAAAGACATCATCATTGCTTTTTCTTTTTTAGGCAACTTTGATCACAACAAGGAAGGGGGAAAGGAAAAACTCTACTATTATCATATGAAGACATCCATGAGAAAGGAGAATCCATCATTTCCCATTTTTTAATTGATCTTAACACCAAATTTGGGTCTTACTTATACATTTATTGTTTATCTCATACAACCGTAAGCTATAAAACCCTACCTCACCACCTAAACCTTACACACCCTACACAACCAGTTCAACATGATTTATTAATTACCTTATAATTAATAAATCCACATCTCCAATGAGCTCTCATCTCACCACCTCATGTGTTTTAGCCCTAACCCTAAACCAACCTAATTAAGACCTATGACTTGGTCGAGAGGATGTGGGCACACCCATGACTCATTACCCTCACCCGCACCATCATATCTAGATAGCCTAATAATGAATTTACAAACAAGCCCATAATAAATCCCTCAAAGAAAAGGAGGGAATAGTTGCTATTTTACTAAAAATAACCACTTTGACCTAATCGAATGTTAACTCATTTTGTCAGGATGTAACCGCCAGGTATCCAACATGAATGACCACCCAACCAAAAAGAAAGGAGCCATGTGAATTCATTAAAAAAAAAAAAAGAGATGTGAAACAAATAGAAGAAGAAATGATAACTAAAGAGGATCGTTTATATGTTTGAATATGGTAGAAGAAAATTCTAAGGAAATCCATTATGTCACACTCGTTCAAGCATTGGAAAATACCGAGGATAGCTTCATCAACTCGCTGAATCCAATACGGATCATCCCAATAAGCCTTATTATCGCCACCACATTCATTGGACTCAATATCTTCATCCGATTTACAAGTAAGTAGTATCTTGTAGTTCTTTGTTATCATTTTCCTTTAATTCATATTAAAAGGGACCACCTTCGAAAGGAAGTCTCATATTTTTGCCTAACAGTTCCTCATATTGTCTAACTAATATCCGGTGGTCTTGTATTCTTACTTATGTAGTCCTTCCTAGTTTATCCAAGAAAAAGGAGTTCTTCATAATCGATCGATCTCTCTAACGATACGCTACACCTTGGTCGCAAATCCTCATCAATAGCTGAGGTATTCCTCCAGCCCTAACCCTTATCTGTTTTCAACGAATAGAATGAAAGGATAGAGCCTTTAAATCTGAATTATAAGATAGAGAATTGTTATTGAAACTTACCATATCAACCATATGAAATGGAGCATTAATATCAACACATGAAACAAAGGCTTCATATCACATACATGAAACATTCACATTTCATACAATCAAAAAAATGCATAGTTAAAATAAGACATTTTTGTTCCCAACTTCTAGATTATAAATGATGAATGTTTATTTGAAATATCTCTTGCATCAATGGATCCAATAGCATGTAAAGGTGGTGTAATCTAAGATGCAATCTCAATCGTAACTATTATCCTTAAGCTAAAATGTTGTTTATTTCAATTGGTTATAATTGATATGCGGTCGATGAAAATAAAATTTGTTTACTTCCCTGCAAGTAGCGATAAGAGTTATTTACTTATTTTATATATGGAGGACCTGTTATATGGGATAAATAAAACATATAATAGGAAGATGTCATTCAGGTTTGACATGAAAACTATCAACCTACGAGGTGGCCTATCAAAATTTATAAAATTATTATTACCATACTATGAATTGGGATTCTGGTCTGATAACATCATTTATTGATGTTAAAAAGATATCAAGGTTCTTTAATAAAAATATCGATTGTATTATATCCAAGACTCACTTGGGGAAAGGAACATTGCAATATAGTTGAGGAAATAATAAGAGACCTAGAAAAGGTTTGGATTAGAATGATTTTCATACGGTTTGAAAACACTTTTGTGTATTACATTAGGTGCAAAGGGAAACCCTCCTGAAAATTTTATGGTGGGGATGAAAAGAAGATGCAAATATTGTACAAAATATAAATGATTGATGGCTGATTTGTATAAAAAAAATATCACAAATAGTGTCTTAGGGATTGAATGTGGTAGAGGGCATCAAATATTTGGAGCAAGAAAATGCTAAATAACTATTTATCTTTTAGAATGTTTTATGATGGTATTACTTAACATTGTCAATAATATATACATTCATATGTTATTATGAATGTACTATGTAACTCTATTATATTATGTTGATATTTTGAAATATAAGTTGGGAGGATTTATATTTTCACTAATTATAAGATGACAATATGATTGAATAACTTATGTGGTGAATTATAAAAAAATTGCCCTTGAAAAATTGTAAAATATTTTTTTATATTGTTCATAAAATAAATATAAAATTATATTGTATATACTTAATTATTTTTAATATTTTTAATATAATTAATATATAAATAAATCTCTAGAAAAATTGACGGTCATATCTAAAATATGCAAGTCATATGTGACAGATTATTTCAAATATTTGTAACTATTTTATGGATAAAAATGATAAAAAATTCTAAACAGGCGTCAAATTTAACACCACATTGTGGCCTTTTTTTGCAACTATTGAAGGACAATAGAAGATGTTTAGATGATATTTGATCAAAAACCGAATTGAGGGAGCTTATTTTTTGGAGCTTCACTATGATTTATTTTGTTAATTTGGGATCCTAGATCTTGAATAGTGTTACAATAAAATTCAAACAATTCTTAAAATGTTTTTCTACATTTCTATCTTTAGTAAAGAAATTTAAATTTATTTCATATCTATAATTGAATACAAATATATATGGATTGGTTTTATAGTTAATTACATTCTCCTACTCTAAATTGTCACCCTCTTCTAATTTATTCATAATATCTTTAGTAATTCTTTGGTTACGTTGAGGTTCAATCACATCATACTGCATAAACTTAGAAGTGCCTCAAATCTCTTGAATTTCATTAGCCTAGAAACTATTGGGCCATAAGGATTTTAATTATTCAAATATTCATAGTTTAATCTTAAAGACATTTAAACAATGATAAGAACCTTATTAAGCTACATTGATAATTCCTAGCATTCGATACCTGTATAAAATAGAGACATTTTCTATTTATAATAAATCATAAATAATGCCTAGCGTCCACTATCCCATATAAAACATAATCATGTATATAACATGTCATAAATAATTCCTAGCTTTTGCTAGTATAAAACGAAACATGATATGTATATAACAAAGCATAAATAATGCTTAGTGTCTGCTAGCCAATTTAAAACATAAACATTTTTTTTTATAACATAGCATAAATAATGCTTAGACCACTATCCCATTTAAAACATAAACATTTTCTGTATATAACATAACATAAATAATGGTTGGTGGTAGCCCTTATAAAATAGAAACATGTTCTATACATAACAAATCATAAATAATGCCTAGTGGTTCTATCCCATATAAAAAAACACATGTTTTGTTTATTCCAAAGCATAGATAATGCCTAGCAGACGCTAGCCCATATAATGGATTCTAATATTTGACTTTTTGGATTCCAATATATGGGACTTTGGAGAGTAGTAAATTCTAATATATGTGATTTTGGATTCCAATATATGTGATTTTGGATTCCAAAATATGTGATTCTAGATTCCAATATATGCAATATTGGAATCCAATATGTGTAATTTTGAAGTCTAGATAATTCCAATATTTAACATTTTGGAATCCAAAACAAGTAGTTTTGGATTCCAATATTGTCTATATTTTTGTTTCTCGGATTGGAATAAGTCCACATTTAGTAAAATAAGTGTTTTATTCATTCCCAAAAATAACATGGATATGGATACCAAAATTTTTGTGTTACATGATCAATACTTTTTCATATGTAACAAACAATGCATGACTTGAATTTTCCATACCTCTTTGGAATTTCCTTTATGCTAGAATTATTAATTGGTAGTGTTATACCTCCTCCTTTATAATGTTGATATCCTTTTTATTTGTATTTGATGATCTTTCCATGGTTGAAATGTTATCACCGTATTGATTCTATATTGCACTCATTGTCATGGCATGACAATTTGATATCTCCTACTTTGTAGAGTAGTTGCTCTCTTTTTGGAGGATCTTATTTGGCCCTTGTAGGTGGTTCAATAATATCTTCCTATTCATCGAGATACCATCCCATTTTTTATAAAATAAAACTCATCATTATATTTTACAAAATAAAAATTCCCACTACCATGCATGGGTTGTTTTTGTAGAGCTAGTGATTTGGGTATTTGGAAATGTATATTTTGTTGCTTCATTTTTCTTGAAGAATTCTCCAACCTTTTCTTTACCACTAATATATCTCAAACCTGTGTATTAATGTCTTTCTTAAAAAAATATGAGATTAGAAATTCCATGGTCATTGATGCCAAGGATCTTTCCATCATAACCCATCTTGGTTAGTAACATGGCACCAAAAACTTTAGTATGCTTCTCAAATTTACCAAAGAAATCATCTATAACTTGATGGGAAGAAAGGTAATATGGTGGAGTGATTTATTTTTATACTAGAGTTCTTTTTTTACATGTTTAAAAGGGGATGGCCTCCTTTACAGGATACAATCTTCTCTACTTCACTCTTTCACCATCATCGTAGAAGCTTTCAAACATATCTTCCTTTCTTTTCAAATCTTAATTGATTTCCTTGAGAAATTATCCATTGCTCATCAATCTATCTTGAAAATCTTGATTCACATTCTCTAATTACTACCACCTTTTTGACTCAAAGCTTTCCTATGGATTCTCTATTTTTGGCTTGATCTTCAATCCTTTCTCTCTTTAGATTTTTCCCATAATTCTACTTTTGTAACCAAAGTACTTGTGTTTTTTTCAAAAAAAAGGAAAAATATAACACACAATGAGGAAATTTTTCAGCAATCCCTTTCAAGGAAAAAGGAAAATATATTTAATACCATCCATTTGGTATTTAAAGGAATTCTATTGTACATTTTTAATATGGAATGCTTAGCTAATTTACGTTTTAGTTCTCAAGTTACATCGAAAGGAATATCATTATGAATTTTGTAACAATGTAAATTTCATCTCTTGAATGTGTTATTTAAGAATGTGACTCCTTAATGAAACCCTTCACTTGTATTTCCCACATAATACATACATTACATATTTCCACTTCACCTTAACATTCCACAATTCCATATATTATTAAATTACATTGTGTTTGTATGATATTGAAAGTGAGTGAGAGGTTATTTCCTTTAGAAACAAGTGTTATGATTTTGAATGAGATTTCTTGAGACCTCTTAAGTGTTAGACTAATTGCAACATAATGAAACATGTAAACACATGAAACAAAAGAGAAACCCGCTATTTTTACCCTAGTGAAAATCAATGTGGGAAAATTTAAGCAAGAATGAAGCCACACTTTTTGTTGTTTACAAGACTTATTTTTTCATGGGAATAAAATAATGCCAATCTCATGGGCTTCTAAACTTATAATGAACTCTATAATGTTCACTGGGATTCTCCCTCATGGATGAATACTAAACTTATCCATTTCAACTATGCATTATCCTCTTCTTAGCTCTTCCTTCTATAGAAAATGGAAATGTTACAAAAAAAGATTGATTATCCTCTCCTCTCTACTATGGAACTATGATTTCCAACTCTCCTTCAATGGTGAATGAATGAAAATCCATTCCCCCTAAATGAATTCTCGAACCAAGACTCCAACCTTGCCTTTAGTGGAAATGGGAATCTTTTAGACAATAAGTCACACACTTTGGGTATTATTTAGTCTAGGTCTCATACTACTATTCATATGGTTTTTGACTAAACAAAGTACTAATTAACCCCCATATTTTGGCCATTTTACTTTTCTTTATATAAATCATTGCTAACCTCTACATACATTCCCGCTTTTTTTTTTGTCATTTTGCTTCATTTTATCCTTGATGGGGTGGCCATAGGCACCCTGGTCCCATTCGGGGTGCCCTGATCCTTTTCCCACTTTATCTCCATCTTTTGGGCACTTTCTAGTCATTTGAGTATTCTATATTTTTGGTGGTTGGCCTTTATGGGGTTAATTATGAAATTATATCAAGAGAACCATATAAATATAAATTTATGAGACCATAATGAGGACCAAGCACTAGGAACTACTATCATCACCTAAGGTTGCATTCCATCTAAGGAATCTAGAGCTCATTTACATCCATCTAGATCCATCACAAGGGAAAAGGTTGGTTCATCTGCATCACACATCATAGGAGGGAAGTTTATTCTATTCCATCCACCATTTATTACATTTATACACATAGTTATTTCTCACTACTTTCACAAAGTGTGACTGCACAATAACAATTAGGGCATGATTCACAAACACACACACATAGAACTAAATCAGTGCGAGATGTAGTGTAGTACTTAATTAGTAAGTCCACCATTATGGTTGCTAAAGATAGTCTGACCCCTTCTTTTACATTTTTATTTTTTAGGGTTTTGATGCTTGGATTTATGTTTTCTAGGTTTCTCCGTCATTATTGATTATCGGTGACATCCGGCGTAGTGCGGCGAAATACGCTGACGGGAAGAAAAGGATTTTCATCACCTTACAACTTTGAAAATATGGTTTTGGACCTCATGCATAGACAAGGGTGCCCATAGGTGTTTTGATCCTCTCCCAAGTTCCCAGTCCACTTAGATTTCTAAAATTTACATTCCGTCACAATTGAATAGTCGTTTCCGTATCTTGTTTCTCCATCCATCTCTGGGACACTATCAGGAAGCTCATCAAATCAGCTTTGAGTTCTTTCTAACTCTCCTTATACTCTAGTGTTTTACATTTCTACTTTCTTAGTTGATTGAGTCACTTTTCATCATTTATTTTAGTTTTTGTCTACTATTGCACTTATTAGATTAACTCTAAAATATTTATATTTTAGTTAATCATTTTGGTGAACCCGTACTCGATCTTCATGCTTATAGGACCTTCACTCATTGCTTATCATCTTAGGGTTTTCTCATCATGAATATCTCTATTCACACTTATCTACAAAATCACCCTGATTGTATCAGTAAGCTTAAAAATTACTTAGCTACTAATTATATTCCTCCTCACATTTCACCGAATATGTATACCATAAGTTCACTTCTTCTCTATCCCTCAATGAGGATCAAATAACTTTCACAACCGATGACTTACCTTCTCAAGAAATACTACAACATGACCCTCCCTTGTATATTCAAGTTTGTGTTAACAAATTTGGGGTCAAACACGCTTTAGTTGATAATGGATCTGGCCTTAACATTTATAACATCAATTTCCTTCATCATTTAGGTATGTCAAAGCATCTCTATCTCCTTCCTCCATCTCTATTCATGGATTTGATAACATTCCCAAGCATGTATTAGGTACTATCAGCTTACCTATCACTATCGGTCCATGTACAATCACTATTATGTGACATGTCATGGACAATATCCTTAATTATAATCTTCTTCTTTGACATCCTTGGATCCATGCTATGTATGTGGCTCCCTCTACATTACATGCATGACTTAAATTCTATCATCAATGCATTGTTTATGATGTTACGAGATAATCCTTCACCTTTTGAGTATTGTAATTCTATTGAGCAATCTAGTGATACTTTCACTTCCTCTGATATTACTTAGGAATTTTATAGATATTGGTTAGGGTACATATAATTGTGCCACTATGGTTTCTCTGATAAAATTTAGATCAACAAGAACATAAAATCACAACACTTTGGGATCTCCCTACATAGTTGCAAAAAGTTAGTGCTAGGATATCAACCTCCTTCTCTACCAACTATGGATGCTTATACTACCTTTCATGTTACCTCACTTTCCCTAGTACATCCTAAACTCATCAGTGATGATGTTTCCACCACTTGGGATACCTTAGATAATTTTCCTACTGATGATGCTCTACTAGGTTATATGGGTGTTTATGATCATTTTCCTTCTTTTCACCATAAACAACATCTCCCATCATCTCTCAATGATATGAATTATTTCAGAGAATTTGATGTATCCTCGACAATGTCGATCCTCCCAACACTATTCCTACTAATCCATATATCGAATATTTCTCGGCCCTTCTCAATGAAGAAAAAATTCAATACAACTTAGGTACATCTAAAAATCCACGCATAATTTTTCTAGTTGCCTCCCGTAGTATTATTGAATAAAATGATATCAAACAATTCCTTCACGTTTCTCTAAAAAAATTTCATGGGACTATAGTGATATGTCGGGTATTGATCCATTGGTCACAATGCATAATATTTTCCTCAAAATTGGTGCTAAACCAATACAAAAAAATTCACAAAATACATCCCAAAGTAGCACTTCTAGTTAAAGAAGAGATTTAGAAGCTTCTCGATGTTGGTTTTATTTGCATTATCAACTATCCTAAATGGGTATCTAATATCATGCCAAGTAATGAAACTAGATGGTTGGGTTTTTGTTGCACTAATTTTCATGATTTAAACAAAGCTTGTCCTAAGGATATTTTTCCTTTTCCACACATTGACGCTATTGTTGATTCTACAGCCAGATATGATATTCTTTCTTTTATGGATGGATTTTGGGTTACAATAAAATTAAAATCAACCCCACTGACCAAGAAAAGACCTCCTTCACCATGCCATGGGGAACGTTTTGCTATATAGTTATGCCCTTTGGTCTAAAAAATGCAGGAGATACTTATCAATGGAAATGACACATATATTCCATGATTATATTCACAAGATCATCAAAGATTATGTAGATGACATTTTGGCCAAATCTAGATAATGTTCTTCCCATGCACAAGGATCTCATGAATACTATTCAAATGACTATGACAATATCATGTGTGTCTAAATCCCAAAAAGTGTGTTTTTGGGTCACAACGGTAATATCCTTGGATATATTATCTCCCAACGTGGAATTAATATTGATCCTAACAAAATTAAATCCATTATCGATATGCCTCCACCCAAAAATTTACATCAATTATGATCCTTACAAGGAAAAATTCAGGTTATTCGGTGATTCATTACACAACTCGTTGATAAGACTCAACCATTTACATGGCTCATGAAGAAAGATACTAAATTCATTTGGGATGAGCAATGTAAACAAACATTCGATGATATCAAAGCCTAATTTTTAAACCCACCTTTCCTAGTCCCTCCTTTAGTTAATCGACCTTCTTTATTATATATCTCCGATATGTTTCATGCATTAGATGCTCTATTAGCATAACATGAGGATTCTCAATGTGAAATATCAATATATTATAGCATGCGTACCCTACTTTTTTATGAATATAATTATAGCTACATTGAAAACCTATGTCTCGACCTAGTTTTTGTTTCAAATAAATTGCGACATTATCTCCTAAATAATGAAGTACATATTATCACTAAGGCAATCCTTTACGGTACTTATTATCTCTCACACAATTGTTGGGATGTTTGACATGATGGGTTATGCTTCTCATTGAGTTTTATTTCAAGTTTATACCATAGAAATCCATCAAAGGATAAGTTATATCCTATCAATTAGTTGCGTAATACCCCTCTCGGATGCATCACCCATTTTGATTCTTTTCATGAAGATTTCACTACCTATATTATTGAGCCATAAACATGCATAATGTATTTTGATGGATCTTGTTTTCAATTTGGTGCTAGAGATAGGATAGTATTCATCACCCCACATGGTGACCCACTCCCCTTTATATATTGATTAGGGTTTTCTTGTACAAATAACATTACAGAGTACAAAGCTCTCATTTTAGGCCTACTTACCACTCAAAAAATTCTCATTCGCAACATATGTATGTATGGTGATTCTATATTAGTTATCAATCAGGTAAATAATACATATAACACAAAATAGGAGCATCTAATACCATAAAACATGTTTTTCAAATATCTCCTAACTATATTCAATTCTATTCCATTACTACTATTCCTCGCAAGGATAATCATCATGCAAATGTTATGGCTAGTTTTTGTCACTCATCTCACAAGACATCACAGACAGAAAAAGCCACATTCATAATTAAACAATTACAAAATCCTTCTATCTCTACATTATCTCTTGTATCTTACTCCATAACACGTAGTCAAAACAACTCTGAATGGTTTTCACCTATTTATAATTACTTATATAAGCGGACTATGTTTGACAATCTGTAAGCGGACTATGTTTGATATGTAACTTTTTCTACAAAATTATTTAAGTGTGTAATTTATGGTCACCTCTTACGTCTCCTCACACTCACAAATATACCAACTATAATCTCATAGATACATGATAGCATGTGTGGTGGTCATTTTTTTGGTAAAGCTATGTCACAAAAATTTACGCGGGTACTATTAGCCTACAATGGAACAATATTGCCTCAAATATGCTACTCATTGTGAAAAATGAAAAAATCATGGTAATCTCCATCATACATACACCGAGTGTATAACCTCTAGCCCCTTGTACCTACTTGTTATTTCTCCCTTTTAGGACTTGACCTCATTTGTATGATCAATCCCGAGTCCACCGATAAACATAAATTCATCATTACTTCTATTGAGTACTTTACTAAATGGGTTGAAGATGATCCCCTCCAAACGGTCACTAGCATAGACATTTGTACCTTTATCACTACGCATATTATCACACATTTTGGTATTACTTCTACTATAATCGCTAATAATAGGTCTTACTTCAAAAATAAGAATGCTAAAAAGTGTTGTGCCAAACTAACCATAAAAAAGCATTTTCTACCCCTTACTATCTATAAGGCAATGGCCAAGAAGAGGACACCAACAAAACCATTTTCAAAATCTTACACAAGATTGTGGATTCTAGTGGTACCAATTGGCATGTAACCAACAATTATATTCTCTATGGGCCTATCATATTAGCGTTCGCACACCTACAAGTGCTACGCCTTTTCCTTGGTTTATGGTGCTACGGAAATTATGCTACTTGAGCTCAAAATACCATCTAAGTGGGTCTCACTTAAAGGCATTCTTAAATATAATGAATATCATGAAACTGTTACATGAGCTAGAAATGTTGGACTCAAGTGTCATGTCCAAGCACTTAAACATCTTCGTGCATATCAATTGTTGGTAGGAGTTTAGGTATAAGTCATAAAATTTAAGAGATATCCACATAAATGAAAAGATAACTAAAAAGGAGAAAGGAAGTCGTGGAATGAGTTAAATCTGTGTATAAATTAAAGAAGCCACCGAAGACTACAAAGTCATAGTACATAGAGAAAGGCGTGTTAGACTAACAATATCCACGGAAGAATGGAAGAATCTACCAAAGGTGACATAAAGTCATGCAAGGAAGATAAATCATGCCAAATCGTGTCAAAATATAATAGAGGAAAAATTAAAATGAAGTGACCTTTGAAATAGATTGTATTATGTATATTTATCAGTAATCAATGTATTACGTAAAGTGTGCATCACAAAAGACATATGTGAATGCCATTTTGAGATTTTGTAAGGAAGGGATGAATATGCATGTACTAGAAACTAATGTAATCATTATTGATAAATAAATAAAGATTGGAGTTTGGAGCAAAATATGTTATGTGTTTTCATTTACATTTCTGTTCATAGATTAGATTTGGTGTATTTCCCGCGTACATCCTTAACCATGATTGATTACTTCCTTATCCCTACAATGTTGTTGGGGTTTTAGGTAAAAATTTGGTGTCGAGAATAGGTTTCTCATGTTAATCAGATTTTAGGAAATATCTCACCACCTGGATACTCGAAACCTATATTATTAGAAATTAAAAATTGGTGAGAAAAGAAGATCGACATATTTGTGAAAGGGGAATCAAAAAGACGGAAAATCACCTTTAAAGTGGCAAAAGCAGAAAAATTTGGAGAATTCAGAGAATAATTTTGGTCTTATTTTCCTCACCAGTTGTGGCCTTGCTTATTAGCACATGGAAAAATGACCAAATGGAAGTGCATGTATTTGAGACAACCTTTTGAGTGGACCATGAAAAAAATTAACAATAGTAAAATACCTAGACAAACCTTGGACCAGAGAAATTGACTATTGGTATGAGACTACACTAGATTCTTTCATAATCATGTGGGAAATAAAGGGTTGGAAGATTTTTGACAATAAGAAAAAATAAGTGTTAATCGGATTCAATGGTCATGTCCTTCAATCATTTTCATTCCTAATCAAGGTGTTAATGCTCAAACAAGGATTAATTAGACAATCGAGAAAAGTTCCTTTAGGGGGAAAAACACCACGGGATGGTGGAAGTGAAGGGGGGTGATCCAAGAATCATGAATTATCATAATTAATGGGGCATTGGTTGGGGTGGCAAAAATAGGTCAACATGAGAAAAAGGGAAAAAAAAAAAATAGAAAATTTAGAGGGTTAGAACATGAGGATTAAGAAAATTAGGATATAATTAAAGTGAAGGGAATTTAAGAGAGAAATATAAGCTCTAGAAAATAAGGATTTAAAATAAAATGCAGAAAGACAGAAACTAGAAAGAGAAGAGAGAGCAAAGAAGATGAAAGAAAGAAATGAGAAGTTGAATAAGGTCAAGAAAGGAGAAGAGAAGGTAGAAAAAAAGAAGATTCACCCACATCAAGTGGAGGCCAAAAATTGGCTCACCTAGAAATGGAGGTAGACACTTCAAGTCTTGCTATAATACCTGCATCATGTGGAGACCAATTAGGTTTTGTTACTCCATAGAATCTTGTGGTACAATATACTATAGAAAGTCCAATTCAACAATCAATGACGAGAGAAGCAATATTAGCAAGAGATTTACAACAATTGGTAGGAAGTTTAGATCTAGAATTCAAAAGAGTTTTAGAATTAAAGAGATGGAAAGAAGAGAAGATGATACCCCATTAATGATTAAAGAAAAAGGAGAGGAAGAGGAAGTTAGTATTATGAGAAACTTGTTAGAGGAATTTGGTGAGAAAGTAGAGATAGTGGATGAACAGGATAAGGAAAAAGAAAGTGTAGATATATGAGAAGAAGAGGAGATAGAAGTGATAGAAGAAAATATTGAAGAAAAGGATAGAGAAGAGGACCAAGAAATTAAAGAAGAAAAAAATATGAAAAGAATTAGAGATGAAGAGTTAGAGGTAGATCATAGACTAAGGAATATTAAAGATAGAAAAGTAGTTATTGATAATGTTAGTTATGAAAAGATGCCAAATAAAGATATACCCCTAACCACTATGAATTCCATGGGAGATGACCCCCAAAGTGGATGTCAATCCATGTGCCACTTGAGACACCGATCCAAAGAGAAGAGAGTAAGATGATACAAGAAAAAGTAAGAGAATTTCAAGAATTACTAGGTGAACTTTAATTTTATATTAAACTGAGAAGATATAAAGGAGAAAGATAAATTTAAAATAAGTACACAATAAAACCAAGAAAGTAAAGAAAATTAATAAATAGCCTAGAAAAATAATCGCCCACCAAGGCTCATAAGATTAAAATGCCAAGTTTTGAAAATGATTCTACTGATGCATTGGAACATTTTTTCCTACTGGAACATTATTGGAAGTGTAACAATACCATGGATGAAGAAATGAAGCAACAAGATTTCACTTGTTCTTTGAAAGGTGATGCACTAAGGTGGTATATGAGGTTATCATCACAAGGTACGAAACCATGGGTGGATGTAGAGAAAGAGTTCAAAACAAATTTTCATTTCCCTGAGGCACCAAAAAAGGAGTGAGAAAAATGAGGGATCTAGTTCAAAAATAAGGAGAATTAATAAAAGTTTTTAGTCAAATAGTTAAAATTTTACTTAAAAATAGAAGATCCCCTCATTCATAACAAAAGGGTTGAGTGGTTGACCTCCGGCCTGCTTCCTTAGCTCAGAGCCGCACTAGATACACAACATTTTAAGACACTTGCAGAAGTAATTGATATGGTGATCAAATTGGAGGCTCAGCCCTAGAGAAGGGAAGGAGAGATATTAATAAAAACTAAACTAGAAAGAGTATAATTGGAACTTGCAAAATTGAAATTACAACAAGAAATACAAAGGACTGAAGGATTGAGGAGAAGTTCTCCTCCTAAAAGTAATTCAAGACCAAAAATGTGGTGTATTTTCTATTACAATGAAGGTCATAGTAGATTGAAATGCCCCTAATTTTAACACGCAAAGAGAGAAACCACAGTATGAGTACATTCTTCATAGAAAGCATCATCCAACAATATAACTCCATCTGAACAAACATGGTGCAAAATCTATAGGCTTTGGGACCACACACTCAAGATACTTGTCCTTTATTATAATTAATACCACCTAAAAATCAATTGAAGTACTATACCACATGTGGTTCTTATAATCATTATCACCATACGTGCCCTTCGGTTAATGCATTGGATGATTTGAAGGATTGCATCGCTAGGAGAGCTATATAGCTGCAAGGCAAAATACAACACCTAACCATCTTCCTACATAACCACAGATGAATAGAAAACAAACACAACCATATCAACAAATGATAATTGTACCACAATACCCATATGAACAAGGTGGTCAACCGGAATTTGAAGGTGGATACCAAGGAAATAATTACAACCCAAATTACCAAGGTTACAATGATGGGGGTTTCCGTGGAGGGTACCGCAATGGATTTAGAGGAGGATTTAGAGGAGGATATAGAGGATGATATAGAGGAGGATATGAAAACTATTAGGGAGGTATAGGTTACCAAGGATATCAAGGATATAATGATGGTGGTTACTATGGGGGATATAATCAAGGAGGTAGATACCAAGACAGATGACCAATGAATTGCTATAAATGTGGGAAAGATGGACACCTTGCTATAAATTACATAGAACCTGATCCATGTGGATTTTTTCATAAGAAGTGACATGACACGCTCCACTATCTCGAATCCACACATTTTTATATAAGTGGATCAAAAGGATCAGAGAAATTGGAAATAAACACTCAGAGGAAGGTATAACACATAACTAGAATTCCTTGGGATGAAGCTACCATAGCAAAAGATAAGGATGCAAGGGCCGATGTTAAAGGAAATATTACTTCAGGGACTAATAATTTAGGAGGGAGGATCACAGAAGAGGATAAAAGAGAAGAAACAAGAGAAAGCTACTTAAGGAGAATGACAACAAAGGTAGGGGAAAACATCAAAGAACCATAGTATAGGGTACCGATTGTAACTAGATGTGCCACCAAACCGAGGTACACCCAAAGAAAAATAAAATAATAAGGCTACCCCAAGAACAACATTCTTCAGATGAAGAGGAGTGGAATCCCAAAGAAATTAGACTAGGACTACACTTAAAAGATTAGAGACATTGGTAAAAGAAGCACAAGCAAATGAAGAAAGAGAGAAGAACTACTTTAGTGAAGAAGAAGTGATTGCACTGAAGGAATTGGAAAAGATGACCATCAATCGAGTTTAGTAGAAAAAATAAAACAATTCAGAAAATATTGGAATAAGGAGGAGAGGATGCATCATGTCCATCAAATTGAATGAGGACCCAATAAGAAAATAAATGCATTTCACACTCAACAAACATGGAGCAAGTCTGCCATCTATCTAGATGTGGATATTTTTGACGCCACCATCAGCAAGGTTTTATTAGATCTTGGTATAGATGTTAACAAGATTTCCAAGACCACATTGGAAATGCTTGGAAAACCTACTCTAGATCCTATGAGGTTCTTTATTGGATAAGAATATGGGTCCTCTAGATAACCTATAAGAGTGTTGAAGAATGTCGACATCAATTTTATGGTAATCAATAAATTAGGGAACTTTGAGGTAGTGAAGAATGTTGCTGACAACCCTTCTTATAACGTCATTCTAGTGTTAGAATGGTTTGTAGATTACAATAGAACTTTGAGCTATGAAGAAGAAGAAGTAACTTTACACTCAAATGGGATATGTGTTCACGTACCCTACATGTTGGGATGAGTTCCGTGTAGATAGAGGAGGTATGTCCCAACCTTGAGGAAGATGACTTTGATGAGATACAAGGAGTATATGGATTCAAAACAAATTCTAGTATTCACAAAAAAATTGAGCCAAACTCGGATGGCAAGATTTCGGTCAATTTGGAGGATACCATGGAAGAGTTAGATAATGCGGTAGAATTCTAGGTGATTCATTACACAAATCGTTTATAAGACTCAACCATTTACATGGCTCGTGAAGAAAGATAATAAATTCATTTGTGGTGATAAATGTCAACAAACATTCGATGATATCCAAGCCTACTTTTAAACCCGCCTTTCCGAGTCCCTCCTTTAGTTAATCGACCTTCTTTTATTATATATCTCTAGTATGTTTCATACATTAGATGCTCTATTAGCACAACATGATGATTCTCAATGTGAAATAGCAATATATTATATCATTTGTACCCTACTTTCTTATGAATGTAACTATAGCTACATTGAAAAACTATGTCTCGGCCTAGTTTTTGTTGCGGATAAATTGTGACATTATCTCCTAAATAATGAAGTACATATTATCACTAAAGTCAATCCTTTACGGTACTTATTATCTCACACACAATCTGTTGGGATGCTTGGCATGATGGGTTATGCTTCTCATTGAGTTTGATTTCAAGTTTATACCATAGAAATCCATCAAAGGACAAGTTATAGCCGATCAATTAGCTGTAACACCCCTCTCAGATGCATCACCCATTTCTGATTCTTTTCGTGACGATTTCAAGTACCTATATCGTTGAGCCACAAACATGCACAATGTATTTTGATGGATCTTGTTTCTTATATGGTGTTGTAGATAGGATAGTATTCATCTTTACACATTTTGACCCACTCCCGTTTTGATATTGATTAGGGTTTTCTTGTACAAATAACATTACAGAGTATGAAGCTCTCATTTTAGGCCTACTTGCCACTCAAAAACTTCTCATTCAAAACTTATACATGCATGGTGAATCTCAATTAGTTATCAATCAGGTAAATAATACATATAACACAAAATAGGAGCATCTAATACCATACAACACACTTTTCAAATATCTCCTAACTACATTCAATTCCTATTCCATTACTACTATTCCTCGCAATGATAATCATCATGCAAATGATATGGCTAGTGTTCCGTCACTCATCTCACAAGCCATCATAGACAAACAAGCCACATTCATAATTACACACTTACAAAATCCTTCTATCTCTACATTACCTCTTGTATCTTGCACCATAACACGATCAATAAAAGAACTCGAATGGTTTTCACCTATTTACAATTACTTATATAAGCGGACTATGTTTGACAATCTATAACCTCAGGAGGCTAGAAGTTTACGATGTGAGGCTACTTGATATGTAATTTTTTCTACAAAATTATTTAAGCACGTAATTTATGGTCACCTCTTACATTTCCTCACACACAAATATACCTATTGTAATCTCGTAGATACATGATAGCATGTGTGGTCATTTTTTTGCTAAATTTTTGTCACAAAAAAATTTATGCCACCGGGTACTATTAGCCTACAATGGAACAATATTGCCTCAAATATGATACTCTTTATGAAAAATGAAAAAATCATGGTAATCTCCATCATGCACTAGTGTATATCCTCTAGCCCATTGTACCTACTTGGTATTTCTCCATTTAGGGACTTGAACTCATTTGTATGATCAATCCTGAGTCCATCGATAAACATAAATTCATCATTAATTCTACTGAGTACTTTACTAAATGGGTTGAAGCAACTCCCCTCCAAATGGTCACTGACACAGAAAGTTATACCTTTCTCACCACGCATATTATCACACATTTTGGTATTACTTCTACTATAATCACTAATAATAGGTCTTCCTTCAAAAATAAGGAAGTTAAAAAGTGTTGTGCCAAACTCAACATAAATAAAACATTTTCTACCCCTTACTATCTATAAGGCAATGGCCAAGATAAGGACACAAAAAAAACCATTGTAAAAATATTACACAAGATTGTGGATTCTAGTGGTACCGATTGGCATGTAACCAACAATTCTATGCTCTATGGGCCAATCATATTAAGAAATCACACACTTACTAGCACTACCCCTTTTTCCTTGTTTTATGGTGCTATGGTCGTTATTATGCTTGAGCTCAAAATACCATCTAAGCGGGTTTCTCTTGAAGGCATCCTTAAATATAATGAATATCATGAAAACCTATTACATGAGCTAGAAATATTGGACTCGTGTCATGTCTAAGCACTTAAACATCTTCGTGCATATCAATTGTTGGCAGGAGTTTAGGTATAAGTCATAAAATTTTGGAGATATCCACAAAAAGGTAAATACAACATGAAGGAAAAAGGAAGTCGTGGAATGAGTTAAATATGTGTATAAAGTAAAGAAGCCGCTGAAGACTACAAAGTCATAAGTACATAGAGAACGGAGTTAAAAAGAGTAAATGATATCCGCAAAAGACTAGAAGAATCAAAATCTAACTTAAATCCATCTAAGGAAGATAAATAATGCCGAGATCATGTCAAAATATGATAGAGGCACAAGTAAAAGGAAGTGACCTTTGAAATAGATTGTATTTTGTATATTTATTGTAATCAATGTATTATGTAAAGTGCGCATCACGAAAGACATATGTGAATGCCAATTTGAGATTGTGTAAGGAAGGGACGAATATGCATGTAATCTGGAAACTAATGTAACCATCATTGATAAATAAATAAATATTGGAGTTTGGAGCAAGATATGTTTTTTGTTTTCAATTAAATTTTTGTTCTTAGATTATATGTGGTGTATTTCCTGCGTACATCCTTAACCATGATTGATTATTTCCTTATCCCTACAATCTTGTTGGGGTTTTAGGTCAACATTTGGTGTCTGAGACTAGGTTTCTCATGTTAATAAAATGTTAGGAAATATCTCACCACCTGGATACTGGAAACCTATATTATTATAAATTGAAAATTGGTGGGAAAAGAAGATCGACATATTTGTGAAAAGGGAATCAAAAAGATAGAAAATTACCTATAAAGTGGTACAAATAGAAAAAATTGGAGAATTCAAAGAATAATTTTGGTCTTATTTTCCTCACTAGTTGTGGCCTTGTTTATTAGCACATGCAAAAAGGACCAAATGGAAGTGCATGTATTTGAGACAACCTTTTGAGTGGACTGCAAAAAAATTAACAATAGTAAAATACCTCGACAAATTGTTGACCAGAGAAATTGACTATTGGTATGAGACTACACTAGATTCTTTCATAATCATGTCGGAAATACAGGGTTGGAATATTTTTGACAATAAGAAAAAATAAGTGTTAAGCGGATCCAGTGGTCGTTTCCTTCAATCAGTTCCATTCTTAATCAAGGTGTTAATGATTGAAAAAGGATTAATTAGAGAATAAGACAAGTTCCTTTAGGGGGAAAACACCATAGGATGGCGGCAGTGAAGGCAAGTAATCTAGGAATCGTGAATTATAATAATTAATGGGGCATTGGTTGGGGTGGCAAAAATAGTTCAACATGAGAAAAAGGGAAAAAATGAAAAATACAAAAATTGTAAGGGTTAGAACAAGAGGATTAAGAAAATTAGGATATAATTAAAATGAAGGGAATTCAAGAGAGAGAAATATTAGCTACACAAAATAATGATTTGTAATAAAATTTAGAAAGATAGAAACTGGAAAGAGAAGAGAGAGCAAAGAAGATGAAAGAAAGAAAGGAGAAGTTGAATAAGGTCAAGAAAGGAGAAGAGAAGGTAGAGAAAATAGAATATTCACCCACATCAAGTGGAGGCCAATAATTGGCTCACCTAGAAATGGAGGTAGAAACTTCAAGTCTTGCTATAATACATGCATCGTGTGGAGATCAATTAGGTTTTGTTACTCGCAGAATCTTGTGGTACAATATACTATAGAAAGTCCAATTCAGCAATCAATGACGAGAGAAGCAATATTAGCAAGAGATTTACAACAATTGGTAAGAGGTTTAGATCTGGAATTCAAAAGAGTTTTAGAATTCAAGAGATGGAAAGAAAATAATATGATACCCCCATTAATTATTAAAGAAAACAGAGAGGAAGAGGAAGTTAGTATTATGAGAAACTTGTTCAAGGAATTTGGTAACAAAGTAGAGATAGTGTATGAACAAGATAAGTAAAATAAAGGGTAGATATATGAGAATAAGAGGAGATAGAATTGATAGAAGAGAATATTGAAGAAAAGGATAGAGAAGAAGACCAGGAAAGGAAAGAAGAAAAAAATAAGAAAAGAAGAAGTGATGAAGAGTTAGAGGTAGATCATAGACTAAGGAATATTAAAGATAGAAAAGTAGTTATTGATAATGTTAGTTATGAAAAGATGCCAAATAAAGAGATACCCCCAACAAACTTGAATTCCCAAAGGATATGACCCCTAGAGTGGATGTCATTCCATGTGCCACTTGAGACACGATTGAGAATCTACAAAAATAAATAAGTCTAGAGGAACAATATCAAATCCTAAGAGAAGAGAGTAAGAGGAGACAAGAAACAGTAAGAGAATTTCAAGAATTACTAGGTGAACTTTACTTTGATATTGAACTGAGTAGAGATAAAGGGAGAAAGAGAAATTTAAAATTAGTACACAATCAAACCAAGAAAGTAAAGCAAATTAAATAATTGCCTAGAAAAAATAATCGGCCCAAGAATGCTCATAAGATTAAAATGCCAATTTTTGAAAAGGATTCTCTTGATGCATGGAACATTTGTTCATACTTAAACATTATTGGAAGAGTAACAATACCACAGATGAATTGATGAAACAACAAGATTTCACGTGTTCTTTGAAGGGTGATGCACTAAGGTGGTATATGAGGTTATCATCACAAGGTACGAAAACATGCGTGGATGTAGATAAAGAGTTCAAAATAAAAATCATTTTCCTAAAGCACCAACAAAAGGAGTGAGAAAAATGAGGGATCTAGTTCAAAAATAAGGATAATTAATAAAAAATTTGGTCAAATAGTTTACCTTTTTACTAAAAAATTAGAAGATCCCGATTCATAACAAAAGGGTTGAGTGGTTGACCTCTGGCCTTCTTCCTTATCTCAGAGCCACACTAGATACACAACAGTTTCAGATACAGGTTGAAGAAGTAATTGATATGGTGATCAAATTGGAGGCTCGGCCCTAGAGAAGGGAAGGGGAGACATCAATAAAAACTAAACTAGAAAGAGTACAATTGGAACTTGCAAAATTGAAATTACAACAAGAAATACAGAGGACTTAACGATTGAGGAGAACTTCTCCTCCTAAAAGTAATTCAAGACCAAAAATATGGTGTATTTTCTATTACAATGAAGTTCATAGTAGACTGGAATGACCCTACTTTTAACATGCAAAGAGGGAAACCACATTATGAGTACATTCTTCATAGAAATCATCATCCAACAATATAGCTCCATTTGAATGAACATGGTGCAAAAAATCAGAGGCTTTAGGACCAACACACTCATGACACTTGTCCTTTATTAGAATTAATACCACCTAAAAATCATTTGACATATTTTACCACATGTGGTTCTTATAATCATTATCACCATACGCACCCTTCGGTTGATGCATTGGATGATTTAAAGGATTGTGCCGCTACGAGAACTATAGTTGCAAGGCGAACGCATCACGTAACCATCTTCCTACACAACCATAGATGAATAAAGCACCTACACAACCATCTCAACAAATGATAATTTTTCCAAAATACACATATGAACAAGGTGTTCAACCGCAATTCGAGAGGTGGATGCCAAGGAAATAATTACAACCCAACTTACCAAGGTTACAATGATGGGGGTTTCTGTGGAGGGTACCGTGGCAGATTTAGAGGATGATTTAGAGGATGATATAGAGGATAATATAGAGGGGGCTATGAAAACTATCGGGAGGTATAGTTTACCAATTATATCAGGGATATAATTATGGTGGTTACTATAGGGGATATAATTAAGGAAGCGAGATACCAAAGCAGATGACTAATGAATTGCTATAAATGTGGGAAAGATGGACACCTTGCTAGAAATTACATAGAACCTGATCCATGTGGATTTTTTCATAAGGGACATGACATGCTCCACTATCTGGAATCCACACATTTTTATAGAAGTGGATCAAAAGGATCATAGAAATTGGCAATAAACACTCGGTGGAAGGTATAACACATAACTAGAATTCCTTGGGGGCATGCATTTACTATAGAAAAGATAAGGCCGCAAGGGCCACTTTTAAGGAAATATTACTTCAGGGACTAATAATAGGAGGGAGGATTTAGAAGAAAGAAACAAGAGAAAGATACTTAAGGAGAATGACAACAAAGGTAGGGTAAAACATCAAATAACCATGGTACAGTAGCAATTATAACTAGATGTGCCACCAAAACCGAGGTACACCCAAAGAAAAATAAAATAATAAGGCTAACCCAAGACCAACATTCTTCACATGAAGAGGAATGGAATACCAAAGTAATTAGACCAGGACTACACTTAAAAGTGTAGAACACTTGTAAAAGAAGCACAAGTAAATGAAGAAAGAGAGAAGAACTACTTTAGTGAAGAAGAAATGATTGCTCTGAAGGAATTGGCAAAGATGACCATCAATCGAGTTAAGCGAAAAACTTAAACAATTTAGAAAATATTGGAATAAGGAGGAGAGGATGCATCATGTCCATCAAATTGAATGATGACCCAATAACAAAATAAATGCATTTCACACTCAACAAACATGGATTAAGTCTGCCATCTATCTAGATGTGGATATTTTGACACCACCATCACCAAGGTTTTATTATATCTTGGGGCAAATGTTAACATGATGTCCAAGACCACATGGGAAATGATTGGAAAACCTACTCTAGATCCCACAAGGTACTTTATTAGATTGGAAGATGGATCCTCTAGACAACCTATAGGAGTGTTGAAGAATGTCGACATCAATTTTATGGTAATCAATAAATTAATGCACTTTGAGGTAGTGAAGAATGTTGCTGACAACCCTTCTTATAATGTCATTCTAGCATTAGAATGGTTTGTGGATTACAATGGAACTTTGACCTCTAAAGAAGAAGAAGTAACTTTACACTCAAATGGGATATGTTTTCACGTACCCCTACATGTTGTGATGAGTTCCATGTAGATAGAGGAGGTATTTCCCAACCTTAAGGAAGATGACTTCGATGAGATACAAGGAGTATATGGATTCAAAAAAATTCTAGTATTCACAAATAATTTGAACCAAACCTAGATGGAGAGAATTCGGTCAAATTGGAGGATATTTTGGAAGAGTCGATAATGCGGTAGAATCCCGGGTGATTCATTACACAAATCATTTATAAGACTCAACCATTTACATGGATCATGAAGAAAGATACTAAATTCATTTTTGGTGAGCAATGTCAACAAAAATTTGATGATATCAAAGCCTACTTTTTAAACCCACCTTTCTAAGTCCCTCCTTTAGTTAATCGATCTTCTTTTATTATATATCTCTGCTATGTTTCATGCATTAGATGCTCTACTAGCACAACATGAGTATTCTCAATGTGAAATATCAATATATTATAGCATGCGTACCCTACATTTTTATGAATATAACTATAGCTACATTGAAAAACTATGTCTCGACCTAGTGTTTTGTTGTAGATAAATTGTGACATTATCTCCTAAATAATGAAGTACATATTATCACTAAATTCAATCCTTTACGGTACTTATTATCTCTCACACAACTGTTGGGATGTTTGGCATGATGGGTTATGCTTCTCATTGAGTTTGATTTCAAGTTTATACCATAGAAAACCATCAAAGGATAAGTTATAGCCTATCAATTAGCTGCAATACCCCTCTCACATGCATCAACCATTTCAGATTCTTTTCGTGAATATTTCACTACCTATATTGTTGAGCGATAAACATGCACAATGTATTTTGTGAGATCTTGTTTTCGTATTGTGCTGGAAATAGGATAGTATTCATATCCCCACATTGTGACCCACTCCCCTTTCAATATTGATTAGTGTTTTCTTTTACAAATAACATTACAGAGTACAAATCTCTCATTTTAGGCCTACTTACCACTCAAAAACTTCTCATTCGCAATTTATACATACATGGTGACTCTCAATTAGTTATCAATTAGGTCAATGATACATATAACACAAAATAGGAACATCTAATCCCATACAACATGCTTTTCAAAGATATCCTAGCTACATTCAATTCCTATTCCATTACTACCATTCCTCGTAAGGATAATCGTCATGTAGATGTTATGGCTAGTGTTGCGTCACTCATCCCACAAGACATCACAGACGAAAAATCCACATTCATAATTAAACACTTACAAAATCCTTCTATCTCTACATTATCTCTTGTATCTTTCTCCATAACACACAGTCCAAAAAACTCGAATGGTTTTCACCTATTTACAATTACTTATATAAGCAGACTATGTTTGATAATCTGTAACCTCAGGAGGCTAGAACGTTGCGACGTGAGGCTACTTGATACGTAATTTTTGCTACAAAAATATTTAAGCACGTAATTTATGGTCACCTCTTATGTTTCCTCACACTCACAAATATACCCACTATAATCTCATAGATACATGATAGCATGTGTGGTGGTCATGTGTTTGGTAAAGTTATGTCACAAAATTTTTTATGCAAGGGGTACTATTACCCTAAAATGGAACAATGTTGCCTCAAATAAGCTACTCATTGTAAAAATCACAAAATCATGGTAATATCCATCATGTACCAGTGTATAACCTCTAGCTCATTGTACCTACTTGGTATCTCTCCCTTTTGGAACTTGACCTCACTTGTATGATCAATCCCGAGTCCATCGATAAACATAAATTCATCATTATTTCTACTAAGTACTTTACTAAATGGTTTGAAGCAGCTCCTCCAAATGGTCAATGGCAAAGACATTTGTACCTTTCTCACTATTCATATTATCACATATTTTGGTATTACTTCTACTATAATCACTAATAATAGGTCTTACTTCAAAAATAAGGATGTTAAAAAGTGTTGTGCCAAACTCAACATAAAGAAAACATTTTCTAACCCTTACTATTTATAAGGCAATGGCCAAGACAAGGACACCAACAAAACCATTGTAAAAATCTTACACAATATTGTGGATTCTAGTGGTATCAATTGGCATGTAACCAACAATTCTATGCTCTATGGGCATATCATATTAGCGTTCGCACACCTACTAGCACTACCCTTTTTGCCTTGGTTTATTATGCTACGGCCGTTATCTGCTTGAGCTCAAAATACCATCTAAGTGGGTCTCTCTTAAAGGCATCCTTAAATATAATGAATATCATTTAAACCTGTTACATGAGCTAGAAATGTTGGACTCATGTCATGTCTAAGAACTTAAACATCTTCATGCATATAAATTATTGGCAGGAATTTAGGTATCAGTCATAAAAGTTTGGATATATCTGCAAAAAGGTAAAGACAACCGTGAAGGAGAAAGAAAGTCATGGAATGAGTTAAATCTATGTATAAAGTAAAGAAGCCTCCAAAGACTACAAAGTCATAGTACATAGATAAATGCATGTTAGAATAACAAAGGTATTTGTGGAATACTAGAAGAATCCATAGAATCGACTTAAAGCCGTGTGAGGAAGATAAATCATGACAGATCGTGTCAAAATATGATAGAGGCACAATTAAAAGGAAATGACCTTTGAAATAGATTGTATTTTGTATATTTATTGTAATCAATGTATTATGTAAAGTGTGCATCACGAAATACATATGTGAATGCCAATTTGATATTGTGTAAGGAAGGGATGAATATGCATGTACTAGAAACTGATGTAATCATTATTGATAAATAAATAAAGATTGGAGTTTGGAGCAACATATGTTTTGTGTTTTCATTTAAATTTCTTTTCATACATTATATGTGGTGTATTTCCCAGTGTACATCCTTAACCATGATTGATTACTTCCTAATCCCTACAATCTTGTTGGGGTTTTAGGTCAACATTTGGTGTCTGAGCCTAGGTTTCTCATGTTAAGCGGATGTTAGGAAATATCTCACCACCTGGATACTGGAAACCTACATTATTAGAAATTGAAAATTGGTGGGAAAATCAGATTGACATATTTTTGAAAGGGGAATCAAAAAGATGGAAAATCACCTATAAAGTGGTAGAAGTAGAAAAATTTGGAGAATTTAGATAATAATTCAAAGAAGTATGTTTTTGGGCCTTAAGGAGTTTACTGACATGAAAGAGGAATGATGATTCAACAAAAGATTATGATATCCATGTTAGGAATTATAATTCAAATAAATTTCCTATGGAATTCATTTTTCATTCCCTACATGGTGGAAAATATGAAACATCTTGAAGCATCATACACTTCCCAAGGTAGTTCATTTTTCCGCGCATAACCGATAATCACGAGAATGAAGGATATTTTTTGAGGTAATAAATTCAAAATATTATCTTGATACCAATCCCAATGTATTTAATGGGTATTTTCCATGTGAAATCATATAACATTTCACCCAAAAAATCATCCAGAGCTCAAGTTATCACCTTCGAAAGTTGGCCTCCCGGGGTTAGTCGACAAAGTTTGACGAAAGGGTGTTTGTCGGTCAGGTTTTACGGCTAGGGGTTGGATGCTGGGGTTAGCCAAGTCACATTTTTTGACATGTACAATCAGTTTTTTATGACTGTCACACTTGCACGACACCCAAGTTGGATGGTATGGCTAGGTTAGACGGGTCATGGTGTTGGAAACCTGGGGGTTTGTTGGTGTGGGGTTGGTTGCCTAGGGTTTGGATGGGTCACATTTTTTAATGTGTATGATCAGTTTTTAATGCCCTTTGCACCCATCACACTTGCAAAACACCTAGGTTGAATAGTACGACTAGGTTTAATAGTTCATCGGGTTGGACACCGGGGTTTCTCGGATGGGGGTTGGACACCTGGGGGTTTTTCGAGTCATATTTTTTGACATGTATGGACATTTTTTGACACCCATCGCACCCCGACATTTTCATGACACACAAGTTATTCAGGTCATGGTTGGATGGTATACAAAGAAGTTGGTCAATATATATAGACGTCTTCCAACCCCCAGGGTTTTACGGCCAACTCAAATGGTCACCTTACTAGTTGTATGACATGGATTGACTATTTATAAGCCTCACGAGGGTAGTTGAATGTGAATGAAAAATTTTCTTTCCTCCCTCTTAGGTTATTATTTAGCTTATTTTTTGTGTGCTCGACATCTTCCTTTTCTTTACGTGTGTAGAATCCTCACGCGTTGAGGTGTGGATCCTATTTTTTGGTCTTCTCAAATCAGTATTTAAGTGTGGAGTTCAAATTGGGAAGATGAAAGGTCATGACCATTTCTTTTCCAGCCATGGGAAGATGAAAGGTCATGACAGTTTCTTTTCCAGCCATGGGAAGATGAAAGGTCATGACTTTCAAACTTCTAGGGTCAGACTTTTGGACTTCTTAAAGGATTGTAATCCTATAAATAGAGGTATTAGGGTATCTTAAAGATATCTTGTGTGTTCAAGAGGTGGTCAAGAGTGATCAAGATTAAGCAATTGGCTATCAATTGTGGCTTATATTTGGTTTAGCATCTTTGGAATTTTGTTGTGAGTTCATAAGCGAGAGAAGACTATGATAGTTGTTTTACTCTTGTTGATAATAAAATATGAGCAAGTTCTTGGTGGATGTAGCCGACATTGGGTGAACCACGTCAAATCTTGTCTTGTCTTTTTTTGCATTATTTATTTATGTTGTTATATTTCTGCATGTATACTTTTGCTATATAGTTTCCTACTATTGTGATTTGAGGAATTGTTTCCGCATATTTGTTCTCTAATTCCTAACAACTGGTATCAAAGATTTGGTGGTTTTTGCTGAAGTGGTAAATCACAAGGAAAGTTTATCTTGAGTGGGAGCTATGGCGGATGAGGGCAGATCAAGGGTTGAGAAGTTCAATGGGAAGAACTTTGGTTTGTGGAAGATGCAAATGGAGGATTACTTATATCAAAAGGACCTCCATGTTCCTTTGGATGGAAAAGCAAAGAAACCTACAGCCATGTCGGATGAGGATTGGGAGTTGCTAGATAGAAAGGCACTTGGGGAAATTTGGTTATGCCTTGCATCTTTGGTTGCTTTCAACATATCACAGGAGAAGACCACGAAAGGTCTCATGAGTGCATTGGGGAAGTTATATGAAAAACCCTCTACCTCTAATAAAATATTTTTGATGAAAAATTTATTTAATATGAAGATGTTTGAGAATGGTTCTATTGTTATTCATTTGAATGAATTTAATACGGTTGTGAGTATGTTAAACTTGGTAAAAATTGACTTTGATGATGAGGTCAGGGCTTTTTTTATTTTGTGCTCCTTACCAGATAGTTGGGACAGCTTGGTTATGGCTGTAAGTAATTCAGTCTCTAATAATTCAAAGATAAATTTTGAGGATGTAATAGGTGTGATCCTAAGTGAGGAAATGTGAAGGAAGAGCACCTAAGATTCTTCTACTTATTGAAAAAATTTGATGGTGGAGAGTATAGGGAGACAAGAGAATAGAGGGAAAGGTAACCATGGGAAGTCAAATGATCACGAGAAGGTCAAAGTCCAAGAGTAAGTTAGAATGTTAGCACTATGGGAAGGTTGGTCATGCTAAGAAAGATTGTTGGGCTCTTCGGGATAAGAAGAAAAAGAAGGAGGAAACTAAAGAGGTAAATGTGGTAGTAGGTGATGTTTTTCAGGATGCCTTAATTCTTTCTTTAAATAATATTGTTGAGTCTTGGGTGTTAGATTCAGGGGCTTCTTTCCATGCCACCCCACATAGACATTACTTTACTGATTTTGTTCAAGGAGATTTTTGACATGTATATCTTGGTGATGATGAAGCATGCAGAATAGTAGGGAAATGTTGTGTTCGGGTGAAAATGCGAATGGGAATACATGGATACTTAAGGATGTCAACCATGATCCTAAGTTGAAGAGGAACTTGATATCATTGGGTCAATTGGGAAGTGATGGATGTATGGTCAGTTTAATAGTTGATTCTTGGAAGGTTACCAAGGAGCTCTTGTGGTTGCAAGAGGTAAGAAAAGCTGGTACTTTGTATTTATCCAGTGGTGATGATTATTGTAATTTAGTTGTTACAAATGGAGATGTAAATTTTGGCACCGAGAGACTCGGTAATATGATTCAAAAGAGCATGCACATTATAAAGGACATATTTCATGGATTAAAGCGAGTTATATTTAGACTTCTATGAGGACTATTTTTATGGAAAATAGAAGTGGGTGAGATTCCTCAAGGTTGGACCTACCAAGAAGGAGGGTAAGTTGGATTTAGTACATACAAATGTATGGGGTCTAGCTAAGGTAAAATTTATTGGTGGTTCATGTTATTATGTCACTTTTATTGATGATGTAACTAGAAAAGTTTGGGTATATTGCATTAGAAATAAATATGATGTGTTTGAAATCTTCAAAAGATGGAAATCCTTGGTTGAGAATGAAATAGGTCTCAAGTTGAAATTTCTTAGGTCGCATAATGAAGGGGAGTATTGCAGCAATGGATTTCTTGATTACTATTCAAGTAAATAGGATCCATGAGCAAAGAACAATTCCAAATACTCCATAGGAAAATGGAGTATTAGAGAGAATGAATAGGACAATCATGGAGCATGACAGGTGCATGAGGTTACATGCAAGGTTGTCACTCATGTTTTGGGTGGAAGAGGTGAGCACAGTTGTTTATCTAATTAACAGAGGACCCTCTATGGCTTTGGATGGAGGTACACCTAAGGAGGATTTATCTGGTAAGAAAATCGATTACTCATTTCTTAGAGTATTTGGATGTGAGGTATTTTTTCACATTGATAAAGATGATAGGACCAAGTTAGAGGCTAAGTCTGAGAAATGCACCTTTGTTGGATATGGTGAGGATGACTTTGGTTTCCGTGTTTGGAGTCTTAAGGAAAAGAAAATATTTTGGTCTAGAGATATTGTCTTTAATGAAAAATTCATGTATAAAGATCAGTTGCAAGAATAGAAAGAGGAATCAAAGAAAGAATACACAGTGTTAGAGGACATTGCGGACAACAAGGTGTCCAAGGGGCTGGTTTAGGTGTAGCATGTTTTGGCATAGCTAGTTCAGGAACCTACTCATCAGGAACCCCAAACTCCTGAGGTGAGAAGGTATTCTAGGGTAAGAAGGGAACCTAAATGATTTACTCCATATTTGAATTATTTATTACTCACTGATAGTGGAGAGCCAGAGTGCTTTGAGGAAGCAATGTAGGTGGATGCTAGGAAGAAGTGGGAGAAAGCCATGGATGCAGAGCATAGATCTCTTATGAAAAACCAAACTTGGGATCTTTTAGAGCTACCCAAAGGTAAGAGAGAATTTCAAAACAAGTGGGTGTATAGAATCAAAGAGGAAGATGGAGGAAGGAAAAGATACAAGGCCCGGTTGGTAGTCAAGGGATTTCAATAGAAGAAAGGTATAGACTTTGATGAAATTTTTTCTCATGTTGTTAAAATGACATCTATTAGAACTGTTCTTGGTTGAGTAACAGTAGAAGACCTGCACTTAGAGTAGTTGGATGTGAATACTGCAATCCTTCATGGTGAGTTGGAGGAGGAATTGTATATGCAGTAGCCATAAGGTTATGAGGTCAAAGGGAAGGAGAGGTTAGTGTGAAAATTGAAGAAGAGCTTGTATGGCCTAAAACAAGCTCCACGGAAGTGGTACAAGAATTTTGACAGTTTTATGTAGGAGCAGGGTTACTCTAGGTGTCACTCAGACCATTACATGTACATCAAGAAGTTTCTTGATGGTAGTTATATTATTTTGTTCTGTATGTGGATGATATGCTTGTTGTAGGGAAGAACATGCAGGAAATAAAGGTACTCAAGAAACAACTAGGTGACTCCTTTGCTATGAAGGATTTGGGGGCAGCAAAACAAATCCTTGGTATGAGAATAACTTGAAACAGGAAAAGAGGAAGCTGGTGTTATCTCAAGAAGAGTACATAAAGAAGGTCTTGGAGAGGTTTAGTATGCATGATGTTAAACCGGTTAGTACCCCTTTGGTAGGTCACTTTAAATTATCAAAGGATCGAGTCCCAAGACTAAGGAGGATAAAATCTATATGTCTAGGGTACTATACTCATCAGTGGTTGGTAGCTTGATGTATGCTATGGTATGCACTAGGCCTGAAATTTCCCATGCAATGGGAGAAGTGAGCAGGTTTATGAGTGATCTAGGTAGAGAGCACTGATAGGAAGTGAAGTGGATCCTTCGGTATTTGAGAGGGACCATGGGAGCAGCATTGTGTTTTGATGGATCAGACACTACATTGCATGGTTATGTAGATTCAGACATGGCAAGATATTTGGACAGTAGGAGGAGCATGACAGGTTATGTATTTACGGTTGGTGATACAACAGTGAGTTGGATTTCACGGTTACAAAAGGTTGTGGATTTTTCAACCACAGAGGCTGAGTATGTTGTTGCCATAGAGGAAAACAAGGAGATGATTTGGCTACAATAGTTTCTTGATGAGTTGGGTCATAAGAAGGAATTTGGGAGACTACACAGTGATAGTCAGAGCATTATTCATTTAGTGAAGAACTCTGCTTTTCACTCTAGGATAAAGCACATTCAACTGAGATATGATTTCATCAAGAGAAACTTTGGAAGGAGATAAGTTGAAGCTAGAAAAGATTCATACCAGTCAGAATCCTATGGATATGATTACCAAGGTGGTCACAAGGGAGAAGTTGAAGTTGTGTTAAACTTTGATTGGCCTTCATGGTTGATAATGAAGGGTTAAGAACTTTTCTCAGTAGAAACAATCTCCAAGTGGGAGATTGTTGGGGTGTGGAGCCTATTTTTGGTCTTCTCAAATCAGTATTGAAGTGTGGAGTTTGAATTGAGAAGATGAAAGGTAATGAATATTTCTTTTCTAACCATGGGAAGATGAAAGGTCAACATAATTTCTTTTCAAAATGCGGGAAGATGAAAGGTCATGACTTTCAAACTTCTAGGGTCGTCCTTTTGGACTTCTTAAAGGATTGTAATCCTATAAATAGAGGTGTTAGGGTATCTTGAAGATATATTGTGTGTTCAATAGGTCTTGAGTCTTAGTGATCAAGAGGTGATCAAGAGTGATCAAGGTTAAGCAATTAGGTGTCAATTGTGGTTTAGATGTGGTTTAGCATCTTTGGAATTCTGTTGTGAGTTCATAACTAAGAGAAGACTATGAGAGTTGTTTTACTCTTGTTGATAATAAAATATGAGCAAGTTCTTGGTGGACGTATCCCACATTGGGTGAACCACATTAAATATTGTCTTGTATTATTTTGTGCATTATTTATTTATACTATTATATTTATGCATGTATACTTCTGCTTTATATTTTCCTACTACTATGATTTGAGGAATTGTTTCCACATATTTTTTCTCTAATTCCTAACATTGAATGAATGACATCCCAACAACCCAAATTAATGAGGCATGGCACCCATGACCACACGTGTAGGAAAAGTACCAAAACGGATGGTTGCCCATACCTCTTTAATGCATCATGTCGGTTGGTAACCCCCTTTTTCCCTATATATTGTAAAATTTACCTCATTTTGAGGGGGATTTTTCCAAAAGGAAAAATAACTCTGTCAAAATTGTTCCAGAGCTATTGTGAGCTAAAGGCCTCAAATTTGGGCTTATTGTAAAATATTTTGTCTTGTTCTTATGGTATGATGGATTGTGCATGCTTCTGAGCAATAAATTTATGTTTTGTGGCCATTTTTACCCTAACTTGTATGAATTGCATCTTCTACCTTCCATTACATTTATAAGTATATTGTGCATATATCTATCTCTTTACAGGGCCCATAGTTTGTTGTGCTTTATTAATATAGGGAATTGATTGTTGTCCTAGACTGTGGATTTTTACCAGCCCTCTCCTTCTCATTTTATCCATATTTTCACTCACCGGGATTATCTCATCCTTTCTTAAAGAATCACATTCACTTATAGTAGTTTTATTTCATGCATACTTCTATCCATGTCTCCTTGGAAATAATTAGAAGAGGGTTTGTTTATATTTCAATTCTCTATGCTTTGGAGAATTTGGCACTAGGTTAGAGGAAGAATCCATATTTCTCTGGAGGATTGTCCTACTTGTAAGGTCTTACACTCCAAGATAATCCCATGTTATGAAGGTTGCAATCGCTGCCTCGTACACAATATCAAAAGTAATCATGGGTGTTGTAATTTTGCATGAATGGTTTTGGCACACTCGGTGGGACCAGAAGTCAATATTTTCACTTTTTATCAAGATTAGGTGTGTGTCTTGGTGAATTTCTAGCCTTCAGAGGCTTTGCAGAAAAACATCTTGTAACTTTGTCATTCAATTCCATTGGTTCCAGTAGCCAAAGTTTATCAAGTTCATGAGAAGAGTTCAACCCCAATCTAGAACAAGAGAAGAAGGTATCTTTGAATACTTTCAGTTATCTCTGGGAAGAGAAAGGAGAGGAAGAAGAGTACAAATGTCTCCATCTCCATCGAATAGAATTTATCCACACCTCCACTTGGTGGACCCTTTCTTCAATCGACTATGTTTTTCAGGCCACTTAGGATGGCTCACCTACAACCACCAAATCAGCCACCTCCAAACCCCTATGAAAATTTCACTGGGAGCATTCCACTTGCCATTAATGCACAAAATCCTTTCCTGATAGTAGCATTAAATAATATTCCAGACTTCACTAGATAAAATCACACAACTCCGTCGACCACATTCAAGACATTGCAAATGTCTGTGCCATACATGAGATCACCAAGATTGATGTTGCAATCAAGTTTTTGGCTTCTTCTTTCAAAGGAAAAGCATTGCAGTGGTTTAGAGGCTTGGGAGTAGGGTCAATTTAGAATTGGGATCAATTGTATAAAACCCTATGTAGCCGTTTGGGGAGAGAGATGAAAAACTATCCCTTTTGGATCGATGACTACAATCAAAAGGGAACTAACTAAGAAAATGACAGAGACTTCAAATCTAGATTTCAAATAACATGTGAAAGGATCCCAATTATGGTCGATTAACGGATGAAGGTGCATTTCTCTATTTTATTAGGCTCTAAATTCTTATATATTTGTTATGATACAATTTATGGGAGGAATAACCCTACCATATTCCTATGACATAGCCATTAGAGATGATAATTTCCTAATTCAAGATGGTAAACTTGCACCTTGGCCACTTATGCCTCTCTATCTAGATATGGAAAATATTAACCCTAATAAAACACCTATAATAGACCCCATTCCTGCTCCAAAAAATTAGAGTTCAAATGAAGCCTCCACTTCTTCTAGTACTTCTAGGAACTCCAGGAAGTCATGAAACAATTATATAATTTGGGGAATGAGTTGGTGACAATCAAAATTTAGAAAGCTCAGAGCTTGAGATCTTACCAACCTCAAGCTCAAACAAATAGGCCTCCATATCAGCCTAACATGCCTCCCACTCAGGAAACAAATCAAAATCCAAACCAAGGGAAGTCTCAAACTGCCAGACCATTTCATCCTTACAACCCTAATGCAGTTTCAACATCTAGGGATTTATTTCAGCTCAAAACAACATGGCTCAAGAATATGATTGGTGTTTCCCATGCAATCAACCTCATAACTAGTCGATGTGTTTCAATGGCACTTTGAATCAAGCTCTTATGGTGACAACAACAGGTTTGGAACAAGAGACATGCCAAGAAGGGAATCAACAGCATGAAGCAACTCAGGAAGCACCTCTGAATGAGACCACCCTTTTCAATTGGCATGATAAAGATTTTTGTGGTATAAATCAAGCCCCTTCTCAAAGTGTAGCAGCCAATACATGGTCTAAGAAGAGAAATATTGGAGAGGGACAGTCATCCAATTCAAATGATCTACAACCCTCTATCACCCAACAAGGTATTAGTAACCAAAATGCAGCTCCCAATGTGCAAGGTCAACCCAAGCCACCTTCTAGACCAACTCAAGTGTCAACTACAAGAAAGAACTATACAAATTAAGGGGAAACAGAGAGATAACTCATCTCCATTCAACATTATTGAGTAAATGAGGGAAAAAATGTAAACATCTCAATGTGGGCTTCATTAGTTATCCTAAGACAAAGAGACCTATTGTAAGTTGCTATGGTGAATTGGTCAGCATTGAATCAATCATCCAAAGAGTGGGAGAAGGTACTCACAAATGGATCTCAAGAAGGAGGAAATTAGGGAGACCAACAAGGTAAAAAATTTAATCCCCCACCATTTTATATCTCATTGATCATCAGAGATAAGTTGGTACATAATTGTATGATTGATTCAGGAACAAGTAGCTCTATAATGCAAAAAAAATAGTTGATCAGTTAGGTCTTGTTGTCCTCTCAAAATTTCCCCTCTTTTGAAAGTTAGAAAATTGAAAATTTTGAGTTGGCACCCTTTAGTAATGTTCTAGTGAAGTAAAAACTTGAAGAGATGGAGAAAAGTCACATTTTTGGAGTCATTTTGGTGACTCACGGGTTTTGAGACATTTTGTCCCTCATGTCCCAAGTACCTTTGCACCTTCTATTCCCGATCGGCCAATCTCCCCACAAATTTTTTGTCCATTGGCTTTATCAAAACTTTTGGCCCATTTTCCTAGGTTCGGCTAGACATCCTTTTCCCCAATTACTCGTATCGGCCGCGCATCAAATTCTTCACATACTTTTGTCCCATCTATCCCAAATGCATTTGTTCTTTCTATTCTCTGATTCCCCACATCGCATGCATCATCCAGATCGCATCTTCGCATCCCTCACATCTCTCGCATTTCGAGTCCCGGGACTACCGTGCTCATTTGGCATGCATTCCCTGCATCACCCATGTCATCCGAGATAGCATCTTTGTATCCCTTATGTCCTAAATGTTCCAAGGGCCGTTCGGGCCAATTTTTTCCAATTTTCCCACATCTCATCTTTTCGAGTTGGTGCAAGGTGTATTTAGTGCTCATTAATGACCTTCTCTCTCCTAAACGGATATTTAAAGGGACTACCACCTATACATTTGTCACATTACCTGCTTGCTTTTTCTTTCCTGAATCCTCGCAATTGAAGTCATTTTCTCATTCCCCTATTCTCCTTTGAATTTTCATCGCAAATTTGATCTTGGAAGGTCATCCTTCTATGTATTGCAAAAAGAAGATCAAATTTCAAGAACAGGACACCTATCACCTCTCGAAACCTCCGTACTTGATATTGAAGATAGTGAGGTTTGACACTTATATTTTGGAGATTTTGGGGAATACTAACATGCTCCAACCCCGCCCTTGGCACAAATGATTAGTGACAGTGGAATTACATATGTAGTTGTTTTTCCCATCTCTGCGTGCGGTGTCGACACTCGTGCTTGTCTGTGGAGCCCATTTTAACTCGGATACGAAGGAGCTCACTAATGTGCATGGGGAGTTAATTTCTAAACTAGAAGGAACCACCATTTCGCTACCCTATGCATTCCAAAGACTGAAGATCTCATCATTCTCACTCGTGCTCAAGCACAGACCCTATTTAACCAAGACAGTGAAAAATACAAGGCACAAATAGGAAAATCATGGTTGAAGAACCCTAAGAAGGGAGCGTCCTGACTCTCTAAAGAACTTTTCAAGGCTGATTTTAATGAGGAGCTATCTGATTTTATAATTTTTATCACCCCTATCATGGGATTACCTTCCACTAATGAATTTCTCTTTTGGATGTGCCCCTTTATAAATATCATCTGCAAGGGAAATCAGAACATAAATTGGGCCAAAATTGTTTGTATTAATTTGACCGAGCAATTGTTGAGTGTTCAAATGAGACTAAGAAGTTCTATATGATTTCTTATCTCATGTATACTATAGTTGCATCTTGAAAGTGGTTTGGTTTCACCAACATGGATGCTAAGAAGGATCACACTATCTACACATACTACCCTCGTTTTCCCTTGAAGCTAGTAATCACAATTTTAGACGGGCCAATGATGCTTTCACCATGTATATTATAATACTCTTAGAGGGTGACAGTGCTTAGGATATTTTTGATGAAGCTATAACCCTGATAGCCAAGTATGGGGCTTTCTTCATCCAATTCATAAGGTTCTCATACATCAGGTTGGTTGGCTATGAAAATACACCCCTCAAGCTCCCCATGTCCTGCAATGATAAAATGGCTCTAGTTGAAGTATGTAGGAAGCTTGATAAGCTACATAGAACCTATAGAGACAAGAATATCACTGGTCTACATTTCCCTATCTCCTTGGGATATTGTACATGTAAAAAAACTTTGGATGCCCAAAATATAGAAAAGGCTATTGCTCCTCTCACTATCCATTTCTACAAACCCAGAACTTGTTTTGATCTAAAGAATTTTATTGATTAGAATCTCAAGATAATTTATCATCATAAGCCACACACTGAGGATTACTAGGTAGATTGTGCTGATGATTTTGAAGCTAGAAGAAAGAACAATAATAGACTCTCTCTGTAAAAAATTGTAGATCTTAATCTCTACCAAATTCCTAAAGGGATTAAGGATGATGATGAGGACCTATAGTCCTTTGAATATGAAATATCAATCAAACAAACTCCTTTACTAAACATTGATTGGTAAAAGAAAGAGAGAGATGATTTGGTTGAGGTTATTGCCCCTGTTCTTGTAAGAACTAAGGTTTGGTTTGATAGGAAAGTTCATGAGCTCAAGAAGAGTCAGGGTAGATCTTCTTCCAGAGACACTTCCACACCTAGGAATGAAGCACATATACCTAGTACTAGGGTTCCTAATCAAACCCCTCCTTCTTCCTCAACAAAAGAGCCCGAGTATTCTACTCCTTCTTCTTCTACTCAAGTGTATCAAAAGAATATTAAAGAGGTTAAGAAAGAACCAATTGAGGAAGAATATCTTCCAGAGCATTCATAATTACCTTTAGGGCCGAGAGAACATTATTATTCTTAGCGAGAGTGATGATGGTGAAGTGCCAAATCCTGCGCAGAACTACTAAAGTCAACTGTTGAACAAGAAAAGGAGATGCCTAATCTTGAACCTCCTAGTACCACTGAGACTCCTCTACAAAGGAAGCTCTGGATGCTCCATTCATTTCTTTTCTAGAGGTGACAGTGGTTAATACTCTAAGTGCCATAAGTTCACTTGCTCTTGGGCCTCTTGTTCCTTCCTCTTCTTCTTCTACCTTTTCCTAGGTGCAACCCATGGTTGACAACAAGAAGAGGAAATATTCCTCTTAGTTAACGGGGCCTGATTTTGATGTTGTGGCATCTCTGCTAGAACTACTCCTCCCCTATAGAAAAGAGAGCCAATATCACTTCAAGGTTAGTAACTAATGCTCCAAGCCAGTTAGTTCTGGAAGTTGCAAAGCCCAAGGTTGATAAGGCAGAGCAGGATCTTTTGGTCTCTGATTTAGAGATTTCTAGAATCCCAATGGGAGAATCCACTCGAAACCGAGGTTCATGACCTTCAAGAAATAGTAACAAAGGTTATTGAATGAGTGGATAAGGGAAACAAACCATAGAATAGTTGAAAGAATAGAACCAAGTTCTTGCCAACTTTATCAAGTCATTTTTGGTCAAAGATAAGGTTTTAAATCCTACCCCACCGGATGCTCATCCACCCCCATGTTTCTTAGCCAGGATGAAGTTCAGAGCATCAAAGACATACATAAGTATTCTACTTATGGGAAGGTTGTTGAGGCCATGGTGGATGACATGATTATAGCAGGCTTGAATTTCATTGAAGAATCCTTCAAGACCAACGATAACGTGATTAATCTATAGTAGAGACTCACTTCCTCAATCAAAGCTATGGATAAAGAGATAAATCTCTGGAGTATTTGTATTACATATCTTCACCTAATGGTCCAAAATGATGAGAAGATCATGTTGGTCAACAATGTATTTGATGATGCCAAGAATAACTTGTCAAAGGAATGGATTTTTAGTGTCGAGTGGAAGATGAAGGTTTTGGAAGAAGCACTGGGAGAATTAAAGAATGTATGGCAGAGAGGAGAGTCTTTTAAAACTTGTGTTTCATTTACCTTTAAAGATATCCACTGCTAACTTCAAGATGAAATTTCAGGCATTCCCTTCTCTCTTCAAGAAATCAAAGCTTAGTTCAGAACATTTTTCAATGATGAATTTTTTAGAGAGGATTCAATTACCAAAGAGAAGATAAAGGACATTTGCTCCCTTCAACTGCAATTCTTTGAGAAAAATAAAGAATATCCGGAGCATACCAAATTTGATAAAGATATGGATAAATTTCTAGGTACTTGGACTCACACCACTACCAACACCACAATTCCAAGAGGCATGGAAATAGTGGAAGCATTGAATAAATTCAGATATCGGATCCTCAAATTAGTGGGCCCTCCTAAACCATAATCGAATGTCTCTTATTCTAGCTCCTCTTTCTCTTCCTCTATTTTTAGTGATGAGATCCTTGTAATTAATTAATTACATTGTATTATGCATTTCCTTAATTAATATTTTAGTTAAAAGGAACGGTTACCAAATGTAACAAATTTGTAAGCTATATAATGAGCTCTCCACACCATTCTAAGGGGCTAGAACTCGATTATTTTTGAAAGTGTAAAAGTGTTAAAATCCATCAATACGTAAGATTTTGATTCTTGTTTCTATCTATATATTTTATTCTATCTTTCCTGTTCGATTTTTGAATCATTAAATCTATTTTAGATTAAGAGGCTTTGTATTCTTGTGGATGTCATCTCGGAACTTTGTGTCTATGAAATAACATCTAATCATCTTAATACAAATGATTTTGTTCTATATTATCCTAGTTCAGCATTTATAAGGAATTATTTTACTAACTTTACTTTCTCGAGAATGTTATTCTACCGCTTTCCCTTCCTTAGTTCTTCTGATTTTGTATTGATAATCTATGTTGAAGTTTAAAACACTTTCATGATATCGAGTTCCCATTTGAAACTAAACATTTTACATTTTGAATAGCTTTTTCTTTCAATAAGGGAACCTCTCCCATCAAATAGGAGGGACTTTCTATCCCCTGACTATTGCTTTCATTAAAGTCCTAATTTGACAACCAACAATTTTTGGTGACTTCACTGGGGATTCAATTTTGATAGATTACAGTTTTCAAAGAACAGTTTCTTGATCATTTTTTGATTTGAAAACTCTAAGGTTTACCCGCAGTATGAGGACTCTTGGAATTGAAGATTCTTAGTTTCAGCTCTTGGAGTAGCAAGGCTTTCCTCTTCCTTCAACAAGGATAAATAAAAGAGATTTTTCTATAAGCACACCCCCTGTTGAAGACAGAACCCTTGTGAGTGGTATCCCTCAAGAGAAACTCAGCCCTAATCTCGTGCTTTGATTCTTGATGGTGTTTCAGTTCCTCTTCAAGTAGTTTTTCCAAGGATGACAGTTCCATTACCTTGGGGCCACCATGTTAGGCCTCTTACCCTCCCTTAACCTTTGCATGAGTTACCCAGGGGTAACAGGAAGAACTTTCCCAAGTTCAGAGGTGATGGAAAATTTCATCATGATTAACATATTACAACCTTCATAGTTGCATGTGGAGTCCTTAGAGTTGAGCATGAAGATGTCTCAGTGCAGATTTTTGTAGAGACTTTGCAAGATAATGAGGAAGATTGGTTTTATCACCTTCTTACTAGGAAATTACCAATTTTACCACAATGAGAACAAGATTTGAGAACCATTTCAAACTGTAGAAGATGTGCATGCTCTGCTAGCCCAGACTTCTCAAATCAAGAAAGAACCACAAGAGACCATGAGATAATTTATGGCTAAGTTCAATAAGCTTATTAACAAGATCCCATAAGACACTCGGCCTGTGGATTAGATTCAAAAATGTTTTTTCCTAAACGCTTAATTTCCGAAGTAAGATATGCATTGAGAAGAGCTAACCTCGCAACATTGATGAGGACCGAGAGATTAGTCATCTGTGGTGAAGATGGCCTCATCATGTCTGGCAAGTTAAAAAGAGATTCTTCCCAATATAATGCTTCTTCTTCCTCTCCCTCAATTTATGGAGCTAATGCATATCCTTTTGTACAAAAGCTTGCCAATGACCTCATTTCCATCAAGAAGCAATTGGCTCAACATGATCCTTATCAAGACATTCCAAGGAGGAATTTTCAACCTAAAAACCATTTTCCTTCTTCTCAGACAAGGTTGGTAATCGAGGGACCACCCATCAAGGTCCCTATCAATGCAACTTGTGAGGTTGAAGAACCTAATGAAGAGGTTAATGAAGAATTTTAAGAATCTGGAGAAGAGGCTAAGGAGGAGATAGAAGAGTTTGATGGATCTCAAGTTAATTTCCTTACTACTGAGGGCATTGATGAAGAGGATGATTATGATGAATTAGTGGCAGAGATGAATAGTGAGTCATTCGTTGTTATTGTTAGGTTAATTATTTACCTAATATAATTAATTATGCATTATATAATAAATTATTTAATTAATTTTATTAATTAAATAATGTTTTTATATCGTTATATTCCTTCATAACCATCTAATTGTATTTATGTCTGCATATGGGTGTGGTTATATTGTTTTAACAATATAATTGTAATTATTCATTTGTGTTTCCAGATGTTATTGGAATCTTATGTAATTTGGAATGTGGTTACACCTATGCAACTTAGTTTCTTGTTTACATTCAGATATACAATACCTATAAGTATTGCAGCTCCTTCTTGTGTAAATGGTTGATTCTGATTAATAAAATCTTTAGGCTTTTGTCCCTGTTTACATTTGGTACCAAAGTGAATTGAAGCTGGCAAGGTTGGAGAAGGTTGCAGAGGAAGAATAATTCATGGAGAATAAATCTACTGAGTCGGAGAGCTAGTACTGCCTCCAATAGCTTCCACATCTCCCTGCAAACCCACAACCTCCTGTGTGAATTCAAGGTAAACGTAAAGTAATTTTTTTTTTTGCCTTGGTGCCCTCTCGCACCAACTAAATTTGCTATCCGGAAGCTATTCATTTTTAGAATCTATATTATATATATATATATATATATATATATATATATATCCCCATCCAGGGGTTTTACCTCTAATATTAGAGGGATTTTTGGTTATTGCTACATTTGAAGTTCTCTAATATATTCTTCATACAAAGGCCGAGTTGTGTTGGAGTCACAAGACCTGCACAAAATGCAATAACCAATTTTCTTTGTTTGAGTTGTTGTGTTAATGATTTGTTGTGTTTTAAATATATCTTAGCTATGTTTTATTAAAGAAGAGCCATAAATTTCATTGGAAAGTTTGTTCTATTGTGCATATGGGTCTTTCAACGTGAGCCCAAGCCAAGAGCACGTCGTTTGCACCAGACTCCTCTCAAACAACATCCTCATGTGATCCTCACACCAGACTATTCCACGTGATCCTTGTATATATATATAAACGTAGACCCCGTAAATCGACCTGAGCTTGTTTTTTTCATGGTGGTAAGTTTTATGGAGAGGTGACCCATAGTATAGTGATCTCCACATCCCTGCAACCTACAATCACATAGAAGGAAAACAAAATAAAAGAAGAAAAGGAAAATACAAATCAATATGAAGCGGCTAAAGTGAAGGCTTAGATCAGATTTCTTTGCAAAGAAAATAGCGGCTAAAGAAAAGGCTGATTTGATATAATAAAAATGCCTCGAATCCGAATTATCAGGTGGAAAACCCTAATCTGCACAGCTTGCAGACACGTGGATAGTTCCCTCCAAGTAATCTCAGACACGTGGATTACACAGTCGGTGCCACATCATTCTTCAAACAAATTTTTCGATCACGTATTGTTTAGTTATATACAATTTGCTTCAAATTCTTACCTAAGTGCTCATTGACCATATACGGTTAAGGGGAGAATCTTGGGGATAGGATGTTTGGGGTTCAAACCCCACCCCCAATAGAATTTTTTTAAATTTTGAAGTTTAGAAGAAAATATAGAGAAACCACCATCTTTAGCAGTGGTTTCGGTGGAAAAACCGTGACTAAACTATTTAGTCATAACTAAACAGATCACTAAATATTTAGCGAGAAAATCCCTAATTTAGCGTAAATTTTTTTTTTCCCCCATTCAGCCTATTTTTTCATTTCAGGCATATTTTGGAAAATGAATTCCATTTGAAAAATTGAACTTTGGCCTTTTTTAATGGTTTCAAAGCATTTTTGGTCATTTTGGGCTTCGGAGGCCACCAGGGCCCGCAAAACAAAAACATTTTACCTGCCATTCAATTTTTACATATTTTTGAATGTAATTTTTATACTGCATTATATTGTACTAATTTGCAAGTTGCCATAATCAACTGTAAACTTTGTAACTATTCAAAAAATGGTAGAATATTGTAATCACAAAAAGCAAAAAATTAGTTCTGTAACACTCACAAGATCCTAGATCTCATTCACAACGTTTGGTATATACAGTTCCTTTAGGAAGCGCTTATGGGTAAATTCATCAAAACTACTACTACACTTAATGCCTAATATAGCTGCAACAACATCTTTTGGGAATCGACCCTTTAAATCGTTGGGGAGTAAAAAGGTCACAGTGCACACACTATGAGCCATCCCATCCACCGTGAATGATTGGACAACATAAATCCATACCGAGAAATTATCCAAGTATATAGTGAAGTTACGCATGTGTATGAGGATATTTCTTTGAGCCGAGTGTCAATAATCACAAAGACCCCATCGATCTTGTCTTGGTACCACGTATTGAACTTTTTCACATACGTTAATTCATCTTTCACGCATCGCTAGGTATATAGAAAGGGTTAGCTTCTTCCACATACCATCGGGTATATCATAAGGGTGCATATATAGAAATATTTGGTATATCAAACTAACGGTATATAGATTGGGAGACCTTATACCGGAGTGATAAGAGCCAAACCCTATCAATGATCTCTACAAAATGGGCACTAATGCCCCAAATTTTTTCTTCCGGATTCACAACTACTCAGAGGAAACAACTATGTTGTATGGAAGACAAAAATCAAGACACATCTTGAGTTTGAAGAGATCTGGCCTACTATGAATGGTACTCTGACCAGATCAACTACTGATACAACACAACAATGGTAGTTTGATAAAGTAGATCAGAAGGCCAAACTCATCATCTTGTTTGGAGTGTCCGATGATGTGTAACCCCACATTCAAGATTCCAAAACAGTGAAAGAAGCGTGGGATGAATTGAGAATAGTATATGAGGCCAAGAACAAGAATGTTATACTAAATTTACAGAGTTAGTTACACACACTAAAGTTCAAATAGAATGAAAAAAATGAAGCTTTCTTAACAAGAGTTACATAATTGAGGGCTTCACTTCTAGCCTTGAAAGAACTAGTCAAAGATGATGCTCTTGTTCCTATTATTTTGAGAGAACTCCCCTCTTCTTACCACATTTTTTCACAACAATAAAAGTGTCGATACGATAGTTGGTTTTGAAAACCGGTAAACCTACTCGCAACAAGAGGAAGCAATGCACAATAAGGATGATGAAGAGGAGAAAGCATTGTCTTCACATCAAAAATGGAAAGGAAAAGGTAAAGGAAAACCTAATTCCTATCAAAAATCCCAAAATCAAAATCAATATCAGGGGGATAGACAATAGAAGAAGTAATGTCCAATCTGTAAAAGAGGACATAACCTACAAGATTGTTGGTATAATACCTACAAGAAAGGTTCATCCAACAACTCTAGACCTCAACAACAACAATCTTACAAGGGAAATTCTAACAACAATCACGAGAAGAAAAAGGGGAACTAGAAAAGAAGACCCCATCAACAAGGTAATATTGTTGAGCAACAAGAACAAAGACAATGAAGACTACTTGTTCACTGCTCGATCAAGTGAACCATCCATGTCATCTAGTGATGTCTGGTATGTTGATTTGGGAGCCACTCGACACATGACCAGCCACAGAGACTGGTTTATTTCAATGAGGGACATGCCATCAAAAAATCATGTTTCGTTGGGAGGTGATTCTTCATGTACAGTTCAAGGGATTGGGAACATTTCTCTACCCCTTGGTTCATGCAAATGTAGACTATCAGATGTCCTATATGTCCCCGGGGTTGACAAATAATTTTCTTTCAATACCTAACTCCTAGATCACAACCTAAAAATTGACTTTGATAGTCAATCCAACAAGAAAATGTGTTTGATTTGAGATAAATAAAGAGGCTTGAAAATAATTGCAAAAGACTCCAATGTGGGATGCATGTTCCAACTTGATTTTGTTCACAGAGAGGTGATCAAGCACTCATGGCTAAGAACTCACCTCGGCACAATTGTGGCATTGGAGATTTGGTCATTTAAGTTTCAAATATCTCAAAACACTTCACCGGTGTAATATGGTACATGGGATACCATCTCTTGTAAAGATAGAGACAAGTGTCCTCACGCCTAGTAGGATTACAACACAGAGCTTCATTATAGAGGAATACATTTCGAGCTCATGGTAAACTTGACCTGGTTCATACCAATATTTGTGGTCCGATATAGCCAAGTCATTCTAGGTTCCAACACTTCATGCTTTGCGTTGACGACTATTCGAGAAAAATGTGGATTTTCTGTCTTTGCAAGAAAAGTGAAGCATTTGAAACCTTCAAAAGTTCAAATAGCGGTTGAGAAAGAAACTAGTCATCACATCATAACTCTCGCTTAGATTGAGGGGGAATTCACCAATGATGAGTTCGAGACTACCTACAAACTCATGGGATTTGTAGAACAAATGCCTCCTCCACACACACCGCAGAAAAATGGTGTTATTGATTGAGAGAAGAAATTGAACTATCATGGAAATGGTGCGATGCATGATCGATGATTCCGGACTTCGCAAAGACATTCTCAGGCGAATAAAGAAAGACAATAGTGTATTTGTTTGAACAGAGTGCCCATAACTTCTCTTGATGGAATAACACACAAGAAGAAGCATGGTCAAAAAGAAAACCATCTATTGCACACCTCGAGTATTCGGGTGTAAAGCAAGCATGCACATTCCCAAAAAAACCATAAATAAATTGGACATGAAGTCGCATAAACTTCCCTTCATTGGGTACAATGAAGATACTCTTGGGTATAGATTAATGGATCCTAAAACTAGAAAAGTCTACACTAGCAAAGATGTTGAGTTTTTTGAGAAGAAGGAACAGAGACTCATCCTCTAGACTCACAAGATGTAGAATTTTCACCTATTGTAAAAATTAAAGATGATGTTCCATCATAAGATTAAAGTGATGATGGGGATGATGGTGTTGATCAAATAGAACCACGACCCATGGGAATAGTTTAACGAATTCCTAAATGGTGTACTAGCACATTACGAGATGTAAGAATGGGTGCTCCACTGGATACATCCACCCTTGGACCTCAGACTCACAGCAAAGCAAGAGAATAAGTTAACTTTTCTTTGATGAGTAGATTTATTGAATCAGATGAGCCCTCTACAATCTAGGAAGCCCTATAGTCAAAATCTTGGAAAGATGCCATGGATTCTAAATATCAATCAGTGATGAAGAATAACACTTGGTAGCTTGTTGATCTTCCACCAGGGAAGAAACCCATTGGATGCAGATGGATATATTTTTAAAACGTACAAAGTAGATGGGACAGTGGACAAGTATAAAGCAAGACTTGTAGCAAAGGGGTATGAAAAAAAAGAAGGCATTGACTATGAGGAGACATTTTCTCCCATAGCTAAGATCAAAATGATCAGGATGATCTTTGCTCTAGCTGTACAATTTGGATGGAAAGTCCACCAAATGGACGTAAAAAGTGCCTTCCTAAAAATATATTTACAAGAAGAAGTCTTCATGACTCAACCAGAGGGATATTTAGTACCTGGTCAAGAAGTAAAGGTATGCAGACTCAGGAAATCTTTGTATGGCCTCAAACAGGCACCCCAGGTATGGTGCATCAAGATTGATGAGCATCTCGTACTGCATGGATTTGTTAGAAATCCATATGATCCCAATATTTACCTCAAAAATTAAGGGGGATATTGTGATTTTCGTTGTCTATGTCGATGATCTAGTCATCACTGGCAGTTCAGTGAGGATAATCGATGCAACGAAGAAATATCTTAATCAATCATTTGACATGACTGATCTCGGGCTAATGCATTATTGTCTTGGATTGGAAGTATGGTAGAAAGAGAATCACATTTTTGTTTCTCAAATGAAATATACCAAGACTATGCTTGAGAAGTTTAGGATGATGGATTGCACACTAATTGCTACACCTATGGAGAATATATTATAATTATCTCATTCAGATCCATCTCCTGAGGTGAGTGCCACTCTCTATCAGCTGCTGATTAGGAGTCTCATTTACCTCACCTACACTAGACCAGAAATCAACTTTGCAGTGAGCTATCTATCCAAGTTCATGTAGGAACCCAAATTTTGTCATTGGAAATTAGCAAGGTGAATTTTGAGATATCTTAAAGGATCAGTGGATCTTGGTCTATAATATAAGAAGAACGATAACTTCTTCTTGACTAGATATTCGATTCGATCATGCAGTAACATTGATGATAGAAAATATACTTCTAGATTTGTATTCTTTATTGGATCTAGACCAATATCATGGGGAACAAAGAAACAACACTTCATTTGTCACTCTTCCACAGAAGCCAAGTATCGTCTCAGTAGGAGAAGTCTGTTTGTGAATAATTTGGCTACGTCACATACTAGAAGGACTGTGAATACCATGGGACAAACCGACCACCATGTATGTTGACAATGAAGGTGTTTTCAAACTTGTTCGAAATCTAGTGTTTCATGAGAGAACAAAGCACATTGAGTTACAGGTTTATTTCATATGCTATCATGTGTTGAAGCACAACATCCAGCTTCAATTTTATCCAATAGCTGAACAATGGGCATATATCTTCAAGAAGTCACTTGCATGTGACAAGTTCAAGTTGTTCAAAGAGTTCCTCTCCACATCCCTTGAGACAATGCACAATTAAGGGGGGAATGTTAGGTTAATTATTTACCTAATATAATTAATTATGCATTATATAATAAATTATTTAATTAATGTTATTAATTAAATAATGTTTTTATATGGTTATATTCCTTCATAACCATCTAATTGTATTTATGTCTGCATACGGGTGTGGTTATATTGTTTTAACAATATAATTGTAATTATTCATTTGTGCTTCCCGGATGTTATTGGAAGCTTATGTAATTTGGAATGTGGTTGCACCTATGCAACTTAGTTTCTTGTTTGTATTCAGTTGTACAATACCTATAAGTATTGCAGCTCCTTCCTATGTAAATGGTTGATTCTGATTAATAAAATCTTCGAGCTTTCATCCTGTTTACAATTATGACATTAGAAGCAGACAATAAGAAAGAGAAAGTGATGCTTTTGCCTACTAAAAATCCAAAGAATATCCCGCAACTATACTAGTAGTGGAAAGAGGAGGATTTCTTGTTCCCACTACATCCACACAAAAGGTCAGTTCTATTAATTCTTCTTCTTCGACTCCTACTTCTAAAACTTCTTTTCTCTAGCCTCAAAACCCGATAAGCCTAATATTCCTAGTGATGATTTCCCATCCACCTCCGGATCTTTTGATATCATTAACCATCTTAAGAAGACAAAAATCAAAATTTCAGAGGCTAAGTATTATCAAAACGATTCAAAATCCTTTGCCAAAATTGTCCACTTTGTTAATTCCCATTCCAAAACTTTTTCTAATACTTCTAAATGTCTTTTTCGTACTCCATCTTCTCGTACCCCAACCAAACCTTGTGGCTTCGGTCACCTCACCTAATGAGAAAATCAAACCATTTTATGTGACCCTTCTTATAGCGAGGCCATAGACTTAGCAATCGTGTCATAGACTCGGGAGAATTGGATAATGTATTGCCCGCCAAAGTGGCTCATGCTCGGGTCTTACCCTCACATGCACTATTGGTTCTTATTATTCTATGGAGAGTAGGAGGTTCCCTTGCTTAGAAGAATTAAACATGCATAGGTGGCTTTTATTGCCTTGCATGAGAAAAAGGTTTTAGCTAATATTCTAGTAGTTGATATCCCTCCTTCATACGGCATGTTGTTGAGCAGCAAATTATGTAATGATGTGGGAGGAGAGATTGAAATGGATTGGTCACATGCCCTTATACCGGTCAATGGGAAGATGAAGAAGTTGTTTCTCGAGAAGCAAGCACTGAGTAAATTGTGCAAAATACGGATGATCCCAAAGCACAAATACTTTATGAAGATTTTGGACATGGCAACTATATGATTATGTCTTAGGATGAAATGGAATTTCCCAAAGAAGTATTTCATGATCCTAATGGTGTTTAGAATTTAGAATTTGGTGGAAGTTTTTCCTCATTTGGTTCGGGGTTGGTGTGGTACATCGATATCTCCGTAATGAAAGGTTCATCCTTTCTCATTCAAACTACAATTTGAAAATACAAATAACATAGCAGAGTATGAATCTCTCTTCCTTGAACTTAACGTCTCAAAAGAGAAAGGTGTGAAGAATCTTCTGGCTTGTGGAGATGAGGAAATAGTTATTAAACAAGCCAGAGACCTTTTCTAAGTAAATAATAGAATATTAAAGCATTATAGGATTCTATTTTGGGATTCTATTGAATTTCTTGATGCCTTCTCCATTGAAGTAGTGCAAGGAAAATAACACCTGTGGCTGATTCCCTAGCCATGACAGTGGTCTTTGCGTATACCTCATCCTAATTTGTCTCAGGATAAATTCACCATTGAAATGATCCATAGACCAAGTGTATCGGATAATGCAAGCAAATGGTAAGTTTTCAATGATGATCAACATTTGCTCTTTTTCCTAGAACTCAGGGATAAATTTGAACAATTTTATTTCAAAGGAAGTGAAAATTTTTCTCATGAGAGTGTATCTTCCAATGATGAAGGTGTCAAAAGGAGACGAGATCAAGATGGGTACATCGGACTAAAAGGTAACAAGATCCCTAAAGGGTGGTGAGTCTAGAGGAATTTTTGAACATGACAGGTATGTTAAGGCTAAAGCTTCTAAAGGAGCCCAACAATCTACCGAATATGAAAAGGTTAACATTGGGATCTCTCTGACCCCAAAATGGTGAAATTGGGAAATGTTACACACAAGAGGAAAAGAAGAAGGTAGTAAATATTTTTAAGAATACGTTGATGTCCTTTCTTATTATTATGATGATCAAAGCTTTTCAACCAAAAGAGATGCATCATTTCACTCCTCTTAAACCTAGGATTAAACCTTTCAAAAGAAATAAAAGGAAGTACAATCAAAATATTGTTGACACCATTTTTCAAGAGATACAAAAGTTTTTGAAGGCCAAAAATATCTTCCCCATCCATCATTCAACATGGATTGCTAATATTGTGCTTGTCAGAAAGAAAAATGGTGAGATTCGGATCTATGTTGATTCAGAATTTGAATCAGGATTCTCTTAAGGACAACTACCCCTACCCATGATGGATCAAGTGTTGCAAGCTATTACGGGAGGCTGAGATGTTGTCCATGCTTGACAATTTCTCGGTGGTATAATCAAGTGGAGGTTAATATCTGCAGATCAAGCACAAGACTACCTTTACCACTCCTTGGGTTACTTTTTCTTATAAGAGGATGCCATTTTGTCTCATTAATGTTGGTGCCACCTTTCAGAGAGCTATGGATTTGTATTTTGGAAGTCCGAAAGGAAAATGTATTATTGTGTATCTAGATGACCTAACTTGTATTTTTCAAAAATAGAGCAGATCACTTTCGTCATCTAGAAATATTTCTCTTAAAATGTAGAGAACATGGAGTTTCCCTAAACCCAAAGAAATATATCTTTTGTGTCACGGAGGGAAATTTATTGGGACATGTTGTCTCCAAATAAGGAATCAAAATTGATCTGAATGAGTTAAATCTATTCAAAGCAGATTCCTCTTCCTACAAGTAAAAAGGAGTGCATTCTTTCTTTGGTAAGATCAACTTCCGAGAAGATTCATCCCTAATTTTACTGAGCTAACTTTGAATATCTCTTAGATTATGAAAGGAAAATAGAGTTTTGGTTGGTCCCCGAGGGAAAGAGACATTTGAAGTCATTAAAAAAGCTATTGCTAAGACTCCTATCTTAGCATGTCCAGATTTCGAAATGATTTTATTATTTATTCTTATGCCACGAGATTACCTTGGCCTTTGTGTTGACCCAGAAATATTCTTAAGGTCATGAGCTCCCAATTGCATTCATGAGTTATATTTTTAAAAATCATGAGGTGAAGTACACCATGATGGAGAAACATGCATTTGCGCAGTGGTTAAAGTTGTTAGCAGTTTCGATTCTACATCCTTAAGCTGTCACTCTATGGTGTTTTTGCCCGATACAACCATCAAGTCTATTCTTACATAACAAGAATCTGGGACTAAGAGAGGAAATTGAGTCACAAAGGTTTAGGAATATGATATTGACATCAGACCAACTAAATTAGTTTAGGGTAAAGGCTGTGTGAACTCATTGTTGAAGGAGTTGGTCTTGAGTTTCCTAAGGATGAAGTTGATGTTCCTATTGTTCTATTTCTCATATCAATGGATGAATGGTACGCTAACATTGTGCACTTCCTCACCTATGGTGAATGTCCATCTCACTTAATTGCAAGGAGAAGAGGGCTATCAAGCTAAGATCAGCATAGTACGTGTTATGGGAGAACACTTTGTTCAAATGAGGAGTGGATGGAAGATTTTGAAATGTTTTGACAAAGAGAAATAGAAGAATCTTTTCTCGGCCTTTCAATGACCAAGCTGTGGGGCTCATTTCTCATCTCACATTATTGCCCACAAATTTCTGCATGTAGGGTACTATTGGCTTACTTTGTTTAAGGATACATAAAATTGGGTTGATAAATGTGAAGTTTGTCAAACACTGTATGGGAAGACCAAAGTTGGCTGCTTTACCACTTAAACCAGTTCTAATTGAAGAACCCTTTCAATAGTGGTGTCTAGATTTCATTGGAGCACTCAACCCATCTTCAAGTGTAGGACATACTCATGTGTTGACTGCCATAGATTATTTCACTAAGTGGGTAGAAGCTATCCCGAGCTTAAAGGTACCACTTCACAGGTAGTATGTAATTTCATCAAAGAGAACATCCCGATAAGGTTTGGAGTACCAAACAAGATTGTGATTGATAATGCTTCAAATTTTTCTTCTGTTGAGATGATTTATTTTTGCTATGGATATGGTATTTCCCTTGCTCATTCTTCGATTATCATCCTTAAGGGAATGGTCAAGTAGAATCAAGAAACAAAAATTTTGTGGCCATTGGAAGAAAACTTGTTAATGAGTCTCGGAGAACCCGACACAAGAAGCTCTATGATGTTCTCTAGGTAGATAGGACTACACCCAAAAGGGAAATTGGGATGTCTCCTTTTTAAGTGGTGTATGGTGTGGAAGCCCGGACTACTAGTGACAAGTGGAACTACAAGCTTTGCATTTGGTGAAAGCTATTAAAGACACTAGTTTCAAAGTGATTATTTGGATAAAAGGATCATGTATCTCCATAAGCTTGATGAACAAAGATTGCAGGTTTTTGATAAAATATCTACCCATTAGTAGAAGGTGAAATACATGTTTGACAAGAAAACCATATCCAAATAATTCAAAGTTAGAGATATTTTTTGTTGTGGGATAAAAGACACGAACCTTGAGGAAGCCATGGTAAGTTTGATTCTCTTTGGCTTGGTCCTTTGAGAATCAGCACTTTTTTGGTAAAAATTATTTCTATCTTGATTAAATGGATGGATCCTCTCTCCCACTTCCATATAGTGGGTAGTACCTGAAATTTTTCAAGTCCTAGGTGAATAGGAAGTCCTTCATATATTATGTACAGTGTGTGTTTTCTTTTCCTGTTTTTGTTTTTTGTTTGTTTCTTCTTTTTTTTGTGTTGCCTTCGTATTAGTTTTCCCTTAACTCTATTTGCCCAATGGATAAAGAACTCGGTCTTCTTCCCGAGTTTTTCTTGAGTTATTTTTTCATTCTTGATCTAGTCAATTCATCCCCCAGAAAGAGCCATCTCTTGTCCTCTCAAAATTTCCCCTCTTTTGAAAGTTAGAAAATTGAAAATTTTGAGTTGGCACCCTTTAGTAATGTTCTAGTGAAGTGAAAACTTGAAGAGATGGTGAAAATTCATGTTTTTGAGTCATTTTGGTGACTTGCAGGTCTGTCAGACATTTTTGTCCCTCATGTCCCAAGTACCTTTGGGCCTTCTCGTTCACCAATCGACCTGATTTCCCACGAAGTCTTTGTCTATCAGATTTATCGAAAAAATTTAGCCCATTTGTCCCGGGTTCTCCTGGACTTCCTTTTCCCCGATCGCCCACATCATCCGCATCGGGTTCTTCACATACTTTTGTCCCATCTGTCCCAAATGCGTCTGTGCTTTCTATTCTCCGATTCCCCACATCACACGCATCGCCTAGATCACATCTTCGCGTTCCTCGTGTCTCTTGCATTTTTGAGTCCCCTGGACCTGCCCATGCTCATTTGGCCCACATCGCCCATGTCGACCGCATCACGTCTTCACGTCCCTCATGTCCCAAATGTTCCAAGGGTTGTTCGAGCCAATTTTTTCTACTTTTCCCACGTCTCATATTTTTGAGTCGGTGCAAGGTGTATTTAGTGCTCATTAATGACCTTCTCTCTCCTGAACGACTATTTAAAGGGACTACCACCTATACATTTGTCACATTGCCTACTTGCTTTTTCTTGCCTGAATCCTCATAATTGAATTCATTTTCTCATTCCCTATTCTCCTTTGCATTTTCATCATGAATTTGATCTTGGAAGGCCATCCCTCTCTGTATTGAAAAATGAAGATCAAATTTCAAGGTCAAGAACACACGTCACCTCTCAAGACCTCTCGTGCACGATATTGGAGATAGTGAGGTTTTACACTTATATTTTGGATATTTTTAGGGTAGACTAACATGCTCCAAACCCTTCCCCACGGAAAAAATGATTAGTAACAAAGGAATTGCATACGCGATCTGGTTTTCCCATCTCTATATAGTGCGTCGACACCGTTCTTTCTGTGGAGTTCATTTTAACTCGAGATACCAAGGAGCTTACTAATGTGCATGGGGAATTAATTCCTAAATTAAATGTTTCCACCATTACTGCTACCCTATGCATTCTAGAGACTGAATATCCCATCATTCTCACTCATTCTCAAGCCTGCAGACCCTGTTTGACCAAGACAGTGAAAAATACAAGGCACGAATAGAAAAATCATGGTTGAAGAACCCTATGAAGGAGCGTCTCGACTCTCCAAAGCACTATTCGGGGTTGATTTTAATGAGGAGTTGTCTAATTTTATCATTTTAGTTTCCCGTATCATGGGATTAAATTCCACCAATGAATTTCACTTCTAGATGTGCCCCTTTATAAATATCATGCGAGGGCAAGCAAAACATAAATTGGGCGAAATTGTTTGTATAAATTTGACCAAGCAATTTTTGAGTATTCAAAGCAGACTAAGAAGTTATATATGACTTCTTATCTCATGTATACCCTAGTTTGCATCCCGAGAGTGGTTCGGTTTCACCTACATGGATGATAAGAAGGATGAACCTATCTACACATACTACCCTCAGTTTACCCTTGAAGCTAGTAATCACAATTTTAGAAGGGTCAATGATGCTTTCACCATGTATATTTTAAGACTCTTAGAGGGTGACACTGTAAGGAGATTTTCGGTGAAGTTATTGCCTTGATAGCCAAGTATGGGGCTTTCTTCATCCAATTCGAAGGTTCACATACATCAAGTTGGTGGCTATGAAAATACACCCCTCAATCTCCTTATGTTGTACAATGAAAAAATGGCCTTTGGTTGAAGTATGCAGGAAACTTGATAAGCTACATAGAACCTACAGAGACAAAAAGATCACCGGTCTACATTTCCCTATCTCCTTGGGAATTTATAAATGTAAAATAAATCTGGATGCCCAAAATATAGAAATGGCTATTTCTCCTCTCACTATCCATTTATTCAAACCCAAAACTTGTTTTGATCTAAAGAATTTTATTGATCAGGACCTCAAGATAATTTATCATTATAATCCAGACACTGAGGATTACTGGGTAGATTGTGCTGATGATTTTGAGGCCAGAAGAAGGAACTATGGCATAATCTCTCTACAACAAATTGTAGATCTTAATCTCTACCAATTTCTTGAAGGTCTTAAGGATGATGATGAGGACCTATAGTCCTTCAAACATGAAATATCAATCAACACACTCCTTTAGAAAACTTGGATTGGTACAAGAAAGAGAGAGATGATTTGGTTGAGATTATTGCCCTTGGTCTTGTAAGAACTAAGGTTTGGTTTGATAAGAAAGTTTGTGAGCTCAAGAGGAGTCAGGGCAGATATTATTCTAGAGACACTTCCACACCTGGGAAGGAATCACATACACCTAATACTAAGGTGCATGAGAAAACCCCTCCTTCTTCCTCAATAAAAGAGCCCAAGTCTTCTACTCTTACTCAAGTGTATCAAAATAAGATTAAAGAGCTTAAACAAGAACCAATTGAGGAAGAATATCTTCTAGAGTGTTCAAAATTGCCTTCAGGACTGAGAGAACATTATTGTTCTTAGAGAGAATGATGACAGGTGAAGTGCCAAATCGTAGGAGCTCCACGAAGTCACTATTGAAGAAGAAAAGGAGATGCCTAGTACTGAACCTCCTAGTACCACAGACTCCTCTACAAAGGAAGCTCCTGATGCTCCATTCACTTCTTTGCTAGAGGAAATAGTGGTTAATACTCTAAGTTCCATGAGTTCACTTACTCTTGGGCCTCTTGTTCCTTCCTCTTCTTCTTCTACCTTTTCCTTGGTTTATCCCATGGTTGACAACAAGAAGAGGAAATCTTCCTCTCGGTTAATGGGTTCTTATTTTAATGTTGTGGAAGATCTGTTAGGAACTACTCCTCCCCCTCTAGCAAAGAGAGCCAAGAAAACTTCAAGGTCAAGAATCGATCCTTAGGGCCGTAGTTCCCGGAAGTTGCAAAGCCCAAGGTTTATAAGGCTGAGTAGGATCTTTTGGTCTCTAATTTAGATCTTTCTAGAATCCCAATGGGAGAATCCAATCCTAAAATTGAGGTTCCTAACCTTCAAGAAATAGTAACAAAGGGTATTAAATGAGTTGAGAAGGGCAAGCGAGACCATAGAACAGTTGGAAGAACACAACCAAGTTCTTTCCAACTTTATCAAGTCATTGTTGGCCAAAGATAATGTTTTGGATCCTGCCCCACTAGCTCCTCTTCTACCCCCCGTGATTCTTAGCGAGGATGAATTTTAGAGCATCAAAGACATACATAAGTATTCTACTTATGGGAAGGTTTTTAGGCAATGGTGGATGACATGATTATATCAAGCTTGAATTTCATTAAGGAAGCCTTAAACACCAACGAGAAGGTGATTCATCTACATCGAGACTCATTTCCTCAATCAAAGCTATGGATAAAGAGTTGAAGCTTTGGAGTAGTTGTATTACATGAGATCTTCGGATAATGGGCCAAACTAATGAGAAGATCTTGTTGGTCAACAATGTATTTGATGATGCTAAGAATATATTGTCAAAGGCATGGATTTTCAATGTCGAGTGGAAGATGAAGGTTCTAGAAGAAGCATTGGGATACTTAAAGAATGTATGGTAGAAGGAGAGTCTTTTAAAACTTGTTTTTCATCTACCTTTAAATATATCCACTCCCAACTTCAAGATGAAATTTCAGGCATTCCCTTCTCTCTTCAAGAAATCAAAGCTCAATTCAGAACATTTGTCAAGGATGACTTATTCAGAGAGGAGTCAATTACTAAAGAGAAGATAAAGGACATTTTCTCCCTTCAATATGTAATTGCTAAGGCAAATAAAGAATACCTAGAACATACCAAATTTGATAAAGATATGGAGAAATGTCTAGGCACTTGGACTCACACCACTGCCAACACCACAATTCCAAGAGGCATGGAAATAGTAGAAGCATTGAAGAAATTCAGATATCGGATCCTCAAATTGGTGGGCCCTCCTTAGCCATAATCGGATGTCTCTTCTTCTAGATCCTCTTTCTCTTCTTCTATTTTTAGTGTTGAGATCCTTGTAATTAATTAAGGACATTGTATTATGCATTTCCTTAATTAATCTTTTAGTTAAAATAAAGTTTACGAAATGTAACCAATTTGTGAGCTATATAATGATCTCTCCACGCCATTCTAAAATTTGGAACTCGATTATTTTTGAAAGTGTAAAAGTCTTAAAATCCATCAATACAAAATATTTTCCTTCTTGTTTCTATATATATCTTTTATTCTATCTTTCATGTCTTGAGTTTGTGAATCATTAAATCTATTTTTCATAAAGAAGCTTTGTATTCTTGTGGATGTCATCTCTAGAACTTTTTGTCTATCAAATAACATCTAATGTATTAATACGAATGATTATGTTCTATATTATCCTAGTTCAACATTTATAAGGAATTATTCTGCTAACTATACTTCCTGAGAATTTTATTCTACTCCTTTTCCTTCCTTAGTTCTTCTTATCTTTGTATTGATTATCTATGTTGAATTTTTAAGCACTTTCATGATATCAAAGTTCCCCTTTGAAACTAAAAGGTGTACATTTTTGAATAGATTTTTGCTTTCAATAAGGGAACCTCTCCCATTAAAGAGGAGGGAATTTTTTTCCCCCGTCTTACTTTCATTAAAGTCCTAATTTGACAACCAAGAGGTCGATATATGAATTCATTTCTAAAGGTGTGTTGCAATTGGATGGGACAAAGTGGCAACAATGGTTGGAGTAATCAAAGGGTTGAGACTTACATTGCATGTATGTCCCAATGTGACCATCTTGCAAGATGTATCAATCATAGACTTTCCACCACTCTTTGCATTGTGTTTGTCAAGAGACTTCACCACTAAAATTGGAGGCTACTTATCTGTTGATTGGTCACACATGTTATTCATAATGAGGTATGGATCTAAGGATACAATCCAGTATGAACCTATTGCAAATTTCCATGTTGAGCCTCATGTACCAGGCCCAATCAATGCAAATTGTACCATATTTGATCAAGAGGAATGTGTGGAGGCTCAAGAGACAAATAAAAAGGTTAGCAACATTCCAGACCTAACTCTTGATGATTGGGCTCAGAGGGGACATGTTTTCGATCCATACAAGGAAATGGAAGAATCTGAATTAGGGGTCTATTATTTGCATGAAGAAAATTCACCACTTCTTAGTATCACCAAGCCAGATGCTAAAGATGATAATGAAGTATGGAAATTATTCTTTGATGGCTCAAGGAGTAGGTAAGGTGCTAGAGTGGGAGCTATGCTTGTTTCACCGTAAGGTACAAAATATTACTCAACTTTATGTTTTCAGTTTTCTTTCTCAAACAATACAGCCGAGTATGAAGCCTTGATTCACATATTACATTGGGAAAAAGAAAGGTATTAAAAACTTGCAAGTGTTTGGGGATAGTGATTTGGTCACAAACCAAGTCGGGGAAAACATGCTGCTAAAAATGGTCTACTCAAATCCTATAAGCATCAAGTATGGGATCAGATTGAAGACCTTGAAGCATTCAATATTTAGGCCATACCACAAAAAAATGAATCCGCGGATAGGTTTGCAACAATTGGAGCGACGTTTGATGTGGTGGACAATATCAAGAGAGATAAAGCACAACCACATATTCATGTCATTATAAGGCCAACTATACCAGATAATAGCACAAGCTGGCAAGTTTTTGAGAATGATCAACAGATCATAATTTTTTTACAGGAAGAGGCTGAGTTCTCAAAAAAAAATCAAGAGAAATTGGAGCAGCAATATGGAGAGAAAATAGTGCAGCTGTGGAAAAAAATTCCAAAGGTTTTAGTGACTTTAGAGTTAATCGTCAACCCATATGATCAATTCTAGAAAGATAAGGCAAAAATTCAAGTGAAAAAGGAGGATTTTGAGCCCATTTTGGTTAGAGAAGGTAAGACACTCCAAATAGGAAAGATGAGCATGAAAGTATGACCTTATGCATCTTTTCCAGGAATTCCCAAATGTTTGTTCATGGAGCTATGAGGATTTAAATGGTTTTAACCAAAATTGGCACAACACACCATTGAGTTGCAACCAGACGCTAAGCATGCTAGGAAAAAACAAAGGCGAGTCAACCCTCATATAGAGCCTCTCATTAAGAAGGAGATGAATAAGCTCATTGAGGTGAGTATCATTTTCCCGATCAAGCACTCAAATTGGGTGGAAAATTTGGTGCCGAATAGGAAAATGAATGGGAAAATCAGGCTATGTGTGGATTTTCAGGATTTAAACAGACCTCCCTCAAGGATCACTATCCACTTCCCTCCATGGAGCAGATTTTTAGGTAGTGGTTGGTTCAAAAATATTCTCCTTCTTAGATGGCTATTCAGACTATAATCATATTATGTTGAAACAAGAGGATCATTTCAAAATAACCTTTACCATAAAATGGGGCACCTATGCATACAAGAAGATTCCTTTCGGACTATCAAATGTTTAAGAAACATTTCAATGAGTAATGGATATGGCATTTAAGGGGTTGTTAAATATAATAGTGCTTGTATATCTTGACGAAATCACTGTGTTTTCTAAAAATGTAGAAGAAAGTCACCTCTTCCATCTCAGACAGGTCTTCCTAAGGTGTAGGAGGTTTGGAGTGTCCTTGAACCCAAAAAATGCATATTCATGGCACATGAGGGTAAAGTTCTAGACCATATCATGTCAAAGGAAGGACTGATAATTGATCTAGAGATGGTAAAAGCCATCCGTGCTCTACCATTTCCAAGTCATAATAACACTCTCCAAAGCTTATTGAAGAGGATAAACATTTTTGGAGGTTTGAATCGAATTTTTCACTCTCGTGAAGCCATTAATGATGATGTTGAAAAATAATTTGGATTTCAAATGGAAAACAAAGGGAAAGGAGAGTTTCGATGCTATCAAGCAAGCCATATCTCAAGCTCCAACTCTCATTAATTTTAACTTCTCAAAATACTTCTTTCTTTATGCATTCGGTGGTTTGGACACCATCTCCACAATCTTGGTGCAAAAGCATAGTAAGGAAGATTTGGAGCATCCGATTGCATTCTTCATCCAAGGCCTTTTGGACTATGAGGTAAGATATTCATTGATTTATAAACATTTCCTTGTCATTATTAGAAGTTTTAAGAAGTTTATACATTTAGTATCAAATAATATGATTCATCTACTAGTCACACATGATGGTGTACAATATTTTCTTTTAAACAAGGACCTCAACAAAAAAATTCCTGGCTAGGTAGCTAAGGTCATGGAATATGACATTGATATCAAGGTAACCAAGTTGGTTAGGGGAAAAGGATTATGTGAGAATATATCTTTGAGAGAACATGACAAATCAAGTGGGAAAGGGGAGGTTATTTTGGTGCTATGCGACAATGAATAGTAATCATCTGATGCCTCACCCAATCCTTGTTGGAATCAAGATATAGTCCATTTTCTTCAAACAAGTGAAATCCCTCAAGGGATGAAGAAGGCCAAAAGAATATATTTCATGCTCCATCGTGTCCCATTTTTATTGATTTATGGTATCTTGTTTGAGAAATATGTAAATGGTGTCCTCCTAAGGTGCCTCAAGGTAGATCGAGATACATGAATTTCTTGATAGAGAAACAAGTGGCCATTTTTTTACAAGGGTGAGAGGTCTTAGACTTATGAAGGAAGGTTATTATTGGCCTAACCTTTTTCATGATTGTTATGTATGGATTAGGAAGTGTAAAAAGTTTTCCTTCTTCACAGGTAAAGAGAGGTTAGCAGCCCTTCTACTCCACCCCATTTTTGTAAATGAAACATTCATGTAATGGGGGATAGATTTCATTGGAGTGATTAATCCAAATTCTATCTTGGGACACAAATGGATCCTCACACCATATATTATTTCACCAAGTGGATTGAGGTAGCTACACTCAAGGAATGAAATGAGGCCAACATACTAGATTTTTATGAAGGGATAGTGACGAGGTTCAGAGTTCGCCACCATTATATTAGATAATGCTTTGGCATTCCTAGGTGCCAAGATCACAGAGTGGGCAGTAAAAAATGAGATATACTTGAGCACCTCATCAAATTACTACCCACAGGGTAATAGACAAGATGATTCCACCAACAAAATTTTTTTGAATATTATAAGGAGAAATCTAGATGAGAACCAGAGAAATTGGCATGCCAAGTTGAAATCAGCCTTGTGGGCTGATAGGATTACTCCCAATAAATCAACAGGGAACTCTCCTTATAGTTTAGTCTATGGAAGGGAGGAAGATATAACTATATCCCTTGAATTACCCACATTAGAACTCATGAAATAATTAGAACTATTTGAGTTTGAACCCATGGAAGCTAGATATGTAGAGCTCATGGATTTGGAGGAGACAAGGAACCAACCCATGCACATCATGGAAAAGGATCAAGTGTTGATCAAGAGGTACTTTGACAAGAAATCAAAGGCTAGAAACTTCCGAGAGGGAGATTTGGTCCTTAAATGGGATGCAGACAAGGAAAATTTAGGAAGGCACTCCAAGTTTGATGCAATATGGAGTGGCCCTTATATGATTTCTGGTTGTAAAGAAAACAATGTTTTCCAGCTATCAAGGTTGGACAAAGAAGAACTACATATTCTAATCAATGGAATCTATCTCAAGCATTTTTATTGAGTGAAATTTTCTTCTTGTACATATTAGTTTAGGAGTTGTAATTCCTCCAAGTGCTTGTAGCACATCGCCTTGTTTTAGTTTAGGTTGATTTTGTAATAAGTTTTTGTGCACTCTCTACATATTCTATTTGGAATGTGTATGACATTTTGTGTTTGTACATAGTTGTGCCCTTGTTTCTCTTGCACTTTCTAGTTTCAGGAAAAGTTTGGTGACGAAGCAACCAGTCCTCAACTAGGGGTTTCTTTTGAAATGAAAATATCTAGTAGTTCCTAGAGGTTGGAAGATATATTTTTCAAGTGATAGGCTAGTTCCAGAAATCAATATGACTCCATGCCCAATGGATCCCCTAAGGTCACTGGTCTTCAAGATCAAGAAAGGCAAGATCATCCCGCAAAGTCACCAATTATTATCTATTTTTACCCCCTGGTAAAATAGAAAACTTGGGAGGATGGGTTGAGAAATGGATATTGATTCATGAATCAATATGGAATGATATAGTTGTTTTTTCAAGTTTGGTAAGCATTGAAAATGATTCAGGGAAGTTTCAGAGGTCTTGGGGCCATCCATCAGAAGTAGGTTTTTGGGCCTTAAGGAGTTTGCAGCATGAAAAAGGACCTAAGATTCCATAGAATATTATTATAAGCATGTCATAAATTGTAAGTTTAACTAATTTCCTATGGAATTCATTTTCCATTCCCTAGATGGTCAAAAATATGATACATTTTGAAGCATCATATACTTCTCAAGGCAATTCATTCTTCCGGCACACAACCATCAATCCCGAGAATGAAGGAGATTTTTGAAGTAATAAAGTAAAACTTGTATCTTTATACCACCCCCATTGGATTCAATGGGTTGTTTCAATGCGAAATCATATAACATTTCACCTGAAAACTCATCTGGGAGCTTAAGTTATCACCTTCAGAAGTTGGCCTCCAAGGGTTGGTCAGCTAGGTTAGACAGTTGGGTGTTGGACACTTGGGGGTTTGATTCCTGAGGGTTAGACACCTAGGGGTTGTTTAGCTGGGGGTTGGATGCCTGGGGGTTGGTCGGGTCCCATTTTTTAAGCGTACGATCAGTTTTTTATGCCCATCGCACCTATCACACTTACACGACACCCAAGTTTGTGGTATGGCCAAGTTGGATAGGTCATGGGATTGGAAACCTAGGGGTTGGTAAGATGAATTTTAGACTCAAGGGGTTTTCTGAGTCACATTTTTAATGCATATGATCAGTTTTTGATGTCTGTCACACTTACACGACACCCTGTGTTGGACTATACTACTGGTTTGACGGGTCATGGGGTTGGTCGGCTAAGGGTTAGACACCTAGGGGTTAGTTAGGTCACATTTTTTATGCATATAGAATTTTTTACACACTTGTTGCACCCTTGAAATTTGCATGACACACAGGTTGGTTGGGTCATGGTTGGATGGCATACAAAGAAGTTGGTCAACATACATAGACATCGCCTAACCCCGAGGTGGTTTAACGGGAAACTTAGATGGTTAGATTATAGTTGTATGACATGGATGGATGGGTTATAAGCCTCACAAGGGTAGGTGAATGAATGACATCCCAACAACCTGAATTAATGAGGCATGGCACCCATGACCACCCATGTAGGAAAAGTACCAAAATGGATGGTTTCCCATACCTCTTTAATGCATCCTGCCAGTTGGTAACCCCTTTTTCCCTATATATTGTAAAATTCACCTCATTTTTAGGGGGATTTTTCCAAAAGGAAAAATAACTCTGTCAAAATTGTTCTAGAGCTATTGTGAGCTAAAGGCCTCGAATTTGGGCTTATTGTAAAAAAAAATTCTTGTGCTTATGGTATGATGGATTGTGTATGCTTTTGAGAAAGAAATTCTTGTTTTGTGGCCATTTTCACCCTAAATTGTATGAATTGCATCTTTTACCTTCCATTACATTATGAATTTCATATTTTGTGTCCATTTTCTTTTACAGGGCCCATAGTTTGTTGTGCTTTATGAATATAGGGAATTGATTGTTGTCCTAGACTGTGGATTTTACCAGCCCTCTCCTTCTCAGTTTCTCCCTATTTTTCACTCACTGGGATTGTCTCATCCTTTCTTGGTGCATCACCTTCACTTAGAGTAGTTTTATTTCATGCATATTTCTATCCCTGTCTCCTTGGAAAGCATTAGAATAGGGTTAGTTTAGATTTCCATTCTCTACACTTTGGAGAAGTTGGCACTAGGTTAGAGGAAGAAGCCAGATTTCTCCAGAGGATTATCCTACTTGCAAGGTCCCACACTGTAGGATAATCCCATGTTATGTAGGTTGTATTGGTTTCCTCGTACACAAAATCACAAGCAATCAAGGGTTCTGTAATTTTTCATTAACACCAACCCAAGAGAGATTTTCCATGGAAGAAGAAAAGATAAAGGACCTTCCAATAAAAAGAGTATACAGATTAAACAAAGGATCATTTCAATGAAGTTGAAGTATTCAAGATTTGGAGATATAGAAGGATACATAAAGATTATGGAGAGAATATTTCCAAATGAACAAGTAAGGATAAAAGCACTGGATGATACCTTGACCATAAATTCCGTAAGTTAGTGGGAAGTGCATAAATAAAGTATATCTTGATGGAAATCAATAACTATCCTACTCAAAGAAAGATTCATGGAAAGTGAAGGATATTATGCCACGATCCCCGAGTATACTGGAGAAACAGATCTGCAGAAACATGTTCAAGCGTGTGAGCAGCATTGGAAGATATGTGGAGATACTTCTCCTCTATTATGGACTCAATTATTTATATGGACCCTCGAGGCCCATACCACGGTCATGGTATACACACCAAGAGGTTAGGTGGGAAACAAAATATTGGGATCAGATTGTGAAGGACTTTTGCCATAATTTTTCCTTTTGGGACGCGAATTTGAATATTTGGAGGGTGCTACAGAATATTAGAACATTCTTGTTTCTAACTCTAGAAGAAGCAATAAAACAATACTCTGAAGACACAAAGATGCCGAATGGGAAATTATAAAACCACAAGAAAACCCAATAGAGATAAAAGAGTTGGTAAAATGCTATTGTTGGTCGTCAAACTTGTACTTGTGTCTTGGATCGGAAGAACTGAGTCATTTGTGACAACAAGGGAACTATCCCCAAGTTGTGGGATCTTGTGCGCTTGGGACGGATCTCTGGAGAAGGAAAATTCATCTATCTACTTCTACTACTCTGCTACTCCTATTGCTTTGAGAAGGAAAACTAAGCTAATAATCTTTGAGGGACCAAGGATAGAAGGATAAAATGAAAGGAAACTACACTAAAAGGTGATAAGTAGAAAAATAGGTTTGAACACTATTTGTTCTAAGAAAAAATGAAGGGAAATGCGTGAAAGAAGGCTAGGCACGTATAATCAAGAGTTACAAGGGACGATAATGGCACAAAGTTGAGAATGCAATGTAAAATAAAGGCAAGAAGAAATAATATAAACACTCTTAGGATAGAGAATATTCACAAAATGATGCTTCCATTACTTCTAGAAATACATAGAGTTGTTATAATGGTGAAAGAGGTTGGTATCCACATGCATGAGCTAGATCTAGAGGTCTGTGACTCAAAATACATAAAATATGAAATCCTTAGCAAAAGTGTAAGGATCCAAAATGTCCAACATAACAAATGAATCTAGATCTTACATTTATAGATGAATCCATGGAAGAAGAAGAGAAGGAGGAAAAACCTGAATTTGAAATACAACCATCAACAAGAAGCATTCAATGCCTTTAAATCCATCTGTAAATCTATCAAATATGTATCCCCAAGTCTGTTTGGTGTGTCGGAGAAGGAAGGAGCACGGGTCATATGAATTTGGGTGGTTAGAGAAGTCGAGATCTACTCACTAATTCCTAGAAAGACATTTTCCATTTCTCACCCACCAGATATACCAAGAATTTGAATTTGAATGTCTAGCATTGTAGCCTATTTTAGTAGGTGTTAATTAAGAATAGACGTGTGCTAATCATATCTCTTTAGAAAATGATATGTCTATCGAGGATGTCGAGCTATCTGGGCATGTAAGACATGTGGCACATGTAGATTGATCAAGAAAATCGCCATCTGCTCATCTAATTTATCGCTTTACACGTGTCATTCATTTGCTAGTTGTCAGGATTCATCACCCTATTGGTGCGCTTTGATAGGTTTTTTTGTAAAATCAAGTTTCACAAAATAAAGTGGTACGGAAATGCACAAAGGAGGGCACAAAAATTATGCGCATCAAGAATGAGGGCAGAAGGAGGCAAAAGGAATACGTGTGCAAGGCACATGGGGAAATGAGGAAAATTGGTGAGCAAATAACACATGGTCAAGGTGAAATTATTATAAGTTAATGTGTCATGGCGGGAGGAAAGGGTGCATGGGGATACCAATGAAAATAAACTTTGGAGAAAGTTCTAGGAAAACACTCACGAGATGGATGCAATGTTTGAGAGGAAAGTGGAAGTGCAGGGAATATGTGCAAGGGGAAGATGGAACAAAGAGGAAAAGGAAAAGGAAGGGAAGAAGGGGAAGTGTGCAAGGCGTGCGAGAAAAGAAGGGAGGCACATGAGGAAATGTAACCAAGGGAATGTGCTAAGTGAACTTGAGTGCATGCAACCTTGCAATGAAGATCTCAGAGCTAGAGAGTGTGTATAAGTTACCCAAATAACTAGGAGAGTTATTTGGATAAAGGTTTTGGTGATGTTTAGGTCCATCATCGCCTACTAGATGAAGGAGATCAATAACCTAAAGCACCCATTGGGCATGGAGTCTATTATGTAATCATGAAATTTTGATCTGTAACTTTGAAGAACCACCCCTGAAATCACTTGAAGGATCATTTATTGAATTTTTATGAATCCTACAAACTACCGAAAATTGTCAATATCCTAGAAGAAAAAATAAGAGTACGTGTAGGATGCACGTGAGAAGAAAGAACTTTGTACAAACAAACAAATGTGCATGTGGCGTGCTTAGAGGAATTGAAACTACTCTAATATATACAAAATGATGCGTAAAACTTAATGGAAGGGTTTTAAATAGATCCAATTTCTTGGTATTTTCAACACACCTCCATCAAGATTAGTTAACTCAAAAGAGTTAGCCTCTTTTCATGAACTGATGATGTATGTGCCACTCCAAAGTGCATCAAACTTTGAATTGCACCCTATTTTAGCTCTATCAACATCCCATTTCAAAACCAAGTCCCTAACTTTGAATTTTTGAGGCCTATCCTTTCACAAACCATTTCTTTGTTGTTTATTGATGTTGCTTTAGCTCTGATAGTGGTAGATTTCCTTAACTCTTCAAGATTAACTAGCTCTACCATTTTAATTTCTCTCTGGTCTACACCTTCAAATTCTAGCTATTGGGGAAGTGCCAATGAATTCAACTCTCACATCAAAGGAAGGGTGGCCTCCTTTCCATAGACAAGCTTGTAAGGTGAAGCTCATATTACCCTTTTAACTATGATTCTATTTTCCCAAAGTGTGCACAAGACCTTTGTATGCCACTGTCTTTCGTTGATCTTCATTGTGCATTTTATGATCCCGACAGTTCTTTTTTTTTTTAATTATGGCATATCATTTTCTTGGGGGTAATAGTTGGAATAATTCTTCAGATAGATGCCCAAATTTAGAGCCCAATTAGATATTTTGGTCCCAAGGAAGGATTTTTCATTATCAGAGATAATGGTTTTAGGAACGCCAAACCTTGTGACTATACCTTCAAGAAATTCAAGGATGATTGACTCGGTTGATTCCTTGAGCATGATAGCTTCTATCCATTTGGTGAAGTAATCTATAGTTTTCAGCACCCACTTGTGTCTGGCGCTTGAAGGTGGATTGATCATGCCTATGAATTCAATACCCCATCACACAAAAGGTTGATCAGCTTGTATTGGTCGTCGAGAGGAAGCACTATCAATATTTTCTTTAGTATAAATAAAGTGCATTCCTTACATTTTTTGACCTACTTGTGTGTATCTGCAAACAGGGTAGGACAAAGTATTCCTACCATTATGATCTTCATCATTGTAGTTTTGGTAGAAAAATTTCCACCATAAAAACCATCATGTAATTCTACCAAACACTTATTCAAGATGTGCACCATTGATACATCTTCACATCACGCCAACAAGATTCTTCTTAAAGAGAAATCTATCAATCAAAACATAAGGGATAGATTATAACCTCATATGTCTTCTCTTTACCTTGTTTAATCCAAGAGGGAAAGGAATGTGATCATGTCCTTCATCTAGTCGCATGCACCAGGATCCATATTCTTCTCAAGTTCTATAAGTGGGAGAGCCTCATCAAGAAATAATGAAGTCTCAGGCTCATTTTTGCATCCTTAGAAATCTTCTTACAGAGCACGCTACCTCTTACCAATTTTGTGGCATTGATAGTCACATTATATTCCATGATTTTTGTCACCCATCGTACTCTTTTTTCACTGATTTCTACTCTCATGAAGAAGTCTTTAACAGAGGAGTGGGAGACTAACACCTTGATATGATTAGTGGAGAGAATACTCTTGAATTTCTTGGGTGCACGCATGAAGGAAGAAACCTAATTTCTCTGTGTGATGTATTTTAATTCATAATCATTCATCGTCTAGCTAAAGAAAGCCACTAGTTTTTCTAGACCTTGTTCATTTTCTTGTGTTAGGACAGCAGCAACACTCGCATCAGCATCATAAGCATAAATGATAAAATCCTTTGAATATTTTGGATTGATGAGTGATGACATGCAAGTAATATCTTTCTTGATTTTATTGAATCTTTCCTTTCCTCTAGTATTCCATCTGAAAGTTATGTCCTTCTTGAGTATCAGGGTGATTAGCCTTACCAGTCTTACAAAGTTAGGAATAAAATTCCTAACAAAATTAATCTTTCCAAGGAAGGATTGCAAGATCTTTTTGTGTGCCAGCAGGGAAAGGGCCAGGATGGCTGAAATGAGCTCAGGATAAATTGTGATTCCATCCTTTAAAACCACATGGCCCAAAATATTTACTTGTGTCATAGAAAAATTTAACTTCTTGGGTTAAGGGATACCCCAAATCTTCTGCATCTCTCAAAGACTTTTTCCAAGTGCGCCATATGATCCACACTTTTATTTGATAAGACTTTAATTTCAATGAGGTAAACCAAGATGAACTCATTGATATAATATTTGAAGGCAATGTACATGGCACGCTGAAATGTTGCGCCATGTGATGCCATCCTTTAAAACCACATGGCCCAAAAGATTGGCCTATGCCAAAAAAATTGCGCTTCTTGGGTTAAGGGATACCCCAAAAAAATTTCATCTCTCAAAAACCTTTTCCAGGTGCGCCATATGATCTGCACTTTTCTTTGAGAATACTGTAATTTAATTGAGGTAAAAAAAGATGAACTCATTGATATAACCTTTAAAGGCAATGTTCAAGGCATGCTCAAACGCGTTGCGCCTACATTTTATAGACCAAAGGGCATCTTCGATACGTATATGTTCCCCACTTGGTTATAAATTCTATTTTGAATTGATCCTCTTACTTAACCAAGATTTGATTGAAACCTGAATACCCATTTAATATTGATAATCTTTGTGCATCGCCACAATCTATAGAATTTTCTCCATTTAAGACAAAGGATAATGATCCTTTAGAGATGCCTTGTTCAAATCTCTAAAATCAACACAGATTTTGATTTCACCATTTTTCTTGTGCAGGAACTATATTCGTGACCCAATTCAAGTACTTAATGGGATAAATAATCTTCTTCTCAATGATTTTGGATAATTTCTTTCTCATGAGGGGCTCTATCTTTAGATTTCCTAGTCGTTTCTTTTGTCGACGGGATTAATATAAGGATCAAGGTAATGGACTGTTGAGAAACACTTGGATCAAAACCTTTGAGGTATTCATACTCCCATGAGAAGATATCACTATATTTTTTATAGAGAGAGATGAAGGCCTACTTTTATTCGTGAGTGTAAGCTTTACTGGGAAAAAATTCCTTTCGCACGCAATAAATACCGGAGAGAAGTATTCTTGCAAGGCACACATCTAATTTTCTTCACCCTTGAACTCATCATTAGGGCTAAACATTTTCTCTATGGTGACTAACCCTTTAGGAAACTTGTTTTTATAAGGCTGAATTATTTGTTCACCATAGTTGTCATGCAAATTAGCTTGCATACTTGATGAGAACTCAGCTTCATTCTGGATGAACTGGATGATCTTCGCATCATTGTCAAACACTTGCCAGCTAGTATTGTTGTCTAGAATGGATGGTCTCGATCATGATCTTAATGTTGAGTGTTTCCTTTGAAAAATTCTTTGGCAAGAGAGAAGCTGTGAACCAAGCGTGGCCATTTGATCACTTCCTTATTCATTTGGTGTAGTACTACCCGTAGGTTCGAGAGCATCAAATCTCTCAAGGAGGTCCCAAAATTTGTTTTTATAAGATTTGAGAAGATTGTTCTTTTCCTGGAAATTTTAGGTAACCTAGTGAATAACCAATTTTGTATCCTTGAATATCTGCAGTGCCTTAATCTTTTTTCTCAGTAATGAGAAGGCCATGCACCAATGCTTCATATTTTTCTACATTATTGGAGCATGTGAACTGCAACTTGTGCATAAAGAATAATCTCTCATTCTTAGGGGAAATGAGAATCACTCCTACTCCTATGCCATTTTTTCTTTTGGATCCATCAAAGTATAATTTCCATAGACCAGGTTCAACTTGGTCTTTCTTGAGCGCTCGTAAGCGTAATAACTTCTTCTTCAAGAATGCAGTAGGTAGCAAGCCCAGTTTCATAAGCTTCCATTTTTTCAGCATATGGGTCAAATTTATGGCGCCTCTTTTCCCACTCATCATGTATTAGATCAAGAATATAAGGTGGAAGAGGATACTCTTCAGGAATTGAAGTTTCCTCCTCTTGGATCAAGTAGTTAGCTTGCCGTGGGGATGTGACATATGACTCTACATGATAGGAAAATATTGGCTCAGCTTGTATGGTAGACCAGGTACCATACCTTGAGTAATATATGGGACTAATCAAAAGACAAGTAACCACCCACTTTAGCAAGTAAAATATCTTGACAAGCATAAGGAAAACAGAGGAGGGCAGATCAAATATTTACACATCTTGAGTTATTTTTAGATTTGGACATGCATGTAGGGTTAACTCAAGATCCTTGATGATTCCTAGAGTGGTGAAAGTTGAACCATCGAATTTCCAGGACTCCTTTTGTCGTGGGGCTATACTTAAGACTTAAGACATCAACAATCTTCCTGGGGCATGACGGAAGTACTAACACCTAAATCAATCATACAATTATGGACAATATGTTTTCCTATAATCATAGACATATTGAAGGGTGGGGTTTTAACAACTTTACTTACTTATCCTCTTGTTAGTAGATGTTGATAGAAGCATGCGGCTTCTAAATAGTTGGATTAGTGTGTGGGAGATGCGTTAGGGATTCATGCAGCAATTCTCACTAGGATGGAATGGTCAGGGAATCCCACACTATAACATTTATGTTTATCCTTTTCATCTAGTCCACAATGCTGAATGGGAAACCCATTGAATTTCATATTTGAGGAACAACAACATCCTTGATTGGTTTCTCGGGTAAAGATATAGGAACCTTAGCTGACACATAGGCTTGACCTACCAAAGTAGGGGTGTGCACCACTTCTAGAGGAGCTTTGCGGAGGACCTCTTGTGTAGTTACTTGAGAGATTTTATTATTGGATATCTTAGTTTCTTCCTTTTACTTTTGAGGGTTTACCTGTGTTGCTGGAATTGTGACATGCATACCGGATTTAAGCATTCTCTTCTTTTATCTCGTGTTGTCCACAACTTGGGCATGTGATCTATTTGTTTCATCTACAGCTTGGTTGGTTACACAAAATTTATGGGTGCCAAAGAACATCAAATTAGAATCAAGAGGAATCTCAAGCCCCCCTCCGGTTCTCTATTGCAGTGCACTTGTTGCGAGGCTCACAGTGGAAGCATTATAGATCGTGTAGGATTACACGCAAGAAACATTGGCACAATGATATTCACTATGAGGCATGTTGTAAGGTAACCACCATTATGAATCCTATGCCAAATTTTTCTTTACTAGAACAAGCACCGACTTGCACTAGGTGTTAGAAGAGAGGGTGTGGGAGGAAAAACTTCATGAGTGAAGATGTTTGTTAGCATGCCATCCGTCATTTTGTTGGTTGGGCATGTATCTTTGGTTTCCATATTGATTTCACCAAGGATGATTGCTTTGGCTATGTGCATGATTATAAGCGGCTCTATAGGCTTGCACATGTTTTTTTTCTAATGATATCTCCTTGTTTGAAAAATTTCTAATCCAGTTATTCGGTTCTTCATCTTCTTTTCGCCATGCCAAGAAGAGTAGGGTTTTGATGCAAAATGTTGAGCACTTTTCTCAGGAATAGGAATAGGGGCCATAGAAGGCTAGGGTACTTGTGACATTTCAGGGAACAAGGGCATAGGCAATCTAGGAGCTATATTTCCCTCCTAAATAAGACTATTTTCTACCCTTACTGCAATACTATAAGCGACTAGTAAATTCCTACCTCCCATGGATTGAATCATGACCGAGATATCATTTTTCGGTGCCTTTAGATAATACTGAGAAAAACATGTAGGGCTCTAGGTATTACCACAAGATGGATCCTATCCCAAGTCTTCTAAAATCTGATTTTGAAATCAGTCATCCGCTTGTTAGGTGCCCTCCTTGTTGTTTTCAATTTCTCCACAAAATATAGGTGATCTCGACTTATCATCAAAATAATTGCAAAAATATTCCAATCTCATCCCTGTGGCAATAGATCCAAGTCTCAAGATTTAGTACCATTGAAGTGCTTTTCCTTTGAAAAAGGCCGCAAGTATCCTGACTACTACAACATCATGGGTGATTAAATAGAGTGAACATACATTTTTTACATCCTAGATATGCTCCTAAAGGGTGACTTGATTCTCACTAGTAAAGTATGCAATACTTTTGAGTGCGCCATTTAGCATATCATGTTACACGGCGTAACCAAGGAAATTCCTCCGTGAAGTTAGAAAAGTTCCTTAGCGGAGGAGGACGTTGATGCACCATTGTAGAGTGTGCAGATTTTCTATTGTGAGGAGTTGAATGGGAGTGGTGCACTAGAGATGGAGATGCAAGCACATGTTTTCGGAATGCACTCTTCCCATAGATAGCTAGAGGTATTTGAAAGAATCATCAGTCGTTGCACTTTTCATTGTATGCATTATTCTCATGAAAGGCACTCAGGTGGCTGCTAAGCTAAGAAAGAGATCTATAGATGTTAGGAGTTGTCGATGTGTTGAAATGAGCCTACAAAGGTTGAAATACTATGTCCACACACCATAACTTAGCAATATAGAATTTAAGATTTCTTTCCTAGTCCCACCGGGTGTGCTATAAACTATTGGTCATCAAACTTACACTTGTGTCTCAAATCTAGAAGAACTCGAATCATTTGTGACAATAAAGGAACCATCCCCAAGTTGTGGGACCTTACACACTTGGGACGGATCTCTGGAGAAGGTCGGTTCCTTTATCTACTTCTACTTCTACTGCTACTCCTAGTGTTGAGAAGGAAAACTAAGCTAATAATTCCAAGGGACCAAGGATAGAAGGATAACATGAAAAGAAACTACACTAAAAGGTGATAGCACTAGAAAAGAGGGATGAACACTATCTATTCTGAGTGAAAATGAAGGGAAGTGTGTGAAAGAAGGCTAGGCACATGTAACACAACTAAAATGTATTTACCATATCAGTTTCATGGAACACAACTAAATAAGGAGCTGCAAGGGACATAGAATGGCATAGCGGTCACATAATGTAAAAGAGAGGCAAGAAGAAATAATATAAACATGCTCAGGATAGAGAATAGTCACAAAATGATGCTTCCATTACTTCCAGAAATACACAGAGTTACAATGGTGAAAGATTTTGTTATCCACATACACGAGCCAAATCTAGAGGTTTGTGACTCAAAATACAGAAAATAAGAAATCCTTAGAAAAATCATAAAGATCCAAAAATGTCCAACATAACAAATGAATCCATCTCTTACATTTATAGATGAATCCATGGAATAAGAGAAGGAAGAGGGAAAACCTGAATTTGAAATTCAACCACCAACAAGAAGCATTCAATGCCTATAAATCCACCTATAAATCTATCAAATACATTTCCCCAAGTCTATTTGGTATGTTGGAGAAGGAAGTATGGCAGATCATATCAAATCAGGTGGTTGGAGAAATTAGGTCTTCTCATTAATTCCCAAGAAGATATTTTCCCATTTCTCACCTACTTGATCCGCTAAGAATTTGAAATTAAATATCTATCACCGTAGCCTATGTCAACAGATTGTCACTTGAGACTAGGTGTGTTCCAATCATAGCTCTATAGGAAATGATATTGCTATCATAGAATTTCAAAGTTGATAGAATTTCAGAGCCGTCTAGGAATGTAAGACATGTGGCACATGTGGATTGACTGAATAAATCAGCCAACTATTCATCTAATTTTTCATTTCTGCCATGTGTCATTCATTGGTTGGTTGTTAGGATTCGGCGCCCTGTTGGCATACTTTGATAGGTTGTGTGTTGCACACTCAAGTCTGAAAAAATAAATTTGGTAGGGAAAGGTGCAAATGAAGGTGAAAAAATATGTGCACTAAAGAATGATGTGTGAAAAGGAACTAGAAGGAAGGTGCGCGCAACGCACATGAGGAAATGAGGCAAACTGGTGAGCAGAGAATGCATAGTCAAGGCACAATTATTACAAGGTAATGTGTGATAGCGTGAGGAAGAAGCGCACAGGATACCAACGATAGCCAAATTTAGAGCAAGTGTTAGGCACACGTGTGCAAGATGGATGTAATATTTGAGAGGAAATTGGAAGCACGGGAATGCACGCAAGGGGAAGATGGAACAAAGATAAAAAGGAAAAGGAAGGCAAGAAGGGGAAGTGGGAAAGGTCGCACAAGGAAAAGAAGGGAGGCTCATGAGGAAATGAAACCAAGGGAATGTGCTAATTGAACTTGAGCACACAAAACCTTGCAATGAATAGCTTAGAGCTAGATATTTTAGACAAGTTACCCAAATAATTGGGAGAGTTATTTGGATAATGGCTAAAATGTATAAAAATAAGACAAGGAAGAAAAACCAGAGAACTTAAGATACAAATTCATAGAAGATGAGAGATTAGTGGTAGAAAACAAAGATGAAGGAGAAAAATACTATTATCAGCCATTAAAAATAAGGAATGAAAACATTGGAACAAAAGGAACTGAAAAATTGGCCAAAATTGGAGATTATTGGACAAAGGAAGAAGTAGCTAAAGTAGTGGAGTTGCTACAAGAATTCCAAGACATCTTCCTAAAGATTTCAAAGAATTAAAAGGGATAAAAGAAGAACTTGGAACAATGAAGATTCAGATCAGGGAGGGGTTCAAACCAATGAAGAAAATGCCATATAAACTAAACCCAAATTTGAAAGTGAAGGTGAAATCTGAATTAGACAAAATGTTGAGTGTTGGAATCATTAAACTAGTCAATGATGTAGAATGGATCAGTCCCATGGTGATCCAAAACAAAAATCAAGAGAGATCTACATTTGCGTAGACTATAGGGAGTTAAATAAAGCTTGTGTACATGATCCTTTTCACCCCCTTTTCAGAAGAGGTACTAGAAAATGTAGTTGGCAGAGAAGTATATTCTTTCACAAATGGTTTCTCCAGGTACCACCAAGTCAAAATTGCTCGAGGACCAACCAAAAACCAATTTTTCCACCAAATGGGGATCCTTCATGTATATAGTCATGTCATTTGGATTGAAAAACATATTGGCGTATTTAGTAGGATCATGATAAATGCTTTCAAAGATTTCATTCATGATTTTCTAGAAGTTTATCTCGATGATTGGACGGTTTATGGCCTGTTGAAGAATCACATACAAGTTTTAAGATTGATGTTTCAAAGGTGTAGAGCATTAAAAATTTCTTTGAACTTGAAAAAATGTATCTTCTTGACTCCTTTTGGTACTTTATTAGGCCACATAATATGCAAGGAAGGTTTGTTAATTGATCCTATGAAGACTTCAAGTGATTGTAAATTTACCACTACCAAAAACTCAAAAGGACGTAAGGAAAATCTTGGGATATACTAGATATCATAGGAAATTTATCAGAAACTATGCAGAAATAAGTGCTCCTTTAGAAGAGTTGTTGAAGAAAAGAACCAATAAACAAATTCCTTGGTCTAAAGAGTGTGTAGATGCATTTGAAATTTTAAAAGATAAAATTCTACATGCACCAATATTGATCTTCCCTAATTGGAAGGTACCATTTCACGTTCATGTGGATGCATCTGGAATAGCAATTGGAGTTGTGTTGACACAAACGGTGATGCGAGAAAAATGGACCATCTAGTAGCATTTGCTAGCAGGAAGTTGGTGAAGGTAGAAAGAAACTATACCACAACAGAAAGAGAGGCCCTAAGTATGGTATACACTTTGATGAAATATAGACAGTACTTACTTGCCACTTCCTTCACATTTTACACCAATCATGAACCACTGAAATATCTACTAAATAGACTAGTATTAAGGAAGAATTTTTGATGGTTGATGCTCTTCTAAGAATTTGACTTCACCGTAGCAGTGAAACCTGGAAAGCTAAATTATGGCCTTGATTATTTATCAAGGATCAAGAATGGAGAAGATGAAGGACCGATAGAGGATGATTTTCCTAGAGCACACTTATTCCAAATTGAGGCCATACCAAAGGAATTTGATGAAATTGCTCAGCTTCTACATACAGGAGAATTTCCAAAGGATTACACCCAATAACAAAAGAAGATTTTGTTGACAAGAGCATTCCCATTTACTTTAATCCAAGGACAATTGTATAAAAAGGGACAAGATGATGTCCTAAGAAGGGTAGCACTAGAGCATGAAAGGAAAAATATATTGGTGGAAGCACATGAAGGGATAGTTGGCAGACATAATGGAGGAGAACAAACATTAAGAAAGGTGATGATGGTTAGGTTGTGGTGGCCCACATTGTTTAAATATGCTCATAAACATGCCAGAACCTGTGATATTTTTCAAAGAGTTGGAAAACGAACGCAAGAGATGAAATGTCACTCAGACTTGTTTTAGTATTGGCCCCATTTGAGAAATGGGCTATTGATTTCATAGGACCCATCAAACTAGCCACAAAACACTCTCAAGAAATATTTATCATCACTGGAACAAAATATCTAACAAGGTGGGCAGAGGTGGTTCCCACAAAATATTGCACTACAAAAACAACGGCTAAATTTTTGTATGAAAACATAATTACAAGATTTGGATGCCCATTAAGTATCACCAGTGACCAAGGAAAACACTTTGTAAATGAAACCACCCAATAATTATGTTGGCAAGAAAAATTTTTGGATGCACAAACTTGTGGATTTCTTGCCAACTTTCTGGGAATCAAAGTCCCTCTACTTAACCAATATAGCTATCATATATGCACGCGCGAGTAAAGGTGGATTTTCCTAGTGGCCTTCAGAGCCGTGCATCCAACAGAGGCACTCCACCGACTCCGAGCGGAGAAGGTATAAATTTATTGCTAGAGAGGACTTTGTCAAGAGAGTGGGAAAGGGAGTGAGAAAAAGAGAAGAGGGGGTTAATGTCATTGGTATAATAATCAGATTCCCACACCCATTAACCGTAAAGTTCACATAGGCATTAAAGTTAAGAAGAAATAACCCTGCAAATGGAAACAAGACTAGTTAAGATTGAGAACTGATTTTTTAAAAAATCTCCTCATCAAAAAAGGAATGAAAATCCTTCTTCTTGTATTAATGCTTGAGAAGAAATTGTACATAGCATGGAAATGGAAGAAATTTGAGAGTGGGGGAAAATGGAAGAAAATGGCTATCTCCTTTGTTCTCTCTAAGTACAATGCACTCTTGAGTCTACAAAATTGATCACCAACCCTTTGAAATGGGAATGGCTTTACAATTTATAGGAAGAGAAAAGACTCTTCATATGACCCCCATTGACCCTTCATATGCCTTGAAACTTTTCACCTTCTTAGGAAAACTTTAAGTCCCCTTTTATAACTTAAGGGTGACTTATTACATTGAAAATAAAGTCATTTTTAATTACTTAAGGCATTATTAAAAAGTGTAACCCCCAACACAAAATTAGAACATTGAGAAGAGAGGGAATGTTGGGGGATAAGAGAGAGAGAGATCAGAGAGGAAGAAGGAATAATGGTGTTGACGATGAAATAATCTACCCCGATAAAGTTCATGGATATTACTTCAATAAATATTGAATCTTTGGAACAAACCCTATCTTGATCCCTTATAACACTACCACTTCACCGCTTAGTTTATTTGGACATGATCCGATGAAGAGTCTAACAACATTTGATTATAAATTCCACCTCATACATACTAATTGAAAAATGCAATGATGTTGAAGGAAATTTTGGTACAAAAATTTATTCTCCCAAGAAGCTAATTTGAACATCTAAGATTTGAAAGGAAGCTTAGAGACAAGCAAATCATGTTATGTGTCATCTTGTAGCCAGGAAGAAATGTAGCTTGCTCTTTGTCACTCAAATGTGGAGAAATGGATAGCACCCTAGAGAGGATTTGATTTATCCTCATTAATTTATGTATGTGCCTTTCAACCATAGAGATGGAGATGTCCTTCTTTGAGATGGAGATGTCCTTCTTTGCAAAGTTATTAAGAAGACCTTGAAGAACGTGATCAATACAAAAAAATATAACTCTCACGAGTTGTCACCCTAGATAATGGAGATATTTTCTAAGCAAGGTTCAAGATACTAAAGACAATGAAAACCTGATTGCTTTTACATGTTTTGGTAATAGAAATTATGCATTTGTACACACACAGGATAAAAATAGGGGTAGTATGGGTAGGATTGGTTGTTTTTAAATGAATTTTGTGGGAGGTGAGGAAAAATGAACTTGATTTGCTAGATCTTTGAGAGATTTTACAAAAATGGAAGGCTTGATCAACAGAATGCTTCAAAACAGCTAAAATGTTCCTTTAACTAGAAGGTGTGCTTTAATGGAGGCCTAGATCAACACGTTTTCACACAAACTTTAAGAATCCAAAATGAAGGCTCAAATTGAAAAACTTAATTGAACATTATCAACCTTTGTTTTATCATGCCTAAGATACCCTCAAAGGCTAACAAACAATCTTATCATCATGCTAGGAGTAAAGTGATTTTAAATTTGTTTATTTCACTATCAAATGAAAGCTCTTTTGATAAATGAAATTGCAAATGCCACCAAACTATCACAAGGATAAGATCTTGTGTGATTCACAAAGATTTCAATGTAAGATTGCAATGGGAACAAGAAAAACTATTTGTAGACATTCAAGAAATGAAGCAGACACAATTTTTCTCAAAATAAACACAAATTAACTCAAATTTGATTAAATTCATCAAGAGAGGGGAAAGTTTCTAGAAAAATCTCAGAGCTTGTCAATGGTTGTACACTTGCAACCACCTTGACATGATCAAATTTAACACAAAAGAAATAAACAGGTTCCTCAGATGATTTCTCAGAAAGATGGGCTCTGTCAAACTTTTCTCTTAGGAATTAACTCCCAACCTCTAACACTCCAACCATTTGCATGAAAATTCATGCAATTTATAACATTTAATCTACAAATAGATTTTTCCCCCAAAACAAAAAAACATTCAAAGCACCATTGCTTGTTACGATTTTGATCGTGATTCCTAGAATCAGATTTGTAAAAAAGTTATCAGGTGCTCAAGAGGGAAAATATCTTCAAATATTTCAGCATTCAATTCTTTCATTTAGTAAATCACTCTTCATTTCACGCGCCAACTACTTCCTCCTCTAATCTATTAAATCTATTTTCTTGCATGCCAAGAAAGGAAATATTGGAAAATAAAATCTTCCTCTAAATATAATGATCAAAATCTTAATGGTAAAAGAAATTTTCAGATCTTCCCCACCAAATCAAGATATCAACTAGTTTCTTGCATGCCAAGGAAAGAAAGATTGGAAAATCAGATCAAGTCTAATAGTCAGATCACATCTTAATGGTAAAAGACATTTTCAGATCTTCCCCACCAAATCAAGATATCAAATTAATTCTCCTCTTCATTTGATGTGTAGGAGACACCAAGAAATGATAAAAAAACCATAAAAATTCACATCCCCAGGAGCTTTGGAGAAAAAATGGGAAAATCAGATACAAATGCATAAGTTGTCATTGATTTCCCTTTTGAATTTGGACCATCCATATGGGAGATCCGAGTTAAGATGGGCCTGGGGGTTCTTTTTACCTTTTACAACTTTTGGGAAAAAATGCAAAATTTCTCATTTTTCTCCGCCCCTCCACCTTTGAAAAATGGGCTTGACACGTGTCCCAATGTGGGTCCCAGTGGAACCATGGCTTGATTTCTACTATTTTACCTTTTTTTTGGAAAAAGGAAAATTTTCCAAATTTTCCCCACAGCTCCCCCTTCCACCTTTAGCTTTTATGATGTGGGTCCCAATGGAACCCGCTTCCTTTTTACACTTTAACCCCTTTTTTCATAAAAGGAAAAATTTCCAAATTTCCCCAAAATTCCACACCCCTTCGTTGACCTTTCAAAAAAATTTTGACTATTCTCTATCAAGCTTGTGGGTCATTTTGATGACTTTAATCTTTTTGACAATAAGAGGAAAAAAATCCAAGTTGCCTCCAATGGCCCGACCTCCCCGCCTTTTGAATTTTCAAACCGCCACGTGTCTCAATGGCACATTTTGAGATGGTCCCAAAAAGTAGAGACCCCAAAAAAGCATGGGCTCAACACGTGTCTCATTCCAGACAGATTTATTAAAAATTGAAGGTTTGAAGGGCACCATGTGTCTAAGGTCCGGAAGGTGCCATGTGTCCAAGCAAAAAGGTCCTCCAAGTGTCCTCTTGGGCTTCTTCAAAAAAAACCAAGGGGAAAAAGAAAAGAGAGAAGGCCTCAAGTGTCCTAGGCACTTCTTTAAAAATAAAACTAAAGGAAGGCTATGGAAACCTCCACGTGTCCAAAGATGGTGCAAAGAGTGGTCCCTCCACATGGGCTCACCACGTGTCCTAGGCCTTAGAAAATTTCTTTAAAATTTTAAGTAAAGAAAGCCAGTGGAAACCTCCACTGTCCCCCTGGCGTAACTTCAATTGTTAAGGTGGGACCCTAAGAGTAGATCCTCAAATGAGCGCCAGCCCACCACATGTCCATGGCCCACCAAAACTATATCAACTACATGAAAAAAATTTTCTAAGTCTGGGAAAAGTAGCAGAATCCTCCACGTGTCCCCCCGCGTGCAACTCCAAGGCCAAACCAAAAGGTGAGTCTTCAAATGAGCGCCATTCCTCCACGTGGACAAGTTTTGGGTTGAAACGTGATCCACAAAGTTTTTAGAGTGCCCCACCGAGCCACATCCAACCAAAAAGGGCCACATTTCCATTGATGTAGAGATGTAAATTTGATGGGAAAAACACACCGTCAAACCATAAAAATGTAGGAAACCACCATTTGAGCCCGGAGATGAAATTTTCTTCAAGGACAGAGAATTTGGAAATGTTATAAGGTTCAAACATGATCCTCTAAGCTACATCCATTCATGTTTCTTTAGGTATTTGGGACAAAAAGTGATAGGGACAACAACACATGATATGTGGAAAATGGAAGGAAAGGAACAACCCAAGTTTTACGCCCAATTTTAGACACCTTCAGATGGATCAGAGAAATGAAAAACAAATTTGGATTTTTAAGTGATCTTCGACCAAGGAAGGAACTGATCATGGAAACCAAATGGAGGATAGAGTCTTCAAGCACCAACATAGGGAGATAAAAATGTGACAGAGGCCATAAACTGAGGGATTTTAATGACAAATGGGGTGAGACTAATTTGAGCACCAACATCAGCTCCGACTCGGGGATGGGCACTCCTTGTGAGTGCCACAAGAACCAAATAATAGACCAAGTGCCAAAAACATCCATTGGGCAAAGGAGTCAGCTTGCAGAGTAGAAAACTAGAACCATCTCCTAAAAATGAACTAAGAAACCAGCAAAACCAGGTCACCAAGGACTAGAATGAGCAAAAACACAAAAGACAAAAAGCAACCAACAAACTATACACTATACAAATGATGCTCACCTTGATTCTAGGGAATCAATCAAGGAAATGTTTCAAATGCCTTCCATTAACAAGAAATTCAAGCAATTCCCCATCCAAGTCTTTCAAGAAGAAGGTATGTTCACCAATTTGAATGTCAATGGAGTAAGGGCCCATCCATAATGCATCAAATTTACCATGCTTTTCCCTTATCTTCATGCCTATTATCCCATAACAACACAAGATCCCCAATGCTTGAAAGCTCTGGGTGTCACCTTTTTTCAAATAGCTTCTTCAATTTTTCTCTGAACTTCACATGCCTTTGATGGGATGCCCTCCTTTCTTCATCAAGTTCAACAATCTAGTTAATGCGAGCATCATATGGACTAACTTCTTGATCTTCCAGTTGTTGAATGAACTGATATGAGGATAATTACATATGTAGGGGCAAGCAGCAGAGCTTGAGTTCCATACACCAATTCAAATGGACTTTTTCCAGTAGCTCTTTTAACAGTAATTCTATCATCCCAAACAACAAACTTCAACTACTCACCCCATTTCCTTTTGTTTAGCTCCAATGTTCTCCTAATGATCTTTAATAGATTTTTATTGCTAGATTTGTCCATTTCCTTGGGGGTTATAGTTGGAGGCATATGTCAAATTGATCCCATATTCTTTACACATTTCCACCAAAGGTTTAGCTCTGAAGCTCATGGCATTGTCAGCAAAAATTTTAATTGGCACTCCAAACCTACAGATGATATGGTTCAACATGAAGTCCATGACAATTTGGTGTGTTCTCTCTTGGTGGGGATTGCCTCCACCCACTTAGTGAAGTAATCAAGTGGCTACAAGAATCCACTTATGGCCAACACTTGAAGGGTCTGAAATCTCACCAATGAAATCCATTCCCATTGCTTGAACGGGCTTCAATTGATACAAGTTGCAAAGGAAGGGAGCCTGAAGCTTTAGTCTTCTAGAAAAATGTTGGCAACTCTCACATCTTCTAACCAAAAAATTGTATATCCTTGAAAAGAGTTGGCCACCAATAACCAGCCCTCAAGATCTTGTGTGTTGTGACTCTTCCAACAAAATTCCCCCACAAACTCCTCCATGGAGATCAGCAATTATCTTGGGGGCTTCATCTTCAGTAATGCACCTTAAGAGAACTCCCTCAGGGTTCTTCCAAGCTAACCCAAAATCAGTAATGACATATTTTTGGGAAGCCAACTTAAGAGCTCTTTTCTGATTTTTACTCAAATACTCAGGGCAATATAGATGTCTGAGATAAAAAATTATATCTTTGTACCATTCATAACTCATCAAATTTTCAAGGACATCCACCCTTCCTTCTTCTACTTCATTCACCTCAATAGTTTGCAAGTTTCTCTCAGCCATAAGTTTAGCTAAGCCCAAACCTCTTACCAATTTCATGGTTTGGATATCCATGTCATACTCCTACAACTTGTTCACCCATCTGCATATTTTTCTTGAGACCTCCATCTCTGATAAGACATCTTTCACCATGGTGTGGGGAACATAAGCAACAACTTTAGAGCTCAAAATGTAAGGTCTGAAAACCTTTTTTTCTTTTACCAAGGAAAATGCTTGCTTCTCCATAATGGTGTACTTCAACTCAACCCCTTGCAATGCCTTACTGAAAAAGGCAATTGGCCTCTCAGCCCCTTCATCATCCTTCTGCAACAAGACAAATGCAATAGTGTTCTCTGAAGCAAAAGAAAACATTTGAAAAGGCTTCTTATAATATGGAGCTGCTAAAACAGGGGCATGCTTTAATGCTTCTTTGATCCCATTGAAATCCTGAATGGCAGCCTCTTCCCATTTGATAACTTGGTCCTTTTTAGCATGCAAGTAATTGGAATGGTCAACTCAACAAAGTTTGATATGAATCTTCTGATAAAGTTTATTTTCCCAAAGAAGGACTGAATTCCTTCTTGGTTCTTGGAATTGGGACCTTGTTGATGGCCTCTACCCTCTCAGGATCAATCATGACACCATCCTTTGATACAATGTGACCAAGCAACTTGGCCTTTTGCACTCAAAATGGAACTTCTTTGGATTGAGTGAAATGCCATACTCTCTACATCTTATCAACATTTTTTCCAAGTGCTGCAAGTGATCACTTCTCTTTCTGGAAAACACAGTCACATCATCTTGGTAAACAACAATAAAATCATTAATGTAACAGAAAAAGCAACATCCATTGCTCTTTGAAAGGTTTCTCCAGCATTCATCAAACCAAAGGGCATTCTAACATAGACATAAGTTCCCCAAGGAGTGGTAAAGGTTGTCTTAATTATTTTTGATTCCTTCACAACAACTTGATTATAGCCAGAGAAACCATCCAAGGTAGAAAGTAGCTCAGAACCAGTCACTAATTGCAGCATGTTTTCCATGTTTGGTAAAGGATAATTATCCTTCATTGATGCTCTATTCAGATTTCTAAAATCCACGCACAACCTGATATCACCATTATTTTTTCTAACTGGCACTAAGTTTGCAACCCAAGAAGAATACCTTATTGGTTGAATGATCCCTCCATCCCTTTATTTTTTAATTCATCTTGCATTTTCAGAGAGGAGTGGATTAATCGGCCTCTACTTTTTTCTGAATGGTTTTGCATTAGATTCCAAAGGAATTTCATGTTGAAACAAATCCTCTCTGTATGCTTTTAGTTTAGAATAAGACCAAGCTAGGCAATCCTGATATTTCTTCAACAATTGGACATAGGACTATTTTTCCTCCTTGTTCAGATTGCTTCCCAACTAGATCTTCCTTGGTTTCTCCTTTGTACCAAGGTCATGCTCCTCAACATCCCTTGAGGCTGCTATATGCCTGTTAATAATGCAATCAACATTATCAAAGTTTGATTCAAGAGAAACCAAGTCCTCTAGGAATGGTATTAGTTTTCAGTTGGATGATGTCTTTTCCAAACAAAGTTTCTTTACCCTCTGCTACACACACCATTGGCTCCCAATCAATACATTGATAAAACTCCCCTTTTTTCTATAGAAATCTATTTTGACTGAGCATCATCATCAAAAAAATTTCCAATGTTTAATGTTGTCAGGGACAAATGGCCTTGTTAACACTTCAACATCATATTCACAATATGGGGACATTGCACAATTATCAAACCAAGATCCCAATACTACAAGCTTTTCTACCATAACATTGAACTTCCTATCATGATGCACAATATTAAATGAATCAAACATCTCAATCAAGTCCCAGACTACATGCTTGTATTGTTTCATTCTCTAATTTTTAGTAGCATACAATTTTCTGATTTGTTTGACAATTAGTTATGAATCTCCCTTAACAATGATGTCTTTAACATAGTATTTCCAAGAAATTCTCAAACCTAACAACAATTCTTCATACTCAAAAATGTTTTAGTACACTCAAAGTTAAGTTTGAAAGAAAAAAACAAACTCTTCCAAGCTTGGAGAAATCAAAACTACACCAACACCATTTCCAAATTTGGAGCAAGCTCCATCAAAAAAAAAGTCCATGGAGAGCCTACTTGTTCAAGACTCTTACATTGATCCATTTTTTCTCTTTCCCATCAACAAATCCAACAAATTTATCAAGCATCAACACTTGTGTACAACACTTCATAAGATGCATTGTTGGGATCTTCAATGAGGTGCAACATCTTCTTTTCTCCATACAACTTGACAAGGCTGCCCTCAATTGGGATGGTGGCATAGGAAATATCCATTTGAACACTCCCACCAACACTTGCAAGCCCATTTTCTAGACAACAACATACCCCACTTGGCTAGGCAATCAACAATAACAACATCAAGTTTCAAGTTCCTACCGGATAAGCTGCAAGTTGTACCACCAAACCTTTCACACATCCCACCACTAGCACCTCTCTGGAATCCATGGCATTACACTTCCCATATGTTGTTGTTACTTTGATATCCAGTTCATTCATGACTTCTAGAGGCATAACATTGCATGATGCTCCCGAATCAAACATACAATTGTGTAGCAATCTATCCTTAATGATCAGAGTGGTGAAGAATGGATCTACATTTAGCTGAGAATCTACCAAGGATGTTCCCAAATAAACCTCAGGTGGTTCACCTAGTTCTTCCAATGCTGGTGGTGTTTCTAGCTCTTCAATGATTGGAGGAGTCTCCACAATGTTTACATTTCTGCCTGGGGTACTCTTCTCTTCTTTCAATCCCAAATACTCAAATGCCCTCTTCTTGTGCTCAGGAATCCTAAGCAGCTCAAAATTGGAACACTAACTTTGATTTGACTCAAAACTTGGGAAATGTCATATGGAACACACTTTGGCAAGGCAACATTGGAAGGGAGATTGACAAACTCATCAGATGGCATGGGATTTTTGATAGTTTGGGCATGAGGAGAAGTATGAATCTTGTTTGGGACAACAAGGCCTTTGGAAGGTGTATCTTTCTTAGGAACCTCTTTAGGAATACTAGTAAGCAATGGAGTTTTAGGTTTGGCTTGAGGCCCTGCTCCTTTGACAACTCTACTCCTAGTATTATAATCCTTTTCTTGAGAAACAACAATGTTCATCAATAACTACCTATCCTCCTCAGATGGGATTCCTCCATCATACTTCTTTATCATTAAAGCTCTTAAATATTCAAATTCATTATTGGGAAATTCAAAAGCTTGTACAATATCTATTTCTAAAGTATGAGAGGGAGGAAGAAGAGGTACCCAGTGAATGCAATCCCAAAAATCAGCAGCAGTTCTAGCACTTATTACCTTAGTTGAAGTTTCTCCTTGCTGTGAGCTTATAGAGAACTCCATCATGCATGCATCATCATCAGTGTTATCATCATCAACTTCCTCTTCTACTTTCTGATCTACTTCACATGGAGCATGGGGCATGAAACATCTATCACACCAATCAATTACATATGTTTCTTCAACAACAACAACTCTGGTAGCCAAAGGATCAGGCACCATTCTATTTTCCCTAGCTTGGGGATGTCTATTTGCAGATCCCATGGGTCCTTTCCTCTGTCATAAGATCTCTACTCATTTCTAGGATGATTTGCAAATTTTTCTTGGCCTTGTTGCTTATGTTGACCTTGTGAACTCTACCCAATTCCTTTCTTTCTCTCCCGAGCTAATTTGTATGAGATTTCTTTGATAGCCCCTGCCAAAGTTTTCACAACTTCCTCCAAATCAGCAACCTTACTTGCTTGAGGTTTTTCTAGGTTAACCAGTTTCACACCTTCCCTCTTAGGAGGTTTTCCAATTGCTTTAATGTTATTCTCAATTTGCAGAGCCATGGTAAAGGCCTGCCTCAAATTGGTAGGGTTTTTGTCCCTCAAATAGTAAGCAACTTTCTTATCAAATGCATCTGAATACTTTATAAGACAAGATTCATCACATGGCCTTAAACTTACAGGAAATATCCTCAATGTCTTATTAAATCTAGTGTTGAAATCATGCACTGATTCATTAGGATTATTTTTAATATTTTCAAATTTTGACAAAAGAAACCTAGGGTCCATTTTGTCACCATACTGCAATCTAAATGCATTATTCATTTCTATCCAAGAATCAATGGAATTATCTGGAAAATATTTATACTAGTCCCTTACATCTTCTTCCAAAGTATGGATAAACAATTTGATATATACATCTTCAAATTCAATCTCAAAGTCTTCCATCATGTTGATAAAAATCTTTAAGTGTTGATCACTAGTTATAGCATTATTTCCTTGGAACTTTGGTAGTCTATTTCTTACATCTTGGGGAACTGCATTTGGATAACCGGCCATCCCTCTAAAATTTATAGGACCAAAGGTATTTACAAAAAAAGGAGGTCTAGGTGGGGGATGGGCCATGTTGTTTTGAGGAGGTGACCTTGGAGGAGAATCAAACTGATAAGGGACAAGGGGTATTTGAAACACATAGGAGTATAAATTTCAAAATGGATATCCCCTAAAGGCTTTGTTTTTGGAAAACCCTATCAACTTTGGAAAACATAGAGGTAGAATGAGAAGAAAACTTTTCAAATTCAAATGAAGGCCCCTCTCAGATGGAGAATTCAATTCCACAAAAAGACTACCTGATTCAAAATCACTTGAATGGAAATATTCAATGATAGGCTGATCACTTTCATCAATGGAGATCTCTTTTCTTGACTGCTGATCTCCAACAACTCTCCAAGCTCTTCTTCCTTTTGACTTTTTTTTCCTAGCTCTGGAAATAATGTCCTAGTAGGATCCTTAGTGAAGAAAGATCTTCTTCCTTCCATATTTGCAAATATTAGTAAAAATCTCACTTGAAAGAGGTTAAGACACTGGTATTTATCAAAAATCATATTAACATGGATTCACCACTAAGGATTTCCACCTTAGTTGTGCAAATGCACTAAAAATATGATCTGTCAAATGTTTGTCAACACTAGAAATTGGAAATGGAAATGATCGACCTTCCTTTACCCAGATTTATCAATGAAACTTAGTGCAATAATTGTAGAAACTAGAAATATTACACACAACACTTGTAACTTTGAACACTTCTTATAGGCCCGAACACAAGATGATGTTGAAACAATGTACTAGCACTTAGAGCATATAAGAAATGTTTACCAGGGTCTGAATATGAACTGCAATCACAATGTCCCCAAAAATGGTGCCATAAATGGTGTTGGTACCCAAATTGATTCTCCCTTAGAAGCTGAGCAACATCACAAATTTGACAGGAAGCTTAGAGACAAACATCATGTTGTGTGTCGTTTTGTAGCTGGGGAAGAAATGTAGCTTGCTCTTTGTCACTCAAATGTGGAGAAATGGATAGCACCCTCAAGAGGATTTGATCTATCCTCACTACTTTATGGTTGTGCCTTTCAACCAGGGTGAGAGGACCTTTTGTAGCCTATTGTTTGTGGAGGAGATGGAGATGTCCTTCTTTGTAAAGTTATTAAGAAGACCTTGAAGAAAACATGATCAATACAACAAAAATCTAACTCTCACGAGTTGTCACCCTAGATAATGGAGATATTTTCTAAGCAAGGTTAGGCTACTAAAGACAATGAAAACCTAATTGCTTCTACATGTTTTGGTAATAGAAATTATGCATTTGTACACACACAAGACAAACAGGGGTAGTATGGGTAGGATTGGTTGTTTTTAAATGAATTTTGGTGGGAGGTGAGGTAGAATGAACTTGATTTACTAGATCTTTGAGAGATTTTACAAAAATGGAAGGATTGATCAACAAAATGCTTTAGAATAGCTAAAATGTTCCTTTAACTAGAAGGTGTGCTTCAATGGAGGCCCAGATCAACACGTTTTCACACAAAATTTAAGAATCCAAAATGAAGGCTCAAATTGAAAAACTTAATTGAAACATTATCAACCTTTGTTTTATCACGCCTAAGATACCCTCAAAGGCTAACAAAAAATCTTATCATCATGCTAGGAGTAAAGTGATTTTAAATTTTTTATTTCACTATCAAATGAAAGCTCTTATGATAAATGAAATTACAAATGCCACCAAACTATCACAAGGATAAGATCTTGTGTGATTCACAAATATTTCAATGTAAGATTGCAATGGGAATAAGAAAAACTATTTGTAGACATTTAGAAATGAAGAAACATAATTTTTCTTCAAAATCAACACATATTAACTCAAATTTGATTAAATTCATTAGCAGGGGAAAGTTTCTAGAACAATCTCAGAGCTTGTCAATGGTTGTACACTTGTAACCACCTTGACATGATCAAATTTAACACAAAAGAAATAAACAGGTTCCTCAGATGATTTCTTAGAAAGATGGGCTCTGTCAAACTTTTCTCTTAGGAATTAACTCCCAACCTCTAACACTCCAACCATTTACATGAAAATTCATGCAATTTATAACATTTAATCTACAACAGAGTTTTCCCCCAAAACAAAAAAAAATTCAAAGCACCATTGCTTGTTACGATTTTGAACTTGATTCCCAGAATCAGATTGAAAAAAAGTTATCAGTGCTCATAGGGAAAATCTCTTCAAATATTTCCAGCATTCAATTCTTTCATCTAGTAAATCACTCTTCATTTCACACACCAACTACTTCCTCCTCTAATCTGTCAAATATGGTTTCTTGCATGCCAAGGAAGGAAAGATTGGAAAATCAAATCAAATCCGATAGTCAGATCACACCTTAATGGTAAAAGATGTTTTTAGATCTTCCCCACCAAATCAAGATATCAACTAGTTTCTTGCATGCCAAGGAAAGAAAGATTGGAAAATTAGATCGAGTCCAATAGTCAGATCACATCTTAATGGTAAAAGACGTTTTCAGATCTTCCCACCAAATCAAGATATCAAATTAATTCTCCTCTTCATTTGACATGTAGGAGACACCAAGAAATGATAAAAAACCATAAAAATTCGCATCTCCAAGAGCTTTGGAGTAAAAATGGCTAGAAAATCATATACAATGCACAATTTTCATTGATTTCCCTTTTGAATTTGGACCATCCATATGGGAGATCGAGTTAAGATAGACTTGGGGGTTTTTTTTACCTCTTACAACTTTTGGAAAAAAATCAAAATTTCTCATTTTTCTCTGCCCCTCCACCTTTGAAAAATGGGCTTGACACGTGTCCTAATGTGGGTCCCAGTGGAACTGCGGCTTGATTATGCTATTTTACCTTGTTTTTGGAAAAAGGAAAATTTTCCAAATTTTCCCGAAGCCCCACCCTTCACCTTTAGGTTCTGATGTGGGTCCCAGCAGAACTGCACTTCCTTTTGACACTTTAACACCTTTTTTCATAAAAAGAATTTTTTCCAAATTTCCCCCAAAATACCGCACCTCCGTCGTTGACCTTTCAAAACAAATTTTGACTATTCTCTATCAAGCTTATGGGTCATTTTGATGACTTTAATCTTTTTGACAATAAGAGGTAAAAATCCAAGTTTCCTCCAATGGCCTACCTCCTCGCCTTTTGACTTTTCAAACTGCCACACGTCTCAATGGCACATTTTAAGATGGTCCCCAAAAGTAGAGACCCCAAACAAGCATGGGCTCAACACGTGTCTCAGTCCGGTAGAGTCTGTTAAAAGTTGAAGGTTCAACAGAAGGTGCCATGTGTCTAAGGTCTAAGACAGTCTTCTTGGGCCATTGAAAAGTCCAAGCGAAAAGGTAGAGTGAGTGGAAGCCTCCAAGTTGTCCTCCTGATGCTTCTTCAAAATAAAACTCAAGCGTCGGTCCCCAAACATGTGCGGTCCCTCCACGTTTCTTAGGCACCTTAGGAATTTTCTTGAAAATTCTAAGTAAAGGAAGGACCGGTGGAAACCTTTGCATGTCTTTATGGCACAACTTCAATATGGTCCCCAAGAGCAGAGACCTTGAATGAGAGTGGGCTCAAAAATTTTAATCCAAGACTCACCAAAAATAGACCTGCTAATTGTTAAGGTGGGATGATCCTCAAATTTGTCCACCATGTGTCCATGGGAAAAGTAGCGGATGAAAATACTCCACGTGTGGAATCCTCCCGTGTCCCACACAACTCCAAGGCCAAACCAAAAGGTGAGTCTTAAAATGAGCGTCATTCCTCCACGTGGACAAGTTTTTGGTTGAAATGATCCACAGAGTTTTTAGAGTACCCCACTGAGCCGCATCTAACCAAAAAGGGCCACATTTCCACGATGCGAGAGATTAATTTTGATGTAAAACATACCCATCAAACTGTAAAAATGTAGGAAACCACCATTTGAGCCTCGAGATGAAATTTTCTTCAAGGAAAGAGAATTTTGAAATCTTATAAGGTTCAAACATGATCCTGTGAGATACATCCATTCACATTTCTTTAAGTATTTGGTACAAAAGGTGATAGGGAAAACAACACATGATCATGGAAAATGGAAGGAAAGGAACAACCTAAATTTTATGCCCAATTTTTAGACACCTTTAGATGGAAAGAGAAAAAAAAATAAATTCTGGATCTTTAAGTGATCTTTGACCAAGGAAGGAACTGATCATGGCAATCAAATGGAGGATAGAGTCTTCAAGCACCAACAAGGGGGATAAAAGATGTGACAGAGGCCTGCAAACCGAGGGATTTTAATGACAAATGCATTATTTCTCGACACTTACTGTATTTGGAAAGGGAAACTATTTTTGGCAAGTGTCAAGATTTTCCCTCCCTGGTCTCCAACTGTTGATGGCAACATGAATTTTCAACTCCCAGAATGTTCCCTCTACAAAATTCACCCTTTTGGGATGACTTGTTATTTTTAGTAAGCGTCGAAAAAGTAACTTACTATTTTTAGTAGTGTGAAAAATCATCCCCTTTGATCCTTGACTAGTTGTGATTACTGAGAATCTCCTTCCTTCTATGCTCCTCCCACTTTTGGACCAATTTTCTATTTTTGGTAAGTTCTCATGAGACTACTGAATATTTTTAATAAGTGTCAAATTTACACTGAAATTCCCACTCTAATGAACTTTCAACTACAGTGCATCCTCTATGTTTAACATCTCCTTCGCAGGTTCTTTTGTTGATGAATTTCCCAAAATAGTAGTCCTCTATACTGAAGACCTAGTATTTTAATGAAGAGGGATTTTGGAGGTTGGATTGATGTGGAATAAAGTTTTCCGATATGGGTTTTTTCCCAATATCGTCCCTCTGAAATTTCGTGCTTACCCGATCAAAAGTTTGGGAGATTTTAAACTTTTAAATTTTTGATCTAGCGACACTTCTAGACGTGACAACCATTAATGGACCTCAAAAGTTATAGGTTTTTTTTTCTCTTCTTTTTGTGAAAAAAACATATTTTTTTATGGTTTTTATTTCTTGTGCTTCCGGTGAAATTTCTATTCAATTCAATTTCCAGTTTCACGGGAAATTAAGATTTTTTTTCATTGTGTTTAAAGAGGATTTTTTTGTTGTGAATGTTTTATGCCACAAGAGGATGATCTGAAGGTTTTTTTCTTATGTTTTTTATATAGGAATGAACAAAAAAAAAAATTCTTCAATCCATGCATCCGTTTGCAAGATCTCTTCAAAATTCTATTTTGTGGCAATGGAGATTTTCACTGTTCTTCTTCTCTATTATTTGTTTCTTCTCCTTAGTTTGATGAAATATTCTTCTGAGACCTATGTATCACCATGGGGTAGAGGATTTTATTACTATGGTTTATATTTTTTTAACTTTGATAATGGAAGAATGGTGGTAGGAATTTTCAGAGGAGTTTGCAGAGGAATCATGTACGAGAATGTTAGATGTTAGATGTTAGAAGCAGGAGGGAATTTAAAATTTGAAAATTTCAAAGGCATTGATAGAGGCACATTTTAATTTCCCTGATGTCCTTCACCTTAAATTTATATTAGGTAAATAAATTTTTATAGCGTGCCTCAGCTTGACACATGGCGGATATCCAATGATAGGGGATTAAAGCTAAAAAAGTAGCTTTAAAGCACTGAGGGGCTGGAAGCTGGTAATATGAGGGACATTGAGGCATCATAGAGGGGATAGGTGTAATTTTCCAACCTTGATTTACCTCACCTAAAAGGTGCATGAGGGACATCATTTTTCACTATGCACTAGGTGATGACATGTGGCATCAATCTGACAGTTTAGAATGAAGGCTTAGCAAGCACCTGGGGGTTGGAAATTCACTCTTGAAGAGGTCACATGGCTGACCGGGAGTCTCCTTATGGGTTGGGAACATTTTTTCATGTCTAATGTCCCTCACCTCAAATTTACATGAGGGAAATCAATTTTCATGGTGCGTCAAGCGATGACATGTGGCAATGATCCAACGGTGAAGGCTTTGAGCTCCCACAAGCACCTGGGGGTTGAACTAGTGATCCTAGAGGTTGCATGAGGGTCTAGAGGGCTTATGGGGGCTAGGAAAATTTTTAAACCTTTATTTCCCTTACCTTGAGGGACATGAGGGACACAAAATTACGCCAGGATCCTGGAGCTGACACATGTCCTTCCAAAATTTGACTAACTCCCGAACTCACTCCAAGAGGGCAACTTGAAATGGTGATAACTTGAGCTCCCAATGGAAATTTTTGATGAAATGTTATATGATATTTACTAGAAATGGAATTCTAAATCCATTGGTTAGGGTATCATGTCTTTATTATTCTATTTGATCCCTAAAAATTGGATGTTTGATCTAGTACTCCACCTATGCATGAGAAAAACGTCTTGCAGACGCATTGCAAAAAAGTGTTGTGAAAAACATAATTTCACTATCTTGTAGGTATTGGAATTCCCTTTATGATTATGTTTTGTTTTTCTCATAACTCCATCGAAGCTCCGAAATCACCTTCGAAATCTCAATAGTTGTTTTGGCTTGTGCACTACCTAGGCCTATGAACCCTGATTTTAGTGAAACTGTCCCAACTTCTTTGGATCCTTCCTGAATCTTCCTAAAAAATACATGATGTTCCTAGGCCTTTGATTCACCTCCATGTCTATTTCATATTTTGTTTTCCACTCCATGGGGTTTCTCTTTCCCTAGGAAGGCCGGTGATATCCCTTCCCACAACTTCCTAAAGCTTGTAATTTTCAATTAACTCCTAAAATCACCTAGGGGGATGAATGGAATTTCCTAAATCACCTAGGGGGATGAGCTAACATCAATCAGGAGGATACTAGACTGATTGGGTAGACCCAAGGTGCCTCGAAATGATAAAACATGAAAATTTTGATATAGAGGTATCATTGTCATGCTTAGAAATTGTTAGTTTCCCTGTTGCACATTGGCACGACAACAAATTACTAAGTGGGTTCATTAATAATCATAATATAAGTACTCCATACCACCCATAGGAACATGTAAGAGTAGAAGCGTTTAACAAGGTATTGGAGAAGGTCTTAATGAATATTTTTCACTACAAACTGTTGATTGGGACCTGAAGATACCGCCACTCTATGGGCATACAGACAACATACAAGAGGCTCACAAAGTATTATCCATTCAGATTAGTATATGGGTTGGAAGTTATGGTCCCAATTGAATTTATTCTTCATATTTTAAGATTTTTTGTATCATTTCGAGTGACAGAAGATGATTCCTTACATGAGAGATTGATAGAACTAGAAAAGTTGGATGAGAAGAGATTCACTAGCCACATACAATCAAACACAGGAGAAGAGAAGACAAAAATCATGGCATGACCACCACATCAAGAAGAAGCAATTTGACATAGGAGATCAGGTACTCCTTTATGACAAGTAAATATAAATATCTAGGGAAATTAAAGGTTAGATGGTTGGGGCCATATCTTATCAAAGAAATACTACCTTTAGGAGAGGTAAAATTACAAACCTTGTAGTTAAAAGAGATACCAGGACATGTGAATGGAGCAAGGTTGAAGACATATGTGACTTAGCAATATAACACAAATTTATCAAAATAAAATTAAAAATTTGAAAATACTGACCTAGTTGAAAACCATAAATTCGGCGGGTAGGTCGAGGGGTAGGATGAAGACCCATAAGGGTTTCTCTACTCTTAAGAAGAAAATTGAGGATGAAAATAATAATCTACAGAGGCAAAATACCCATGTAGTAAATTAAGATAAAAGCGCAAAGGAAGCATACCCACAAAATAAAGGAAGATAGACGGGGTTCATTTTAAGAGACCTCGAGAAATCAAAGGTGGAAAATCCATAGTGAATATCCCTAGAACCACTTTCACGCAACATACCAATTTTTTGAGGTTTGTCTACAAAATTTTTTCCTAATTTTCAAGACATGCGACAAAAATCTTATTATCGCGAGTAAGAAAGTTTATTATTATGTAACAATAACCTTATTGTTGGGAAACAATAAGTTCACTATTGCATGAAAATGAGGTTGTTTTCACTCGACAAAACCTTCTTTGGTACGCGCGTCAAGGGTGTTGTTCATCAAATGACAAAAAACTTGTCATCTCACGACAACAAACTTACTCTCACACGACTGCAAAATTAAAATATTCTATTGTGCATCTGCAGCCTCCTGTCGTGTTTCAACAACACAAAATTATCATGCGTCAACAACCTCCTATCATGTGTCAACAACTTCCTTCTGTGCGTTAATAACCTCCTTTTGTGTGTTAACAACCTATCCTCCAACTTCACGATACTTGATATGTTGGTACCTCAGTAAGCTAGTAGTAAGTTAGTAGTATACTACTTGGCAAATCACCTAGGTTTATATAGGAGATTTTTTCAAGGGGTTGGTGAAGCCGACCCCTAAAAACAAATATACTATAAATTTTAGGTGAACAAGACACTGAATTGCTCTGAAAAAATCACATTTTAAATTTTCCTAAAATGAAATATTCACCAAATTACAAATATTCGCCACTAAAAATCCCTTAAGATGGATAAAGGCATCAAAGCCACTAAATGAAGACATAATAGCATTATGTGAAACAAAGAAATAAATAAAGTCACGAGATAAAGGAGAAGAATGAAAGCGTAGTACGGAGAAGGAGAAGAAATCTCAATGCAAATAAATAAAAGAAACCGCCAAACAAAGGAGAAATTAAAACCGCCAAATGAAGAAAATCCCAAAAATCCATGCAAAAAGTAGATAACAAGCCATGTAAAAACCTTTTTCAAACTTCGTAATAAGGAAATACACACAATGAACCGAGAAAATGTGACACAAAGAACAAATCGACCCTTTACAAAAACAACAAATGTGGTAGGTGGAAAGGCAACAATATAAAATGCATTGAAGGAGAATGAACTAAGGCACAAAAAGTTCAAAACAAGATCGAGAGAAATGGGTAAAGACAAACACTAGGGCACGGCTAGGGAAAAGTATGGAGGAAAAATGGATGTCGTGATTGAGATCACATAGGAAGACCTTCCAAAGCTTAAAATTTTAAAGCACTCTGTGAAGTCCTACACAACTGACCCAAAAGATGATTTTTGCACATTCCATTGAAAGTCATGCATGGGGATCTGCAAAATTATATACACTTGTAAATTCTTGAATACAATCACATAACACTCGAAGTGGAGAGACCATTGTTGTTAGAGGAAGATTCAAATACAAAGGAACTAGTGTATAAGAAGAATTCGAAAGTGATCAAGGAATTAAAAATTGATGCTTGGAGTTAAATACCCTACTTCCTAGGGCATATTTTTTTATTTGTGCTCTATTAAGTTGTCTCCACAATCAAATGTTATACTTAGACCAACCATATCAGATCAACACAAAGGTGATGGCTAGGGTTATTGTATTATGGGACAAAGGATGCTCAACAATCTCTAATAAGAAGATAGCACTAAAAGAGATGACTTGAGCAATGGGTGCAACCAGGATGAAAGGCTAAGTACAAATAGAAGACATTTCCAATCATACATTAAGGAAAATAAACCTATCGCAGAACAAATTTGGGAACATATGGCTACTCTTGATGTAGTAACTCAGATCACATCATTGTTAGGCTGGATCAAAAGGATTAAGCAAATCATTGGTGACAAATCTAGGATATCTGAGAAAGCTGTTGAAAAATATGAAAAGGAGGTTTATTTTATCACAGATATAGATTATACATTTATTTGGCCTACAATACCATGCACACAACACATACCTCCACTACCTTATGAGGCATCGGATGAACTAGTGGCTACATCTATAGAAGTAATTCAAAGTCTTTCTGTCGATTCTACCAAAGCCAAATTTCCAAATTTTGATGAGGTAATTGAAGATACATTCAAAGAGTATAGACAAAAAATCTCCACATAATTGGACAAGACGGAATCAATCAAAGTTCTTCCTACAACATAAAAATGAAAAAAACCTCATAACAGCACAAATCCCATTACAAAAAGGCAAAAATCTTTAGCTGAGAAGGAAAAATTGAAGGAAGCCACAACCAACAAGGGAAAAGAGGAAATAGAGTCGAAGAAATAGAATACATTTCTGAATCAAAGGAAGAACAATCATACACTCCATCACCACCACATCCACAGGACCCATCAACACCATCAATTTCAGAAGAAGTGGAACTGGTAGAAGAAACATGACTTAGTCAACAAGCCTATAGCTATTATCATAAATGTCTAACTACTTGGTGGTATCTCAAACCTTTCCTAAGAATACACTGAAAGTATAGGTGGAGAATAGATGGATATAGCAGAATCCATAGTGTACTATCTAGAGAAGCATGCATTTATACTCAAAGATATAAGTCACTTGCTTACACCATCACTGGCAGAAGAAATACATGACCAAATAGAGATAGAGAAAACACATCGCTTGGCCACGCTTCAAAAAAAAACCCCACTCAAGGAAAATAAAATTTGCACTAAGAGTGTGTTACAACCCATAAAGGAAGTGGATGAGCTAATTGGCTTACTAGTGAAGCAAAAGAAGGAGAGAGAAGATCAGAAAAATAAAAACGAATCAGATGACCAGAAATAGAAGGGGAAAACAAAAGACCAAGAAATAGAAGAGATAGATAGGAAACAGAAGGATGAAGATGATAAAAAAGAAAAAAGTGGAGAAGGAGAGAAAAGTAGAAAAAGAGAGAAAAGCTGAAGGCGATTTAGAAGCTAAACAAAAACACATAGAAGAAGTAGAAAATAAAAAGAAAGAAGAAATTGAAAAGAAGTAGAAAGAATAATAAGAAACAAAGAGTAAATAAGAAGTAGAGAAGAAGAAGAAAGAAAAAGATGAATATCGAAGAAGAAAGAAGAAGTAGAAAAGAAGAATTTTTTAGAAGCAAGCATAAGAAGACAACAATAAGGAAGAAAAAAGAAGAGACATAAAAGACATTGAAAGTAGAGCAAGAATAGAAAAAGAAAGAAGAAAAAGAGAAGGAAGAAAAGGAGAAGGCAGAACAGGATAAACAAGCACTACAACTATCATCTTCTATCTTGTTCACCACACCAACACCTCATGACTCACTAGCTAGAATTAAGTAGGATCTATAGAATCGAAACAATAATATAATTCCAACTACAATAAGGAGTTGTTGAGAAAACCACGGAGGCCTTTAAATTCCACATACACAAACCAACTCTAAAAAAATATATTTGTAGTCAAGTGTTAGAGCAGAGTGCCACTCAAGACTGGATGCAAAGGTGTGTATAATTAGAGGAGGCAATGCAAAATATGCTCATTAGCATTCAAATGGATAAGCCATAGATCAAGATTGATACTACATTGTCTTTTGAATCATCTACTAAATATGCGGTATGGAAAATCCTAAAATAACACCGCATAAACTTAGAGGTAGAGAAAGAAACAATTCACAAAATTACAATAAGAGAATACCAGGAAGACACCAAGAAACCTCATGTAGTGGAGAATCAGAAAAAAATAAGTGAATTTCAAACCACGGTGAAGAAACTGGAGATAGAACTATGTAATGCCGGGATATACTATACCTATACCATTAGATGGCCAAGCATGACCAAAAAGACAAGGGAAAGATGGAAAAAATTGAACAAGACATACATAAGATGTCTACAAGAATATGACATTCTACAAGAAAAGGATGGTGCACAAAGGAGGAAATTAGTAGAACTTATGGAGAAATATCAAAACCAATAGAGGGGGCAACAAGACAAGATCTACGACATGCAAGAATGTAGCACTACATTGGATAAATATGTAACATGGATGCAGCAATAAACTACACTTGCACAAGATCGATGGAAGGAAATATAAGCACATCCCACTCCATCATAATTGGTGTCACTAATTCAAGAGAATACACAACTGTAGGAATGGATTAATTAGGTGCATTCTCATTTGACTTCATGGCTTCACTATGAAAATAATATCATTCCCCAAATTACAAATTACATACCACAAAATACACCGTAGAAGATTAAAGGTCAAGGCATCCCATAAACCCAATCAGGTGAGTCGAGAAAAGGAACTTCTCCTTATACCAAACATATAAGTTCTTGAGGAGGTTGATGCTTCTATACCTTGGCATCCCATAAATATAGTTGGAAAAGTTAAGTGAGGGAACCCTTCCCTGCACCAGACATCTAAGTCCTGGTGGTTGATGCCCATTGATCCAAATTTTAGAAAGAATTTTTGAAGGAAGGAATAAAATTCATCATCATTTGTTGTCTCGAGGACGAGACAAAGTTTAAGAGGGGGGATAATGTTGGCAGGAGTTTAGGTATAAGCTTCCAAAGTTTGGAGATAGCCACAGAAAGGTAAAGACAACCATGAAGGAGAAAGGAAGCCACGGAATGAAGTAAAATTGTGCATAAAGGAAAGAAGCCTCTCGAAGACTACCGCGAGTACATAGAGAAATCCATGTAAGACTAAGCAGATCCACATAAGACTATAAAAGCCGCGAAATCCAACTTAAAGCTACGTAAGGAAGATAAATCATGTTAAATTGTGTCAGAAGCTAACATAGGCATGAGTCAAAGGAAGTGACCTTTGAAATAGATTTTATTTTGTATATTTATTGTAATCAATGTATTATGTAAAGTGTGCATCACGAAATACATATGTGAATGCCATTTTGAGATTTTGTAAGAAAGGGAAGAATATGCATGTATTGGAAACTGATGTAATCATTATTGATAAATAAATAAAGATTGGAGTTTGGAGTAAAATTTGTTATGTGTTTTCATTTACATTTTTGTTCATAGATTAGATGTGGTGTATTTCCCACATACATCCTTAACTGTGATCGATTACTTCCTAATCCCTACAATCTTGTTGGGGTTTTAGGTCAACATCAATCTCACATATCACATGCATATAATCGTAAAAATCACTCTCTCGAGTTCAATATTGGTAACCTCATCTTAAAAGAGAATCAAAAGAATACAATTTTTAGGAACCTCTCAAAGGAAAATTCAATCCCAATTGTCTTGGTCCATACATTATCACTGACAAACTTGGTGGTGGAGTTTATCGCCTCACCAACGTTTTAGGAAAACCACTCAAAATACACTCAATACAATGCATCTTAAGAAATATTATGCCTAAACAAACACTTCAACCAATTCCTAATGACACACTCTTGTGCTTTCATTTACACTTGATTGTTGAGGGCATACTACACATGAACCCCACACACTGCACGATAGGTACTACACATTGCATCTCTTCACACATCTTACAATACATCTCACATTTTGCACACTACATCTTCATGTTCCTCTACATCATTACTATTTTGACATTTGCATATCTACACATCATACATCATCTACACATCATACTAGTATTCATCACATATGTGTCACACTTCTATTGACTATGAGTCTAGCATTTCTGTCCTACTCATCCTACACACTACATAACACACACTTCATACTATTAGGCTATCTACAAATCCTTTATTGCATTCTACACATCACGTATTTACACATTCTACACACCACATGGTCATATATCCTCATCTCATATACTATGTCTCCTCACACACGCTACACTCACTACCCTATGACACACTTTAGTTCCTCAATCCATACTCGATTACTAAGGGTTTAGAAATCAAAGGGACCTTATCCTACTCACATGATCATCATTCATCCTTTTATCATGCGACATTATTAGGTTAGTTACATATTCTTTAGGCTAAATGGTCACCTATTCCTTCACCTTGCAGTGGTATACGCTTTAGGATATATCACCACTCTCTTTATTCATCTAGTATTGATATACACTTTAGACTACATCATTACTCTCTTGATCATCTTGTCGTGATATATGATTCAACTATAAGGGTCATGCACAAATCATCTCTAGGTCGTATATCATTAATACACATACACATTCATCACAGTGCATTAGATACAACACACACTTTGATTGTTTCTCGATGACGCACTCTCATTTATGGTTCATTCTTCACTAATAAGGGGGAAAACCAAATGAACCTCATTGCATAAAAATCCATCCACTCAGGGGGCACGTGGATCCTATCATCCATCTTGCATTCCATTCCATCCATCCACATTATATTTCATATCTTGGTTTTTTTACTCTTGATTGCATCTGCTTGTATATGTTTTGCTTTATTATACATGATAGGTACGTTTCTTGTATGTCATTATCTCTACCATACACACATGTACGTTCACATATTTCTCTAGTTGTGATCATAGATACAAATATCTTACACACAACATGGATGTTTGCCTCCTACCCATCCTACAATGGTTGCTAGGGGCATCCACATATGTCTCCTACAGGTGCTATTTTTTATTTTGTACTTAGAAATTTTAATTACTTGGTTATACACATTTTTGACATACTGGTTATATTTCTAATATGCTAATGAGTGATTCATGTGCAACATTTGTTTTGTAGGATTACTTGCTTCTAAGTCTATCTATTTGTTTGTATGTTATTGTTTGTCTATTATTTTCTTTTGTATGCGGGCATTGACCTTTGTTTGGTGTGCACACTTGTTTTCTATATGTTTCCATTATGGCCTTGCATGTCTTATGACATCATGAGTGGTGTCACATGTTTACAACCCACTTTGGCAGTCTATGATTTTCTTCTTGCTTGTTTAATTTTTTCTAGCTTTTACATTGTCAATGTAGCATACACTTGTCTTTTACATGCATGCTTGTTCATACTAACACTTATTTTCTAGCCACTTGTTTGTGTGCACCTTGGTTTCTACCAAGTGCATTCCCTTCCCCTATAGGGCACAATTTATACCGTTTTTCCTCTTTTAGGGTTGCATTTTCCTATCGTGCGACGTCGCATGCACCCCAAAAGAGGGGGCATTATTTAGGGTTTTACATTCTACACAAGGCTTCTACAATGGTTCAATTCAGTTTAGTTTTCATCGTTGGCATTGTGGGTTATATAGCAAGTGGGTTCAGACCAATCTACGAACCTCGTACATAGTGGATTTTACAAGACATTTCTTATCCTTAGCATTATAGGGAGCAGATTACTGGTTAGAGGATACAATGATTTTCTCTATACACTACTTTAGGAAGTGGCATTGGATCAACCAAAAAACCGGGAAGTACAGAGATCTCTTCACACACATCTATCGGGAAGAAATTACGAGGTTGGAAAAATGTAGCTTTCTCCATACACTTGTTCGGCCGGGGTGGCGTGAGATCACCCAAAAATTCTCATTATAGGATATCCTCTCTACTCCCTTTCTTTATCATGGATCAGTGCATATGTTTATTTTACATTTTTCATTTCCATTACATACTTTTACTATATACATGTGTTTTTGACATATATAAATGTGTATTTGACTAATTGATTAGCTTCTCCTTGCAGGTCTAAGCGTATGAGAAGAAATCATTCAACAACAACAACAATGGCATTAACAAAACAAAATTTTGTGGTAGCATACACACCATAATAACATGCAGGTACATCACACACATCGGAAACTACACACACATTTTCACCCTAGGTTCACTCTCATCATGTTTTTCTCTTTTACATCTTTAGTTTCCAAGGTTCCATCATATTTTTTTCACTCCACGCTTTGTCTAGTCCTTTGGCATGTTTCCTAGATCACTCTACATGGACATTAGGTATGCATATCTATCTACTTTATGTTACCAAACATCCCGCTCATCAACATAAATTGGCGGAAAATGTAGCCAATAAGTCATGCACTTTGGGTATTATTTAGTCCTAGTGTCATAATACTATTCATATGGTTTTTGAGTGAAGAAAGTACTAATTAACCCCATCTTTTTGCCATTTGAATTTACTTTCTATCGTCACTTCCGACCTCTCACACATACATGTCCAGTCTAGTTTTGTCATTTTTGTCATTTTAGCCTTGAATAGGGCACCCGAGCCAATATTGGGGCACCCATAGGTGCCACGATCCTTTTCCAATTTATCTCCATCTTTTTGGAACTTTCTAGCCATTTGAGCATTCTATATTTTTGGTGGTCAACCTTTTCGAGGTTAATTAAAAAATTAAATCAAGAGAACCATATAAATATAAAGTTATCAGTCCATAATGAGGTACCAAGCACTAGGCACTACTATCATCACCTAAGGTTGCATTCCATCTAAGGCATCTAGAGCTCATTTACATCCATCTAGCTCCATCACAAGGGACAAGGTTGGTTCATCTGCATCATACATCATAGGAGGAAAGTTTATTCTATTCCATCCACCATTTATTACATTTCTACAACTAGTTATTTCTCACTACTTTCACAAAGTCGATGACACAAGAGCACCTAGGGCATGATTCACACACACACATAGAACTACATCAGGTCTGAGATGTAGTGTAGTGCTTAGTTAGTAAGTCCACCATTGCGGCCATTGAGGAAAGTCTAACCCCTTCATTTGCATCTTTCTTTTTTAGGGTTTTGATGTTTGGCTTGGGGTTTTTCATGTTTCTCCTTCATTGTTGATTATCAACGACATTTGGCACAGTGTAAAGAAATACGTACAATATGTAGTGAAGGTTTCACATCACCTTGTAACCCTACAAATATTGTTTTTCGATCTCCTACATAGATCAAGGATCCTAGTACTCAGACTAGGGCACCCACGGGCATCCTAATCCTCTCTTAGGTGCCACAATCCACTCAGATTGCTTAGATATGAACTTCTTGGGACTTTGGTATAGTCATTTTCTCCTCTTGTTTCTCCATCCATCCCCATGACACAGTCCAACAAGCTCTTCAAATTAGTTGATTTCTTTCTAATTCTCCTTGCACAGTAGGGTTTTACATTTCTACTTTCTGAGTTGCTTGGGTCACTTTTCCTCATTTAGTTTAGTTTTTATCTATTATTGTACTTATTAGATTAACTCTAAAATATTAATATTTTAGTTAATCAAATCTAATTCCATAAATCCTATGATGATTATTTATAACAACTAACCATCAATAGACTTGTAATGATACCTTTTATCTTAGGAATCTTCCAGAAACCATTTTAGAAGTCCAAACATCTCATTTTTATGTTCTAGAAAATTTCCTTTGATGTCTAATAAAATCACACCTTTCGTAGGTGGTGGTTTTGTGACTACTATTGAAGGTTTCGAACCCGCTACCACTACTTCCATTGGCATTTTTGTAACCTCAAAAAACATTATAAATTTTGGAGACCATAAATTTTTCATATGAACTCAAAATTGGGTTACGGTTTGTTTGAAAGTGTGTATTTTCCAAGATAAACCCAAATATGTAATCAAAACATAAATTTAATTTACATAATTTTCTTTAAGAATTTATTTGTTCTTCTCGGGACTTTGGCATGTTGTGGATCTTGTTTGATAGCCCAATGTCTCACTAAATAAATTGGTTGATCTTCATGATCCATATTTAGAGATCAATTGTATTAGAAAACAAAACATATTATGCTTTGTAGAATATTTATATTTACTAATGGTTTTGAAGTCTCACAAAGACTCAAAGAATAAGGATAGTCCCCACATTACCAAAGATTCTTTCTTTTCCTAGATGGCCTCTAAAAATGGAAAAGTTTCTTGTTATGGAGTTGTAAATCATGAAAATAAATTGAACTAAAACTACTACATGTACCATCAAATAACATTGATCATCATCATAGTAAACAAATAGTGATTAATAAAAATAGACATCCACAAAAATAATTCTATCTCATAAATGCTTAATTATGAAATAACAATGAACAAGACCTCAAATCCTATTTATATTGAAAGCTCAAGAAGAGGGATTCATTCCATAAATTGAGTAAGGAACACCTTGTCTTAAGTTAATTATATATATTTTGAATTATTTCCAAACATTTCAGTTCAATTAATTGAATTTTTTTAGATGGTATAAATGTTAATCTTGTTTGGGTCATTTTAAGCATTTTCGGTATATTTCATGTATCAATTCTATGCCAATGTGTGAATTGCGCTTACTTGATGTATCTTGTGCATTTGGATCTTAAACAATGTTGTGAACACATTCATGATCATTTTCTTAAATCATACATGTACTTATAGTTTCTTGATGAATTTTTAAGCTTTAATACATTATATTTGGGTTACTATTTAGGAATTTACTACTATTTCTACTCCTACTATTGCAATCATTGTGAGATGAGTTAGTTGTAACCCTTATAGAATATATAATCATGGATTAAAAATATCTATAATAAGTTTTAGATATTGATCTTACGAGACATGAAAATTGTTAGGCCCTAAAATATTGGCTAAGTACTAAAAATGAAAGTGCTTGTGCGCAGGACAAGTGAGAAGAAGGGTGCTCACAGGAAAGCGTGTAAGATAAAGGGGTTTAAGAAGGTTTTAAGTGAAACTAGGGCACGTAGGGGAAGTAGAACAAAATTTTAAAATAATTAGCCATATTTGGAATTCTAGAGGCACTTGAGGAAAAATGTGAAGACCCGACTAGGCATGATGAATGGATAAGGTGCCAACCTGGAACCTTAGAGGTCAAGAAAAGGATATTCCACACAGGGAATATTCCCAAAGACATCATTGCAAAGAGTGGAGGGTTTGCAAAGGGATAATCATTCACCAATGGAGGACCACATCGACACTTAGCACATGATCTGTCTAGGAAAGAAGGCATGGTGGTGGGTGTTGATCCTATAAAGAGAGATGCTTGGGCTAAAGAAAGAAGGAGACACACACAGGATAATAGAGGAGAAGATAGAAGAGGGAACTCATAAAGAATAAGAAGCAGAGTAACAATATTCTGCAATAATGTTAGGGTTTAGAGCATGTAGTGCTAAGGGTTGTAAGGGATGTCATAAACCTTTGTATGACACTAGGATTTGTAATAAGGGTTAAAATGAGAAAAGTATAGTTAGGATCTCATATGGGGAAGGACTTGCGAGAGTTAGATCCCTTTCATTTACTGTATATGGTCTGAGATGACCCTTTTGATTGTAATATGGCTACCTGAACTATGTTAAATCAATATATATTTGGGTTCAATCTATATATTTTTCTTAAGGGTGTAAACCCTCATGTCATTTGGCTTATCATGGCTTAGATCTAGTTTATTACACCTTTTACAATGTTCTTTATCTTTTTTGATGCACTAACATTATATTTGCTAGTTGTATTTTCTACCTCTTTAAATAAGTGAATGTAATCCTGCTTCTATAAATCATCCTCCATTAATGGTGGAACCTTCTCGCAAAGCTCACATAAAGGAGGGACTTTCTACCTGCGTGTGCCTCGGGTGAGAGCCCATTTCCCGTTGTGTGATAAGTTAGCATGCTTGGGGTTAGTAAAGTTATTAAGGTAAAATAAATGACTACTTATTGGTTCTATTTCCGAGACCTCTTTTTGAAGTTGTTCTGAGAATGATGTGTGAAGACAGAGTGCTTGACTTTAGATAGCGTCAAAGCATGGATTAAAATCATGAAGGATGATTTGTCTAAGATATTTAGTACTAAACATGATTTTGATTCATGTAAATGGGTGGAAGAGCATCATACTATGAGTTGTATGAGACCTTGTTACTTCCCAATGGAGATTTATGAATGGCTTACGCCATATGCATCTAGATCAAGCTGGTATAATAGACCACTCGTATATGGACCTAATATGAGTATCGAGATCTTTGCATGATGTTGATCCGACTTGGAAAAATGTTGTTGATCATTGGTGGAGTAGAGTGTTGATGAGTTACACCTTACGATTACATGATTTTGTACGTATTCTTATCCTGAGATTGCTAAGTTTGAATTCTTGGGGAGCAAGAGGATTGTTCTTGTGTCTATCAATTTAGCTATAAATATACGGAATATTACACTAAGTTTAGAAGAATTTCCCATGGTCGACTAAGCTTATTACAGAGCACTGGGTGAGGAAGCTAGGGTGGAGAAAGATGGTGGACCTTGTGGCTGAAAAAGAGAGGGAAGAGAGATGACTCAAGTATAATGAAGCTCATGAAAGGGAGTTAGATAGACAACACAAAGTTACAGGAGTGATGGATTTATGGAGGTAGATGTTGTGGGAAGGAATTGAGGTTCATGCAGAGGATGTGGAGCCTAAGCAGTATGTGCTACCCCATCTTGGAAAGTGTGGAAGAGAGACCCCTTTAGCTTCTAATGAGATCTTGTCACTTGGAGAAAGGAGAGTCGTCGACGTGCATCTGAATCCACCTAGTGACCAACCCCTAGTGCTTAGTTTTCCAAATCCAAAGATAAGTATTACTAACCTAGTTGGTATTGGTGGAAGTGACCAATCAACACCAAGGAGGTATAACTTTCATTTGGCACATCTATGGTTGCACAATCATTTCCTATGTTTGGAGGTATATTGTCTGGAATGGAATTTGGGAAAAGTATGGGTACACAAAGCTTTGGTATCACATCTAGAAGCGGCATGAGACACACATCTAGTAGTGGTGTAATATCATAGACTGTTGGCACATAGTGATTCGAGTGTGATAGTAGGGATAAAAGACATGACCACTTCAGGACCCTTTCCAGCTATGAGAGGTGGATTTGGTGGAATAGGAACTAGCGAACTTGGTGGACTGGAAGATATGGTAGATTAGGAGGGACAGTCTTTGGTGGACCTAGTCGATCCTGGTGGTAAAGACAACACTCGAAGGAAATCAAGGTTCTGGATCAGGTGGATAAGGGCCTCAACCACCTCATAAAGTATTTTTTGAAATGTCTTTGCACCTATAAAGACTACAAAGGTGTTGAGGATGCTTCACAGCATGTAAAAAATATGAGTTGCTATGGAGCGCAAAAGGGATCACTACCCTAGAACAAAAGGTAAGTCATTTTGTAACAACGTTGCAAGGACACGTGCATATTCGGTACCGAAAGTATGACCCCCACCAAATAGTGGTAGACTACAACACGATGCATAATGCCTTCTTAGCTGAATTTCATATTCTTGAATTTAAACAAAAGAGCATTAGTGCATTGAAGGAGATTTAACTAGGTATGACAGAGAGTGTGTAGGAATATGACACACATTTTAAGAATCTCTTATCAAAATTGTCTTATAATATTCATCCTTCTTAGCATTCTCAATGGTTTGTTTGAGGGTTGATGACACATTTTAGGAGAGCACTTTTGCATAAGACTTTCACAAAGCCATGTGAGGCCTTGGAGGCTTCCCTACTGTTGAGGCTATTAGAAGCATGGATACCGGTGTTATCAATTTTCTTAAAGCCCAGATTGTTGCAATGGAAAAACAACTAGAGAAGCTATCTGCAAACTTAGCGCATGAGACTCGCAGTGGCCTATGGTGCATGAATTATGAGGTAGAGAGGGCATACAATGGAAACTTTTCCTCGTAGTGGTACACTCCATAACAAGTAAACTATGAGATTTTCCATGGAGATCATGATGCAAGTAGGTAAGCTTTATTATTGTAGTACAATATCCGTAAGAATGTGTCTTTTCTACTGCAATATTTGCACCTCTACTACTAATGACACTAAGGATTGTATGTTGATTAACCGGATATATGATGTCATTGATATTGATGTGCACTAGAATGGAATTGCAAACAATTCCACAGATGATGGTCATCACAATGAAGGGCATGTGGATGGAGGAGCCCACAGAAGAAGATTTTGTGGAGGATTTTGAGGTCGAGGAAACCATGGAGGTGGAAAGAGTGAATTCCCACGTGGAACTTATTTACAACTGTGGATCTACAGAGCACTATAAGCATAAATTCCTTGATCTGTTACGATGCTCTTGGTGTGGAAAGAAGCAAAAGTATGAGGAGTGCCTAGAGTTGTTTGAACACATGATCTAGCAACACCAAAAAGATAAAGGCATTAGAATGGTAAGCGTAAATAATTACGACTTGCAATGGATTCCAAGGGTGGTTGGCGAGTCAAAATTAGAAACTGTACAGGTTACCACGTGAGCTGAGGTTGTGTGTGCCATGGAGATACCAAGGCAAAGACCATTGATTATGAGGGAAGAGGCAATGTATGGGAATTATCTAGAACCTAACCATCAGAAGGAAGTCTATCAAGAGACCATGGACGTAATCAAGAATCTTCAAGAGGAAATTCAATGTCTGAAGGATAAATCCCAAATTTTGGAGCAAAAAAAGAGCGTTGAGGCTCCACAGAAGGATATATATGATGTCAAGGAGGTATGAAAAATTTTGAGGCAAGAAAATATCATTCCTCTGTTAGGAGAATGGTTGAGGAATAAGATACCAAGTGCTAGATCGAGCATGAGAGGAAGGTTCTACATGCTAACCTCCCCCCAACATCGACTATGATAAGGAGAGTACCTTAAACATAGTTTTTGATGGATGGATCCTAAGCAACATTCTGATTGACACAGGTGTGGAATTCAATTTTCTTACCCTATATACCTAGAATCAAATGGGAATGCCCCCATTACAGCCATCTTCAAATGTGATGTATATAGCCAACAAGAAAAATGTGATGTCCATTGGTTTTTAAAGGATTTTTATCACTATCGAAGGGAAAGATTCACTTGGAACTTGAAGTCTTAGCGCTTTTGAGGAAAAAAACTTTCCAGTGTTACTTGTGCACCCTTGGTACTATAAGAATAATGTTGACTTGCATTTTAATAAGGGGTACATAAGCTTTGAGAACAAAGAGGAATGGGTTATAATTTCTTTGAAAGATGGGAAGTCAACTCCTATATTAAGCCTTTAGGAGAAGAGGACCTAGAAAAAAATTTACGTGAACACTATTTGAGACCACGAAGTTGTGCAACCAATAAAAGATGACATTATTCAGTGTGAAGATGCTCAATTTATAAGTGATACAACTAGCATGGCATGTGACAATTGGGCACATGGGAAAAATGAATTCATGGGAAGGAAGTTAAGAGGATCTCTAACAAGGTAGAAAAGGCATGCTCATTCAAGCACACGGTAGGAAATAAGTTGCCAAGTTATTACGAGGGGCCAACACCGATGTTTTCTTACAAGAAATGGAGACCCAAAGAGAGAAGTAATACCGAGAGGAGAAGGATGTTCAGCTATACCTTTCTTGTAACCACAAAGCATGTTGGTGGGTGACCCATTGTGATAGCCATCTAGAGTGGCGCGAAGTGATAATCACGTACTCTATTAGGTTTTCTGGCTCAATGCACCTACTATTATTCAAGTTTATCATGGGAAGGATCATGCCTCATTTCACGTCCAAGTGTGTCGAAGGCCTAGATGGAAGGCATGGAAGAATTGCCACCTTATTTATGGGTGCATAAGTTGTACTCCAATTTATAAGGTTGTGTGCCTATATGGTACATTCACTCGAGAGATGCGTTGTCGACGGGAAATTAGTAGGAGTTGACGGTGACCTCCTTCAAGATTTTGAATATTGGAGCACCAAGCCATTGGTGGATGAGGTGTTGCAGGTTGTTAAGCGCCTAATGATGGGAGATAGTGCCATGGTGGAGGATATAATACTGGAATTATTAGGTGAACCTATTTTAGAAGTGTGCTCACGATGATAAAACATTAGAGGAGATACAGCTTGAGCATGCATGCATGGAGAAAGAGAAAGGAAAATTGGTCTACGTGATTGATGGTGAAGAAGTGGAAAACTTGGATGTTAACCATACTATGGGTATGTGCAAAGTAACAGATAGTGTTGATGAGAAAGTGTGTGCCTACCATGAACCCCTCAAAACAAAGAAGGTTAACATTGGCTCAAAAATGGAACCTAAGGAGGCTACTATTGGGGACTATTGGTCAGAAAAGGAGGTTTCAAAGATCATTGATCTATTGTGCAAGTTTCAAGACTTATTTCCATGCGGGTACCATGAGCTTAAAGGAGTTCACCACTCCTTGGGGGAAATTAAAATGAAGCTAAAGGAAGGAGCACGCCCAATTCAAAAGAGACCTTACCAAATGAACCCAAATCTACGTGTCTAGGTAAAGGATAAGATAGACAAGATGATCACATCAGACATCATTAAGGTTGTTGAGGAATTAGAATGGATAAGCCCAATGGTTATTAGCATTAAAAAGGATGGGAGGATAAGGATCTGTGTTGATTATAGAGATTTGAATGTGGTATGTGTCATTGATCCCTTTCCCACCCCTTTCACCGAAGAAATCCTAGAGGGAGTAGTTGGGCGTGAGATCTATTCCTTCACGGATGGATTCTTAGGATATCATCAAGTTATAATTGCAAAGGAAGACCAAGAAAAGACAAATTTTTCCATTGAATGGGGAATTTTTCCTACACAGTCATGCCTTTTGGACTGAAGAACGCACCTATTGTCTTTTTGTGCATTGTGGTGCAAGGCATTTTAGGCTTTTATCCATAAGTTCCTTCATGTCTATCTTGATGATTGGATGGTATATGGATTAGTAAAGGATCATTGTGACATATTGCACTTGATGTTTGAGAGATGTCGGCACTTATGCATATCCCTCAAAATCAAGAAATGTTTCTTTGTTATTCCATTTGGAATCCTATTAGGGAATATTATATATAAGGAAGGTTTGTTGGTGGATCCTACCAACTAGAGAATAGTGCGGATTCCTTGGGCATATGTGGTATTACCATAAATTTATCAAGGGAATACGTGGTATTATCATAAATTTATCAAGGGGTATGCCAAAATCACCGCACCACTGGAGGAATTTTGAAGCACGAATGTACATTCCATTGGGGAGAGGTGTAACATATGGCATTTGATACATTGAAGAATAAGCTTATCATTGTGCCCATATTACGCTTTCCTTCTTAGGACAAGCCATTCCATGTACATGTTGATGCTTTAGGGATGGTGATTGGGGCAATCTTAGCACAACCTGGAGAAGGAATTGTTGACCACCCCTTGTGTTTTTCTAGTAGGAAGTTAACACCAGTAGAGTAGAACTATACTACTAATGAGTACAAATCATTGTCCATGATCTATACATTGTACAAATTCAAGAAGTATCTATTGGAAACATCCTTTATCTTCTACATGGACCACATGGCATTGAAGTACTTGGTAAACAAACATGTTTTACAAGGGCGCATATGTCGGTGGGTCCTGTTGTTTCAAGAGTTTGAGTTTACAGTTGTCATAAAACTAGGTAAGAGTAATTTGGGACTGAAAATTTATCAAGGATTGAATCAGGGGAGGAAACGTAGAGAATTGAGGATATAATTCTAGATGCACAATTGTTTATATTGCGGTGCATGTCCTCTGACTTGGAAGATATAGTTTTATTTCTCAATATGGGTGTGACACCGGAAGGAATGAGGACTTTGGAAAGAAAATAATTAGTGATACGCACCACACCATACGTGTTGGTGGTGGATACTTGTACAAGCTAGGACATGACAAGGTTTTACCCCAAAGTGTGTGTTAGAGCATGAACGCATTGTAATCATGGAGGAAGCACATGGTGGGATTGCAGGAGGGAACTATGCAAGAAATGAAACAATGCGCAAGATCCTTCTAGTAATGATTTGGTGGAAAAACATCTACCAAGAATTTATTGAGTTTTACAAGGCCTGTGACCATTTCCAGTGCCTTGGAAAGCTAGGAAGAAAATATGAGATGCCCTTGAGATCGATAGCTAGCGCAAAACCATTTGAGAAATGGGCAATTGATTTTGTAGGACTGATTTCACCCGCCACATGAAGGATTGGTTCATGCTATATCATTACATGCACAAATTATCTTACGAGGTGGGAATAAGTGACACCTAGATGAGATTACACAATGGCAACAACATCTAGGTTCTTATGGGAAAATATAATCAGCAGATATGGATGTCTATTGAGTTTAACAAGTGATAGGGGTACTCATTTCTTGAATGAGACAGTTAGAGTATTGTTGTTAGAATTCATGGTAGCCCACCACAAGACTACCCCTTATCACCCCCAAGCTAATGGAACTGTACGTACCCAAAATTGTAAGGCATCTGATCTTTGCGGAAGTGTAACAAGTGCCCCAATGATGATACAGGTCTCCTTAAAAGGTGTTCGGGATCCAGAAAGAGCTCTTCGGATATGCGTTAACATCTCGCATGCCCCACTTAGCCCCCGCGTGCTTTGTTTTTCCCCTTCTTTCCTCTTTCTTTGGCTTCTTGGCCTTGATGATGAAGCCGCGCGCTTCGCCCTTGAGCGCGCGCGGCGGTCCTGTGTGCGTTTTCAGAAACGCTCTTTTGAAGCGACCCGCGTGAAATATCACGACTCACCAACTTTTCTTGCCGACTTGGGCATGCATTAATGTTTTTGGTCCCCTGGAACAGTGTTTTTCCTTTGTTTATTGTTTAGGAGTTCAATTTGATTTTGGTTTTTGAGTGTTGGAATTCCTATAAATGCATGGTTTGTGCACATGCAAATGGCCACCATTTTTCATTCCAACTTTCTTATTTGTCAGTGCTGTGGTCTTTTTAGTTTGCTTAGGATTGGTAGCATAGTTTGTTGCAGGTTTGTTCCAATTTTGTGTTGCAGCTGGTAAGCCACATATCCAACTTGTGCAAGTGCAAACATTACTTTGGCCTCTGAGTTTTGCTCCAAAGTTTTCTTTTGAATTTCTTGTTACAGCAGATTTAGTTTTCCTTTGCTTAGAATTCTTAGTTTTCTCATTGAGTGCTTTGGTTAGTATTGTGTTGCAGCTGGTAAGCCACATATCCAACTTGTGCAAGTGCAAACTTTATTTGGGCCCCTCATTCTTCTTTCAAACTCACCATTTTCAGTAGCTCAGTCTTCTAGTTTTCTTAAGTTTGATAGTTTAAATCCTTTACATGCTTGGTTGCATTACTCAGCTGTTGGTAAGCCACAGATCCAACTTGTGCAAATAGTATCATTGTTTTGGAGTAGAATAGTTTAGGCAGCCATTAAAGTTGCAGGTTTTGCTCTTCATACAGACTAGTTTCAGGTTCTGGACGCTTTTGTTGCATGATTGCGGTGAGACCCCGCTAGGAATTGCATAGGCCAAGCTCGTACTCTTACGCTATCCCTCTCCTATCCGCATTCTATTATGCATGCGCATTACAGAAAGGCTGTCCATTGATCAAATATCTATTCCTATTGATGCAAGCATTCCACGCTTTCTTGGATTCACGTGAGCACAAAGAAGAAGAAGAGATCATGCGGGGACAAGAACATACACCTTTGTCGGATTCGCCCTGCATTACTGCGAAATCCAGGTTCCATCTTTCAAAGTTTTAGTTAGAACTTATCAAATAAAGTAGTCAATCACTTTATTTCAGTTATTTCCATTCTTGATATTGCCAGGGAGGTTGTGGGGATTGATAGTTTCTGAGAAACTATGATTCATTCCTCACTTCTGAGGTAGGATCGAGAATCTTGCAAATAGATTAGTTATTTCGTTGTTTAGAATAGATATACAAAATTACACAGACAAATAGCTACACTCGGCTATTTTGTTTGTTTTACGTTATTAGTTTAGTTGTCAATTCTAAATATTTTAAATAGTTGCTTTCTTATAAATTGCCAGAAAATACAAAAAAAAAGAATTATATATGCTAGAAGTGTACTTAGATTTTACTTTATTATAGTTTGTTTCATTCTTTGCTTTTGCATGACAATTACGGGACCTAGGGAGCCTAGGAATACATTTTCGAGCCAATTGTGCTGACCCAATACCGTAGTGGCAATAAGCTGACATTGACCAAAACCTTAGGATACAAGTCTTCAAACAAAAACGGACTTCAACGAGATCGAGTCACGGTTGAGAGGGTTAAACATCGAAGAGGCGACCAAGCACACACATTTTGGTCAAATCAGCCAAACTATAGGTTATCTAGAAAACATCCACATGATTTGTAGAAGGATTTGAAAGAGAACAATATTCGGGTGCGATCCTTTAGTTCCCTGACCCAGGGCCATTTGGAGATACCCTCATAGATATAGATACCGACTTAAGAATTCAAGTTCTTTAGAACACTGTAAGGTATTACGAGAAAATCACACAATTGCTTGGTTCTAAGCGTAGAGGCCGAGAAAGCATACGATTACTGGATACTAGGGGTTAGAACTTGATCTCGCGTATGACCATAACGGGACCGTAACAACCAGAGTCTACGGTTGTGATCCACAAATCCCCTGACCTAACGAATCCATAAGAGAATTAGACATAGACAACGGCCTACGTAAGTTAGTATTTCGATCTACTCGATTCCACCTATCATCATTCAATGATTATCCCTACTAGACACACTGACTAACGAAGCTAGAGAATTTTGGACTAGGCGAGAGAATCGTCCATAGAGTTGACTATATTTGCCATATGACCCTATCGGGAGAAATACGAAACCATCCGGGTCATTTTCCACGCATCCCCTGACCCATAGATCGAATCATGCCGAGCTTCGATATTGATTGGAGCCTTCGAGCAGTCATCCTCGCTGATCGATCTATCACACCAGTCCAAGTTAGAAGGGCCTTCTTTGCCTTAGATTCGCAAATACCATTAGTGCGTGTCGAAGACATTAGACTCCCCAACTAGTTTGTCTGCATATTCTACCCCCACCGGCTGTCTCGGCATGACCTCGGGAGGTCGGGTACGTGGAAGAGTCACTTGTTGATTCTCACGCTCGCCTGTTGCTTTTCCGACGTACAAAATTGGTGAACCCGACGTGAAACAAACGAAATTAGTAAAGCTGACGTAAAACTTCCTACCTTCTCGTTCGGAGTCATAAATATCACGTTTCCCTTCACAAATCACCTTCGCTCCTTCCCATTATTCTGCGGGTATTCATATACCCCCCGAATATGTCGGGATTCGATGCATATGGCAGACCCCTCCTGGGTCTTGAGGCATACTATGCCCAACAGAATAGGGAATCATCACCCTCACTCTCAATGTGGGGCGACAACTATTCAACTAATCAGTTGTCAACACAAACGCCAAGGATTAGATATAGTTCGTCCTTCCAAGCAGAGGGGTTGGAGCAACAACTCGCTCAAACACAAACAGAGCCTTCAGGCTCAAACAATATGACATTGACTGGAGAATCTGCTTCATCTCCTCAGGTGCTACTTAGACCACATATTAGCAGACAATCAGATCCATACTCAGTTCTAGATGACGAGTACTCAATACGTTATCCTAGGAATGAACAACGCTCTCAAGGCATGTATCCACCTGTAGGAATTTTGCAAATACAGCCCGAGTTCTCTCCTCAAGAAAATACCTCTATGCCATCACGTATAGAAAATACTCTCGAGAGAAACTTGGCAAGATAGCAATCAGTTCATGACAGGCTATCACATGCCTATATACTGACACCGGGATATACAACAAACGCCACGAGGCACGATATCGTGACTTCACCAAAGCGAAGTCATTTCAAGCGCTAATAGAAAAGGTTAGAGGATTAGAACTTTCCCAAGTAAATCAAAATTCGAAATTCATACAAACAGGGAGTTCCAATCCTCCGCACCATCCTAGCCAAGTAGATCTCCTCACAGGAGTAGGCACGTTAGGTATGACTCCTCAGTATTCACAACAAGTGCCAACTAGACCCACTATCGCTAGCACAGTTCCTCCTGGTCCAGTACAGAGCAATCCATTCCTGGATAGTACCCCTTCATACTTAAACATGTATTCCAAATCACCACAAGGGGATATGTACTCATCCCCCGACATGTTTACTCAAATGCAGGGATTGCCTTATGCCCCTGCCAACGCGTACGTTACGCCATATCAACAACCCGTTCCGCCACCGCCTCCTCAACAGGCACCATCAATGGTTGAGACGTATGCGATAGGGACTTATTCAGAATATTTAAAGGAGCCCTTAGATTTCGCCATAAGAAGCGTTATGCTTCCAAGGCCTCTTCCCGATTTGCCCAAATTCAAGGAGAAGGAGATCGAATGCGCATATCAAAGCTTACGCTACAACCATTCGAGAATTACTCCCATGGGATGGGGTCGTTGCTAAAATATTCCCCAAAACGCTGGAAGGCATCGCTCTCGATTGGTATTATAGAATACCTGAAGCTTCCATACATTCATTCAAACAACTCGTGTCGGAGTTCATCAAAGCCTTCGACATGAACAAACTATTGGGGCGGGGAATCGGGGAGTTCTTGCACATCAAGCAAGAACATAGCGAGTTGTCGCCCATTTCATCAAAGGTGGCGCACAGTCCTTTATTCCTCGGCAAGCGCTCCAAACATGGATCAGATGGAGCTATGTGATTTATTCCTTCATTCTCTTAGCAAAGAAGTGAAGGAAGAAGTCCAGAAGTTCCCACTAAGGACTTATGATGAAGTACTTGAGAGCGCTCTGCGAATTGATCAAGCAGCGATAGATAGTGGCCGTAAGACGTATGGAGCAAACGGGAGGTTAATCACCTCTACTCAAAATACTACAACCACCACAAGCGTCAATCAAGGACCCAAAATCCTTAACAAAAATCGTGGGGTAACAACAGATGGGGTAGCGACCAGCCCAAAAGGGTAAATGTCGTTAATACTCCGTCAAACAAACAACCAAAGAAACAACAATTTTACCCGGCGGTCAATACGGTGGATTTTAATAATCCACAACAACAACAACGGTGAAATCCCATGCGAGGCCAAGCCAAAACTCATTTGGTTACCAAAACCAAAGTCAAAACCAAAAACAACAATTCCAAAACTTTGGTCCTAATAAGCAATGAGTTTGATCGGAATTTTAGGCCACAATACACACCAAACCAACAAAAGCGGGAATTATAATCCCAATTCTTATTGTGGTTTCCATAAAATTCAGGGTCATGACACTAGAAGCGTGTCGTGACTACAACAAATTCATGCAACGCGCCAAATGAGCAAAAACAATTTTTTATGGATATGTTCCTAGCAGATCCTACGTCACCAACGGCAAGTACCTTCGCAGGGGCAGTTTCCCCTCAGAATGCCCCTCTCAAGATCTTTAATGATCCACTCCCAAATCATGATAACAATGGGTTGAAACCAACTGGAACAAACAAAGGCGCAATGACAGGAAACAACGATCACGAGGCCTCAACTTCACTAAATCCGTTAGTCGCGCCACAACTAGGAAGTCAGCCGCGACCTAAGGTAGTTGGATTAGTAGAGTTAGACTCCGAATTACCCGTTGAAGCAATTACGAGGACACGAGAGTATTTCTCTCAACCAAGTCCAAGCCATCTACCGGAAACAGATAACATCCAGCAAACCGTAGCAAAACCTATGGGTGCTTACGATCTAATTAATGATCTAACAAAAACCTTCTCGCATATTTCATTCCTTGATTTACTAAAGAATTCCCCTGCTCACAGGGCTGCTCTTTTAGAAGCGTTAGGTTTGGGTCATTTAATTAGTATCACTCCACCACCAGAAGCACAAGTAAATCATATAGACTTTGATGTTTATCCTCCGGGACAGGCGGATAGGGATGTCGAATTCATATTCGAGATAAGTAAAATGCCTACGGATGCCGAGATCGCACGCCGAGGCGATCCAGCCCTACACTTGCAAGTACAGGTTTATAATAATTATGTAAAACGGGCAATGGTTGACGATGGAGCTGCGGTTAACATAGTCCCTTTCTCTTTTCTCCAAAAATTGGGATATGGAGAAACGAACTGTTCTACTACACGAAATACCTTGAGGGGCTACGATAGCCTTAAAGCCACATCGATAGGAACCATAATACTACCGGTCACCTTGGGACCTAAAACAATCCTGACTGAGTTTTATATTATAGATCGGGAAACCAATTATAATATGATCCTCGGCCGACCATGGATACACCGCATGAAGGCAATCCCTTCCACTCTATTTCAAGAAGTAAGATTCCTGCATCTGGGAAAGGTATTTGTAGCCAAAGGTGATCCAAAGCCGTTTGACGTACACCTAGCTGATTTAAAGAAGAGACCAGGTGTACACTCAGAATTCGAACTTCCAACAAACCAACTTAACAAACCCTCTGACCCAAAGCCAGAGGAAAAGTTGATACCTACGACGGATCTTGAAACTACCAACATAGCCCAAACAATTCCAACCCCTAAAGGTAAAACTAAAGAAATAGTATCATTAGGGACTACTGCGAAGATCGTTGAGTTGATAGAACAAGATTCACCAATGTTCTTACCATTCGATTCAGTAGGCATAGGATTTTCCCTAGGTGTTGGTTCCTTGCCAGCAGAAGATCTCTATATGGTAGAAGTAGAGTGTGCAAACACAGCAGATACACCTACATCCATACTCCCGGCTAAGTATTGGACTCTCCATTTCGATGGAGCTAAATGCCGCTATGGAGCGGGGGCAGGTATAATTCTTACCTCGCCCGAGGAAAAGGTCCTCCCATTCTCTTTTAAGTTGAACTTTGAATGCACAAACAACGGCGCTGAGTACGAAGCCCTCCTCCTTGGCCTTACCTTAGCCAAAAGAATTGGTATTGATAATATCAGAGTTTTAGGAGACTCGCAATTAGTGGCAAACCAAGTTTCAGAGGTATATGAAACTAAAGCCGAACACTTGCAACTTTACAAAAACGTTGTATTAGATTTAAGCAAGGCGTTCAACTTCATATCCATTGAAGCAATTCCGCGAGAGAAAAATCTTCTCGCCGATTCAATAGCAACTTCGGCATCACGCTTCACTCCAAGCAATGAGCTAGAAGATACTCATTTCACAATATCCATTCGAAACGAACCATTGATAAAAACAATGATAAATCCTCTTTCAAGCGGAAGTGAATCTACCGTCCTAGACCATGTTGGAAATGATGCGGCTACTTTGGATTACTTAAATGCCTATGCAGCACTACATCTCTCCTATCACACGCTAGATTTATCTCTGATCCCGCATTCATCTTCCTACTTCGGAAATCCTGTAACGGATCTTCCCTCACAAAAAGAACCTAATATATACGCGGTGGAAAACGGGGATGATTTGGATTTACCCCCAGCACCGCCTGAGTTCGAAGAGGGTAACGCCTCTTTAATTGAAGAAACAATCGATGTCAATATCGGAACGGAAGATGAGCCAAGAATCTTGAAACTAGGATCTTCGTTAACCCCAGAAGAAGTGGAAATACATACTCAAGTTCTCAAAGAACATCAGAAGGCATTTGCATTTAATTACAAAGAGATGACAGGAGTCGCACCCCACATTGCGGTGCACAACCTCGTCACTAGATCAGATGCAAAGCCAATTAAACAGAAATCAAGACCCATGAAGCCCAAGGTAGCCCTTATGGTAAAAGAGGAGGTAATAAAACTCCTTCAGGTAGGATTCATCAAGCCAGTTGACTACTCCCAATGGGTATCAAACATCGTTCCCGTTCTCAAGAAGAATGGAAAGATACGCATCTGCGCATAGATTTAGGGACATTAACAAAGCATGTCCTAAGGATGACTTCCCATTGCCATCTATCGATGTCATTGTTGATGCACTGCACTGGGTTTGAGCTCTTGTCTCTCATGGATGGATTCTCGGGATACAATCAAATCAGAATATCCGAGCAAGATCAAGCTAAAACCACCTTTATAACTCCTTGGGGAACCTATTGCTACGCTGTTATGCCATTCGGTCTCAAGAACGCCGGTGCTACGTATCAGCGGGCCATGACATACATATTTCACGATCTAATTCATAAAATCATGGAATCTTACGTGGATGACTTATTGGCTAAGGCCAAAAAGCGCTGTGACCACCCTGAAGTACTCCGCATCATTCTTTCACGTCTAATAGAATACGGAGTCACGCTAAATCCAGAGAAATGCGTATTTGGTGTAACAGGAGGAAAGCTCCTAGGATACATCATATCGTCACGAGGGATCGATGTTGATCCAACCAAAATTCGGGCTGTCCTCGAAATGGTCCCGCCCTCGAGTGAATCTGGAATCAGATCATTTCTTGGAAAGCTGGGTGCAATCCGGAGGTTTATCCCGGATCTAAGCTTCGCCGTCCATCCAATCAACAATTTACTCAAGAAGGACTATAGCATTGATTGGACTGAAGATTGCAATGAAGCTTTTGATGCAGTCAAGCGTTTCCTGCTATCACCGCCTACGCTAATGCCACCTAAGTTAGATCGCCCATTAATTCTATACTCACGGGCTACCGATGTCTCGCTGGCCTGTATGTTGGCCCAAGAAGACGATGACAAGAGAGAGCGTGTGATTTATTTCATTAGCCGAACATTGCTCGACTATGAAACACGCTATACACAAGCAGAGCGAGAATGTCTTGCCATAGTCTTTGCTACTAAACGCCTAAGACACTACATGCTAAATCAAGAGACAAGGGTCATGGTAAAAACTGACCACTTACGAACCTTCCTCACACAAGGGTCCCTGTCTAAAAAGGCAGGACGCTTTATAACCTTAATGGGAGAGTTCGAATTAACTTTTGTAAACCAAAAGTCAGTTAAAGGGCAAATCATCGCAGATTGGTTAGCTGATAACCCGCTAGACGGAGGCGACTTAGTAGACTTAGACTTTCTAGATGAATGCGTGTACTACGTCGAAACCCGACCTGCTATATCTGAGTGCCCTTGGTACGCTGATATCATTAGTTATATCATGGACCATAGGTACCCAGAAGGAGCTACACCTCAACAAAGAAGACGGTTACGCATTATCGTAGCTAAATACGTCATTATAGAGCAGGTGCTCTATCGGAAAGCATTCGATGGAATGCTCTTAAGGTGTATTGACACAGAAGAGTCCAAGAAGATTCTCCATGAATCCCATAGCGGTATATGTGGAGGCCACTTCGGTGGCCATGCCACTGCTCGAAAAATACATCGAATGGGCTATTTCTGGCCCACTCTAGAACATGACGCAATAGAGTTTGTACGCAGGTGTCATAAATGTCAGGAGTTCTCTCATGAGATCCACATGCCGGAACAAGCTTTTGCAACCGATCGCTACTCGTGGCCCTTTTCTACATGGGGCCTGGACTTGATAGGGAAGTTCTCTCCCTCATCCACAGACGGCCACAATTTTATAATCACGGCCACTGAATATTTCACTAAATGGGTAGAGGCCATGCCTCTTTACGAGTATGTACACAGTTACATGTAATCGCTAAGTTCATTTTGAACCAAATCATTTGCAGGTACGGTATCCCGCAAATCATTATCTCAGATAATGGAACTTCTTTCAAGAATGAAGAAGTTCGTGAGCTATGCAACAAATTTAAAATCAGCCATCATACGGCTTCCTTGTACTATCCCCAAGCCAATGGGCAGGCTGAAGCAACGAACAAAACACTGAAAGCCATTCTCCTTAAAACAGTGAAAGAAAACAAGCGGGATTGGCATTTAAAGTTATATCCGGCCTTGTGGGCCCACCGAACCTCAATAAGAACACCAACGGGAGCAACTCCTTTCTCGCTAGTATTTGGGGCAGAAGCAGTTCTCCCACTTGAGGTCGAAATACCCATTCTCCGTATTTCGCTACAAGGGATTCTGGATGAGGATGCTTACAGAGAAGCACGTCTTTCTCAATTAGAAAGCCTGGATGAAGCTAGGTTAGATGCTGAACAACGACATAGAGTCTATGCCGACCGAATGTGCCGGCAGTATAACAAGAAAGTCTATGAACGTGACATATACGAAGGTGACCTAGTTCTGAGGTTAGACAGCCGGATCGACAAGAAGACCGGCGAAGGAAGGAAATTCCGGCCCAAATGGTTGGGCCCATACCGAGTCATGAAGGACTACGGAAATGGTGCATACCTCTTATGCACGCTAGAAGGTGAGGAGTTTGGCGAAACAGTCAATTCTCTCCACCTCAAACGTTTCTACGCGTAAGCAGCTAGCGCTGCCTATATAACTATCTACATCGCATTTTCATATAAATTAGGATCATTTTGTCCACTTGTTCTTACACAAATTGTGATCAAGGAATCTATTCTCAAAGCAATTTATTACAAACTCGTGATGTTTCTGGCATGAAGTTCTTTAATCATACTTCTCCGTCTTCGATATCATCAATCAACTCAGAATCTTTTATCTAAACAAAATCGGACATGACGAAGTCCTAACGGTAACCATACCAAGATCTGCAAGTTCGTTCTCACTTTGATTTCTTCTTAGGATAGGTGTCTTGCCTATGGTCTGTTCTAGAAGCTTCATGGTGTCACATCTATCCCATATACACATCTCTTTGGAAAATAAGCATATACTGACATTTTACTCAAATAGACAAGTCAAGAAGTGATTAAACAGAAAATTTTATTTTACACATTTCCTTGCCCCACCAACCTTCGGTGATGAGCTTGCGTCTCTTACTAGTGACGTAGGGTTGGGAAAGGATGGAAATGCCCTTACTCGCCTATGCCTTGCCCACGGTGATAAGCCCATGCTTCTTACAGGTAGCACGGGGCAAAGTGTAGGGGGTCCTCTAAACAAAGTAAATGTTGAAAGGTCATAAACAATCAATTCAAACTTTGAGTCAATAACGAATGAATCAGATATTCAAAATTCCAAAAAGAGTTAAAAATCCTAAAAACCCAGATTTTGTCTGCTATGTGGCCATCTACGGGTCTAAGTCTGGATAAACCGCAAAGCAAGTTGCATCCAAAACTATGAAGTCATTCAGGTAGAATAAACTTGTAGTTTTCATTTGGTTCCACCAAAACTTCGTCTGTCTTTCATCACTATCACTTCATCACATTTCATAACTTGCGCCCTTCTTGGCTCTTGGTGATGAGCCCTCGCATCTTACTAGTTGCGTGGAGTTAGGAGTGGGGCAAATTAATCTGTTCATCATACTGGTTGTTCTCATCACTTTGCCAAAACAAATCATGAGGTATCCAAATTGCTAAACAAAAGTTAAGATTCAAGATCACAATATATCTACAATATCATGTATCAGCATCATGAAACACAAAAAGAAAGCAAACATTTGCATCATCTGTTTTCCATTGCATACATTCTAGAAAGCATATAAAACATACATAAGTAGTATACGAATAATTTGGAAAGCAGAAAGGGAAGACCAAGTGACAAAGTTTTGATCCAAAATCGGCGCATATATATAAATAGTCAATATTTGTATACAATGCCATCATGCACTAGGCATGGTCAAAACGCTCAAAGAGCCCGTAATACACAAAAGAATCTATAACACAAAAAGGTGCATAGGAGCAGTGGCCTCTCGGCCCCTACGCGATCCCGCTGAAGGTGCGCGCCCTCGCCTAGGACTCCGGCTACGCTGGCGCTCTGAATGGACGGAGGGCTCAGGGTCTCGAGGAGCGGTCGTGGTCTCGCCATGAGAACGGCTCCTCATAAGGCGCTCGGCTGTCCTATAGCCTGCCAACTCTGTACGGAGAGTCGACACCATCTTGGCCACATGCCAAACGGGAGCGAAGACGTCGGTGTGCCTGCCAAGCTGCTGAGGGCTCCCCGGCATCTACAGATAGCTCCGCACGGGTCTTATCCATAGGGATCATCAGAGAATCAGTACATACCCTACGGATTAGATCCCGCCACTCGTCAACGGTCTCTGCAAAACAAAGAGGAAAGACGAATTAGAAATTAGGCAAGAGGCTAAAATGTACAAGATACAAATATAAGGAGAGATAGCAGTTAAAACAAGTCCTAAATCAAATTAACACTGAAAGGGAGAAAGGATAACTTACTCGGGTCACCGGGCCTCCAAGATGGGTCACTAGGGCCAGCACCCGCTGCAGATGCCGCCGCCGACTGAGGAGCTGCTCCTGTAGTTGGGGCAACATGACGCCCCGCAACGGACTCATCATCTCCACCATGGCCCCGGGAGAGTGGCTCCTCGGAAACCAGAGTCTCTCTCTCTGCGCTCTGCTCCGCCCTCTCCGCCTGCATGATATCCTGAGTATCATGCCACTCAGGATCACTCTCGTCCGTCTGCTCCTCCGACCCTCCCTCTGTGGACTCCTCAGAATCGGAGTCAATATCTATAGGGTCATCACTACTATGAGCAGGACCCGCGGTAATCCGAAGTAAAGGTGCCCGAGGCGCACCAGCTCTCCCTCTGGCCCGAACTATCCCCCTGGCTGCAATAGGAATGCGGGGGTAACCCTTGTCGACCACGGCCTCTAGGCCCCCTCAGCCTCCCGAACGATCGGTCGTAAAGGCGGGTGCTCTTTGGAGGAAGCATACCCACATATGGGAGGCCGAACTGCTGAGGAACCCTGCCAAAAGGATGTACCTCCACCCGTCCCACACGGTCAATAAGCTGCCCTGTGGTGGAGCAAGAGATCAATGTAAGAGCCTCCTCTCCCCAAATGCCGGCCATGAGCTGGTACGGTATGGCCTCCATATCTGCTGTAGTGAGGGAAGCTACTGGCTGGTGAGGTGCTCTAAGCACCGACATATCTGACCACCTGGCTGCCCTCACAGCCCCAGGATCTGCCACCTCCACGCCTCTGCCATAGGGAATGAAGCGCTCATACACCCAACTCATAACTAGAGTAGGGTGACTCAAAGACTGTCCCTGTAAACGGACCACCCTGTATAAGTCGTGATAGGTGGTCCCCAAAATGTCTGCCCCCCAGGCGTATATCCGGCCATGCCCCTCTATCTGTGCAATGATGGGGGCCCAACAGTATAACAAAGTGTCCCCTCCCTTGTCCCCGATCAGTCTCGAGGCAAGGATCCCCATGATGGCCTGTCGAAATATGGGGATGGGCAAAGAAGGAATGGATCTGACTCTCACTCCCTTCTTCGGCCCCGTGGAGATAGCTGCATCCCCCATGTAGCCTGCCCACTGTACAATCTGTGCTCTGGACCCAGCTGTCTCCAGTGTGAGTCTCCTCCCGATGATCGGGACCCCCAGGATACGGTAAACATCCTCTAGAGTAATAGTCCACTCACCGCGGACCCCTGGCAATCGGAAAGTGTTCCGATCTGCATCCCAGTAGGAGAATAAGTCACAGAGTATGTGACTAGACGGAGCAACGTGAGGCACACGCGATATCCGCAATATGCCGGCCCTCTGCAATGTGTCCTCCTCATCTGCTGAGAGGGCATCCAATACCCCGGGCAGCCAATCACACTCTCTCTCCCGGCTCCATCTAATGTACTCCTCCCTCGCCTGCATACACCCAAAAACACACAAAACAGAGCAAGTTAGTATCTAAACAATGTCAAGAGAGTCATAAAAACATACACAAATGCTAAAAAATACAAGTGAAAGTTTTTAAGTGAGGTTCTTTTGCATTCTGTGCAAAACCGCCGCCCTGGGCAGAGGGGCGGTTTTGTAAGCCTGGACGGGGCGGCGGTCTTGTAACTCTTGCCCCCACTGGCGGCGGCGGTCATGATCGAAAACCCGCGCGGGTTTTTAACCCTAAAAAGTCCAAAAAACGCAAAAATAGATCATTTTAGCTAAAAAAAGAGCCTACCCAGTAGGCGCCCCCCCTAGGTGGACCTTTTGAACCTAGCATTTTCAAAAATTTCCCCCCCATTACAAAGAATTTGCCATTTCAAATTTAAAAGGGGAAAAGCACAAAATTGAAGAAAAACCAACCTGTGATCTCGCGGGGTGGCGTTCCGCACGTGGAGGCATGATCACTATCTCGCTGTGGACGTTTTGACTCTACTCACGTGAGAAACCGTTACCGTGGGTCCCAGAGCTCAAAATCTATCAAATCAACTCGCGCAAATGAATAGGAAAATGGGCCCACTTTGATATATATATCGTTCTGTTTCGTTTTAAAATGGCTTTTTCGCAGGTTCGGAGCGCTGACGGAGGTAAGTTTCTATCCTCGCACTAATGGTACATCCTCTTCCCCTATTATTTTAGCGTTTATTTTCCAAATTATTGTATCTATCTGCACTTGAGTTCTCTTTTCATTTTGCAGGTGGCGGGAATTTTGGATGGCGTCATTTCGACACACGGACGTGTAAGGTATAACTTCTAACTCCCCATTTCGGGACTGCCATACTCGGACCCACCGTTTTATGCCTCTTCATGGCTAAAACGCTTCTCCGAGGGGGCAATATGTACGTACCCAAAATTGTAAGGTACTGTACTGCGGAACGGTGTAACAAGTGCCCCAATGATGATACAGGTCTCCTCGAAAGGTGTTCGGGATCCAGAAAGAGCTCTTCGGATATGCGTTAACATCCCGCATGCCCCGCTTAGCCCCCGCGTGCTTTGTTTTTCCCTTTCTTTCCTCTTTCTTTGGCTTCTTGGCCTTCAGTGACGAAACCGCCGCCCTTCAGGGCGGCGGTCTCGTGACCGCCGCCCTAAAGCAGGCGGCCGCCACCGCCAGAGTGGCGGTCTGTGCGCATTTTCCAGAACGCTCTTTTGACGCGACCCGCGTGAAATATCACGACTCACCAGCTTTTCTTGCCGACTTGGGCATGCATTAATGTTTTTGGTCCCCTGGAACAGTGTTTTTCCTTTGTTTATTGTTTAGGAGTTCAATTTGATTTTGGTTTTTGAGTGTTGGAATTCCTATAAATGCATGGTTTGTGCACATGCAAATGGCCACCATTTTCATTCCAACTTTCTTATTTTTCAGTGCTGTGGTCTTTTTAGTTTGCTTAGGATTGGTAGCATAGTTTGTTGCAGGTTTGTTTCAGTTTTGTGTTGCAGCTGGTAAGCCACATATCCAACTTGTGCAAGTGCAAACATTACTTTGGCCTCTGAGTTTTGCTCCAAAGTTTGCTTTTGAATTTCTTGTTACAGCAGATTTAGTTTTCCTTTGCTTAGAATTCTTAGTTTTCTCATTGAGTGCTTTGGTTAGTATTGTGTGTTATTGGTAAGCCACATATCCAACTTGTGCAAGTGCAAACTTTATTTGGGCCCCTCATTCTTGTTTCAAACTCACCATTTTCAGTAGTTCAGTCTTCTAGTTTGCTTAAGTTTGATAGTTTAAATCCTTTACATGCTTGGTTGCATTACTCAGCTGTTGGTAAGCCACAGATCCAACTTGTGCAAAGCTTGATATCATTGTTTTTGGAGTAGAATAGTTTAGGCAGCCATTAAAGTTGCGAGGTTTTGCTCTTCATACGAGACTAGTTTCGGAGTTACGGGCGCTTTTGTTGCATGATTTGCGGTAGACCCCGCTAGGAATTGCATAGGCCAAGCTCGTACTCTTGCGCTATCCCTCTCTATCCGAATTCTATTATATCGCATTAGAAGGCTGTCCATTGATCCAAATATCTATTCTGTTGATGCGAAGCATTCCACGCTTTTACGGATTCACGTGAGCACAAAGAGCGAAGAGATCATGCGAGGGGACAAGAACATACACCTTTGTCGGATTCGCCCAGCATTCTGCGAAATCCAGGTTCCATCTTTCAAAGTTTTAGTTAGAACTTATCAAATAAAGTAGTTAATCGCTTTATTTCAGTTATTTCCATTCTTGATATTGCCAGGGAGGTTGTGGGGATTGATAGTTTCTGAGAAACTATGATTCATTCCTCACTTCTGAGGTAGGATCGAGAATCTTGCAAATAGATTAGTTATTTCGTTGTTTAGAATAGATATACAAAATTGCACAGACAAATAGCTACACTCGGCTATTTTGTTTGTTTTACGTTATTAGTTTAGTTGTCAATTCTAAATATTTTAAATAGCTGCTTTCTTATAAATTGCCAGAAAATACAAAAAAAAGAATTATATATGCTAGAAGTGTACTTAGATTTTACTTTATTATAGTTTGTTTCATTACTGCTTTTGCATGACAATTACGGGACCTAGGGAGCCCAGGGAATACATTTTCGAGCCAATTGTGCCCCAACCCAATACCGTAGTGGCAATAAGCGGACATTGACCAAAACCTTAGGATACAAGTCTTCCAACAACAACGAGACTTCAACGAGATCGAGTCACGGTTGAGAGGGTTAAACATCGAAGAGCGACCAAGCACACACATTTTGGTCAAATCAGCCAAACTATAGGTTATCTAGAAAACATCGCATGTATTTGTAGAAGGATTTGAAAGAGAACAAATATTCGGGTGCGATCCTTTAGTTCCATGACCGAGACATTTGGAGATACCCTCATAGATATAGATACCGATTTAAGAATTCAAGTTCTTTAGAACACTATAAGGTATTACGAGAAAATCGCACAATTGCTTGGTTCTAAACGTAGAGGCCGAGAAAGCATACGATTCTTTGGATCTATGGGTTAGAACTTGATCTCGCGTATGACCATAACGAGGACCGCATGACAAGAGTCTACGGTTGTGATCCAAAATCCTGACCTAACGAATCCATAAGAGAATTAGACATAGACTTTGGCCTACATAAGTTAGTATTTGAGTCTACTCGATTCCACCTATCATCATTCATGATTATCCCTACTAGACACAATGACTAACGAAGCTAGAGAATTTTGGACTAGGCAAGAGAATCATCCATAGAGTTGACTATATTCACCATATGACCCTATCGGGAGAAATACATGAAACCATCCGGGTCATTTTCCACGCATCCCCTGACCCATAGATCGAATCACGCGAGAGCTCGATATTGATTGGAGCCTTGTCATCCTCGCTGATCGAGTCATCCTCAGAAGGGCCTTCTTTGATCGATCATTATGCGTGTCGAAGACATTAGACTCCCAGTTAGAAGGGCCTTCTTTGCCGACCTAGAGGTCGGGTCGTGGAAGAAATGACGCATTAGTGCGTACGGGAACCCTTTGAGGCATTTAACAAGATCTTGAGTCACAGACAATATTTGTGATTGGGAAGGAACTGGGATGATTAATAATTTGCTATGTTATGGTCATCTAGGCTACTTATAAAAAGGCTGAATAAGGCCACACCATTGGTGATTCAGTAGTATTATCCATTGAATTCATGTCACCATCGCTTATAGCACACACATGAGGATTAGGTGAATAAGCACGTGGAAGGATTGATAAGTTAATACAGTTAGATGAGATGTGGGCCATTTATCGCTGGAGTCGAAGACAGAAAAATTCAAGCAGAAGGCATGGCATGATAGACACATCAAGAACAAAAATTTTGAGTTTTGGTAAATGGTTATGTTATATGATTCCAAGTTTTTGCGCCACCTTGGGAAATTAAAAATCCATTGGATGGGCCCATTCATTGTATCTTATATACTTGATTGGTGCTTATCGATTCAAGCATTAGATGGGACATAATTACCATGCCATTTCAATAGGAGTAGGCTAAAGCCCTACTATAAATAATTCTTCCTTGTGTTTGTAAATAAGGTAGTATTTCCATTTATCCTAGGATTTCCTTTAATTCATTTTTCTTTCTTTGTGTTTCCCTTTCTCGTTGCTTTTTCCCTTTATTTTTGTTTTTGTGTGCGCATTGTGCATTGGTAGCCACTTATTATTTTCAAAAGTTTTCTATGTGTAGAGGACCACACATCCATTTTTTTGTGGGGTGGAGTGATGTGACAAGTACTAGAAGTTTGGTAGAGAATATGTGCTTTGATGGCAGGGTTGAAGGATCAAAAGTGCATAGTTTGGAAGAGCGCATAGAGAAGGTGAACATAAGGATTTTGGTGTCAAGAAGGCTTTACAAAAACCACGTACAAGGGTGAGAATCTCAAGAACAATATGAGGTAGGTGATGTCAAAAATCAGTGTAAAGACAAAAGAAGTGCCTTTGGCAGTGCAAATGCATGCGTAAGGATCTTGGTCAGAATGGGGTTCTGAGCACCAAAAGGTTGTAGAGGTTTTTCACACAGGATTGGGCATATGAGGTAAAATCACTTGAATGTTGGATTTAGAAGAAAAAGGTTCCTTTATTATAAAGGTACATTGGTAGGTGACATGGCATTTAATGCGGAAAAAGGTAACAAAAACTATAAGTAAAAGGTCGGGTACATTATTTTTACCTTGAAATTATGATATTGAAGAGCTCTTGTGAACTAGGGCATCCTTGAAGAAAAGTTATGTGAAAAAGGGTTGTGAAGATCTAAGTGCATAACTAGTTTGATTAGCGAACCAGAGTGGAAAAGAGTACACATGCATGAGGGAGAGGGTCGTAGAAGTTTTTGAATCTCGCAAGTGAATACGTCATCTTGTGTAAAGAAGAGTTTTCTAGGTTAGGGTTCTACAGCTAGGGCACATGATTGAAGGGATTTTCATAAAAGGGTAAAGCCATAGAATTGAGCAGAGCCAAGATCAAAAGGAAGAAAGAAATTTTAGTGACTTGAAAGAGAAATGACACCAAGGAAAGAAGCAACTGTTTCACCAAAGAAGGACAAGGGAAAAGGGAAACAAGTTGTTTCCACCAGTTTCACAAAGAATGGTACATAGAGATGTAATATCCAAACAACGTGTTTATTGGAAAAGAATGGGTGTCACATGTTATAAATATGGTCGTAAGTGACTTTAACCATTGGATGAGCACCACGGAGAATGAGATAGTATTGAAACTAGTTTACCCTACAGAAAAAAGGACACTAGATGGAATGCTTATCTACGATGATGAGGTAACGGTGAAGATGGAGAAGGCTAGATTATTGAAACTCTATTAGTTTCCCTATTTCGGAAATTTTGAGTGACTGTACTAAAGTGGTTAATTTCACGCATACATGAAGATTATTTCTACTTCGTAGGACGTAGGATGTGGATAACTCCCCAACTGATCTCTAAATTTATTAGTCTTACCTGCGAGGGAGAATCATTTGATGATGACTTGGATGATAAGGATGCCATTAAGAAGACTATTGAATCCTATGACTACAAGAAGGGGTCGTGATACTTTGACATCTTTGTGATTTCTGACCCTGTAATGAGGATGACTACACGTTTGGTCACAAAACTAAATGGGCAGGAGAGATAGACACAGATCAAAAAGGCTTGGTTAAATGTTTTCCGAATATCTTGGAGGGGACCATCTATAACCTCTCGGCATTCATAGTAGAATAAATCATCAGTGCCACGTGTGATGGAGAAAATATCATGTTTGGTAATGTCCTCTTTACCATTGTCTTCTCGAGAGATTGGTAAATTTTTATGGGAGTACCCAAATGAGAACCCCTCCCCTGCCAAAATATTTGAGAAGTAAACTTACGACACTATGATGACCGCCCACAAGGTGTGCCTAGAAAAATGGTATAAGCGGATCTATTACACATTCAGCGTAGAGTGGAGGATACCTAAGTAATTACCTATTTTACAGCAAGGTGAAGTTGAATTCACCATATATCATCATTTTTCATTGGCAAGTTTACTCTAGCAGATGGTGCCAAGGGTCCCTAGTGAAAATTTCCATTTTCCTTCATAGCACAATACTTCTAGGATGGAGTCAATAGATTCAAAGAGGCAAAGAAACTAAGGTTTGACCTCAGCATGGTAGACCAGGATTACCGTGAGCTACACAGACATTGATATATCTGAAGAAGCGTGCCTATGTGGAGAATTATGTCTCCCACGACGTACATATGGTGAAGCCAATAAAATTTTCTATTACTGGGAGGACTGCAACAAGGGTATAACTACACATAAGGTCGAAGTATGAGAAGGGCGCTTACATTGAAAATGATGTCTATATCCAAGAATATCCCACCATAAGGAAGAAGGACGTGCTGAGGAAAAGGGAGAGAGAGGAGGCCCTTAAGTACAAGGCACCAAGTCATAGACATCGCAATATGTAGGCCTGCAGGAATCGGTCACAAGGCCAAGCACCTATGCATGGAGGAAGAAGTCCCCCATAGAAGAGAAAGAGAAGACACCTGAGGAAGAGGTGCAGAGCAAGAGAAGCCCCCTGAAAAAGAAGAGTCACTAGAAAGAGAGGATTCACCTAGAGAGGAAGAAAAAGAAGAGTCTCCTATATTGGAATCACCAATTAGGAAGAAACAAAGGGTAATAGAAAAGGTGGACTCGAGAAGAAATAGAGATCATGGAGGCCGAAAAGGGCGACGAGGATGATGAAGAGCACGGTGAGGCTCAGGACCATCTTGTGTATGATGTACACGAGTCAGAGGAGGAGGGAAATGAAGAGAAGGATGAGGATGAAGGAGGTGCTCGGTAAGGGGGAAAGTGAGGAGGTCAACATGAAGGATCAAAGGACTCCAAGCCTGACCAAGGAGCAGATAGAGGATTCGTAGAAAGGGAGGTAGCAGGCATCATAAAATACTTGGTGGATCAAGAGGTGGAGTGTAGCACCGAAGAAGTTCTCAAGGAGACAGAGGGAAGCAAGAGCATAGAAAAGGAGTATAGAAGCATGGGTGGAGATCCCAACTTAGCGGTAAGCTTCCTAAAGGCATCGTACATAGGAGGGAAGGGCATGGTAATGGCACAAGGACAAGGGATGACCTACATTGATGATCCAAATAAGGTACTACGTGCGTGTTTCCAAAGTACTATGCCTTCAAACCAACTCCTTGCATGGTCTTCTTTTGATGAAGATGGTGTGTACCCATGCACAAGAAAGATGTTGTCTTGGGATTTTGAGTCCCACATTAATGAACCCCAATTCGAGGTCAAATATGAGGCGTTGATGAATATACCGAGATACCAAGGATTAAACCCTCTGGTGAAAGCTCAACAACTATCAGATGAGCAAGTTTGTAACACACTCAACAAGGTATCGGTGGAGGTTAAGGTGAGGCTCTTCGGGAGGAATGATAGAGTAAGGGTCTGGAAGAAGATATTGAAAATAAAAATGAAGAGATCATTGAAAAGGAAAAGGAGCTAAAGCAGGAGGAGATGATCAATACAATTAAGGTGTGAATTAAGGGAGGAAAAGGTAAAGGTGTGAGATATCCATAAGAATATAGAGACTATTTCAGACTCCATAATCTTGAAGCACCTAGACCTGGCCCCACCTGAGTAAAAATATGAGTCAACCATACAATTCTTGGAAGACTTGACCCGCATCCTCACCATGGAGAGGTTATTACTCACATTGGAACCAACAGAAGACGCATTCACACACCAGAAGGAGGAAGAAAAATGAAGACCAGGGAAGCAGTTACTCGGTATTCTAAGCTCCTTGCTAACATTATGAAAACCACCGCGTAAATGGTTGAGGCTATTTATGATAATTTCATTGACAGAGATAGGGTAACAAGCATACTATTTTCTACACATGATGCGGATCGAAGGAGTTTCAAGAAAAGATCAAAGGAAATAGGGCGGAGCGGGATAAGATCCTAGCTGAAGTGGAGAAAAAGTTGTAATTATTCGAGACCTTGCGGGGTTCAATTAATAATTGACTTAAGGAACTATATCCCCAAGTCACCCATGAGAATGGACATGCTAGACGATCTTAGTAAGCAAACTAGAAGGAATTATAGACACATTGAATGCTAAGAGTGATGTATTGAGTTTTGATGAGGTAAGCACTCTAGTGGGTGACCTACTTTAGAAATCGTAGAGTGAGGTGGATGCCTAGGAAAATATTGAAGCAATAGTCAAGAAAGAATGCCCACTCCTCCTACAGCAGTAGCAGATTATTCCATTCTTTCATTATTTATTCAAATTTTCCCTGTCCAAGGAAAAATGTTTCTGAGGAAGGAGAACACGCTTAGTGTGGGGTGATTTTGGGCCTGAAATATTAGCTAAGTACCAAAGGGCGTACATGCGGGGTGGTGAGAAGACAGGCGCTCAGGGGAAAATGCGCAGGATAAAGAGGTTTAAGAAGGGTTTAATTGAAACCAGGGTGCGCGCGGGAAGCAGAACATGAGTTTAAAAGACTTAGCCATATTTGGCATTCTAGAGGCACTTGAGGAAAAACATGAAGACCCAACTAGGCATGATGAATGGATAAGGTCTTTGGCCTAGAATCTTGGAGGTCAAGAAAAGGATATTCCATGCAGGGAATATTCCTAGAAGACATCATTGCAGAGAGTGGAGGGTTTGTAAAGGGATAAGCATTCACCAATGGAGGACCACATCGACACTTGGCATGTGATCTTATCCTTAGGAGAGAAGGCATGGCGGTGGGTGTTGATCCTATAAAGAGATATGCTTGGGATAAAGATAGTAGGAGACACAGAGAGGATAATAGAGGAGAAGATAGAAGAGGGAACACATAAAGAATAAGAAACGAGTAACAATGTGTTGTAGTAATGCTAGGGTTTAGAGCACGTAGTGCTAAGGGTTGTAAGGGATGCCATAAACCTCTGTATGGCACTAGGATCTGTAATAAGGGTTAAAATGGGAAAAGTATAGTTAGGATCTCATATGGGGAAGGACTTGCGAGAGTTAGGTCCTTGTCATTTATTGTATATGGTCTGAGATGACCCTTTTGACTGTAATGTGGCTACCTAAACTATGTTAAATCAATATATCTTTGGGTTCAATATGTATATTTTTCTTAAGGGTGTAAACCCTCGTGTCATTTGACTTATCATGGCTTAGATCTAGTTTATTATGCTTCTTGCAATGTTCTTTAGCTTTTGTGATGCACTAATGTTAGATCTGCTAGTTGCATTTTCTACCTCTTTAAATAAGTGAATGTACTCCTACTTCTGTAAATCATCCTCCATTAATGGCGAAACCTTCTCACAAAGCTCACATAAAGGAGGGCTCAGCGCCACGCATGCCTACAGTGAGCGCCCAACGCCTATTGGGTGATAGGCTTGTGCTTGGGGTTAGTAAAGTTATTAAGGGTAAATAAATGACTACGAAAGTCTTTCTTCATTATATTTAGGAAACCTCTTCATTTCTTAATCAAATATGCTCATGAAATATAAACACTCCAACATTCATTACAACAAATATACACAAAAGCACTATATGCAAACTCTCTACATCAATGTCATACATATGCTTTGAAGCAAATATAGCTCTACAAACATTGTATTCTCGGGGACTAGCCACTACTTCACGAACTTAATAAATATGAATTGTTCTAATTTACTTATTGTTTACTTGTCTATCTAAATATCAATCTTAATGCCTCAAGTATTACTACTATCTCCTTAGGTATCACTACAATACCGGATATTTTTCTTGTGGTCATTTTTCAACCATTTGTGGGATTGTTAGTCTCTTTTTCAAACAAGTGCTCCTATTTTGAATATCTCAATTCAAACTGATAGTACTGTTATTATGCAATAATTTTATGCAAAAAAATATACAAAATTATTAACCATGTTTGAGGATTATAATTGCGCATTGTGTTAGAAATATCTAATCTTGTTCTAGATAAATTTTAAATTTATGGAATTCAAATTTATGTAAAAGATATTCACATTTATTGTGAATAATAACTCCTCAAAATATCAAAAGATATTGTATATAATATCTAGAAAATATCAAGAGATATTATATATATTTAGAAATATCTGGGAATATCTATAAAATATCCAAAAGATCAATAATATCTAATATAAGATATTATGAGATATTTTCTAAGGTAGAAGGTTGGAAAACTTCTATAAATAAGAGGTTTCATTTTGTAATACAAAAAGAAAGAAAAGCAAGAGAAGGCAATCTTTGAAGTGATCTAGAGTATTTTTAATACAAAGCCTTGTTTTTATATTTCTCTTGTGAGTTTGTGTGTGTTCATAATATTGTTTCTATTTACATCACACACCCTCTAGATTAGGAGTTAGATATAATTCCTTCAAATTGGTATCAGAGCTAGGTTGAGCTTAAGCTATAAGTTTTTATTTCACTCTATTAGTCTAGTTCAAAATGGCGGGTATGAGTAGCAATCTCACTCAATCCCAAATCCCCATATTCAATGGGAAGAACTACGATTATTGGAGTATAAAAATGAGGACCTTATTTTGTTCACTAGATGTGTGGGAGCTAGTTGAGAATGGGTTTCTAGAACCTGTAGATTTTCAAGCATTTCAAGCACTATCACAAGAAGATAAGGATTTTTGAAGGAGAACAAGCAGAAGGATGCAAAATTCTTGTTTCAAATTCAACAAGCAATGGACGAGTCCATATTTCCGTGTGTTGCAGCAACAACTAGATCAAAGCAAGCATGGGAAAGTCTTCAAACAAATTATCAAGGTACTAGTAAAGTAAAAGTTGCAAAATTACAAAATCTTAGAAGAGATTTTGAGAATATTTGCATGAAAGACTTAGATTCAGTAGATTTATTTTTCACCCACATGATGAGTGTAGTAAATCAAATTAGGTCTCATGGTGAAACTTTAGAGGATCAAAGGATTGTAGAGAAAATACTCAGAATTCTTCCTAGAAGTTTGATGTGATTGTTGTTGCAATAGAAGAATAAAAAAATTTAACCCAAATGTTTGTAGATGAATTAATGGGATATTTAATATCCCATGAGAAAATATTGAATAGATTAGGTAGCTCATCTCTTGAGCAATCCTTCAAATCACAAGTTTCAATTGGCGGTAATAGAGCAAGAGGAAGATCGAGCTTCAACAGAGGTAGAGGAAGAGATTTCCAAAGAGGATCTGGAAGAACAAACACATCTTATGAAGGAGGAAGAACAAATTCAAATTTCTACACTACAAGTGCTAGAGGCTGAGGAAACAACCAGAATCATACTTATGGTCAAAGGTATGACAAGTCACATGTTCAATTCCATTATTGTAAAAGGTATGGACACTATGTCAATGAATGTTAGAAGAAACAATTTGATATGAGTAGACAAAATGCACATTTTTCTAAAGAAAATCAGTCTAAAAGTTATAACAATGGTTTAATGTTTATTACATGCAATGTTTCTCAAGAAAGTAAAAAGGATATTTGGTTTCTAGATAGTGGATGTAGTAATCATATGACTAGATGTAAGGATATGTTTGCAAACATAGATGAGTCAGTTACATCTGAAGTTAAGTTAGGAAATGATAATAAAGTTGCAGTAATGGGAAAATGAACCATAAATATTGAAAAAAGAAAGGTGAGAACAAACACATTCCAGATGTGTATTATGTTCCTAGTTTGAAATATAATCTAATGAGTATTGGGCAAGATAGTGTAGAAGGGATATAAAGTCTAGTTTGAAGATGATGCATGTGGTATTCTAGATAGAAATCTAAGTAAAAATTGATTGCAAAGGTTGAGATGACAAGAAACAAAATATTTCCATTACGAATCCAACATGATTTGTCATCTAAAGATATTTCTTCACTAACATTTAAAATTTATTTAAAAGATCCGAATTGGTTGTGGCATTTGAGATTTGGACACTTAAGTTTTGGTGGTTTAGATTTATTGCAAAAGAAGCATATGGCGAAGGTTTTTCCTTTGATAGAGAAACCAAACAATCCTTGTGAAATTTGTATTCTAGGGAAGCAACGCAGAGAAAATTTTCTTGTTAGAAAGTCATATAGAGCTAGATCTCTTCTTGAGATTGTCCATTCATATTTATGTGGACCTATGCAAACACCATCAATTGGAGGGAGCATGTTTTTTCTGAATTTTATAGATGATTTGAGTAGAAAAATTTGGGTTTATTTCTTGAAACATAAGTCGAAGCTTTTAGTGTGTTCAAAGAGTTTAAGGCCATGGTTGAAAAGCAGAGTGGTTATTCTATAAAGGTTTTAAGATCAGATAGAGGAGGAGAGTATGTTTCAAATGAGTTTTTAAATTTTTATAAATTTCATGGGATTAAGAAGCAATTTACAACAAGGTACACACCTCAACAGAATGGTGTAGCAGAAAGAAATAATAGAACAATTATGGAAATGGAAAGAAGTATGTTGAAAGCTAAAAATTTACCAAATGAGTATTGGGCTTAAGTAGTAGCTTGTATGATTTACATCTTGAACCGATGTCGAACAAAAATTGTGAAGGATAAAGTTCCTCAAAAAGCATGGAGTGGAAAGAAACACAATGTATCACATTTAAGAGTTTTTGGATGTGTAGCTTATGCACATATTCCAAATAAGAGGAGAAAGAAATTGGATGATAAAGGAGAAAGATGTATTTTTGTAGGTTACAGTGAGCAATCAAAAGCCTATAAATTATTCAACCCCATCACAAAGAATTCTATTATTAGTAGAGATGTTGAGTTCATTGAAGAACAAGCATGGGATGGAAGTATTGATAAGTTAACAACTATCACTATAGGAATAACTCATCATGAGAATGATTTTGATGAAAATATCACACAAAATGTTCATCTAGCACCTCAAGGGATCGGTGCAGTGACATCTTCTTCAAATAGCACTCTAGTTTCAAAAAGCATCACAAGAGGTATCTCAAGTGGATTTTCATCCCCTCAGAAAATTTACATCCTCATGAAACATCAGAGCATGAAAGCAATTCTTTAAATTCAAAGTCTCATAAGCGGTGACATATTAGATCCAACATTGGAAACACAAAGGTCTCACTATAGGGACACCCCAGGGAAGACAAGAAGCTTAAGGGATATTTATGAACAAAATCAAGGTGATGAGAATGTTAGCATAATTTAGCATAGGCATATTTATTGCATTGTCTTTTATTTAATAATGTGCAACATGTGCACTCTAGTCTAGTAACTTGCATTCAATATTGTTATGTTGGATAACATTCAATATTGGTATTAGTAGTAATTACATGTGCATGTGATATGGGTCTTATCATCTCGTTTACGGTGCCTAATAGGGTGTCATGTCTATCCATGATGAGGCTGTCTAATATCTATAAATATTACAACTCTTGCATTGTTATGTAATCTAATTTCATGATCAATAATATTTGTGAGGCTTTTGTCCCTCTTTGGTCATTGCAATCTTATTCTATTCTATCATTTGGTATCATAGCTATACCATTATTATTAGAGAATGTTGATTTATATTCTGATTTAGCATTATTTTCTCATGATGAATTGGTATAAGTCGGATCATTTTTCTAAGAAACAAATCAGATCTATTTGGTAAATTGGTGAGATCTCAAAAACCAAGATTCTGATTCTTTTGAAATTTTTTGGGTTTCAAAAAAACTATTGTATGATGTTTTTGTCAAAATTTTAGAAAAACCCAGATCACAATTTGTGAGAAAAGGTGAAAACAATATTAAGATTGTTTGTTTGGATCTTAGGAACAAACAGTCAAGCGGTTCAATTCCCACTCTCTCCATATTTATTATTAAATTATTTTTTTGGAAAATTTGGAGAAATTACTAAATTTTGGGAGATTTCCAAATTTAGAAGCTCACCAAAAACATTTAGAGCCACCGCTAAATTTAGCAGAAAAAACACCTATTGGGGGGTAAAAAATATTTTTGGCCTAAATTGTGTATTTTGTGATTCTGGACCCTTTTTTGTAAAGAGGGGGACACAAAAAAATTCATTTTGATGTACTTTTGGAGCATTTTGTACTAATCTTGGTGCATAAAGTGCAAAAAAAAAAAGAAGTGTAAATTTTTATTTTATGTTTGGTTCTATCACACGAGATCTTTGATCTCATAGCAGCGTTCGGTATATATGGTGCCTCTGGGAAGCGCTTACGGGTGATGCCGTCGTGACTACTACTACACTTAATGCCTAACACAACTACCTAAATGTCGTCTAGGCATCGACCCTATAAAATCGATGGGGAGTAATAAGGACACAATACACACACATTTGAGCCCTCCCATCCGTTTGTGCTTGCACAAACCCCTCTCCATACTATCTACGTACCACGTACTAAATTATTTCACATGCGTTAACACCTCTTTCCGTAATAATGGGTATATCGAAAGGGTGATCTTCTTCTACGTATCGATGGGTATATCAGAAGGGAGCATATATACAAAGGTTTGGTATATCGGCATGACGGTATATGAGAGGGAGACCATAAACACGGAGTGATAAGAGCCTTACCCTTTGTCGAGAAATTAAGAGTTTTAGAAATTCAGATTGCGAGAAATGGGTGCACAAGCACCAAAGTTCTTCTTTCAGATTCACAACTACTTAGAGGAGACAACTATATTGCATGGAAACCAAAGATCAAGATGTTACTTGATTTTGAAGACCTATGGACGAGTTGTAGATGGAACAATAACAAGATCACTTGATGATGGAAGACAAAAAGTTCAATTTACAGGCCAATCAAAAGTCCAAGTTGATCATCTTTTTGGCGTAATGGATGATGTGAAACCCCACATTAGAGATTCCACATCGGCCAAGGATGCATGAGATAAGTTGAGCATAGTCTATGAGGAAAAGAACAAGAATGTCATCCTCAACCTACTATCACTGTTGCATACTCTCAAGTTCAAGCACAATGAGAAGGTTGAAGTTTTTTTGAGACAAGTTGCTACTTTGAGGGCATCTCTATTGGCATTGGGAAAAGAGATAAGTGATGAAGACCTCATACCAATTATGTTGCGAGCACTTCCTCCTTCCTACATAATCTTTGTGACAACTATCAATATGAGTGAACACACAGTCACCTTTGAGAAGTTGGTCAATCTACTCCAACAAGAAGAGGTAATGAACAACAAAGATCATGAAGATGAGCAAGCACTATCTTCTAATCATAAATGAAAGGGGAAATTTCAGTCCAATAACAAGAAGTCCCAACACAATCAAAGTCAAAAAAGGTATCAAAGTCAACGAGACAACACCAAGAAGTGTCCCATTTGCAATAAAGTGGGACATGACATCAAAGATTATTGGTACAATTCCTACAAAAGGGTTCATCAAGCAATTCAAAACCCAACAACCAATAGGGTAAAACAATTCAAATCAAGGGAAGTCCAACAAAAACAACAATCAAGGGCAGAAAAATGGTAATTGGAAAAGAAAACCCAAACAACAAGGGTACATTGTTGAACATGAGGATGATTCAGATGAAGGACACCACATGTATTCTGCTCAATTTGATGAAGAAACCAAGTCCACACAATATATCTGGTATGTTGACTTAGGTGTAACTCGACACATGACTAGACGTAAGGATTGGTTCTACACACTACATGACTCACCTAACAAGAACCATGTGTCATTAGGTGATGACTCATCGTATAATGTCAAGGGGATTGGAAACATTTCACTACCTCTTGCAAAGCATAACTGCAAAATCACAGATGTATTGTATGTACTTGGGTTGACAAAGAATTTTCTATTAGTTAGTCAACTCCTTGATCATAACTTGAAGTTGGATTTTGTGATAATAATGGAGAAAAAGTGTGCTTGATAAGAGATAAGTAACAAGGTTCAAATATTGTAGCAAAAGCCTCCAATGTGGGACGTATGTTCCAACTTGATTTTGTCCACAAGGATGATCAAGCTCTAGTGGCTAAAGACACACAATTTACAGAACTATAGCATCATGAATATGGTCACATAAGTTTTGGCTATCTCCAAACACTTCAAAAGGGCAACATGGCGAAAGGATTTCCTACACTCAAGCACAACACCGACAAGTGTCACATTGCCTAATTTGGAAAGCAACACAAAGTACCCTTCCAGAAGAACACATATAGAGCTAAGGGAAAGCTTGATTTGGTGCACACCAATCTTTGCGGGCCCATGCAACCAAGTCATTTTGGATGTCAATACTTCATACTTTGTGTTGATGAATACTCAAGAAAGATGTGGATATATTGTCTAAGAAACAAGAGTCAAGCCTTTGAGACATTTCAGAAGTTCAAAGCACTTGTTGAGAATGAAGTTGGTCGCAAGATCAAAACTATCTGCTCAGATCGAGGGGGGGGATTCACAAGCAATGATTTCAAGACTTACCTAGAATCTCATGGGATTCGTCGACAAATGTCTCCTACTCACACACCACAGCAAAATGGTATAGTTGAGAGAAGGAATCGTACTATCATGGAAATGGTGTGATGTATGATTGATGAATCAGGTTTAACAAAGACATTTTGGGCAGAAGATGCAAAAACTATAGTCTATTTGTTGAGCAGAGTGCCCACTGGTAGCTCTTGAAGGAGTGACACCTCAAGAAGCATGGTCAAATCGGAAACCATCAATTGCACACCTAAGAGTATTTGGGTGTAAAACTAGGATGCACATACCCAAGAAGAACAAGAACAAGTTGGATATGAAAGTGGGAAACTAATATTCATTGGATGCGGTGAAGAAGCACTTGGAGTGCATTATGGGATATAAAAGCAAAGAAAGTATACACAAGTAGGGATGTTGAGTTTTTTGAGAAGAAACAAGCAGATGCTCCACTCAACGAATCAACAAACATGCAGAATACACCTATTGTGAAGACAGAATTTGATGTTCCCAATGAAGATGTGAGTGATGAATTGGATGATGGTGAAAACTTGAATCCACCACAAGCCAATGGAACAGCTAAGAAGTTACCTAAATGGTATACTCAATTAATAAGAGATGCAAATTTGGATGAAGCACCTAGCACATCATCCAATCCTGGATCTAGAACTCGCAATCAAGCTCGTAAAGAGGTCAATTATCCCCTAATGAGTAGAGTTGTTGAAACAATTTGAGCCATCTATAGTTCAAGAATCCCTATAATCAAAATCTTGGAAAGATGCCATGGATTCGAGTATCATTCAGTGATGAAGAACAACACATGGAAACTTGTCGACTTTCCACCAAGGAAGAAACCCATTGGATGCAAATGGATATTCAAGACTACGTACAAATCGGATGGGACTATTGACAAGTATAAATCAAGGCTTGTGGCAAAGGGGTATGCCAACAAGAAGGCATTGATTATGAGGAGACATTTGCTCCCATGGCCAAGATCAAGACAATCAGGATGATCTTTGCTCTAGCTACACAATTTGGTTGGAAATTCCACCAAATGGATGTGAAAAGTGCCTTTCTTAATGGAGATTTGCAAGAAGAAGTCTATATGACTCATCCAGAGGGTTATGTAATACTAGGAAAAGAGATGATGGTATGCAGACTCATAAAATCTCTATATGGCCTAAAATAGGCACCCCATGCATGGTACATCTAAATTGATGAGCATCTCATAAGTCATGGATTCGAAAGGAATTCTTATGACCCCAATCTCTACCTCAAAAATCAAGGGGAGATTGTCATTGTGGTTGTTTATGTCGATGATCTAGTCATTACAGGTGCGATTACGTGAAGATGATCAATACAACAAAGAAGGATTTTAATTGATCGTTCGACATGATAGATCTTGGGCTCATGCACTATGGTATTGGGTTGGAAGTATGGAAAAAATAGAATCATATCTTTGTGTCACAGTTGAAATACACCAATACAATGCTCGAGAAATTGGGATGATGGGTGCACTCCTATTGCTACACCTATGGAAGTGAGACTTGATTATCTCATTCGATCCATCACCTTCGGTGAATGCAACTCTCTATCGGCTTGATTGATCGGGAGTCTCATTTACGACATATACTAGACCAGACATTAGCTTTGTAGTCAGCTATTTATCACGCTTCATGCAAGAACCGAAAATATGTCATTGGAAAGCAAAGAAAGAGAATATTGAGATATCTAAAGGGTACAATTAACCTTGGTCTAGAGTACAAGAAGAATGACAACTTCTTCTTGATGGGATATTCAAATTCAGATCATGCAGGAAACATGGATGATAGGAAGTCAACATCAGGCTTCGTCTTCTTTATGGGATCTGGACTGATATCATGGGGAAGTAAGAAACAGAACTTTGTTTCTCACTCTTCTATAGAAGCAGAGTATCGAGCTGCAGGTGAAGCTGTTTGTGAAGCAATATGGCTACGCCGAATACTGGAAGGAATTGGTCTACCACAACAGAAATCTACTCCAGTATATGTTGATAATGAAGGAGTTCTGAAGCTTGTTCGCAATCCAGTATTTCATGAGAGAACCAAGCATATTGAAGTACAAGTTCATTTCATATGCGAGCATGTCTTGAAGCACAACATACAGCTCCGATTTGTCCTACAGCCAGAACACAAGGCATATGTTTTCACTAAGTCACTTGCACGTGACAAATTCACACCTTTGTTGAGAGAGAGAACTCCTCTCCACTTCATTGGAAACTATGAAAGATTAAGGGGGATGTTAGTATAATTTAGTATAGGCATATTTATTGCATTTTATTGCATTGTCTTTTATTTAATAATGTGCAACATGTGCACTCTAGTCTAGTGACTTGCATTCAATATTGTTATGTTGGATAACATTCAATATTGGTATTAGTAGTAATTACATGTGCATGTGAGATGGGTCTTATCATCTCATTGTTGGTGCCTGATAGGGTGTCATGTCTATCCATATGAGGTTGTCTAATATCTATAAATATTACAGCTCTTACATTGTTATGTAATATGATTTCATGATCAATAATATTTGTAAGGCTTCCATCCCTCTTTGTCATTGCAATCTTATTCTATTCTAATATTTGGTATTAGAGCTATACCATTATTATCGAGAGAATGTTGATTTATATTCGATTTAGCATTATTTTCTCATGATGATCCTATATATTTTGAAGATGCATTTGAAAATGAAAAATGGGTAAAGGTTATAGATGAAGAGATCGATTCTATTGAAAAGAATCGTACATGGGATCTTGTGAGTCTTCCAAAAGGAAAGAGTGTAATTGGCGTGAAGTGGGTCTACAAGACAAAATTCAATGCGAGATGGAAATGTTGAAAATATAAAGCCGAGTTAATTGCGAAAGGGTTTCTCACAACAACCCGGAATTGATTATAATGAGACTTTTGCTCCGATAATTCGACTAGATTACACTATCAGAACTGTTTTAGCATTCGCAACTCAAAAAAATTGGAAAGTCTATCAAATGGATGTCAAGTCTGCATTTTTGAATGACATACTAGAAGAAGAATTTTATGTTTTACAACCACCTGGATATGAAATTTTAGGTCAAGAACACAAGGTCTGTAGATTGAAAAAAGCCTTGTATGGTCTGAAACAAGCTCCAAGAGCATGGTATAGCAGGATTGATTCATATTTTTGAAAAATGGATTTATAAAAAGTGATAGTGAACCAACACTATACATCAAAATGAATGATCAAGAACAAATTCTAATTGTATGCCTATATGTTGATGATCTAATATTCACATGAGATTTGTCAATTGACTTGTTTAAGACAACAATGAAGAAAGAATTTGAAATGACAGATTTGGGTCTAATGAAGTTTTTCTTGGCATAGAAGTCAATCAATCAGAAAATAGAATTTTTATATGTCAATCACAATATTCCAATGATATTTTGAAAAGGTTCCGCACGATGAATTGCTATCTAGTATCAACACCTGTTGCCATAGGATTGAAGCTAAGCAAAGATGATAAAGGTTGTGATATTAATCCAACTATGTACAAAAGACTTGTTGGTAGTCGATGTACTTGCATTTGCTTCTGAGGCTGATATTATGTATGGTGCAAGTCTTATTTCTAGGTTTATTGAATCCCCAAAGGATTCTCATTGTAAAAAGTGGAAAAGAATTTTAAGATATGTTAGTGGAACAAAAACTTTTGGTATTTTATATACAACTTCTAATATTTTCAAGTTATTTGTTTACCTGACAGTGGTAATGCAGGAAGCATAGCTGACGAGAAAAGAGCACATCCGGCTATGTTTTCCATTTTGGTTTAGGAGCAGTTTCATGGGCTTCTAAGAAACAACCTATTGTCACTCTCTTCGGCAGAAGCAGAATATGTGGCAGCCACAACAGCAACATGTCAAGCAATATGGATGAGAAGAGTATTATCAGATCTAAAGCAAGAACAAGAAGGATCAACAAAGATATTTTGTGATAACAATTCAGCTATTGCATTATCAAAGAATCATGTTTTTCACAAAAGGAGCAAGCATATTGATACAAGGTATCATTTTATCAGAGAGCTAGTCAACAATGGACAAATATTTTTGGAGTTTTGTAGGTCTGTAGAACAATATGCTGATATCTTCACCAAGCCATTACCAAAGGACACATTTGAGCATATGAGAGATTGCTTAGGCATCATAGGTCCGTATTGCTCCAACAATACATGAAGAATCAAGATTAGGAGGGAGTGTTGGAAATATCTAATCTTGTTCTAGATAAATTTTAACTTTATGGAATTCAACTTTATGTAAAATATATTCACATTTATTGTGAATATTAACTCCTCCAAAATATCAAAAGATATTGTATATAATATCTAGAAAATATCAAGAGATATTATATATATCTAGAAATATCTGGGAATATCTATAAAATATCCAAAAGATCAATAATATCTAATATAAGATATTATGAGATATTATGAGATATTTTCTAAGGTAGAAGGTTGGAAAACTTCTATAAATAAGAGGTTTCATTTTGTAATTCAAAAGCAAGAAAAGCAAGAGAAGGCACCGAAGTGCTCTGGAGTATTTTTAATACAAAGTCTTGTTTTTATATTTCTCTTGTGAGTTTGTGTGTGTTCATAATATTGTTTCTATTTGCAGCACACACCCTCTAGGTTAGGAGTTAGATATAATTCCTTCACATTGAAGGCACGCAGACAAAAAGTGAGATTGGTATTGTATAAATATTCCGCATTCGACTATCCACACAGGATGTCTAGTGTCTTTACAATTTAGACACTCAACTGTTATATGACAAATGCAGTCGGTATGCTTATTTTATATTTACTGCTTGACGTTTCACCCCCTCAACAACTTTCACTCAAATAGAAGTCCTAACAAAACTTCATTTTGTTCACGACTGTACCTTTTTTCATGCCGAATGTCACCTCAATAACTCGATTACTTGACTGTATTTCCCCGCAGAGGATTTTCACCACCTCGATATTTGAATCTCTCAAGCACTTAACCACTGCAACAATGGCGTCCACATGTTTACAATTAGATGCAATTCCTTTCAGGGTTACTTTCATAATTGCTTCATCTGTAATGTCTGTACCATCCTCAATCGCTACAACAGCTTCTTCACAAATGCAAGCCATGACTAATGCTTTGCTTATTGAATCGCCTGCATCAACATCACCATGACCATGTGATAAGCTGCTATGATCACCTTCCCTTATATTGAGTGCATTCATTAGAGTTTGGTTTCGTTGCTCCAGCTCTCCAATACGAAGCTTCAGCTCACTCAGTTCCATTATCGCATTCGACAGTATTGAATGTTTGTCAAATTTCTGCACCAGTACATTCAAATGGCATCCAGTCGTCAACATTTAAAATTCACATGAAACCATCTGCAACGAAAAGCATATCATTCTAATGAAAAATAGTGATAACGAGGAGAGCTTACCTTGGAATTGTGAGGAACTAGGAGAGAACGTAGAGCGGAAAATTGTTGAGAGAGTCTGCTTCTCCTGTTGCGCTCAGCAATCTTATGTGTCAGCGCATACGAATCCTCTACCAAACCGTCATCTACCTCCCAACCAGATCTTTCCCTGTCTCCTTTTTTATAATACATCCTTCTAAGAAAATCGAAGCATATCTTGAGTGATCTCTGTTTCATTCCAGAACACAATTGGAACCCCATGGTGGAGCGTTTTGTGTACTTCCTGAATGCACTATTTGTAGTTTGGGCAGGGAGGGTACTGTTATCAAATAAATCATACTGCACAAAGGAGGTTGCACACATTTCTGGAATCTGGTACGCCTCCTCAGCAATACCGTAATGTTGGGAAACCAGCTGGTGAGTGATGCACTCACCATTCCAAAGCTGGTTATCTGTAACAACTAAGGATTCCGGAAAAAACCCATTCCATCAATAATGTTTTCCATCTCTGCGAGAAGGCTGCCGCTGAATCCTTGAGTGGATGAGTGCCAATAAATAGGGCAAGCGTGAAGTTTGAATAAGGAAGTTTCTGGGTATGGAGTTGTATTGAAAGATTCAAAGGAAACGAGGTCTTTAGGGGAAAACAAAAGGGTCAAAAGTGCAAGTGCAGCCCACGGCTCGTATATACGTCAAAATCACTGCCAATTTCGTAGACTCGCACGAAATTCTAGTTTGTAGTTTTGCGGATGGAGAAAAGAAACATTTTAATTTTGCACAAGGGAAATTAAAACGTGGTTGATGTTGAAATGGATGTGGACTAATTCAAGATTTTAAATGACACGAACACGCTTTAACGTTTTGGTCCTCCCCAATTCCGCATCTTCCAACGCCATTCGCCAAATGTTACAATTTCCATTTTTAGAAAGTGCGTAGAAAATGCATTTTCAATATTTTATAACATTTTTTATTTATTGCAACAATAATAACATTTTTATTAATTGTTACTTTAGACATCAAAATCAGCACAAACTTGTTATTAGTACTCTCCAAGGCAGATTATTAGTACTGCCCAAGGCAGATTAGAGTATAGGTTTCGTATTTGTTTCACCAGTTAATATTGTTTCAACTTTTTAACCAATCAACAATTGTTATTATTTTCATAAAATAAATATATTATTTTAGACATTAATAAACATTAGTCAATATGCACAATTTTTTAAAAATAATTGTAAAAATTCATTTATTTTGAATTTGATTGGCTTATAGATTTTTATGTCATTCCAACCTTCAGCAATTTCAAGAAAAATATGATGTCATTGCATTTATTACTAGCAATCACATGTGTTTCATGAGATGTGAATGTCAAACGGTATATGTTATTTGATTTAGAGGTATAGTTATTACTTTTGTAGTTGATGTTGATAAGGGGTGTGATTGACAATACTGATTTTCTATTAAAGTCAGAACAAATGTTGCGAAATACATTAGAAGGGATGTTAGATAAAACTTAGTTGTGTAATATTTGAATACAAATTCAAGTGAGACATGTAAGTTTGCTAATACTCGCTCTCAAGAATGTAGTGAATGTGAAGTGTTGTAGTCAAAGTAGATTGAAAGAATGACTAAGTGCTTTAACATATTATCTCTCCATGAAACTAAAATGAGACAGAATATGCAATTATATATAAACAAATCTGAAATGGTTATGGTACATTCCAAATTTCTTTATTACCTCAACGAGTTTGAGTGCATCATTGTTAGAGCTATTTTGTGCATATCTTACAATCATAGCATTCCATGAGACCACATTTCTTTGAGGCATTTTGCAAACAAAAAACGGTATATGTTATTTGTGTTATAGGGATAGTTTTGTAGTTGTGTTTGTTTAAACTATGGGTGATTGATTTTATATGTGTAGAAATATAGATGAGTCACTTCATTTAAAAAGCGCAAACATGAGGTTTAACCCTTTAAACTATTCAAAATGTAAAAAGTGATATAATGTACAAAGCTTTGGATGGAAACAACTATAATTTGCATTGTCCTTTCTTGCCATTTTAAATTTGTAGATATTTGTGTGCAGATGAAGATATTAAAAATGTGTTGTTCTTGGTTAACATAAAGAAACGGGAAACAATAAAAAGGAAAATTCGAAGCTGTATGTTGAAACGTGTAATTTTGTAATTCTAGATATATAGACGAACCACTTCATTTAAAAGTTTCATCTCTTCATTTCAAAGTTTTTACAAATTCATACATATACATTTACAAATCTCATTTCATGAGTGGTATCGTTTTTCGAACTATTTTATTTGAATTTAACATGAGAAGAATTAATATATCCGCACTAATATATAAACTTCAATATATCATAATTAAATGGTTTTTAGGATAGAAGAAGTATTCTCGAGCCACAATAAACTGTGGACATGTGCGGAGCCTCTATGTTTCCATTCATAGCTACGAGATGAGGGAACATAAATATTAGATATGTAGTTTGGAAAAACTTTGAAATAAGTAGATTTGATTACCTGTACCAAAAGTCTACTACTCCAAGTTCCTTCTACAATATTTCTTCCCAAAATATTGTGAATCTGTGATGCAGGTATGTTGATACTCGATGAGGGTTAGAGACAATGTTAAGTGTTCTCCAACGTTGTGCGGCTCGAGGATCTGTTGGGCATTCACCAGGCATAATATTGTGGAGATCTGGCCATTTAGTGTCTGCAACACTTAGAGTGAAGAATAAGGTTGGTGTCCCCAATTGTTCCACCATATATGAAAGGTCACTTCTCCTTTTGCCCAAAATGAACGTGTCCTCGAAGGCTCGATCCAAAGTGCATTAAAGGTACATCAGGAGGTTGTCTTTGGGGCATTCTAGTAGTTGTCTTCGTAGATCTCTAATTGTTGGAGGGATTCCAGTTCGATGTTCTGTTTCATAAAAATTGTTGTTGTGGACTGGCTTAGTGCCGCATTATGAGGTTTAGAAGGAAGTAACAAAATCTTGGGTGGGAACCAAAGCGCCCATCATGGTAACACATCAAATGAAGAGTGTATTCATGCATTGGAACTTCTTTAATGCATGGTTGTTGCCACATTGCTTTTCATGTGGGAAATAAAGTTGGGAAAGCCATTAAGAAAGGCCTTCTGTATTGTATTCATTTATTGGCGAAATCCCAAGCTCTGGCCATGGCATGGTAAATGGAGTGTTACCATCGTGGTTGAGCAAGAACTGTTTGATTTCCTCTTCTTTTGTTCCTATATTATGAGGTGTTGGCACGAAAGACAATGAGTGTTAATATGTTTAATCAAAGTGGGTGGGAACACCACTACCATGAGTTGTCGAGAAAGTTTACATTTGGGGCAGTTCCATTGTGGCTGTGTTGAGAGAGGAGGAAACATTTGACGACTCGGATGGTAGTGAGGAAAGGGCGTCATCGTCAATTAAGACATCTTTGTAATAGGGATTGTGTTGGATTTTATATTGCAAGGCTGCACAAACACGAGATCTATTGACGTAGAAATCATAATTTTTAAAATTAGATCCTTCCCTTTGTATGAGAACTATGTCCAAATCTCCAAGGTGGCGGGGTAGGGTCTTTGCTATTGAAGTAATGTTTTGTGGGAAACTTATGGTGTGTCCTAAGTATTTGTATTTCCCGCCACGTACTTGGGCGACTTGCATGAATGGATTAACTCGTGTGATAAGCATCTCCTCGATTTGGGTTAAAGACGCAAGAACAGTAGGTTGTTTTTCAGGGTCCATGTTGTTCCATGAAGAGAAGCGGTGGCCTTGTTTTTCACTTTTGCATCTGTTACAGGAGGGAAAGCCTTCAAAGGAAATTGTTTTAATTCCTGGGTAATTTTCCAAGCAGATTGAGCAAGTTTGGATGTTCACCAACAAATCTATTCTTTTGCGAAACTGACATTGGGATTCAATAGTCATCATCGAGGGAGGGAATATGGGAAATCTTTGTGTATTAGAAGGGGCAGGGTGTTTTGTTTGAGAGGTTTGTGGATTGCAAGGTGGAAAGCATTCAGAAGGAGAGGAGAAACTATTTGTATATGTGTGATGAACTGAAGAAAGGTTGGTACTTGAGACAGTTTCATGTGGCATCCCAGATATTTGGGGAAAAGTGACAGTTGTTAGTGAAGATGGGTTTGTACGGAAGGAAGTGGTATGCTCATGAAAGTTTGTTTCCATGGAAGTTACATGCGGAATGTTGGTTGGCAATTCTTTAGTAGTTGTATTTGATGGCAAGATTGGAATGTTAGGGGATCGTAGGTTGTTGGTCATTGTAAGTTGAAAGATATTAGAGATTTTTGTTGTTCTATGCTCTAATTTATGATGTCGTTTCTCAACAGTTATGTGTACTTTATTTTTTGCATAGTTCTCTCTTCGTTGGGCTCGTTTTGTAGGAGTTGACATGATTGCGAAGTCACAGGATTATGGAGTACCACTTGTTGGATAAAGATCATGCGGGTTAGCAAGGAATGATACATAGTTTGATGACATACAAATGTAGAAATAAGTCAAAATATAAAACTAAATTCAATTGTAATGCATGTGGAGTTCCAATGGGAAATACGCATAAGAGGTAACAATTTGAGTATCGAGAAACTACATTTTTTCTTAAGGAAAAGAGTATTAGATATATAGAAACATACAATGTGTTCACATAGTACACAAGGATGTAAATACATACATAACAAAAGTGCATGTATTTTATATTTATTTTCTTAAAAGTACTAACAATCCGCATAAAGAGAGGAGACAATAGTATGTCAGTGTATAAGGGAATACAACAATTTTCTTTTGAAGCAGGGAAAAAAGTGAAACATAGATATGAAATAAGAAACATAGTGGTGATAGTTCAAAGTATAGAATGGGATGGGTGAGGGTGTAATGTTTGAAGGGACGGGTGGGTTGGAAATCCTTGCGTAAAGGTTATGGAGGAGTTGCACTGCTTTTCCGCTTTCTTTTAAGCGAGGATAACACATTTCAATCTGTTGTTTTTGCAATATGTCTCTTTTTTCAGTGAAAGTGTGAAGCAGTATTCGTTTTCGATGAAATTACTTATAATTTCACTAGTCGAATCTTCGTCCATAGACAATATATGGAGTTCGCTATTTGTAACACCCATGATTAACTCGGTTGTCTCATCAAAAGCGGTGAATCGTTGAAGTTCTCTGTTGGGTCCTTTAGATAGATCCTCAAGTACATATCTATAATCATAGCTCGAACTTGTATGTTGCAACTCTAAGCAAAACCATGAACCGTGCTACCATTCTCTCTCACCTTTTTCCTACATTTTTTTCACCTTTTTAAAGAGGACATGCCTTTTAAAAAAGTTGTCCATGTTGATATTTGTGATTTCTACGAAACCATGGCCCATTCATTTCTCTTAGTGTTCCCCATATGTAGTACCTCCAAAATCATTGTTAAGATATTTGGAGGGCCCATAAATTGGCTTGTGATAGAGGGTGCCGAAGGGAGTAGTCATCGGAATCTACCCAATTATGAAGTGTATTGGTTTCTAAAATTAGAGGGTTGACGTAACATTTGGTACTTGAAATAGTGTCAATTAAGTTCCCATTGAAACTGGAGACACGAGAAGCTTTCAAGGCAAGGACTAGAAGAGGTGGTATAGAAAACATGTCTTCAAGTTCATTGCTTATCTCATCTAAGTGTTGTTCCCACAATGTGACACTTACACTGAATCCAGACATGTCCTTTAATTGTAGTGTTCTTCTCTTTGTTTCAGACTTGTCATGTTGACAAATTATTGAGCATGGTGACATCGTAACAACAATGCCAATCAAATCAACTATAGAACCTTCGCTTACACGGTGTAAGTCATTGATTTTGGTGAAGTGAAAGTGATGGGAAGGTATTATATCCTCATTTGCAATGAGTGGAGATATGGTTAAGGAAGGTTGCAAGAAAATATCCAAAGCCTTGTTCAAATGGTTGTAACATAGCTTTGCGACAAAGCAATCCTCATAATCCTCCCATTGGAAATAATATATAGCTTCCCATTTTCAATCTGCTCATAGAATGCTTCGCGGCCTCATTGAAACAAGTGATGTGGATTTCCCCTCCTTCCTGATCAACAAAATCAAACCCAAACACAGAACCATTTCCCCTTGCATTGTGATATTGGCAAAGGGTTGTTTTTTCTAGGGCATGACCCTCTACAGACCACATGCACATAGATGTATTAAAAGAACTTATTTTAGTTGGTGTTCTCACAAAATATTTGTTAACCTGGTTTGCACTTGCATCTTTTTGCAGAAACTAAATGTGTTTAAGAGCATTTGTTGGTAGTCGGATTGGAGCACCAATTACCAAATGTGTTTCGACAACAACATCCATTTCAATGATAAGAACAGTCTGCAATGGAAAAGAAAAATGGGATAGAATTATAACTGAGCAAATCAGATGGAAAAAACAAACTAAAATAAAATTTAATTAATATAGGGAGTTTATGTACATTGGTAATTGAGTAAGAGATGAAGCTTACTGTTCACTTTGGATCATTATAATGAGGGATTTGTGTAAGCACACAATGGATCCTTCTTGTATTGATTTGTTGGTTACACGACTTGTAAATCCTAAGGGTAGAAGTGCTTTATGAAAATGTATCCCATTTGAAAGGTCAACACGATGTTGGGATCCCGTGTTAAGAATGGACCTTAGAGAGCACAAGTGAAGTATCTCGAAATGTGGGGTCAATATTAGAACCGCCATCAATCAATTGAGAAATGCCTTCGTGTGTCAAATTTATTTCCATGGAAACTAAAAAATGCTCAAGATTGTGGGAATTCTACAAATATATGGTAGAAAATGTAAACTTGTAGGCGATCAATCATGAAATGAAGGATTTTTTCAGAAAGCATGCATTTGTAAAGAATGAGAACCTTTAAAGTTGGCTTCCTTATTATTATATATTTTCTAAAAAGTGCAAACATGAAGTCTAACCCTTTAACAATTCAATATGAAAAAAGGTGATATAATGTACAAGACTTTGGTTGAAAAAAACTAAATTTTTTATGGTTGTTTATCGGAATTTTAAAAGTATATGTATTTGTGTGAAAATATTATGAATAACACATTAAAAATGCATCGTTGGTTTACATAAAGAAGAGACCAATTGTATAAAGGAAATATATAATGAAGAACACATTAAAAATGCGTTATTTTTGTTGTTTGTTGAAAAGTTAGATTGTGTGCTCCATATGTTCTCGCACGCAATATATATACATGCATTTATTTGAAATGAATTACATATTATTATGTTAAGCAAATAGAATGGAAAACAATAAGAACAATATGTACACTTGAAGTGAGAAAACCAATCCAAACCAAATAACATGAAAACTATCTATAATAATTTTTTAGTCCATAACATGCAATAAACAGAACAATTGAATAAATACTTCAATTAGTATTGAAACCCACCTGAAGTTCGTCTAGAGACAACACTCTTTTCTTTACTGTCAGAGAAAGAGAATCACAAATATCCTACAAAAAAATGAAATAGGAAGTTAATAAAACTAAATGTATTTGCAAATTCAAAAGGAGGGACTCCTCCATTAAGATTAATCTATATTTTCAATTTCATTCTCAGTTATAATACAACAAAACCAAAAATATTATAAAGAGTTATTAAAAATTGTATATTAGTAGAGGCCATACATAAGAAGATAGTAAACTGTATTTTTTTTTTATGGTTTAGAAGAAATTGCACAAATGTTTCTCTACAAAAATAATATTTCCCCATTTAGTTTTTGAGATTTTTACTGTAAAATAATTACACCTAAGCATACAAGATATAATAATGGTAGAAACACAAATTTAAAACCACTCCCAGAAAAAGGGCTTTTTGTTGGCTATAAGAAAACCATTTAATTATGTAGTGCTTCATACCTTCAATCATAAATATCTTAAAAAAAAAAAGAAAAGATGAAATTAATAAAACTAAATGTTTTTGGTAATCAGTTGAGCCATGAAGTAAAGTGCATATCCCACTATATTATGACTAATGGTGTATATCATACATACAATATGCAAAGAGTTTAATAGCATACTTGAACCACTAATAGGTAAAGCTCCGCAAAAAAATGCTAAAAACCATTTCATTTTCCAAGTAAAACAATGGCAAATCAATTCAGACTTAGCATAAACAAAAGCATGTATGATCTAACAAAAAAATCCTTATAGACATACATAGCAAAATGTAATGTAAACTATAACTTGAAAATGTAGTAACATTGGGAAAATATAAAAAAATCAATGAAATAGATAGGGAACATATAAAATATAAATGAAACACAAGAAAATAAAAACATGCAAATAACAAGCGCATTGATATTTTATACATTTTGATGTAAATTAAACAATACACAATTGGATTCAATGCTACTCACCATATTTCTAAGCATTAAGCTGAAAAGGCAATGTTTTCATTTCCTTTCTATTTATTTAATTCTGATCTCTCAAGGGAAAATCCATAAACTCTAGGGCCTTGTAACAATTCTATAAATTCCATACACAACTCCAAAGTTCTGTGTATTTTTTACTAAAATCTGGCTCATTTTTACTTGAAATTTTGAATGCATGTAGAGTGTTAACAAGGGATGATGTTAGACTTGTGGTGAAAGGATTTATGCAAGTAGTTGATTACAAAGAAACACTCTCCCACATGGCTACAATCATCACAATAACCACAATTTTGTCTATTGCAGCATAATGAAGATGGAAAGTCCATCAGCTAGACATGAAATGTGCCTTGAATAGATATTTAAAAGATTGTATGGAGCAGCCAAAATGGTGTTCACTGTGGAATGAAAAGAAAGAATAGATTTCAGATTAATCAAAACTCACTATGGATTGAAATAAGCCCCCCAAACCTGGTATATGTAAATCGATCATACTTGAGATCATCAAGTTTCTAGTGGAGTGAATCAGATACAAATATGTATGCAATAGTAAAGAACAAATATTATTATTATCTCGGTATTTTATGTTGATGATTTCATCACTTTAGGTAACAAGTATATAAAAATTTATCATACTTCAAATCCTAAGGTTTCAAGTGGAGTGAATCAGACACAAATATGTGTGCAATAGTAAAGAACAAATATTATTGTTATCTCGGTAGTTTATGTTGACAATTTCATCACTTTAGGTACCAATTTGCAAGCTTGTTGAAGAGGAAAAAGTGAATTTAAGTAAAACACAAAAAAGCAATCAAGGTTTGTTGTAGAGCTTCTTTAAAAATTTAAAATGGAGGCTTGTGATCCTTTCGTTTGAGACATGGAAGTTGGGATGATGTTGTCGATTGGAGAAAAATCAATGACATTCAAAAACTACATAAAATGTGTACCATACCAAGGTTGTTGTACTTCATTTTATTACTTAAGTTCAGGAATCAGGATCAATAACAAACTTGTAAGGAAAAATCAAAGTTCTGTATAACACTAAATTGCATTAGTGGGGAGTCTAGACAGAAGGGAGAATCAAACACATTTAGTTAACAATAAAATGCACCTTAAATAAAAGTAGTTAATTATCTCGATTCAAAACACCCCTGCTATACCTGCACCCAACAACAAGGATACAAGGCCAAAATCTATAACACCTTCACATATACCCAACATGAGTCACTAAACACAACACACAAAGGTATGGCATGGGTGGAGAACATTACTTTGCACTATGAAGCAGTTCTTAATAGGTCTGATAAAGTCATGCAAGATGTTTGGTTTGTCTTCACTATGAAGAAATATTTGCTACTACTTAAGATTCAAAGAGGGGACATCAGTTGATTTGAAGAATGTTTGCCCAAAATCAACTTCCTGAAGGAAAATTGCATAAGTTTTATAGAAAATTAGTGATTTGCGATGTAGAATAGGAGCAAGAAAGCACTAGAGGATACTATTTCATACAAAAAATTATGGCTCTCGGGTATGGCCTTCTAAACTTTCGTAGTCTTTCCTATTTTTAGAGGAATATGCTATCCAAGGGACTTTCAGTAATTAGACAAGACAATAATCTTTATGAGTGAATGCTTTATGAACAACTTTAGGAGTCTTCCAAATCGAGAAAATCTAGGAGAGCTAAGAGGTGGCTAAAGTTCATACAGACCAATGCTTATCGCTTTAATTAGTTATCATCTATAGTTTCTTACTTCCCCTTTCCATTGAGAACTACATGAGGATGTGTCATGTATATTTTCTCCAGCAGAAATTAGAGGCTCCAGATAAATTCACCACGTTCAGAGCATTGGTGGAGAATGAAATAGATGATAGGACCAAAATCCTTAGATCAAATAATGGGGAGAATGCATTTCAAATGAATTCCAAGACTATTTCTCAACATTAGTTCAAGAGATATGGCCTTCTAAAATTTCATAGTCTTTCCTATTTGCAAAGGAATAGGCTATTTAAGGGACTTGTAGTAATTAGACAAGACAATAATCTTTATGAGTGAATGCTTTATGAACAACTTCAGGAATCTTCCAAATCGAGCAAAGCTAGGAGAGATAAGAGGTGGCTAAAGTTCATACAGACCAATGCTTATTGCTTTAATTAGTGGTCATCTATAGTTTCTTACTTCCCTTTCCATTGAGAACTACATGAGGATGTGTCATGTATATTTTCTCAAGAAGAAATTAGAGGCTCAGATAAATTCACCACATTCGAGAGAATTGGTGGAGAATGAAATAAATGATAGGACCAAAATCCTTAGATAAAATAATGGGGAGAATGCATTTCAAATTAATTCCAAGACTATTTCTCAACATTAGTTCAAGAGATAATTCATCTCTTCCTATAATCCACGGTGGAACAGTGTTTCAGAGAGTATGAACGAAACCTCGTTTGGGATGGTTAGATCGATGATCCAACACAAATAGATGGACTTGAGGTTTTAAGTGGGATACAATACACACTATACTCGTATCTCGAAATAGATCAACAATGATAATTCATAGAAAAAACCCCTCCAAATCATAGACTCCAATCAAGGTAAGGATTCTACAAGTTAGAGTGTTTCGGTCTATTACTTATGCCTTAGTTATGTTGGAGCATAGGAAGAAACTCTATATGGGATGTGAGAGCTGATAAAGTTGTATGGGAATGGACAGAACCGAATTCAAACTTGGATGCAAGGGTCATGGAACGTGACAGTTTTGCAGATGTGACAGTCAATGAAGATTTAACAGGTATTTTTACGGTGAGTGTGCTTACAGGAAATTTAACCATGGCTGATCGTAGGCACTTGAAGCCCCATCGGTTTTGAGACAACATTGGCTGATATGTCTGTGTTGGAAATATGCATGTGATGCATATTTAATTCCAACTATAGCTTTTTTAGGAAAGCTAATTTTAGCTTTAGTCTTGTTTTAGTTTGCTTTAGTTAAGTTAGCTTTATCTTATTTTTATCATTAGATTTAATTCAAATAAATCTGTTTTAAATCATGCATAGCATGCAACTATTTTAAAGCATGAGTTTAGATTTAGAATGCTCAGTTGAAGAGCTGTTAGTGGGTGAGTTATTCTATTTAAATAACAGCAATTGTAATTGCTTTGTATGCACACACAAAGGTGTGAAATCTGCACAAGCAAGGAAGGATGTGCATTGAAAGCACACAGCTGCACGCACAACTTGATTGTAAAGAGCTGAAGCTCTGAGTATGATGAAGCTTTTATTAATGGAGATTATGCACAACAGTGCTGGTTCGAATATTCATATGTTTATGCAAGTTATTTAAGTATTCTATTTATTTCTTTTATGTTGTTTTTTGTATAAGACTGCATATTTTCTACAAATTGGTATCGAGCAAGTTGTTCTAGCAGTTTATTAATTTGGTAGCAAGCTATGGCTTCTACATCCAAAGTATCAGACACACCGCAATTTAATGGAAAGAATTACGAATACTACTCGTTGACCATGAAGGCGCTATTCAGATCTCAAGACGTGTGGGAGATCGTTGAAGATGGGTACACAGAGCCGCAAATGCAAGCAACATATATTGCACTTTCTCAAGCAGAGAAAGATACTTTGAAGGAGTTACGAAAGAAGGACGGAAAAGCTCTTTTCTATATTCATCAGGCAATGCATGAAAGCATTCTTCCAAGAGTGGCAGCATCTAGTCAAGCAAAGACTGCATGGGATACTTTACAAGTTGCATATCAAGGTAAGGAGAAAGTAAAAACCGCCAAGCTACAGTTACTTCGTAGAGATTTTGAGAATTTAGCAATGAAAGATTCAGATTCAGAGAATCATTTTTTACTTATGTAGTTGGCTTAGTCAATCAAATCAAATCCCATGGTGAGACTCTTGAGGACAGAAGGATTATTAAAAAATTGCTTAGAAGTTTGCCTACGAAATTTGATCCTTTAGTTGTTGTTATTGAAGAAACTAAGGATCTGAGTCAATTTTCTATTGATGAGTTGCATGCATCACTAATCAATCATGAATAGAGGATGAATAGATCACATGCAAGTGTAGATCAGGCTTTTGCATCTCAGACAGCAGGTAGTCGTGGCAAAAGAAGAGGAAGTTTCAGCCCAAGAGGCAGAGGAAGAAGTCCATCTAGAGGACGTGGCAGTGGTTCATCAAACTCAAGTGGAAGAGGATATAATCAAGAACAGAGTTATGGTCAGAGACAAGATAAATCTCATATTCAGTGTCATTATTGCAAGAAGTATGGGCACTATGCTTATGATTGCAAGAAAAAGCAATATGATCAGGAGAGACAAAATCAAAATCAGGTTGGAAGTTCTATTTCTAAACCTATGTTTATTGCATGCACAAGGATTGCTGAAGCAATACCTTCTTTATCCCCTATTGAATGTAATTTTTCAAAAGAGAGTCCATGTGATGTATGGTATTTAGATTCAAGTTGCAGTAATCACATGATAGGTAATCTAGATTTGTTTTCTAGTTTGGATGATTCAGTTAAGAGTGATGTAACTCTTGGAAATAACAATATTGTGTCTATGAAAGGAAAAGGCACGGTTAGTATTCTAACAAGATAGGGGAGAAAACAAGTATGCAAGATGTTTACTACGTTGCAAGTTTGAAACATAACCTTATGAGTATTGGAAAGCTGGTACAGAAAGGATACCGAGTCTATATGGAAGACAATGAGTGTGTGATTGTGGACAAAGCTCCTAGCACTCAGTTGATTGCAAAAGTGAAGATGAGCAGCAATAGGATGTTTCCATTGATTTTGAAACCTGGAAAAAAGAAGAAATCAGATTTGTTTGCAGAAAGTCATGCGTTAAGCCAAATTAGTCTTTTGTTGAGTCCTGCGCTCAAACAGATGAGTCCTACACCAATGAAAATCAGGTCTACGCTACAGTAAGTGAGTCTGTCGCTGATTCCTACGTAAATATAGTTGAGTCATATGCTGAAGGAACACAATCAGATTTTCATTCAGTCATGAAGGATGAAACATGGCTTTGGCATCTAAGGTATGGACATTTGAATTTTGGAGGTTTGAATTTATTATATAGAAAAAATATGGTTAAAGGTTTGCCATTGATTCAGAAACCGGAAAGGGTATGTGAAGGTTGTATTTTGGGAAAGCAACACAAAGATTCATTCCCAGTTGGCAAAATAGCAAGAGCAAGTGCACCACTTGAGATTGTACATTCAGATTTATGTGGACCTATGCAGACAACTTCTATTGGAGGTTGTATTTATTTTATGACATTCATTGATGATTACACAAGGAAGACATGGGTTTATTTTCTGAGAAATAAATCAAATGCCTTTGATACATTTCAGCAGTTCAAGGCATTAGTGGAGAAGCAAAGTGGATACTACATCAAAGTTCTCAGAACGGACAGAGGAGGTGAGTATGTTTCTAATGAGTTTATGAATTTTTGTAGATATCATGGTATACACAAGCAGTTTACTACCAGGTATACACCACAACAGAATGGTGTGGCAGAGAGGAAAAATAGAACCATCATGGAGATGGCAAGAAGCATGTTGAAGGCAAAACATCTTCCAAATGAGTATTGGGCAGAAGCAGTAGCAACTTCTGTTTATATTTTGAACAGGTGTCCAACGAAACTTGTTAGGAACATGGTTCCTCAACAAGCATGGACTAATAGGAAACACAGTGTTTCACATTTCAGAGTTTTTGGTTGTGTAGCGTATGCACATGTACCTGATGAGATAAGGAAGAAGTTAGACAACAAAGGAGAAAAATGTATTTTTGTTGGGTATTCAGAGAATACAAAAGCATACAAGTTGTACAATCCAGTCACTGGAAAGGTTGTGATCAGCAGGGATGTACAGTTTATTGAGAATGAAGCATGGGATGGAAGTATAGAGAAAACAGTGAGTATAGCAACATCTATTCCACATGATGATATGACAGATGAAACTTTAGAGCAACAAGCTACTGTATCTACAAATCTTGGACATGCACCACAAGTTGTAGCACAAGCTACACCTCCATCTACAGTCAGGAGGTCACCAAGATTTCAGCCATCTTCAGCCATGCAAGAGACACCACAGGGAACATCAGAAGCTACTCCATCACCAAAAAGTAGTCCTTCATCAAATGCTCCTACGCAGCGGAAAACAAGAAGTCTAAGTGAGATTTATAATGTTGATACAACTAATTCATTTTCAGTTTTTGCATTATTTTCTCAAGCTGCAGATCCAGTATATTACGAAGAGGCTATAAAGAATGAAGTTTGGGAAAAAGCCATGGATGATGAGATTGATGCTATAGAGAAGAATCAGACATGGGAGCTAATGGATCTTCCAAAAGGAAAGGACGTGATAGGAGTCAAGTGGGTCTACAAGACAAAATACAATGCTGATGGAAAAGTACAGAAGCACAAAGCAAGGCTGGTTGCAAGAGGTTTTACGCAGCAATATGGAGTTGACTACAATGAAACATTTGCACCAGTAGCACGTTTGGATACGGTAAGAATGGTTTTAGCAATTGCAGCTCAAAACAAATGGCCTATTTATCAGATGGATGTTAAATCAGCATTCTTAAATGGATTCCTTGAAGAGGAAGTTTATGTAAATCAGCCAGAAGGTTATGAGATTGAAGGTCATGAAGGAAAAGTATACAGATTGAAGAAAGCGCTCTATGGTCTCAAGCAAGCACCTAGAGCTTGGTACAACAAGAATAAATTCTTATTTGATTGAGAATGGTTTAGTAGGAGCAGCAGTGAGCCTACCTTATACACCAAGATAAATGAGCAAGGTAAAATTTTAATTGTTTGTTTATATGTAGATGATTTGATCATTACTGGAAATCTATCTACAGAGTCATTCAAATCAGCCATGAAGAAGGAGTTTGAGATGACAGATCTTGGTCTTATGCATTACTTTTTGGGTATTGAAGTTCAACAATTAGAAGGTGAAGTTTTTATCTCACAAGCAAAGTATGCAAGTGACATTTTGAAAAGGTTTAACATGTTGAATTGTAAGCCAACACCAACACCAGTTGCGGTAGGTTTGAAGTTGAGCAAAGAGGATGAAGGATCGTTTGTGGATCCAACATTGTTTAAAAAGTTGGTTGGAAGTCTTATGTATTTGACGGCCATAAGGCCTGATATCATGTATGGTGTGAGCCTCATATCAAGGTTCATGGAATCTCCAAAAGATTCACATTGGCAAGTTGGAAAAAGAATTTTGAGGTATGTACGTGGAACAAGAAATCATGGAATTCTTTATTCAAGTACAGATGAGTTCAAACTCATTGGTTATACAGATAGTGATAGTGCTGGAAGTATAGATGATCGGAAAAGCACATCCGGCTATAATTTTCACTTTGGAACAGGAGTGGTTTCATGGGCATCAAAGAAGCAGCCCATTGTCACGTTATCTTCAGCAGGCGAGTGTGTAGCAGCAACAGGAAAGCATGTCAAGCTGTTTGGATGAGAAGAGTGTTGACAGATTTACAACAGAAACAAGAGGAAGCTACACAGATTTTTTGTGACAACAACTCAGCCATAGCGTTGTCTAAAAATCATGTTTTTCATAAGAGAAGCAAGCATATTGATATGAGGTATCATTTCATCAGGGAGCTGGTAAACAACAAGGAAATTCATCTTGAATTTTGTAGATCAAGATCAGTTTGCAGACATTTTTACAAAGGCTTTAGCAAAAAAAGTTTTCGAATATTTGAGAGATTGTTTGGGAGTATGTGATCCTACACATGGCAGATCTGAAAAAGCAAACACAACTCTAGAAGAGTGAAAGCTACAATTTGAAATTAAGGGGGAGTGTTGGAAATATGCATGTGATGCATATTTAATTCCAACTATAGCTTTTTTAGGAAAGCTAATTTTAGCTTTAGTCTTGTTTTAGTTTGCTTTAGTTAAGTTAGTTTTATCTTATTTTTATCATTAGATTTAATTCAAATAAATCTGTTTTAAATCATGCATAGCATCTGTTGTTTTAAAGCATGAGTTTAGATTTAGAATGCTCAGTTGAAGCGCTGTTAGTGGGTGAGTTATTCTATTTAAATAACAGCAATTGTAATTGCTTTGTATGCACACACAAAGGTGTGATATTTGCACAAGCAAGGAAGGATGTGCATTGAAAGCACACAACTACATGCACAGCTTGATTGTAAAGAGCTGAAGCTCTGAGTATGATGAAGCTTTTATTAATGGAGATTATGCACAACAGTGTTGGTTCGAATATTCATATGTTTATGCAAGTTATTTAAGTATTCTGTTTATTTCTTTTATGTTGTTTGTTGTATAAGACTGCAGATTTGCGAATTCAAACTTGGATGCAAGGGTCGTGGAATGTGACAGTTTTGCAGATGTGACGATCAATGAAGATTTAACAGGTATTTTTATGGTGAGTGTGCTTACAGCAATTTAACCATGGCTGATCGTAGGCACTTGAAGCCCCATCAGTTTTGAGACAATATTGGCTAATATGTCTTGCACAATCCATATAAGAATTCATAAAAATAGAGAGGCGCTCAATAAATGGCTCCAAGGAGGACTGGTTCTGACCCGCTCCATCCATGTTTTGGGTATCCACAAATTTAGAGATTGAGATTTGGGTATGCACAAAAATCTAAATATAAATTGCTTGAGGAACTGGTTCTATCCTTCTGCTTTGGAATGTTAAAATTTGCCTGGAGAATTTAAAGGCTATGAAAAAGCACTGTTAAAAATAGTCCCCGCAAAAACAAAAACTCCTGTTAAAAATAGCCGCTGCATTCAGCATGCACCCAAAAAAACAACTATTAAAAATAGGTGAAAAAGAAGAAATGTCCAGATGGTCGTCAAACTCTAAAAATTAGGATAGTCGTAGAAACATCCGGAGGTGCCTTTCCCATAGGGGAACACCTTCGGTGAAATAAATAAATACAAAATCAGCATGCACTTATAAATCATTATTTTTTGTTTGCTCCGAGCTTATCAGGATTTAGTGATGTCATGGGAAATTATTCCGGGAGACGATAACATTGACATAACAATAGTGCAATAAACCAATGAGTCCCCCTGGAACGAGACCTTCCATATACTTTTTGCGTATGAATTTCTGGTGATCAACCAGTTGCATGTCTGCACAAATCAGTCTAAAACTATACAGTGGATTTCATTTCATACATTTTAAAATTACAATCTAAAATTTAGTGCATTGACCGTTCAGTAAGTGAAGAAGCGGGGATATGAATTTCCATACAGCTTGTGTCTTACCTGCAAAGATTTATACATAAGTTCTAGTGTACCCATATAATTGATTTTTCAGCTTAGTTTATTTCTCTTCAATGTACATACTTGCTAGCTGGCTTCAATTGTAATGAGATCCTAGCCAAATGAACCAACATGAAGAAATATTTCAAGGATTCACAATTGGAGTTAATCCATGACAAGAAAACAACAACAGTGATGCAATTAAGGAACCTCATGACCGCCAGAGTAGACTGAATCACAACGGTTAGGATTCCAGGCAGTGGGATGGCGATTGGACTTATGTCCAAATATTTTGACGGAGCCAACAGTCATAAAATCTTGTTGGGTAGTCCTTATCGGAACTATGCCTTTCGGGAACTCTTCGTTCTGATGCCTTAGCTAGAAATTATTTGATGTAACTTTTGTTCTGTGTCCATATGTCTAAAATATAATTCCTACAAAATTATTGACTCAATAATTAGAGTGACCTATGGGTATTTGTTGAAACACGTGAAATATAAAATCAAGACAATTAGACATCAGAAACAATATCAAAGAAGGAATAGATGTCATCGATGGAAGATACGACACAGATAAACATACCTTGTTTGGGGATTTGGATACTATTTACAAGGATGATTTTCTTCAGCATAATTTCAAGGATGCGGATCTTCACCATGGCAGGATGAGAGAGCCTTGACACGATGCCAACTTGAAGATTGAAGGCCCTGCAGCATGGGATGTGTTTACAAATAGCACACAGCTGTGGACAAAAAGGGTAGGCCCAATGCTACTTCTCCATCTGTAACATATGGAGGAGCCTGAAGATCCTGAGGGAACAGAGGCCTGGAATGTGAAAATGGTTTATCGTCTTTCATTGATGAATCATGCAGAGGATGCGAGTGATCATGTTCATTTGGATTGGGGATTTGTTGCTTATAAGGGAAGGCATTTGATGTTGGCACACTGCCAGGGAGTCGTGGGTCGTGTACTGCAGATTATTTGTGTGTTCTACGACGCTTCTGGGCTATGGATAATCCCTTTTGTCTTTCAAAGGAATTTGGTTCTGAATATAAACCCAATTACATCCTTTTTGCGGAGTTCCTTTATGAAAAAGAGTTTCCTGTGACCTGCGCTGGAGGAGACAATGAATTTCTTTGGGTAATGCCCGTAGAGAGTGAGAAAGATTTAGAGGAGATCCAGATCAATTCATCGTTGACCATTTATCCTTGTGACATTGATACTCTTCAACTTGCGGATTATTTCTTTACGTTTTCATATTGATACTCTTCAACTCGTGGATTATTTCTTTACGTTTTCATCTTGTCTATTTGCATTTTTGTTCCTTGACTGTAATATCTTCTTGCATCTTGTTACATATATCAATTACAATGCCTCATTGTAATCTTGTGAGATTATATAGATTTCTCTATTTTCCGCTTGATCCCATTCACCAACATCATTAAACATTGCAATTAATATTCTAGACATTAAATTTGTGCTATTTTTTTGACATAATTGGTATCAATTTCAATTATTCGTACACATATATTCATGGAGTTTTTAACAATTTAATTCTATCATTACATGAAGCATTTGTCACTATTCGCAAGACCATTTCACATTATTTTGGAGACCTTACAGTAATCAACATTTGGTTGCCACCACTTGTCAATTCCCAGTCTTTCACCAAATATAACCACCATGTGTCCAATGTATTAATTCACCGTTAGTACCATATCTTGTCATTTCGGTTGTGGTAGTACTTGGCATCATTGCTACTCTTGTTACATGATGTTTTCAGTAAATATTATGTGAGTTTTGAACGATGAAATTAAAATTTAGTGATATAAGTCTTCATTGTTTCGATTATTTATTCTTTGATTGATTTTTTTCTTTTCACTTCTTTGACTCTTTTATATTCTTTTGTGTTGTGTCACAAAGATATTTGGCCATATTTTTTTTTATTGACTTTGATATATGACCATACATCTTGGTCTAGACCATTGTATGATATGGTGTCAAGCCATACAATCTCGTCCCCTTTTGTTTTTGGGCATTTTATTCCTCTTGGGATTGTTCATTACTCTTTTTTATTTTGCGTTGTATGTTGTGAGTCAACATTGTGCACCACTACATTTCAAATTCAAAGTAAATGTCTCCATTATATACAAGATGCCTATAACCATTTATCATCTAGAAACCACTTAGCTACCTATGCATGTACTAGCTAAAAATAAAAACTTTTATAACACATCTCATAAGCACATCACAAGGGAAAAATGTTGATATTCAATTGTTCTAAACATCCTACATATAAGGGTTTCAATGGGGCAATTAATTATCCCACTATCGGTGTTGAGACATGAGAGAAAATCCACGTCAAGGGATTAATTGTATGCACACATGTACATGGAGTTGAAATAGATTTCAACGCTCAATCTAAAGATCAAATTGGGTGACCACTAAGGTCAGTCCAAATCAAACACCTGACCTTCTTGTTGTTATCGTATACATGCTTTAAGAGCTTTCTAGGAAGATAGAGTTTTTCGTAGGTATAGGGGGATATACAATGGTTACAATGAATGTAAAAATATCAAGGTATGACACAAGTGAAGGTACAAAACAAAGAAAAACCTAGTATTACACCAATTGCAAGTTCAAAAAGAACATAAGAGGATGACGTTTTTCTCTTCTAATATTGATAATCTTTCAATTGATTGGCATATTCCTTTGACTAATGAAATGCTTGATGCTGATAGTGACATGGGTAGTCATTAAATCACACACTTACTATGTACATCTAACCTCTAAATACTTCGTTTATATGCATGATTCCTAAACAAGAGAGCTCTTTATTAACAACAATAACACTTATTTTTCTTTGACATTGCTTTTATCTATCTTATCTTCATTGCTTATTGTTTCTAGACTTACACCTTACAATTTTTATACTAGTGACATCCTATCTTTCTTTGATTTCACTGTTTATCCTTTTGGGCACCCTATACAAAACCACCCATTAGGGATAGGAGTGCCTAGGTGTTGTTGTCCCTTCGTGCACTTATATCCTCTTTCTCTCCTTTTATGATTTTTCAGATGTTACTTCTTTCTTGTCTTTTTATCACCCTTGGTTGGCCTTTCACTTGTTAATGACGAAACTTAAGTGAATAACTTATTTAACCTCATTGGGGAAAATAATTCAAGAGGCATATATTTCTACAAGGAGCTAATATTTTTATCTACTACATCAAGGATTGCATTTTGGGATTGCATAGGAGGGTCTATTCTGAATTCCATACCACACATTTTTATTGGGATAAAGTATTTGTAGCTCACTATTCTTGGTGTCATTGGCAGTAGGGAAACCTAGCTCAAGGGACAATATTTCAATCACACACACACACACACACACACACACACACACACACACACACACACACACACACACACCAAAACTACGCTGAGTTTGAAATGTAACACTCGGTGACAATCACATTAGGATGACCATCGAGGTCACTCTAAATCTCATATACATTTTTAGTCAAGTATAATGTGCATTTGAGTCTTGTGTAGGTAGCTAGTGTAAACACCCTAAATTACACATTTGTTTCCATCTTATCCCATTTTTCTTCCTATTTCATTCCCTTTATGATTAATCAATTAAATTTATTAATCATGTGTGTTGTACTTATTTGGATTAATTAAATTAATCCCTAGTACCCCTTTTTCATAAGTTAATTATCATTTATCAATTAAATTATGAATTAATTAAGTGTGCACATCCTAGTTAATTTCCACTCGGGTTCTCAAATCAACTACCACTTGGACTCCACATCCTCATCCTAGTGAACTAGACTTCTAGAATCCTAAAAGGTGGGGAAATTGAATTGCATGTACAACCACCTTTTTGGATGCAACTTCTGCTAACAAATTCTCATTACTACCCGTAAATGGCATTTAAAATCCCATGCAACTATTGCAACCTCCTCCAATGCTATTTTTAACATTTGTATTCAATTATGTTCAACCAACTTCCTATTAGTTTTTCCTCTATAAAATATAGGCCTACTCTTTATCGGACCCTCTTGAATTTACTTCACCATTACTCTATCAAATTTTTTCCAATATCTCGCATATTGAAGCTCCCTAAATCTACTTGTAGCATTGGTTAGTCCATGTTTGGAGGTCACTCAATAGTACCCACAATTCCACAAGGTTACATAGCTTCTAAGCTCTTACAACCTACTTGAGGTTTGCTTTGAAAGACTACATGAAGGTTTTTGTAAGTTTATTCACTTTCCATTTCTTATTACTTTTCTCTCTTTATTATTATTGGCACGCCTGTGGGATCACACAAATATCTATTTATTTTTGTGTTTCATTGTTATCCGGTTATTTCATTTGTTTCATGGTAATATTTTGATTTAAGCAACATTTCTAAGGGATTCGGGAGTAAAATTGATATCATGGTACCAAAAAAAAAAGATAATACTTTTGATAGATATACTATTTGTAGTGGAAAAATTAACCATTCTGTTGTTTTGTGATTTACATATGCTATTCTCTCGATTTTTACAAGCATAACATTTGTTATTTTCTACACAAAAAATCTCTAGTTTCCATAAAATATTATGATTAGATCTCTGTTATTTTTCGCAAGAAAATCAGACACACTGCACAAAAAAGAAAAAAATAGCAAACATTATCTTTTTATTAAGTAAAATAAAAAGTAATTTAGATTTATATTGCTAAAAATTAGAAATCAGATAAAACCAAAAAATTGAAAAAAAAAAAAACCCTAACTACTCTAACCCTATGCCCCTGACCCCCTCTCCTTCCATGGCTAGCTTGCCCATCTCGAGATGAGCTGACCCTCCTTGCCCCATCATCCCCTATATTCTACCCCACCCATCCCTTCTCGGTGAGATGAGCTCACCGATCCCCCTCCATACTTGTGGATCCCCTTCCCCGACAAGTGAACATCCCCCGATTGGATTTTTCTCCCGTGCACCCTTGTTTCAACTCGCCACGACCACTCGGCCTAACTCTACCCCCTTTGCTCACCGACCGAGTTAAACGTGGCCCGCAACCTAACTCACCCCCAACTCAATCCTCGCTTTATACACGTCCATCACCTACAAGCTCCCACATCGGGAAAATATACTGTAAACCTTCGGCCAAGCCCTCAAGGCACACCACACACCTCCCCTATGCTCTCCTAGAAATAGGCATTCAAGTTTAGGAATTAGGGTTTATTCATATGTATATGTTAAGTTTATATATAAGTTAAGTTTATTCGACTTGTATATTATTATTATTTTATTTCCTTTTCTTTAATTTATTCGAACTATAATTTATCACTCAAGTTTGTCTTCTCTCTTACTAATAATATTATTAATCTTATTATTATTATTATTATTATTCTCGCTTCCCTTATCATTTCCATAGGTTCATTAATACATTAGGAAATTTTACTAACTTAGTCAGTTTATTTATTTCATTCAATTAATTTAGTTAATTAACTTGGAATTTTCAAGCACCTAATTAGAACCCTTAATTTGTTTTTCTTTCGTATTTGTAGCCATGGACTAACTACGCCAATTACTTTTGTAGGGCTAATCGTGTGCTTTAAATCCAACTATTTTTTTTTCACTTTTTGACTTTTAATCACTTTGTAAACTCACTTTTGACCCTTGCTTTGTGCCATTGGCCTAATTGTGAAAGTCTTTATAATAGGGTTATTGGGTGTTCTAGTACAATTTTTCTCACTTTTTATCCATTTGTGTACACATTTAATCATTTTGCAACGTAGACTAACACTTTCTAACGTGTTTTGCATGTTTTTCCTTTCTCAAATTTTTGTGTTTTTATGAAACTAATCATTGTGTACTAATGCATATGCTCTTCCCTCACACTTTCTAAGCGATCTTGGGAATCATAAATATGATCGTTTCTCTTTTTTAGGAATTAACGCTTTTCACTTAATCAAATCTTGTTTTACGTGTATGCTCTTTCCTCACGCTTTTTAAGTGATCTTGGAAATCAAAAGCGTGAACTTTATTCTATTGTCTTTGCCTCTACCTACCTTAGGAGAACATTCTAATCTTTTCTTGCAGGACCCGCTCTCACGGAGGTTGATTAAACACTTAAAAAGTACTAACCCTAGGTTGCTTTTTTCATGAGCTTCAAACTACTCATTCTTATGTGCATGGAATTGCTTGATAAATAAGATAAAATGAACATTTTTACACATTGTATTTGCAGGTTTAGATAAGGGTAAAAACCCGTCCACATAACTATGGGAAGTTCCTTAGCATAAGCCATAAAACTCTTTTGAGGATTACCACAGAACCTTGAAGTAGTCATCACATTGAGGAACTGGATGACAAAATGAGCACCTTTATCCCAATCGATTAGTAAAGGCTTATGAGTTAGAGTCACAAATATCTAGTAGTGGCGACCCCAGTGCAATTCATTCTAAGCAATATCTTTTCTCAGGGTTTCAAAGGGGTTAAATTAAATATGGAAGCTATAAATAGCACCACACTTGCTTAGGTATACTATTGAAACCTAGTTGAGTGAACCACATAGGAACCCACGCTTTGTCCAAGCCAATATAAAGTAGAGGCCAAAAATTTCACTACATCATTTTTCATTTTTCTCACATGTTACACACTTGTGTTTCAATTTTTGTCATTCATTATTTTTTTATCCACCTTTTTTAGTTTGTAAACGTGTTTAAGTCTTGGGTTCCAGACATCCATATTTGCACTCAAGAACTTTCATTCATCTTTACTAAGTCTTGAAATTGTGATATTTGCTTTATCATGGTCAAACATCCTCTTGATATTTCATTTTCATAAGTCTTAAGTTTAACATTATCTTGTTGAACTCTAAACATTCCACCTTCTTATGTCGTCACATTTCACATTCACTTTGTTGAATTGATGACATTCTTCTATCTTGATTCCATCACTCTTACATTTTTTCATTTCACAGTCACTTTGTTGAGTTGACGATATCTTATCTATCTCTCTTTCATCATATTACATTGTCGTACTTTGAAATCATTTTTTTCATTGTCAACAATGTCGTTATTTCTTCATTTCTCTCTTTAAAGCATCCACTTTTCTTTGATCTTTTCTTTCCCCTTGGCTTTTATCTCCAATTTTTCAATATTAAAACCTTTTCATCATCATTTATTCACTTCTTGTGATGACATTTACTTTGTCATTCTTTTAGTACTCCCATTTCTTGAAGTGTCTCGTCTTTTAACAAATTTTTGTTAAGAGTAGAAATTTTTCATTGTCTTCTTAAGTCTCCCCTTTTAACATCCATCTTGTTAAAATTCAAGAAAAATCATCATTTTTCCTAAGTCTCTTCCTTTAACACATTTTTTTAAGAGTTGAGCATTTTCCATTGTGTTTTAAGTCTCATATTGTCACACTTACTTCATCACAAGTTGAACAAACTAACTTCTATCGTCTCTCCCTCTTTACATTCAATTTTGTAAAGGTTCGTGAAACCTTTCAAACTCCTTCACATTTCTTAGCACTCATTTTGCTAAGAGTCATATAAACCAACATTTCAGCCCACCTTCCACCTTAGCATCATTCATTTTGTTAAGTGTTGTGAAGTCCCCCTCTCATTTCTCTTAACACTCATTGTCTTAGGAGTTAACCTTTGCACATCTCTTCATCAATCTTATCATTCATTTTTATTAAGTTTGAATGCGTTCACCATGTCAAGTCTCCTCCTCGTAACATTCATTTTGTTACCTTTGTGGAGCACATCTATCCTCATTTAGTCCCTTTCCTCTTAACTCTCATTTTTAAAGATTTGGGCAATCAAATAACCATTTTTTCCTCTTCTCTCTTAGCACTCATTTCGCTAAGGGTCGAGATTTTTCATATTATTTCCTCTTCCATCTTAGTGTTCACTTTGCTAAGGGTTGAGTTTTCTATTTCACCTCATCTTTTTCTTTGTCTCTTTCAAATATAGTGGGAACATGACATCATGATTATAGCCATTTTCAATGGAAGGAAATAAATCCATTCCATATCAGCTCAAATGAATAAAAACTTAAAAATCTTTCCATTGATGCCACTTTACGAGAAAAAAAAACCAATTCCTTCTTCATCTCCTCGCAATGGGAACTAGATTTACCTCATAATTTGATGAGGATGAATTAAAATCCTTAAAGGGAAACCTAAATCCCCTAAGGGTCTACGATTCAATTTAGACAAACATGATGATGAAGGACCAAGTAAAATAGATGCCAATGATAAATTCAAATCTAATACTTCATCCTCTAATCCTAACCAATCCTTACTTGATCAAATAATTAAAATGATGAAATAATTGGCTCACATATCCTCTACAATCACTAAGAATGATACCAAAGGTATTAAACACATGAAGAAAAGTGACGACACATTCAAAAATAATTTTGAGACCAATAACAAGAACAAAATCATATGAATAATAAATCATCATTCATCCCACAAACTAATTCACCATTTTCTCAAGAGTGAAAAATGATGAACGAAACCATTTCTGGTATGCAAAAAACATGTAAACAATTCAATTTTAATGAATTGTGTCCATACCCTTTTGACATGGACATCTTACACATACCCTTCCCACGCTCTTTCGAGATGCCCAAATTTGAAAAATAAAAGGAAAAAAATATCCTAGGGAGGATGTCAAGGAATTTTCATGGCTCACCAAGAGGTAGCTTATAATGATATATTTCTCTCTTGCACCTATTTCTTAAGATTATAAGTGGAAAATATTTAGACTGGCTCTTACACCCTCCAAAAGGATCTATTTCTACCTTCGTGGATATTTCTAAGAAGTTCATTAAACAAACCTCTTTCAAACTTGATTCTAATATAACCATGATGGATTTGTTCAATGCAAAGAAAGGAAAAAACAAAATATTTGCATTCTTACAACATTGGTGAGTAATCGCAATTTGGTTCCCATGTTCAATCCTTGAGAAAAAAATGGTTAGCATCTTCATCCCTAACCTTAATGATGAGTTTTCCTTTCACATGTAAATGCATTTCCTCAAAAAATTGAGGAAGTTATTGAAAAGGGAACTCAAATAGAAAAATACCTCATTTCTAAAGGATTGATCAAGCCTTATTATAAATACAAAGGGAAGAATAATAATCATCATAAAAATAATAAAAAAACATAGCGTGTATCACAATAAACCTAGGTACATAAACCATAACCATATTGTTGTTGATGATGGTGTCATAGATAATCACAATGTGTAAAACTTACATAACAATCAATTAAAACAAATTAAGTTCAAAACATCCATCACAATCCCAAAAAGAGAAACCTTTCCTCCTTGTGATTACAATCAAAGACAATATACATATTTCAGGTAATCTCTTTCAAGCACCTAAAATAGATGGCAAGTGCAAATATGGTCACTTATCCTATAATGTAACTGTACGTACCCAAAATTCTAAGTACTTTGTACCTCCATAACGATATTACACATGCCCCAATGTTGATAAAGTTACCTCGCAAGATGTTTGGATCAGAAAAGCTCATGAAAGTATATGTTAGCATCCCAAATGCTGTATCCATGTTCCTTGTGCTTTGTTTTATTCCTTTGCCCTTCATTTCTTAGATTTTGACCTTTAGTGATGAAATCGCCGCCTGTCAGGGCGGCAGTCCTGTAACCACCACCCGCTCGGGCGGCGGTCCTTCACGCATTTTCAAAGACATGTTCTTCTGATCATGACTTGTGTAAATTTTTAACTTTCACCAGCTTTTCTCAACTACCTTGGCTCTTATTAATGTTTTATGTTCCCCTAGAATAATGTTTCTTCATTGTTTAATGGTAAAAGAGTTCTAATGGGAATTACCTTTGGGTGAATGTGAAATCTATAAATAGCCGACTTGTTTTCAAGAAAATGGCCCCTCAAAACTACCTCTCAGTTTCTCATTTTCCATTGTTTAGTCTCTCAATTCTTGCTTAGAGTTCATTTTTTTTCATGTTTGCATCCATGCTAGTTTTTCCTTTTCTTTAAGAAGCCATTCAATCTTCTTGCTTTAGTCTTGTTCATTGTTGTTCATACAAATTATTTTAGAGAAGAGTAGTGTCAGTTATAGATTGCATCCATTAGAGTTACAGGTTGTGTCCTTCATGAAGGTGGATTATAGAATCTCTCGGTACTCTTGCATCATATTCTGTAAAAAATCCCACTAGGAATTACATATGCCAAGCTCGTCTCTTGACCTTTGTCCCTCTCCTACAAGCATTATATTCGGTCTATATCCAAGTTGCATTGTTCGAATACCTTTTTTTGTTGATGCTAGCATATACACGCTCTTCTGGATTCACATGAACATGAAGGAATGAGGAGATCATTATGAGGGGACAAAGTCATACACTACTAGATTCGCCACTATTATGCAAATTCAGGTTTTATTTGTCAAATTTCTAGTTAAAATATATCAAATAGAGTAGTGAAGCATTTCATTTCAGTTAAATTTCATTCTCGATATTACCAAGGAAGCTGTGGGGATTTATAGTTTCTGATAAACTATGATTCATTCCTCACTTATGAGGTAGGATCGAGAATCTTTCAATTAAGTTAATCAGCTATCTAGTTATTTAGGATAAATTCACAACTGCATAGGCAAGTAGCTACACTAGGCTACCTTGTTTGTTTTAATTTTGTTATTAGATTAGTTGTCATTTTCTAAATATATTAGATTAGTTGTTCTTTCAATTCCATTTAAAATTCTATTAAAAAAATACAAAAACAGAGGAATACATATATGTTGTAGATATATCTTGCATAGTTAATTTATTTTGTTTCAGTTAGGTTTATATTAACCTTGTATGACAATCAAAGGACCTAGGGAGCCCATGGAATATGTTTTTGAGCCAATCGTGCCTCAACCCAATATTGTTGCAGCAATAACCGACATAGACCAAAATCTCAGAATACAGGTCTTCCGAACAACAACAAACCTACTAGAAATCAACTCACTAGTTAAGGGGATTAAATATAGAAGATGACAAAGTTCATACGTTCTGGTCAAGTCAGCCAAATTATAGATTACCTTGATAGACATCTGTATGACTGTAGAAGAACTGAAAGAGAACAAACATTTGGTTGTGATCCACTAGTCCCACAGACATGACGTAGGAGACCTCCTCGTTGATATAGACACTAGCTTATGTATCCAAGTTGCCAAAACACCTGTTAGGTACTCTGAGAAAATCGTGCAACTTTTAGTTCTAAATGTAGAGGCTGAAAAGGCATACGATTATTGGATACTTGGGATCAAAAGAAGGGATTGATTCTTCACATGACCTTAGGAGGTTCACAATAACCATGAACTTACGGTTGTGATCCACAAGTCCCACAACCCAACGGGCCTAAAAATCAATCCAACATTGATGCTAGTTTGTGAACATTAGTGTTTAGATCCTCTCCACTCCCACTAGACATTATCACACAACTATCATTATTAAATGTAGCAGCTAATCAAGCTAAATATTTCTGGACTTGACCATAGAATTGTCCATAAAACACCAAAAGATCCACTACATATTTAGCCATTCCATTTTCATGACCTTTTTGATATTGATTATAACCTTCGAGTAGCTATCCTCGCCGAACGATCTATCACACCGGTTTAGGTTAGGAGGGCCTTCTTTTCCTTAGATTCACAGATCCCATTATTGCATGTTGAAGACATAAGATTACCTAACTTATCTATACCTCGCGTGTATTCCATCCCCATTGGCTATCTCGGCACGACCTCGGGAGGTCGGGTGCGAGGAAAAGTTACTTGTAGATTCTCATGCTCGCATGTCACTTTTCCATCGTACAAAATTGGTGAACCGAGTGAAAAAACAACTATTTCATCTTACCTACCTCATTAGCCTTCACATCAGCTTCACCCCCAAGATTGGTGAACCTGATATTGACGGAACAATTTCTTCACTTTCACACTCTTCTTTTAGTTTTATCCATCTTCACTTCTTCCCATTATTCTGCGGGTATTCATATACCCCCGAATATGTCGGGATTCGATGCATATGGCAGACCTCTCCTAGGTCTTGAAGCATACTACGATCAACTGAATAGACAACTATTCAACTAACCGGTTTTCAACACAAAATCCACCTCAAAGGACTAGATATAGTTCTTCTTTCCAAATAGAGGAGTTGGATCAGCTCACTCAAATGCAACAACTAGAGCCTTCAGGCTCAAACAACATGATGCTCACTGGAGAATCTGGTTCATCTCCTTAGGTGTTGCTTAGACCGCAAATCAGTAGACAATCAGATCCATATCTATTTTTAGATGATGAATACTTAGCACGTTATGCTAGGAGTGAACAATGCTCTCAAAGTATGTACCCACCTATAGGAGGTTTACAAATACAACCCAAGGTCTCATTCCAAGAAAACACCCCCATTCCTCCACCTATAGGAAATGCCCTCGGTGATACTTGGCAGGGAAATGATCAGTTCATAGCAGGGTACCATATGCCTATACAACCTCAAGGTATACAACAAACACCACTAAGGAAAAATACCGTGTCTTCACCAAATGAGGTCATCTCAGCCTTAGTTGAGAAGGTTAGAGGGTTGGAACTTGCTCAAGCAAGTCAAAATTTGCAATTCATGCAGGCAGGAACTTCCAATCCTCCACATCATCCTAGCCAAGTAGACCTCCTCACAGAACCAGGAACATTGGGCATGCCTCCTCAGTATTCACAACAAACACCAACTAGAACCACGTTTTCTAACACCGCTCCAGTGGAAAATATGATACCTCCCGGTTTAGTACAAAATAATCCATTCCTAAGTAATGCTCCTCCATACTTAAACATGTATTCCAAATCACCACAAGGAGATATGTTCTCTTCTCCTGGCATATTCACTCAACCACAGGGATTCCCTTATGTCCCTGCAAATACATATGCTACACCATATCAACAACCCATTCCACCTCCACCCCCTCAGTAAGCACCATCAATGGTTGAAACCTATGCGATAGGGACTTATTCAGAATATTTGAAATAACCTTTAGACTTCACTATACGGAGCGTCATGCTTCTAAGACCTCTACCCGATCTACCCAAGGAAAAAGGAGAGGGAGACCCAAATGCACATATTAAGGCCTATGCCACTTCCATTCGAGAGCTGCTCCTTGGGATGGAGTTGTTGCTAAAATAGTCCCCAAAATGTTAAAGGGTATCACCCTTGATTGGTATTCTGAGAATACACGAAGCCTCAATACATTCATTTAAACAACTCATTTTAGAGTTCATCAAGGCATTCGACATGAACAAATTTTTGAGAATAGGAATCAGGGAATTCTTGCATATTAAGCAAGAACACAATGAATCTATTGCTCATTTCATCCAAAGATGGCGTACAGTCCTCTATTCTTCAGCAAGCACTCCAAACATGGATTAGATGGAACTATGTGATTTATTCCTTCATTCTCTCAGCAGAGAGATAAAGGAAGAAGTCCAGAAATTCCCACTAAGAACTTATGATGAAGTACTCGAGAGTGCTCTCCGAATAGATCAAGCTGCAATAGATAGCGGTCGCAAGACATATGGAATAAATGGGAGGTTAATCATCCCCAACCAAAACACTATGAATTATTCTACCACAAACGCCAATCAAGGACCTAAAATCCTTAACAAAAACTGCATGGGGTGACAATAGATGGAGTGAATGACCAAGCAAAAAAAGTAAATGTTGTAAATGTCCCACCACCAGTTAACAATCAACAAAACAACAATTTTACCCCAACAATCAACGCAGTAGATTTTAATCATCCCCAACAACAACAATGACAATAACAATGCTAGATCCAAACACAGGGTCCAAGTCAAAACTCAACTAGATATCAAAACCAAGACCAAAGACAACAAATGTAAAACTTTAATCCTAATAGTCAACGGTTTAATCAGAGTTTTGGACCACAACATGTGCCAAACCAACAACCTAGGAGTTATAATCCTAACTCGTATTGTGGTTTCCACCAAATTTGAGGCCATGACACTAGGAATTTCCGTGATTACAATAAGTTCATGCAACGTCTGCCAGAAGAACAAAGACAACTCTTCATAGATATTTTCTTAACAGATTCTCTGACACCTATGCCAAAAACTTTCACATGTGCAGTCTCCCCTCAAAACACACCTCTTAAGATCTTCAATGTTCCACTTCCAAATCACAATAAAAATAATAAATTAAATCCAAATGGGATGAAAAAAGGTGTAATGATAGGGAATAACGATCACAAAGCCTCAACTTCGCTAAATCCACCTATCGCACCATAATTAGGAAATTAGCCGTGAACCAAGATAGTTGGTCTAGTGGAGTTAGATACTGAGCTACACGTAGAATCCATAACAAGAACACGAGAATATTATTCTCAACTAAATCCAATCTATCCACTAGAATCAAATAACATTCAACAAACATTGGTAAAACCCGTGGGTGCTTATGATTTAATTAATGACCTAACAAAGACCTTCTCTCACATCTCCTTTATGGACTTGTTGAAAAACTCTCTTGCCTATAGGGCTGATCTATTATAAGCACTAGGTCTAGGTCATTTAATTAACATCACTCCACCTCTTGAAACACAAGTAAACCATATAGACTTTGATATCCACCCTTCAGGGTAGCCGGATAGGGATACCGAGTTTATATTCGACATAAACAAAATGCCAACAGATGCTGAAATTGCATGTAGAGGCGATCCGTCCTTGCATTTATAGGTGTGGGTTTGCAATAATTATGTTAAATGCGCAATGGTGGATGATGGGGCAGCAGTGAATATTGTCCCATTTTCTTTCCTTCAAAAGCTAGCATATGGCGAAACAAACTGTTCCACAATAAGAAAAATGCTAATAGGTTATGATAGCCTTAAAGCTACTTCAATTGGTAATATAATATTACCACCACCTTAGGACCCAAGACAATCCTCACCGAGTTTTATATCATAGATTGGGAAACCAACTATAATATGATCCTCGGTCGACCATGGATACATCGCATGAAAGCAATTCCCTCTACGTTATTCTAGGAAATAATATTCTTACACTTAGGAAAGATATTCATAGCAAAAGGTGACCCAAAACCATTCGACATACACCTAGCATACCTGAAGAAAAGACCAAGTGTTCACTCTGAGTTTGAACTCCTAACAAACCAACTTAATAAACCAATCAATGCCAGACCGGAAGAAAAATTAATACCTACAACAGAACTAGAAATTATGAAATTAGTCAAGAGCATCCTAGCCCTCAAGGATGAAGCTAATGTTGTAGAAACAGTGTCATTAGGAACTACTACAAAAATTGTTGAATTACTAGAACAAGATCTACCAATTTTCCTACCATTTGACTCTGCAGGTATGGGATGCACCCTAGGAGTTGGTTCTCTTCCAACAGAGGAAATTTGCATGGTAGAAGTAATCAAACAGAAGAAATAGATGTGAAGAATGTCCCAACATCCATATTTCCTAGTAAATATTGGACTCTCCATTTCGATGGAGCTAGATGTCGCTATGGAGCTAGGGCAGGCGTAATATTTACTTCTCCTGAGGGAAAGATCCTACCTTTTTCTTTTAAGTTGAACTTTGAATGTACAAACAACGACGCTGAGTACGAATCCCTCCTCCTTGGACTCATCATAGCCAAAAGGATTGGTGTTAATGACATCGAGTATTAGGAGACTCGCATGATTAGTTGCTGAAACCGGAGTCTTTGAAATATATAAGACTAGAGATGAGCACTTACTGACTCTATAAAACAGCGAGTATTATATCTAAGAAAAATATTCGACTTCATATCCATTGAGGCAATCCCATGAGAAAATAATCTTCTCTCAAATTCAATAGTAACCTCAAACTTCGCATTTCACCCCAAGTAATGAGTTAGAAGATACAAGTTGCGAGGTATCACTTAAATCTTGAACCATTGGTGAAGAAAATGTCAACAAACCCTCTTCTAACACATACAACTGAGAATGAATCTCCTATCTTACATCATGTTGATAGTGATAAATTCACTCTCGAATATCTAAACACCTATGTGGAGCTACACCTTTCTCACCTTATAGTTGATCTTTCCTTAATACCACATTCCTCTTCCTACTTTGGAAATCCCATGGTAGAGTCTCCTCCATAGAAAGATCTTGATATCTACGAGATAGAAAACGGAGAAATCCTGGAACTACCTCCAGCCCCACCTGAGTTTGAAGAAGGTAACGCTTCTTTGATAGAAGAAACCATTGATATAAACATTGGAATGGAGGAAGAACCAAGAATTTTGAAGTTGGGATCCTCGTTAACTCCGGAAGAAATAGAAATACACACCCAAATCCTCAAAGAACATCAAAATTATTTTGCATTTAATTATAAAGAAATGACAGGTATCACACCACAAGTTACGGTACATAATCTCGTCACTAAACCAGATGTGAAGCCAATTAAATAGAAGTCAAGACCAATGAAGCCAAAAGTGGCTCTCATGGTAAAAGAGGAAGTAATAAAACTTCTCCAAGTAGGATTCATCAAACTAGTCAATTATTCACAATGGGTATCTAATATCATCCCCATTCTAAAAAAGAATGGGAAGATATGCATTTGTATAGATTTCGGGATATTAACAAAGCTTGTCCCAAGGATGATTTTCCATTACCATCCATTGATGTTATTATTGATGCAACGACTAGATTTGAATTCTTGTCCTTCATGGATGGGTTCTCGGGTACAATCAAATTAAAATATCTAAACAAGATCAAGCCAAAACCACATTTATAACTCCCTAGGGAACTTATTGTTATGCTGTCATGCCATTTGGTCTTAAGAATGCCGGCCACTACGTATCGTGGGCAATGACTTATATATTCCGCAATCTTATCCATAAAATTGTGGAATCATATGTGGATGACTTGTTGGCCAAGGACAAGAAATGTTGTGATCATCGGAGGTGCTCCGTATCATCCTCTCACAACTAATTGAGTATGATGTCACATTAAACCTAGAGAAGTGTGTTTTGGTGTAACAAGAGGTAAACTTCTAGGATACATTATATCTTCACGAGGGATTGATGTTGATCCGGCCAAAATACGGGTTGTTCTCAAAATGATCCCACCTTCGAATGAATCTGGAATTAGGAAATTTCTCAAGAAACTCGGTGCAATCCAAAGGTTCATCCCAGATTTAAGCTTTTTCATTCATCCAATCAACAATCTACTCAAGAAAGATTATAGCGTCAATTGGACTGAAGATTGCAATGAGGCCTTCGAAGCAATTAAGCACTTCTTGTTGTCACCACCCATGCTAATGCCTCCCAAACCAGACTGCCCTTTAATCCTATACTCACGAGCCACTCATGTCTCGTTGGCTTGTATCTTTGGCTCGAAGAAGACGATGAAAAATGAGCACGTGTGATTTATTTCATTAGCCGAACATTTCTCGATTATGAAACACGTTACACACAGGTAGAGAGAGAATGCCTTGCCATCATTTTTGCAACAAAACGCTTGAGACATTACATGTTAAACCAGGAAACAAGGGTCATTGTAAAGACAGACCATTTACGAACATTTCTCACACAAGGATCTTTATCTAGAAAAGTTAGCCGTTTCATAACCCTAATGGGAGAATTTGAGTTAACATTCGTAAACCAAAAATCTGTTAAAGGAAAAATCATTGCAGATTGGTTAGCTGACAATCTACTAGATGGAGGTCAGCTAGTAGATCTAGACTTTCCCAATGAATGTGTATACTTTTTCGAAACTAGACCCCCCATCTCTACATGCCCTTGGTATACTGATATCATCAATTTTATCATGGACCATACATACCCAGAAAGTGCCACACCACAACAAAGAAGGTGATTACGCATTATTGCCGCTAAATATGTTATTTTAGACCAAGTCCTCTATCGCGAGCCTTGACGACATGCTTCTAAGATGCGTCGACATAGAAGAATCCAAGAAGATTCTTCATGAATCCCCATGATGGGATATGTGGGGGCCACTTTGGTGGTCATGCCACCAATCGTAAAATACATCGGTGGGATATTTTTGGCCCACTCTCAAACATGATGAGGTAGAATTTGTACGTAAGTGCCATGAATGCTAAGAATTCTCTCATGAGATTCACATGCAAAGACAATCCTGTGACCAATAGCAACTCCGTGGCCCTTCACCACATGAGGTCTAGACTTGATAGGGAAATTCTCTCCCTCCTAAACCAATGGCCATAATTTTATAATCACAGCCATGGAATATTTCACCAAATGGGTAGAGGCCATGCCTCTCACCACCGTACCAGGTTCGGTGATCGCCAAATTCATTTTGAACCAAATTATCTGTAGGTATGGTGTCCCACAAGTCATTATCTCCGATAATGGCATGTCCTTTAAGAATGACGAGGTTCATGAGCTATGTAGCAAGTTAAAAATAAACCATCACATAAACTCTCTTTACTACCCTCAAACCAACGAGAAGGCTAAAGCGACAAACAAAACATTGAAAGCTATTCTCCTCAAAACGGTAAAATAAAACAAATGATATTAGCATTTAAAATTATATCCGGCCTTGTGGGCCCACCGAACCTCAATAAGAACACCAATAGGAGCAACTCCTTTCTCACTGGTATTCGGGGCAGAAGTAGTTCTCCCGCTTGAGGTTGAAATACCCAATCTCCGCATCTCACTACAAGGGATTCTAGATGAAGAAGCTTATAGGGAGGCACACCTCTCCCAACTAGAAAGCCTAGATGAGGCCAGGTTAAACACCGAACAGTGGCATAGAGCCTATTCTGACCGGATGTGCCGGTAGTATAACAAAAATGTCTATAAGCGAAAAATATATGAAGGAAGAAAGTTCCAGCCCAAATGGTTGGGCCCATATCGAGTCATGAAAGACTATGAAAATGGTGCGTATCTCTTGTGCACACTAGAGGGTGAGGAATTCAATGAATCAGTCAATTCCTTGCATCTTAAACGGTTTTATGCATGAAGCATCAGCACTATTTGTATAAATACATCTACATTACATATTCATTTAGTTAGGTTCATTTTGTTCGCTCGCTTCGTAAAACTTGGTGATCAAGGGACTTTCTCTTAAGCAATTCATTACAAACTTTTGATGGTATTGATAGGAGCATTCAAATCATACTTCTTCATTTTCATAACATCATCAACTATTTCAAAATCATTTCATCAATTAAAGCTAGATATGAAAAAGTCTTAACGGTAGCCATACCAAGGCCTGCATGTTTGTTCTCACTTTTGATTTCTTCCTAGGATAGGTGTCTTACCTATGGTATGTTCTAGAAGCTTCATGGTGTCACATATATCCCATATATATCTCTTTAGAAATAAGAACATACTGAAATTTTTCTCAAGTAAGTAAGTCGAATATAGATCAAACAGAAAATTTTACTTTTACACATTTCCTTGCCCTACCAACCTTTGGTGTTGAGCTTGCGTCTCTTACTAGTGATGTAGGGTTGGGAAAGGATGGGAATGCCTTTACTCGCCTATGTGCCTTGTCCATGGTGATAAGCCCATGCTTCCTACTAGTAGCATGGGGCAAGGTGTAGGGGGTCCTCTTGACAGTAAACATTGAAAGTCATAAGCAAATAGTTCAAACAAACCTTTGAAATCTTGAGTCAAAAACAAATGAATCAGATGTCCAAAATTCCAAGAGAGTTCAAAACCCTGAAAGCTAGATTTTGTCAACCAAGTGGCCATCTACGAGATCTAAGTCTAGTAAATCTGTAAAGCAAGTCGCGTTCTAAACTATTGAGTCACTTGAGTAAGATAGGTTTGTAGCATCCTAGTTTGGTCCCACCAACTCTTTGTCTATCTCCCATGATTACCATTTCAAAACACCTCATAGCTTGTGCCCTTTCTAGCTCTTGGTGGCGAGCCCTCGCATCTTACTAGTTGCATGGAGTTAGGAGTGGGGCAAGTACATCTACTCATCATACCAATTCATCATCAAATTTTGTCAAAAAAATATGAAGTACAAGAAAATTGCTTATGAAAACTAAAGTTCAAGATCAAAAAGATCATCTGTGTCATCATACATTAGCATCACGAAATAAAAAAATTAAAATTTGTGATATTTGTTCTACATTACATACATTTTGAAAAGCATATAAAAACAAAATTTTATAAACATCTAGTATACATGTGAAAATGAATCACAAAACTCTAGGTACAAAGAGATCTAGATCCAAAAAGAGATGTATATATATAATCAGGTTTTATGTACAATGCCATCATGCACTAGGCATGGTCAAACACTCAATGAGCCCAGAAAATACAAAATGGTCGTATAAACAATCTAGCAAGAGTCACTACAAAAAGAGCCAAGTGGCCTCTCAATCCCTATGGGATCCCTCAGAAGGCACACGACCACGTCTAGGACTCTAGCTACACCGGTGCTCTAAGTGCACTGAGGGCTCACGGTCCCAAATGGTAGTTGTAGCCTCGCTATGAGAGCGGCTCCTCATCAGTGCTCTGCAGTCCTATACCCGGCTAACTCGGTATAGAGGGAAGTCACCATCTTGGCCACATGCCAAATGGGGGAAAAAACATCGGTAGGCCTACCAGCTACCGAAGGCTCCCCTGCATCCATGGATATATCGACACGAATCTTATCCATAGGGAGCATCAAGGTATCAGTACATACCCGACAAATCAAGTCTCACCACTCATCGATAGTCTCTGCAAGCAAAGGAGAAAACAAGTTAGAAAATAATAAAAATATGAAACCAAGGATGAACCAAAGGAGAGATAGCAACTAAGGAAATCCGGCTAAAAACAAATATTAAAAGAAGAATGACAACTCACTCGGATCTCCGAGGCCTCAAGAGGGATCTCTATGATCAACACCTGCCACAGATGCAACCGCCGATCGATGTCCTCCTCCTATGTCTGGGGCAACATAGCATCCTACCACGGACTCGTCCTCTCTGCCTAGGTCATGAGAAGGCAACTCCTCTAAGACTAGAGTCACCCTCTCCATGCTCTAATCTACCCTCTCAGCCTGTAACATCTCCTGAGTGTCATGCCACTCGGGATCACTATCCTCTCCCCTACCCAACTCGCTGACCTCCATGTCCTCGATCTCTTTCTCTGTCTCTCCCCCTGTGAACTCCTCAGACTCAGATTCTATATCAATAGGGTCATCACTGCTATGTGCAGGACCGACGGTAATCTGAAGTAAAGGTTCCTAAGGAGCACCGAGCTCTCGCTCGGGTGGGTACCACCCCACTGCGGCTGCAATAGGGACACCAGGAGTAACAACAGTCCAACCCCACCCCTAGGACCACCCCTAGCCTCTTGAACTGATCTGAACACTTGCACCACTAGGGGAAGCATATCAACATAAGCAAGGCCAAACTGCTGACGCACTCGATCAAAGAGGTGTGTCTCTACCTTCCCTGTCCTGTCGACAAGCTACCATGTAGTAGAGTAGGAAATCAAAGTGAAGGTCTCCTTGCCCCACAACCCTACAATGGCTTGATAAGGTGTGGCCTCCATATCCTTAGTAGTTAGGGAAGTAACTGGCTGGTGGGGTGCTCTAAGCACCATCATCTCTGTCCATCTAGTTGCCCTCACGGCTCCGGGATCCACCACCTCTATACCTCTCCCATAAGGGATGATACGCTCATAGACCCAGCTCATAACCAAGGTCGGATGGCTCAATGACTGTCCCTATAAATGAACCACCCTGTACAAGTTATGATAGGTGGTCCCAAGTATATCAGCTCCCCAGGTGTAAATCGACCATGTGCCTCAATCTGTGTGATGATGGGGGCCCAAAAATAGAGTAAAGTATCCCCTCCCTTGTCCCCGATCAATCTCAAAGAAAAGATGTCCATGATGGCCTGACAGATCAAAGGGATGGGCAAGCCAGGAATATAACGTACCTTCACCTCCTTCGAACTAGTGGAGAAAACTACATCTCCCATATAGGTGGCCCACTATGTCACTTGAACTTTGGATACTGCTGTATCAAATGAAAGTCTCCTCCCAATAATCGGGACTCCAAAAATGTAGTAGACATCCTCAAAGGTGACATTCCACTCACCCCTGACACCTAGAAATCAGAAAGTGTTCCGATCTGCATCCCAGTAAGAAAATAAGTCACATAGTATGTGAATGGTATGTGTAACGTGGCGGACCCGTGTGATCCTCAATATACTTGCCTCTCGAAGAGTATCTTGCTCATCCGAGAGAGTGCATCTAGCCTTTGTTGGAAGCCAATCACTCTCTCTCTCTCTCTCGGCTGCATCTGATGTACTCTTCCTTCTTCTGAAAAACACACAAAAACATGCAAAAAGGAGCAAGTTAGTATCAAGATTGCATTGAAAAAAATCATTAAAGTAGGTAAGAATGCTAGAAATGCAAAAATGAATTCAAATAAGTGTTGTTTTGGCATACCCTAAAAATGCTCAAAAATGCTAAAAAATGACCATTTTTGCTAAAACAAAAGCCTACCCATTAGGTGTCCCCCCTAAGAGATACATTTGAAACTGACATTTCTAAAAATCCCCCCATGACAAATTTTTCATCATTTTTACATTTAGGGTGCAAAAACGAATAATCAAGAAGAACTAACCTGAGATTTCGCGGGTCGAGGTTCTGCTCGCGGAGGCATGATCACTATCTTGATGCGAACATTTTGACTATATTCTCGTTGAAAACCATCACCGTGGGTCCCAGAGCTCAAAAACTATCAAATCAACACGTGTAAATGAATAGGAAAATGGTCCCATTATATATATATATATATATAGTGTTTTGACGCATTTTGAGTGCCCCTTTTGCAGGTTTAGAGCGCCAACGGAGGTAAGTTCTCATCCCCACACAAATGGTAAGTCCTCATCTCATACTAATTTAGTATTTATTTTTTGATTTGTTTTGTCTATCTACACTTGAGTCTTCTTTCCATTTTGTAGGTAGCGGGAACTTGGATGGCGACATTTCGACACATGGGCATGTTAGGTATAATTTCTAACTTCCCATTTTGGGACCGCCATACTCGGACCCACCGTTTTACGCCTCTTCATGGCTAAAATGCTTCTCGAGGGGGAAATATGTACGTACCCAAAATTATAGGGTATTGTACTGCCGAAACGATGTTACACATGCCCCAATGATGATATAGGTCACCTCGCAAGGTGTTCGGATCCAGAAAAGCTCACGAAGTATATGTTAGCATCCTAAATGCTTTATCCATGTTCCTTGTGCTTTGTTTTATTCCTCTGCCCTTCATTTCTTATCTTTTTGACCTTTAGTGATGAAACCGCCACCTTGTCAGGGTGGCGGTCTTGTAACCGCCCGCCCTAATAAGGGTGGAGGTCCTGTAACCGCCGCCCTAATCGGGGTGGCGGTCCTATAATTGCCGCCCTACTCAGGGCGGAGGTCCTTCACGCATTTTTCAGCATGTTCTTCTGATCACGACTTGCGTAAATTTTCAACTTTCACCATCTTTTCTCAACCGCCTTGGCTCATATTAATGTTTTATGCTCCTTGGAATAGTGTTTCTTCATTGTTTAATGGTAAAATAGTTCTAATGGGAATCACCTTTGGGTGAATGTGAAATCTATAAATAGCCAGCTTGTTTTCAAGCAAATGGCCCCTCAAAACTGCCTCTCAATTTCTCATTTTCAATTGTTTAATCTCTCAATTATTTCTTAGAGTTCATTTTGTTTTCATGTTTGCATCCATGCTAGTTTTTCCTTTACTTTCAGCTCGGCCATTCAATCTTCATGCTTGAGTCTTGTTCATTGCTTTGTTCATACAAATTAGTTTAGAGCAGAGTAGTGTTAGTTATAGATTGCATCCATCGAGTTGCGAGGTTTTGTTCTTCACGAGAAGGTGGATCATAGAATATCTCTGTACTCTTGCATTGCATTCCCACAATAAATCCTACTAGGAATTACATATGCCATCTCTGTCTCTTGCGTTGTCCCTCTCCTACTCACATTATATATTTGGTCTATATCCAAGCTGCATTGTTCGAATACTTTTTTCTGTTGATGCTAGCATATACATGCTCTTTTGGATTCATGTGAACATGAAGGAATGAGGAGATCATTCTTAGGGGAAAAATTCATACACTACTGGATTCACCACTATTCTGCAAATTCCAAGTTTTATCTGTCAAAGTTCTAGTTAAAATATATCAAATAGAGTAGTGAAACATTTCATTTCAGTTAAATTTCATTCTCAATATTACTGGGAAGCTATGGGGATTGATAGTTTATGAGAAACTATGATTCATTCCTCACTTCTGAGGTAGGATCAAGAATCTTTCAATTAAGTTAATCAGCTATCTAGTTATTTAGGATAAACTCACAACTACACAGGCAAGTAGCTACACTGGGCTACCTTGTTTGTTTTAATTTTGTTATTAGATTAGTTGTCATTTTCTGAATATATTAGATTAGTTGTTCTTTCAATTCCATTTAAAATTCTATTAAAAATACAAAAACAAAGGAATACATATATGTTGTAGATATATATTGCATAGTTAATTTATTTCGTTTCAGTTAAGTTTATATTAACCTTACATGACAATCACGGGACTTAGGAATCCCGGGGAATATGTTTTTGAGTCAATTGTGCCTCAACCCAATATTGTTGCAGCAATTACGACATAGACAAAAATCTCGAGTACAGGTCTTCGAACAACAACAAAGCTACTAGAAATCAGGTGACAGTTAAGGGGATTGAACATAGAAGAAGGCGACAAAGTGCATATGTTCTCGGTCAAGTCAGCCAAATTATAGATTACCTTGATAGACATTTGTATGATGTAGAAGGACTGAAAGAGAAAAAAACATTCGGTTGTGATCCACTAGTCCCACTGACGATGCGGAGACATCCTCATTGATATAGACACTAGCTTACGTATCCAAGTTGCTAGAACACCTATTAGGTTTTCTGAGAAAATCATGCAACTTTTATTTCTAAACATAGAGGCCGAAAAGGCATACGATTATTGGATACTCAGGATCAGAAGAAGGGATTGATTCTTCACATGACCATAGGAGGTCCAAAATAACCATGAAATTACGGTTGTGATCCACAAGTCCCACAACCCAACGGGCCTACAAATCAATCCAGCATTGATGCTAGTTTGCGAACATTAGTTTTTAGATCCTCTCCACTCCCACCAGACATTATCACACAACTATCATTATTAAATGTAGTAGCTAATCAAGCTAAATATTTTGGACTAGACTAAAGAATCGTCCATAAAACACCAAAAGACCCACTACATATTTAGCCATTTCATTTTCATGACCTTGTTGGGAGACTTATACGAATCACCCACAGGTTATATTCCACGTATCCCATAACCCATATATCGATCACGAAATAAATCGATATTGATTGGATCCTTCGAGTAGCTATCCTCACCAAATGATTTATCACACTTTGGTTCGGAGTTAGCGGGGCCTTCTTTGCCTTAGATTCGCGAGATCCCATTATTGCGTGTTAAAGACATAAGATTACTTAACTAACTTATCTATACCTTATGTGTATTCCATCCCCACCCAATTTGTCTCGGCACGACCTCGGGAGGTTGGGTGTGAAGAAGAGTTACTTGTAGATTCTCATGCTTGCATGTCACTTTTCCATTGTACAAGTAACCTTTCCTCAAAGGAAAACCTAATATAGGTTGCTATAGACCTAAAACATATTGTGATTTTCATTGCATTGATGGTCATGAAATAGAAAATGCAAATAACTTCACAATTTCATCCAAGACCTCACTGAAAACGAAGACATAATGACTGGATACCTACCACCTAACCATGATACAAATGGAAAATATCATGAACATGGTGAATCCTTGAATAAAATTGATTATAAATCCATCATATCATGTATTGATGAAACTACTCCACACATAATTGAATTTCAGTTCACAACTCTTGGAGAGAGTCTATCCAATACCTTTAAAAAAGTAGTAAAGGCTAACATGATTGAATATCTACTTACGAGACCCTTTTCTGATAGGGAACCCAATCTTACGTTGTACAATGCATTTGAATATTATGAATATCATTACATGCATGGCCATTCTACTAATAATTGTACACCTCTTCGTCATTATGTCCAATACTTAATTGATGATGGAACTATTTTTATAGAGCTCTATAATGAAGCTCTCATGATCGATGACACGCCAATTTCCACTTCTACTAAATATTTGACTATTGTACCCACTTCTTTATATAGTAACATTCGATGAGTTTAAAATGAATGTAAATTATCTGTCTCTTCAAACCAATCTATTTCTTCTCCAGATTTTCTTCCATTAATCTAAATAGACATTGAACCTGTTTCAGAAAACAATCTTCTAACACCTAACAAGAGCTTGATTTTTCTCCAAGACTCTCTTTCAACCCTTAACATAATAGAAGAGGGTCCATCAAGCACCTTTTATCTTGAATATATTCTTTCCATTTAAGATCCTATGTCTAACATGCCTAGTCTTGTTGTTGAAATACAACCACAACAAGCTTGGACACTTGTGACAACGTAACCTTCCATGTCCATTATACCTCACATGATCAATATTGTAGGCATCTCATCAATGATGTTTCCTACCTTTAAGAAATCTACATGCATACACTCTATTACATATGTATAGCCAAGAACATCCTTATACAACCTTTTTATTCTTTACTTGAAAATCTATCGTTAAATCAACTCACTTACAACCTAGAAGGAACAAAATTAAATATCTCCTCTCTGCAGTTTACAAGGAACCTTGGGTATACATCTAGAGATCCATCTGTATTTCCTCACAATATTTCACTCACAGGTGAATATCAGTCTCAACATATTCCCCACATCAAAAATATTTTTCTAATGTCACGTAGGTTTTTGATCTCCTAAAAGACTTATCTAATCACACATCCTTTAACTTGGATCGTATCGCTCAAGTATCATACTTCGAGGAATCATTGAATAATTTAATTCACTCATTTGACTTGGATCATATCCTCCCAAGTCTCGTACTTTAGGACTCATTGAATCCTTTGATTATTTCCTTTGACTTGGACCTTGTCCACCCAAGTATCATATTGCAGGACTTATCAAATCTCCAAATTTCCACCTTTGACTTGGACCCTATCCGCGCAAGTCTCGTAGTTCGAGACACATCAAATATTTTGATTCCCCCTCTTGACTTGGATTTCATCTGCATAAGTCTTGTATTTTAGGACCCTTCAACTTTATTAAACATGGACCTATTTCTTGATGAGTCCATTTCAATCTCTTATTCACCAAAATTTAGAAAACTAAAAAAACATAAAAAGAGAACAAAACTTCATAGTAAAGCATTGTTTACAAATTGGAAATGACAAAGTGTGTACCAATAAAGTTTAGCATTATATATATTGGAAGATATCTTAATCATACTATTATCAGATATTCTCCATTCTTCACCTATTTACGACACAAGTTAACCCTGTTCATATTGGGTATTGTGTGTCTCATCCCTGTTATGGTTCTTGCCATTTCAGATCTTCTCACCTATGGTTTTATCTCAAATCTTACTAATGGTAACTTGTTTAAATTAAGCTCTCTCTTTAACAGAAAGCACTAAAATTCTCTCAATCTATATTTTTGAACCCTTACACCATACTAGAAGCATGAGGTCGAGACTTGGGGCAAAACGTTTCTTTCCTATAAGCACACTATCAACATATAAGGAAAATTAAATAAATCTAAAAATAATAATAAAATTATAAAATCACCACACCTTTCATCCTTCAAAGTCTTCCTTGATTATCCCATACTTCTTATTGATGATGTAGAGACCGGGAATGATGAAATCCCTTACTCGCCTACATTTTGTCTTCGGTGTTGATCCATTTCCTTGTATTGATGGCATGGGGAAACATGAAGGGGGTCCTTCACAAATATTCATTAACCAATAAATCCTTTATTAAATATTAATAAAAATGCTTAATCAAAAACATCCTAAGAAGTAATTTAGCTACTCATGTTAAATAGAGACAAAAATTTCTTCAATTGGATTTTTCTAATCGATGAGGTCACTTGCGGAGCTAAGTTGAGTTAAAACCTATAAAGTGAAATCATCTTGACATCATTCAATTAATCTTGACTAGAGATGAGATAAATTTTTATCATATGGATCATTGTTACACCTTGTGTCATCACATCCATTATCTTCAACTTACATATCACTATTCACCTTATTTCACACACTTCTTGGCTCTTAGTGATGAGCCTTCACATCTTCCTAGTTTTGTGAAGCCACAAGTAAAGTGAAACACCCTACAATTTTATCATCTACATTTCTGCCAATGGAATGGAATGCTTTCAATTATTTTCACCTTCTTTCAAATAGTGCACACTTTCTACCGAGTTGTAAAATACCAAAAAGCATTCAAAAATTTCTCACAAAACAAAAAAACAATATTAAATTTTTCAAAAATACAAAAAATTATAACAATTTTCCAAAATACTAGAAAAAATAATCTCAAACTATCACTATCAAAACACTTTAATAATGTTTGACCAACTTTAAGCCACTGGATAACACAATTGAAAATTTTTGCCATTTTCTAGCGCTCCTCATGATCATCCCGCATCATATTTTAACAATCATCTTTATTTCTCTGGTGTATATCTATTATCGTGGAAACCAATAATTTATCCTTTCACGATATAAATTTTCTTAGGGAACACTTGGATTTTACACTTTAATCTAATACAAATCAAACCGTAATGGGATCCGGCAAGAGTATCTTTTGGAGTATCTAAGTATCATTCCACTCTTTTTCCCGATCCAATCCTCTTGTGTTCTAAGCTATCGCTTGGGGGCATTCAAATTTGTCTAGTTCTTCAATGTGGAACACATTCAGAGTGTTATTAGATGTCATTTTTGCATGTTGTGTTATACTATTATGGTTTTTCAACATTGTGACGATGATTTTACTTATTTTAGTTTGTTATTTTGTTGTACTTTTTTTCCTTTATTGTAGACCAATTGTAAGAAATTTATTCACATCTTAGTTCACATATAACTTTGGTGTGGTTCCTTATTGTTCATATTGGGTTTGTTTACATTGTTTATTTTTGTTTTCTTGTCGCTTGCATGTGTTGTGTTTTCCTCCTGGTTTATTTAAGCCATGGAATGTTTTCATTTTTGATGTGTATTCATGTTTTCTTACATTAATTTGCATTGGTATTTCAAAATATTTCAAATCTCACAAAATCCAAAAATAAAATATTTGAAATTCAAAAAATATAAAAATCTTCAAAAGAACATGCATTTATCATAGAAATCCTACAATTGGAAAACCCTAGAAGTAAATTTTTCAACATCTCAATGCAATATGGATAAACTTCATAACTTTATCTATTACCCTAGTGATCATTTTGATCTTACAATTATCACTTCCTTCCCTTTGCATGATATACAAACTCTACTTGGGGCAAGTCAAAAATTATTTTTCCTTCACAATATAACTTCGCCTAGGTAAATTTTAACTTTGATCATTTTCACAACAAATCTAACAAGAGTGTCATAAGAGTCACTTTAACTCCTCTCATCTAGTTTGATCCTATTCCCACTTGGGATAATTTTCATCTACTTAATCATCATTGTGGCATGTGTAAGGGGCATAGCTGATTTTCTTCTTTTCGAATTTTTGTTGCATTATTGATTTTTAATTTTTAGACCACTTACAAGTAATGTGATTACATCTTGGTTACTTTATAACTCTGATGCATGAAACTAATTTGTATATTGGGTTTGTTTTCCTTTTTTATCTTTTCTTTCTTGTGTGTGTTTTCTTACACACATCTGGGTTAACCATCTTGATTATTTCATAATCATGATGACAACTCTATTTTACAAAAACAAAAACAAGGTTTCTCTAAATTTATTCTCCAAATGATGCTCATGCTATGAACACAGTCCTTCCCATCCTTATTCTAATCCATTGTCATCTTCCTATCAAACGGTTATCCACCGCTTTCGCATCATCCACCGCTTGAGGGGGCTTTCCTATACTATCCTACTTGTTGGGGCATCCTAATGCTTCATTTATTTTTGCTCACTTTTCTATATGCTTCTACTATCTTTAAATCATTATTACTTTTCAATGAAATTTTAAAGAGGGGATAATATAGACACCCTAAAATCACACACCTGTTTCCATCTTATCCCAGTTTTCTTCCTAGTTCATTCCCTTTGTGATTAATTGATTAAATTGATTAATCATGTGTGTTGTACCCCTTTGGATTAATTAAATTAATCCCTAGTAACCCCTTGTGCTAATTTAATTATCATTTATTAATTAAATGATTAATTAATTAAGTGTGCACATCCTAGTTAAATGTCATTAGGGTTCTTAGTCAAAATCCGCTTGGACTCCACATAATCATCCTAGTCAACTATACTTTTAGAATCCTAGAAATGTGGGGGCAATTTAATTTCATGTATAACCACCTTTCTGGATGCAACTTCTACTAAAAATTCCCATTATTGCCCTTAAATGGCATTTAAACTCCCGTAACTACTACAACCTCCTCAAATGCTATTTTTAGCATGTGCATTCAACTATGTTCAACCAAATTTCAACTACGTTTGCTTATATAAATTTTAGGCCTACTCTCTATCAAACGCTCGTGGATTTACTAAACCATTACTCTGTTAATTTTTATCCAATACTTGCATATTGGAATCTCCTTAAATCTACTCGTAGCATTGGTTTTTCCACATTTAGTGGTCACTCAAGAGCACCCATAATTCCACAAGGTTACACAACTTCTAATATTTTAGAACCTACTCGAGGTTTTCTTTAGAAGGCTATGTAAGGTTTCTTTGCAAGTTTGTTCACTTTCTATTTACTATTACTTTTCTCTACTTAGAGCTAGGGTTTGGTTTACGGGTACATGAGTGACAAATTAGAAGTACATTGAATGTAGCATGACCTATAGCGAAATAAAGGAAACAAGAAGTGACATAGGAAGAAATAGGATCACAACTATCCCACTGAAATTAGTGCCTAGATGGTGGTGTCCTGTCTTAGGAGCCTTTGTCCCTAATATCTTCACATTACAGTTTATGGATCAGATCTTACATAGACTATATTCAGCGGTTTCAGATCTATTACCATCCCAAAATCAATTTATACCTATGGAGGAAAGACGAGTTATTCTACAAACCTATCTATCACACTTGCATGTATTTCTATAGCTTGATCTTTCTTGAAAACTATGATATGTATTTTATCCATGCAGTTTCCTTACGTTAGATTAAATTTTTCTAAATCATTTGGTGAACCCACTCCTTACATGCCCATTATTAGATCTTTCATGGCTTCTCATACCTTTGATTCAAATGCTTCCCCATTCTATATTCGGGTTAAACTTTGTAAAATCTCATTATTAAGTGTGTCCTAGTTAATCCTCGGAGCTGGTATTAATATATGATTTGTATCCTTTCTCTATCAAATAAGACTTTTACTACTAATCTCAATAAATCTACTCTTTTTATCCATGGCTTTTATAATACAGCTAAACAATTATTGGGCACAATCTCTCTTTCCCTTACTATGGGATCTTATACTCTTAATATTCTATGTCACGTTATACCTCATGATGTTCCTTTTATTATCCTTCTAGGCCATCCTTGGTTACATACTATGCATACATTTCTTTCAATCCATGCCCTTGTTATACCACCTTCAATGGATATTGCTATAATAGATTCCACACATCATGTTTCTACTCCTTATGATATTCCCCTCATACATGATAATGATGAAAATAGCTAAATTACACATCCTTCTCCTCTTGGGATGCAACCTAGTTCTATTAGTCTACAAGATCAATTTTTTATTGACACCCATGATACTCATACCATTATTTCTCACTCTCTATGAATATCTATTGACCATATGCTTAGTGCTTCTAATGTTACATCTTTCTCTCCACCTTCATCATCATAGGTTAAAGCATCATATGCTGATTTTACAATAACTACTAATGCTCTCACTTTCGAAGTTCATATGAATGAATCATTTACCATGGCTACACCTTATCTTATTACATTCATGGGGAAAGACATTCCCCTCTTTCTACATTTTTATCTTATGGTCATATGGGATAATTCATATAATGTTATTGCTTATGATATTCCAAAATCACACCTATTGATTTTGATTAGTCTTGTGTCTCTCCCTCTATTGCTTGACATTGATACTAGTGAGCCTCTTATCATTACATATGTTATACATCTTTTGATTCACATACTGATACTTATTTTTGCACTTGCTTTTTCCACTATTTCCAACATGACCAATTTTACACCTATTATATTTTCTCCTAATGGGTACATTCTTATTGTTTATACACTTTTTACTCATTCAATTGGGATCTTGGAATACATAGGATTTTCCCCTCACCATGTTGACATTATTATCTCATAGATCCTATTTTTACCAATGTAATAACTATTCTACTTTCTCCACATGCATGACATAATCCTTCTCCACATGCTATGATACATGTACTTTCACATGAAACTAGGTCATTTCCTCATGTTAACATACGTTCATATCCTTTAGAAGATTGTGGGCCCTATCTTACTGCTCTAATTACATAGATCATCTAGGAATTCATATTTGGGGTATTTTTAATTCCTCCACATCACCCAATAATGCACGATTGTTCCCGACTCATAATTGACTTTTGAGGGCATCCTTAACTACATGAACCTCACTTTGCATGCGCAGCGCAGCAAGGCATGCACACACACACACACACACACATAGACAAACACACACACACACACACACACCCACACCCACAAACCCACCCACCCACAAACACCCACACACACACGCACACACACACACACACACACACACAAACACACACACACATGCGCGCATGCACACACACACACACACACACACGGTGGGCATCCTTATTCCTCCCTTATATTTTTTTCAATGTTCTCTTTCACATATTTGTAATTAATAATACAAAAAATGTATTCTTAGATCTCGATTGGATGCACTCTTTCTTATTTATACTACTATATTGTAGTCTTTTATTTTATCAAGAACAACCCAATGCATGCTAACACATCACTCAAACAGACACTGAGATCTCACTCGAAGCGCACAAGGGTACTAGGTCCCTCTTTTATGGAAAATTTGTCAAGGAGTTAACATGAAGATACATATAATCCATAATCATTACAACCATACCCATAAAATCCATACAAAGATAAACCACAACTAGATATAGATCTCAACCATAAAGCATAAATAATCAAACAAGAACTAGTATTAGATTTACTACACAAGATCCATCAACAACAACAACAATTATAAGAATTCATCCACAACAATCCATTATATTAATCCATAACAAAACCAATAGCTGAATACATCATAATAATCATTACTAAGTCAAGCGCACATGTTTACCAACAACATAAGTCTAACATAATGTGATCAAGATCCCCTAAACTATGTAAATCAATACATATATAAAGGGGTGGGAATTTCTCTTCACCACCTAGGCATCCTCAAAATAGGATCCATTTTAAGAATAGCCATGCACCACTACAAGATATCCATGAAATTATTCAAGATCCTCTAATAATAAATCTCCTATAGTGAACCCCTAGTTCAGATCCTATTATTAGATTAAAACACTACATGTCACTTGATCTTTGACTCATACCAAAATATCTTGGAATGTATTCCAAGACTTCCAACAAGATGTGCTTTGCATGTCAATCCATTCTTAGCCCATCCATGGAAAACAACGAAGTACTTGAATTCTAACTTTCCTTGGTGTACTCTCCTTCTCCGGAAATCATGCACACCTACGTGCCCCTTATCCATGCACCCTAATATTATGTACCTTTCATACTTAGGTATAAAAAATATTTATCCAACATTACCCCACACTAGCTTTATTACTGCCCTCAGTAATGGGTAATCATGCCTTATCTATGTAGAAATAATGTCTAAGGAATAAAAGAATGTTTTGTACATAATTAATGAATAAATACCACAAATAATTTGGGCACCCTACCCTTCGAATTAAGTTTAAACTCATGATAGTTAATTTTTATCTCTTCCTCCAACTCGTTCCAATCACTGAGTGTCTTATTTTTCATATCAGGGATATCTGCGAGTAGTCCTTCCATCTCATCCATATTCATGTTTTTTCCCTCATTCTATAGCACTCTAAGAAATTTTACTAGACTTGAGATCATCCCATCCATAACATTCATAAGTTGCACTATGAACTTCCCAATCTCCTTTATTTTATCTTTGTGAGGGCCCTAGGATGCTGTTAGCGCATCACACTTTTTTGCTAGTAACGTCAGCCTCTCCTCACACCCAAGTTTATCATCATTATTTTCTATAAGGCCTACATTATCCTCCACCATATTCCTTGTCTTGATTATTGTCTTAGGATCTACACACATATTCAGCACCAAATATTCCTTTTTCATCTCATCTTTTAAGTTTTGGAGAAAAGAACCATAGCCTATGATTTATGGCACTATCACCGCTTTAGTTCTTTCTGCCTATGTTGTAGCATCCTTCGGTTTCGACATACACAATATACTTTCATCCAACACCATGTGAAGTAATGTGTGCAAGTAATGCATAGCTGAGGGAAATATTTGAGTCACCTTTTCCTCATATTGTAGTGTCACTCTAAAATTTCATCATCGATCTGCTCTGCCATATCAAGTACTACACGCACTTTCACCTCATCTCTCTCTTTTTGCTCTATTAGGTTCTTAATATCTACTTATTTATCCTTTCTATCCTCCAATAAATTCTTAATAATTTTCTCTTTATATATATTTATGCGCGCAACCTCTACAAATACTTTCATCGATAAATTTCTTACTTGTTCAGCTAAAAACTTAGTCGGCTTGATTGTTACATAGTGGGAATGTGAGGATTTATTCATCCTTCGAGAGACACATGATTCTTCACACACATCAAAATCAGGCTCATCCATGTGATTCTACATATTCCATGATAACTACTTATGGGTGCATGTGGTTGCCATCTCGGGATCCATCATCTCCCACCCATATAACCATTCCTTTGCAACAATGCTCTGGAACCTAGCGTAAATGATGTTCATCACATCATCCAAATAGCCAAGGTTGTGATTTTTCATGATATCCTCTTCCTTGGATTTACTTGCGTGCTCACCTACATGCTCCTTTGTTCCAACACCCACATTCTGTTGTACTTCCTCTTCTCCCTTAGGCTCCTTGTTCATGCGTGCAACATTCTCTACTATCTTCATGTCTTCACCAGCAAAACTTTCCCGTTCAAGTCCATGCATACCTACACTGGGGACATCATCATCTAACAAAGGTTTCTTGCCACCTATCTCATCATCCTATTGCACCTCCAAAATAGATGTGGCAACATCTTTATGCGCACTTCTATGTGAGGACTTATCTTCATCACTATCCTTAACTAGAATAAATATTTGACTTTTCTTTCTTTCTTCCTCATCCTTCTTCCCTAGTGTTACGTGTGGTGACCTCCTTAGGGTCCACAAGGGGCTAGCACTAGTATCTCTACACTGGTACACCTTTTATGTAATTATCTCCTCTCATGATTAAGTGTAGTATTGTCATCTTGTTCCTCTTCTTGCTCTAGGACATTCTACAAGACTTCATGTCCTTGTTCTTCCTACTTGGGTTGTGTCTATTCCACCAGAATCCTTGTTCTCATAGTTTTTTTCCCTTTGGAGGACTGGTAAAGAAAATTCCTCTCTTGCAACCACATTTCCATCCTTGAACCGCGACATCAAGTACAATACATGCATAAGCCCAATCTTTCCCACAACCATGACTTATGGAGTTATGTCAATATTGTCTATTTTCATCATCTCCACATATGCCTCCTTATTGGGCCATACATATGTCTTGCACAAAATATGAATGTATGCATATAATTTTTCATCATCAAACTATAGCTTCAGTAAATTCTATAACTTGTTTACCAAATCCTTGAAATAATGTGCAGTAAAAGAAAAATGTAACTTATACTAAGGGCTATTATCTCCTGTCTTCATGAAGAATCTACCAGGACATAAAAATTTTGGTATGTTGTGAACTATTCTTGTCCATTCAATACACTAGGCGAATCGCACGGTATGTTCCAATCCCCTTTAAATGCCCGATGTAACCTCATAAACTAATTCTCTTGGAACTCCTTGTAAGTGTTTGAAATGGAACCATGAAATGTGTACTTAGGAAACTTCTTTGCATGTGATTTATTCTCCATGGGATATTCCAAAACCTTTGACTTTATTCCATTGGGCATGCCTATTTCACTAAACACAATCAATAGTAAAATAATGCCCCACCCCAAGTTATCTTTTCACCCTTATCAACTTGGGTGTGTGCATCTGTCACTAGGATCTCCACACCACTATGTACTATGCTATATTATAGTAGGTCTTGTTTGCCATTTTGTGCACTATATGTAGCCAACGCTTATTAATCTTTTTCCACCTTTCTGAGGCACCCAGTTTGCATCCAACTAAATGTGTCGCTACCCTTATCTCTAGGTCATCTATGCGAGTGATGTTGAAGGTTTGAACCCCTTATTTTAGCAAAGTATGCAATGGTCTTTTCCTTAATGCCCTCATCATTTGATAAGTCACCTGTAATCTCTGAACCCAAGTCACACAAACATGTGACTTTAGCAACCATATTTTTTGTGATCCTCATCCTTCTACCCACAAAGTAGAAGAAATATTTGTGCACATGAGACATCAACCACTGGTACAAGTTGTTTGGATTTCCAAAGAATGACAGCTCATAAAGTTGCATGACTCCTATGCTTTCCAATAAACTATGTACTGATGTGTCTAGAACCCTATTCCCATCTGCCATCCTCCTATTCATCTTCTAGACAGTCTCTACATTGATATCCTTAATGGTTTTCTCAGTCTTGTGGTTGAAGTCACTAATCTTGCATTGTGTTGACTTCAACGTCCATGACCTTCCTTTAATCAACCACTCGTGGTACTACATTTCTATAAACCACTCCTCCGATTCTTCCTTGGTTTCCCTCTCAATATCGAGAGATCTCCTTGGTGCCATTATGATTTTCAATTGATAGCTACACTCTGTAACTTCCACTTTTCTATTTCCGATCCTTGCACTCCTACAACTCAAACCAAACCCTTTAATATTCATGCCCTAGTTTTCCCTAGTTACGAGTCTATCTTCCTTAAACCCTAACCGCATGAACTGTCTTGAAAAAAATTCCCAACTAGCTTAATAACACTTCTTCGTAGAGTTATATTAATGAATTTCTTAAAACTCGCCTAGTTTTCCACTCCAAAGATCACTTCTCTCACTTCACATCATGACAGCTCAAAGGATGCAAGGTAAAAATAATATTTCATTCACCGAATTTATAGGATAATTTGAAATTCCCCACATTAATTTCTCCTGAACAACCAACATACATGATATTCATTATGCTTCCTTTCTCTTCCACTCATTGTGTTGTGTCCTTCTTCCTATTTGTTCCATGCCTCATTCATAATATTCTGGCATGCCCACTACTTCTTGGCCACATATTTCCTTATGGTTGCCTCCCTCTTCCAAAATACCTATCCAATGTGCCTCATACCAAGTAGCCTCCAATCCTATAGCCTACCTCATGTTACACCGAGTGTCCATCCCTCTACACATGATATTAAATCGACCGACTTTCTTGCAATTTCTTCTCAAACCTATCTCCACTCTAAGCCCCTGTAATTTTATGATGCACTTAAATCTATAACAAGGCACTAGTCAATTCTTCTCGATCCACCCCACACTAAAAGTATGCACGCTCCTATGTGCATGAATTCAATAGACGGTAATCAACGGCTGACGTGTAAGTGCACTCATTAAAACAAAACACTAAACTAAATTGACAAAACATAACAATGTTGAAAGGAAACCCATATAAAGGAAATGCATTAAAGGAAAAATAATCTAAATGGAAATACTACCTTATTACAAACATGAAAGTTACTTATTTATAGTAGGGCTTCATCCTATTCCCATTTAACTAACCAGGGCAACCGTGTTCCAACCAACACCTATAACTAGAAAGTGCGTGAATCAAGTATATAATTCAAAACATACGGTCCTAATCCTAACAAATGCACTTGGAACTTTCCAGGATGGTGTAAAAACTTTGAATCATACAAAAGAACCATCTTCTTAACTTCAATATACTTATTTTTAATATGTCTATCGTGCCACACCTTCTTCTTGGCATTTTCTATCTTTTGGCTCGAATGATATATAGTGAACCTTTCATCCAATTGCATCAATTTATCAATGTGATCTTCAAGTGATTGCTCATCATCCAATCCACACTGTGCATGTAATACGCAGAGAGGGTAACAAAATTCCTTTGTTTAAACAACCTCTATGCCAAACACAAACTGAAAAGGTGTGGTCTTATTCAACCTCTTCTAGGTTATCCTGTATGACGAAAGTACAACAAAGACTTTATCATTTCAGTATTTCCTTCCAACATCATAAATCTTAGTCAATATATGTCCCAATATTTTGTTTAAAGCCTCAGTAGTACCATTGGCTTGTGGGTGATATGGTGTTATCTTATGGTGTGCCACCATAAATTCTACCAATAATATCCTGATGGTGTTATTAAGAAAATGAGTGCCCCTATCACTTGTCAGGATCAGTGGACATCCATACCTACTAATTAATTTATTCCAAAAAAACCTTGTTGTTGTAGTTGCAGTGTAATCCTTTGTAGGTGCTACTTCTTCTCACCTTGTAATATAGTCCAGTACAAGTAATAATATAGTGCGATCCATTCTTGCACGTGGGTGATGAAATAAGACCCAAAAAGTCAATTACCCACTTTTCAAAAGGTTTTGCACTAGAAATAGGCCTCAAAGGAATTTCATCCCTATTCCCAGGATTTCAAGGCATCGACAATGGTGACAAGACTTACAAATATCTATATAATCATTATAAATTGTTTCCCACCAAAGGTACGCTAATAGAATATTACATGTGGTAGAATTTCTTGCATAATGTCCACCTGAAATCGCACCATGAGATTCCTCCATAATGGTAGTATGCTCATACTCAAGAACATATAGATGCAAAACCTCAACCCGACCTAACTTGTATAATTATCCCCGATCAATATGTAAGGCGCGACGCATATAGAAAGTTGTTTCTTCTCTAAATCCTTAATCCCTTCGGGAACTACACCTATACGTAGGAATAAAGAAATATCCTCTAAGTTAGAGGGTGCGTGGTTTAACTGAAAATATGTGCATCCAACATTGTATCCTCAATGTTTTGCACATTAATCATTAACAAATGATCTAGTCCGAGTTAATCTTTCCTTTCTTCACCACTACTATAAAGTAAATTTTTGGAACAATATGATCACCTGCATATGCACACTTGCAAAATGAGCATTTTAACCAGATAATTAAGTGCCATGTGATCTTTATAAAATATGAACAGAGTTACCAAACAAATATTACCTAAACTTTTGCAACACATAAATCATGGACAATTCTTCGCGCTCCGTAGTTGTATAATTATATTCAGCCACCGTCAATTTCCTACTTCCAAAGAAAATAGGATGACCAATAATAACCTCTCTACGTTGGACTAACACTAGGCCAATGGCCATCTAGAGGCATACATGTGCACATGGAATGGTTTGGTCCATGAAGAAAAGTGCATAATATGTGCATAAGTAAACCTTTCCTTTAATGTCTCAAATGTGCCGCATTGCGCCTCATCCCAATAGAGATTTCCCTTACTCTTCAGAAATTCCTCCAAGGGAATGAATATCCTAACATAACCCTTGATAAAATTTCTATAATAACTGTGTTCCCCAAGAATGTGTGTATTTCACTCTAGTTAAATACGTTCCTCTAAGCCCAAAATGACAGCAACCTTAGCAAGATCTACCAACAAGCCTTCTTTACATATGATATGTCCCAACAGAGTTCCAAAGGGTGTAGAAAAGACACAATTCTTGATGTTTAGGGAGATTCTCAACTGTCGGAGCCTCTCAAACATAAGTATTAAATTGTCACAATGATCTTTTATTAGTATGTAAATTGTCAATCATCCGTAAACCTGAAAAAAATTATGAATGAATTCTTGGATTGCTTGCACAAAAATGCACGAAAAGACTCTAGGCACATTATTCAATCCAAAAGACATAACTACATATGGAAAAATTACCCACTTAGTGGTGAAAGTTGTCTTCTCTTTCTCTTCCTTTCTGATATGCACTGATGATATTAATAAAATCCATTAGTGAAAGAGTAGATCTCGTTCCCTGCAATTCCTTCCAAAATATCCTCTATAAACGATGTGGGAAATGGATCTATTACGCAAGAAACATTCAATTCCCTATAATCCACACAAATCATTTTCCTTAAATATTTCTTTATGCTTATCACTATAGGGATAACCCACTCGACTCCTCAATGGGATCAATGATTCTGACTTTAACATATTATCAATCTCTTCCTTTACCTTAATGTGTAGATTAGGGTTTATCCTTTAATGCCTCTTCCTAACTGGGCATGCACATTCCTTTAATTTTATCTTCATCTCACCCAAAGAGTTATGCACCCCTTTCAACTCATGACAAACTCTATAAAATAAGTCCTTGAAGTTATGGAGTAGATCAATTATTTTTGTAACCTCTCGGTTAGACTAATAATCCCCAATGATGACCTCCTTAGGTTACGTAGCTATCCCAATGTTGACTTTATTTATTTTCATGGGCTCATGATACATGTGCACCTGCTCATCTACAATATCTAAGACCTTGCAGGTACCCATAGTATTATCAAAATCTAGATTCTTCGTTTCTTCATCATCAATCATGTAAACTAGTTTTCCTTTTTATTTTTCTAGGTAGGCATGCACAAGATTATCTTCATCTGTCGCTTCTTCTTCTAAGCGTGCCTCTCGATCGACTCACCTAGTAATTCTGAATAACCTCTTCAAAATTTTCACTATCTCCCATAGTCAAGCACTTCATAATCTGTAATGCCTCATTCATCGGTGGTTTAGTAGAAAAATATTCAAAGGTCTGAATCATACCTACAATCAATTCTTACCAATTCCTTGTTTCTCTATTCAACTCCGCATAAACATACCGTGCGTGTGTGCAACAACACAAAGTTAATTAGAGATTACAAACCCACAATGAAGGTGGTAAGGCCTCCTGTGACTCTATCCAGAGTATCTCACACTCTTAAACATTATGTGAGGAATAGGGCTCCCCATGAGATTCACACGTCATGGTAGGAAAAATTTCATCTACGAAATATTGTAGAGAAAGTGATTATAACCTATCGTCATTCTAAAATACTATCTTTGTGTGTAATCCACTAGATCGTTTCTATCCCATGCAAGGTATATACTAGCATATTCCTTCTCTCTACTTGATATTTTGAGTGGGATTCCATAACGCGTAGAAATACATCAAGATTTCCTCTCTGAGTGTATGTTGGTACTTGGTTACTACCCAAGTGCCTAACACAACACGGCCTACTTACAAAAGTAACTTCACTCTTTATCTCATGCCAAACCATTTCATAAGTCCCATGCACCCATTTATCACAAGCAATGCTAGTTGTATCACTCATACACATGTGCATCATCCTATTTAATAATACATTCCTTTGATGGGTCAAGCACTTAAGGATCTCTAATGGTGAACACATAAATTCTATCAAGGTCCTCCTCACTTAATGGCTCCACACAAGGTATATATTTTCTGTCTATCAAAGGAATGATCACGTGCTCTTCCTTATTCTCAAAAATGATCTAAAATTTATTAAAGCATAGATCAACAATTTTCACGTAGCTCTAAGGGTGCCCAAGTAAAGCCAAAATAATATCTACTTGAAAGCACCAAAACCTCATAGTCCCAAGTAAATAGTGGCATCCTTAAAACTCCAATGGGTGTGGCTTTAGTCTTATTCACCATATACAATAAATTTGAAGATGGATGTAATGGTGGCCTCCCATCGATTGCACATGTCAAAAGTGAGTACATTTACTTCTACACCTGTATCAATCAAGATATTACTCAATATCCATCCATCAAAAAATGCATTCAAATTGATCTCTTTATCATACTCAAGACTGTGACATGGTAATTTTTCATGTTATATTTGTCTCTCGTGCTCGGATCCAACACACAGTACCTTCTCCCTTAACCATTCCTCTAACAACAAAATAATGTTAATTATTGGTCCAACATCTTACAAACCTCCTTTAATTCATCAACGTATTTATGAGGAAGCTCATCTTGCTTATCCTGCTCTTTCTTCCACAACTACTCTTTCAAGAATTGTATCTTACCGTGTAAGTTTCTAATAACATCCATAGTTTCTGATAGAATTCCTTATAATAAGGAGTTGGATACTTTGCATGTAATACCTCATGTTTTGTAATAACATATTTATCCTTTGGATTCTCACGCATGTGTGTAATCTCCGTGCGTGTAGTCACCAACATAGGTATCATCTCAGGGTCGGTGTTATCTTGGCACCCATTGATCTTCCAAAACATGTTATACTCTAACTATTCTCACACCCTTATCCGATTGTTCCATTTTCTCATGTGCTCATACAAATATGGGAATTCCTCAAACTTGTGATTCTTTCCACACTAGGAGAAAATAATGTTCTGAGGGCATCCACTTCTATAATGATCAGGGGATCCACATGTGAAATAGGTACCTCATGGGAATTCTCCTCTTCCACTACCACACAGCCTCGACCTCGAATCCTCCATGGTAAACTCTACCTATAACACCTCAATCGAGTGGCCTTAATTTTGATTATGATTATGATGTTCACCTTGTTCCTTATAATTTTTTGCAACACTTTGGTATGACAAACACATATTTCAATGTCATCATGAATCATGTCAATCAATATGTAATTCTTTGTATCATCAAGTGGTATATCTACAATAACATGACATGTTCTTCCTTATCACACACTACAACAGGGGGATCCTACTTGAATCATGATCCAAATGAAAGATATCACAATCCAACAACATGGAACACATATATTTATGAGGGAAAATATTCTTAGTATGTCCTTCCACCTCGCAATCCATACACCAAATACCAATGTGCATCTCATGGGCTGAATTAGATGAAATTTTTTCCAAATGTTTTTCCATAGATGCAATCTGAGCTTCCAAAAAAGGGATAACTCTAGTGTTTACATTTCAACTGCCTCTAAATCTATCTCCACATCCTCTAAAGCCTTGCGCAAGTCTCTAAAAGTCTTATGATAAAGTTCCCATCTAATAGGTGTGATCAAAGCACCAAAACACCACTTTGTGCATGATAGATAGGGTTAATATCATAAGATAACTTTAATATAAGATTTTTAAAATGTCCATCATCATACCTTACACTCTTAGCCATGCAATTCTTAATTTATTTTAGTGCATTGATGATTTTCTGTTCAAACTTAGGTATATAGAACTCAAATTTAAGAAATCATCATGTAGCACAATATAGTCAACACAAGTATGGTTCGGATCATACTTCATGTACCAACTATATGTTTACTGTTACAAAGTAGTAGCAAAATGACTTGCCTTATGCTCAAGAGTTATGATTCCCTTAGCATGCCATAGTATCTCACACATATGCACGTGCTCAGTTGCATCTTCAATACCTCTATACTCTGGTAGGTGAAGAGACATCTCATAATAAACTTGTTGGGGTTGGTGCGGACCATGCCCACTAGATCTAAAACATATATTACCTCTAGTATTCCCTCCACCTCCAGAACCACCAGATCCACTAGATCCCAAACCACCTGATCCTCCTGATCCTCCTCATGTAGTAGGTACCAGAGTAGAGGACGTGTTGTCTTGTGTCCCAACAACTATACTAAATTGAACCCCCACGGTCTGCAAAGTGGTAGTAATTATAGTCGTGGCACCAAGGTTCTATGTGCCCAAACTTTTTCCAGATGATGTGCCATAAAATATACCTCCATATATGAAAGATGACATTTGTGTCACCATATATGAATGTGTTATCTCGTTAACTACTAAATTTAAAGGAAAATGAAATATACCTATTACTTGAAGTACCTACACTAGCATGCTTCTCAATAATTATCTCATGATTTGAAACACCAAGCACAAGGGATAGGTTGTCAAGTCGATCAGATGCATGCTCGTGGCTCTTATTTGTTCTTCCTTATACACATTCTCATCTAAAGCCACAGAGGGTTATCTACCATGTTTACCTAAATGGGGGAGTACCAGATGCTTCGGCTCCACATCTTCCATGTGAGATCCAAATCCTTTGGGAGCTATCTCCCTCTATAAAACCATTCCTTCCTTAACATCACCCTAGTTTTTCAGGTCCCTCTTGCATGATTCATTAAACTTAAGCCTCCTTTCTCATCTCTACCTTTTTTCTGCTAGTTCTACCATCTTTCACCACACCTACTCTTGCCCCCATGCATGGTGGGATTTAGCTAGCCATAGGTTTCTCTTCTAAATCCAAAGTCACAATCAAGACCTTAATCACTAAAAAGGTAACACACAAATAGGATCCTATGGGTTTGCACAGGAACTGAAAATTAGAGACCTCTAGATAGGAATAATTCAAAATAGTGTATTCCAAAGTATAACTATGTAAAACACTACTCCACTAATAATCTACAAAGTGCATACCCAATTCAAATCTGCATCATGTAAAGTCGGTAATCTTCTCGAGTCCATACAATTTTTCTATACCTGTAATTTCTCTTTGATGCATACGATGTCACCCACTTGTACAACTATATAGGAAAAAAACAAAATAACATCCCATCAAGCTCATGATACAAATTTTCCTTAACCTACACATGAGCATCAAAATCGGGACTAGTGTTAAATTTGTAAGCAAGCTCTTCCTTCAAATTCTCTACCCAAATCTCAATAATGGAAAAAGTTAACCGATACATATTCATCATGAAAATTCCTTACAATAACTTGAAAATAGGTCCTGGTAATGGAGTGAAAATGTAGTCTTTTATTTTACTAAGAATAGTCCAAGGTGCATTATTACATCACTCAGACAAACCTGAGCACTCACCTGAATTGTGCAAGGGTATCAAGTCCCTCTTTTATGGAATATTTTTTAAGGAGTAAGAATGAAGATACATATAATCCATAATCATAACATCCATACCCATAACATCCATGCAAAGATGAAATACAACTATATCTAGATCTCAACTATAGAGCCTAAAGAATCAAACAAGAACTAGTATCAGATTTACTACACACGATCCATCAACAAGAACATCAATAAAAAGAATCCATCCACAATGATCCATTGTATTAACCCATAGAAAAACCAATAGCTGAATACATCATAATAGTCATTACTAAGTCAAGTACGCAGGTTTACCAACAACATAACTCTAACATAACATGATCAAAATCCCTAAACTGTGTAAATCAATACATACATACATACATACATACATGCATACATACATACATACATATATACATATACACACACACACACACAGATATATATATATATATATATATATATATATATATATATATATATATATATATAGGGGTGGGGACTTTCCCTTCACCACCTAGGCATCCTCAAAATAGGATGCATGCTAAGAATAACCATGTACCACTACAAGATATCCATGGAAGCATGAAATATCCTCTAATAATAGATCTCTATTAGTAATCCCTAGTTCAAATCCTATTATTAGCTCAAAAATTGCATGTTTCTTGATCTTACACTAGTCCCAAAATAGCGACATGTCTTCCAAGTCTTCGAATAAGACATGTTCTACACTCAATCCATTCTTAGCCCATCCATGTAAAATGGATAAGTACTTGAATTCTAATTTTCCATGGCATTACCTCCTTCTCCTAGACTTCTGCATGCACCTACGTGCCCCTTATCCACACACCCTAATCTTATATGCCTTATATACTTAGGTATAAGACATCTCCAAAGCAAAAATATATGTTGCACCTTTTATTATCATGTTGCTACCATTCTTAGCATACTTTATAAATTTTTCATACACACATGTGTGTTCACATGGTATATTGAGGTGAATGAAGGTCGGTTATATGTTGTTACACGATGTATGATGTTTGGACCTATCGATTACCAGTCAACTGATTTTCATGGGCATATCTATCTTTTCCTACTTACTATGAAGTCCTACCATTACAATATTTCACATTTCCATTCCTATATTTAGATCTTACATTGTGACATACTATTTATCTTTCCTAACATGCTAATGTGTGTTTACTATGTAGCATTTTCCGTACAAGACTCCTTATAATCATGGTTTTCTATTTTTTTGTATCTTGTTTGCTATTGTTTGCGGGATATGCCTTATGATTTCCTATTTTCTTTATTGCACAAGACTTAATTGATTTGATTGTCTTGTGACATCCTAAGTGGTGTCCCATGTATGCAACTAGCTCCTCATTGTGTCCTTGATTTTTTTCCTATATAATTTTACTAGTTGTTATATTTGTGTACATTGCTTTTTTATCACTAACACTTGTATGATAGCATTTTACAATTTTTCTCCTTGTGCCATGTAACTACCATTTTGTAATCCCTATTATACTTACATGAATCCCTATATCAAATATGCATATCAATTTCATCCTTCCTCATTTGGGCTCCACTCACTTTTTTCATCTCACGCACCCCAAACGAGTGGGGAAAACATTAGATGTATATTCTTACCCTCCCAACAGTTACAAAATCATAGTCAACATGATCAAAGTATTAATCAATCGTAAAACATGGCAGAAGTAGACTTGGTGAAAATTTACACTGAACATGTTGATGAGAAAATTTGCCGATTGGGAAAACTAGGTGTCTCCACCAATGTTCATGAGGCTATGCCCCTTTGCATTGAATGGTGGAACTCCCATTATTGAATGAAAAATAATATAATACTAAACTAATTGTTGTGTATTAGAAAAATATGCTGGGGATCATCCAGGACACTCCACTAAACTTGTGTCAAATCACTTATACGGGATACAAGGGAGGAAAACACAACGATGAGGGGAAAATGAGAGAAATTAGTAAAGGAAGATTACTATCGTGAGTAGGAAAATTACATATTTCACACCCAATAACAAGAGTAGTTCAACATTCAATATAGAGGAAAGCACAATGAAGCTCACAGGACCAATTAATTTAAAACACAAGTTTTTGGATTCATCTATAAAGATACAAGGATCTTGCTTGATCACCATGCTTGCGAAAAAATATAAAAGAGAAGTGGAAGAACAAAATATGCTTATAACAACTATGCTTATAATGTCAATGATGAGAGGAAACCATGCACAAAAAGTTACACACATTCATACATATTGAAAGGTAGAAACTCATTCCTTGATTGACATTTACACAAGTTGTACAATGCAAGGGAAAAGAAGAAAGTATGTAGAAGAAATGTAGCTCTTATTTCTTGTGCATTGATACAAAGTTCAATAACTACAATCCACAATTTCTACAGAAAAATAAAACTTTAAGGATCCTTTGAAATGGAGAATTCATCCCCCTTTATAGAAATGTGAATCAAATCTTTGACTACCCCCTCCTTGAATCTTCATTGTCGATTCAACTTGTGACTTTTCGCCTTCCTAGGAAGTGAGAAATAAGTTCCCTTTTTATAAATTAAAGGGATTTTTACAATATTACTTTATGAAGTTACTTAAGTGAATGAGACAACCTATAATGATTATTCCCAACAAAGAACTAGAAATGGGAGAGAAGGAAGAGGGAGAAAAAGATTAGAAGATGGGGGTTTCCATAATTGATGAAGAAGATCCCTGTGATGACAAAATGAACTGAATCATGCCTCTTGATGATGGGTCTCTGGAATGGGTTCATGATCCTTGAATTCTTTGTTTAACTGAGTGATTGTAGTTGTCAACTTATCTTCCTCTAAAATGCAAATGCATCTTAACACTTTGGTCCTTTTATCAAGGACATTGCGGATCCTCTTACATTGATGAATCCATTCTTCATGATCCATTGCAATTGCATCAATGCAAATTTTGATTCTAGCTAGGGACTATAAATTGTATTTATTGAAGGAAAGAGCATTAACTACCTCCTTATTGACCATCTCTTGGAATTCCATGATGATTTATTCTAATGATGAGTCCTCAGTGAGAGGAGGGAAATCAAATCAAAGAATAAAGTTGCATAATTCATTCAATATATTGAAAAACCTTCATCCATAGGAGTCCAATTCAGATATGTCATTCTTGAGAATTACATACCTTACATCTATGATGCGGATCCAAACTTGAGACAAGTCCTCAATAGTTGATGCAAAAACTTCCTTACTTATGAAGGTGAGACAGTCAAAAGAACTCATCTCAGAAACCAGTGGGAGTACCTTATCCAAATGAATGAACTATTTTTCAAAATCCTCCTTTTTCATGTTCACTTTAGAAAATGTTTCATGAGCATACTTGATGAGAGAAATGATGTCTGGACATAATGTCTTACCTTTCTTAATGATCTCCTCAATCTACTTCTTATTATCCTTCCTACACATCATGTATTTGTGTGTTTTATTTATTTACTTGGGGTCAATACTAATGATTGGAGGGATATCTTAGATCATAAGGGGAGATGTTGATTCGGCCCCGAGAAGGTTTGGATGTATGCACTGAGAGCTCTTACATGTTCCTCCAATTGCACAATGGTTTTCTTGTATTCTTTGGTCCGAGAAAGAAGACGTGAAGAGGATTATTTTAACAAGTGAGTGTTTCCCTCATGAGAAGCTTGACCGAATGATATGTGGGTTAACTCATAGTCATATGGAGACATTTTCTCCATGGGCTTATCGGTCTTAAGTGTAAAGACTTCAACACATTGTTTACTTAAGGTGCCACTAAAGAAGCAAGAAGTTTTCTAGGCCTTCATTATTTTCTTAGAATTAAAAATTCTAGATATTTCCATAGGAATGGTAATAGAAATGAGCTGCATTGTTCTTGGCCCACTTTCGAGCATTTCTTGGATCCATGGAATGACTCTTCGGGAGTTAATGTAATGTCGGTCACCAGAGTATTTATATAACTCATTAGGTCAACTATTGATCACTTGTGGGAAGATCTATTCCTTGAGGAGACATATCTAAATGATTGTACAGAGAAATATAGTGCTATGAATCACCTCTTATTATCTTGAGAAGTTTAATCCAAATCAATCTCCTTCCCTCACTTAACTAGCTCTTCTCGGATCACCGAGCTCACCACTTATCTTGTTTTCAATTAACTCGCCGAGGGGATAGTAGATGATTTTGACCCAGCAAAATATTTACAAATGATAATCTATGAGCCTTTGATCCCCTTTTTAATACTTACTATATTGTACAATGTCCTTGGGTTTTACCTCTTGCACCCCATGGTGTTTCACCCTACTCCACGGTTATAGATTTGATACCTCAAGACCTAGGTGAAGGATGGAATGAATTATTTGAGATATGAAACCATCTTGGAACCTTGTGAAGATGAAAAAAAATAGTGATATAACTTGAAATGGAGTCTACTGCAACTTCTTGCACTCAACACTAAAACTTTTCTATTTTTAGACCACGGGATCTAAGAGTTGGTATTTCGGAAAGGTTACCTTTTTATCCGGGAATAAACACTAAGGGTTTCTCAAAATGTTTAGAGAATTAAAAATATATTTTATGGCTAATTGTAATAAATATCTATTTTTGGAAAGTTGATTTTCATTTTTTTGATTTTTAGCTTTTTTTTTTTCTTTCTTGGCCTGTGTGCCCTAGTTTTCCATTTCGGTGATTTTTAGGTTTTGCTTCTTTGAAGGTTTTTACTGTTCTGGGAAATTTACTATAAATAGTAAGTGTGAACTAGTGGAACTTACTATTTTTATAATCTGGTCATACCCTCCTTGGTTCGACGAAAAACACTATTTTTGTTCTATATTTTCTCTTTGGATGCTCTGTGAAATTTTTTAGCTTCAACCATTTTCCGGATCAACGAAAATTGCAAAAGAAGGGTCTAGGGAATTTTTTTAAATTGATGCCATTAATTATCTAGGAAAAATTTGAAACTATTGTTTTTTTAACATCAAGGTTCATGGGAGAGGAAGAGATACTCCAAATTTCACCGAATTTTCCTTGGTGTTTGTCGATTCGAGCACTTGTCCATTTTCACTCATGGGAGTTTCTGTTAAAAATTAGGTATAGTGACGACTTAAAAAGAAAGGTTTTTGGGTGGTATTAGAAATGGAGGATGAAGGATGGATGTGGAGTGTAATTATGGAGGAATGGAATCAACAACAATGGAGAAAATGGTGAATGTTGGTAGTGAGGGTTTTTGGTGTGTATGTATGAGAGAAGAAGAAGTGGAAACATCATTGAAAAACTTTTTTTTTTTTTTCATTTATTCAACTTAAGCATGGGATAAATTTATTTTTACAACCATACCAAATGTTTGGTATAGTTGGCACAAAAATATGCACCCCTCTTGCATTGGTCCAAGTGTTGCTTAATGAGTTTTAGTTGTGAAAATGGCCAAAAATCACTTAATTCCTCTAGGTGCCAAAATAGGGTCACATGGGTGACTAGGGAAGGAGATAAGAATGGGCATAGAAAAGGGCACCCCTCCCCATTATTCCACATGGTGTGATGATATTTTTTGAGGGCAAGGGCAAGCAATGAGAGCATGGGGGCTAAACTAGCTTGGTTAGGCTCAACGAAGGTCAAATGAGGTTCTAAGGTTCTAAAATAATGTTGGACACAATTTTTTGTCCCAACTGAACCAAATGTTTGGGACCATTGGTGAAAAAAATTTCACCACCACTTGGGCTTGACATGTGTCCATCCTGAAAAATTGACCAACTCCCAAATGCATACCTTGGAGAGAAGCTTGTCGGAGGCGTAACTTGAGCGTCCGAAGGTATTTTCATGCACTTCCTTATATTATTTTGACTAGAAAAATGATTTTGAGAAGAATGGAATTTTTATCATCCTCTTATTATTCTTGAAGCACCCTAAAAATATGATTTTGTTATCGGGATTGCTTGTTGTGCATACGAGAAAATAGTCGAGTGGAAGGAAATTCGATGCCTTGGAGAAATGTGAAACCATCATCATTTATATATCTAAAATACCTTTCTAAAAATTTATTTTTGGTATCTAACTATTTATTGAGATCCCATAATCACTTTCCAAAGCTCAGGTGTTGTTTTAGGTGGCAAGCTCCTTCACCCTTGAAAACCCACTTTTGTTGAACTTACTCTTAAACCTATTAAACTTCCTAAAATTTTAAAAAATAGTTGAAAAATCTTATTATATATTTGATACATATCCTTAATTAATTTTAACCTTCAATACAGCTCCAAGGGTGTGCACCAGTCATAGAAATGCTAAGAATGGCCATTCTTAGGCCTACTTGAGAATCTTCCTTAAGAAATAACACATCAAAAGTACTTGAATGAATTTGATTCTCCCTAAATCACCTATGGACATAATGAAACAACACACAAGACCACTTAGAAGCATAGGAAAGGCCATAAAAATTTGATAGGGTGATATGAAGGAGGGCTCGGGATGACTTACAAGCAAAATTTTTTGACATTGGGGTCCATTGTCATGCTTGAAAATATGAAATTTTCTTGTTACATATTTACATGAAAAATATAGATCTAGCTTGGGGACATGTTGTGGATTGAGCAAAGTGAGGAAATAACATGAGGAATCCCAGAATCTCAATTTACTTCATGGACCAGTGCCTTATCCATTGGGCTTTATGGATTCATTTCTTCACACACACACACACACACACACACACAAACACATAAACTGAAGGTAAACACACCAAAAGTGAAAATTAAAACACAAATGAAAGGAAAAATATATATAGTGGGAGGGATATTTGTAGAGGTGGGGAAATAATGTGCACATACCTGTCAATGGGTTAGGAAAAGTACATGCCATCATGGAATACTAGACCAAAGTCTTACCTTTGAAGGAAAAAGTTGTTATCTGATCATACCATTCATATGTGATGGATTTGCATGGTTTGAGATGAAGGATACATAAAATATTACATCTTATTATTCATAATATATTGAGAAATTTCTTGCATCCAATGAAAATTCCATCACCTTATTGAAACTCCTGCATCTTGTGGCTTCCATTTGATGTCCTGTAATCATGAGAAGGCATTCCTCCATGCTCTCAAAAGTGTGAAAATTGATCTTTTCATGGAAATTTTATTCATCTAGGAATTGCAACATGGAATAATCCCTTAGATCAGTGAGGTACTCTGAAGGGGAGGGAACAAACTGATTTTCCTCCCATTGGATATATTCTCTGGATATCTCACTTTGTTGCTCTACATAATTTATTTCAAAAATGGAGGTTACATTATTGAGCCAGAGGTATTCATCATCCTTTAGAATTTTTATAGCATAGATAGATTTTGAAGACACATTGGATCTTGGGAAATGGTGGGATCAATCTAAATTTGAATCCTTTCACAATAGTTATGCACATCCTTGCTTCATTATTTAGAACCATCTTAGTCGATATCCATCAATTCAAAATTGACCCTGACATAATTATCAAAACCACAATCCTTTATTTGATCATAGAGGAATTCTTCATTCTTGAGTGAACTTTACAACACGAATTATCTTTATAAATTGGTGTTGTCTAATGGTGGTAAGTTTATCTTGAATACATTCACAAGGTTCATGTAATTTTTCACTCTTTTCTGAACCACTCTCTTCAATGCAAATCAGCTCAACATTTTCCCTACTATCTTACTCCATGTTGGAGATGTCTTCAAGATTGATGAAATTCATTGTGGATTTGAGAACCTTCCTTATTTTTCACCTATGGTATTCTTTACAAAGCACAAAAGAGAAATAAATATCTTCACATTATCTCTCATCGACCAAGGATTTGGGAAAGACATATGTCTCAACATCAAACATTAATGTATCAAAAAGAGGAAAAAAATTTGATTCATACCTATCTTGTATTTCCATATCCCAAGTCAGAACTCGAGAATTAGTTTGTAACACCTTTGAAAAATTGTTATCTTTCCTCTTTTGCATTGCAAGCATTGACATGTGATTTTTCTTGATAAGGTGTATTCCTTTTATTGTTAGAAATCATGCTTGCCATGGATAAGTCATTTATGCTCTTGGATTCATTAGGCTGAAATGTTGTTGCTTGCAAAGAATCCATTTTTGTTTCTGATAGATAAGTTGTAATCTAGTAATGATGGTTGCAAACTTATCTCTATTTATTATCACATCCTTGGATCAATTCCATTGATCCAAGGTATGTTTTAAATCTTCTTACCTGATCTGAATGGTAAACTGACATTCAGAGGTTTAAAGACATAATGGACTGAACTCTTGTATGTTTACAAATTCTTTTATCTTCTTGAAAGATCGTGCTTGCATTCTTGTTGTATGTTATGTGCTCGGATATTTTTGATTGATCTCTTCAGATGCTTAACGATGTTAAGTGGAACGAGGCCTACTTTAGGACTATTGAGGAAAAATATAAGTCCTAGACCTATGAGATCTATCCTAACAGGATTCTAAACTAAGGTAAATGTACCTATTTTCTATCTATGTCTACTTTATTCGGGATAACATCCTATCCTAAGTTACATGTTCTAAGTTGGGATGTGGGGAATAACCTAAGGTGATGCTAGGTCTATTTCTAACCTAATACCTAATACTAAATTGTTGTGAAGTATGACCTATCCTAGGATGGAAATTTACCTATTGTAATGTTTGTAAACCTATGGTAAATACTTCTAAACTATCCTATGGTCATATTCTAAGCTAATGGTATCTATCCTAAACTAATGAAGTATTGGAAGGGGACCTAAGGGTCATATGGAAAGTTGGAATCTTGGCGACAGTTCCTAAGTTATTAATTTGATTTGATTTTTGAAATAAATGGATAGCATCATTGCCTAGTTTAGGAAGAGGCATGTAAATTTAGTGGGAGTCTACGTGGAGTCATCACAAAGATTTAGTGATGCATGCAGAAGTTGAATTGGGTCTCACCAATTTTGGATGGTGGTGGCATGGAGAGATAGGCGGGAGTTTGGGAATTAATGGCATTTATGAACCTCGTTTTTGGTGAGCAAACCGCCTTGGAAACCATGCAGGTGGATTTGTTGGAGGTTGTTTGGTCATTCATGCTTTCTGATTTTTTCTCTACATGGAGCTATTTGGTTCTTCGAACCAATAGTTCTATTTTCAATTTGTGGCTATTTTTATTCCCTTGGTCTATTTTCGATTCAAGGGAAGTATATGAGACATTTGAGAAAGAAGTTTTTGGTTGTTGATCTTTCTTGGAGAAGAAGAAGTTTTAGAGGCTCGGATGGAAGTCTTCTTCGAATCAACAGAAGCACTATCAGGCATGATAGGCTCTATCCATTAAGATTTCTTGATTTTCTCAAAATGTTCCATTAAAGCAACTCTTCTCTCATGAGATAAATGGGTTTCTATTTTTATTCTGGTTATTTGTTTTTCTTGCTGAAGGAACCTCTGTTTTCTTGGTTTATGGAACCTTTGCATGATAATTTTATCATTGGGTGCTTTCTCTGAATGAGTCAATGGAGAAATACACTTGGGGTTGTTTGAGACTTGAGTGTTTTTGATTGAATCTGTATTCTGGTTTGTTTTCTCAAAAAGGGTTTAAGTAAGTTTTTTTTTGCCTTGAGCTTCGAATTGGAAGTCTCTTTTGAAATTAGAAGGTAAATGAATACTCTTCTCTAATGCATCCTTGAGTTATTAAAGTTGTATTACTCCTTTTTGGTCTGTATGGGTATATATTTCAAATCATTTCTTGAACACGAACTTGTATGAAGGTAAGGAATGGATATCTTGTTTCATTTGTCTAGGTAAACCTGCATTGTTCAAACTGAATGCCTTTGATTGTTTTTGGAAGGTAGAAGAATACTCTCCTATGTCATATCTTGTTTTGTAGAAGTTTAAATACTCCTTTTTGGGACTGTATTTGTATACTTTGATCTACAAGTATGAACTTGAACTCGTGTTAAAAAAGGTTAATGGGTGAATGAGGTTTATGGAATTGTCTATATTCTATACTCTAAACTTGTATAAAAACCATGAAGGAATAACTTGCTCTATTTATGTACTGATCTCCACTACTTCAAACCTTAAAATTGATGGGAGCTGAGTAAGTTATGGTATTTTGATTAATGGTTTCAGTTCGAGCTCGTGAGGGAAATAGAAGGAAAGTTTGACTTAAAACTTTGTTGTTTGGTTTTAGTATTCTCTTTCAAAACTCTTGAAAGGACTTCGGGTTTTAAATGGTCTTGGAATTTAACTATGGAAATAGTAGTGATGAAGTCTTCTATGCAGTTCATTTCTGTTTGAGTCTTCCTTTAAAATTTTGGAAGTTGAGTGTTGGTAGATAGTTGAAGTTATGTTGTTTGAAAATACATTGGTAGACGGTCTTCTCCAAGTCGATACCGTTATTATCATTCTTAGCTCTGTTCAAATTTCTTAAGTTCAATATTTCCATCCTTAACACTTTTAGGACTTGGATGTGGTTGGTAAACTTACTCGTCCAGAGCTGGGAAACTACCTGGTAATTTGTTAATGTATCATGTAAGATATGACTATTGTAACTTCATGGGATTCATTGAATGGATAATTCAACTCTTTGATTGTTTGTTTTGTGTGTTGAACAAACCAAATCATTTATTTTGTAAGATTTCTTGATCTTTGTTCACTCAAAGGATGGTTCCTTCCTTCTCTGAATGGTTACAAATATGAGATGATCTTTTCATAGACTTACTTTTCTTGAAGGAACGAATGGTTGTGGATCACTGACTGGAATCTTCAATGATGTAGAATAATTCACTAAGGTTGTAGTGAGTTGATAACTATTTTTGTTTCTTGCATCCTTCTTGGAATGAAATAAGTATCTGATTAACGGTTGTTGTTTCTTTAAATGGTGAATCTCTTTGAAGGTTTATTTGAAGATACAATTATGTATGTAATCGGTTATGTATCTTCTTGTACTGATTTCTATCTCTTAAAAGAATTGGGGGTATGGTGAACGGTCTCTTACTGGTTCTTTTACTACCTTATTTATTTTGAATGAACAATAGAAACCTCTTCTGGCATAACTCCTTCCTCTTCCACTCTCAGTGATAAGCTCTCCATTGTCATTTTTGGAAACTGTAGGGTAGGATGTTGATTCTTATTTTCTGAAGATGCATATGGGAATTTGGTTTAACCGAATGATGAGGAAGTTGTAAACTATTTACTCTTCAATTCGATCTTCCTTTCTTTATATAAACCCTGTTATAGGTTTAATTGAATCAATTGCATTACTTTTATTAAAGTAATTGAGTAGTAATTGTTACTACTTACTTCTCCACTTAAATTGTATTGAAGGAAATTAATAATTGTTTCAGTTAATTGAAGTAAAACATTGTGGCTGGGAAATAATTTTCTAATGTTAATAAGAGGCCTAATCTAAGAACCTAGGCTATATATTTTTGACCTAGAATTAGGTTGCCACATTTGAATTGTGAATCTCTTATTTATTTAAGTTGTTGGATGATTCATCCTATAAACGTTACGATGCTGGAATGAACTTGATTGTACATGTTTTCTTGAAACTTTGTAAAGATGAACAAGAAGGTCTTTGTTTCTGAAAGTAACTCTTTTGTTTATATAGTGAAGTTGATTCTATATTTCAAATTCAGAAAGAATTATGAAATAATTAATTGATAGGAACTGTTATTTGATATAAATAAGTAATTTTTGGGACAATACTTATATGATATAATGCAGTAGTTTGCTGATTATATTATGATCTCTTCCTATAAAGTGAATTCAGATTTATTATTGTGCTTATTTTATGGTTGTTATTACTTATGATTTATTTGTATGATTTCACCGATATTTCGTAAAATCGAGTTGCTTTAATGAAACAATTAGTTGAAGGCACTTCGTTTTAATGCTTAGTGCTTATCATGCTCAGTTCAATGAACTGACCCATGCTAGAAATTTTCATGATGGAATTCGTAAGTGATAAAGGAAGGCAATAAATTGTATGATGTATTGGTTGATTTAAAGTCTGGCTCTTTTATAGAAGAACTTCGATTCATTCTTGAGTTGTATTGAAAAAGAAAAGTTGTATTCTTTAATGATCTTATGTTATTTGACATGCAGTATGTCTAAAATGCATAGTCTTGTAAATTGTGTATTTCTATCATGATGAATTGAAAAGTTTGGAGATTTACTACAAATTTTTGTGTAATTTCTCTTGTACATTTTATGAAGGAAATTGGAATACTATCTTGTTGATATTTTTCATATCTGTTTGTATCCTTATTTCTGTTGTCATTTAATAAGTTGGATGAAGGGAAATAGTTCAATCTCCCTTACTAGGATGCAACTTGCTAAGTTGCATAAGATGACGTTCTTTATCTAAACAAATATAATATAGTAATGGGATGTAAAATGAACATACAATTAAATTATAGAAGGTGTGAAAGATAAAAGGGTATGATAAACCCTAAACACTTAACCATAAAGAGGAATATTCTTCTCTCTCAAAGGAATGTAAAGAAAAAGAATGGTGTTTATGATCATTAATCATTTAGAATTCATTTTCTATGAAGTCTACTCTAGTAGAACTTGTGTGGTTGATACACCTTCTTGGAACAACTGAGTTACATTAAAATTAACCTTATGATGTATGTTGTTCTATTTTTGGATAACTGCTTGCCAAGCCAAAGTTAATAAACATAAAAGCAATTATGAGTTAACGAAGTTATTTAATATTAATTAAACCAAATATGGATGAAGAACTTAAGGAGTGTTGGATTTAGGGTTTTACAAGGTTGTTGTAATTTGAATCTTAAACCTAAACTAATTATGTTTTAATGACCTCCTAGAGGTATGTACATCATGATGAAGTAGTTCGGTTGGATGTTGGCACACGCTAACTGCATAAATGTACCTTCGTGAAGACTAGGGTCTTCACGAGGATACAATGTTGCAGTTGACATGTTGCAACACCCTTCCATATTAGTTCATCTAGATCTACACACATCTGGACTTGAACTTAGTTTCTCTCTAGGAAAAGTTAGCAGTATGAATTGGAATAGGAAGTAGCTCTCTATGACTTAGGGTAACTAGGCACATTCGATCGACTTAGGTTGGTTGAGCATGCCCCTATACCCTAAGTCATCGTGAGTGGTTCCCTATACCAAATTATATTGCTAACATGGGTTAGGGTCAAACCTAGGACAAGTGGACTAACAGAAGTCAGTAAAGACCATCCTAGATAATAGAAGAGTGAGGTGAAGGACGTATTCCATTTTGATGAATATGCCATCTAGGAATAGTAACATGAACAGTATGTTGGAAATATTTGGCCAAAGTATCGCAAGCTGCTAGTTGCATTGTCCTATGTCACCTAGTTTAAGGAACGTGATTTCAGATGAATATTGGTAACAAATATAGATAGGTTCTTTAAATAGATCACTCAGTACCTAGAATAGGGTAAGAAAACCAAGTATACGTAGTATACATAAAATTATTCAATACTTAAAGACAAACATGAGAGATCGGTTAGAGACCGAGTCATGAAATGAGAGATCAGTAATTCACCAAGTCATTTACAATTGTGCATATGGTTATCTGTTATGAGATTGATTGGCATGGAATGTGTGTTCTAAATTATGTTTTATTTAGAATAGAGAACATTGTGTAAAATTTTTTTCCCTTGTTTCTAAAGTCTTAAAATGGGAATGTTACAAATTTGAGGGTCTTTAGTCTCTTCTGCATCCTTCAAGATGTCTTTTACAGATAACTCTTTCGATCTTGTCATATACTCATCTTCACCTTGATGGGAATAATCTATACATTTTCTTCGGGAGACAAAGTTGAAAATATGATCCATACATGTCCATGATTCATTTGAAACATCCTCATTCATCTCCTCTATGTTTCTTGTCACCCAAGGCTCACCCTCTTATAAGCATGGGCATATGTGATTCTCACCATTTTATGACAAGGAGAAGATATCCATGCTTCTTGGGAAGGGCACTCCTTTGAGATCAAAGTCCATTTCATTATCATCTTGATGGGTAGAAAAAAACCATGTTAGGACACCAATATGGGAAGAATTTTAAAATTTATCTTGATCATTCATTATTAAATCCTCCTACTCATATGGGAAATGAAAGACTTCACATTCACCGAGATGATCATTCTACTCCTTTGGTGTGAAGAGGTTGTGTTCTAATTATTCATTCTCGTCATCTTTGAGAAGGAAATTAGCCTCTTCCTTCTAGTCATCCGTGATTGAATTGGGAATAGAATTTGATTCTTAAATTTCCTATATCTCGTTATTAACATCTCATCATCATTTGAAAATTAAAAATTGGAAAGACAATTATCCATGAATACCTTGCATTCATCATCTTGATTCCAAAGTGAGGGATGAATTTCTTGCACTTATTCACATATCTCTATTTCATCATTAATTGAAAGATCAAAATTTGAAAGGATATTATCCATGATTACCTCAAACTCGTCATCTCGTACTTCTTCATTTTTGGTGGAAAGCATTGAATCATCCATCATGCAACAAGAATCTTCCTCTCTTAAATATATTTCTCCTCCAATGGGTTTTTCCTTTAGCTAGAATGAGTTGATGAATGGTGGTTCTACCTCCATGTCTTCTTCATCATATTCTAACATGCTGATTGAATTCAATTTAGGAGGTTAGAGGATATGGATTTAATCAATAGTTTCTAAGAATCTTCAACGGATGAACACCTCATAATGAAAACATTCATGAGGATCCTTCTCCATAGGAAAAATCTCCTCTTCTTCCTCCACTTGATGAAGTGCTTCAAGATGTTCATACCTTCTTTTTAATGCCAATGCATATTTCCAAACTTCATGATAGGCCTCAGGATGAGAATTTCCTTATTTTACTCTCGAAGTATTTGCAAAAATTCTATTCTCAAAATATCCATTTCTTCATCACCATATGCAATAAAATCATCTAGAGGGAGGGAGATGAAGGACAATGTTCTCATATTATTAGTGAGTTGTGTAAGGTTGAAAAATTTACCTTCAGTGGATTTTACACCATCATGTCCTTCATATAGCCTTTCATATCTCTTCTGGATATTTTTCATCCATCTCTTAGATTCTTGATCGTTGGCAGCAACAATTCCCATTTTCTTTCCTTTAGCAATACTTTTCTTGAATTGTAACCACCATGACTTGATGATGAGATCTTCACAAACAATAATTTTCTCCATTCTAGAAAGTATTTTCTTGGTTGTTGTGGAGATGGTATGAACCTTATTTCCTTCAAATTTCTTGGCCTTACAATAGATTTTTACAATGATGGTTGATCAAAGATTTACATTTCTTGGAAATCTTCTTCTTCTTATTCTTATTTTTCACTCATTGGTACTTCATTCCAATTTGGAAATTTCTTCATTGTGTTGCAGGAAATGAACATGATAGGGATTCATTCCTTGACGGAGTTGCCTTAAAAATATTCTTATTTGAAATTAGATTTTTTGAAAATATATATTTTTTATTTTTGGGAAGAGATAATTTTTGGTACACTTGGGAAAATCTATCCCAGAAGATCCACCAAAAATATTGGTGAAGAAAATTTATTAGTTGGTAAAATTAGGTGTCTCCACCAATGTTCATGGAGATACATCCCTTTACATTGAATGGTTTAGCTCCCATTACTAAATGAAAAATAATATAATCCTAAAATAATTATTGTGGATTGGAAAAATAAGCCAAGGATTACACACAAACACTCCAATAAACTCGTAGAAAAGTTCTTTTACAATGTACAAGGGAGAAAAACATGAAAATGAGGGGAAAATGAGAGAAATTAAGAAAGGAAGGTTATTGTCGTGATTAGGCCAATTACAAAATTTACACCCGAACAGTGAGTAGATCAACATTCAATATAGAATAAATAAAAATGAATATCTAGGGAAAACTAATTTAAAACAAAACATTTTTGGATTAATCTATGAAGATACAAAGCTCTTGTTGGATCACCATTCTTACAAAGTGCATAAAAGAGAGAAGTGGAAGAAACACAAGATTCCTATAAAAACTATGCTTATAATGTCAATGATGAGAGGAAACCATGCACACAAAGTTGCACACATTCATGCATCTTGAAAGGTAGAAACTCCTTCCTTGATTGACATTTACACAAGTTATATAATGCAAGGGAAAAGAAGAAAGCATATAGAATACATGTAGATCTTATATATGGTGCATTAATACAAAGTTCAATAACTACAATCCACAATTGCTACATAAAATAAAAACTTTCAGGATCCTCCTTTGGAAAGGAGAATTCATTCCCCTTTATATAAATGTGAATCGACTCTTTTCCTAGCCCCCACATGAATCTTCATTGTCTCATTCAAATTGTGAATTTTTTCCTTCCTAGGAAGTGAGAAATAAGTTCCCTTTTCTATAGATTAAAGGTAATTTTACAATGTTACTTTATGAATTTAATTAAGTGAATGGGACAAAATACAATGATTATGCCCATTGAAGAATTAGAAATGGGAGAGAAGGAAGAGGGAGAAAAGGAGGAGGGAATTTCTTTATTTGATGAAGAAGCTCCTTGTGATGAAAAAATGAACTGAATCATGTCTCCCGATGATGGTCTCTCGGAGTGGGTTCCTACTCCTTGAAATATTTGGTGAATTGAGCCATCACAACTTTCATCTTATCTTTGTTAGAAATCACAAGCATTGAGAGGGGGGTGAATCAATACAGATTGAAATTTTTCAAAAAAAGCCAATTAAAAGTTCTTTAGTAAAGTGTAGCAATATAACATGAGCATTTAAACAAACATATGATATTCAATGATGAAATTAAACAAAAAATTTATAGTGGGAAACCCTTTTGGGAGAAAACCCACTTTGAAACTAAGACATTATTAGGAACACCAATTCCAAAGCATACAATATCCTAGTTTTAGTTGAGCACCCACTCAACCTGTGAAGCACCCACTTGAAAATAACTAAGGACCCACTCATGATTTTAGAAAGATCAAACTTTTAAGGAACACCCCACCCCTATAGTCTAATCACCCACTTAGAAATATAATATTACAAGTACATTGATCACTTGGAATCGAGATTTATTACATAATATATTATGATCACTTTTCTTTATCTTTATATGATTTCTCTTTTAGGATTTCACTTTTAACATTCTATCTCTATATCTCTGATTTTTGAAGTTGGTCTAAGTCTTTTATTTCTATGCTCGGTCACTTTCCTTGTAATTATGAGCTGAACACTCTTTCTCAATGGATCAACCACACATATTCTCTTCTCATCTAATATGATCTTTAACAATTCATCTGTTGCATCTCTTTTATATCTCTCTCTTCCTCTATCTCTCTTTCAACTAAAATAATTTTATTACTTGAGCAAACCCTTACTCGCATGGAGTTTTTATCTTATAGAAAATCAATAGTATCCATCACTTCCTTGTCATTTCATTCACTCGTATCACTCTATCACTTAAAAATATGTTCAATTAAATAAATGTCACAAAATCTAGATTTATTCTCTCTAAATTTGGATTGAATTTTTTGTTTTATCATTGCATTAAATATTCATCCCTCTAATTCAGGATCCATTTATGAGACAATTTATAAAAAAATTCCCATCATTCTAGGATTTTCAATTTATCAAAAAGAGTGATCCATATTTCCTCTCCAATATTTAATCATGCCTTGAAATCAAGATTTTATATTTCATGATCTGGAGTATGTAATTAGTTTTCACAAAGTTAAAGAGCATTAAATACGATACACGGATCTAGATATTTCTCAAATCAGGTCGAGTTTTTGTGGAGCAAAGGTAATGTAATACCAATCCATTTGATATTCAGATCATTATTTATTTCAGAGATCAAAGTCTCAATCAAAAAAATTTAAATTATTTTGATTTTTCTTGAACCTTTTCCAATCCACATCAATTCATTTTACAAATTTTATTAGCTTCAATGAATTTCTCCTTTGTAACATAGCTATATTCTATGTTCCACGAAATTTCTTTGTTACTCGTGGTCCTTTCAATCTTCCATGAAATTTCTAGTCTTTTGCAGCCTTTGTTCCTTACCCACAACGTTTATAGCCATATGCATATTTCCTTCATATTTCACGTATTTTCGAGTTCTCTACAACTATTTCTAGTTTCCCTTTCTTCTCGTGGCTTTTCCTTCACATCTGCAGATTTTTCTTTTCATATGCAGATTTTTCCTTTTAGGGGATCCTAATAAACCTTCACATAATCCTCTAGTATTTAGTGGCTTCATTCTTATGTCTTTATATTTATCAAAAAGTGATTAAGTCCCCTTAGCATCATCTTGAATCGTTTGAGAGCTAACAATACCAATCATCCTTCACATTTCTTTTGCGAGTATTTCTTTGAACTGCTTCAGAAGCTTATTGAAGAATTACTTTGCACCAAACATTTTTCCATAAATGTAGCTTGACATCAATGACAACATTCAAGAATATGAAAAAGGTCCAAAGAACTCCCCTTTATCATTGATGGAAATTTTCGAAACACTAAACCTTTGATGGAAAAAACATTTCATCTCTCCCCTTTTGTTTCGATTTTACTCTCCCCCTTTAACATCTATGACAAAGGGCCATATCTACGGCACCTATATCCATAAAGTTGATTCATGTGACTTGGTATGAATCTGTGGCAATTCTCCTCCCGAGATGATGCATACTTTTAATGAAACAAGCTAGTAGACTAGCTCTTCTTCACATGAATATGCATGCGTTGATTAGGAGTTGATATTACATGAAAATTATCCCTTTCCTTGTCTCCACACTTTCTGATTTAATTTAGGATTATAAATGATCCCTAATTCATTTTTCATATGTTCAAATGTTGTTTTTGGTAGTGGTTTTGTCATGATATCTACAATTTTTTTCTTTTGTGCTCACATACTCAAGACTAGTTTTCTTGTCATTCACTTATTCTCTCAAGAAATGATATCTAATTAGATGTTTTTGGTCTTTGAGTGAAAAAAAGGGTTCTTGGAGACACTTATTGCACTTTTCCTATCACAAAGCAAAGGAATTAGTCTATTATATGTTACTTTGTAATCCTCCATTATCTACTTCATCCAAAGAACTTGAGTATGACACATTGCAACAACTATATAATCTAATTCACATGTTGAGAGTGCCATAGATGATTGTTTCTTGCTTAACTAGAATACTAGGCAATTTCCAACAAAGAATGCTCTGCCACTTGTACTCTTTCTATCATCAACACTTCTTGCCCAATCAACATCTGTATATGATTTTATGTTGAAGTCATTTCTTTTGGGGTACTAAAGTCCATATTCAAGTGTTCCCATGAGATATTTCAGAATTATTTTGAATTCCTTGAAGTGTGTTTCCCTTAAATGTTCTTAAAATATTCCAACAAGGCCCACATCCTACATAATATCAGGTCTTTATGCCATGGAGTACAGGATACTTTCTATCACGGATCTGTACAAAGTTTTTTCTACTATTGATGAATTGTCCTCTTTTCTCAGCTTGCATCCCACTTCTATTGGTGTTCTTATAGGTATTCATTCTACCATCCTAATCCTTTTCAACATTTCTTTCATATATTTGGTTTATGATATGAAGATAACTTGTTCTCACCGACTAATCTATAATCCCGGGAAGAATGAGAGATCCCCTAACATAGAAATTTCAAATTCTTCTTTCATCATATCAAAAAATTCATAAGTCATTTTATCATGATCTCCTCCAAATATGATATCATCCACATACACAATGACAATGAAAAAATGATTTTATTCTTCCTTGATGTAAAGATTCTTGTGAGTGACACCTTTTTGAAACCTTTCTCAATGAGGTATGAGTCTAACCTATTATACCAAGCTCTAGGATCTTGTTTGACTCCAAAAAATCCTTTTTAAACCTACAAACATGATATTTTTCTTCAGATGGAGAAACTCCATCAGGATGTTCAATATATACCTCTTCATTTAGAATACCATTGAGAAAAGTTGATTTAACGTCCATCTAGAAAACTATGATTTTATTGTAAGTTGTGTATGCCAGAAACAATATGATTGCTTCCATCCTTGCCACTGGTGCAAATGTTTCATCAAAGTCGATTCCTTCCATTTGTGCATAGCCTTTGCACACAATTCTTTCCTTGTTTCTTGTCACTTCTCCTTTCTCATTTAGTTTGTTTTTGAATACCCATTTAGTTCCAATCACATTCTTGTCCTTAGGTCTTGGCACAAGCTCCTAGGTTTCATTCTTTTCAATCTGATCAAGTTCTTCATTCATGGCATCCACCCAATACTGATCCTTGCTAGCTTCTGCAACATTCTTGGGTTCAATCATTGATAGGAGTGTTATGTCTTCATGGTTCTACTGCTCTCTTAGTCTTCTTCTTGTGAGAATTTCTCCTTCTTTGTTTCTAATGATCTAATTTTTTTGGATGATCCCTCTTGACTTGTCTTGAGGGTGTCTTGGTGTCTTTCCTTTCTTCCACTTCTTCCACTTCTTCACGCGTACTTTCCATTTCTTCATCATATTCTTGATCTTCATGACTATCATTAGACTTGGTGATGGATTTGGTAGGATAATAATCATCAAATTTTACATTTGTGCTTTTGATCACCTTTTATAGACTCTTATTTTAGCATCTATAGGCCATGTTGACTCCTGAGTAGACAAGAAATATGCCTTCATCACAACTAGAGTCAACTTTTCCCAAGTTATCTTCATCTCTTTTGATGTAGCATTTACTTCTAAAGATTCTTATGTGTTTTACATTTTCTAGTCTATTTTTCCAAAGTTCATAGGGTGTTTTGTCACTATTTATTCTCAATTGGGCTCTGTTTAGAATGTACACCGCTATGTAGAATAATTCGCTCTAATATCTATCAGGAAGTTAAGATTCATTCAACATAGTTATAGACATTAATTGTATAATTTTTATATTTCTTTCAATGACACCATTTTATTGAGGTGTTTTGATGGATGAGATTTGTCTTCTAATTCCATGTTCTTCGCAAAACTCATCAAACATATTGGACCAAAATTATCCACCTCTAACTAATCTTAAGCATTTGATTTTAGTGTTATTTTAATTCTCCATTAGTGCCTTGAAGGATTTGAATCTTTCTAGAGTGTCGACTTGTGCTTCAAAAAAGTTACCCATGTCATTGTAGTGTAATCATCTATTAGTAGTATTAAATACACATCTTGTAGAATTTTAGTTCTTATAGGCCCACATAGATCTATATGGATCAGTTCTATAGGTCTTGTGGTCGATTACTCCTTGGATTTGAATGATCTTCTTGTTTTTTAACACAAAAGTATGCTTTGAAAGTGTATTTTCTGGTTTTACAATCTTTGGCATATGTATCACACCACCCTTAGCACTTATTTTCACAAGATTTTCAAAACTCATATGTCCCAATCTCTTATGCCATAGCCAGTTGTAATCAAATTTACTTTTGAGGCATTTTTCCTTATTTATTTCATTGAGAACATACATATTATTTTTAGTCCATTTAGCTTTTGCATCTTTTCCTTGTTTTACCATTGATAATATCATAGCCTTTGTCATGGAAGATTAGATTGTAACCTCTCTTGCACATTTGAATTACACTTATTAAGTTGTGCTTTAGTAATTTAACATATAGAACATTCATAGTAATATTTTTTCCATTGTTTAGACTCAAAGTTCATTTTCTAACTATGTTTTATAAATTATTATCACCAAATCTAATAGTTTATGATGCATTTTTGATAGAGAGATGAATTTTCTTTTGAGCACCCATTGTCTAAATACTAGATTTTTTCTCGCATCTTGCACATGAAACGTAATTTGTACTATTGAGCAAGGATCTTTTATTTTGTTGGATTTTTCCTTTGCAATATACACCCATGTATTTTATTTAGGAGGTTCAAGTTTACTTGTTGAATCTATATGACCTTTCTTGTAATATTTGTGGTGAACAATGTTGTAGTTCATTCTAGTGTATGATGAGCTATGGTTTCTTCCATACCCTCTAGAATATTTTCTACATTTAACAAATTTATGAAAAAATTTATTACATGAAAAGCAATAAGCATATATTGAATTTTTGTACCTCGTAGAATAGGTGATTCTGGGAACATTAGTATTCCTTTTGGCAGCTTTGATGACTTCTTTATTTACCACAAGAGGGGTATTTGATATTGATAAAATCTTGTTTCCTTCCTTCTTTACAAGATATATTTCTTTTCTTTCTTCCTTGAAACCTATCCCTGATTTGTCATTTGTATCATATTGACTACTCAGTATACCAGTTAGAACATTTGATATCTTTTCCATCTTCTCATACATTATCAACTTGTTGATTATTTATTCCAACTCAATATTTAGTCACTATGCAATTCTGATTTCATATTTATGCATTCATCATCCTTTGATTTGTAAGATTTGGAAATATTTTCTAGCTGAGTTTCAAGTTCTTTGAGCTCATTAGTTTCTTCTTCTTATTTTAAGCTTTACCCTTTCTCAAAGATGTGAATTTGTTCTTCATAATATTTTAGCATGCATCTCAATTTTTATTCTTTCTCCTGCACAATTTTAATTCTTCAAGATGATAGACTAGTTCGATTCAAAATTTACATTTGCTTCTTCTTCATCAAAATCTTCATAATTAACTTCACTCTCTCCTTTTGAGCTCAATTCTTGATTACATCCATGGCCATAAAAACATTAGACCGAGCTTCATCATCCTCATTTTCAGAGTTTCCTAGGTTGTTTGAATCAGATTCACTTGACTCTTCTTTTGAGTAGAAATTCCTTTTGTTCTTAAAGAATTTATTCTTGCCATCTTTATTCTTGAAGTTCATCTTTTTCTTGTTGTGTTTATGAATTTATTCATCATGATTAGACTAATTTTATTTATTCTTGTTTGGGAATTTAGTAGCAAAATGGCCTACTTGTCCACACTCAAAACATTTGAATGGAAGTTTACCTTTATACTTGATCCTCTTCTTAGTCTTCTCACGAACATTTATTCAACATTCTCATCACCTACTACAGTCTCCAAGTATTATTATTATGTTTCTTATTTAGATTTGGTTTCTTTCCGGCTTTGAATGAATCTTCTTTCTTGGTAGACTTGGATCTAAGAGTCCTCCTTTTGTATGCTGAAAGGATGCTCTGTAATTCATCCATTATTAGAGTCTTCACATCTTTATATTCCTCCATAGTTGAAACATTTGCATCAAACTTGGTGGTTAGAGATCTCACGATATTTTGGACTATGACAATTTCTTTTAGCTTCTCACCTAGGCCTATGATCATGTTGATTACTTCATCTACTCTCTACATGTAGGTTGTTATGTTCTCATCATCTTTCATATTTACATTCTCAAACTGAGTTTTGTACGTCTATAATTTGGCTAACTTGACCTTATCATCCCCTTCATAAATACCTTGGAGCTTGGTCAAAATTTCCTTTATAGTTGTACAATGCATTACCTTTTAAAACTTTGTTTGAGTAAGGCCACATAAGATGGCATTCATGGCTCTTGAATTTCACTCATATTCTTCCTTGTTTGCTGCATAAGTGATTTGCGTGGCGGGAAGATTGTTTCCTTTCTCAAAACATTCTCATATGTCAAAACCAAGTGAAATGAGATATGTCTTCATTCTTATTCTCTAGAACACATAATTGTTTCTAGTGAAGAGAGATGATCTAGATAGTGATAATCCACCTTGTGCTTGATTTTTGCCATGCTTTTGACGAGAGGATCTCCTTGAAGATGTTAAGATTCTATAGAAGGACTAGATTTGATACTAATTGTTAGAAATAAAAATCACCGAGGGGGTGAATCAGTGCAAATAAAACATTTTGAGACAATTCCAATTAGGATTTACTTAATAAAATACAACAATATAACATGAGAATTTAAAAAAACATATGCTAGATAATGATGAAACTGAACAAAAAAATTTATAGTGGGAAACCTTTTTGGGAGAAAAACCCACTTTGAAACCAATGCTTTATTAGGAACACAAATTCCAAAGCATGAAATATATTGGTTTTGGTTGAACACCCAGTTATCCTATGAAGTAACCCCTTCAAATTCTCCAAGCACCCACTCAAATATAATTGAGCACCCACTTAGTAGATTTTAGCAAGCACCAACTTGAAAAGAACACCTAACCCTATAATCTAATCACCCACTTAGAAATATAATATTACAAGTAAATTGATCACTTGGAATCATGATTTCTTACACAATAGATTATGATCAATTTTCTTTATCTTTATATGTTTTCTCTTTCAGGATTTCACATTTAACATTCTCTATCTCTATATCTTTGACTTTTGAACTTGTTTTGAGTATTTAATTTATATGCTTGGTAACTTTCCTTGCAATTATGAGTTGAACACTCTTTCTCAATGGATCAACCACACAGATGTTCTTTTCATCGATATGATCTTTAACACTTCATTTTTGGATCTCTTTGTCTTTCTCTCTTCCTATTTCGCTCCTTCAAATCGAATGCATCATTTTATTACTTGAGCAACCCCGTATTTACATAGAGTTTTTATTTTATAGACAAAAGATAGTCTCCATAAATTCCTTGTCATGTCATGCACTTTTTCAATCTATCACCTACAAATCTGGTCAATTAAATAAATACAAAAATTGCAGATTTATTCTTTCTAAATTTGGCTTCACTTTTTTGTTTTCTCGGTGCATTAAATATTCAGCCCTTTAATTCAAGATCCATTTATGAGACAATTTCTATAAACTATTTCCAACCATTCTAGGATTTTCAACTAATCAAAAAGAGATACCCATATTTCCTCTTTGATATTTAATTGTGCCTTGAAATCAGCATTTTAGATTTCATTATCTGGAGGATGTAATTGGTTTTCATAAATTTAAATAGCATTAAATGATGACACATGGATCTTGAGATTTCTAAAATTAGGTTTGAATTTTTGTGGAGCAGATGCAATGTACTACCTCTACATTTAATATTTGGATCATTATCAATTTGAGAGAACAAAGTCCCACTCGACCAAATGTAAATCAATTTGATTGTTCTTGAACCCTGTCTAATCCACATGGATCTATTTCATGGTTTTTATTAGCTTCGTGTCTTTCTCATTTTTATTGCAGCTATATTCTATGTTCCGTGGATTTCCGTCATTACCTTTGGCCCTTTCATTCTTATGCATATTTTTAGTCGTCCCCCGCCTTCGTCCTTTACCCACAAATTTTCTATCCATCCATAGTTTTCCTTCATATCTCACAAATTTTCTAGTTCTCGTGGCTATTTCTATTTTCCCTTTCTTCGTAGAATTTGCTTTAGATACGTGGCTTCGTCTTTTTCATCTGCAGATTTTTCATTTTCCTTGCAGTTCTTACTAAACCTTTGTAGCCTCCTCGGTCTTCAATGACTTCCTTCTTATGTGCATGAATTTATTAGAAACTGATTAAGTCCCCTTAGGATCATCTTAAATCATCCGAGAGATGGCATTACCAATCAACCTTCACTTTTCTCTTACAACGTATTTCTGAACCGATTCTTGAATCTTGTTGTAGACTTACTTTGCACCACACATTTTTCCTTCAATGTAATTTGACATCAATGACAACATTCAAGACTATTACAAAGGTCCAAAAATATTCCTTTTGAAAGAAAATACATCTCAATACTTTAGTGCATGTCTCGGGGGCATGTTTGATCCTCTTACATTGATGTATCCATTTTTTTCGTGATCCATTGCAATTACAAAAATTCAACTTTTGATGTCGGATAAGGACTCTAAATTATCTTTGTTGGGAAAGAGAGTCAATTTCCACCTTGATCATCTCATTGAAGACCATGACGAATCCTTAGTGAGAACACATAAATCAAATCTTCAAACACGGTGGTAGACTTTGTTCAAGATATCAAAAAACTATCATTTACAGGAGTACAATTAATATATGGTATTCTTGAGCATTGCATACCTTACATCTATGATGTGGATCCAAACTTGAGACAAGTCCTCGGAAGTTGATGTAAACACTTATTTATGAGGAAGAGAGATTCGAAAGAAATTATCTCAAACACCGGTGGGAGTACCTTATCTATATATGGTGGCCTATTTTGAAAAATACTCCTTTTTCTTGCTCACTTGAGAAAAATTTTCACAAGCATATTTGATGAGACAAATGATGTCCGAATGCAATGCCTTTCCTCATTCAATTATTTCTTCAATCTACTACTTATTGGCCTCCCCCACATCATGTATTTTTGTGATTTCTTGATTACCTCGGGGTGAATACTACTAATTGGAGGGATATATTTGATCGGAAGGGGAGATGTTGATTTGGGCCTTGAGAAGGGTTGAATGTATGCACTAAGAGCTCTTACATGTTCCTCCAATTGAAAAATGATTCGATTGTATTATTTGGTCCGAGAAAAGAAGGCGATAAGAGGATTTGTATACATTTTTACACCCATCAAGAACAAGGGAACCCTATGCTTTGACCTATCACCCGGTTGGCTTTGGGTGCTCACCCAAGGCACACGCGGGTTCCGAGTCTCTCCTTTATGTGAGTTGAGTAGGAAAAAATCATCTATGATCCAAAATCAAAGGATGTGAGTGGAAAAGAGATATGCAAGAATCATAGAGCTCAGAACAAGTTCTAGATCAGTGCAGAAATTCTAGATAGAAAAGTACTTAACATATTAAGAACTGAATCAAAATAGAAAGTGAAATATGCAAGGATTCAGACTCATTCCATAAAAATGCATAACACAGAACCATGAAGATATGTAAATGCACCAAAATCATTACTAATCATATTCATATAAACTGGTAACCTCATTACATTCATTAGATTCATTATAGAGCATCATAGAAAGGTAGACCGAAATCATGCATCATAACTAGATTCCTATCCTTTAACTCTCAAAATGAAAATTTAAGCATCCAAGCCCTTGGTACATCCATCTCCTATGTTTTATCTACCCAAACCAAACAGATTTCCTTTACAAAATTTTTCCAGAGGTCCGCTCTCTCTTCATATATATATATATATATCCCTTTTCTTCTGCAGGATCTTGTATATATAGGCATCCCGAAGTGCCAACTCATCCTTCTACGGCCTTAGATCCGGTGCCAAGTGTCTGAATGTGGTCCTCCATGGGCGCATGACCCTCCAAGATTAAGCTCTCCACTCCTTGTCGTAATGGTCATCTAGGAGCTTCCATTTCATGGAATATTCCTTCCTAGGAAAACCTGTCACAAGGCTTGCATCTTATCCACTCCGCATATGCGGTTGGGTCATGATTTTCTCATGTCCTACCTAATACGCCAAAAAAGCTAAGTCTTGAGACCTTTTCCCGCGGGCACGCATCACGTGTTCTACTAAGATCCTCTTATAACCTTTCCTTGTGTGCCTTCTCCTTGCGTGCCCATTTCTTAACTTCAGTCTTACGGGCCCATGTGCCTTTTTAGACTTAGTCAATAATTTAGGGGCCCAACATCACCCAACACTTTACCTATTCTCCGCCCGTGAGAACACTTCTCCAATTAATAAAGAATCACAATAGACTTACTATCTTGGAAAAAGAATTTGGGAAAGAAGAAAGAATGGGGAAGTGATGGCATTATTACAACAAGATAGGAAAATATTTTTACAAGTCAGCCTCCACCTTTCTCCGGGAATTGAATTAATTTTGCACTCTCTGGAAGAGGTCACCGACTAGGGCATTTACCTCCCAAAGCTCGGTCCATCTCCTTGAGAATTCATAGTGTCAACAATTTCTTCCAACTCCTTTCCCACCTCCTCGGGCGCATTCATCTTGTTGGTTTCTCAAATGTCCACCCATGTCTTAGATCTCAAAATCTTGAGGTGTTTGAGACCAAAATGGAACTGTCCCCAAGTTATGGGGCCTTACGAGCTTGGGATGGATCTCGAGGAAGGCCGGTTCCTCTATCTATTTCTCTCCTCACTGCTACTCCTAGTGCGAGAGGGGAAACTAAGCTAAGAATGCCAAGGGACTAAGGAAAGAAGGATAACATGAAGTAAACTATACTAAAAGGTGATAGCACCAAAAAGAGGGGTGAACACTATACATTCTAAGCAAGAATGATAGGGAGTGTGTGAAAGGAGACTAGGCATGAGTAGCACAGTGAAATACACATTAACCGGATCATTCTCATGGAACACAACCAAGTATAGAACTACAAGAGACTTGAAATAGCACAAAAATACATCATGCAAGAGAAGAGGTAAGAATAAGGAATGCAAACACGTTTGGATAGAGAATAGTCACAAAATAATGCTTCTATTACTTCCAAAATGTGTAGAATATTAATGATGAAGGAGACTGATATCCACATGGAAGAGCCAAACATGGAGGTCTGTGACTCAAAATACAAAAATATGGAGTTCTAGCATCATGCATAAGGACTTAGCTGATTGGAAGGTAAGTCTACAGAGGCGCACGCAAGGAGTACACGATGGGATAGGAGAGAAAGAGGGTAGTGCATGAGGGAAAATGGAAGGAGAGAAGAATGAGAAAGGGATCAGGAAGGCCCATAAGGGTGTGCAAAGGGACTGCAACTGTGTGAAGATATCTTAAAAGAAAAATCTTGAGCACATGCAATCTGAAATGTGAGACAACAGAGTCAGCATAAAAATATACGTTATCCAGATAACTAGGAAAGTTATTTGGATAATAGTTTTGGTAACTTTCGAGGGCCATCTTCCTACTAGATGAATAGACTAGTAGCCTTTGAAGTTCATTGGGCATGGAGTCAGGTGATTAATTGTGAAGATCAGTGTCCTGCAACTTGAATAACACCACAGAGTCACTTGAAGTTGTCTCGAACTCTAAACTAAACCTCACAAACTGTTGAGAGAAACTCTTGTTAGGTTAATTATGCATAATATAATTATTTAATTAATTTTATTAATTAAATAATAATGGTTATAATATAAACCATATTTTTTTATGTATTGTTATATGGTTTTTAAACCATATTTGTCTTTTTAGTTTCACAGGGATAATTGTTATAATTGTTATAACAATTTATATGCTTCTTGGGATAATATTTGGAAGCTAATGTATTTTTAATTTTGTTGTTGCATTGTTGCAACTTCTCCTTGTTTGTATCCCGGTTGTATAATACCTATAAGTATTGCAGTCCTGCTATTGTAAACTAGTTGATTCTGACTAATAAAAACTTCAGGATTGCATCCCTGTTTACATTTGGTATCGAGTGAGAATCTAGCCCTATGAAGCAACAAAGGGTTGAAGAGAGGTCAGCGTAGGAAGAGAAGTGTCTTGGAGAAGAATTTGCTTTTCTAGAGAGCCTGTGTTGCCTCTAACAACTTCCTAGACATCCCTGGATCCCAACAACCCCCTCTTTCATTCCAGGTGTTTGGAACACAATTTTTTTACATTGGTGCACCCAAGACTGGGGAAAAATTTTTTGCGGTATAATATATATATATTTCCCCATCCAAGGGTTTTACCTCTAATATTAGAGGTGCATTTGGAGACAATATTAGCTAGAGCTAATACTAGCTAACTGTGTTAAAATTGGAGGATTTTTTATGAAGGCTCCTCCCACCGAACTCCTAACCAAGCTTGCACCGAGTCCAGAGCAGAGCCATTAAAATACAAAGACCGATCCTTCTCTTTAGATCGAGCAGCATTGTTTTTTGATAGCGACTCGATTCAAATTGGTCGAGTCATACAACGAAGCCCACAAGTTGACCTCTAGTAGCACTTCCATTCGAGTTGGGCCATGTCTCTAATTTGTTTTTGGGTGAGTTCTAAAACAAGCCAAGTTTGTATTCGTTTGAATCAAGTCTCCTGTGGCTAAACCGAGCTTCAATCAACCTAGTTGTGAATACCTCTCCACATCCACACAAACTGCACAAAGACAACAATGACTCGAGCTTGAATCAGCAGAAACCAAGCCATCACCCAAGACTGCGTGGCTTCATCTCCAAATGCTCACCCTTGTGTCCACTCTTCCAGCGGATACGAAAAAGCAGTATTCACATAGAAAAAGCGATCGTTGTCATCCATCAAACTTGCAAGTGCACAAAATACAAAAATGGTGATAACATTACAAAGAAGCGGTGACTATTATCAAACAAGGGCATCACAATAATAAAAAAATGGTGGAGACATAAAGAAAATGGGTTCCTCAAATCTAAGAGGATTCGGATCCTCATTTCACGGAAAACCTAATCGCATGCACCTCCATCCAAGCCACGTGGACTCCACCTTAGTTGGTTCACTTCTTTCAAAAGGTTAGTTCGAAATTAAACTTCTTTAAATACATTTTGCTCAGTTTCATACACTAAGCGCTCATAGAGCCAATGTGGATAGAGGTAAAGACTTAGAAGTATGAGGTGTATGGTTCGAATCACACAAGACACAACAAGTTTTTCATTTTTGAAATTTAGTGGAAAAATTCCAAACCCGCCAAATTTAGAGGGTATTTTAGCAGGAAAATCACCTCTAAATCAGCTAGTCACAAATATACAGGCTACAAAAAATTAGTGGGTAAAACCCTAAATTTAGGGTATTTTTTTTTCCCACTAAGCTTGTTTTTTTCATTTTGGGCATTTTTTGCAAGAAGAGGACCACCCAAAAAATTCATCTTGGGCATTTTTTTATGGTTTCTAGAATTTTGGGTCATTTTGGGCTTCGGAGGCCACCAAGGCCCACAAAACAATTTTTTTTACCCTACCATTCAATTTTTCCAAATTTTTTAATGTAATTTGTATACTGCATTATATTGTACTAATTTTTAGGTTGCCATAGTCAATTGCAAACTTAGTAACTACTCTGAAACATGCAGAATTGTAATAAAAATAGCTAAAAATTGTTTCGTAACACTCACGAGATCCTAGATTTCATTCGCGGTGTTCGGTTTATACCGTGCCTCTAGAAGTGCTTACGAGAAAAGTCGTCACGACTACTATTGCACTTAATGCCTAATATAGCTGCAACAACATCGTCGAGCATTGACCCTTTAAATTAACGGGGAGTAATAAGGTCATAGTGCACACACTATGAGACATCCCATCAATCTATGAACGATTGCACGACATAAATCCAGACTGAGAAATTATCCAAGTATATAGCGAAGTTACGTGTGTGTATGAGGATATTTCTTTGAGCCGGTGTCAATAATCACATAGACCCCATTAGTAATGTCTTACTACCAAGTATTGAATTATTTCATGTACATTAATGCCTCTTTCATGTATCACCGGGTATGTAGAAAGGGTGAGCTTCTTCCACGTACCGCTGGGTATATCGGAAGGGTGTGTATATAGAAAGGTTTGGTATATCAGATTGACGGTATATATATTAGGAGACCTAATACCTGGAGTGATAAGAGCAAAACCCTATTAGTGATCTCTGCAAAACGGGCACCAATGCCCCAAATTTTTTCTCTGGATTCAAAATTACTCGGAGGAAACAACTATCTTTGCATGGAAGACAAAAATCAAGACACAACTTGAGTTTGAAGAAATTTGGCCTGTTGTGAATTGTACTATGACTAGATCAACTACGATACAACACAACAACGAAAATTTGATAAAGTAGATCGAGAAGGCCAAACTCATCATATTATTTAGAGTGTCGAAAATGTACAACCCCACATTTGAGATGCCAAAATAGCCAAAGAATCATGGGATAAATTGAGCACAGTATACGAGGCCAAGAACAAGAATGTTATATTGAATTTGCAGAGTCAGTTACACACATTAAAATTCAAGCAGAATGAAAAAATAAAAGCTTTCTTAAGAAGAGTTACAAAATTGAGGGCTTCACTTCTAGCCCTGGGAGAACCGGTCACAGATGATGCTCTCGTTCCCATTGTTCTGAAATCACTCCCCTCTTCTTACCTCATTTTTGTCACAACACTAAACATGTCATATACGACAGTTGGTTTTGAAAAACTAGTAAACCTACTGTAACAAGAGGAAGCAATGCACAATAAGGATGATGAAGAGGAGTAGGCACTATCTTCACATCAAAAATGGAAAGGAAAAGGTAAAGGAAAACCTAATTCCTATCAAAAATCCCAAAATCAAAATCAGTATCAAGGGGATAGATAACAGAATAAGCAATGTACAATGCGAAAAGAGGACATAACCTATAATGTTGTTGGTATAATACTTACAAGAAAGGTTCATCAAGCAACTCTGGACCTCCAAACCAATCTAACAAGGGAAACTCTAACTACAATCAATGGAAAAAAAGGGGAAATGGAAAAGAAGCCCCCCCACTTAGCAAGGTAATATTCTTTGAGAAACAAAACAATCAGAGACAATGAGGACTTCTTGTTCTTTGCTCGATCAAGTGAACCATCCACATCATCTAGTGATGTTTGGTATGTTGATTCGGGGCCACTCAACACATGACCAACCATAGAGACTGGTTTATTTCAATGAGGGACACGCCATCAAAAAATCATGTTTTGTTGGGAGATGATTCTTCATATACAGTTTAGGGGATTGGGAACATTTCTCTACCCCTTGGTTCACATAAATGTAGACTATCAGATGTCCTATATGTCCCTAGGTTGACAAAGAATCTTCTTTTAGTCAGTCAACTCCTAGATCAAAACCTAAAAATTGACTTTGATAGTCAATCCGACAAGAAAACGTGTTTGATTCGAGACAAATCAAGAGGCTCAAAAATAATTGCAAAAGCCTCCAATGTGGGACGCATGTTCCAACTTGATTTTGTTCATAGAGATGATCAAGCACTTGTGGCTAAGAACTCCACCTCAGCATAGTTGTGGCATCAGAGATTTGGTCATGTAAGTTTCAAATATCTCGAAACACTTCACCGGCGTAATATGGTACATGGGATACCATCTCTTCAAAAGGATACAGACAAGTGTCCTCACTGCCTAGTAGGAAAAAAACATAGAGCTTCGTTCCAGAGGAGTACATTTCAAGCTCAGGGTAAACTTGACTGGTTCATGCGATCTTTGCAATCTAATGTAGCCAAGTCATTCTAGGTTCCAGTACTTCATGCTTTGCGTTGACGACTATTCGAGAAAAATGTGGATTTTCTGTCTTCGCAAGAAAAGTGAAGCGTTTGAAACCTTCAAAAAGTTCAAAGTAGTAGTTGAGAAAGAAAGCTGGTTGTCACATGAGAACTCTCCACTTAGATCGAGGGGGAATTCACCGGTGATGATTTCGAGAGACTACCTACAAACTCACGGGATTCGTTGACAAATGCCTCCTCCACACACACTGTAGAAAAATGGTGTTGTTGAGAGAAGAAATCATACTATCATGGAAATGGTGCAATGCATGATCGGTGATTTTAGACTTGCAAAGACATTCTAGGCAAAAGTAGCAAAGACAATAGTGTATTTGTTGAACAGAGCACCAACTATTGCTCTTGACAGAGTAACACCACAAGAAGCATGGTCAAAATGAAAACCATCTATTGCACACCTTAGAGTATTCGGGTGTAAAGTAAGCATGCACATACCCAAACATAACAGAAAGAAATTGGACATGAAGTCACAGAAACTCATCTTCATTGGGAACAATGAAGAGACTCTTGGGTATAGATTTATGGATCCTAAGACCAGAAAAGTCTACACACCGGCGAGAGATGTTAATGTTATCCAAAATTCACCACCCGGGTAATTTTGATAACATGCATCATTTTTTCATCCCAAGCAAGTAGATTGATTGAGGCCCAAAATCATGAAAATCGGCTAAGTCCTAGTCCTCGCAGCACACAGGATAGTTGGGACATCCAGGCGTGAATCGGCCAAAAATCTACAGATGGTCTGCGGCTAAGGGACATCAGGGCCAGTGTGAAGGCGTGCGGGATGCAAAAGGGCGAACGGTGAAGGTGAAAAAATTGACTAACTGGATCTGCCAGATGGTTTGGCCAGGACATCGGGGTGTGAGTACGTGGAGTCGCGAACCGCTCGGATCGCCCGAAACAGAGAACTTTATGCAGGGCGGTTGGGACAAAGGGACGCGTGGGACGTGAAAATCTGAAGATCCGAGATCGAATCAAATCTCGCCACGTGTCTTCACCGCAAAGAGGGACAAGGAAGCCGAATCGGGCGGTTCGGAGATATTTGTCCCAGGCAGTTTAGGACATCCGGGCCAAAGGTACGTGAGGTACACGGAGGACGTGAAAAGGTGAAGAGGCCAAAAAGAGACAAGGAGGCCCACTGAGACGAATCACGGCATGACACGTGTCACATGGGGAAAATGAATGGAAATTGGCTAAGTGTTTTGGCCAAAAAATTTCAAAGGGCAAGGTTTGAAGGGTCGGCCCGAGCTAATAGACACAGGACACGTGTCCTAAGGCGGGGGGAGTTTGGAGCTAGGGAAAGACTTAGGAAAATTTGACAAAAGTCTTGGGAAAAAAATTAAAAGACAAGGATGACCCCGCGCCCCTGTCCTCCAACCAGATCACGCCACGTGTCCCAAGTGGCGGGCGCGGGGAAAGTGAATTTTTTCCAAAATTATAAAAACGTCAAAATTTCAAAGGGAAACCCACGGGAGGTGGAGGAGAGAGAATTTCTCATCCAATCAGTGCTTGCCATGTGGCATCGACCAGCGGAGCGTGGAAATTTTTTGAAAAATTTTCCAAAGACAAAAAAGAGGTAAAATTTGAAATTTTTTCCCGTCGATCCGTTTTGGGCCGTTTTTGCCCTAAATCTTCAAACGATCATATCTTTTGATCCAGAACTCAGATTTGCACGTTCTTTATATCATTGGAAATCTGTTGAATTTCTCTACACGATTCCATGGTCAATTTATAATTTTGGTTCAGTTTGGAGAGAGAAAATTCAAAAACGGCTCTGGTACGTGTCCATGGCCAGAAATGACATTTCAACAACCAAATTTAATACAGAATGGGTCGCATTCTCCTCCAATTTGGTCAAAAATGATAGGGTATGGGTTTGTAAGGTCCCCCATGCTGATTTAATGCATTTTCAGTCAATGAGGAATGGGCTCCCATGTTTTTGTACATTTTCTCTCTCATGGGCTCGACCCATGCAATGTAAAAGCCAGATTTGGCTCATTTCTTGAAGGGGGAACACTTTTTTGAACATCAGACTTCTTCTTTCACCTAAAAACAAGTGAATTTTGTAAGTATCAGGCCTTTTCAAGGATTGTAATAGGTTTATACCTCTTTGATGGTGTAATGCAAGGGATTTTACATGGAAATGACAGTGCAAACTCTGTGAATGTTTTCAGTCCTCTGTTTGTATTGTTTTTACTTCATTTTCAGATCTCTTATTGCATCTTATCAGCTTGTGTATGTTTTTTTGTGTTGCATTTCATGGATTTGTGCCTATTTGTATGAGCAAAAAAATGTTCACCACTCCTTTGGTGCATCACCATCATTAGGTTAGTTTCATTTTCTGCATTTCTTATCCCTGTCTACTTGCAAATTAGGGTAAAATTAGGATTTGAACCTCTGCAATTGTGTAAACACTAGATCTAATCAGAGGAGTTTGAGGAACCAGCCTCTAATCTGGAGATTCCTCTCTCATTTTACAAGTCCCCACACTTGGAGAGAGGTTTCCATGTTGTGCAATCACACTTGGATGCTCTAAACATCATTTAGAACCTTGATTTGCATCCGGAGTCTTTGTGATTTTGCACAACAGTTTTGGCACACCCGGTGGGACACTAGAGGTCTCATTTTTATTGCAGCAAAGTTGATGTGCATCTGCTGCAATTTTCTTGCTTGAAAAGAGCTATTATTTGCATATCTGGCGACTCAGGGAGAACCACCTGGTTTCATGGTGCGGGCTGAAAACTCATGAGAAGAGTCACCACAAGGTCAAGAGTTGGAGAAGAAGAAGTGTTGTTTGAATACCTGCAATTATCTCCAAGAAGAAGGAAAAGAGGAAGAAGGATTCAAAGGTCTCCATCTCCACCAAACAGAACTCTCTCAACTCCTCCCACAGTAGGCCTTTCATTCCAGTCAACAAGGGTTTTAAGACCAATTAGAATGGCACAAAACAACCCCTATGTCAACTTCACAAGGCAGAGCCCACTTGCCCTCAATGCACAACATCAATTCCTATTGCAGCCTTGAAGAACATTCCGTACTTCACTGGAGAAAATCAGACTACTCCAGGTGATCATGTTAAAGATATTGCTAACCTTTGTGTAATTCATGAAATCAATGAGATGCAAGTGGCTGTCAAGTTACTGGCATCTTCATTCAAGGGTAAAGCATTGCAATGGTTTAGGAGCCTTGGAGTTGGTTCTATCACAAATTGGAATCAGCTGTGTATAGCACTTCATGAGAAATTTGGAGAAAAGGGAGACAACTTGTCTCTTTTGGAGCAGTTGACAACCATCAAGAGAGCTCCCAATGAGCAGCTGACCGATTTCAACTTCAGATTTCAAAAGACTTGGGAGAGAATTCCAGTGGCAGTCAGGCCAACAGCAGAAGGTGCTTTTCTCTACTATCTCAAAGCTCTAAATTCTGATATTTCTATGTTGATTCAGTCCATGGGAGGCATAACTATCCCTATGGCTTATAGCATTGCCATTAGGGCTGAAAATTGTTTGATCCAAGCTGGAAAACTTGCCCCTAGACCTCCCATGCCATTGTTTCCAAGTTTAGAGAGTCAAACACCAATCAAGCACCTAATTTGGCTCCTTCTCCCACTCCTAGAAATCAGAGTTCAAATGAAGCTTCCACTTCATCTCCAAGTGCCCCAAATGAGCTTCAAGAAGTCATGAAGCAATTGCAAAACCTAGGCAATGAGCTGGTTACTCTCAAAAGGCAGCAGGCCCAAGGTTTTAGACCTTCTTATCAGCCCCAAGCTCAGCCTAACAGGCAGCCATACCAACCACAAAGGCCACCTAATCCTGCTGCAAATATGAATCAAACAAGGCCTCCTGCCAATAGACCATTTCAGCCCTATAATCCAAATGCCATATCTGCCTCTAAGGCATTGGTGCCAACACAAAACAACATTGCCCAGGAGTATGATTGGTGTTTTCCATGCAATGAGCCTCATAACCAATCCATGTGCTTCGATGGTGCTTTGAATCAAGCATTAATGGTGACAACTCTTTGGTGTGGAGGGTGAGGGCGAGTCAAGAAGAAACAACCAACAACAAGAAACATTCCAACAACAATCAGCCCCAAATGACACCACATTGGTAAATTGGCAAGCGAGAGGATTTTGTGGCATGACGAGCGTAGTTTCTCAAGGTGTTGCAGCCAACACAAGGTCAAAAAGGAGGAATTTGGGTGAAGAACAGCCATTAGCCCCAACCAATCCACAACCTTCCATGGCTCCACAAATGGTTGGCAAGCAAAATCCAATTTCAAATGCACAAGGGCAGCCAAGAACAGCCCCTAGGCCAACTCAAATACCAGTTGTTGCTGCCCACGTGCAAGGAGTGAATGTACAAGCAAAGGGACAGAAAAGAGATCCTTCATCACCATTCAGTATCATTGATCAGATGAAGAAGACAAACGTCAATATATCAATGTGGGAATCCCTATCTATCCCAGGCCAAAGAGATTTGCTACAAGCTGCCATGAAGGACTGGCCAACTTTGAATCAGCAAGTTCAGATGCAAGACAAAGTGCTTACAAATGCTGCCTAGCCTGAAGGAAATCATGGAGGACAGCAAGGTAAAATGTTGAAACCCCCTCCTTTCTATGTTTCATTGATCATTGGAAATCAGCTAGTGCACAATTGCATGATAGACTCAGGGCAAGTAGCTCGGTAATGCCTAAACAAATAGCTGATCAGCTAGGGCTCAGTATGAAACAATATCCAAAGGGGTAGTGCAGCTAGATGGGACAGCAGTAACAATAGTTGGGGTGATTAGAAACTTGAGTCTTACCTTGCATGCATGTCCAAATGTTGTTGTTTTACAAGATGTATCAGTCATAGACCTTCCACCACTCTTTGCCCTATGCTTGTCAAGGGACTTCACAGCCAAGATTGGGGGATATTTGTCTGCTGATTGGTCACACATGCTATTCAGAATGAGGTATGGAACTAAGGCTACAATCAGGTCTGAACCTATTGCAAACTTCCACATTGAGCCTTACACTCCAAGTCAGATCAATGCCAATTGTTCAGCATTTGATCAAGAAGACCACCCAAGCACTGATGAGGCTGACACCAAGGTTGGAAGCATCCGGATCTAACTCTTGATGAATGGGCAAACAAGATACATGCATTTGATCCTTATCAAGAAGTGGAAGAATCTGAGCTAGGGGTCTATTGCATACACGAAGAAAATCAGCCTATTCCTAGCATCACCAAGCCAAACCACAAAGATGACAATGAGGTATGGCAGCTGTTTTTGATGGATCAAGGAGTAGACAAGGTGTAGGAGGTGGAGCTATGCTTGTTTCACCTCAAGGAATAAAGTACTATTCAGCTTTTAGATTTCAGTTTGCATGCTCCAATAACACTGCTGAATATGAAGCCTTAGTGCAAGGGATGCATTGGGCAATCAAGAGAGGAATAAAGAACTTGCAAGTCTTTGGTGATAGTGAATTGATTGTAAATCAGGTCAAGGGACAACATGCTACCAAAAATGATCTTCTCAAGTGCTACAAGAACAGGGTGTGGGACCTCATGGAAGATTTTGAGGGTTTTGGCATCAAATCCATTCCTAGGAAGAGAATCAAGCTGCTGACAGGCTTGCAGCAGTAGGGGCAGCCTTTGACATTGTGGAAAGCATTCAACAAGACAAGGTATAGCCAAACATCCACGTGATTGTGAGGCCTTCAGTGCGGATAACAATGTCAGTTGGCAAGTGTTTGAAAATGACCAGAAAATCATCCATTTCTTGCAAGAAGAAGCTGAGTTCTCAGCCAAGAATCAAGAAAGATTGGAACAGCAGTATGGTGACCAAGTGGTACAGCTGAGAACTAACAAGCTGCCCAAGGGACTTATCACTTTGGAGTCCATTTTTAACCCCAATGATCAGTTTAGAAAGGAGAAAGCAAACATTCAGGTCAAGAGAGAGGATTCAGTATCCATCTTGGTAGAAGAGAACAAACCATTGCAAATTGGAAGGATGACAACTGAACAAGAAAGGTATGAGTTCATACAAAGCTGTGTCAAGAGTTCCCTGACGTGTTTTCTTGGAGCTATGAAGACTTGAAAGGTTTCAATCCCAACTTAGCTCAGCATACCATCGAATTGGATCCAAATACTAAGCCTATCAGGCAGAAACAAAGACCAATCAATCCACACATGGAGCCTCTCATGAGGAAAGAATTGGACAAGCTGATTGAGTCAAGGATCATATTCCCAATCAAGCATTCTAGTTGGGTTGCCAACTTAGTTCCAGTCAGAAAGAAGAGTGGAGAGATCAGATTGTGTGTTGACTTCAGAGACTTGAATAGAGCCTCTCTCAAGGACCATTACCCACTCCCTTCCATGGAGAAAATCTTGCAAGTTGTGGCTGGCTCGAGAGGTTTCACTACTTGATGGCTACTCGGGCTCAATCAGATTATGGTGAAGGAAGAAGGACCGATTCAAGACAGCCTTCACAACCAAATGGGAACTTTTGCATACGGGAAAATGCCATTTGGGTTGTCCAACGTTAGTGCTACCTTCCAAAGGGCAATGGACATGGCATTCAAAGGTTTGATTAACAACGTGGTGCTGATTTACCTTGATGATATCACTGTTTTTTCCAAAAATGCAGCAGACCACCTCTCTCATTTGAGACAAGTCTTCACGAGGTGCAGGAGATTTGGAGTGTCTTTGAATCCTAAGAAGTGTATCTTTCTTGCACATGAAGGAAAGCTCCTTGGCCATATTGTCTCCAAAGAAGGATTAGCAATTGATCCAGAGAGGGTTGAAGCCATAAGAGCACTACCATTGCCAAGCCACAAGAAAGCCCTTCAGAGTTTCTTGGGAAGGATAAACTTTGTTCGGAGGTTTGTCCCAGATTTTGCAGCCCTTGTCAAGCCCATCACCAAAATGTTAAAGAAGAGCATGGCTTTCAAGTGGACAACAGAAGGAAAGGAGAGTTTTGAAGCAATCAAAGAAGCTATCTCTCAAGCACCAACTCTCATCAACCCAGATTTCTCCAAGGATTTCATCCTCTATGCATTTGGAGGTAATGATACTATTTCTGCCATTTTGGTACAGTAGAACAAGGATAATGATGAGCAGCCAATTGCCTTCTTCATCCGGAGCCTAGATGACTATGAGGTGAGGTACTCTTTTATTGAGAAGCATGTACTTGCGATGTCGAAGCTTGAAGAAATTCAAGCATTTAGTCTCAAACAACAAGGTCCAATTGCTGGTCTCACATGTTGGGGTTAAGGACTTCCTCCTCAACAAGGATTTGAATGAGAAAAGGGTAGGTTGGATCACCCGTGTCATGGAGTATGACATTGAGATCAAGATCACCAAGCTGGTAAGAGGGAAAGGATTGTGTGAGCAGCTGGTTTTGGGGAAGCAAAAAGAAGTATGCAATGAAGAAGAGGTTGTTTTGACAGTCCAGGACAGCCATGAGCCAAGTGGCAATCAAGAAGAAGACAATGCTGCCCCCACTCCTTGCTGGACCCAAGGTATTATACACTTCCTAGGCACAGGCCTATGCCCTCCGGAGATGAACAAGACCCAAAGGAGACACTTAGATTGCGAGGCTGTCCGTATGCCATTGTTGATGGAGTTTTGTTCAAGAAAGATGTGAATGGAGTGCTGCTGAGATGCATTAGCACAAATCAGATTCAAAGGGTGTTGGAAGAGTTCCATGGTGGACTGGATGGTGGTCATTTTGCACCAAGAGTGACAGCTCTAAAAATCATGAAGGCTGGTTATTATTGGCCTAAAATCTTGATGATTGCTATGCATGGATCAAGAGGTGTAAGAATTGTGCATTCTTCACAGGAAAAGAGAGACTTGCTGCCCTTCCATTACATCAATCTCGGTTGACCAGCCATTCATGCAATGGGGTTTGGACTTCATTGGAGTCATTAATCCCAATTCAAAGCCAAGGGCACAAATGGATTTTGTGACCACGGACTACTTCACCAAATGGATGACGGTAGCACTCAAAGAGGCAAATGAGTCTAGCATCTTAGACTTTTATGAGGGGATAACAACCAGATTTGGTGTACCTGCTACAATAATCTCTGATAATGCATTGGCATTCATTGGATCTAAGGTGACCGAGTGGGCTGTTAAGAATGGGATCTACCTAAGCACTTCATCAAACTATTACCCTCAAGGTAATGGCCAGGCCGAGTCTACAAACAAGAACTTGTTGAGGATCATTAGGAGGACTCTTGATGAGAATCAGAGGTCTTGGCATACCAAACTGAAATCAGCCTTATGGGCTGATAGGATAACTCCCAAGAGATCCACAGGTAACTCTCCATTCAGGCTTGTCTATGGAAGAGAAGCAATCTTGCCCATGTCACTTGAGTTGCCAACATTGGAACTCATGAAGCAGCTGGAGTTGCTAGAGTTTGAGCCCATGGAGGTGAGGTATGCAGAGTTGATGGAGCTATAAGAGATCAGAAATCAGGCATCCCAAGCAATGGAAAAGGATCAAGCTTTGATCAAAAAGACCTTTGATAGGAAGGCCAAGGATAGATATTTTTAGGTTGGAGATCTAGTGTTGAAATGGGATGTGGATAGAGCAAAACCGGGAAGGCATTCAAAATTTGATGCCATTTGGAGTGGCCCATACATGGTCACGAAGTGCAAGAACAACAATGCTTTCCAATTGGCCTCATTGGATGGTGAAGAACTGCAGATTCCAGTAAATGGAATCTATCTCAAGCATTGCTTCTAGAGGGAAATTTACCACCTTGTAAATATTAGATTAGATTTTCATTCCTCCAAGTGCTTGTGCACATTGTTTTGCTGTAGGTTAGTTTGTTTTCCCTAAGTGCTTTGGCATGACTTAACTTTGTCCATGGAGATGTTTTGCGAGTCCTTGCTCCCATCGGGTGATATTCCATCTTCCTCCTTGCACATTCTAAGTCGGTTGGGGTTCTAATAGAATATTTGATGACTCCATGCCCAATGGTACTTGAGAAGCTGGTATCTTCTACCTAGTAGGCGAGGTGACCCATTTTGAGTCGCCAAATTGTTATCCAAAATTCACCCCCCAGGGTAATTTTGATAACATGCATCAATTTTCTGTCCCGAGCAAGTAGATTGATTCAAGGCCCAAAATCATGAAAATCGGCTAAGTCCTAGTCCTCGCAGCAGCTGGGACAGTTGGGACATCGGGGTGCGAATCGGCCGAAAAGCCGCCTGGGATGGTCACCAGCGGAGCAAGGACATCGGGCCGTGCGTGGGGTGCGGGGGATGTGAAAAGGGTGAAACCGGCGAAGGTGGAAAAAATTGACTAACTTTGTTTAGGCAGGTTAGGACATCGGGACATGAGTATGTGAAAGGAGGATCGGCGCGAAGGTCCATTCGGGCGGTTGGGAATTTGTCCCGATCCGCAGCGAGTTGGGACAAAAGTCGCGGAGGCCAGTTCGGCCAAAATAGAGGAACTTTCATTTGGGACGGTTGGGACAAAGGGACGCGTGGGACGCGAAAAGCCAAAAGAGCCGAGAGCCAATCAAATCTTGCCACGTGTCTTCACCGCAAAGAGGGACAAAGAATCCTAAATCGGGCGGTTCGGAGAATTTGTCCCAGCGGTTTGGGACATCCGAGGCCAAAACGTGAGGTACGTGGGACGTGAAAAGGTGAAGTGGCGAAAGAGACAAGGAGGCCCATGAGATGAATCAGGAAATGCCACGTGTCACATGGGGAAGACTTGATGGAAATTGGCTAAGTGTCTTTGGCCAAAAAATTTCAAAGGGCAAGGTTTGAAGGGTCGGCCCGAGCCAATAGACACAGGACACGTGTCCTAAGGCGGGGAGTTCGGAGCCAGGGAAAGACTTAGGAAAATTTGACAAAAGTCTTGGGCCAAAAAATTAAAAGACAAGGATGACCCCATGCCCCCTGTCCTCCAACCAGATCATGCCACGTGTCCCAAGTGGCGGGCGCGGGGGGAAAGTGAATTTTTTTCCAAAATTATAAAAACGTCAAAATTTCAAAGGGAAACCCGCGGGAGGCGGAGGAGAGAGAATTGCTCATCCAATCAGTGCTTGCCACGTGGCATCTGACCAGTGGAGCGTGGAATTTTTGAAATTTTTCCAAAGACAAAAAAGAGGTAAAATTTGAAATTTTTCCCGCCGATCCGTTTTGGGCCGTTTTTGCCTAAATCTTCAAACGATCATATCTTTTGATCCAGAACTCAGATTTGCACGTTCTTTATATCATTGGAAAGCTGTTGAATTTCTCTACACGATTCTATGGTCAATTTATAATTTTGGTTCAATTTGGAGAGAGAAAATTCAAAAACGGATCTGGTACGTGTCCATGGCCAGAAATGACATTTCAACAACCAAATTTAATACAGAATGGGTCGCATTCTCCTCCAATTTGGTCAAAAATGATAGGGTATGGGTTTGTAAGGTCCCCCATGCTGATTTAATGCATTTGCAGTCAATGAGGAATGGGCTCCCATGTTTTTGTACGTTTTCTCTCTCATGGGCTCGACCCATGCAATGTAAAAGCCAGATTTGGCTCATTTCTTGAAGGGGGAACACTTTTTTGAACATTAGACTTCTTCTTTCACCTGAAAACAAGTGAATTTTGTAAGTATCAGGCCTTTTTCAAGGATTGTAACAGGTTTATACCTCTTTGATGGTGTAATGCAAGGGATTTTACATGGAAATGACAGTGCAAACTCTGTGAATGTTTTCAGTCCTCTGTTTGTATTGTTTTTACTTCATTTTCAGATCTCTTATTGCATCTTATCAGCTTGTGTATGTTTTTTTGTGTTGCATTTCATGGATTTGTGCCTATTTGTATGAGCAAAAAAATGTTCACCACTCCTTTGGTGCATCACCATCATTAGGTTAGTTTCATTTTCTGCATTTCTTATCCCTGTCTACTTGCAAATTAGGGTAAAATTAGGATTTGAACCTCTGCAATTGTGTAAACACTAGATCTAATCGAGAGGAGTTAGACTTGTAGCAAATGAGTATCCACAAAAAGAAGATATTGACTATGAGGAGACATTTTCTCCCACGGCTAAGATCAAAACAATCGGGATGATATTTTCTCTAGCTACTCATTTTGGATGGAAATTCCACCAAATGGACGTAAAAAGTACCTTCCTAAATGAATATTTACAAGAAGAAGTCTACTTGATTCAACTTTGAGGGATATGTAGTACGTGGTCAAGAAGTAAAGGTATACTGAGACTCGGGAAATCTCTGTATGGCCTCAAACAGTATCCAGAGCATGGAACATCAAGATTGATGAGCATCTCATACAACATGGATTTGTTAGAAATCCATACAATCCCAATCTCTACCTCAAAAAGCAAGGGGGGAAGATGGTGATTGTTGTTGTCTATGTCGACGATCTAGTCATCATCCGTAGTTTAGTGAGGATGATTGATGTAATGAAGAAATATCTTAATTAATCATTTGACATGACTAATCTTAGGCTAATGCATTCTTGTCTTAGATTAGAAGTATGATAGAAAGAGAATAACATTTTTTTTTCTCTGGATGAAATATACCAAGACTACGCTTGAGAATTTTAGGATGATGGATTGCACACAGATTGCTAAACCCATGGAGAAGCAGTTGCGATTATCTCATTTAGATCCATCTCCCGAGATAAGTGCCACTCTCTATCGATAGTGATCGGGAGTCTCATTTACCTAACCTACACTAGACTAGATATCAGCTTTGCGATAAAGAAGCTATCTATCTAGGTTAATACAGAACCCAAATTTTTTCATTGGAAAGCGTGAAGACACATTTTGAGATATCTCAAAGGATCAATGGATCTTGGTCTAGAATATAAGAAGAATGAAAACTTCTTCTTATTTGGATATTGATTCGGATCATGCGGGTAACATTGATGATAGAAAATCCACTTCTGGATTTGTATTCTTTATGGGATCTGGACCAATATCATGGGGAAGCAAGAAAAAACACTTTGTTTCTCACTCTTCGATAGAAGAAGCGAGTATCATTTTGTAGGAGAAGTCATGTCATGAAGAATTCTAGCTATGTCGCATCTTGGAAGGACTGGAATACCACGGGACAAATCGACCACCATGTATGTTGAAAAATAAGGTGTTCTCAAACTTGTTCGCAATCTATTTTTCACGAGAGAACAAAGAACATTGAGGCACAAGTTTATTTCATATGGAAATATGTGTTGAAGCACAACATCCAACTTCAATTTTTTCCAAGCTCTTTGAACAAAGAGCAGATATTTTCACAAAGTCACTTACACGTGACAAGTTTGAGTTGTTCAAAGAGTTTCTCTCCTCATCCCTTTAGACAATGCACAATTAAGGGGGGAATTTTAGGTAGTATAATTATTTAATTAATTAAATAATAATGGTTATAATATAAACCATATTTTTGTTATGTATTGTTATATGGTTTTTAAACCATATTTGTCTTTTTAGTTTCATAGGGATAATTGTTATAACAATTTATATGCTTCTTGGGATAATATTTGGAAGCTAATGTATTTTTAATTTTACTTTTGCATTATTACAACTTCTCCTTGTTTGTATCGATTGTACCATACTTATAAGTATTGCGATCCTGCTTTATTGTAAATTGGTTGATTCGATTAATAAAAACTTTGAGCTTCCTTCCTTGTTTATAGCTCTACATTCTAGAAGTAACAAAAGAGCATGCACAATAAGCACATGAGGGGAAATAACTATGTAAAAAAATAATAATGTGTGTGGAGCACACTTGGAGGAATTGAAACTACTTAATATATAAAACATGATGTAGCAAACCTAATGGAATTGTTTGAGATCCCATTTCTTGGGATTTTTAACGCGCTTCCATCCAGATGAGTTAACTTGAAAGAGTTATCTTCTTTGTAGGACTTGATGATGTATGGGCCACTCCAAAGTGCATCAAACTTTGAATGGTGCCTTGGTTTAGCTCTATCAGCATCCCATTTTAGAACCAAGTCCCTAACTTTGAAAGCTTGAGGCCTAGCCTTTCTGTCAAACCATTTATTTGTTGCTTGTTGATGTTGTTCTATATTGATCATGGAAGAGTTTCTGAGCTCTTCAAGATGAACTAGCTCTGCCATCCTGATTTCTCTCTGCTCTATGTCCTCAAATTCGAGCTGCTAGGAAAGCGCCAATGAATTCAGTTCTAGTTTCAAAGGAAGGGCAGCCTCCTTTCCATAGACAAGCTTGTAAGGTGAAGTTCTGTTTCCTTTTTATTGTGATTTTATCTGCCTAGAGTGCACACAAGGCCTTCATATGCCACTTTCTTTGGCTGATGTTCATTTTGCACTTCATGATTCTAACCAGGTTTTTTTTTGTTGATTCTACCAAACCTTTACCCTAAGGGTAATAATTGGAAGAGGTTTTTAGGTAAATGCCTAGACTTAGAGCCTAATCAGTGATTTTGGCACCGAGGAAGGCCTTTGCATTATCATAGATAATGGTTTGAGGAACCCCAAACCTTGTGACTAAACCTTAGAGAAAGTCAAGGATGAGTGCCTCAGTTGATTCCTTAAGCGCAACAGCTTATTTCCATCTGGTGAAGTAATATGTAGCTGTTAGGACCCATTTATGTCCAATGCTTGAAGGTGGATTGATCATGCCTATGAAGTCAAGACCCCATTACACAAATGGTTGATCCACTTGGATTGGTCGGAGGGGAGGCACGCCATTTTTTCTTTCTCGTAAAGAAAGCCTAGTCTTTGTAGTTTGTGACCCACCTATGTGCATCTGCAAACAGGGTAGGCCAAAATATACCTACCATTGTGATCTTCATTCCTGTAGTTTTGACAGAGAAGTTTCCACCATAGAATCCATCATGAAATTTTTCTAACACTTTCTCAGTTTACCCACTGTTGATACATCTTAACAACATGCCATCTAGATTTATTTTGAAGAGAAGTCCATCAATCAAAACATAAGGGATAGATTGCAACCTCAGATGCCTTCTCTTTTCTTTGTTCAAACTAGGAGGGTACGTGCCCTTAGAAAGGAATGTGATCATGTCCTTCATCTAGTCATGTGCGCTAGGGTCTATATTCTATTCATGTTCTACATGTGGGAGGTCTTCATCCAGAAATAATGAAGCCTCAGGTTCACTCTACGCATCCTCAGCAATCTACTTGCAGAGTGCACTACCTCTTACCAGCTTTGTGGCCTTAATAGTCACATCATATTCCATGATTTTTTCACCCATCACACTCTCTTCTCACTGATTTATACGTACATGATTAAGTCTCTGACATATGAGTGGGAGAGTAACACCTTGATGTGATTTATGGCGAGCATGATTTTGAATTTCTTGAGTGCGCGCATGATGGAAAAGACCTGCTTCTCCATATGAATGTATTTTAATTCATAATCCTTCAGCGTCTAGCTGAAGAAGGCCATTGGCTATTACAACCCTTGTTCATTTTCCTATGTTAGGATAGCAATAATGCTTGCATAAAGGATGAAATGCTCTGAGTAATCTGTATTGATGATTTTTTGCACACAAATAATCTCTTTCTTGATCTTATTTAAGCTTTCTCTTCCTTCGTTATCCATTTAAAGGATATGTCCTTTTTGAGCATGAGGGTGATGGGTCAAACCAGGTCCCATAAAGTTAGGGATAAAACACATAACAAAGTTAATCTTAGCAAGGAAGGACTGTAAGGACTTTTTATGCGCTGGAAGGTAAAGAGCTAGGATGGCTAAAACATGCTTAAGGTCAATCATGATACCATTTTTGAAACCACATGGCCCAAGATCTTTGTGAGAGACACCGCAAAATTACACTTTTTGGGGTTAAGAGATACCCCAAATTATCTGCATCTCTCAAAGACCTTTTCTAGGTGCATTATGTGATCCATGCCTTACTTTGAGAAGATAATTATATCATCCAAGTAAACCAAGATGAACTCATTGATGTAACCTCTAAAGGTAATATCCATGGTGTTGAAACATTACACCCATATTTGTTAGACCAAAGGGAATTTTTTGGTATGCATATGTTCCCCACTTGGTTGTAAATGATTTTTTGAATTGATCCTTTTCCTTGACCAAGATCTGGTTGAAACCTGAATACCCATCTAGCATAGATAAACTTTGCGCGCTAGCCACATTCTACAAAATCTACTCCATTAAAGGCATAGGATAATGATCCTTTAGAGATGCCTTATTCAAATCTCTAAACTCAACACAAAGTCTGATTTCACCATTCTTCTTACACATTGGAACCAAATTTACAACCCAGGTAGAGTATTTGATAGGAAAGATAATTTTTTCCTCAATGAGTTTTGATAGTTCCTTTCTCATGAGGGGCTCTATTTTTGGATTGAATGGCCGCTACTTTTTTATGATGGGCTTGATACCAGGATCAAGGTCAATGTAGTGTTGAACAACACTTGGATTAAAACCCTTGAGGTCTTCATACTCCCATGAGAAAATGTCACTATATTTTTGACAGAGAGAGATGAAGGCCTGTTTTTCTTCATGCGCACAAGTCTTGCTGAGCAGTAGCTCCTTTCTGCATGCAATAGTAATGGAGGAGCAATATTCTTACGCAACACACATGTATCTTTCTTTAAATTTGAACTCATCATCAGGGTTGAATGTTTATTCTAAGGTGACCAGCTCTTTAGGAAACTTATTTGTCTTCAGGTTTATTACTTGGTCACCATAGCTGTTATGCCATTCGGCTTGCATACTTGGTGAAAATTCAAATTCATTATGGATAAACTAGATGATCTGAATGTCATTGTCAAACACTTGCAAGCTAGTGTTATTATCGAGATAGATGGTTTGATCACCATCTTAATGTGCTAAGTGTTTCCTTTGACAAAGTCCTCAGTAGGAGAAAACTATGAACCAAGCGCGGCCATTTGGTCAGCTTCTTTGTTCATTCTACACAGGACTACCTGCAGATTAAGGGCATCAAAGCTCTCAAGTAGGTCCCAAACTCTATGTTTATAAGCTTTAAGAAGATTATTCTTTGTCTAGAATTTTTGGTGACCTGGTGGATGACCAATTCTGTGTCCCCAAAGATTTGCAACGCTTTAATTTTCTTATTTTCAGCAATAAGTAAGTCATGCACAAGTGCTTCATATTCTACCACATTATTAGAACATGCAAAATGCAACCTATGCGTGAAGAATAATTTCTCATCCTTAGGGGAAATGAGAACCACTCCTACTCCCGCACCATTTTTGCTTCTGGATCCATCAAAATATAACTTCCATAGACCAGTTTGAACTTTTTCTTTCATGAGCATGTGTGGAAGCATAACGTCTTCTTCTAGAATGCAATAAGTACCAAGCCTAGTTTCATAAGCTTCTAGTTCTTCAACATAGGGATCAAATTTGTGATGCCTTTCCACCCATTCATCAAGCACTAGGTCTAGAACAGAGGGTGGAAGAGACTACTCTTCGAGAAACTTATACTTGTTCTTCTGGATAAGACAATTGACTTGGAGATGGGATGGGACATATGTCTCTACATGATAAGAAAATATAGGCTCATCTTATATGGTAAACCAGGTACCATACCTTATCTTGAGTAACATATGAGACCAATCAGAAGACAAGTAACATCCCACTTTAGTAGTTAATTCTCTTGATAGACATAGGGAAAACAAAGGAGCGGTCAATAATTGACACATCTTGAGTAGTTGTCGAGGATTGGACATGCATGGATTGTTAACTCAAGATCCTTGATGACTCCTAATGTGGTTATAATTGATCCATCAATTTGTAGGAATCCTTTAGAAAAATCGATATATTTCGGACCTAAAACATCATCTATCTTCTTAGATATAATAGAAGTACTAGCACTTGAGTCAATCGAGTAGTTATGCACTAGGTGCTTGCTTATAATCAAGGACATATAGAAGGGTAGGGTTGTAGAAACTTTACTTAACTTTTTTCTCCTCTTCTTGGCATATTTTGACATAAGCACATGGCTTCTGCATAACCGGGTCAGCGTGCGGAAGTTGCTCCGAGCTTCATGAAATAGATCCCACTGAGATGGAATGGTTAGGGCATCCCACATTATGATGTTTATGTTTGTTTTCTTCATCTAGTCAACAATGCTAAACGGAAGCCCCCCCACCTTGTGCATTTGGGGAAAAACATCCCTTCTTAATGCTGTTCAGGCATGGAAGCATGAATTTTAGTTGGAGTAGAGGCCTAGCCTACTAAAGGATGGTCACATGCTGCTTCATAAGGAGCTTTACACGGGACCTCCTTCATAGGTATTTGAACATTTTACTATAAAAGGTATTGTCTGATTCTTTTTTCTTCTTAAGATCTACTTGTGTTGCTGGGATTGTGGTTTGTGCACCTGAATATAATATTCTTTTCTTATATCTTGTGTTGTCCATAACTTGGGTGCATAGTCTGCTTGTATCTTTTACAACTTGGTTGATTGAACATAATTCCTCCACACCAAAGAACATCAACTTTGTTTCCAGAGGATCTTCTGGTATTTCTAGATTATTTGCTTCATGGGCACTCATTGAGGGCTCACATGACAAAGCATTCTGGATCATGAAGGCTTAGGCATGTGCAAAATTAGCACAACAATATTGATTATGAGGAATTTTGTAAGGGAAGCACCATTCTAACTCTTGGTCCAAATTGTTCTGGATCGGAACAAGCACCGGCTCCCACTGGGTGCTAGGAGAGAAGGTGTGGGAGGGACAAATTGCAAGGGAAGATGTGCATTAGGCTGCCACCTATCATTCTACTAGTTGGGCATGTATCTTTGATTTTCATATTGATTCCGCCAAGGTTGATTCCCTTGGCCATGTGCCTGATTGGAATTACCTCTATAGGCTTGTACTGTTGCTTTTCTAATGATATGATTTTGTTTGACAAATTTCTAATCATGGCCTTCATTTCTTCATTTTCCTTTTGTTGTGATGGAGAATAGGATGTTGATGCAATTAGTTGTGCGATCTACTCGAAGTAGGAATAAATACTATAGGCAGTGGGGTACTTGCGACATTTCTTGGAACAAGGGCATAGGTGGTCTTAGAGCCAAATTTCCTACGAATTACACTATTTTCTGCCCTTATCGTAATGCTATAAGCTTGTTTGGTAAATTCATACCTAACATAGATTGCATCATCATTGAAATTTCATTATTGAGCACCTTCAGATAATAAAGGAAATCATGTTCGGTTGTAAGTGTTACCATAAGAGGAATTCTATCCCAAGTCTTCTAAAATCTGATGTTAAAATCGGTCATCTGCTCATTAGGCGCTCTCCTTATTGTTGTTAGTTGCTCCACCAAATATAGGTGATCGACTTGTTCTCAAAATAACCACATAGATTTATTCCCAATGCATCCCATGTGCTAATAGATCCAAGTCTCAAGCCTATATACCACTGAAGTGCTTTACCTTTGAAAGAGTTTGCAAGCAGCCTGACTGCTACATCATTATGTGTGATCATATAGAATGAACACACACTTTCTACATCCTAGATATGATCCCGAGTGGTGAATTTATTATCACCCGATAAAGTAAGGAATACTCTTGATTGCACCATTTGGAATATCATGCTACACGGCCAGGAGTAAGGGGATCCTTCTATCAAATTTTGCAAAGCTTCTTAATGCACGAGGTTGTTGATTCACCATTACAAGGTGTGTAAGTTGAGTGTTTTGAGAAGGAGTTGAGTGGGTGTGTCATGCTCGAGATAGAGATCTGCATGTAGGCTTTCTGGAATGAATTCTTCTCAGGGTTAGCTAGAGGTATTCAAAATAATCTTCACTGCTGCACTTTTCCTTATGTGCACTCTTCTCATGAAAGGCACTTAGGAATGCTGAAATAGAGATTTCAAAATATTGGGAGTCACCAGATGTGTTTGAAATGAGCCTCAATAGGTTAGAAAACTAAGTTCACACATAATAACTTAGAGATTTGAAATTTGAGCTTTTAATGTTTCTCCCACCGGGCATGCCAGAAACTGTTGGTTGCTCAAACGTGCACCCACATCTTGGATCTCAAGAGGGATGAGGTGTTTGAGACCACAATGGAACCATCCCCAAGTTTTGGGACCTTGCGTGCTTGGGACGAATCTCTAAATAAGGTCAATTTTTTTCTATTTCTCCGCTATATTGTTACTCCTAGTGTTGAAAGGAGAAACTAAGCTAAGAATGTCAAGGACTAAGGAAATAAGGATAACATGAATTAAACTACACTAAAAGGTGATAACACCAAAAAGAGGGGTGAGCACTATCTATTCTGAGTGAGAATGATAAGGAGTGCATGGAAGGAGGTTATGCATGAGTAGCATAGAAAAATACGCATTCACCATATCGTTCTCATGGAACACAACCAAGTATGGAGCTGTAGGAGACTTGAAATAGCACAACAATACACAATCCAAGAGAAGAGGTAAGAAGAAGCAATACAAACATGTTAGGAAAAAGAATAGTCACAAAATGATGCTTCTATTACTTCTAAAAATGTAGAACTATTACAATGATAAAGAGGTTGATATCCACATGAAAAAGCCAAACATGGACGTATGAAACTCAAAATATAGAAAATATGGAGTTCCTAGAAACATGTGTAAGGATCTAGAGTGTCCTACCCTTTGAATATGCTTCTTCATTACAATATATAAGAATAATAAGAGAGAGAAGAGGGAAAAATTTGAATCCTGCTTCAACCACCTCAAGACCCATTGAATCCTAGTTTGATAGCTCAACCTCTATTAATCCATTCCTCCCTCAAATATGCCTCAAATATGTCATGTCCAGGTTCTATGTCTCGCTTGGCATGTTGTAGAAGGAAGAACGGTGGATCAAATCAAATCAGATCTGGTGGTTGAAGAAATACAATTCTACTTTAACGGCCTGATAGATGTTTTCCCATTTTTCACCCACCAAATCCTATTAAGAATGATATATTTTTTTCCATGGCATGGAAGGTGTCAGGACGTTTCCAAAAAGTATTCTCCCACCCAAATACGAGTTTCCAGTCAAATGATATGGCCATTTGAATATTTGGATCACATGCGCACAATATTTTTTGGAGTTTTTCATACCCGGTCCATGTGGCAGCCTCACACACCTTGGAGATTTATCCCCTACCTTTCACTTTTAAAAATGCACTAGAATGACATGTGGCAGCGTCAACAAGTTCCTTGGGCTTCTTTTTATTTTTCTTGTGTCTCTTTGCTTAGTGGGGCCAAAAGTATGACCCTAGAAATGTGGCGGCCTTGTGCTTGTTTGGAAACCCGCCCCAAATTTTATCTTTGAAATAACGCCACGCTGACACTTGGAACTCTTTGTTGGCATGCCTCTGCTTTGACTATTCAATGCCAACCCTATCCTTTTATGAAACTAGAAACATGGAGGCTCCACACTTATTTAGAAACCCACTCGGGATTTTGTCTTTGAAGGAGCGTCAGGTTTCCATGTGGAAGAAGGTGAACGTGAGGAATGTTGGTGCAAAGGAGAAGTTGAAGAAAGATGAGAAGAGGGGCGTGCATGAGAGGAAGGAAAACTTGTAGAAGGCAAGTATGAAAAAGATGTGGGCATTCAACTAAAGGAAGGAACGCAGAGGGAGAAAGAAAAGAGGATGCGTGAAAGAACTGAGTTTGGGTAAGTGCGCAAGAGGAATGCTAGGGACCTAGCTGATTTGAATGTAAGTCTCGCAAATGTGTGCGCAAGGAGTGCATGACGGGATAGGAGAGAAAGTGGGTGTGCAGGAGGAAGGCACTTAAGGTAAAATGGAAGGAGAGAAGAATGTGAAAGGGAGTAGGAAGGCATACAAGGGTAAGTAGATGGATTGCAACTTTGTGCCAAGGTGTCTTAAAACAACAATCTTGAGTGCATGCAATCTAAAATGTGAGACACTAGAGTTAGGATAAAAATATAAGTTATCCAGATAACTAGAAGATTTATTTGGATAACACATCCTTCTAGTCCTCTCGTGGGTATATCTCCTTTAGCTAGTTCTTGATTGTACCCCTTAGTGCCTCAATGGCTTATGACTTCTTTTCAACCTCACCTAGGATTCTATCTCACTCTCCTCTATTCCCTTTTTTCTTTTCTTAGAAATCTTTAAGCTCTACGTCATAGTTGGTGACCAGAATACTCACCACTTTATCTTTGTCTACGCATTTGTCATATGAGGCCTCGGTAGTATGGGCAGAAATATATACATCAGCGAGGACTTTTACCGTATTCAACCATGATTGTTACTACCTTTAATTTTTCCTCCTTCTCCACGCCCATTGTTACTTATTTCATGGAATCTAAAGCTAGAGGTTTCCTCTCCATGGTGAGGATGTGCGTTAAGTATTCAAGGCACTCAAGGGAATATCCATACTTTTGTGCGGGTGGTGCTAGGTCCAGATGCTTCAAAATAATGGCATCTGTGATGGATTCTACCTTCTTATGTACTTCGTACACCCTTTCCTTTTCTTCCCTTAGTTCAAACTTTAGCTGTTAACTCCTACTTTAAATCCTTGGCCTTATCTTCTAGCTCTACCTCCTTCTTTTCTAGTTCTGCTTCTAGAAATTTTACCCTATCATTCTTTCTAAATATCTTAGCTTCAAAATCAACTAAGACCTTGTTGAGTGTGTTGCATAACTACTCATCCGAAAGGTGCCGAGCATTTTACCAAGGATTGTCTCCTTTTGACCAGGAATTTCCATTAGTGTCCCCTGTCTTACCTTGAACTCAATCTCATTGATGTGGGACTCAATTTCCTAAGAGAGAATCTTCTTATTTTGAGGGTATGCACCTTCTTCATGAAATGACTTCATTTCTAAGAGTTAATCTTTTGGGATTGTGCTTTGGAAGTGCACGTGCAACACCTAGTTGGGATCATCAATGTAGCTCATTCCTTACCTCTAGATCTCCATGCAATTTCCCCCTATGTATGTGCCCTTAGGAATAATTACGAGATAGAATGGGGCTTCTGCGCTACCATGATCATTCCCTACACTTTCTTCCTTATCTTCTTTTTCATGACAATTTGAGCACTCGTGCTCCAAATATTTCTCCACCAAGGCCTCGATGATTTTTGTTACTTCTCTTTCTTCCGCCTCATTTATTTTCTCCTTTATGAGGCTTGGAGTTCTCGATCATTAAGAGGAAATTACCAGATAGAACATTACCAAAGAGAATATTTTGTCCTTCCTATGCATTGGTGATAATTTCATCTGTAATGTATGCGAATAGATTGTAGATGGTCCCCTTTGATATTCTTCTACAAACATTCAACCAGGACTTGTTTACTTGCATCCATATTTCTTGTGCGTTGATTTTTGTTATCAGGCATGTGTCCATTCTCATCACTGGGTCTTGGATATCCATGATATCAAAGTACCTTGACCCCTTCTTGTATGCATATGCGGCCACTATTTCCTTAATTGCTTCCTTATCACATAGGTCATCCTTTAATATTTCTCCCTCATAGATAAGGCTGTGAATCTTGAAATTAGCATAGGGGTTATGTGCATCTTGTGCCGACTGACGAAGTGAAAGTGGTCTTGATATACACATGACATTAGCAAATGATAGAGGCACTCAAACTTTCGAGGTGGGGAAACTCATAGAGTTGTAATAATCTCACATTCTCTAACTTCACCTTGTATTCATCGCTATAAATTGGTAACCCCTCAGGTGTTCTCCGGTTAGTTGAGTGCACTAACTCCAGCACCATTTCCTTTTCAATCATGTTCTTGTGATTATTTTAGTCACTTACTATCATTTTTCTTAAGTGGGATTCCTATTCCATCCCAAGAAAAACCCCATCTGGGTACTTCATTTCTACATACCATTCTTCATTGGTACTTGTAGTAATCTCTTGTTGTTTTCCCTTACCGTTGTCCTTCTTAGGTGTTATTCTTTGTTTGTTTCGTAGGTGCCATTTCTTGGGTTATCACTTCAACTTCTCTTCCTATCTCTGCTCTTCTATCTTTTCCAAGTTCAAATCTTGAACTTGTGAAGAAACTCCTTTCCAACCCATGCCCTAGCTGCCAAACCCTAACTGGAATATCCCTTTCACAAGACAACACTTCTCCACAACCTTTTCTACACTGTGGACTACTTTCCTTTTGGTTTTGCAGATCCAAAATAATCACTCATGGCTTAAATATTTCCAATTTTTCTTCACATAGATCAACTCTGGAAACCCTAGTTTACAAAATCTCTTCCTTCTCGTATTCACAAAGTAAAATTATGAAGTTTCCAACCTTATATTTATAGTTTTTCTTGCTTTATAACATTAAATGCTACCTTACCTGCCACCATAATACTTAATGTGGCCTTTTCAATAAGACATGACTTTAGCGCTTTCACTCACGGGCCCATTCGCATGGAAAATTCCCCAACCTTCCGGGTGCACAACTGATACTTCTTGACAAGAGACTCTCGGGTGCATGTAACCAATGCCAAAGGAACTTCTTCTGTCATGACATATTTTACTCTTTCCTACCTCGTGTTGTGTTTACACTTCTTCCTTTATTGTATGTGGATCCAAAATGTAGTCTTTCCCCGACACTAACCATCATTTTTCATGTTTCCTCGCATGCACTTCCTTCATAGGGCCATTCAACCTAGCTTTCCGACGTATTACTTCCGATGCTTAACACTTTGCATTTTCTTCAACCTTACTCTACCGTACACTAAAATGATGTGTGATCCTCTATACACTCACAACCTTAAAAAAGTAATGAGGTTTACGGCGCCCAAGGAACAAAAAAACAACGAGAAAGGGAACCACAAGAAAAGGAACATGCAATAGGGGATATCTTGAACTAATCTCGGCAATACTACCTTATTACAAACACCAAGAAGACTTATTTATAGTAGGTATTCAACCTAATCTCATTTAAGTGTCCTGGAAATATCGTCCCATCTAGCACTTGCAATTGGTATGTGCCTTAATCAAGGATGTACGAGATGATGTAGGGGCCCAACCAATGGAATTTTAACCTCCCAGGATGGTGCAAAAACTTTGAATCATATAACAAGACCATCTGCCCAACCTAAAACTTTTTTTTTTTTAATGTGACTTTCATGCCATGCCTTTTGTTTTGATTTTTCATGTCGTCTGGCTACACTTGGTGAGTTATAGTCTTTTATCCAATTGCATTAACTTTTCAATTATTTCTTCGAATGCTTGTTCATCATCTAATCCTCCTGCACGCACTATACGTAGAGAGGGTAACACAAATTCAACCTGGTAGGACAGCCTCCACGCCAAACACCAATTGAAATGGTGTGGCCTTATTCAACCTCTTATAGTTTGTCCTATATGCCCAAATAATGGCTATACTTTTTCATCCCAATCCTATCTACCAAGATCACTTATCTTAGTCAATGTGTGACTAAGTATTTTGTTAAACACCTCGGAAGTTCCATTTCCTTGATGGTGATGGGGAGTAGTTTTGTGATGGCTCACCATGAATTTTGATAGCAGAATCTTGACTATTTTATTAAGGAAGTGTGTACCTCTATCACTTGTCAAACTCATTAGGCATCCATATCTCTGTTGATTATGTTTTCCCATAAAAATCTAGCAAAGGTAGAATCAGTAAAATCCTTTGTAGGTGTTTCTCATATCGGGGATCATTTTTTAAAGTTCCCAAAACATCCCTAAATGGTTTTAGAGTGTAGAATATCATCTCGATATCTTTCCAACAATCAGTAAGAACGTGACAAACGGACATCGGGAGCTCTAGTTATGTCCGGTCAAAGTTCGGTGAATGGGAAAGTCAACTCTAGTCAACTAGTCAATAATGGACCAATCGCATTTGCGACACGTGGCAAAAAGGTAAAGGGAGTTGTCTTTTTGGTTTTTGATCACCATCTTTGACAAGCGTAAAAATGGTACATGGGAACAAGAGGCTAAACTTTTATTATGGAGGGGAGCCCGCCGCCGTGTGGACTATGGTATTATCGCCAACGTGGTGGGTCCACAAGCCACCACGTGGCTTGCCACCACTCGTCGAATTCGATCGAATTGCCTATCGGGAGACGACAAGTGGAATATATATATTTGAACGAGTTAATTATTTACATACCACATTACATGGGTCGAAATTATATCCAAAACCATATTACATTTCCCATGCATTTCATTATACCACATTCCACGCATTTTCCTTATCTAACTATCCACGCATTATATTATGCCTTGATTTTGGCACCTAAAAATAACAGCATTCATGTGCCCTACACATCAGCCAACTAATGCACCTCATTCCATGGCTAAGGTGGCTCTTAAGCCACTTAAACAATGCGCCCACCTTCTATTTAAAACCTCTTCCAAGATTCTATGCGCCCAATGTGGGATAAAACACTTAAAAAGTGCCTAAGGAGAAGGAGGAGAAGTGGAGGGGATTGGAACAGCTGACCTCCCATGAAAAATTTTAGGCACCTAACCATTGCGCCACTTGTTTAGAAACAATATAAAAGGAGCTTTATTGTATTTGAATAGCATTGGTGCAGGTCTGTGTAAAAGCCAGAAGAGGAGGCAGTCTCAGAGAACGCCATTTTTGAAGGTCTTGCACTCAGATTGGGACCTCGGAGTAAAAAGATGAAATGTAGAGAATTCTGAGAAGATTCCAACAATATAATATTTGATCTTTTTGTTGAGTTTTATCCTATTTTTATAATATTTGAATGTAGATTTTAACAGGGATCTTCAAGACAGCTAGTTGGAAAACACGAATTTCAATGCACTTCTGGTCCGAATTGTGACTTGGTGTAAACATGAAAAGTGTTCAAAATTCAGATATGATCTCAGATATATGATTTTTTTTCATATAATGTTTTTAAATCTCCATTTGTAGGTGTTTTTCTAACACAGTTGCAGGGAGATCACATTGTGAAAACACTGTAGGAGCCATGGATCGTTCTTGGGACAGTTTCTGCTATTTTTCAGAGTTCTTGGGACATTGATAAGCTCATTTGCAGGTTGTGATTCATTATTGGTTGTTTGTAAGAGTTATTGTACTTACATTTCAATATTATTAATGGATCGGTTCAATCTGAACCGGGGATGTAGGAATTTCGAACCCCGTAAACAATCTTGTTTGTTATCTGAATGTTTTCAGTTTTCTGATTATTTATTTGCTACAAAAGTTTTCCGCACTTCTATGGATGCATAATAATAAGAATTTAATCAATTTTTGGAGCTTAGAATACTTAAAATTGGTTAAGAAAATCACGATCTTTGGAAACTTTTAAAAGTGAAAAAAATACAACACACGTTTTCGAGATCAAGTTTAGTATCGAGTGGTTAGATTTCGGATTATCTTCTAATTGTGTTTGGATTCAGTTTCAATATTGATTTCATTATTCAGTGTGTAGAAATTTTGGGGCTTGTTAATATTCTTTTGCAGTGTGTAGTTTTAGAAGTATAGGTTGTGTTTGCAAGAACAGGGAATCATGGGTAAGTCATCCAAACAAGAGCAACTGGATGAGCTTGAAGCCATAAACCGCCAACTCCAAGAAGAAAACTCCTTCTTGAGAGATAAATTTTATTCCTTGGAAGAGGAAATAGTGTGGTTAAAATCTGAGCCACAATCCTCTATAACCAAGAAAGAGGAGTATGTCAACAAGATGCTTGAAGAGAGCAAGAAGTTGATGGGCTTTGTTAAAGAGTTGCAGGAAGAAATACGGACCAAGGATGCCCTCTTGGAAAAGCTGCAACAAGGTGAACACAAGAAGGAAATTCCTTCCAAAGTAGATGCGAAGTCGTTAGTGCAAAATCACATGCACCCCTAGATGCGATCATATTTCTAGGTTGGTCACTCTAGCATCCAAAGTGTGATTGCAAAACATTGAAACCTCTCTACAAGTGTGGGACTTGTAAAAAGAGAGAGGAATATCCATATTAGAGGCTAGTTCCTCCCCCTAAACTACTCTGCCACAAGCTATTCCAGTGCAGGCAAGCTAATCTAATCCTAATCTAACCACCAAGGAGACAGGGAGAGAGAGAAGGAAAAGAACAAAACACCTACACTAAAACGGTGATACACCAGAGAAGGAGAATGTTGAACATCTATCAAAACTGCCATGGAAAAAGAGAGGTGAGCAATGGGAAGGATGGACAGATGCATCACAGGCCCAAGGATAGATTTCACACAGAAAATGTCCCAAAACTCCATGAACATAGCTCCAGACCTGTAATGAACATTAGAACATGCACAAATACCTACAATGAAGAGAGGCAAGAAGAAAACAAGCAAAAAATGAGCAAGGATGGACAGATGCATCACGAAACACATTTTTGTTGCTCAGTTTGCAAAAAAACATCATTTTAATAGTAAAAGGAAAAAACATCATTACAGGAAGCGGGGAGGAGGTTCGAACTCCATTTTCAACCCTAGAGAAGAAAAGAAGGGAGGCGAGTAGAAAAGATGAAAAACCTTTTGAAAGAAGCCCCTCCTTACAATTTATAGGAAGAAAGAGAGAGGGAAAAGAGAGGAAACAGAATCTACCACAACCACTTCTAGTTTGCATATTAATTCATCTCATTATGGTGGCGGGTGAGAACCCTTGCAAAATGGTGGACTGTCTGCAGCAGAATTAAGAGTCATTCTGTGTATTAAAGCTGGTTATTGAAATGTCACTTGTCTATTATTGCCGCGGAGGTGTTTCTTTATTTTATCTCTCCAAACTAAACCATATTGTAAGATTGACCCTAGATTCATGTAGAGAATTTCTCTATCTTTCCATTGATATAAAGAACGTGAAAATCTGAGCTCTGGATCGAACGTTATGGCCATCTGAAGATTTAGGGCAAAAAAGGCCAAAATGGATTGGCGGGAAAATATTTGAGTTTTTCGCGTGCTCGCCACTTGATGACACGTGTCGGGTGCTTGATTGGCCGCACAATTCTCTCTCCTTCCCTTTCCGTGGGTTTTACTTGAAAATTTTGACTTTTTTTTACAGTTTGGAAAAAAATTCATTTTCCGCGCGCCCGCCACTGAGACACGTGGTGTGATCTGGTTGGGAGGACAGGGGTGTGGGGTCATCCTTGTCTTTTAAATTTCGGCCCAAGACTTTTGAAAATTTTCCTAAGTCTTTCCTTGGATCTGAACTCCCCACCTTAGGACACGTGTCTTGTTCGATTCGTCAGCGCATGGACTCCCGGCTTTTCGCGTCCTCTCGCATACTTTTGGCCCAAATGTCCCTGCATGCACTGGGACTAAAATCTCTCGAACCACTGATTCAGCTTCCTTGTCCCTCTTTACGGTGAAGATAGGTGGCAAGATTCCATTTTCTCTCGGCTCTTTCGGCTTTTCAAGGCGTCCCCGCGCGTACTTTGGCCCAACTGGATGTCCCAAACGAAAGTCCCTCGATTCGGCCGAACCGGCCGGTTCGTGTCCTTTGCATACTTTTTCCCAATTGCTGTCTCGGGCTCATCGGAACAAAAACTTCCGAACCACCGAAATGGGTGACTTGCGCTAAATCGGCCGATCCGCATACTCTTGTCCCAATTGTCCCTGACTGCCTGAAGCGAGACTTAGGAAACTTTTTCCTCCTTCGACCGAATCGGCTTTTCGCGCCCCACGCATCCCAATGTCCCAACTGTCCCAAGTCTTTCTTTGACCACCACTGGAGGATTTTCGGATGATTCGCGGCACGATGTCCCAATTTGTCCCAAGGATTGCCTAGACTAGGACTTAGCCAATTTTCTTCATTTTTTCGGCCCAAGCTTGTTTTTGCAATTTTTTTCCATTTTTTCTAACTTTGTTGGGATTTCTTCTTAGACAGGAGAGAGTTAGAAAGAAACCAGGGGACCCCAAAACATGATTTTGGTCTTGTGAATCAATCTACTTGCTCGGGACTTGAATATTCTGATGCATGTTATCAAAATTACCCTGGGGGGTGAATTTTGGATAACAATTTTGGCGACTCAGCGGGGTCATCTGCCTGCTAGATGAAGTTACCAGTTGCCTGAAGCATCCATTGGGCATGGAGTCATGAGTTGTAACCTGCAACTAATCTGAAATTTGAAAACCTCCTCTCTGAGCCACTTGGAACCCACTGAAATGGAGTCATCCTCACCAAAATGCCCTTTGAAATGGGTGTGCAAGAGCAAAACCAGCACCACAAAACTATGTACAGAACTTAAAATCATACATGCTCCAAATGGAACATGCATAGTGTGCACAAGCACTTCTTCTACTAAAAGAAAACCTACCTACTCTATTCTAACTGGAAGCAAAAGTGGGCTAAACAAACCCTATGGTTGTGAGAAATAGCTTCCCTTTCTCAAAAGTGGTAGCCATGCAATTGATTTGGCATTGAACATGGCTGGTTGGATGGATGCAAAATCAACAAGAATCTGGTCTTCCACCCAAATCATCAAGGTATCAGCTGAAGGTAAATTCAGTAGCTCTTTTAGTTGCTCGCATTTGGATTGAAGAGGTATGACGGCTGATCCTTGGTACTTTGTAGCTCATCCTCATGCTTAGAAGCAAGCATGGTGGTTGTGAATTCTCCTTTGGCTCCAATGAAGCTAGATACCTGATTGGGCAAGGTTTGATATGCCCATAGCTCTGATTTTCAACTCCAAAAATGGATTCTTCTTGTAGACCTTCTTGGGTGGATGGTGTGGAAGAAATGGTGAAATTCCTCTGTCCTTTCTCTTCCTCCAGTGAAGAACATGAAAGATTAAAATCTTCCAATCTTGGTTCCAAAGAGCTGCTATAAGATGCAGGATATTGAAAATGAATGCTCTCCTCCATGACATCGGACTCAAGTGTTTGGAATGTGGATGATGAAAGAGAGAATGGTGGAAACTCAACCGGCTCTTCTCCATCAAAACAGTCCTCCAAATTTGATAGATAAACTGCCTCATGGCTGTCCTACTGCAAATGCTCAACTTCCTCCATGGTGTCCTCTTAATCAGTAACTTGACCACCATGGTTTCTTTCACCCTCCATAATTGAGTTTGAGAGATCAAACTCCTCTTGATCACTAGAACTTGAGAGAGGTGAAGTAGAAAGAAGAAGCGAAGGTTCTCCTGTAGCCTTCTTTGTGCTCAAAGCCCTTGGATTTGCACTTTTCTCCTCTACAACAGAATGTGCTCCTCTTCTTTTGGATATGGAGCAACTTCTCCTTCCTCCAATGTTTGAAGACAATCTTGCTCTTGATTGAACTCCTCCTCCAAAGCATGAAGTTTGTCAAGTCAAACTCTTCGGTCCCATTGCTCTAGAGGACAAGTTGGGACCGCAAGATCTTCTTGAGCTTTCTTCCTCTATGGCTGATTGTGCAACTTGAATTGAATCAGCATTCCCTTCAAATAGAGTGCCAACATGGACACTACTTTCTAAACAAACTTATTGCTGATCTTCTTCTTCTTTTTTCTCTTCTTCTCGCTGTCACAAAATCAGTCTTAACCACCATTTGTTCTCCAACCCCAACCTCGGCCTCTTCGTAGGTTTAACCATCAAGGGATCTTTGTCATCCCAAATTTAAGAGCCCAACTCTTTAGACTTTGAATTTATTTATCTTTGTTCGGCTCTTCTTTCTGCTGCTATTTTCCTTGACTGGAATTCTGATTTTTATCCTCCCAACATGGATTTGGGAATGCAAGAGGAGAAGTGGATTGTAACTCAAATGATTTGGAAATTATCCTTGGTGGTGGAGGAGATGGAAACTCTTGTTTCTTTGGAGGAGGGGGTATTTGTTAGCTCTTGTGGAGGGGATGATGGTATCTGGAAGGAAAAGGAAAGAAGAATTGAGGTGTGGTGGAAGGCGAGAGGTGGAGACATGGGATCAACATTTGGGACAACGGATGGGGAATTTAGACTTTGTAATTCCAAATGAGATGGTGTTTCTTGAGTAATGGGAAGAGAAAAACTAGATGATGGTGTAGAACTTACCCATTGACAAGGTTGTTCAACAACAAGTGTATAGGCCTCTATTTCTGCTGTCCATTGTGCAAGTTGGGGCAGCATCTTCATCATGAAGTCCAGCTTCTCCTGAGGGTTGAAGTGTCTTGGAAAAGGGCCTCCCCATGGACAAGGAGTCCTGTAACCAATTCTGAAAGCTCTCATTTGAGCTGTTGCTCTGGACTGCACCATCTTTACCTCCATCTTTTGGATTTTATCCAACAGACCAGCATCTTGCATCTGATTGTCTTCATCATATGCATACTCTTGCTCTTGGAAAGCTCCATAGCCAAACTGATTTTGGCACTTGTTGCTCATATGGGTATGCATGCTGATTTTGAATTTGTTCAAAATGCTGATTTGGAGGATTTAAAAACATGTTGGACGTGGGAAACATTCATTGCTGATGTTGAAAATGTGAATTCCATGATGGAAATGAAGTCATGATTACACAACTTCATGGAATGGAAAAGAATGAGAGGGATGGAAAGAAATATGGATGGAAATGGATGAAAAACAGTCCGCAACTTCGAAATGGGTTCTGATCAAATGAAGTCTCCAGATGTGTTTGCAAGTGCCTCCAAAGGCTGAAATCTTCACAGGAACACACCAACCTGCAAAAGATGAAGTGGAAGACCTCTAAGGTCCCACCGGGCGTGCCAAAACTGTTGATGTAGGCGCACGGTGGCTTAAACTTTGCTGTTGATAATGAGACACCTCTGAAAGATGAAATAATCTAACCTCAGTGTCCCACCGGGTGTGCCAAAACTGTTAGTGCAAAATCACAGCACCCCTGGATGTTGATCAGATTTCTAGGTTGATCACTCTAGCATCCAGTGTGATTGCACAACATTGAAACCTCTCTACAAGTGTGGGACTTGTAAAATGAGAGAGGAATCTCCATATTAGAGGCTAGTTCCTCCTCCTAAACTACTGCCACAAGCTATTCCAGTGCAGGAAAGCTAATCTAATCCTAATCTAACCACCAAGGAGACAAGGAGAGAGAGAGAAGGGAAAAAGAACAAAAAGCCTACACTAAAATGGTGATACACCAGAGAAGGAGAATGTTGAACATCTATCAAAGCGCCATGAAACAAAGAGAGGTGAGCAATGGGAAGGATGGACGAGATGCATCATAGGCCCAAGGATATATTTCAAACGAGAAAATGTCCAAAAACTCCATGAACACAGCTCGGACTCTCCACACTGTGAATATTAGAACATTAGAACATGCACAAATACCTACAATGAAGAGAGGCAAGAAGAAAACAAGCAAAAAACAAGCAAGGATGGACAGATGCATCACGAAACATGTTTTTATTGCTCCAAAAGTTTACACAGAACATCATTTCAATAGTAAAAGGAAAAAACACCATTACAGAGCAGGGGAGGAGGTTCGAACTCCATTTTCAACCCCGTAGAAGAAAAGAAGGGAGGCGAGTAGAAAAGATGAACAACCTTTTAAAAGAAGCCCCTCCTTACAATTTATAGGAAGAAAGAGAGAGGGAAAAGAGAGGAAAACCGAATCTACCACAACCACTTCTAGTTTGCATATTAATTAATCTCATTATGGCGGCAGGTGAGAACACTGGAAAAATGGCGGTGCTCAGTTAGAAGCGGCGAAATTTGTTTGTTGTATTAAATCTAGTTGTTTAAATGTCACTTATCTATTATTACGTGCTAGAGGTGTTTCTTGATTTTCTCTCTCCAAACTAAACCGTATTGTAAGATTGACCCTGGATTTGTGTAGAGAATTTCTCCAGCTTTCCATTGATATAAAGAACATGAAAATCTGAGCTCTGGATCGAACGTTATGGCCATCTGATGATTTAGGGCAAAAAACAGGCCAAAACGGATCGACGGGAAAATATTTGAGTTTTTCCCATGCTCTGCCACTTGGATGACACGTGTCGGGCGCTGATTGGCCACGCAATTATCTATCCTTCCCTTTCCGCGGGTTTTCCTTGAAAACTTTGACTTTTTTACACTTTGGAAAAAAATTATTTCCCCCACACCCCGCCACTTGGGACATGTGGCATGATCTGGTTGGAGGACAGGGGGCAGGGTCATCCTTGTCTTTTAATTTTTGGCCCAAGACTTTTGCAAATTTTCCTAAGTCTTTCCCTAGCTCCGAACTCCCTGCCTTAGGACACGTGTCACATTACGCTCGTCTGGGCCCGGGCCTCCCGGCTTTCGCGTCCTCCACGTACTTTTGGCCCAAATGTCCCAGACTACACGGGACTAAAATCTCTGAACCGCTCGATTCGGGCTTCCTTGTCCCTCTTTGCGGTGAAGACATGTGGCAAGATTCCATTCGCTCTCGGCTCTTTCGGCTTTTCACGTCCGCGCGTACTTTTGGCCCGGATGTCCCAAACGAAAGTCCTTTGTTTCGGCTGAACCGGCCGGTTCGCGTCCTCCATGTACTTTTGTCCCAACTGTCTCGGCTGTCTGGAAAAAAACTTCCAAACCGCCCGAAATGGGTGACTTGCACTAAACCGGCTGATCCGCGTACTCTTGTCCCAACTATCCCGATTGCACAAACGAGACTTAGGCAATTTTTTCCTCCTTCGGCCGAATCAGCTTTTCATGCCCCACGCGTCCCGATGTCCCAATTGTCCCAAGTCTTGCTGCAGATCGCCCTGGAGGCTTTTGGCTTTTCGGTGATTCGCGGCCCGATGTCCCAACTGTCCCAAGGATTGCCTAGACTAGGACTTAGCCAATTTTCTTCGTTTTTTCAGCCCAAGCTTGTTTTTGCAAATTTTTCCATTTTTTCTAACTTTGTTGGGATTTTTTCTTAGACGGGAGAGTTAGAAATAAACCGAGGGGACCCCAAAACATGATTTTGGTCTTTTGAATCAATCTACTTTCTGGAACTTGAATATTTCGATGCATGTTATCAAAATTACCCTGGGGGGTGAATTTTGGATAACAGTACTATGATAGAAGAATGCTCGTAAGTTGTTCACATTTTAATTCTTCCTCTCATTCGAGTTTGAGATGTTCCTTTGGGTCAGTTTGAAAAACACACTAAGGGAATTGGGTCTAAGCTAATGGTTAAGATGGGATTTAATGGAACGGGCCTTGGTAAAAATGGACAAGGTGATGCTAACCCAATACAGGTAGAGGATCAGCCTCGGTTTGCAGGTTTGGGTTATTCTAGTGGGAAAATGGAAATTGGAGAAAGTTCCAAAGCAGCTGAAGGAAGACAAGCTTCCAACAGCCAAGGATCTACACCACTAGAATTGCAGGATTCCGCCATTAGGAGGAACAATGAAAGGTGTAAGAAAACAGGTAAAAGAGGTAATCAGATTCCACCTCCTTCTACTTACACTAAAAATAGCACTAAGGGAAAATCAAATCCTAAAACTTCTAATACACTCTTTCAGTTGGAACAATATAGCTTTGGTAGGCAGAAATATGCTTTCCCTTGCACATTTTGTGAAGGTACTAATCATTCTGTTGCATATTGTTGGAAGAGGAAAAATTTGATTAAGAAGTTAATGCCTTTTGTGAATGATAAGGCAGGTGCTAAAGACCAATCTCACCAAGGAAAGGTGAGAAATGGCAAGAATGTTACCTCTCCTAAACAGGGGAATCATTCTCGTAGACAGAGTTCTGAGAATGGTAAAATGGGTAAGACTCCTAAAAACAGGAAGTTAAATTTTGTTCCCATTGTAATAGGAAGGGTCATGATGTTAAGGTTTGTTGGTTTGTTTCTAAACAACAAAATTGGAAAGTTGTTAAAAAGAACAGTATTGTAAAACCAACCGTGCTAAACCTAACTAAAACTCATTGTGGTATTGAGAAGGTAAAACAACCAAAATGGAAAAACTCAAGTGATTGCTTGGGAAAAACACTCCTCAACTTTATTTTTGCACTACAATAAATTGTTGATAGTAGGCAAGATTTTTTTTTTTTAGAGCTATATTTTAGGGATTCCTATTGATTGATAAGGATTTGTTCCTAAGTTGATATTTAAGCTTTGAAAATGAATGGAAACAATCAAGAGAAGATTTGAGTGATAGGTTCATCATACTCATGTTTTGTTTTCTTAGATTGGTTGGTAGTTCCATGGTTGAAAACACTATGCGAGGATAGGCATCGAGTAGTATGTCTAAATTTGAAACTTACTGATTGTAATCAGCATAATCACAAAGTGTCAGTTGAACACTAGCTTCCGTTATAGATGGGTGTTATTATCTGACTTATTATTTGTGATGGCGATACAGTGTTTTGGCATATTCATGTTGATTCAGTTATTGACTATAGCTATTTTTGGCGTTGATAGTCTATTATATTATGATAGTGAATACTTGCGGTTATTACTGATTTGAGAAGGGCAGTGGGCACTAGCCTAATTGGGGGTAGTTTAGATGTCTTGTATACTGATCTATGTTATGGAATTGTAATTTTTGGTAATCAGCCGTATCACAAAGTGACAGTTGAACACTAGATTTCCGTAATAGAATGGGTGTTATTATTATCAGTGATTATTTGTGATGGCATTACGATGGGAATGACAGTTCACGGTTGTGCGTAGAGTTGTGAGGTTATAGTGTTTGATTGAATAGTAGCTTAATTGGGTGTTATTATCGATCGAGTTATGTGACTAGCTAATCAAATATTTTAATTTTAACCTATAATAATGTTATTTTGGGTTCTTGTATGTGTTTGTGCGATGCGAAAGAGATAGCATGTCTTTGTGGGTTGATACCATGACTTTTTGTGGACAAAAGCCTTTCTCGATGGGGGAGGTGTGATCAGGGGATCATTTTTGAAAGTTCCCAAAACATCCCTAAATGGTTTCAGTGCAGAAGATCATCTCGAGAGCTTTCCAATGACTATAAGAACACGACAAATGGACATCGGGAGCTCTAGTTATGTCCGGTCAAAGTTTGGTCAATGGGAAAGTCAACTCTAGTCAACTGGTCAATAATGGACCAATCGCACTATGACATGTGGCGAAAAGGAAAAAGGGAGTTGTTTTTTTGGTTTTGATCACCGGTCTTCGACAAGCGTAAAAATGGTACACGGGAACAAGAGGCTCAACTTTTATTATGGAGGGGAGCGTTTGCGTGTGGACTATGGTATTATCGCCAATGTGGTGGGTCCACAAGCCACCACGTGGCTTGCCACCACTCGTCGAATTCAATCGAATTTCCTATTGGGATATGACAAGTGGAATATATATATTTGACTGAGTTAATTATTTACATACCACATTACATGGGTCGAAATTATATCCAAAACCATATTACATTTCCCACGCATTTCATTATACCACATTCCATGCATTTTCCTTATCTAACTGTCCACGCATTATATTCTGCCTTGATTTTGGCACCTAAAAATAATAGCATTCATGCGCCCTACACATCAGCCAACTAATGCACCTCATTCCATGGCTAAGGTGGCTCTTAAGCCACTTAAACAATGCGCCCACCTTCTATTTAAAACCTCTTCCAAGATTCTATGCGCCCAATGTGGGATAAAACACTTCAAAAGCGCCTAAGGAGAAGGAGGAGAAGTGGAGGGGATTGGAACAGCTGACCTCCCATGCAAAATTTTAGGTGCCTAACCATTGCACCACTTGTTTAGAAACAATATAAAAGGAGCTTTATTGTATTTGAATAGCATTGGTGCAGGTCTGTGTAAAAGCCAGAAGAGGAGGCAGTCTCAGAGAATGCCATTTTTGAAGGCCTTGCACTTAGATTGGGACCTCGGAGTAAAAATATGAAATGTAGATAATTATGAGAAGATTCCAACCATATAAGATTTGATATTTTTTTGAGTTTTAACCCATTTTTGGAATATTTTAATGTAGATTTTAACAGGGATCTTCAAGACAACTAGTTGGAAAACATGAATTTCAATGCACTTCTAGTCCGAATTGTGACTTGGTGTAAACATGAAAAGTGTTCAGAATTCAGATATGATCTCAGATATATGATTTTTTTTCATATAATGTTTTTATATCTCCATTTGTAGGTTTTTTCTAACACGGTTGCGGGGAGATCACATTGTGGAAAACACCGTAGGAGCCACGGATCGTTCTTGGGTCGGTTTCTGCTATGTTTTCAAAGTTCTTGGGACATTAATCAGCTCATTTGTAGGTTTTGATTCATTGTTGGTTGTTTTTAGGAGTTATTGTACTTACATTTCAATATTATTAATGGATCGGTTCAATCGAACCCGGGGACGTAGGAATTTCCGAACCCCGTAAACAATCTTGTTTGTTATACGAATGTTTTCAGTTTTACGATTATTTATTTGCTACACAAGTTTTTCCGCACTTCTATGGATGCATAATAATCGAGTTTAATGAATTTGTGGATTTTAGTATACTTAAAATTGGTTAAGAAAATCACGATCTTTGGAAACTTTTAAAAGTGAAAAAAATACAACACATGTTTTCGGATCGTTCTCTACCCACTTTGTCAAATAATTAGTGCAAGTGAGCATATACCACGAACCATCGTTTGTGCCGCTAGTGAGATTGGTAAGAAAAATTTTATAGCCCACTTCGAAATGGTTCCATGTCAAGCTATTGGTAGTAAGGGAATTTTATCCCTTTCTATAGGTTTTCCAAGGCATTGACAATGGTCACATGCCTTGCAAAAAACTCAATGCAATCTCGATAAATGGTCTCCCACCAAAGCCTTGCAAGTATAATATTTCGTGTGGTTTCATTTCCCACATAGTTTCCTCCTGCAATCCTGCCATGTGCCTCTTCCATAATTGTAATGTGCTCATGTTCTAGTATGCATCAGCACAAAACCTCATCATGACCCATTTTGTATAGATCTCCACTAATTATCATGTAGGGCGCGACGCGTATGGCCAACTTATTCTTCTCCAAGGCCTTCATTCCGATTGGTAGCACACCCATTTTAAGAAATAATGCAATATCTTCTAATTTCGAGGGTGCACGCAATAGCCTAAATAGTTATGCATTTGGCATGGTATCCTCAATGCTTTACATGTCCTCCCCTGAATCAATCCTAGACAAATGATTAGGTCCAAAATTACTTTTTCCTTGTTTGACAACCACCATGAACTCAAATTCTTGGAAAAATAGTACCCACCAACATATGTGACCTTGTAGAATGGGCTTGTTCACTAAATATTTCAATGCCATATGGTCAGTGTAAAATATAAAAGGGGTTGCCAACAAATACTTGTCTAAATTTATGAAGTCCGAAGATAATTGACAATGCCTCGTTCTCGGTTGTAGTATAATTCTGATTTTTCGGTGTCAACTTCCTACTCACAAAGCACAAATGATGATCAAAATCCCTTCACCGGAGCTATGCAAATCTTGCTCCAATGAAAGTTCTTATAGCATCCAAATTAACATGGAAGGGCTTATCCCAAGAAGGGAATCGTAGTATGGGCGTGGTGACAAGCCTATCCCTCAAAGTGTTGAATGCCTTCTGTTGCGCCTCTCCCCAATGAAAGGAACTTTTATGTCTAAGAAACTCTTCTAAGGGCATGAAAATCTTGGCATATCCCTTGATGAACTTCCTATAGTACCCTGTATGCCAAGAAATCCACACAGTGCACTTTGACTAGTAGGTTCCCTCAATCCCATAATTACTACAACTTTTATGAGATCTACTAGCAGGCCCTCCTTACATATGATGTGTCCCAATAATGTTCCAAACAGGGTAGAAAAGACACATTTCTTAATGTTGAGGGATATCCTCAATTGTCGACACCTTTCAAACATCAGCCTTAAGTTGTCACAATGGTCCTTTACTAACCCATATACTATCCAATCATCCAGGTAGACTTGAAGAAATTTATGGATAAATTCATGGAAAGATTGCACAACAATGGGCGAGAACAATATGTGCATTATTTAACCCAAAAGGAATGAATGTATAGGAAAAAATTCCCCACTCGGTGGTAAAATTTGTCTTCCCTGGTGATAGCCCGAGAATCCATCTATGAAAGAGTAGACCTCACGTCCTGCCACTCCTTCTAAGATCTCTTCAGTAAATGGGGTTGGGAAAGGATCAATGATACATATTGCATTCAGTGCCCGTAATCAACACATATTATTATCCTAACATCCTTCTTGATACTAATCACCATTGGACTTATCCATTACGCCTCTTCAATAAAGCTTCATGATGCCCGGCTATCATCTTATATATTTATTCTTTGACCCTGACATGCAGGTTAGGATTCATATGGTATGGTCTTTTCCTCACTAGGCATGCACCTTCCTTTAGCTTTATCCTCATTTCCCCCAAGGAATGGTGAACTCCTTTAAGCTCATGATACCTGTATGTACCCGAAATTGTAAGGTACTGTACTGCGAAACGGTGTAACAAGTGCTCCAATGATGATACAGTCTGAGTCTCTCGCAAGGTGTTCGGGATCCAGAAAGAGCTCTTCGGATATGCGTTAACATCCCGCATACCCCACTTAGCCCCCGCACCCTTTTTTTCCCCTCTTTTCCCTCTTTCCTTGGCCTCTTGAACCTTGATGTGAAACCGCCAACTGCGCGGGCGGCGGTCTTGTGATCGCCGCCACACGGCAGGCGGCGGTCCTCTTGCCGCCCCTGCTCAGAGCGGCGGGTCTGCTTGCGCATTTTCTAGAAACGCCTTTTGGCACGACCCGCATGAAATATCACGTTTCACCGGCTTTTCTTTTCCGACTTGAGCATGCATTAATGTTTTTGGTCCCCTGGGCAGTGTTTTCCTTTGTTTATTGTTTAGGAGTTCAATTTGATTTTGGTTTTGAGTGTTGGAATTCCTATAAGTGCATGGTTTGTGTTCATGTAAATGGCTTCTAATTTTTGGTCGATTTTGGTCTGAATTTTGGTGAGTTTGTGTGAAGAATTTGAGCTGGAGTTTTGATCACCATTTTTCCTTGTTAGAGTCTTCGGTTTTTAGTACTTGGTTTAGCATTGCTCAATTTGTTGGTAAGCCACGAGACCCATCTTGTGCGGGCGGTCTTTATTGCTCCATCAATCCGGTTAGAAGCTTGCCTCGAATTCCTTTTCTTTGTAAATTTGTTTTAGTATGACTTAGAGTTCTTAGTTCAATTCATTGTATACTGGTTAGCTTTATTCGGTTGTTAGTAAGCCACATATCCAACTTGTGGAAGCAGTGTCTTTATTTTGGAACAAAATAGCTTAGGAAAGCCATTAAAGTTGCAGGTTTTGCTCTTCGTATAGGATAGTCAAAGGTTACGAGTCGCTTCACGTTGCATGACTCGCGTAGTAAAATCATGCTAGGAATCGCATAAGCCAAGCTCTGTACTCTTGCGCTATCCCTCTCCTACTCGCATTCTCGATGCGCATTCGAGTTGTCCTTATCCCAAAATCTACTCCTATCGGTGTTAGCATTACACGCTTTTACGGATCCAAGTGAACACGAAAGAGCGAGAAGATCATCGAGGGGCGAGATCACATACACCATCGGATTCGCCAGCATTACTGCGAAGTCCAGGTTTTAAATTTCAAAGTTCTAGTCGGATTTATATCAAATAGAGTAGTTAATTGCTTTATTTCATTTTATTATATTCTCGATATTGCGGGAAATTTTGTGGGGATTGATAGTTTCTGAGAAACTATGATTCACTCCTCACTTCTGAGGTAGGATCGAGAATCTTGCAGATAGATTAGACAGGCTATCTTATTTATTTAGAATAATTCTACAAATTGCACAGGCAAATAACCACACTCGGTTATCTTGTCTGTTTTAAATTATTGTTTAGTTATTATTTCTAGATACGCTTAAAATAGTTTGTTTTCCTTAGAATTGTTAGAATATTTCTTAGAAAGATAAAGGTCATATATGTTAGGTTTATTTCACATAGTTAGAATTTATTTCATTACAGTTAGATTACATTTTGTTTTGTATGACAATCACGGGACCTCGAGAGCCAGGGAATATATATTTGAGCCGATCGTGCCTCAACCAAACCTAGCCACAGAAATAGTTGACATAGACCAAAATCTTAGGATACTGAAGTATTCCGAACAACCGAGATCTACAAGCGATCAGCTCACGGTTAAGAGGATTAAACATAGAAGGCGACCAAGCACATGCGTTTTGGTCAAGTCGGCCAAACTCTGATTATCCTAGAAAATATCCATATTGTAGAAGGGCTCGAAGAGAACAAACATTGGGTGTGATCCTTTAGTTCCGACCGAGACCATTTGGAGACACCCTCGTAGATATAGATACCGAGCTTAAGAATCCGAGGTTGCAAGAACGCTGTAAGGTATTACGAGAAGATCGCACAAGCTGTTGGTTCTAAGCGTAGAAGCTGAAAAGGCGTACGATTCTTGGATACTAGGGATTAGAACTTGATCTCGCGTATGACCATAACGGGACCGCAACAACCAAGAGTCTATGGTTGTGATCCACGAGTCCCATGACCCAGCGAATCCACAAGTCGTTAGATATAGACATTGGCCTACGCACACTAGTATTTCAGTCCACTTCCACTTCCACCTATCATCGTCGAACAATTGTCCTTACTAGATATAGCGGCTTGAAGCTAGGGAATTTTGGACTAGGCGAGAAAATCGTCCATAGAATCAACTATTTTATCATCCGCCATATGACCTTATCGGGAGATATATACGAAACAATCCCGAGGTCATTTTCCACGTATTCGCATGACCCATAGATCGAATCACGCGAGCTCGATATTGATTGGAGCCTTGAGCAGTCATCCTCGCTGATCGATCTATCACACCGATCCAAGTTAGAAGGGCCTTCTTTGCCTTAGATTCACAAATTCCACTAGTGCGTGTCGAAGACATTAGACTCCCTAACTAGTTTGTGCATATTCTACCCCCACCATTGTGTCTCGGCACGACCTCGGGAGGTCGGAGTACGCGGAAGAGTCACTTGTTGATTCTCACGTTTCACCTTTGTTGCTTTTCACATCGATTCACCTACAAAATTGGTGAACCCGACGTGAATCAAACAATTATTTCACCTTCTCTTTGAGAAGTTTCATCTTCTCTCTTTCACCTTCGCTCTTTCCCATTATTCTACGGGTATTCATATACCCCCCGAATATGTCGGGATTCGATGCATATGGCAGACCCCTCCTGGGTCTTGAGGCATACTACGCCCAACAGAATAGGGAATCATCACCCTCGCTCTCAGTATGGGGTGACAACTATTCAACTAATCAGTTGTCAACTCAAACCCCAAGAACCAGATATAGTTTGTCTCTTCAAACCGAGGAGTTAGATCAACCCCCTCGAACCCAACAAACAGAGCCTTCAGGATCAAACAATATGACATTTACCGGAGAATCTGGTTCGTCTCCTCAAATACTACTCAGACCACATATTAGTAGACAATCAGATCCATACTTGGTCTTAGACGATGGACAATCAATACCTTATCCTAGGAGTGAACAACGCTCCCGGGGTATGTACCCACCTATAGGAGGTTTACAAGTACAACCCGAGACCCATTTTCAAGAAAATATCTCTACAGGAAATATTCTTGGAGAAACTTGGCAAGATAGCAATCAGTTCATGACAGGCTATCACATGCCTATACAACACCAGGGTACACAACAAACGCCGCTCAGGCAAAGTACCGTGACTTCACCAAATGAAGTCATTTCAACGTTAGTAGAAAGAGTGAGAGGGTTAGAACTGGCTCAAGCAAGTCAAAATTCTCCGTTCATACAAACAGGAAGTTCCAATCCTCCATACCACTCTGGTCAGGTAGATCTCCTTACGGGAGTAGGCACGTTAGGCATGCCTCCTCAATATCCACAGCAAACGCCAACAAGGCCTATCATCTCTAACACTACTCCTCCCGGTCTAGTGTCGAACAGTCCGTTCCTTGACAATACCCCGTCCTATTTAAACATGTACTCTAAATCACCACAAGGAGATGTGTTCTCCTCTCCTGGCATGTTTGCTCCAACGCAGGGACCTCCTTATGCCCCTACTAATGCATACGTTATGCCATATCAACAACCCATTCCACCATTGCTCCCTCGGCAACCACCATCGATGGTGAAAGCTATGCTGATAGGGACATATTCGAGAATATCTAAAGGAACCCTTAGATTTCACCATACAAAGCGTCATGCTTCCAAGACCTCTCCCGATTTGCCCAAGTTCAAGGGTGAAGGAGATCAAATGCGCATATCAAAGCTTACGCTTCTGACCATTCGGGAATTACTCCCATGGGATGGGGTTGTTCTTAAAATATTTCCCAAAACCTTGGAAGGCATCGCTCTCGATTGGTATTATAGAATACACGAGGCTTCCATACATTCATTTAAACAACTCGTGTCGAGTTCATAAAGCCTTTGACATGAACAAACTGCGAGAGCAGGAATCAGGGAATTCTTACATATCAAACAAGAACACAACGAATCTGTCGCCCATTTCATCCAGAGGTGGCGTACAGTTCTTTATTCATCAGCAAGTGCTCCAAACATGGATCAGATGGAACTATGCGATTTATTCCTTCATTCTCTCAGTAGAGAAGTGAAGGAAGAAGTCCAGAAGTTCCCACTAAGGACTTATGATGAGGTACTTGAGAGCGCTCTGCGAATTGATCAAGCAGCAATAGATAGTGGTCGTAAGACTTACGGAGCAAATGGGAGGTTAATCACCTCCACTCAAAATACTACAACTACCACAAATGTCAATCAAGGACCCAAAATCCTTAACAAAAATCGTGGGGTAACCACGGATGGGGTAACCGGCTTAACCCAAGAGGGTAAATGTTGTTAATACTCCGTCACAAACAAACAACCGGCGAAACAACAACTTTACCCAATGGTCAATACAGTGGATTTTAACCATCCACAACAACAACAACAACAACGGCGAAATCCCATACAAGGGCCAAGCCAAAACTCATTTGGTTACCAAAACCAAAGTCAAAACCAAAAACAACAATTCCAAAACTTTGGTCCTAATAGGCAACATGATTTGATCGGAATTTTAGGCCACAATACACACCAAACCAACAAAAGCGGGAATTATAATCCCAATTCTTATTGTGGTTTCCATAAAATTCATGGTCACGACACTAGAACATGTCGTGACTACAATAAATTTATGCAACGTTTTCTAGAAGAACAAAGAGCAGTTCTTCTGAGACTTGTTTTAGCGAGATCCGTCTCATCATCACCAAATACTCTCACAGGGGCAGTTTCCCCTCAGAATGCTCCCCTCAGGATCTTTAACGATCCGCTCCCAAATCATGATAGCAATAGGCTGAATCCAACCGGAACAAACAAAGGTACAATAATGGGAAACAATGACCATGAAGCTTCGACTTCATTAAATCCGTCAGTTGCGCCACAGTTGGGAGCTCAACCAAGACCTAAGATAGTTAGTTTGGTAGAATTAGACGCTGAACTACCTATCGAAGCTATAACAAGAACACGAGAGTATTTCTCTCAACCAAGCCCAAGTCATCTGCCAGAGATAGATAGGAGTCAACAAATAATTGAAAAACCCATCGGTGCCTATGATTTAATTAGTGACCTAACAAAGACCTTTTCACACATTTCATTCTTGGACTTGCTAAAGAACTCTCCCCCTCACAGAGCTGCTCTTTTAGAAGCATTAGGTCTAGGCCATCTAATTAACATCACTCCACCTCCTGAGACACAAGTAAATCACGTAGATTTTGATATCCATCCTCCGGGGCAGCCGGACAAGGATGTCGAATTCATCTTCGAAAAAGTAAAATGCCCTGAGATCTTTGAGATCGCACGCCGAGGTGATTGACCTTACACTTGCAAGTGTGGGTTTATAATAACTATGTAAAACGGGAAATGGTTGACGACGGGGCCGCAGTTAACATAGTCCCTTTCTCTTTCCTCCAAAAACTTGGATATGGAGAAACGAACTGTTCTACTACACGAAATACCTTGAGAGGCTATGATAGCCTTAAAGCCACTTCAATAGGAACTATAATACTGCCGGTCACCTTAGGGCCCAAAACCATCTTGACTGAATTCTATATTATAGATCGGGAAACTAACTATAATATGATCCTCGGCCGACCTTGGATACATCGAATGAAGGCAATCCCTTCCACGCTATTTCAAGAAGTAAGATTCTTGCATCTGGGAAAGGTATTTGTAGCCAAAGGCGACCCAAAACCTTTCGATTTGCACCTAGCTGATTTAAAGAAAAGACCAGGGGTGCACTCAGAATTCGAACTGCCAACAAATCAACTTAATAAACCCTCTGACCCAAAGCCAGAGGAAAAGTTGATACCTACGATGGATCTTGAAACTACCAACATAGCCAAAACAATTCCAACCCCTAAAGGTAAAACTAAAGAAACAGTATCATTAGGGACTACTGCGAAGATCGTTGAGTTGATAGAACAAGATTCACCAATGTTCTTACCATTCGATTCAGTAGGCATGGGATTTTCCCTAGGTGTTGGTTCCTTGCTAGCAGAAGATCTCTGTATGGTAGAATTAGAGTGTGCAAACGCAGCAGATACCCCTACATCTATGCTCCCGGCTAAGTATTGGACTCTCCATTTCGATGGAGCTAAATGCCACTATGGAGCGGGGGCAGGTATAATTCTTACCTCGCCCGAGGAAAAGGTCCTCCCTTTCTCTTTTAAGTTGAACTTTGAATGCACAAACAATGGCGCTAAGTATGAAGCTCTCCTCCTTGGCCTTACCTTAGCCAAAATAATTGGTATTGATAACATCAGAGTCCTCGGAGACTCGCAATTAGTAACAAACCAAGTTTCTGAAATATATGAAACTAAAGCCGAACATTTACAACTCTACAAAAATGTTGTATTAGATTTAAGCAAGGCGTTCAACTTCATATCCATTGAAGCAATTCCGTGAGAGAAAAATCTTCTCGCCGATTCAATAGCAACTTCGGCATCACGCTTCACTCCAAGCAATGAGCTAGAAGATACTCACTTCACAGTATCCATTCGTAACGAACCATTGATAAAAACAATGACAAATCCTCTTTCAAGCGGAAGTGAATCTACCGTCCTAGACCATGTTGGAAATGATGCGGCTACTTTGGATTACTTAAATGCCTATGCAGCACTACATCTCTCCTATCACACGCTAGATTTATCCCTGATCCCGCATTCATCTTCCTACTTCGGAAATCCCATAACGGATCTTCCCTCACAAAGGGAACCTAGCATATCGCAATAGAAAATGGGGATGATATAGATCTACCTCCGGCCACCACCGAGTTGAAGAGGGTAACGCCTCTTTAATCGAAGAAACAATCGATGTCAACATTGGGACAGAGAATGAACCAAGGATATTGAAACTAGGTTCTTCATTAACCCCAGAAGAAGTAGAAATACATACTCAGGTTCTCAAAGAACATCAAAAGGCATTTGCATTTAATTACAAAGAGATGACAGGAGTCGCACCCCACATTGCGGTGCACTGACCTGTCACTAGATCGAGATCAAAGCCAATTAAACAAAAATCAAGACCCATGAAGCCCAAAGTAGCTCTCATGGTAAAAGAGGAGGTAATAAAACTCCTTCAGGTAGGATTCATCAAGCCAGTTGACTACTCCCAATGGGTATCTAATATCGTTCCCGTTCTCAAAAAGAATGGAAAGATACGCATCTGCATAGATTTTCGAGACATCAACAAAGCGTGTCCTAAAGATGATTTCCCATTACCATCCATAGACGTTATTGTTGATGCAACAGCTGGTTTTGAACTCTTGTCTCTCATGGATGGATTCTCGGGATACAATCAAATCAGAATATCCGAGCAAGATCAAGCTAAAACCACCTTTATAACTCCTTGGGGAACCTATTGCTACGTTGTTATGCCATTCGGTCTCAAGAACGCCGGTGCCACATACCAGCGGGCTATGACTTATATATTTCACGATTTAATTCATAAAATCATGGAATCCTACGTAGATGACTTGTTGGCTAAGGCCAAGAAGCGTTGTGACCATCCCGAAGTACTCCGCATCATTCTTTCACGTTTAATAGAATATGGAGTCACGCTAAACCAGAGAAATGCGTCTTTGGTGTAACGGGAGGAAAACTCTAGGTTACATCATATCCTCACGAGGATCGATGTTGATCGACCAAAATTCGGGTTGTCCTCGAAATGGTCCCACCTTGAGTGAATGCGGAATCGAGATCATTTCTCGGAAGGCTGGGTGCAATCAGGAGATTTATCCAGGATCTAAGCTTTGTATTCATCAATCAACAATTTACTCAAGAAGGACTATAGCATTGATTGGGTGAAGATTGCAACGAAGCTTTTCAATGAAGTTAAGCGTTTTTCTTATCACCACCCACGCTAATGCCACCTAAGCTAGATCGCCCGTTAATTCTATACTCACGGGCTACCGATGTCTCATTGGCTTTGTATGTTGGCCCGAAGAAAGCGATGACAAGAGAGAGCGTGCGATTTATTTCATTAGCGAACATTGCTCGACTATGAAACACGCTATACACTGGCGGAGCGAGAATGTCTTGCCATAGTCTTTGCTACTAAAGCGTCTAAGACATTACATCTTTGAATCAAGAAACAAAGGTCATGGTAAAGACGGACCATTTACGGACTTTTCTCACACAAGGGTCCTTGTCCAAAAAAGCTGGACGCTTTATAACCTTAATGGGAGAGTTCGAATTAACATTTGTAAACCAGAAGTCAGTTAAAGGACAAATCATCGCAGATTGGTTAGCGGACAACCCGTTAGACGGAGGCGATTTAGTAGATTTAGACTTTCCAGATGAGTGCGTATACTACATTGAAACTCGACCTGCTATCTCTGAGTGCCCTTGGTACACTGATATCATTAATTATATCATGCACCATACGTACCCAGAGGCAGTTACACCGCAACAAAGAAGGCGGTTACGCATAATCGTGTCTAAATATGTCATCATAGAGCAAGTTCTCTATCGAAAAGCATTCGATGGAATGCTTCTAAGGTGTGTCGACACAGAAGAATCCAAGAGGATTCTCCATGAATCCCACAGTGGTATATGTGGAGGCCACTTCGGTGGCCATGCCACTGCTCGAAAAATACACCGAATGGGCTATTTTTGGCCCACTCTAGAACATGACACGATAGAGTTTGCACGCAGTGTCATAAGTGCAAGAATTCTCTCACGAGATCCACATGCGGCCACGAGGCTCTCTGACCAATCGCTACTCCATGGCCCTTTTCTACATGGGGCCTAGACTTAATAGGGAAATTCTCTCCCTCATCCACAGACGGCCACAATTTTATAATTACGGCCCTTTGAGTATTTTACCAAATGGGTAGAGGCTATGCCTCTTACTTACCACAGTTCGATAATCGCTAAATTCATTTTAAATCAAATCATTTGTAGTACGGTATCCCGCAAATCATTATCTCGATAATGGAACTTCTTTCAAAAATGAAGAAGTTCGTGAACTATGCGATAAATTCAAAATAAGCCATCATATGGCTTCCTTGTATGTATCCCAAGCCAATGGGTAGGTGAAGCAACAAACAAAAGCATTGAAAGCCATTCTCCTTAAAAGCGGTGAAAGAAAACAAGCGGGATTGGCATTTGAAGTTATACCCGGCCTTGTGGGCCCAGAACCTCAATAAGAACACCAGCGGGAGCAACTCCTTTCTCGCTAGTATTTGGGGGGAGAGCGGTTCTCCCACTTGAGGTCGAAATACCCAGTCTCCGCATTTCGCTACTGAGGATTACGGATGAGACGCTTACGAGAGAAGCACGTCTCTCCCAACTAGAAAGCCTAGATGAAACTAGGTTAGATCTTTGAAGCAGCGGCATAGAGCTTATCTTGACCGGATGTGCCGCGGTATAACAGAAAGGTCTATGAGCGCGACATATATGAAGGTGATCTAGTTCTAAGACTAGACAGCCGGATCGATAAGAAGACCGGCGAAGGAAGGAAATTCCGGCCCAAATGGTTGGGCCCATACCGAGTCATGAAGGACTACGGGAATGGTGCTTATCTCTTATGTACGTTAGAAGGTGAGGAGTTTGGTGAAACAGTCAATTCCTTGCACCTCAAGCGTTTCTATGCATAAGCAGCAAGCGCTGCCTATATAACTATCTACATCGCATTTTCATATAAATTAGGATCATTTTGTCCACTTGTTCTTACATAAATTGTGATCAAAGAATCTATTCTCAAAGCAATTCATTACAAACTCGTGATGTTTCTGGCATAAAGTTCTTTAATCATACCTCTCCATCTTCGTATATTATCAAATCATCTTGGAATCTTTTATCAAACAAAATCAGACATGACGAAGTCTAACGGTAACCATACCAAGATCTGCAAGTTTGTTCTCGCTTTGATTTCTTCTTAGGATAGGTGTCTTGCCTATGGTCTGTTCTAGAAGCTTCATGGTGTCACATCTATCCCATATACACATCTCTTTGGAAATAAGCATATACTGACATTTTACTCAAAAAGACAAGTCAAGAAGTGATTAAACAGAAAATTTTATTTTACACATTTCCTTGCCCCACCAACCTTCGGTGATGAGCTTGCGTCTCTTACTAGTGACGTAGGGTTGGGAAAGGATGGAAATGCCCTTACTCGCCTATGCCTTGCCCACGGTGATAAACCCATGCTTCTTACAGGTAGCATGGGGCAAAGTGTAGGGGGTCCTCTAGACAAAGTAAATGTTAAAAGGTCATAAACAAACAATTCAAACTTTGAGTCAAAAATGAATGAATCAGATATTCAAAATTCCAAAAAGAGTTAAAAATCCTAAAAACCCAGATTTTGTCTGCTATGTGGCCATCTACGGGTCTAAGTCTGGATAAACCGCAAAGCAAGTTACATCCAAAACTATGAAGTTGTTCAGGTAGAGTAAGCTTGTAGTTTTCAATTTGGTTCCACCAAAGCTTTAAATCATCTTTCATCACTATCATTTCACCATATTTCATAACTTGCGCCCTTCTTGGCTCTTGGTGATGAGCCCTCGCATCTTACTAGTTGCGTGGAGTTAGGAGTGGGGCAAGTTAATCTGTTCATCATACTGGTCATTTTCATCACTTTGCCAAAACAAACATGAGGTATCCAAATTGCTCACGAAACTAAGATTTAAGATCACGGTATATCTGATATCATGTATCGGCATCATGAAACACAAAAAGAAAGCAAACATTTGCATCATCTATTTTCCATTGCATACATTCTAGAAAGCATATAAACATACATCATCGTAGTATACACGAGAAAGCTGGAAATAGAAAGGAAAACACAAGTGACAAAGTTTTGATCCAAAATCGACGCATATATATAAATAATCAATGTTTGTATCTGATGCCATCATGCTCTAGGCATGGTCAAAATGCTCAAAGAGCCCGTAATATACAAAAGAATCTATAGTACTGAAAAAATATAAACTACAAGGGCCAGTGGCCTCTCGGCCCCTACGCGATCCCGCTGAAGGTGCGCGCCCTCGCCTAGGACTCCGGCTACGCTGGCGCTCTGAATGGACGGAGGGCTCAGGGTCCCGAGGAGCAGCCGTGGTCTCGCCATGAGAGTGGCTCCTCATAAGACGCTCGGCTGTCCTATAGCCTGCCAACTCTGTGCGGAGAGTCGACACCATCTTGGCCACATGCCAAACGGGAGCGAAGACGTCGGTGTGCCTGCCGGCTGCTGAGGGCTCCCCGGCATCTACAGATAGCTCTGCACGGGTCTTATCCATAGGGATCATCAGAGAATCAGTACATACCCTACGGATTAGATCCCGCCACTCGTCAACAGTCTCTACAAAACAAAGAGGAAAGACGAATTAGAAACTAAGCAAGAGGCTAAAATATACAAGATACAAATATAAGGAGAGATAGCAGTTAAAACAAGTCCTAAATCAAACTAACACTAAAAGAGGAGAGGATAACTTACTCGGATCGCCGGGCCTCCAAGATGGATCGATGGGGCCGGCACCCGCTGCGGATCATTTGCTGCATTGTGTGGAGCTGCTCTGTAGTAGAGGGCAACATGTCGCCCCCCTGGCCCGACTCATCCTCTCCACCATGGCCACAGGAGAGTGGCTCCTGTGAAGCTAGAGTCTCTCTCTCTGCACTCTGCTCCTCCCTCTCCGCCTGCATGATATCCTGAGTGTCATGCCACTCAGGATCACTCTCATCCATCTGCTCCTCCGACCCTCCCTCTGTGGACTCCTCAGAATCGGAGTCAATATCTATAGGGTCATCGCTACTATGAGCGGGACCCGCACTGAATCTGAAGTAAAGGTGCCGAGGCGCACCGGCTCTCCCTGCGGCCCGACTATCCCCCCGGCTGCAATAGGAATACCGGGAGTGACCACTTTGCCCAACCACGGCCTCTAGGCCCCCTCAGCCTCCCGGATTGATCTATAGGTGGTGCCACTTGGAGGAAGCATGCCCACATATGGGAGGCCGGCTGCTTTGAGGAACCCTGCCTAGAAAGGATGTACCTCCACCCATCCCACACGGTCGATAAGCTGCCTGTGGTGGGCCAAGAGATCAATGTGAGAGCCTCCCTCTCCCCAAATGCCGGCCATGAGGTGGTGCGGTGTGGCCTCCATATCTCTTGTAGTGAGGGAAGCTCTTGGGTGGTGAGGTGCTCTAAGCAGGCATGTCGACCATCTGGCTGCCCTCATGACCCGGGATCTGCCACCTCCACGCCTCTGCCATAGGGAATGAAGTGCTCATACACCTGACTCATAACTAGAGTAGGGTGGCTCAAAGACTTGTCCTGTAAATGGACCACCTGTATAAGTCGTGATAGGTGGTCCCCAAAATATCTCCCCCGGGCGTATATCCGGCCATGCCCCTCTATCGTGCGATGATGGGGGCCCAGCGGTATAACAATGTATCCCCTCCCTTGTCCCGATCGGTCTCGAGGCAAGGATCCCCATGATGCCTGTCGAAATACGGGGATGGGGAAAAGAAGGAATGGATCTAACTCTCACTCCCTTCTTGGCCCCAGTGGAAATATTTGCATCCCCATATAACCTACTTGCCCCTTTGTGCAATCGTGCTCTGGACCCAGCTGTCTCCAGTGTGAGTCTCCTCCCGATGATCGGGACCCCCAGGATACGGTAAACGTCCTCTAGAGTAATAGTCCACTCACCGCGGACCCCTGGCAGTCGGAAAGTGTTCCGATCTGCATCCCAATAAGAAAATAAGTCACAAAGGATGTGACTCGATGGTGTAACATGGGGCACACGCGATATACGCAATATGCCGGCCCTCTGCAACGTGTCCTCCTCGTCTGGCGAAAGGGCATCCAATACCCCAGGCAACCAATCACACTCTCTCTCCCGGCTCCATCTAATGTACTCCTCCCTCGCTGCATACACCCAAAAACACACAAAACAGAGCAAGTTAGTATCTAATCAATGCAGGGAGAATCATAAAAACATACAGAAATGCAAGAAAATATAAGTATAAGTCTCCAAAACAAGCTCTTTTGCATTCTGTGCAAAACCGCCGCCCTGAGCAGGGAGGCGGTTTTGTAACCGCCGCCTTAAAGGCGGCGGTCGTGTAACCGCCACCCTGATCAGGGCGGCGGTCGTGTAACCTTGCCGCCCAGCCGGGCGGCGGTCATGTCCGAAAACCCGCACGGGTTTTAACCCTAAAAAGTCCAAAAAACGCAAAAATAGACCATTTTAGCTAAAAAAAGAGCCTACCCAGTAGGCGCCCCCTAGGTGGACCTTTTGAACCTAGCATTTTCAAAAATACCCCCATTACAAAGAATTTGCCATTTCAAATTTGAAGGGGGAAAAATGCAAAATTAAAGAAAACCAACCTGTGATCTCGCGGGGTGGCGTTCCGCACGTGGGGGCATGATCGCTATCTCACTCCGGACGTTTCGACTCTATTCACGCAAGAAACCGTCACCGTGGGTCCCAGAGCTCAAAATCTATCAAATCAACTCGCGCAAATGAATAGGAAAATGGGCCCACTTTCATATATATATCGTTCTGTTTCGTTTTAAAATGTTTTTTTTTTTTCGCAGGTTTGGAGCGACGGAGGTAAGTTCCTATCCCCGCACAAAATAGTACGTCCTCTTTCCCTATTCTTTTAGTGTTTTTTTTCAAATTATTGTATCTATCTGCACTTGAGTTCTCTTTTCATTTTGCAGGTAGTGGGAATTTTGGATGGCATCATTTCGACACACGGACGTGTAAGGTATAACTTCTAACTCCCCATTTCGGGACTGCCATACTCGGACCCACCGTTTTATGCCTCTTCATGGCTAAACGCTTCTCAGAAGGGGGAAATATGTACGTACCCAAAATTGGAAGGTCTTGTCTTTACGAAAGCGGTGTAATAAGTGCCCCAATGATGATACTGAGTCTCCTCATGAGGTGTTCGGGATCAGAAAGAGCTCTTCGGATATGCGTTAACATCCCTCATACCCCACTTAGCCCCGTGCCCTTTTTTTCCCCTCTTTTCCCTCTTTCCTTGGCCTCTTGAACCTTGATGTGGCAAAACCGCGTGGCACCGCAGGCGGCGGCGGCGGTCTCTGTTGCCGCCGCCCGCCTGCGAGCGGTGGTCTGTGCGCATTTTCTAGAATGCCTTTTGGCGCGACCACGTGAAATATCATGTTTCACCAGCTTTTCTTTGCCGACTTGAGCATGCATTAATGTTTTTGGTCCCCAGAGCAGTGTTTTCCTTTGTTTATTGTTTAGGAGTTCAATTTGATTTTGGTTTTGAGTGTTGGAATTCCTATAAGTGCATGGTTTGTGTTCATGTAAATGGATTCTAATTTTTGGTCTGATTTTGGTCTAAATTTTGGTGAGTTTGTGTGAAGAATTTGAGTGGAGTTTTGATCACCATTTTTCCTTGTTAGAGTCTTCGGTTTTAGTACTTGGTTTAGCATTGCTCATTTGTTGGTAAGCCACGAGACCCATCTTGTGCGAGCGGTCTTTGTTGCTCCATCAATCCGGTTAGAAGCTTGCCTCGAATTCCTTTTGTTGTAAATTTGTTTTCTTTATGACTTAGAGTTCTTAGTTCAATTCATTGTATACAGTTAGCTTTATTCGGTTGTTAGTAAGCCACATATCCAACTTGTGCAAAGCGAGTGTCTTTATTTTGGAACAAAATAGCTTAGGAAGCCATTAAAGTTGTAGGTTTTGCTCTTCGTATAGGATAGTCAAAGGTTACGGTCGCTTCACGTTGCATGACTCGCGGTAAAATCCCACTAGGAATCGCATAAGCCAAGCTCGTACTCTTGCGCTATCCCTCTCCTACTCGCATTCTCGATGCGCATTACGAGTTGTCCTTGTCCCAAAATCTACTCCTATCGTGCTAGCATTACACGCTTTTACGGATCAAGTGAACACGAAAGAATGAGAAGATCATACTTGGGGAGGAGATCACATACACCATCGGATTCGCCACTGTTCTGCGGAGTCCAGGTTTTAAATTTCAAAGTTCTAGTCAGATTTATATCAAATAGAGTAGTTAATCACTTTATTTCATTTTCATTATATTCTCGATATTGCCAGGGAAGCTGTGGGGATTGATAGTTTCTGAGAAACTATGATTCACTCCTCACTTCTGAGGTAGGATCGAGAATCTTGCAGGTAGATTAGATAGGCTATCTTATTTATTTAGAATAATTCTACAAATTGCACAGGCAAATAACCACACTCGGTTATCTTGTCTGTTTTAAATTATTGTTTAGTTATTATTTCTAGATACGCTTAAAATAGTTTGTTTTCCTTAGAATTGTTAGAATATTTCTTAGAAAGATAAAGGTTATATATGTTAGGTTTATTTCACATAGTTATAATTTATTTCATTACAGTTAGATTACATTTCGTTTTGTATGACAATCACGGGACCTCAAGAGCCCGGGAATATATATTTGAGCCGATCGTGCCTCAACCAAACCTAGCCACGAAATAGTTGACATAGACCAAAATCTAGGATACAAGTATTCCAAACAACCGCATATCTACAAGTGATCAGCTCACGGTTAAGAGGATTAAACATAGAAGATGACCAAACACATGCGTTTTGGTCAAGTTAGCCAAACTACTGATTATCCTAGAAAATATCCACATGGTGTAGAAGGGCTCGAAAGAGAACAAACATTCGGGTGTGATCCTTTAGTTCCACATGCCCAGATTTGGAGACACCCTCGTAGATATAGATACCAGCTTAAGAATCCGAGGTTGCGAACGCACTGTAAGGTATTACGAGAAGATCACACTGTTGTTGGTTCTAAACGTAGAGGTTTGAAAAGGCGTACGATTCTCTTGGATACTAGGGATTAGAACTTGATCTCGCGTATGACCATAACAGGACCGCAACAACCAAGAGTCTATGGTTGTGATCCACAGGTCCCACAGCCCAACGAATCCACAAGTCAGTTAGATATAGACACTGGCCTACGCACACTAGTATTTCAGTCCACTCCACTTCCACCTATCATCATCGAACAACTGTCCTTACTAGATATAGCGGCTAACGAAGCTAGGGAATTCTGGACTAGGCCAGAAAATCATCCATAGAATCAACTATATCCGCCATATGACCTTATCAGGAGATATACACGAAACAATCCCAGGTCATTTTCCACGTATTCCGCAACCCATAGATCGAATCACGCCAGAGCTCGATATTGATTGGAGCCTTCGAGCAGTCATCCTCACTGATCGATCTATCACACCAGTCCAAGTTAGAAGGGCCTTCTTTGCCTTAGATTCACAAATTCCACTAGTGCGTGTCGAAGACATTAGACTGCCTAACTAGTTTGTCTACATATTCTACCCCCACCGGCTGTCTCGGCACGACCTCGGGAGGTCGGGTACGTGGAAGAGTCACTTGTTGATTCTCACGCTCGCCTGTTGCTTTTCCGACGCACAATACCCACGTGAGAATAAATCCTCAAACTCACATACAAGATCAATGATCTTAGAGACTTCTATTTTCGACAAATATTCTCCAATGATTGCCTCTTTAGGCTCTTCTTTTGAGTTGATGTTAACCTTCTTTGTCTTTAAAGGTTCATGATAGGCATGTGCCCATTCATCAATACTATCTATTACTTCTCGTATCCTTATAGATTGGTTAACATCCAAGTTCTCTGCTTCTTCTCCATCAATAACATACACCATTTTCCCCTTTTCTTTCTCTATACATGCGTGCTCAAACTATATCTCTTATGTTTCTTCCTCCTCAAAAAGCACTTCCAAGCTAGGTTCTCCTAGCAACTCTTGTATTTTGTCTTCTACCATAGCACTATCCCCTATTAGGTGCTTGAAAACCTATAATGCCTTATGTATTGATGGCTTTGTACTCTGGTACTCAAATGTTTGAATGAGGTCAGCTACCAATTCTTTCCAATTACCAGTTTGGTGATACATCTCTGAGTGGATATACCATATGCATGCATAACCTTACAAGGTGGATTACAACTTGTGAACCCATAATGAAGGTGGTAATGCTTATGTGTTTCCCATCCAGGTTGTCTCACATGCTTGGATATGGAAGGAAGCGGTCTCTTTACCATGGTAGTCTTTTATAGCTATGGGCGCGTTGCTCCTGCAAAACCTTACAGAGAAGGAAATTCTCACCTCATGTCATTCCAAGAGATTATTCGATGTGTTGTCCACATGCACGCAGAGTTCCGAGTAGGATGTAACTTAACATCCCTCTTCATTCATTCTCCTTCTTTCACTAAGCTTCCATCTCCTACAAAAAGACCTTAGGGAAGGATCCTCCTGAGTACTTAGGTAGCTCCTTTCCCCTAAGTGTCGATTGTACATGCCTTTATCACCTTTATTCTTGATCCCCTCAATTTTCATTTGATTAACTCATAGGTCCCATGTGCCCAATTATCGCATGTTATACTAGTGGTGTCACTTAGGGATTGAGCATCCTCAAACTGGATAACTCCCTCTGTGGGATGAATTGTCTCTGGATCCCTGATTGAGCACACATATATTCTATCCAAGACCTCTTCTCCCAAAGGTTTAGTATAGGGTGTTGATTTTCCATCAGCCAAGGGTATGATGACCCATTCCTCATCATTCTCAAAGCTTATGTATCCCTTGTTAAACCAAAGATCCACATTGTTCTTATAACACCATGGGCACCCAAGTAATGTTGGGAAATTGTTTGCTGAGTGTGCACGAAGAATTTAAAGTCCCGGTAAACTTAACCCCTTAATGGTGATAGATGCATCCTTTAAGACACCGATGGACATTGCCTTTATTCTCGTTTTCCATATACAACAAATTTGAAGATAGCTGTGATGCAAGTCTTCCCATCTAATGCCATGCATCCAAGGTGAGAACATTTACCTTTGTTTCGTGTCAATGAGGATATTACTAAGGAGCCATCAATCCATGACCACATTTAACATGATCTCCCTATCATTGTCAAGGCTATGAGGGGGAAGGTTTGCATGTAAGACCTACCTCTTGCGTTATTATCTGGAATGTGATACCTTCTCTCTCAACCATGCTCCTAGTAAGGGAAGAATATTCTCTTACTTTAGCATTATACATACTTCCTTGACCTCATCCAAGTCATCTTTTGGCACCTTGACCTTCCTTATTTTCTCTTCCCTCCTATCGCTCCTTTAGACACTATATTTCTCCTGTAAACTCCGAATGACATCCATGGTTTATTGATATACCTCCTTCTAATGTGCGTGGTCCGGATACTTCCCATGTACCACTTCTTCCATTAAAACTAGGTTCTTCTACTATGGCATTTCCTTTTCACACACGACCTGCTCTTGTTGTTACCATAATAGGTTCCAAACTTGCATCATGTGTCACCCATGGCATCTATTATGTGTCATTCTTCTTAATGATTGCCATTGTCAGCACCCTTGTCTTTCTACTACCGCTGATTCATATGGTCAAAAACTCGTGGCACTCCTCATACTTATGCTTCTTCCCGCACCATGAACACTACAACAAATATGGGGACTCACTTTTTTAGTGGTATGTAGACCCACAATTAAAACATGTTTCATGTGGGAACTCAATTCTTCCTCCTCCGCGGTTACCATGACCATGGAATCCTCCGCGAAATCCCCTTTGTGTGTGCCTCCATCTGTGTGCTCCTCATAATGGTGATCATCACCCTTAGAACTATTGGCAATGTTGGTCTAGTGCACACCATGATCAATGGCCTCATGGATCTGGTCAATAAGCCTACAATTCTTAGTATCATGGGTTATAGAGGTGAAAATTTTATAGTAGCAAGATACATTCTTCCAAATTACGTGTTGTAACAAGGGACATCTACTTGCATCATGGTCCCCATGACAAATCTCACACTCTACTGCTATAATACGTATTATCTTCCGAGGGAAAATATCTTTGGCATGCCCTTCTACTTCACAATTTGTACACCACATTCCACTGTGAGTCTCATGAGATGATTTAACAGAAAAAAATTTCAACCGCTTAACCATAACAGTGATTTGAGCTTCTAGGAATGGGCTAACCCAAGTGTGAACACTACCAATAGATTCAGCATGTAGGATGGCTACTAATGCCTCGCGCAGGTCTGTGAAAGTTTTATGAGATAAATCTCTTTTAAATGGAGTTATCAACCCTCCAAAAAACCATTGAGCATGTTGTGAAGGGTGAATGTCATATGAAATTTTTTATAGGAGAGTGTTAAACTGCACATCATACTCCCGTACACTCTCTACCATTCCCTACTAAATCTCCTTAATGGCACCGATGCTCTTCTGTTTGAACTCAGGGATGTGGAACTATGCTAGGAAGGTGTTTTTCAATGTGGTGTAATCTACCACCATCTGATGGGAGTCATACTTCCTATACTAGCGATGCACACACCCTTGCAATGTCATTACAAACTGATTGGCCTTCCACTCTGGGGTTGTGATCCCCTTCACATGCCATAATAATTCACACTTGTGAACATGCTCCACAACATATTCAATACCCCTGTAATTTGGAAAATGTAAAGACATCTTAAAGAAAACTTGAGGAAGTGACTAAGGCCCCTATCCTCCTGGTCCAAACCCTTGGTTTTCTCCGGTGTTTCCTCCTCCACCGGATCAACTAGATCCACAAGGTCATGTGCCTCTGGATCCACCAATTCCACCTCCGAGATGCTCCTACCGCCAAAGTAATGGGACTAAAGTGGTTATGCCTAGGGTTTTGATGTCTCGTTGAACTACGTGCCAACCATCTGTGAGATTGTGCCACTGCTAGATGTGTGTCCTGCACCACTCCTTAACATGTTACCCACACCTTGTGTACTTGCTCCTTGTCAAAAAATTCCTCTAAATACTGGAATAGTTTGCATAGCCATAAAAGTAGGAAATGAAAAATTATATCTCCTAGGTGCAGATCTGTCACTTCCACCGATACCAACTGGGTCAACGATACTCCTCCCTTGATCTCGGGAAAACAAGTGCCAAGTTCTATTCACTAGGTGGGTTTAGATGCGTGCAGCAACGAATCTTCTACCTCCGCGTGATGAACTCTCATCGAGAAGCCGAAGGGGTCTCTCTTAGAACTTGCTAAGATGGGGTGACATAGACTACTCAGGTTCCACATCCTCCGTGTGAACCTCAAATCCTTCCCACAATGTCTTCCTCCATACATCTATCACACTTGAAACCTCACATTGTCTAGAAATATCCCTTTCACATGCTTCAATATACCTGAGCCATCTCTCCTCCCTTTCTTTCTCTTTCGCAATGTCTTCCATCTTCCTCCACTCTAGCTTCCTCACCCAATGCTTAGAATGGTTTAGCCAGCCATCAGAGATGCCTCTAAACTCAAGGTAACAATAAATATCTTCAGTCCAGAGGGATAGCATGTAGAAATGATCCTCTGGGCTCCCACAGAAACTCAAACTCAGTGAATTCTGGACAAGAATATGTAGAAATAGTGTACCCAAGAGTGTAGCTAGCCAACACACCTTTCCACCAATGATCCACAACACAAGTCCATGTCGATCTACATCCTACTACTCTCGGTATTCTTCTTGGGTCCACACACTTGATCTACAATACCCGCTTGATTTGGACACATATGTCGAGAGCCATTCAAACAGCTCTCTTGGGAAGAAATAGAAAAACATTCATATAAGTCATGGTAGAGGTTCTCTTCTACCCATCTACGTACATCAAAATCAGGTCCAGGTGTTGAATCTCTAAGCAAATTCTTCCTCTCGTGCTCTTAAACCATGATTGAACACTTTCCAAAGTTAAACACTCCATCATCACTCATTATCTAGATTATGATGTATTCCATTTCCCATTACAAATTTGAAAAGAGGTACCGGAAAACTAACCAAGATGTAGTCATTTTTACACCCACCAAGAACAAGGGAACCCCATGCACGATGACCTATCACCTTGTGGGTGCTGGGTACTCACCTGAGGCATGCGCAGGTGCCAAGTCTCTCTTTATTTGAATTGAGTGTGAAAACATCATCTATGATCCAAGCTTAAAGGAAGTGAGTGGAAAAGAGACATACAAGCATCAAAGAGCTCATAATAGCTTTTAGATCGCAAGACATTCTAGACAAAAAAGTACTTAACAGATTAAGAACTGAATCAAAACAAAAATGGAAATGCACAAGGATTCAGACTCATTCCATAAACATGCATAATGCAGAACCATGAAGATATGTAAATGCACCAGAATCATTACTAATCATATTCATATAAAGTGGTAATGTCATTACATTCATTAGATTCATTATAGAGCATCGCAGAAAGGCAGAACAAGATTATGCATCATAACTGGATTCCTATCCTTTAACTCTCAAAACAAAAATTTAAGCATCCAAGGCCTTGATACATCCATCTCCTATGTTTTATCTACCCAACCCAAATATAGTTCATTTGGAGCATTTCTGAAGAGCTCTACTCTCTCTTCATTTATCTCTATATATATCCCTTTTCATCTGTAGGAACTTGTACCTATAGGCATCCAGAAGTGCCAACTCATCCTTTTTTAGCCTTAGATCCAATGTAAAGTGTCTAGATGTTGTCCTCCATGGGTGCATGCCCCTATAGGCTTGATCTCTCCACTCCTTGTCATGATGGTCTTCTAGGAGCTTCCATCGCATGGCATATTCCTTCCTAGGTGAACCTATCACAAGCATGGCATCTTATCCACTCTGCATACATAGTCAGATCATGATTTTCTTGTGTCCTTCCCGATATGACAAATACGGCTAAGTCTTGAGACCTTTTCTTATAGGCGCGCATCACAAGTTATATTACGATCCTCTTAGAACCTTTCCTTGCGTGCCTTCTCTTTATGTACCCATTTATTAACTTAAGTCTTGCGAGCCCATGTGCATTTTTGGACTTATTCAATATTTTAGGGGCCCAACAAGATTATTTGAATAGGTAAGTGTTTCCCTCATGAGAATCTTGACCTAATGAAATGTGGGTCAACTCATAGTCAAATGGAGTCATTTCCTCTATGGGCTTATCAGTCTTAGGCCTAACAACTTCAACATACTGGCTACCTGAGATGTCATTGAAGAAGTAGGAAGTTATCATGGACTTCTTTCTTCACTTGGAATTCAAAATTATAGATATTTCTAGAAAATGGGAATGGAAATGATTTTTTTGTTCTTGGCCCACTTTTAATCATTTCTTAGATCTATGGAAATGGCTCTTTGGGAGTTGCCATGATGTTAGTCACTGGAGCACCTATAGAATATTATTGTGGGGTTAACTCTTGATCACCATGGGGAATCTATATCCCTTGAGAAGACATATCTGAGTTCTTGTGTAGAGAATGATGGTTATATGAATCACCTCTTCTTGTCCGAGAAGTTTAATTTGATTGAATATCCTTGGCTCACTTAACTAGCTCTTTCACCTCACCAAGATCACTTTGAATTAACTTGTTTTGAATAAACTCACCGAGGGGAGAGTATATTATTTTGAATTTTTCAAATATTTACAAATGATAATCTCTAGTCCTTTGATCCCCTTTTAATACTTATTAGATTGTACAATGTCCCTAGGTTTCACTGTTGCAGACGCCACAATGTTCCTTCTTACTCCTGGGTATAAATTTGATGCCTCAAGACCTCTGTGAAGGATGGAATAGCTTGTTTAAGCTATGAAACCATCTTGGAAAATTTTGAACATAAAAAAGTAGTGAGATAACTTAAAATGGATCCTACTGCAACTTTTTTCTCTCAACACTGGAATTTTCTATTTTTAGACCATGGGATCCAGGGAGCAATGCAGCTATTTTTAGAAAGGTTACCTTTTTGTCTCAAAATCAACAAAGAGGGGTTCTCACCATGTTTAGAGAATTTATAAAGATTTTTACGGCCAATTGTAAGAACTATTTAATTTTGGAAATTTTCCTTTTGTTTTTGTTTTTTTATTTTTTTGGCTTGTGTGCCATATTTTTCCATTTCAAGTGATTATTGGGTTTTGCTTTTTGAAGGTTCTTACTGTTTCTGGGAAATTTATTATAAATAGTAAGTGTGAACCAATAGAACTTACTATTTTTTAATCTGGTCATACCCTTGGTTTGACAAAAAAACACTATTTTTGTTATGGGTTTTCTATCAAGATGCCCTATGCAAAATTTCAGCTTCACCCGTTTCAGATCAATGAAAAATTGCGAAGAAGGGTCTAGGGTATGAAATTTGAAGTTTATACCATTAATTATTTGGGAAAAATTTTAAAATTTTATTTTTTTCAGCATCAAGGTGCATGGGAGAGGAAGAGATGTTCCAAATTTCACGAAATTTTTCCTTGGGATTTGTAAGATACAAACACTTCTTTGTTTTCACTCATAGGAGTTTTTGTTAAAATTTCGGCATGGTGACAAATGACTAAAAGTAAAAAGATTTTGGTGGTAGAAGAAATGGATGATGATGGATGGATGTGGAATGAAATGGTTGAGGAATTGAAGTAGCATCAATGAGGAAAAATGGTGAATGCCAGAGTGAGGGTTTTGGTGTGTACGCATGAGAAGAATTGGAAGAAGTGGAAGCAATAAGGAAAAAAAATAAAAATTGCATTTATTCAACTTGAGAAGGGGAGAATTTTTTTCCCAATCATCCCATACATTTAGGATGTTTGGTTCAAAAAACTTTCCCCTCTCTCATTGGTCCAAGTTTCTCTTAGTGATTTGTCATTATAAAAAGGTAAAAAATCACTTAATTCCTTCAAGGGCCAAAACAAGGTGACATGGGTGACTGGGGAAGGGGATGAGCATGGGTGGAGAAAAGTGTCCCAACCATCCAAAAATTTTGGGATGGTTTTTTCAAAATGTGCACCCCTTTGCCATTGGTCCATGTGGCGGGATGTGATTTGTTAAGAGTGAGGGTTAGAAATGAGATCATGGGGGATAAACTGGCTTGGTTAGTCTCAAGAAAGGTCATATGAGGGTCCAAGGGTATAAAATGAGTTTGGGAACATTTTTTTGTCCCAAATTTCCCAAACATTTGGGATGGTTGGTGAAAAAATGTGCGCCACCACCTGGGCTTAACATGTGTCCACCAAGAAAATTGACTAACTCCCAAATGCATACCTCGGAGAAAACTTTGTTAGAGGCGTAAATTGAGTGTCTATAGGTATTTTCATGCACCTCATTATATGATTTTGAATGGAAAAATTATCTTTATAAGAATGGAATGGGTATCAGGTCTCGATTATTCCTTAAACACCTTAAATATAGGATTTTGTTATTAGGATTAACTATTGTGTAAGAAAAAAAAAGCTTGTGGAAGATAATGTTGATGCCTTCGGGAAATGTTAAAAAAATTTCATTTATAGATCTGAAATACCTTTCGACGATGCCTATTTTTCCTCCAATTCTTTACTGATTTTCTAGAATCACTTCTTGAATATCATGTTTCATTTTAGGTGGCAATCTCCTTCAACCTTGAAAACCCTCTTTCACTAAACTTTCTCCAAAACCTCTGAAAATTCTCACAATATTACAAATCTAGTTACAAAATGTTATTATCTCTTCAATACATCTTCTTGATTAATTTGAGCCTTCAATACAACTATGGGGGGTGTGCACTAGTCCTAGAAAGGCTAAGAATAGTCATTCCTATGAAAAGAAATAACACCTTGGAACTACTTACATGCTTTTGATTCTCCCTAAATCACCTATGGAAATGGTGACAAAAACTCAAGAGAACTTGGAAGGATAGGACATGCCTAACACAAGGAATAAGATGATATAAATGAGGGATCAAGATGACTTAAAAGAAAAAAAATTGACACTAGGGTCTGTTTTCATGTTTGAAAATATTATATTTTCTTATTACACATTTGCATGACAACATGACAGAACCTACCAGTAAAGAAAGAAATTTTCAACGCTAGTATCTCAAATGGGTGCTCTTATCTAGGGGAAAAATAGTTACAAATCAGTTTTAGAGTTGCAAAGTTATGTTATTCTCCAATTTAAAAAGTTACATAGTCACTTTAAAACTACAATCAATTATTAAAAAGAACCAAATCAGGAAAAAATAAGCATGTTGTACCTAGGGCATATGAAAGAGAGTGATATTCCTAGAAAAATGTGTTACCCAAGACAAGTTACAAATCAGATTTTTAATCATCTGCAATGGCACTTTTTGTGGTGAAGCATGAATAGATTGGGGAAATTCTTATGAGATATCCCAATACACTTTCCCTTAGCAAAAACAAGATGCATAAATATGAATTTTAGCGCCTGAATGATCAAATCCATAGTTTGGAATAGGCCACCAGAATCCTTCGTATTGTTCCTACCAACTTCTAAGCAAGAACTCTACAAATAGCAATGAATTTCCACCACTTTCTCATTCATCATTTCACGTGTACTCTAACCCCTTATTTTAATATTTTTACAATACACATTTCCAATTTTACATATTATCAAAGTTAAATTTCAATTGCATTTACCATGAGCATTGAATACACTTGTTTTCTTACAAGTCCTATCATATCCCAATGAAGGAAAAGTACACAAACAACCATAAAGTAAATATGGTAAGGAAAAGATGATATCTTCATGAACTACATGCACATATCATTATCAATTAATGTAAACAAAGTTCAACCCTAGGATTCTTATCCTTCCCTTCCTTTAGAATTCCATAGTAAACATTTTTCACTCTTCCTTTCGGCACACTACAACACTTATTTAACACGATATTGGGCTCAATCTTCATTTGAATCGTCAAGGTATGCTTTTTTCATACTTTATGTGACCAGAACCTTATTCATCGAAAAAAGTGGGGGAAAATGTAGTCACTAAATCATGCACTTACTATATACATCTAGCCTCTAAATACTTCATTTATATGCATGATTCCTAAGTAAGAGAACTAGTCATTAAGAACACTTTTCTTTCTTTGACATTGATTTTATCTTTATTATCTTCATTTCTTATTGTTTTAGGACTTACACCTTATGGTTTTTCATACCACCAACATCCTAGCCTACTCTGATTTCACTATTTATTCTTTTGGGAACCCTATAGAGAACCTCCCATTAGGGATAGGAGTGCTTATGCATTGTTATCCCTCCGGGTACTTTTTTCCTCTTTCTCTAATTTTCTAATTTTTTAGATGTTACTTATTGCATGTCTTTTTTTATCACCATAGGTCATCCTTTCACTTTTTAATGATGATTCTTAATCGAAGGAATCATATATATATATATATATACATTAATTATTTAACCTAGCGAGGAGAAAGCATTCAAGAGGCATATAGATCTACAAGGAGCTAATAGTCTCTATCTACTACATCAAGGAATAGATTTTGGCGATGCATACTTTACTACATAGGATGGTCTATTTTGTATTCCATACCACACATTTTGCATTCGCACAAAGTAGTTGTAGTGGAATATTATTTATGCCACTGGAACTAGGGAAACCTAGCTGAATGGACATTATTCCAATCACACAAAAACAAGAACTACATTGGGTATGAAATGTAGTGCAAATGGTAGTGACAACCATATTGGGGTGGAATTAGAGTTTATTATGACTCTCATATTTAATTTTCATTAATTATAACATTTTATTGAGCCTTGTGCAAGTAGTTAGGTTTTGTTTTTCAGGTATATGTGTGATAGAGTAGAATTGTAGCGAACCTAATGTGACATATAAATGAAATAAAATAAACAAAAAGTGACACGAGAAGAACCATGATCGTAACTATCCCATTGATACTAGCACCTGAATTGACTCTAACACGTAGGCATATATGTCCTCTCTCGGGTTCTTCTATCCTTGAGATCATCACATTCTAGTTTTTGAATTAGAGCTTAGAAAAACCATATTTAGTTGTTTTAGATATGTTACTAGTGTAGGATTAGTTCAGACCTATGGAGGCATGTTGAGTCATTCTAAAAACATATCCATCACTCTTTCTCACCTTTCTATAGCTTCATGTTTCTTGAATACTATTATATTTATCTGATTAGCATTGTCCTTATATTTGATTAATTTTTGTTAAATCAATATGATAAGTGACATTATTTATGAATGTACAAATATTATAAGTCAAGGTTCTCTTCATTATTTTCGTATTGATGATGATTCAAGTACTCTTATTCAAAATACCAAAGATATGCCTAATTTTTTCTCTTCTCTTTCTAATGAAAATAACTATGATATGTCTACTTGTGTTTCCCTTTTTCCTAATGAATACAAAAGTGATATACCTAATTTCATCCATTCTCATCCTCATACAACTTATTATGTGGAAATCACTATTATGGATTTTATGTTTTTAGTTAGGAAATTGAACATGTTCATCAAGATATTCATATTCTTACTTGCATTGACTATTCCTTTTAGTATGATTATTGCAAATGAATTGAATGTTTCTATTGTTGACCCACTATGGGGTTTTAACCCTATAATTCTTAATATTTAACCCTTTTCTAATGTTGTTTTTCGTATCCATAATGTGTTATATACCCGTTCCCATAGATGGAATAATATTCATGTGGATAATCTTAATGGAAAAGTACAATCCTTGAATGATCCAATTTCTACTTATGTTATCCCTACTAAAAAGGTCCTCTATTTGATGTATGTTATAGGTGATTTATTACACAAGGTACACATTTTAACCTTAGAAAGAAAATCCATTATACTCAAGTGACTCTAATGCCCTATGTGGCAACCCAATCAAACATAATATCTTCCAATATGATTTCCCTATAGACTTTATCATACATAAATTTCAATTGTTTGATGGAACCAATGGTTCATACTTACACCTTATAGTCTATAGGATCATTATGGCCTCCTATAATAATGATCGACTATAAAGAAAATCCTTTCCTTGGAGGCTTATAACTATGTCAACATATTTTAATTATTATTTTTATTGATCATAAAGGCCCTCATGTCACTTATGAATGTATAACATATTTACATCATGGAAAATTTGACGCTAATTCTAATAAGGCTAAGTGATTCAAAGTAAGTACATGCATTAAGGATTTAAAGGATTTAGAAGTGTAATATATATTTATTTGTGTTATTTGTTTCCATCTCAAGGATACATTACTTTATGACACATTTTATTCTTTTACCAATATTTTCAGTACATCATTTGATGGATATGGAAAAAGAACTCATTGCTCTCTGAGATACCCATCTCCTCACATGGAAATATTCATACTCACACAATGAAACCATATACTAATGTTGTGATTGACTTGTATTATATTTTGAGATAATTCAAGGTTACATACAACACGGTAATACCTCTTATCACCCTATGGATAGACCTAAAGTTCCCAAAATGCCTCCTTTTAATCATATGTGAAAACCTTTATACTTTGAAAAATCTATTGATTGTCCCCATGATATTTTGTTTAGATTAATTGATAAGAACTTAATTGTATTACCATATAATTATTTTCACCCTCTCACTATCTTAAAAATAAAAAAGGATGACCTTTTTGTAAGTTCTTTGGCATTAATGAACATCACGAAAATTATTTTTATGTATTTGATCGAAACTTAAGTTAGTCACGAAGAGGGAAATATTTCTGTTGATACAAGTTATAATAATATATCCCCTACTCCTCATATGAGGAATTTATTTGAGGATGTTATGATCATGCATGATGGTCCTTCCCAAGATGTACTAGTTTATTAATATCCTATGATAAATATTTCTCGAATGAAGCTCATCTTAATCAACCATTACAAAATGCCTAAATACAAATGGGTTGTAAAAGATAATAATTATTTACAAGATAATCAAATTAAAATCAATAATACATAAGCATATATGGTATGTAGACTTTAAAAAATATAATTAATTAAATATAAAAAAATCCAATAATATTGCATCCTTGGAGCCTAGAGTGAACATGTGTCCTTTATTCAATTAGCATATCCTTGAATCACATAGTTATGATCAATCATGTTATTCAATAAATTATCAATATTTTTTTAACATAGTTAAATCACATATATTAAGAAATATAAATCAAATTCAATCATATCAAGTGCAATAATTTAATAAAAATTACTACAAATCAAATTTCATCACATGAGACACAATAATATAATAACATTTTTCATATATATATATATATATATATATATATATATAAATACAAATTAATAGTCATGTGCAATAAGGATCATTCACTCTCCAATCATTTATCCATCGTCACTATTATTTATACCTTTATTAGATTATATAAAATATATATTAGTGGATTAAGTACACTAAATGATGTTATATGAACTAAAAGAGGTTATTCAGATTATTTAACTTCCAAAATTAAATATCCAATATAGAACAACACTTTAATACTTGCGTAACTCATGTATGAAATAAGATAAGAAGTTGAAAAAAGGGGAAGAGTGAAATAAAATATTTATAGATGAACCTAGAAAGTTTTAGGTGTGTAAAATGTTGGAACTAAGAGATTTGAGACTAATAATGCTTCATTCCTTGAATTGTGACTAGAAACTAGCCTAAGGAAGGACTGTAAAAATCTATTAGGATTTTCCATAAGTGTTATGAAATAAGGTATAAAATTATGTGGAATAATCCCTTAGAATCCTAACAATGGAAAAAAATCCAGAATATATTACACATATAAAATTAATGGTAAAAAAATAAAAAAACACAACTCGGAGACAATATTCAATGTGGTTCACCAAGATCCAAGCTACATTCACCAAAATATCAGACCTTTGATTTCATCCAACAAAATACAAGAAGGGATACACCCTATTAAAAATCCATTGTAACTTCCTCTTATCTCTATCACAATATATTCCTCACAATTGCAATGAAAATATGAATACCAATGAGCCACACCTCACAACCATTTTGAGGGAAACAAAGAAAAATCCACCATAACCTATACCGTCGATCTCTCACCTAATAATGAATGGGCCATATTTTAAAATGAATAAATACATATAAAATGTGGCTTTGAGAGGATATTGGACCTCGCAACGGGTGTATCCCCTTTACAACCCCAAGCTATGAGTGTTAACCAATAAGATTAGGATCCACAACCAACAATAAGATCTCAATCCTATTATATGGTCTCGTAAAATATTAGATTTTGGATTTACAACTAGATAGGTAAGATTATTTAGGGAGGGGGAACTGAGATAGATAAGATAGTCCAAGGAGGGTTTTCTAGGATTGTCACCTACCTAGAAAAGTGTTTCACTATAAAATCCTAGTTTTCAGTCATGTTATGAATTCCTATAAACATTATGAAAAATATCTCAAACCCTAACCATTGGTGTGAGACCATGTGAAAAATATTTACTTAGGTTATGGGCACCCCCATGCACTACTAAGTTGGAAATTATCTCAAGAGGCATTAAACTACATGTAATTCTCCACTTAAAATGTGACATCTAAGTGAATGTAACTAAATTTGCCAATCTCTTTTAAAATTCTCAACTTGAGTTTGGATCTTGATAAAATACTTGGACAAGGGATTTTTGTGGGCTTGTAGATGAGAGATGTTCATTCCTCTACCTAGTAAAAATCTTCAGACATATAGTGATTGTTTTTGTAATAAGTGTGCATGAGCTTTTGTGAGATTTAGGGAGCCTTGGGTGCCTTTTGTAAGAGTAGGAAGTGAGTGTATCAATGTAGTGCCATATGGTTTTTATGCTATAAAATGAGGTAGTCTTAAATTTCTTATATGGGGTTATGAAGATAAATTATTGAAGATAGGGACACCTAAAGGGAGTAAATGTCCCATTGAAGAATGTGAAACTAAAGAAAAGATTGAGGATATGCATATCCTCCATATTCATATGCATTATATCCATATGAATTATAAACCACACAAATATATCAAGACTGGATATAAAGTTATAACTTAATTGTATTTCCTTTAAATGGATGAGAAACCTTAAAATTGGAGTTTACATATTTTAGTTGTGATTTGTTTATGGATTTTATGAATTGAAATCTCAAAATCATTGAAATATCAGTGTATATAAATTTGCAAGATAAACAAGATATTTCAAGATATGCTAAATGGAGATAGAAATTTTTTTGTATTTTAGGAAGAGTACATTATTAAAATCAATAGTATTAAAGAGTAACTTTCTTGATTTGAGTGTCTACATTTCCCCCTTAAGTATGGAATGAAAATTACATGCTTAAAGGAAAAGATACTTGAGTTTGAAAACAAAATTTGTATTTTTTTGGATTTTATTTTGCAGTCTTGTTGTGTTGGTGTTAGTATGTTCCATGATTGATCCATACTTTTACCGACATTTTAAACTCGATCACGGACCCCTATAGGATTTAAATTTTTGTATGAACTTATCCCATTAAAACCATCTTTAAGAAATGGGAGAATTAAAACAAACTACACACAGTTTATAATGGAGTTTATTAGAAAGCCTACATCTCTAGGTTCATTAATAGAATCAATATATTATCTACTTAATGACCGCAAAGAAAAATTACAATCTCATCAAGATAATAGTGAACACAAAATGGAACATGAACCTGAACACTAAGTAGCTACCTTGGCTTAAAAGAATATTTGATCCAGTATTATCCTTTAGGCACAAAGTCATATGGTATATTGATTGGTCTTCCAAATGGAACCCAGGTCGATTCTCTAGACTCTGCCATTTGGAGTGTGGCTCAAATGGCCTATTAGGTAGTTTGAATAACTCCCAATAAAAATATAAGTTGCTTATTAAAATAATATGTATTATATTCATCTTGTCGATAATAATAATTTTTCCTTAATGAAGATGATAAAATTACCTATATGATATAGGTCTTATATCTCTCCATATTCCTATTAAAAAAGTAATAGGAATTTTATCTCCATAATGCCTCTAAGATCACCTTCGAACTTCATGTCTTCCTCTTCATCTCGGGCACGAAACACTACTTCTTGGAGAGAACTCAGATCTTCCTCTTCATAATAATGCCTATATAAATAGGACTTATATAATTACATGTATATATAGGCCTTAGCTCCAAAAAAATCCTATATTAAAATATAGTGCTTTATATTCCTCCATCGTGGCCTTTGTAATTTTCTAATGCCTTCACATATTCTTCCAACTCCTCCCTTATACTTTTCACCTCCTCGGGCTGCTTTGGAGAAATCCTTTGAGCATGAAGTTGAGCTTGTGTTCTTAGAATGGGAGAGAGGGAGAATTTTATAGCTTTCTATGGCCCATGCAATTTGTGGTTAAATACCACATCTGCTAGCTCAATACCCAAGCAACTCATTTGCCGCAATTTGGTTAGACCGGTCGACATTCTTGGGTGAGGTTATGAGTTAAAATCCTACTCCCACTTTGCTTCTTCCTTGTCGATGTTTACCGAATACCACTCTCTACCACGTGGGTCTGTGACCCCTCCAACCACATCCACATCACCCCTATAGCTCCCACGAGCACCACGTGCTCCTATCCATGCCATTGTGATGAGTCATTCGACCTTCCCTTTGGCTAAGGTGATGGGATAAGAATTTATCCCACATTAAGTAGGAGGTGGATATGCTAAGGCTTTAAATAGCCTTTATCCAACATATAAACCATGGATTTGGACCACACCTTCCATTTTTATTGGCCAATGTGACTATCCCCCAACTTTTCTATAGCTCAGGCATGACTTGATCGAGATAACACTTAACTCACACTAGCTTGAACTTTCCAATGAACTCGGTCATAGCTCGATCTATAGTTCAATGAAAAACTCAATTAATAATGTATATAGCTCACTTGAGTTGAATAATAACACAAAGTGGTGGCAGTCCATGTGGTGGCCTAAGGATCCACCACGTGGAATTTTTTTTTCTCGATCACTGTCGAAGACAACCAATATCATGCATCAAAGATAGGAGGCCCAAAACATCATCTCATAAATTTTCATGATATCTTTTCCACTTTTTCATGACTTTCTATTAGTTACATCATTCTTTCCCTTGTGTTGACCTCAACTTTTACCACCACCATTTGCACTGCAAACTCCGTTTCCAACATTCAAATAGTCACTAGAAATATCTCGAGTGATCTTCCATGTTGTACAAATTATAGAAGGTTTAGGAGACTATGCTCTCTCGAAAGGTCCTTTGGATCACACAAACCTTATTGGAAAGGATTTTTGTCACCAAAAACTCATATCTCTGCTCTGGATCATGAAATCTATCACAGAAGAGATCTATGTAGTTGATACCGTAGTCTTTGAACTGTTACTTCTTCAATATAACACTTGGTTTGATCTCTAGGACATGTGGGTTATGGGCCACCATGCTTCTTCTTTTGTCTTTACTTCCACATCTTCCCTCTATGGGTCTTACACTTTGACAATCGAAGGAATATCTTTGTTACATCTACCTTCACGGGGGTGTTACACTTCAACAACATATAGTCTACATGGAAGTATATATTTCCATATCTTCCCTCTAGGGGTATTACACTTTGACAACACTTACGAACATGTACTACTACATATGCCCTTTATGAGGTCTTACACTTCAACAATACTTAATACCACCACATATGTCCTCTATGGGTCTTACACTTCAGAAGATGTCATGTCCACGATGATCAACTACCATTCGATGTAGAATCATAATTAATTTTCACCAAATGATGTTCGAATCGATACATGCGAGCTCAATTGATTGCACAAATGGCTGAAAAATTTCCAAGATTATAAATATGACTTTAGTCTTGTATCCAAGTTATAGCAATGTACTCAAAACATAATTAGGAGATATTATTTGTTCCCTTAAAAGGGTCTTTATACAACTTTCAAATACAAGTGTAAGGAAAACATTTCCTAATACATCATGTAAGATTAGTTGTAAAAATTCTCCATTTTTGGATTCTTTGTACAATAAGCTTAAATACCAAATTTATAAGGAAAATAATTTCACATGATAAACCTATCACGAAGATTTCTCCTATTCGGTGGCTTATGTACTTTTTATTTTCCACTACATTGCAACATGGATTGACTTCATTTGTCTCCTCCCTACTGGGAAAAAAATCAACAAGGAAAAAATATACTGCATATCATGGTGTGAGAAAAATCACCAAAATAATTTCCCTCTAATGGGTCTTACTAATGCAAGTATAATAGAGTAAAAACATTTCCCTAAAATTGGATTTTTACTAATGTGTCTTGATTGGTTAATTATATAAAAATATTTCCCCACAAGGGGTTCTTGTTAATAAATTCTACCTAACACAATAGTTTGTTGGTTTTATAATTACAATAAGAATATTAAAATAAATGATGCTCGAAAGCCTTAAACAATACCTAGACATATAAATATTTCAAATTTCATATCACCTTAGATTTTGACTAGTTATAGAATCCTCAGTGTCACTAGGTTATCTCAATAGGTGTCTTATGGATTGTCGAGTGATCTCTCATCTACATATGAGATATCTTTGGAATAATCCAAATATAAATATGATAAATATACAGAGGATGATAAACGTATCTCTCATCCTATCCCATCAATCTAGATTCCATAAGTACAATTTGATGCCATCACTATTTACTTAGCTTGCATTGATCAACATGCTTGAAGAATACTAGGTTCATTGGAAAGAACAACCAACTTTGATACCAATTTGATCCAAAATTTGACTAAATTTTTTAACTCAATCACGGATCCCTATAGGATTTAAATTATTTTTTGAACTTATCCCATTAAAATAAACTTTAAGCAATGTAAGAATCAAAACATATTACACATAGTTCGATAATGAAGTTCGTAAGAAGGCCTACATCTCTGGGCTCATTAATAGAATAGATATATTATCGAGTTAATGAATACAAAGAAAAATTACAATCTAGGCAAGATAATATCGAATAAAAAATGGAACATGAACTTGAACACAAAGTAGCTACCCTGGCTTATAAGAAGATCTGATCCATTATTCTCCTTTAGGTACAAATTCCTATGTTATATCAATTGGTGTTCAAGATGGCATCCCACATCGATTCTCTAGACTTTGGAATTTAAAGTGTAGCTCAAATAGCCTTCGGGTAGTTGAAATAACTCCAGATAACAATAATTCACCTATTAAAATAATAGGTCTTATCTTCATCTTGTTGATAATAATAATCGGTCCTTAATGAAGATAATGAAATTTCATATATGATATAGGTCTTATATCTCTCCATATGCCAATTAAATAAAATAATAGTTTTTTCATCTCCATAATGCATCTACGATCACCTTCAAAATTCATGTCATCCTCTTCGGCTCGGGCATGGAACATTGCTTCTCGAGAGAACTTGGAGCTTCCTTTCATAATAATGCCTATATAAATAGGACTTATATAATTACATGCCTATATAAGCCTTAGCTCCGAAAATTCCTATATTAAAATATAGGGCTTTATATTCCTCCATCGTGGCCTTTTTAATTTTTCTAAGGCCTCTACATAATCTTCTAACCCCTCCCTTATACTTTTCACCTCCTTGGGCTTCTTAGGAGAAAGCCTTTGAGCTCGAAGCTGAGCTTGTGTTATTCAAATGGGAGAGATGGAGGATTTTATAGCTTTATGTGGCCAAAAATATGTGGTTATAGACCACATCCGCTAGCTCAATACCCAACTAACTCGCTTCGAGTTAGTTAGGCAAGTATGCATTCTTGAGGAGGTTACACATTTAAATCTTACCCTCTCCTTTTCTTCCTTGTCGATTTTTACCAACCACCCCTTCCTCTACCACATGGGTCTGTAACCCCTCCAATCGTATCGATGTCATACACCTGCTCCTACCGTGACCACCACATGATCTTGTCCACACTGTTTTTTTGATTCATTTGGCCTACCCTTTTCCCTAGGTGAGGGGATAATAATTTATCCCACATTGAGTTGGAAGTGGATACGCTAAGGCTTTAATTAGACTTTATCCAACATATAAATTGTGGATTTGGGCCATGCCTTCCATTTTTTTCAGCCAATGTGACTATCCCCCAACTCATCAATAGCTTGGGCATGACTCGATTCGAGCTAATGGTTAACTCTCCCTCACTTGAACTCGTCATTGATCTAGGTCATAGATCGATCCATAGCTTTATGCAAAACTCGATTAACAATGTATATAGCTCTCCTAAGGTGAATAATAGGGAAAAGTGGTGGTAGGCCATGTGGTGAGCTAAGGACCCACCACATGGCATGTTTTTTTCTCAATCACTGTCAAAGAAAACCAATATCATGCGTTAAAGAGAAATGGCCCAAAACACCAACTTGTACATACGCACGATATTTTTTCCAGCTTGTTGTGATTTTTTGTCTATTGCACCGGTCTCGCCCTTACATTCAATACAAATTTGACCAGCCATTGTTTTCACATACAGACTCTATTTTTGATGTTCAAATAGTGATGGAAATCTCTCGGGGTGATCTTCCATGCTGTAGTGATCCCAAAAGGTTTAGGAAACTAGGCCCTCTAAAATTTCCTTTGGATCAATGATGAAGCCTACAACACAAAGTGTAGTCAATGTCCATATTAAATAACTAAATTGTTACTCAAATGTAAAATGTAATAAGTAATATTTACATCTATATAGAATGAAATAAAGAGGTAAAAAACAAGGAATGAATATGCCTTTTTTTTACAAAGGGATGATTTTAAATTTTTTTACTTTAACTTGGATATTTAGCTTATTGATATTTCTAAAGGATTGGGGGTGATCAATACCCACTTGTGCCAAGGAGAAATCAAAATATTGTGTGCATACAACCAAACACTAAACGAAGGTCGAGATGAAAATTTAAGTACCCAACACATAAATTTTCATTTTGAGAGTTATGTGAGTTAAGTGGGAAAACATCATCATCTATGATCCAAAATTAAAGGAAGTGAGTGGAGAAGAGACATACAAGCATCATAGATCTCAGAATGGCTTCTAGATCAAGTATAGACATTCCGCAGACAGTAAAAGTACTTAATAGATTAAGAGCTAAATAAAAATAGAAAGGGAATCGTGCAAGGATTCGAGACTCATTCCATAAACATGCATACCACGTAACCTTGAAGATATGCAAATTAACCAGAATCATTACTGATCATATTCATATAAACTGATAACCTCATTACATTCATTAGATTCATTAAAGAGAATCGTAGAAAGGTAGATCGAGACCATGCATCATAACTGGATTCCTATCCTTTAACTCTCAAAATGAAAATTTAAGCTTCCAATCCCTTGATACATCCATCTCCTATGTTTTATCTACCAAACCCAAATAGATTTCCTTTGTATTATTTCTGTATAGATCCACTCTCTCTTCATCTCTCTCTCTATATATATCCCTTTTATTTTGCGGGAACTTGTATATATAGGCATCCCAAAGTGTAAACTCATCCTTCTATGGCCTCAGATACAGCACCAAGTATTTTAATTTGGTCCTCCATGGGTGCATGCCCCTCCAGCCTAACCTCTCCACTCCTTGTCATGATGGTCTTCTAGAAGCTTCCATCACATGGAATATTCCTTCCTAGGCCAACATGTCACTAGGCTAGCATCTTATCCACTCCGCATGCAGAGTCGGGTCACCCTTTTCTCGTGTCCTACCTGATAAAATGAATAAGGCTATATCCCAAGATCTTTTCCTATAGATGCACATCATGGGTTCTAATTAGATCCTCATAGAACCTTTCCTTCTGTGCCTTCTCCTTGCGTGCCCATTTCTTAACCTCATTCTTGCATGCCCATGTGCCTTTTTGGAATTATTAAATACTTTAGGGACCCAACAGATTCTTTTAACAAGTGATTGTTTCCCTCATGAAAATCTTGATCTAATGAGATGTGGGTCAACTCATAGTAAGAAGGAGTCATTTCCTCTATGGGATTATCAGTCTTCGGCCTAATAACTTCAACATACTGGTTACTTGAGGTGCTATTGAAGAAGTAGGAAGTTATCTCAGCCTTATTTCTTCACTTAGAATTAAACATTCTAGATATTTCTAGAAAATGGGAATGGAAATGATTTGTGTTGTTCTTGGCCCACTTTTAATCATTTCTTAGATCAATGGAAATGGCTGTTTGGGAGTTCGTAATGATGTTAGACATTGGAGTATCTACAGAATCTTATCGTGGGGTTAACTCTTGATCACCGTGGGGAAGCTATAATCCTTGAGAAGACATATCCAAGTTCTTTTGTAGAGAATGATGGTTATATGAATCACCTCTTCTTGTCCTGAGAAGTTTAATTTGACTGAATATCCTTGCCTCACTTAACTAGCTCTTCCACCTCACCGAGATCACCTGACTTAACTCATTTTGAATAAAATCACCAAGGGGATAGTAGATTATTTTGACTCGCCAGATATTTACAAATGATAATCTTTGATCCTTTGATCCCCTTTTTTGTACTTATTATATTATACAATGTCCCCGAGTTTTACTGTTGCACGCTAGAGTGTTCCTTCTTACTCTTGGGTATAAATTTGATGCCTCAAGACCCATATGAAGGATGGAATGACTTGTTTGAGCTATGAAACTATCTTAGAACCTTTTGAAGATAAAAAAGTAATGATATAATTGAAAAGGGATCCTACTATAAATTTTTCTCTCAACACTTGAATTTTCTATTTTTTAGACCATGGGATCCAAGAGTTGCTATTTTTGGAAAGGTTACCTTTTTGTCTCGGAATCAACAAAGAGGGGTTCTCACCATGTTGGCCAATTGTAAGAAATTATTAATTTTGGAAAGTTTCATTTTTATTTTCTAATTTTTAGTTTTTTTGGCCTCTGTGCCATATTTTTCCATTTCGGTGATTTTTGGTTTTGCTTCTTTGAAGGTTCTTACTTGTTTCTAGGAAATTTACTATAAATAGTAAGTGTGAACCAATAGAATTTAATAATTTTTAATCTATTCATACCCTTGGTTAGACAAAAGAACACTATTTTTTGTTAAGGGTTTTCTCAAGTATGCTCTATGTAAAATTTCAGCTTCACCCACTTTCTAGATCAATGACAAATTGCAGAAGAAGGGTCTTGGTTAAGAAATTTAAAATTTATACTACTAATTATTTGGGAAAAAATTAAACTTTAATTTTTTTCAGCATCAAGGTGCCTTGGAGAGGAAGATATGCTCCAAATTTCACTGAATTCTGCCTTGGGGTTTGTAAGATACAAGCACTTCTTCATTTTCGCTCATGGGAGTTTGTTAAAATTTGGGCATGGTGACAATGAAAAATAATAAAAAATGGGTGGTAGAATAAATGGATGATGACAGATGGATTTGGAATGTAATGGTTGAGGAATTGAAGTAGCATCAATGGCAAAAAATGGTGAATTCCAGTAGTGAGGGTTTTTGGTGCGTACGTGTGAGAAGAATTGGAAGAAGTGGAAGAAATAAGGAAAACGAAAAAACTTTGCATTTATTCAACTTGAGAATGGAAGAATTTTTTTCCCAACCATCCCAAAAATTTAGTATGTTTGGTTCAAAAAAATTCCCCTCTCTCATTGGTCCAAGTGTCTCTTAGTGATTTGTCATTATAAAAATGGAAAAACATCACTTAATTCCTTGGGGGCCAAAACAAGGTGACATGCGTGGAGAAAATTGTCCCAACCATCCAAAATTTTGGGATGGTTTTTTCAAAATGTGCAGCCCTCCCTCATTAGTCCATGTGGCGGGATGTGATTTGCTGAGGGTGAGGATTAGAAATGAGAGCATGGGTAATAAACTAGCTTGGTTAGTCTCAACGAAGGTCGTATGAGGGTCAAAGGGTGTGCCAACCCTGGGCTTGACATTTGTCCACTAAAAAAATTGACTAACTCCCAAATGTATTCCTTGAGAAAACTTTTCTGAGGCATAAATTGAGCATCTAAAGGTATTTTCATGCACCTCATTATATGATTTTTAGTGGAAATATTTTTTTAGAAGAATGGAATGGGTATCAACGTTTGATTATTCCTTAAAAACCCTAAAAATAGGATTTTGTTATTAGGATTACCTATTGTGTATGCAGAAAACATTTTGTGAAAGGTAATGTTGATGCCTTTGGGAAATGTGAAATCGTTGTCATTTATAGATTTGAAATACCTTTCGATGATGCCTTTTTTCCTCTAATTCTTTACTGAGTTCCTAGAATCACTTCCCGAATCTCATGTGTTGTTTTAAGTGGTAATCTCCTTCAACCTTGAAAACCCCATTTCACTAAAATTACTCCAAAACCTCTAAAAATTCCCACAATATTACAAAGCTAGTTACAAAATGTCATTATCTATCCAATACATCTTCTTGATTAATTTGATCCTTCAATACAACTCTTGGGGGGTGTACCAGTCCTAGAAAGGCTAATAATAGTCATTCCTATGAGAATAAATAACACCTTGGAACTACTTGAATGATTCTGATTCTCCTAAATCACCTATGGACATGGTGATAAAAAAAAGAGCACTTGGAAGGATAGGACATACCGACACATGGAATAAGATGATCTAAACGAGGGATGGAGATGACTTACAAGAAATTTTTTTGACACTAGGGTCTCATTGTCGTGTTTGAAAATATTATATTTTCTTATTGTACATTTGCATGACAACGTGATAGAACCTACCAAAGAAAGAAAGTAATTTTCAATGCTAGTATCTCATATGGGTGCTCTTATCTATGGGAAAAATAGTTACAAATAAGTTTTAGACTTCGCAAAGTTCTATTATTCTCCAATTTAAGAAATTACAAAATCAATTTCAAAGTACAATTAAATTTTTATCAAGAACCAAAGAAGGAACAAACTACTTACTCAAAAATAAAAGAAGGAAAAAAATTAGCATGTTGTGCCTAGGGCATATTCAAGATAGTGATATTCGTAGAAAAATTTGTTACCCAATAAAAGTTACAAATAAGATTTTGATCATCTACAATGGCACTTATTTGTGGTGCAACATGAATAGATTTGGGAAATTCTTATGAGATCTCCCAATACACTCTCCCTTAAGCAACAACAAGATGTATAAATATAAATTTTAGTGCCTAAATGATCAAATCCATAGTTTTGTAATAGGACACCAAAATCCTTCGTATTGTTCCTACCATCTTCTAAGCAACAACTCTACAAATAAGAATGAATGTCCACCCCTTTCTCTTTCATAATTTCACATGTACTCTAACCCCTTGTTTTAATATTTTTACAATACACATTTCCAAGTTTACATGTTATCCAAGTTAAATTTCAATTGCATTCACCATGAGCATTGAATACACTTGTTTTTTTTGTAATTCCTATCATATCCCAATTAACTAAAAGTACACAAACAACCATGAAGCAAACATGGTTCGGAAAACATGATATATAAGGAAATACACACACATATCATTATCAATTCATGTTTAAAAAGGTCAACCCTAGGATCCTTATCCTTTCCTTCCTTTAGAATTCCATAGTACACATTTTGCACTCTTCCTATCGACACATTACAACACTCATTTAACATGATATTGGGCACAATCTTCATTTGAATACTCAAGGAACACTTTTTTCATACTTTATGCTACCAAATCCTTATTCACCAAAAAAAAATTGGGGGAAAATGTAGTCACTAAATCACACACTTACTATGTACATCTAGCCTCTAAATACTTCATTTATATGCATGATTCCTAAGTAAGAGAACTAGTCATTAACAACACTTTGTTTTGCTTTGACATTGATTTTATCTTTCTTATCTTCATTTCTTATTGTTTTTGGACTTACACCTTATGGTTTTTCATACCATCAACATCATAGCCTACTCTGATTTCAATGTTTATTCTTTTAGGAACCCTATAGAGAACCACCCATTATGGATAGGAGTGCCTAGGTGTTTCTGTCCCTTTGGGTACTTTTGTCCTCTTTCTCTAATTTTCTAATTTTTCATCATGCGTTACTTATTGCATGTCTTTTTTTTTTATCACCCCAGGTCATCCTTTCACTTTTTAATGATGATTCTTAATCAAAGGAATCATATATATACATTAATATTTTAAGCTAATGAGGAGAAAGCATTTAAGAGGCCTATAAATTTACACGGAGCTAATAGTTTCTATCTAATTCATCAAGGAATACATTTTGGGGATGCATAATTTACTGCATAGGATGGTCTATTTTGAATTCCATACCACACATTTTGCATTGGGAAAAATTAGTTGTAGCCGAATATTCTTTATGCCACTGGAACTAGGGAAACCTAGCTCAAGGGACATTATTCCAATCACACACAAACCAGAACTACATTGGGTATGAAATGTAGTACAATTCTCGATGAACACGATATTGAGGTGAAATTTGAGGTCATTATGACTCTCATATTTATTTATTATTAATTGTAACATTTTATTGAGTCTTGTGCAAGTATTTAGGGTTTGTTTTGTAGGTATATGTGTGACAGAGCAGAAGTGCAATGAACCTAATTTGTGACATATAAATGAAATAAAGGAAACAAAAAGTGACACAAGAAGAACCATGATTGTAACTATCCCACTGATACCAGAACCCATAATCAACACTAACATGTAGGCATATGTGTCCTCTCTCAGGTGCTTCTATCCTTGAGATCATCACATTCTATTTTTTGAATCGGATATTACAAAAACCATATTTAGTTGTTTTAGATATATTACTAGTGTAGGACTAGTTTAGACCTATGGAGGCACGCTCAGTCATTCTACAAAAAATATATATCACTCTTTCTCACCTTTATATAGCTTGATCTTTCTTAAATACTATTATATTTATCTTATTAGTAGTGTCCTTATATTTGGTTAGTTTTTGTTAAATCAACATGAGAAGTGACAGTATTTATGAATGTACAAATATTATAAGTCAAGGTTCTCCTTGCTCTTTTCTTATTGATGATGATTCAAGTATTCATATTCAAAATACTAGTGATATGCATAATTTTGTCTCTTCTCTTTCTAATGAAAATAACTATAATGTGTCTACTTGTGTTTCCCCTTTTCTAATGAATACAAAAATGATATACCTAATTTCTTCCATTCTCATCCTCATACAAATTATTATGTGGAAATCATTATTATGGATTTTATGCTTTTTTACTTGGGAAATTGAACATGTTCATCAAGATATTCATATTCTTACTTGCATTGACTATTCCTTCGATTATGATTATTGGAAATGAATTGAACGTGTCTAATGTTGACCCACTATGTGGTTTTAACCCTATAATTCTTAATATTTCACCCTTTTCTAATGTTGTTTCTCCTATCCATAATGTGTTATATCCCCTTCCCATAGGTAGAATAATATTCATGTGGCTAATCTTAATAGAAAAGTACAATCCTTGAATGATCCTCTTGTTACTTATGTTATCCATACTAAAAAGTTCCTCTATTTGATGCATGTTATAGGTGATTTATTACACAAGGTACACATTTTAACCTTAGAAAGAAAATCCATTATACTTGAAGTGACTCTAATGCCCTATGTGGTAACCCAATCAAACATAAGATCTTCCAATATGATTTCCTATAGAATTTATCATACATAAATTTTAGTTGTTTGATGGAACCAATGGTCTGTACTTACACCTTATAATCTATAGGATTGTTATGGCCTCCTATAATAATGATTGACTATAAATAAAATCCTTTCCTAGGAGGTTCGTAACTATGTCAACATATTAGTTTTAATCATTTACCTAGTGGATCCTAGTGTAATTCTTTGAATTTTAAGATGTTTTCATTATTTTTTTTATTGATCATTAAGGACCTCATGTCACATATGAATGTATAACATATTTACATCATGGAAAATTTGACCCTAATTCTAATAAGGCTAAGTGATTCAAAGTAAATACATGCAATAAGGCTTTAAAGGATTTAAAAGTGTAATATATATTTCTTTGTGGTATTTGTTTCCCTCTCAAGGATACATTACTTTATGACACATTTGATTCTTTTACCAATCTTTCCAGTACATCATTTGATGGATATGCAAAAATAATCCATTGATTTACACATACCCAACCCCTCACTTGGATATATTCATACTCACACAATGGAACCATATAATAATGTTGTGATTGACTTGTATTATATTTTGAGATAATTAAAGGTTACATAAAACATGGTAATACCTCTTATCACCCTATGGATAGACCTAAAGTTCCCAAAATGCCTCCTTTTAATCATATGTGAAAACGTTTATACTTTGAAAAATCTATTGATTTTCCCATGATATTTTGTTTAGATTAATTGATAAGAACTTAATTCTATTACCATCTAATTATTTTCATCCTCTCACTATCTTAAAAATAAAAAAGGATGACCTTTTGTAATTTCTTTGGCATTAATGAACATCATAAAAATTATTTTTATGTATTTGATTAGAAAGTTAAGTTAGTTACAGTAAGAGGGAAATATCTCTATGATACAAGTTATAATAACATATCCCCTTCTCCTCATGTGAGCAATTGATTTGAGGATGTTATGATCACCCATGATGGTCCTTCCCAAGATTTACTAGTTTATTAATATCCTATGATAAATATTTCTTAGAATGGATCTCCTCTTAATCAACGATTACAAAATGCCTAAATACAAATGGGTTGTAAAAGATAATAATTATTTACAAGATAATAAAATTAAAATCAATAATACATAAGCATATATGTTATGGAGACATTCAAATATACAATCAATTAACAATAAAAACAGCTAATAATATTGCATCCTGGAGCCTAGAGTGAACATGTGTCCTCTATTCAATTAGCTTATCCTTTGAATCACATAGTTATGATTAATCATTATATTACATTAATTATCAATATTTTCTTAACATAGTTAAATCACATATATTAAGAAATATAAATCAAATTCAATCATATCAAGTGCAATACTTTAGTAAAAATTACTATAAATCAAATTTCATGACATGAGACATAATAATATGATAAAAATTTTCATATATATATAAAGAAAAATTAATAGTCATGTGCAATAAGGGTCATTCCCTATCTAATCATTTATCCATCGTCACTATTATTAATACCTTTATTAGATTATATAAAATATATATTTGTGTATTAAGTACACTTAATGATGTAGTTGAACTAAAAGAGGTTATTCAGATTAATTAATTTCCAAAATTAAATATACAATATTAGAAAAAACACATTAATAATTGTAACTCGTGTATGAAATAAGATAAGAAGTTGAAAGCAAAAGGGGAAGAGTTAAATAAACTATTTATAGATGAATCGGGAGAATGTTGGAACTAAGAGATTTGAGACTAACAATGCTTCATTCTTGGAATTGTGTCTAGAAACTAGCTTGGGGAAGGACTGTAAAAATCTATTAGGATTTTCCTTAAGTGTTACAAAATAAGGTATAAAATTATGTGGAATAATCCTCGTAATCCCAACAATGGAAAAAAATCCAGAATATATTACACATATAAAATTAATGGTAAAAATATAAAAGAACACAACTCGAGACAATATTCAATGTGGTTCACCTAGATCCAAGCTACATCCCCAAAATATCCAATCCTTTTATTTCATCAACAAAATACAAGAAGGGATACACCCTACGAAAAATTCATTGAACTTCCTCTTCTCTCTATCACAATATACTCCTCACAATTTCAATGAAAATAGGAATACTAATGAGCTACACCTCACAACCATTTTTAGGGAAATAAACAAAACCCACCCTAACATATAACGTCGATATATGACCTAATAATGAATGGACCATGTTTTAAAATGAATAAATACATATAAAATGTGGCTTTCAGAGGGGGTGAGACCTCTCAAGGGGTGTACCCCCTTTGTAACCCCAAGCTACGGGTGTTAACAAATAAGATCAGGATCCACAGCCAACAATAAGGTCTTAATCCTATTATATGGTCTTGGAAATTCTTAGATTCTAGATTTACAACTAGATAGGTAAGATTGTTCAAGGAGGGGGCACCAAGATAGATAAGATAGTCCAATGAGCGTTTTCTAGGATTGTCACCTACTTGGAAAAGCATGTCACTATAGAAACCCTAGTTTTCGGTCATGTTATGAACCCCTATAAAAATTATGAAAGATATTTCAAACCCTAACCATAGGTGTGAGACCTGTGACAAAAATTTAGTTAGGTTATGGGCACCCCCATGTACTACTAAATTTGGAAATGCTCTCAAGAGGCATTAAAATACATATAATTCTCCACTTAAAATGTGATATCTGAATGAATGCAACTAAATTTTCCAATCACTTTGAAAATTCTCAACTTGAGTTTGGATCTTAATAAAATACTTGGACAAGGGATTTTGAGGGCTTGTAGATGAGATATGTTCATTCCTCTACCTAGTAAAAATTTTCAGATATATAGTGATTGTTTTTGTAATAAGTTTGCATGAGATTTTGTGAGATTTAGGGAGCCTTGGGTTCGCTTTGCAAAAGTAGGAAGTGAGTGTATCAATGTAGTGCCATATGATTTTTATGTTATAAAATGAGGTAGTATTCACTTTATTATATAGGGTTATGAAGATAAATTATTCAAGATAGGGACACCCAAAGGGAGTAAAGGTCTTATTGAAGAATGTGAAACTGAAAGAAAATATGGAGGATATGCATATCCTCCATATCCATATGCATTATATCCATATGAATTATAAACCACACAAATATATCAAGACTCAATATAAAATTATAATTGAACCGTATTTCCTTTCAAACGGATGAGAAACCTTAAAATTGGAGTTTACATATTTTAATTGTCATCTGTTTATGGATTTTATGCATTGAAATTCATAATCTATTGAAATATCAGTGTAGATAAATATGCAAGATAAATAAGATATTTCAGGATATGCTAAATGGAGATAGAAAAAATGTTTTTATCTTGGGAAGAGTACATTATTAAAATTAATAGTATTAAAGAGTAACTTTCTTGATTTGAGTGTCTACATTTTCGACCCTTATGTATGGAATGAAAATTACATGCTTAAAGGAAAAGATACTTGAGTGTGAAAAAAACTTTGTATTTTTTTGGAGTTTATTTTGCAGTCCTGTTGTGTTGGTGTTAGTATGTTCCATGATTGATCCAAAATTTTACCGACATTTTTAACTTGATAATGGACCCCTATAGGATTTAAATTCTTATATGAACTTATCCCATTAAAATTTAACTTTAAGAAATGCGATAAACAAAATAAATGCATACATGGGGTTGATAATCGAGTTTAGTAAAAATCCTCGAATCTCCGTGTTCATTAATAAAACGATATATTATCTACTTAATGACTGTAAAGAAAAATTACAATCTAAACAAGATAATACTGAATACAAAATAGAACATGAACCTAAACACCAAGTATATACCTGGATTAAAATAAGATTTGATCCAAAGATTCTCCTTCGTGCACAAAGTCATATGGTATATCGATTGGTCTTCCAGATGGCACCCCAGGTCAATTCTCTAGACTTTTCCATTTGAAGTGTGGCTCAAATGGCCTATTTGGTAGTTTTAATAACTCCCAATAAAAATATAATTCACTTATTGAAATAATATGTCTTATTTTCATTTTGTCGATAATAATAATCATTTCTTAATGAAGATGATGAAATTATCTATTTGATATAGGTCTTATATCTTTCCATATGCCTTTTAAATAAAATAATAGGAATTTTGTCTCCATAATGCCTCTAATATCGCCTTTGAACTTCATGTCTTCCTCTTCATATCGGGCCTCGGGCACAAAACACCGCTTTCTGGAGAGAACTTAGAGCTTCCTCTTCATAATAATGCCTATATAAATAGGACTCATATAATTACATACCTATATAGGCCTTAGCTCAAAAAATGTCTATATTAAAATATAGGGCTTTATATTCCTCCATCGTGGATTTTTGTAATTTTCTAAGGCCTTCACATATTCTTCTAACTCCTCCCTTATAATTTTCACCGGCTTGGGCTACTTGGGAGAAATCCTTTGAGCACGAATTCGATCTTGTGTTGTTTGAATGGGAGAGAGGGAGGATTTTATAGCTTTCTGTGGCCTACAATATGTGGTTAAATACCACATCCACTAGCTTAATACCCAACCAACTCGCTGGATGAGTTAGTTGGGCGGTTCACATTCTTGGGCAAGGTTATGGGTTAAAATACCATCCCCACTACTTCTTCCTTGTCGATGTTTACCAACCACCACTACTATGCCACGTGGGTCTATGACCCTCCAATCGCATCCACGTCACCCTTATAGCTTCCCCGACCACCAAGTGTTCTCGTCCATGCCATAATGCCGAGTCATTTAGCCTTCCCTTTGGTGAGGAGAGGGGATAAGAATTTATCCACATTCAAGTAGGAGGTGGATATGCTAAGGCTTTGAATAAAATTTATCCAACATATAAACCATGGCTTTGAGTCACACCTTCCATTTTTGTTGGCCAATGTGACTATCCCCTAGCATTTATATAGGTTGGGCATGACTTGATCAAGATAACACTTAACTCACCCTAGCTTGAACTTTCAAATGAACTTAGTCATAGCTAGATCTATAGCTCAATGCACAATTTAGTTAATAATGTATATAGGTTGATTGAGTTGACTAATATTGCAAAGTGGTGGCAGTCCAAGTGGTGGCTTGAGGATCCACCATGTGGCATATTATTTTCTCTATCGCTGTCAAAGACAACCGATATTGTGCATCGAATACCGAAGGCCCAAAACATCATCTTGTACATTTGCATGATCTCTTTTCTTCTTTATCATGACTTTCTTTTAGTTTCACCGGTCTTTCCCTTGCATTGACCTCAACTTTTACCAGCCACAATTCGCACCTATAGACACCGTTTTCGACTTTCAAATATTCACCAAAAATATCTCAAAGTGATCTTCTATGTTGTAGAAATTATAGAATGTTTAGGGAAGCTATCATGCTATCCGAAACTTCCTCTGGATCATGCCCACCTAATGGGAAAGGATTTTTCCCCAAAAACCTCATATCTCTGCTCCTAGATCATAAAATCTATCATCGAAGATATATATGTAGCCGATACTAGAGTCTTTGAACTGTTACTTCTTCAATATGACACTTGGTTTGATCTCTAGGACTCGTGAGTTATGGGACCACCACACTTCTTCCTTTTTCTTGATTTAAACATCTTCCCTCTATAGATCTTACACTTCAATAATAAGAAGGAATATATTGTTACATCTACCCTCTTGGGGTCTTACACTTCAATAACATATATTCTCGCATAGAATTAGATATTTCCACATATTCCCTCCATGGATAATACACTTTGACAACACCCACAACCATGTACTACTACATATGCACTTCAAGAGGTCTTACACTTCAGCAATACTTAACACCACCACATCTACCCTATAGGGGTCTTACACTTCGTGAAGATGTCACATCCACGATTATCAAATACCATTCGATGTACATCACAATTCCTTTTCACCAAATGACATTCTGAACTGATACTTATGAGCTCAATTGATTGTACAAAATATTGACAAATCTCCAAGCTTATAAATATGACTTTAATCTTGTATCTAAGCTATAACAGTTACTCAAAAGATAATTAGGAGATATTATTTGTGCCCTTAAAAGGGTATTTATATAAATTTTAAATACAAGTGTAAGGAAAACATTTCCTAATACATCATGTAAGATTAGTTGTAAAAATGCTCCATTTTTGGAGTCTTTGTACAATAAGCTTAAATACCAAATTTATAAGGAAAATAATTTCACATGATAAACCTATCACAAATATTTCTCTCCTATTAGGTGGCTTATGTACTTTGTCTTCTCCACTACATTGCAACGTGGATTGACTTCATTTGTCTCCTCCCTACTGGAAAAAAATCAACAAGGAAAAAATATACTACATATCATGGTGTTAGAAAAATCACCAAAATAATTTCCCTCTAAGGGGTCTTACCAATTCAAGTATAAGTAGTACAAACATTTCCCTAAAATTGGGTTTTTACTAATGTGCCTTGATTGGTTAGATGTATAACAACATTTCCCACAAGGGGTTCTTGTTAATACATTCTACCTAACACAATATTTTTTGGTTTTATAATTACAATAAGAGAATTAAAATAAATGATGCTCGAAAGCCTTAAACAATAGTTGAACATCTAAATATTTCAAATTTTATTACACCTTAGATTTCTTACTAGTTGTAGAATCCTCAGTGTCTACCTAGGCTATGCCAATAGGTGCCTTGTGGATCGTCGAGGGATATCTCATCTACATATGAGATATACTTGAATAATCAAAAATAAATGTGAGAAATACGTAAAGGATGATAGACCTATCCCTCATCCTATCCCAAAAATCTAGATTCCACAAGTACAATCGATGCCATAACTATATACTCAACCTATAGTGATCAACATGCTCTAAGAATAGCAGGTTCACGAGAAAGAATAACAATATTTGATAGCAATTTGATCAAAAATTTGACTAAATTTTTAACTCAATCTGAACCCTATAGGCTTTTAATTATTTCTTGAACTTATCCCATTAAAATAAAATTTAAGCGATGCAAGAATTAAAAAACATTACACATAGGTTGATAATGAAGTTTGGAAGAAGGACTACATCTCTGGGATCCTTAATAGAACCGATATATTCTCCACTTAATGAATGCAAAGCAAAATTACAATCTAAGCAAGATAATATCAAATAAAAATGGAACATGAACCTGAAAATGAAGTAGCTACCCTGGCTTATAAGAAAATCCAATCTAGTATTCTCCTTCAGGCACAAATTCCTATGTTATATTGATTGGTCTTCAAGATGGCATCCCACATCGATTATCCATACTTTGTAATTTAAAGTGTGGCTTAAATGGCCTTTTGGGTAGTTTGAATAACTCCCAATAAAAATAATTCACCTATTAAAATAATAGGTCTTATCTTCATCTTGCCGATAATAATAATCGGTCCTTAAGGAAGATCATGAAATTTCCTATATGATATAGGTCTTATATCTCTCCATATGCCAATTAAATAAAATAATAGTACTTTCATCTCCATAACGCATCTACGATCACCTTTAAACTTCATGTCGTCCTCTTCGGCTCGAGCATAGAACATTGCTTCTCCTAGAGAACTTGGAGCTTCCTCTTCACAATAATGCCTATATACAATAGGATTTATATAATTACATGCCTATATAAGCCTCATCTTTGAAAATTCCTATATTTAAATATAGAGCTTCATATTCCTCCATCATAGCCTTTTGTAATTTTTCTAAGGCCTCTACATATTCTTCTATCTCCTCCCTTATACATTTCACCTCCTTGGGCTTCTTAGAGAAAGCCTTCAAGCTTGAAGTTGATCTTGTGTTCTTCAAATGGGATAGACGAAGGATTTTATAGCCTTATGTGGCTAACAATATGTGGTTATAGACCACATCCGCTAGCTCAATACCCAACCAACTCACTTTCCGAGTTGGTTAGGCTATCTGCATTCTTGGGGAGGTTATGAATTTAAATCCCACCCTCTCCACTTCTTCCTTGTTAGTTTTTACCAACCACCCCTTCCTCTGCCATGTGGGTCTCCAACCCCTCCAACCGTATCCACGTCATTCTTATTCTCTTGTGACCACCACGTGATCTCGTCCACACTATTATGTCAATTTATTTGGCCTACCCTTTTCTCGAGGTGACGAGATAAGAATTTTCCCACATTGAGTTGAAAGTGGATAAGCTAAGGCTTTAAATAGCCTTTATCCAACATATAAATTGTGTCTTTCGGCCATGCATTTAATTTTTCAACCAATGTGATTATCCCTCAACTCATAAATAGCTCAAGCATGACTCGATCGAGCTAATGGTTAAGTCTCCCTCACTTGAATTCGCCAATGATCTAGGTCATAGATCGATCCATAGCTTAATGTACAATATGGTTAACAATGTATATAGCTCTTCCAAGTTGACTAATAGGGAAAAGTGGTGGTAAGCCACTTGGTGAGCTAATGATCGATCGCGTGGCATATTTTTTTCTTGATCGGTGTCAAAGACAACCAATATCATGCGAAATACCAATGGCCTAAAACACCATCTCGTACATACAAGGTATTTTTTCCACTTTTTCGTGACTTGTTGTCGTTTGCACTGGTCTCACCCTTGCACTGAACTCAAATTTGACTAGCCACCATTTGCATGTACAAAATCTTTTTTTGATGTTCAAATAGTGTTGGAAAGCTCTCAGAGTGATCTTCCATGTTGTAGTGATCTAGAAAGGTTTAGGGAAACTATGGCCTCTAAAATTTCCTCCCAGATCAATGATGAAGCCTTCAACACAAATTGTAGTCAATGTCCATATTAAATAATTAAACCGTTACTCAAATGTAAAATGTAACAAGTAAGATTTGCATTAGTATACAAATGAAATAAAGAGGTAAAAAAGATGGAATGAATACACCTTTTTTTTTGCATAGAGATAAGTTTAATTTTTTTAACTTTAACTTGGATATTTAACTTGTTAAGATTGCTAAAGGATTGGGGGTGATCAATCCCCAATTTTTCCTAGGAGAAACTAGAATATTATGTGCATGCAAACCAACACTAAAATGGAGGTCGAGAGAGATGAAAATTTAAGTACCAAAGAACCTTGTATAGGAGGAAGGCCACGTATCAAGTTCATCCAACAAATTTTATATCTTACACCTTTAAATGTAAGAAGAAAGGAAGGAATTATTACAATGATCTTGGCTACCTTGATACCTTCTATAACCCTATATAACACACAAATATAAATGGATCTAGGCCCTAATTCTTTAAATAAGGAAACATAATAGAAAAGAGAATAAGTGACTCCACACCCTTCCATATGTCACACAAATCAGTAGAAATTGAATAGAAAATGTAATGTATAGAAATATAGTTAAAAAAAAAAGAAACCCATGCCCGAAGATTCCTAAAACTATAGCAGAAAATAAGTGTTGTGGTGAAGAAGGAATGAAGCATTTCATGCCCCATGTAGCTGATATAGACTTAGTGAAGTGGATATGGAATTGTGTTAAAAACCTATACTTGTAAATGGAAAACTGAAAATGCTTGATAAAGTTTTTGTTAACTGTCCCCTTGAAAAACCATGTGAAAAGGTCACAACCATCCATATACTCCTAATCAAATTTTAATTTTTTAAAATTTTCATTGATTTCTAGATTTCTATACTTGAATTTGTTTATGAGTACATGTACCCTATTTTTACTTATATACTATCCCAAAATTTTGTTGGGATCTAATGTAGGTGTATAATATACTTGAATGAATTCCCCCTCTTTTGAGGCATGTGTGAAAAACCATGTTGAGCACATGGACCAAAATAATAGATGTGTTCTCATGTACTAGATGTATGAGAAGTTGTAGAAGAGTGTAGGATGATGAAGAGGCCTTGAAGGACATGTACTAGAAAAAGAGGTTTTGTGTATAATGGTGAGCATGAACTGCAACAAGAGTTATAATATAAAAATAGAAATAATAGGGAAAATAAACAAAAATAGTAATAATTCATGTATAAGAAAACAATTACAGCAACAATGAATTTAGAGTAAATAATATGAAAATAATGTCAATAAAGGGCATTATATGAAAACATAGAACACTATGGTTTTAGAATACAATCAAGGAGTTTAGGCCCATAAATAAGAGCACACAATATAGGCTTAGAGCCACAGACATGTGACACCCACAATGTCACAAGAAAGGTAAGAAACTTGGGCCAAAAACAATGAAGAAAGTAGGAAGTAATACAAACAACAAGATAACATGCATGAAAACTAAGAGTGTCAGAACATTATGAAATGATAAAGAAAAAAATATATGTAAAAACATGTAAATCAAGAGGTGTCAACACTACACATGGAAAAATGTGTTATACCTATTATTTCAAAGAATAACATGCACACAATATATAATCAAGTATAATAAGTATAAAGTTACTATAATATAACAATAACATCTATGTGTAGTGTATGATAGATATTACAAATTTTATTGGAAGTCTAGGTAAATATATGAAAAAAATCTATCATTGTGTAGCTCTCAAGTATATGTCCAACATCAAGATCAATATACCACATCAATGCACATGTGTAAAGAGTAAAGAGATATGATATATATCAACCCAAAGTGACAAACAACATGTATAATATAAAGTGATAACAAAGCAACCTAAGCGTATATGTATTGATTTTGTAATTTTGTAAATGTATGAATGTTTTTGTATATTGAATAAGATATGAGTATCAAAATATCTACCCAAGAAGATTCTTTAATAGGGGTATAGAGGAAAATTTGTGTTAGCATACAAACATGAAATGACTTATGAAACCATTTCAAAACAAGATCTAACACAATACTTCATCTACCTCCGATTGAGCACAAATAAAAAGGGGAAGAAAGTTATATACCTATAATTACCTACAAGTGAAATCCTCATCCTTTGATGGGTTTGATTTTCTCCTTGAATTTATTGTTGGATACTATGAGAATGCTTCAGATCTTTGGACCAATTTCAGCAGAACATCCCCTTGATTAAATGATTAATTAAGCTTGATAGAATGCTATAAAGAATGCTTATCTTGCTTGAGAATTTGGTAGCATAAACTTGTAATTGTTCTAAGGTTCATTCCATGGAGGGTGGCACCTCTATTTATAGCAGGAGTAGGTAGAAATCAATGGCTAAGATCTTTCCATGGTGGATTAGATCAATGGTTGAAATTGGATGAGAGAGGAGAATTTTCTAGATGTAGAAAATTATATATTTCAAGAGAACTCTCCATTGAATTAAAAATTCAATGGAATAGTGTAGATTTATTTTGAATTATTTGAAAATAAGAGGGAAAGATGGAGAGGCTTCTAGAATTAGAAGCCTCTAGATTTGGGGTTCATTTAGCTTGTATTAGGTGAGATTAATTACACTTAGTGGGGTGATTAGATGGAAAGGCTAGGCATAGGATATGTATAGGGTAGGTGGTAGGTGGGTGAGTATTTTTAAATTAGTGGAAAATAGTTAATGAGGATTAGTTAGTATAATAAGTAAAATATTAATAATGTATTAATATTTCTAAGGATGTAAATGGGGTTATGGAATATGAAATAGTTAGAGTATGGTTATATATAATATAATAATTAATTAACTGTATAATTAATTATTATAAGGTTAGTGGTGAGTATGAATGGCTATTCTATGGCCATGCCAAAATTTTACATGTCTATTTTTTCCCCTCTTTGAATTGTGGTTGTGGAGCAAGAACAATTCAAAGAAAATAAGAGAATGATAGAGTGATATGATTCCCCATCAAGGGGTTAGGCGCGAGGAACGAGTTGGGTAACCGATTGAAAAAAAAGAAGAGGTCCAGTGAGTTGATGAGGGAGGAATAGAATATGAAAGGATCGAGGATTCATAATATGGGGATTAGAGTATGAGTAGACATTTAGAGGTGATGAGATAAGAGTAGCGGAAGTAGAAAATTAGAGGAGAGAGGAGAGAAGGTTAGAAGTAGTATAAAAGTAAAGGAAATGAAAGAAGATAAGAAGTAGAAAATTAGAGGACAGAGGAGAAGGTTAGAAGAAGTAGAGAATTATATGAAAGGAAAGAAGGTTATAAGAAGTAGAAAATTAGAGGAAGTGAAAGAGGAAGGGAAAAAGTAGAGGGGAGGAGAATTGGGAGATATGGAAGTGTGAAGACATTGGTACCCCGATCAACAAGGTGTATGAAAAGGGTGATATTTTTAGATTCTAGATGTAGATTTTGAGAATGCCCCAGTCAAGGGTGTATGACATGGGTGATTAGAGGATGTTGGATTTGGATGAAGCGATGTGATTTATTATTGATTGTATTAGATGTTGATGAGATGGGATAGATGATAAGGGGATGTGCTATCATATTGTGTCCATTAGTATCATTATGAGTAGTTGGGATTGATGTGGCTTAGAGAAAAATACACCAAGTAATAAACGTCATGATGACTGAATTTCCAAATGCCCTTGTCCTCATATCATTGAACATATTAAAATTATGAGGGTCCTCATATCATTAGACTAGTGAAAGTGGCCTTTTGTCATTGGGTGTGTAAAAATAAGTAAAAAGTTGCCTCATATCATCGAATGAAGTAAAAATGCGGACAAACAAATAACACACAAGTAAAACATACAAATTGTATTTTTATTTTGAACTTTGTTGAATATTTTAGATTTTTAATTTTTTTGGAGTTTTTGCAATTTTTAATAATTTTTTACGATTTTTTAGAATTTTATGATTTTTTGAATTTTTATGGTTTTTTGGAGTTTTTACATTTTTTTTTATCAAAAATTTTAACAATTTTTAGAATTTTTACGATTTTTAGAATTGTTTATGATTTTTGATTTTTTACGATTTTTTTATTTTTTAGAATTTTATGATTTTTTCAAATTTTTTGAATATTTTACGTTTTTTAGTTTTTTTGAATTTTTAACGATTTTTTTCATTTTTTTCATTTTTATGATTTTTTTATTTTGGGTGATAGAGGAGGAAATTTGATGAAGGTAGGAAGAAACGAGAGGAAAAACAGATACATGGGGTGAGAGAACGGGCTCTCGAGAAGGTTATAGGGCATCTTGACGGGTATAAAAGGGTTTCGGGGACTACGTGAGGGTCATTGTCATTGCGCATAGTTTGAAAACGAGAGCTTGAGAGAGGATGAAATGACATATGAGAGGATTTTGGACCATCAAGTGGATGTTGTGAGAGAGTATCAATGGCCAACAGAGGTGGGACAGCCGGTGAGTGGTTTTATATTTTAGTTTGTGGATTATTTTTACATTTTTCAAGATTTATAGGGTAATTTAGGGTAAAATTGGTGCTAAAACGCACTATTCAAAGACACACACGAGTCTTAAAACAAGTGCATATAACCTAAATAGTGGCACGTTTAGTGTTTGATTTGGGAACCAGGGTAAAGAATGATGCATTTTTGGAGTATAAAACAAGTTTTAGCACATTTATTTGGGTTTAGCACATCTATGTTATAAAGTAATGTGTATGTGGTATCTAGTAGCATGTTTATTATGTCATTGGAAGGGGTATGAGAAATAATGCATATGTTTAGGTTTAACATGTTTAGGGAAGAGTGGGGATAGGTATTATCACATATATTTAGTTTCAATGCATATAATGTATATAGTAGTGTATTTGATTGGCATAGTCGGGGCTCGGTATAGTAGCTTGTTTAGGATGAAGTGGTGCATATGGGGAAAGGAGTGCCATGTTTAAAGGATAGATTAGTGTGTTTTGTGAGGCGAAAGTGAATTTTTAGAAGAAAGTAAAGTGGGGAAGTGTGAGAGAGGTGTGTGTTAGTGATTAGATGTAGGGATCTGACATGTTTGATGTGTGCAGATGGTATTGTTACCCATCTAGGCTAGACATCAACGATCGGTAGCTTTACAACATTTTCTAGGAGGGGAAGATATAGAGGTGGAGGAGGAGGAGGCATATTTATTACATGTGTTAGGTTGCTCCATATAGCGAGGATGCCCATGATGTGAGAAAATTGAAGTTTATTGACACCATTTGTGGAGCGTTGATACTCGGAGACGAGTACCTTTTGGCTGCTAATAGGGAGATGATGGTGACCTTAGAGGACATGTACTATATATATCATTTACTTGATAGAGGGAGATATTTTCATGTGGAAGATAATCGAGGTGAGGGATAGTATAAGGTTATTCACAGATGTGGTGGATACGCCTCGGTATGGGATGTGGATAAATTTGGGAGTATATTTGTAGAAGGGATACATGGAGCAAGTTCTACTTTATTATGTTCATTGATCAGTTGTGTATTGTTTCCAGATGGTGGAGGGAGGTGGTTTAGTATTGGCTTGGCTAAGGTGGTACATGCTATGTGGTAGGAGGATGTAATATTTACATGGAGTGTAATCTGTATTGGCTCAACTATATTGTTATCTCTACATAGTGGCTTATGGTGGAGGGGGAGTATCGGTGTGGAAATTTTATTACAGCTATTGTGTTATTACCATATTACTATAGGGACGCTGATTGGTGTTAGGGAGTAGCGGCGAGTAGGGGAGCCTTCTATTTATTGTTGGTGGATGACTAGGGAAGACGAGAGATATTAGGAGAGTTGGATTGGTATCGTCAACATATCAATGAGTTACAAGTAGGGGATATAACTTGGAGGTCAGATCGGTAGTATGAGGTGTGGGAGGGGGATCACAAACATCTAGGGAGGGTCAGAATCCTTATTATTTTATTAGGGGTCATCCTTACACAGTAGAGTAGTATCGGTCGGACCCAAGTGCTATGAAATTTTGGGATAGTTTAGGGCATAACAACATGCCATCATATGTTTGCTCGAACTACACAGAGATATGTTTCTAGGTTGTAGTGATTCCGGAGGCGCAATAACATGAGCCGAGTTTAGATGAGGTATAGGTAATTGTAGTGGTGGCATTTACATCGGAGAGGGCCTAAGGGTAGTGCAGGGGTATGCAGAGTGATGGGTAGGGATTAAAATGGTATGGTTGACACATCCCGAGGGGACATGAGGTTCTTACATGGCCAGTGATAGGTATAAGGGGGATGCCCCAGGGTCAGGTATTCATGGTTCATTAGCCACAAACATAGGGACAAGAGGGGGAGGAGGCACAAAGGATGCTTCCTATTATTATTTTGGGTGGTCCACCATTATAACAGCTAGTGGTGTAGTCTCTATTATAGAGTCCAAAGAGGTAGTATATAGATGTGATGGAGGTAGATGATACTTGATTGCCACTACAAATAATTCTTCTATCACAAGAAGATATATTAAGGCCATCGGTGGGAGTGGATTAGGGATGGGAGGACATGGAGGAGATGGAGGAGATAAAGGAGTAGGAGGAGATATAGGAATAAAAGGGGATGTAGGTAGGAGTAGGAGAAGATAAAGGAGGTGCCGATTTGCAGGCACATATAGAGATGTTGGAGAGGGAGGCTCAGAATGAGTAGTGGAGATAACTTGCTTACATGATAGGGATGCATTTCGTATGGGAGATATAAATTGATTTATGGTAGTAGTGAGGCAGATGGAAGTGGAGATTACATGGTTGCATGGAGATTTAGCATAGAGACAGAGAAGGAGAGGGATCATGTAGTGCAGGTGAGACAAATATTGGGGAGATCATGATGCATATAGGGTGAGATATGGCCCATTAGATGGAGGAGTGGGGAGGGGGTAGTGGGACACAAAATGGATCATAGGCTATAGGGACAATAGCAACACCTATCATCTCATAGAGATCAGGGCATATGGGGCCTCCTAGGATAGTTTCTTTACAACAACATTAGGTTTTGATGGTGTAGATGCGATACTATGAGGATATTGTGATACATGAGTGGCTATATTATATTCGTTGTATCCAGGAAGGGATCTAGACAGAGATCATGCTAGAGACCAGGTCGATCTACAATTTCTGGGAGCACAACTAGATTACAACAACCTCGTCCGGTGGTGGATGATACTTGAAGTTAGGCACCTTGATGAGTGCTAGTGTATCATATCATATGTATTTTTTTTGTTAATGACCACTATGGTCACAATTTTGATGTATGTATAGATGATCAATTATTTTGATGGCCAAGATGGTCATATTTTTTATGTATATATATGGATGGTTTGTGATATATGATTACCATTTTTGATGATGAGGTGTATGAATTTTTTTATTATGACATGCACATGTAGTGAGATATTGTATGATGATTATGATGGTAACTTTTAGCAGATATATATGAATACTTAGTAGTTGGATGTATAGTGTATGTTATTTTTATGACGATGGTTAGATTACATGTGATGTGATGATGTGATTTATTTTGATGATAAATGATGGTTTTTTATTATTGTGTTTATAATTTTTAATGTTTTAGTGGTTACCATGGTGAGTGTGTAATGTGATAATAACATAGTGTTTAGATGATTTGGTTCATGAGTTGTTTGATGATAATATGGTATTTATCATGGATGATGTATAGATGTGAATGTTTATTTTTATATATGTATATATGTGATGAAATTTTATTTGTTGTGGCTAATCATAGTAATGACGATGTTATTTGATGATGGATGGTATTAATTTGTTATAAATTTGAATGGGATCATAATGATTATTCATTGTTATGGTTATGACATTCAATATATAGATGGTTTATTTGTGATATGATGTGTTAGATTGTTGGCTCATGTTATAGGTTGGTATGAGTGGATTATGGATTATGGATAAGATAATGACTATGTGTTAGATGTAGATTAGGATTTAGGCCATGGATATGGATGGATGTATAATTTTTTTATGTTATTAATGTAATATATGGTATTTACAAAGGAAATGGGTGTCAAATGTTCTGGAATTTTGTACAAATATTTATAATAGAACCATGACATTAATTATGATAGGATAGTAGAGAGAAAGGAAATTCATAGTTAACAAATAATGACAAGGCATAAAATGGGGGTGGGGTTGAGAGAAATGAAGGCCTCGGGATCTTACAAGGGTTGCATTTCTTGGCATTTGACTTAGACTCCTAGAAATCTAATTCATTGATATCATCATGGATAATGTGACCTTAGTTGGGATTGGGATAGATGTTCCTAATCATGACAGATCTTGTGCTTTGTAGGAAAGATTAGAAGAAGTCTAGATTTGGATAAGGTGGATTAAGGAATGAGTATAAAAAGGGTTTAGGAGTGAAGGGGTAGTTTTCCCAAAGTGTGTGTTTTTAATTCATTGTAGAGTGCTAGTAGACTAAGGATTAGATTTACCATAGCTTTAAACCTGGTTTTCACTATGGTATGTGTGCAAGGTGCCACTGAAGTGGTTTTCACCTTTGGACGGATATTTTCTATATTTATTTTTATATAACGTGGAGTGTTAGGCACTTATACATAGAACAAATGATGATGTATGATATTCATGGGCTCATCTAACTCAACAATGTCCTGGAGTAGAAAGATTATAAGCACCTAAATTGATTTTAGCTATGATGACATAGGGTCCAAGCCATTTTCGTTCAAACTTTCCCTTATTTTCTCGATCGACATTATTTTTGTGTTGATTTTCCTTGAGGACTAGGTCACCTATTTCAAACTCACTATCCTTTACGCTCTTCCGATAATGGTGGTGAATGTGGTTTTGATAGGATTTGAGGTGATCCAGGATTGAAGGCATTCCTCATTGAGGAGTTCAAGTTCTTGAAGGTGATGGAATCGATAATATATTTCATCGATGAGGTGTTGGAGTAAAACGTTTAGGTATGGGAGTTCAATCTCAATGGGAAAAATTACTTCAATACTGAAAATGAGAGAGTATGGAGTGGAACCGATAGGAGTGTAGATGAATGTAAGACAAGCCCACAAGGTTAGATATATTTACATGTGCTAATCTCATCCTTCTTAATTCACATTTTTTCCAAGGATGTGCTTTAATGTCTTGTTAGATGCTTTTGATTTGCTATTTCCTAGTGGATAATAGCGAGTGGAAAACTTGAGCTTGATATGGAATTGGTCAAAAAGTTCCTAGACATCTTGATTTTTGAAGGATTTTTCCATTTTTGTGATAAGAGTGGATGTAATACCATAGTAGAAAATGATATGGTTAAGAATACATTTGAATTTTCCTTTTCCAAAGTGATATAGGTGAATGGCATGGATTCGTCCCACTTAGTGAAGTATTTTTTGCATTGATAATGAATTTGTGACCATCAGAAGAAGTGGGATTCAATTTTCCCATGAGATCAAGACCCCAGGTGGAAAAGGGCCAAGGGGTAGTGATGGGTTGTAAGGCTTGGGATGGTGCGTGGATGAGGTCAACATGTTTTTGATAAGGGACACATTTGCGTACATATGAGCATGCATATTTTTCCATTTTGAGACAATAATAACTTGTACATATAATATTTTTGGCTAGGGCCATACCACTGGTGTGAGCATTGAAAATTCTCACGTGAACTTTCTTAACTACCGATTTAACCTCTTGAGAATTTAGGCCTCATAACAATGTTCCGTCGAAGTCTCTACGATACAAGGTATCTCCAAGGATAGTGAAACATGAGGCACATTGGATGAAGGATCTATGATGGCTGCAAGGGATATTTTGTAGGAGGTTATGATCATAAACATAGGTGTAGATGTCATGGTACCAAGGGGAGTTAGGACCAACAATCTCACAAACCATCTCAAACTTAGGAATTTCATATGATGGTATTATGAGTTTTTCAACCAAGAATTTTGAAGTAGATGCATTTGAGGGCATGTCTAGGAGGGAGGCAATGGTAGCCATGACATACGATGATTTATTTCTTATATAAGGGACTTATTCTAACTGAATATGCTAGAAATATGCCTTGAAACTGTCAAATTTTATTTTGTAAGGGATTAACTTATCATCCTTAGTGGCATATTCATTATTAACCTATTTAATGATTAATTGGGATTCACCAAAGATATTGAGTTGTGTGATATTCCATTGGATAACCATTTTTAAACTAGTAATAAGTGCCTCATATTTAGCTATATTTGTGGTATAAGGAAAAGAAAACTAGAAAGCCTTAGGAATTAATTCACCTTGAGGAGTGATAAACATGATACCTTCTTCCAAGCCATGATGTGTGAAGGAGCCATCAAAGTATAATGTTCGGGTATTTGATTCTTTAAGTGTACATATAGATTGTTTTGGGAACCATGTGGTAAGTGGTGTTGAGTCAAAGATTGGAGATTTTTCCAACTGATTAGCTACAAATTGTCCTTTGATAGCTTTCTTATTAACATACTCAATGTCAAACTCACTAAGAAGCATGATCCATTTATCCATCTGTCCCATGAGAGCCAATTTATAAATTAGATATTTGAGTGGATAACCTTTAACTATGAGCTTAATACTATTGTTGAGAATGTAATGTCATATCTTTTAAGAAGAAAAGACTACAAAAGACATGATTTTTCGATAGGAGTGTGGTTGAGATCATAAACAATTAATGTTCTACTTAAATAATAGATGGTGAATTCCTTTCCATGTTCATCATGTTGTGTGAGGAGAGCTCCCAAGGCATGTTGTGTAGCGAGATATGTAAAGAAGAAGCGTTCTAGCGTAAGAGGTACCAAAATAGGAGGATGCATCGAGATATTCTTTTAGTTTGTCAAAATTTTCTGAAATTCATCGGTCAATGAAATTTTTTCCCTTTTTAAGTAGATGATGGAATGGATGGCATTTATTTGCTAGCTATGAGATAAACCTTCGATGGATTGAATATTTCCCTGTAGGCTTCGTAGCTATTTGAGATTCTTAGCTGAAGACATTTTGACTAAAGATTCGACTTTATATGGATCAATTTAAATGCAACATCTAGAGACAATAAATCCTAAGAGATTTCCAGATGTGATGCCAAAAACACATTTCTTGGGATTAAGATGGATTTTATTCTCGATCAAAAATTTAGTGAAGAACTATAGGATTTTCCTCATGAGATTCATATTTTCCTATAATTTCATCGAAATATTCTTCAACTATATCAAATATTATATCATGAAAAATGATAGTCATCACACATTAGTAGGTGGCTCTGGCATTCTTGAGTCTAAAGGGCATGACTTGATAGCAAAATGTGCCCCAAGGTGTAGTAAAAATTGTTTTATGCTAATCTTCTTCATAAATTTTGATTTGATTATAGCAGAGAAACCATCCATGAGATACAAAATTTCATGCCTAGATGTAGAGTCAATGATTATATCTATGTTTGGGAGTTGGAAATAATATTTTTGGAAAGCTTTATTGATGTTGCATGAAGTTGGTGTAGATACAAATGTCCCCATTTTTCTTTCCTAGTGGGACAATTTTATAGATCCATTTAGAATAATCAATGGGTCAGATGAAACCGACATCAAGTAGCCTCTATAACACTTCCTTGATAAGAAACAAAACCTTTGGATGCATTTTCTAGAGCTTTGTTTGACTGGTTTAGCATCTTTATGCACTACAAGATTGTGGACCATGAGAGAAGGATCCACACACTACATATCCGCATAAGACCATGTGAATACATCTGAAAATTATTTTAGGAGTGTGGTAAAGGTGGCTTGTTCCTTTATAGACAAAGATGCCCCATTTTAAGAGTCCTGGAATCTTCTTTTGTTCGATGTTGATATTGATGGTTTCCTTAACTAGTGATGCAGAGCCATCTTGTAACGTTTCAAGAGCTATGAGAAGTTGATCCATAATTGGATAATGTTCGGGATTTGGATATTATTGGAATAATTCAATAAGGGGATATTCCTTGTCAAGGTGATAAGAGAATTTTTGATGAGGGATATTATATTGGGATTGAGGGGAAATGGGAAGCTCTGTTTTATGAAATAGTCATCGGCGTTTAAACATATTTGAAAACCCTTTTATGATAACCAACGAGTATATTGTCATGAGTTCCCATGGATTCAAGAATTTCTTCATCATTTTGAAATGAGTCAAGAGGAGCATGCTATAATATTTTTCTCAATTGAATGAGTTATGGGTAGGTGAGGGTGATGTTGATGGTAAGAATACCAATATTGTGCAAAATATCGGTGGCGGAAAAGTCTTCATATTTCCTATAGGCAAAACTTGTGTCAATATTTTCAATGACCTCCTCAGCTATGTCGAAAGTATCACTAAGGTCATTGGGATAATTTCACCAGATATATGGTACCCAAGGTTGTGGCCATCAAGGTTGGGGATAATGTTTGGGGGTTTAGGGATACCTTTTTTGGTGAGGCCTTGTCCTCATCTTGAATAGCCCATATGATCCATCATCCTTTTGGGAATAAAATATTCATTATTAGAGCAGCAAGAGGGTATAGAGTCATCAATAAGCCATGTGGAATCAGATGGTTCAATGTACTCATCAACAAGATACCCAAAATGAATAAAAGTGGATGAGCCTAACACATAGGCTTTCCGTTTATTTGGAAAAATGTTGAGCCTTCCAAGTTGTTTGGGTGACAGTGGTAGTTGGTCAATGTTGAAGGTTTGATATTCTCCACACCCTGTCATTTTTAGTTTGAGTGACGAAGTGGGTAACAAAGGAGTGGATATGGATGGATTAGGTAGAAGGGGGTGGATGATGATGATGTGTAATGTGATATGGACGTGACTAATATGAAGTGACAGGTGATGGTGGGGGTGATAATTGTGTAGGTTTAGTGATAGGGTAATAAGGTTCCTGATAACTTTTGGCTTCTAATGCTTGACAATATTGGAAGGGTTGTGGGTCACCATAGATAGTGACTTTTATACCAATATGTTCAAATTTGAGACATTGATGTAATTTGGATGGTACAATGTGTATCTCATGAATCCATGGCTAACTAAACAAGAGCTTATGCGGGGACTAGATGTCGATAACGTGGATGAGGGTGGGAAGCACAAAACACCTAATATTGATAGGAAAATAAATGGTACAAAATAAATTACACTCTGTATTGTCATATGATTTAATAGTAATAATATCTTATTTAAGATTTAAGTTGTTTTTTTAATTATCGGCAAATAGTTTTTGTATCCTAATCAATGGATGAGATTTAGGGTAAAAATATTAAGATCCGATCCATTGTCAATTAACACTCTTTTAACATGAACACTATCGATGTGGACTTCGATGTAGAGAGGAATATTATGGGTAGGGATGTGTGGTGGCAAGTCTTATTGGGTGAAGGTGAGTGGGAGTGTTGGATAAGGATAGAGATGTGCAACAAGGGCTTGAAATTGTGTAGGATCAATGTTGGTGGGGACACATGTCTCTTGGAGGGCACGGTATAAAATTTCCTTGTGGATAGATGAAGTCTTGAGAAGGTCCATGATGGATATCTATGTGGGAGTCTTCTCAAGTTATTCGATGATATTATATTGTGCTTGTGGTTTTGGGTTAGAAGAGGATGGAGGAGCTCCTTGAACCACCACATGGCTCCTTTGGGTAGTGACAACACACTAAGGGTTTTGTGAGGGACCCTTTATTTTAATGGTGGCTACTTGATGGGGAGAATGGTGGATATGGCCAACAAGTGATGTGTAAGGAGGGGGTACATGATGATAATTTATGTGGTTGGAATAATGAGCAGATGACTTAGGTTTACTTCCAGGACTTGTGTTGACCATGGTTAGTAAAATTGTTCGACCATGATTAGGAAGGGGATTTTGATAGATCCCGAGTTTTTGATTTTGAGAAGTGGAAGCATTGTCCTCTATTTTGATTTCACCTTGGTCAATAAGGTCTTGAATATAATTCTTTAATTTCATACACCGATGTGTGGCATGACCCTTGATTTTATGGAACTTGCAATATTCATTTTCCTTAAACCACGAAGGTTTGGGTTGGGACTCATCTATGGGATGAGTTTGAGGAAAAACAACCATATTGGAAACAATTAATTTATCAAGGATTTCCTCCATAGACTCGCTAAGGGGAGTGTATGTTCATCACCTGGAATCTTGAGTGGACCAAGGTTGTCCTTTAGGGATGGATATGGTAGCTGTTGTATGGACATGCTGGATATTTTTGGTATCTGTTACTCCATCACGAAAACATTTTTATTCTTATTAAAGTATTTAGGATTTTCTAATGTAGAAGGTTGATTGGATTGGTTATGATTATCATGGGAATATATCTTAACAAGGCCTTTCACAACAATGGATTTCCCAATTTTCACTCCCTTCTCGATGATTTCATCAAACATGTTTGCACAATGGACTTGTAAATGAAAAGTTAATTCTGATTGAGGTTAGAAACAAAAATGGTAACTAGTTATTTTTTGCGTATGGGCCATGGAATACGGCTAGAAAGGGTTCACCATCATTGTAGGAATGACAAGAAACTTTCCCCATTTTTTTGTTTGGTATTGCACAAGTCAATCATTGTGAAATATTGTTCTAAATTATAGGAAAATTGTTTTACAAATTTTTCTAATAATTCGATGAACATTGTACCATATCGTTTGGGTAATCAAAGGAACCATTCTAAATCGAGACCACCTAGACTTCTAGAGAAGAGTATTAGAAAATAGGATTCATTGTAAGCTTCTTCCTGACACAACATATATACTCCTGAACATGTTCATGGGGATCACCTTTTCCCTTATATTTTTCAAATTTGGGTGGTTCAAAGTATGGTGGAAAAGGGACCCATAAAATGTTACGGTTAAAAGGATAGGGACAAAGTTCCTCAAATTTATATTGTCATCTTTGTGTGTCGATTAACAACCCTTGAAGCGTTTCCTTCATAGACTTCACTTCTTTCTCCAAGGTTGGTTTTGGAGGATTGGGAGGTGGTGGATTGAATTTGGGATGAGAATGTTGGGATCCATGATCATTAGATGGTTGTGGGCCAATTTGAGAGGCTAATTGGGAAATTTGGTTTCTCATTTGCTGTAATTGGGATAATACAACTTCTTTGGATATGTTAGGGTGGTTCTCTCTACCATCCCATCCATTTATAATGTGACGGTGGTTCAGATTGTGATGGTGTGTGGATGGTGGTTGTTGGCCAATGTTATCATTTTCATCTTGGAGGAGACTTTGGAGTTGGTCATGGGTGTAATCAGAAGGAAGTTTTTCCCCCATGTGATATAGCTGGAGTAAAAGGGAATTTTTATTTTTCTCAACGAAATGGTTTAGCATTTCTCTTCTTCTTCCTTCTATAAAGTATGTACTTGAGTCATCATCATTGCTAGTGTTGACCATGGTCTCCTCATCTTCTCCTCTATTATGATTTTCTTTGGCATTGGCGTCATAGTAATTATGGTTGAATATATCATGTTCCATGTCATGATGAATGTTTTCTTCATTGTTTCCAGATTGGGATCGAATTACAGTTTTCCTAGGTGTCATTAGACTCTGATGTTAATGAGATGAAGATGTTCAAAATAAATGATGTATGATGAAAAAGAGTTACGATTCCTTTATTAATCGATGAAAAATCTCAATAATATACTCTTTCTTAGAGGAAAAAAGAAATTTTAGGGGGAAATAAAAGAGGATTTTCCTCGTTGGTAGAGGGCTTAGAATGTGTCTTTTTATAAGGGCTTAGAAGAATAGGATAGCTAACAAGGATATTTTATCTATTAGCAAGATGTTGATTAATAATATTTGGTCAGTTGTATCAAAAGGGTATCGTAAATAGGATGATTGAAGGTGTTGATATAGATATGTAAGGTTATGGAGAATTTTATGATGAAAGTGGTATGTAATTGGGATACATTTATAGAGTCTTATAGGTCTAGTTTAGCTTTTGTGATGTCAAAAAGAAATTTCAAGTAATTAAAATGGTATGACTTATATTGTTTAAGGTGAAGGGTAATATTTTTTTGGAAGACGGAAGAGGGTGTTTATGTATTATTTATGTGCTTTTTCTTGAAAGGTAAATAGTATGGGATGGATATTATGAAATTTATTTAATAGGATGGAAATTTAGGTTTTTTTTTGTGGTAATGTGGAAAGTGAAAATATGGTTTTTTATGTGGTGATAGTGTATGTTTAAAGTTTATTATGGAAAAAAATTAGTTTTATTATTTACAAAGGATGTGTATAATGGTAAGGGGATAATGTATGGTTAAAATTTATGTATTAGGTGAAAAGGGATATTTTATCATGGTAGGTGTGATTAATAGTATGTAATGAGGGGGATATGATCAAAGTTCAATGTTGGCCCCCTTGAATATTGACTATGTACAAAAGGCACATAGGCACGTAAGGTTTTAGTTAAAGAAAGGCACGCAAGGAAGGGTTTAAGAAAATGGTTTAAGGAAACCCATGGCGTACGACATGCGCAGCATAACCAAGGGTTCGAGACTTAGTCAAATCGGCGTTCGGGAAGAACAAATGAAAATCATGACTTGGCTACGCATGGATAAGGTGCTAGCACTTTGGTGTGAGTTGGCCCTGGAAGGAGCATGCTACTGCAGTAAAAGCTTCTAGAAGCACATCATGTTATAAAGTGGAAAGCTTAGTCTTAGAGGAGCATGCTCGCATGGATGACTATTTTCAGACACTTGACATCAGATTTGAGGGCGTTGGAGGATGAGTTGGTAGTCCAAAGGCTATAAATACAAGTGCCAGTAGAGTAAAAAGAGATGGAGGAAGAGAGGAGAAGAGACTTAGAGAATGGGAGAAGCTCTATAAATTACTGCAAGAACTCGTTAGTGGGTAATTACACTTGGGAAAGGATGTATTGGGTATGGCAATGTTGTAAATTATATTCTTGGTAGTATATTTACATTAGTGTAGTTGTAATGCATGATTGTGGTCTGTTTCTTTGTGACATTCTATAAATGGCTCCATGAATGTAATGGGGTTACCGATATATATATATATATATATATATATATATGTCTGAATATCAATGATTTTGATGCATATATCTTTTCATAGGTTCTTTTTCATTTTATGCTCAGTATGGATTCTGATGTACTTCTTTCTGTTATTGTACAAGTTATATAATTTGTTAAGTACACCATCTAGAATGACCTGTAACGATCTAGAGGTTGTTTTGAGCTCTATGGTTCTTATATGTCTTAAATGCTTTTGAAATCTCTTAAACACAAATCATAGATGATGTTTCCCACTAAACTAGCATAAAGAGAGACTTGACACCCACACATGCCTTAGGTGGGTGCCCAACATCTATTGATGATAGGCTGGTGCACATGGGGTTCCTTTCTTTTATAATAAGGGTAAAAATGACTACATCTTGGTTACGATGCTTTGGGATCTCTTTTCAAAGTTGTAGTGGGAAATAACATACATCATGATCAATGTAGTAAGTAATGACAGAGTGGTTAACATTGGAAAGTTTTGAATCATGGTTCAAGAGCACGGAGGATGAATTTTATTAGAGATTCAACTTTGGACTTGAGTTTGATGCATGTAGATGGGTAGGAGAGAACCTCTACCATGATTTGTATGAGTTTTTTTTTCTTTGCTTCCCAGTGGAACCTGTATGAATGGCTCTCGAGACTATGCATCTAGATCAAGTTGGCATTATGTATCATGTGTGTGGACCCAAGAAGAATACTGTGATGCATGCTAAAACATCCCACTTGAGACCCAAGAAACAACCTAGGATTAGTTAGGAAAATTCTGGAATAAATTTTTTTATTAGAAGTGTCTACAACTGAGTTAAGACAACAATTGTCACTAACGAGTTCGGAACAAGTATAAATTACACTAGAAAATACTACTCTTTTATTTATATTAATCAGAGGTCACAAGGTCCAAATTCTAGGGTTAGAAGTTTCAGTTAGGTTCAGGGGGTAAATTAACACCATACCCACTCTCAAATAGGCTTAGAGTTTTAACTTGATTTTTCTCACACTTAACGCATTAAAAATTTCCCTAAATCATTCCCATTGGATAGGAAATTTTCTCACCTTTCCAACGATATAAATAAGTCCTCATAACTCCTTATAAAAATTAAGTGGGTGAAACTTTTCCCAAAAGGGACACGTGTCGGCGGTGGAGAAAAACAATTTTTGGGTTAACGGGTCACGAGGCGGCGTTTACAAATTTTCCCGTGTGGGTGCAAAGTCCACATTTCTCCCATGCCTTTGGGGATCCTCCAAGGACACGTGTTGGGCTCCAAGCCAAAGCGGGGAGAGGATGAGGAAGGGCGGGTGGTGGAGAAATTTGGAGACATTCGCCGAAGGGAGAGAAAAACCAATTACCGCACACATGCCCGTGGGTCCACCAGGGACATGTGGTGTTAAACAAGCCGAAGCAGGGGAGAGAAAGAGGTAAGGGTAGGGAAGTGGAGGTGATTGGGAATTTTCACCAATGGGAGAGAAAAAGGAGAAGTTTTGATGTGCGGGTCCGCATGTCTATGGAGTTGACCTCGCCAAGGCAAGGGTGGGAGTACGGGGCCATGGGGGTTCTTTTAAAAAAATTCCAAGACAAAATTTCAAAAGAACCAATGTTTGCAAGGGTTCCGCCCCTTTGTCATACCACATGGTAGCCTCTGATTGGCGGTGGGTGAAATTTTAAAAAATTTCCCCAAAAAGTTTTCAAATTTTTTTCTAAGTTTTCTAAGGGAAATTTTTAGAGGTGTGGGCTGCCGCCAGTGAAAATTTTCCTAAATTTTCCCACCAAGGAAGGAAATTTTCAGAAGGCCATAACTTTTTCTAGGAAGCTCAGTTTTGGGAAAACGAGAACTTTTTGGAAATATCTCGACACCCTCTTTGCACATAAAACATAAATTTTAGATTTTGATAAAGTTTAATATGTCAAATTTTTAGAAAACGTTTTGTAGGATTTTAAAAGCCAACTTGAAATATAAAATTTATTCAATTTGGTCTTCTCCTTCACTCCACATGCCAAACAGACATGGAGAATTTTTTAGGATGAATTTAGGATGTTTTAGGAAGGTAAATTTTCTCAATTGATTTCCAATTTGAATTTTTCCAACAATTGATCAGAAAAAGGCTGCAAAATGACTGTGAAAGGTTTAGGCCCAATTTTTCAATGTTTTAAATGATTTCCTTAAGTTTTTTTGTCAAATTTGAGTTCCTTGATATTATAGCATGCTATATTTCAATATTTCAATGTTGATTATTAATTCTAGGTTCAAACAATGCATTTTAAAAAGATTATTTGCAGTTTTAAAATTTAAAAGGAGATCAAATTAAAAGGGGTCCATCTAAATTTTCATCATTGAAGTATGGAATTTCATTTGTATTCTATTCTAATACATACAATTGTTTTAATCAAACCATTCTAAATCAAAATGCTATCTGAATTCAATTTTATACGGTTTGAAAAGAGACAGAAACTGTATTACTCTCACATACATTTCTTCCTTTCAAACCAGAGATTCCAAAACATTGATACAATCATATTTAACTTAACAATATAATTTGGAAAGAATGTTTCATTCATTATATATTTCCAAAGATAATTCTTACAACTCCTTTCTTTATTTCCTTTGAAAATCATTTGTTGATTACATAGCAGAGTGTTGCATTTTCTTTCATATTCTTTCAAGCAACACAGAGTCTATAAATTTTCACATTTCAAATTTACAACATTCATGTCTTTCTTTCAAAATCCATAAACAAAGTATGTATCTTTCATAATTCGAATTATAGATTTCATATCCAAATACAAACATATTTCCTTCGCAAAATTATTACAATTTCATCCACTTCAAAGTGGGAAAGGTTACAATAAAATATATTTCATAAGGAAGTGGAAAAGCTGTCTTCTTACGCTCTAGAACAAGAACATGCAAGTTTCCTTTTTCTTCAAATTTGATCACAACAAAAGTGGAGGAAAGACAATGCTATCCACAAAACCAAGATATCTAATGAAAAGAGAATCCATCCTTCATCATTGGCCCCGGAGCCCCAACCACAATGCAATAAGAAATGGATAGGAACCCATGGAAATAACAGGCTTCCACAACACACAACATTATTTCAACATGAATATTTTAATATAAAACACAATCCAAACAAAAACAGTAGTTTACAACTGCATTGAAAGACAAAAAAACTCGGGCTTCTTCATTGCAAGCCAAAGGAGCAAGGACTATAGGGGAAGCTACTTAGCCTCCCAATGGCCCTGGGCATCCACCTATAAAAAAACACCAAAATAATTTATCACACATATCCTTATGCCCCCACAATCCCTCCTTATACTCCCCACATATTTCCTTATGACCCCCACAAATTAAGAAATGCAAGCTATTTTTTTTTCCATGGTGGATCCCAAATCCAAACTCCCTCCACAATAATATGATGCCACTAGCATTCCCTTATTCCCCCACATGGATTCCCCATAGCCTTCTCCTACACCATTCCTATGGCAGTCTAACCATAGCCAAAAACACACAAAACATTCACCATTCACACAAACACAAAAGGAAAAAACAACATAAAAGAAGAGCTAAGCTCCTACCTCTCCATGGTATCTTTTGTTTCCAAACAACACGCTTTCAAAGCTAAAATAAAGTCCCAAAACTAGTAATGCCAAAGTATGAAAATAAATCCAATCTCCTCCAAAGTCAACAAGAGCTCCAAACAATAAAAATGTGCCCCAAAAGGAAGTATGAAAAAGTTCAACAACCCAAAACAAGGCAATGAGTTTGAATTTTATAGAAGAGGGAAGAGAAGAGGATGAGGTGGATCCATGTGGGATGCCACATCACACATCCTCAACTCCAACACAAGCCAAAATTCCATTCTCTAGAACACAATAAAGAGGTGGGTGAAAATATGACAATAAACTTACACACTCTAAAAATCCCACACCCAAAAGGACTGAATTAAATAACATGCAAGAAGAGTGAAATTAAAACATGTAACATGATTGATAAAAAAAAATGCATTAAAAAGGGATAAAATCAATCCTCCAACCATAGGTATGGTTGGTAAATAAAATTTAGAGGTATGGGACAAGTTTTACTTGTCCCACAAGCCTCCAAAAATAGCCTCCAAGGAAAAATTCGAATTTCCAAGGAGGTGGAGTGTTTCATACTCCAAAATCTGACTTATACAAGTCTTACACATACTTACACATCTCTTACATATTTAATAGAAAGAGCTAACAACTTCCATTATTAATTCTTATATCCAAATTTAATTAATTAACTTTTAATCATATGTTTTATCACATTAAATATACACAACTTAATTAAATAAAAGAAAGGGACACATCACAAATAAAATACATACAACAATAAAAAAGAAACCACATTAATAAAATATACAAAACCCTTCGTCACATTCAAAGGTGATTCCCCATGGGGATCCCTAACAAAATGACACACACATACACAAAACATGTTGTCATGGTGACCGTGTTGAATTCATCTAGAATTCCAATGTGGTTATTCTCGCATCCCCCGATGTTTGTTGTGATATTTTAACCTGTAAAACACAAATACCTCCTTGACCTCATGGCCATATCACAACATCCAACATGATATAAATATAATAAAAAAAATCATCTATACATATTAATCACAACAACCATCAAGGAAATCAACATTATCACTTATAATTTATATCAACAACTATATCATCATCATATAATGTCCATTTTCTAGGTCTACTCACAGTATCCAAAATCACATGTCCGAACAACATTCATAAAACATCCATGTCAAATAGTATATTATCATGCATCATAACTAAATCAAGGTCACAATAATCCATGATCAAATATCTAACATCATACTAAATCAAAGCTATAATAATGTCCATAATGTAATCAACAATATCAAAATAAGTATCAAAAGGTGTCAAAGGGAAGTGGGCACTACATCCCTTTCCCTTAGACTCAACTTCCTCCGGAAGATTCTTTGGAACAAATGTGGAAACTAAAATCGTAATAAGGTAGCATCCTCCCATGTAGTTGCAGTCTCATCATATCGGTCCCACTTTGCACCCAAACACTGATCAACCTCTCTCTGCCTTGAAGGCGCAGGGTCCTACTGATCTAGGATGTGAATGGGCTCCACCATCACCTACCTTGGATCCTACATTTTCAATGATGTCAAATCTAACACATGAGAAGGACCTTCAACATATCTCCTAAGAACCGAAATGTGAAAAGCATAATGTATGCGAGACAAGATGGGTGGCAATGCTAGATGTTAGACCAAAGGGCCGATTGGTCCAAGATCTCAAAAGGGCCAACGAATCTAGGAGATAACTTAGAACCTTTTCCGTAACGTATAGGGCTCTGTGTGGCACGAAAGCAAGGAACACCTTCATGCACACATCAAAACTAAAGTCAATCCTATGCTAATATGCATACTTATTCTACTTGTCTGTGCCTCCTCTAGTCTCTACCGATCAACACCACCTACTACTCCATGTCATGTAGAAGATCTGGTCCAAGAGATACTTTTGCCTCTAACGTGTCCCACATAAGAGGTGTCCTACACTCTCTACCATATAAATCCTGAAAAGGATACATGCCTATAGAACTCTGGAAACTATTATTGTAGGAAAAATCCAATAAGTACAGGTACTCCTCCCATCTATACTCTTGATCCATCATATACATCCCGAGCATGTCCTCTAAAATCTAATTAACTTGCTCAGTCTATCCATCTGTCTCAGGGTGATATGTTGTGCTGAAGTTGATTCTCGTCCTGAGGACATACTTCATGGTATTCTAAAAATGTGAAGTATACAAAGGATTACGGTCACAAATGGTCTTCCACGAGAATCCCGTGCGGCTGACAATCTCTCATATAAGTATACCCATGCCACTGCTCTATCTGTATAAGTGGTCTTCACTGGAGAAAAGTGTTCCACTTTTGTCAATTTATCAACCGTGACCATGATGGCATCATGGTGATACCTCTACATCAGTAGCCCTACAATGAAATCCATCGAAATGGTGTCCCACTTCCATTCCAGTATAGCATGAGGATAAAGAAGGCCAAATAGATACTGATGGTCAGCCTTAACTCTCTCACACTCTAAAAATCATGACATGAACTGGTCCATGTCTCTACGAAGTCCTCTCTAATGATACAATTGTCACAAGGTGGCATACATCTTCTTCACCCTAGTATGGGTTGAATAGGGTGCATGATGTGCCTCTACCAAGATGTCTTGCCTCAAGCCTCCATCTCTGGGAACATAGATCCAGCCTTTGTGCTTGAGAAGACCATCTACCTATAAGGAAAAACTATCAAACTTCCCCTCGAGGAGTCTCTGAGACTCAATCTCTACTCTAAATCTTTGTAATGTAGAAGGCACATCAAGAGGAAGCTGCTGAAGAATCCTGCTCTGCAAATATGTGCTCATTGAAGTGGCCATAGCCACATGTCTATGTCTGCTGAGAGCTTCTAATACCACATTCTCCTTCCCCTTCATATAATTGATCTCCATATCATACTCACAAAGTAACTCCATCCAACGTCACTGACGAGGGTTGAGATTGGGCTGCGTGAGGAGGTGACGAAGACTCAAGTGATCTGTCTTGAGTGTGAATCTGCAACCAAGAAGAAAGTGTGTCCATCTAAAAAAATCATGCACAACTGCCGCAAGCTTAAGATCATGAGTTATATAATTAAGCTCATAGTCTTGGAGTTTATGAGACTCAAAAGCCACTACTCTACCATCCTACATCAAGAAACCTCCAAGGCCTACCAATGATGCATCCGTACAAACAAAGAACTCACCCCGAGGATCTGAAGCTGCAAGAATAGGCTCTATAGTGAGGAATTCCTTTAATGTCTTGAAGGATTTATCTCATCTATCCAACCAAAAAAACTTCTTCCCTTTCCTCGATGGGAAGTGATAGGGTGCACAATCGAGAGAATTCCTGAACAAATCTACAATGGTAACCTGCTAATCACATGAAGTTGCACACCTCAATCACCGTAGTGGGTGCTAGCCAATCCATAATGAGTCTAATCTTGGAAGGATTGATGATGATACCTTCCCCATAAATGATATGACCCAAATTATTCACCTGTCATGAAAGAATGCGCACTTCTCCAAGTTCCGTGAAGCTGCTGCTCCTGAAGACACTTAAGAACCTGGAGAAGGTGCCCTTCATGCTCCTCATGCATACATGAGCATATAAAAATTTCATCAAGGAAGATGAGCGGGAAGAGATCTAAGAAGGTCTGAATACCCCATTCATCAAACTCATAAACACTATAGGGAATTAATCAAACCAAAAGGCACCACTGTGAACTCATAGTGCCCATATCTCATATGAAAAGTGGTCTTATGAATGTCCACCTCGAAATCCTTAGCTGATGGTAACCTAACTTAAGATCTATCTTAGAGAAAATTTTGGCTTACTTCATCCGATCAAATGAGTCATCAATACACGTAAGGGGATAAAGATTCTTGATCTTTAGCTTGTTTAGCTAGCGGTAATTAATACACAACTACAAGGATCAATCCTTATTCTTCACAAATATCACTAGTGCACCCTAAGGGGATACACTAGGATGGATAAGGCCTTTCTCCAAAAGGCCCTCAAGCTGCAACTTGAGCTCATAAAGCTCTGGGGTGGTCATCCGATAAGGTGCTCATGAGGTAGGCTCTACTCTAGTAACTAGATCTATATGAAAATCAAACTCACGTGGAGGTGGTAACCCGGTAGCTCCCCTAGAAAGACATATAAAAATCTCTCAAAATGGGATGATCATCTAGTAATGGTCCACTAGACCCATCCTCTCGATCGATCGCTATTCATTGTAACAACATACATCTATCAACCCCATCACACACATTGCTTAAGTTGCATGGCAGAAATGGTCTGAATAGAAACGGGTCTCTTGACCCCTGAAATCACCGACTCAACTCCCAAATCATCTACATAAGATATAGTCTTGTGGTAATAATCCATCCTAGCCCTATGTGCAAATAACCAATCCATACCCAAAATGACTCCATACGAGCCCAAAAGAAGAATATGGAGATATGAGATAGTGGTGAAAGGTCCCAAATCCACTATACACTTCTTAACTAAGGATTCTACAAAGATCTTGGCTCCAGAAGCCATCTCAACATCCCAACTATGACCCTACCTAATTGCCACCAACCTGCATCACTCTACTAAAGATGGTGCAATGAAAGAATCAGAAGAACCAGAATCAAACAATACAGAGGTAGGAATACCACCAATGCTACATGTGGTCTTAATGACTGTACTCTGATGCTCTTCTTGGTGGTTCTCAACCACTACATAAATCCTGTGGCTACGTCCCATGTCACCAATAGTTAGCTCTGAGATCTGTGTCTTACCCTTGTTGTTAGGGTTATGTCGAGTAATCTCTCCAAAAATGTCCCATAACACCATAACCAAAACATCCTCTTGATCCTCCCTAATGATTAGCACCTCTAGTAGGTTCCCTAGAAGTTTGTAGCGTGGATCTTGATGATTTGGCTAAGGTCTAGTCGTAGCTAGCGAGCTCCTACGGAGATTGAGCTCTAGGTCCACCTTGTGTCTGATGGGACCCCAGGAGGAGGCCCCATACTCGACCTCTTTGTGCATCGAGATCTTTGTGGAGTCTATGAGGTGTGTGGGACTGCTGCTACTAGTGTGGTATAAATGATGATTATGTTGAACCCTTTCCACCACGAGGAAAGTGCGGCCCCCTCGATCTACTATCTTGTATATGTTGTATGCGGCTCTGGACTTAGTCTCTAGCCTACTAGGTCTTCCCCCAAGTCTCCTCTGCTATATAGGCCTTCTCGATAGCCTTAGCTAACTTCTATGGACAATGGATCCACACTGCACCTCCAATGTCTAGATTCGGCCCTAAATGAACTTGTGAATGCACTGCTCATCCTACATATACTGAACATACTGGAGTAGGTCCAAAAACCTACTCTCATACTCTGCTTCTAAAATAGATTCCTGTTGAAGGTCATAAAACTCATCTATCTACTACTATATGAACCTCCGTGACAAATATATGCTCCTAAATATCTCCTCGAATAACTCCCGAGTCACTGTCATAGAATCAACATGGAGCTTCGCTCCCCTGTCCTCCACCATACTCTGATCCATCCCTCGGTAGATGGATCACAAAATGAATTTTGTGTTTCTAGAACAAGGATAAATCTTGAAGCAACAACTCAAGCTCACTAGCCGAGGCATCTTCCTAAAATCCACTTTGGTGTCACCAAAATAATGTGATGGCCTAAGCTTCAAGATCTCACGATGTGATCTGCAACTATCACTAAAAGGTTTGAAACAAGTATAAATTACACTAGAACATACTACTCTTTTTGATATTAATCGGAGAGGTTACTGAGGTCCAAATTATAGGGTTAGAAGTTTTAGTTCGGTTCAAGGGGTAAATTAACACCATACCCACTCTCAAACAATCTTAGAGTTTAAACTTGATTTTTTTCTCACACTTAATGCATTCAAAATTTCCCCAAATAATTCCCATTGGATAGGAAATTTTCTCACATTTCTGATGATATAAATAAGCCCTCCTAACTCCTTATAAAACTCAAGTTATGGGCCGGCGGGCCTGGGTAAAACTTTTCCTAAAAGGGACACGTGTCGAGTGGGGGAGAAAAACCAATTTTTGGGTTGGTGGGTCACGAGGCGGTGTTTACAAATTTCCCCGTGTGGGTAAAAATTCCACATTTCTCCTACACCTCTGTGGGTCCTCCAAGGACACATGTTTGGCTCAAAGCCAAAGCGGGAGATGATGAGGAAGGGTGAGCAGCGGAGAAAGTTGGAGACATTCGTTAAAGGGAGAGAAAACCAATTAGCACCCATGCGCCGCGGGTCCACCAGGGACACGTGGCACTCAAAAAGCCAAAGTGGGGAGAAAAAGAGGGAAGGGTGGGGTGGTGGAGGTGATTGGGAATTTTTTCCAAAGGGAGGGAAAAAGGAGAATTTTTGACGTGTTGGTCCACGCATCCGCAAAGTTGACCTCACCAAGCCAAGGGCAAGAGTGTAGGGTTACGGGGTTATTTAAAAAAATTTCCAAGAATTTTTAAAAAGAGACAAATTTCGTGAGGTTAACACCCCTCCATCATTCCACGTGATAGCCTACGATTAGCTATGGGGAAGCGTGGGAAATTTTAAAAATTTCAACAAAAATTTTTCAATTTTTTTCTAAGTTTTCTAAGGGAAATTTTCGAGGTCATGGGACGCTTAGGGAAAATTTTCCCAAATTTTCCTTCCAAGGAAGGAAATATTGAGAAGGACAGAATGTTTCCTAGGAAGCTCAGTTTTGGGAAAATGAGGACTTTCTTGAAATATCTTGACGCCCTCTTTGCACAGAAAACATAAATTTTAGATTTTGATAAATTTTAAGTGGTTAAATTTTAAGATAACTTTCTATAAGCTTTTAAAAAGCCAACTAGTAAATTTTAACATATAAAATTTATTCAATTTGGTCTTCTCTTTCACTCCACATACCAAAAAGACATGGATAATTGTTCTAGGGTGAATTTAGGTTGTTTTAGGAAGGTAAATTTGGTCAATTCATTTCCAATTTGAATTTTTCCAACAATTGATAGAAAAAAGGCTGTAAAATGACTGTGAAAGGTTTAGGCCTAATTTTTGCAATGTTTTAAATGATTTCCTTAAGTTTTTTTTGTCAAATTTGAGTTCCTTGATATTATAGCATGCTAGATTTCAATATTTCAATGTTGATTATTAATTACAAGTTCAAACTATGCATTTTAAATAAATTATTTGCAGTTTTAAAATTTACAATGAGATCAAATTAAAAGGGGTCCATCTAACTTTTCATCATTCAAGTATGGAATTTCATTTGTATTCTAGTCTAATACATTCAGTTGTTTTAATCAAACCATTCTAAATCAAAATGCTATATTGAATTCAATTTTATACATTTCAAAAGAGACAGGAGACTGTATTACTCTCACATACATTTCTTCCTTTCAAACTAGAGATTCCAAAACATTGATACAATCATATTTAACTTAACAATACAGTTTGGAAAGAACGTTTCATTCATTAATAGAATTCCAAAGACAATTTTTACAACTCCTTTCTTTATTTCCTTCCAAAATCATTTCTTGATTACATAGTAGAGTGTTGCATTTTCTTTCACATTCTTTCAAGCAACACAAAGTCTATAAATTTGTCACATTTCAAATTTACAACTTTCATGTCTTTCTTTCAAAATCCATAAACAAAGTATGTATCTTTCCCAATTCAAATTATAGCTTTCATATCCAAATACAAACATCTTTCCTTCACAAAAATATTAAAATTTCATCCACTTCAAAGTGGGAAAGGTTACAATAAAATATATTTCACAAGGAGTGGAAAAACTATCTTCTTTCGCTCCGAACAACAACATGCAAGTTTCATTTTACTTCTAATTTTATAACAACAAAAGTGGAGGAAAGACAACGCTCTCCACCCAAACAATACATCCAATGAAAGGAGAATCCATCCTTCATCATTGGCCCCTGAGCCCCAACCACAATGTAAAAGAAATGTATAGCAACCCATGGCAACGAAAAGTTTCACAACACACAACATTATTTCAACATGAATATTTTAAGATAAAGCACACAGTCCAAACAAAAACAACATTTTACAATTGTATTGAAAGACAACAAACAAAAATCAGGTTTCTTCATTGCAAGCCAAAGGAGCAAGGACTATGGGGGATGCTACTTATGCCTCCTAATGGGAATTGGGCATCCACCTATAACAAACCACCAAAATAATTCATCACACATATCCTTATGCCACACAAAATCCCTTATTATTCCCCCCACATATTTCCTTATGCCCCCCACAAAGTAATAAATACAAGCTATTTCTTTTCCATGGTGGATCCCAAACCCAAACTCCCTCCACAATAATCTGATGCCATTGGAATTCCATTATGCCTCGCCACATGGATTCCCCATAGCCTTCTCCTACACCATTCCTATGGCAATATACCCAGCCAAAAACAAACAAAACATTCACCATTCACACAAACACAAACAGGAAAAAACGAGCATAAAAGAAGAGCTAAGCTCCTACCTCTCCATGGTAGCTTTTATTTCCAAATAGCAAGCGTTCAATGCTAAAATACAGTCCCAAAATCACCAATGCTAAGGTATGAAAATAACTCCAATCTCCTCCAAAATCAACAAGAGCTCCAAACAGCAAAAATATGCCCCAAAAGGAAGTATGCAAAATTTGAACAACCCAAAACAAAGCAATGATTTTGAATTTTATAGAAGAGGGAAGAGAAGAAGATGAGGTGGATCCATGTAGGATGCCACATCACACATCCTCAACTCCAACACAAAATCCAAAATTCCATTCTCCAAAACACAATAAAGAGGTGGGTGAAAATATGACAATTAACTTATACACTCCAAAAAGCCCACACCCCATAGGACTGAATTAAATAACATGTAAGAAGAGTGCAATTAAAACATGCAACATGATTGATTAAAAAAATGCATTAAAAAGGGATAAAATCAATCCTCCAACCATAGGTATGGTTGGTAAATTAAATTTAGAGGTATGGGACAAGTTTTACTTGTCCCATAAGCCTCCAAAAATAGACTCCAAGGAAAAATTCGAATTTCCAAGGAGGTGGAGTGTTTCGTACTCCAAAATTTGACTTACACAACTCTTACACATACTTACACATCTCTTACATACAAAGAGATAACAACTTCCATTATTAATTCTTATATCCAAATTTAATTAATTAACTTTTAAGCATATGTTTTATCACATTAAATATCCACAACTTAATTAAATAAAAGAAAGGGACACATCACAAATAAAATACATACAACAATAATAAAAAGGAACCACATTAAAAAAATATACAAAACCCCTTGGTCACATTCAAAGGTGATTCCCCCCATGGGAATCCCTAACAAAATGAACACACACACACAAAACATGTTGTCATGGTGACCGTGTTGAATTCATCGAGAATTATAATGTGGTTAGTCTCCCATCCTCGATGTTTGTTATGATATTTTAACTCGCAAAACACAAATACCTCCTTTAGCCTCATGGCCATATCAGAACATCCAACATGATATAAATATAATCACAAAATCATCTATACATATGAATCACAACAACATCAAGGAACTCAACATTATCACTTATAATTTATATCAACAACTATATCATCATCATATAATGTCCATTTTCTAGGTATACTCACAGTATCCAAAATCACATGTTCGAACAACATTCATAAAATGTCCATGTCAAATAGTATATCATCATCCACATATGAGTGTCTACAATAATCATCATGCATCATAACCAAATCAAGATCACAATAATGCATTATCAAATATCTAACATCATACTAAATCAAAGCTATAATAATGTCCATAATGTAATCAATGTATCAAATCGTATCAAAAGGTGTTAAAGGGAAGTGGGCACTCAATACCGAGAGGCTGCAGGATGCGATCGCGTGGACCCGTCTTTATGGATCATTGGTGGAAAGGATTATTGGCTAGATACACTTTGGAGTACACCATTTCCACATATTCTTATCCTAAGGTTGGTGAGTTTGAGTTTTATGGGAGCCCATCGGATTGTTTCTACATGTTGTCCCTCTAGCTATGAAAATATTAAAGGTTACCATGAGTTTAGAGGCATTCCCAATGGTGACTAAACCATTCGAGCAATGGTGGAGGAAGCTAGAGTGGAGGAAGATGGAAAATGTTGCGATGAAGAAAGAAAGGGAGGAGAGATGACTCAAGTATGGTGAAGTGCATAAAAGGGAGATTGATAGACAATGCAAGGTTGTAGGCGTGATGGATGTATGGTCGCAAAACATTGCCAGAAGGATTTGAGGTTCACGCAGAGGATGTGGAACTTGAACAATATGTGTGACCCCATCTTGGCAAGTGCATAAGAGAGATCCCTTCGGATTCTAACTAGAGTTCATCACGTGGAGAGAGAAGAACTGTTGGCATGCATCTAATCCCACCTAGTGACTAGACCTTAGTGTTTGGTTTTCTAGTTCAAGGGGAAAATATTGTTAGTCAGTTGATTACATTTGAGGTGATCGGTCTACACCGGGAGGTATAATGTTTTTTTGGGCATTCTATGGCTGCAAACACCAACCCAATGCTAGGAATTTTCAAGCAAGGTATAGACACAAGCTATTGGTCTAACTTTTAGGAGTGGTGTAGGGTATAGTATTGGTAGTGGGGCATTGTTGCGAGACCATAGGCGTGTAGTTCAATAGAGGCGTGGGGACCCTTGGCATGACCACTTTAGGACTGGTGGGTCTAGTGGATGCAGTGGTTCAAGAGGAATAGGAGCTAGTGGGTATAGTTGATCTGGTGGATCTAGTGGTTTAGGACTTTTGGATCGAGACGGTGGAGGAAACACAGGTAAAAACCAAGGCTCGGCTTAGGGGAATTTGGGTCCCAACCACCCCCACAAGTTTTCTTTGAAATGTCTCTACATTTTCCCAATTATAGAGGTATTGAGGATGTTGCGGAACATGTTCACAAGTGTGAACTGCTATGGCGCGCAAAGGGTATCATAACCCTAGAGTGAAAGGCTAGTCAATTTACAACCACATTGCAAGGGCACGCACATAGCTGGTATAGGAAGTATGACCCTCATCAAATAGTGGTGGACTATACTACTTTAAAGAATGCATTCTTGGTAGAATTCCACATTCCTGAGTTTGAACAAAAGAGCATCAACGCTTTGAAGGAGATTCAACAAGGAATGACAGAGAGTGTGCGGGAGTATGATGTGCACTTTAAAACTCTCTTGTCTAAATTATCATATGATATTCACCCTTCACAGCATGCCCAATGGTTTGTTGGAGGATTAATCACCCCTTCTATAAGGGCCTTATATCATAAAACTTTTATATACCCGCATGAGGCATTGGAAGCTTCTCTACGCACCGAGGCTATTGGTAGTGTTGATACTGGTGCTAGCCCATTCCTAGAGGCTCAGATTGCTGCTATGGCCAAGTAGTTGGAAACATTGTCTATGAACTCACCCCATGAGACTTGCAGTGGTTTATGGTGCACATATTGTGAAGTAGAAGGGCACGTAAAGGATAATTTTCCCCATAAGACAAGTACACGTTGTGGCAGTAGATTGTTAAATTTGTCATGGGGACCATGATGTAAGTAGATTCCCTTACTATATCATGTAATCCGGAAGAATGTGTCTGTTATCGCATGATTGCATGATTTGCACCTCTATAACCTATGATATTAAGGACTGTATGCTCATTGATCAGATCCATGAGTCCATTGATCATGGGGTGTGCCAGACCAACGTTTCCAGTAGTTCCAAGGGTGATGATCATCGTTATGAGGAGCAAGGAGATGGAGGCATGCATGGAAGGGGTTTTCACAGAGGATTCCATGTTCATGGTAACCATGAAGGATTTATAGAGAATTAAAACGAGAATGTTCAGAACTTGTGGAGCTTGTTTCAATTATGGATCTACAGAGCATTAAAAATGAGAATGTTTGGACCTGTTGTAGTGCTCATGGTGCAGAAAGAAGCATAAGTACAAGTAGTTCCCGAAGTTGTTTGAGCACATGAATAAAAAACACCAGAAATACAAGGGCACTGTAATGGTCACTATTAAGAAGGTAGACATACATTGGATTCCTCAAGTAGCATGGGATGTAGGTTTGGATCTTGTATTGGTAACAAGGGCAAAATCCACACACGCAAGAGAGATACCAAAGCGCGAAGAACCTAGTTTAAAGGGGGAAGTAGCTCATGGAAAGTACCGGACCCCACACATCAAAAGGAGGTATATTAGGACACCATGGATGTCATTCAGAGTTTACAAGGGGAAATATAGTGTCTAAAGGAGCAATCTAGGAGGGAGGAACAAGGGAGGAGAGTCAAGGTGCCAAAGGATGACCTGGATGAGGTCAAGGAGGTGTGTAAAATGCTAAGGAAAGAGAATATCATTCCCTTATTAGGATCATGGTTGAGAGAGAAGGTACCATGCGCCAGAGGAGAGCATGAGAGGTAGGTATTGCATGTAAACCTTCCCCCTCACAACCTTGACTATGACAAGGAGATCACATTAAATGTAGTTTTGGATGGATGGATCCTTAGTAATATCCTCATCGACACAAACACAGAGGTTAATGTTCTAACTTTGGATGCATGGCATCAGATGGGAAGACCTACATTACAACCATGTTTGAATGTGTTGTATATGACAAACAAGACTAAGGCAATGCCCATTGTTGTCTTAAAGGATGCAGTTATCACTATCTAGGGAGCTAAGTTTACCGAGGACTTTAAAGTCTTTTTGCTCATCGAGGAAGACAATTTCCCCACATTACTTGGGCTCCCATGGTGTTACAAGAATAATGTGGACCTTTAGTTCAATAAAGGGTACATTAGCTTTGAAAAAAAGGAGGAGTGGGTCATTATACCCCTGGATGATGGGAATTTGACACCCTATATTGAACCTTTGAGGGAATAAGTTCTATACAGGATATATGTGTGCTCAATCAGGGACCCAAAGATAATACACCCTACTAATGGGGTTATCTAGTTTGATGATGCTCAGTCAATAAGTAATACCACCAGTCTAGCATGTGACAACTGGGTGCATGGAACTTATGAATTAATGGGACGATAGTTAAGATGGTCGGTGACCAAGGTGACAAAGGTATGAAGCAGGTTCGGTGCCTAAGAGGAAAGGAACTGCCTAAGTATTCAGGAGGAGCATTCCCTGAGATATTTTTATATGAAATGGAAGCTTAGTGGAAGAATGAGAAGGAATGGAGGGGGATGTTAAGTTATGTCCTTGGGATAGCAACAAGGTGGTGGGCTACCCATTAAGAAATCCTTTTGGAATGGTGCAAGGTAAGAAATTATCTCTCTATAAGATTCTCTAGGAGCAACATGCCTACCACCATCAAGGAATACCATGGGAAGTATCCTTCCTCTTTCCATATCCAGGAGTGTGAAATGATATGGAGAGAAGGCGCATAAGCTTTACCACTATCTCTCTGGGTGCACAAGTTATATTCTACACTGCGGGGTTGCGCGCACACATGGTACATTCATTCGAGAGACACGCCGCCATATGGGGAATTAACAAGAGCTCGTGGCTGACCTCATTCAAACCTTTGAGTATCGAGTACCAAGCCATCAGTTAATAAGGCCTTGTAAGGTGTCAAGTGCCTTACCATGGGGAATAGTGCCATGGAAAAGGATAGGTTGTTGGAGTTACTGGGTGGAATAGGTTTTGAGGCGTTTTTTGAAGAAGAAGTAGAGGAGACATAAGAGTTACAACTTGAGAACACAAGTTTGGAAAAGGAGAAAGGGAATTTGGCGTATGTAATTGATGGAGAGGAAGTTAAAAGCTTATATGTTAGCCATTTTGTAGGGATGTGTGAGGTAGTGGACAGTGCTGATACTCACGCGGGTGCCTACCATGATCCCTTAAAGACAAAGAAGGTTAACATTGGTTCAGGAGAAGAGCCTAAGGAAGCTATTATTGGAGACTACTAGTCGAAGAAGGAAGTCCCTAAGATCATTGATATATTACATGAATTTGAGGATTTATTTCCACATAGGTACCATGAGCTCAAAAGTGTTCACCATTCCTTGGGGGAGATGAAGATAAAGTTGAAGGATGGTGCACACCAGTCAAGAAGAGGCCCTACCAGATGAATCCCAATTTGTACGTGAAGGTTAAGGAGGAGATAGAAAAAATGATAGATTCTAGGATCATTGAAGCAGTGGAAGAATCAGAATGGATAAGTCTGATGGTAATCAACATTAAGAAGGATGGGCAGATTAGGATCTACGTGGATTATAGGGAGCTGATCGTAGTTTGTGTTATTCATCCTTTTCTAACCCCCTTAACTGAAGAAATTTTGGAAGGAGTCATTGGGTGTAAAATCTATTCCTTTACGGATGGATTTTGGGGTACCACCAAGTCTAGATTACAAAGGAAGACCAAAAGAAGAAAAATTTCACCACTGAGTGGGGAATTTTTGCATATATAGTCATACCCTTTAGGTTGAAGAATGCACCTATTGTTTTTTTTGCGCAAAGTGGTGCAAGCATTCCAGGACTTCATCCATAAGTTTCTTTAGGTCTATTTGGATGATTGGATGGTGTATGGTCTAGTAAAAGACTATCATGACAATTTAAGGTTAATGTTTGAGAGGTGTAGGTAGTTGAGGATATCCCTCAATATTAAGAAGTGTTTATTTGCTACACCCTTTAGGACTTTATTAGGACATATCATATGTAAGGAGGGCTTGATGGTAGATCCCACTAAAGTTATAGTTATTGTAGGGTTAGGGAGCACTGCTAGCAGTGTAGTGCATGATTCCTTGGGCATACAGGTTATTATAGGAAATTCATCAAGGGGTATGCTAGGATCACCACACCTTTAGAGGACATTCTTAGACATAAAATTACCTTCCATTGGGGAGAGGCGCAGAGAGGGTGTTTGATACATTAAAGGATAGACATGTCGGGCGCACCTATATTACAATTTCCCTCTTAGGATAAGCCCTTCCATGTCCATGTAGATGCCTTAGGAACTGTTATTGGAGCGGTGGTTACATATCCAGTGAAGGAATTTTTATCATCCTGTATGTTTTGTAAGCAAGAAGTTAACACAAGAAGAGTAGAATTACGCATACGACCGAGCATGAGGAATTGTCAATGATCTATGTTCTTTTAAATTTTAGATAATATCTACTAGCAACACCCTTCGTGTTTTACACTGACCACATGGCATTAAAATATTTAGTGAACAAACCCATTCTATAGGGGCACATATGTCGAGTGGGTGTTGTTGTTTCAAGATTTTGAGTTCAACGTTGTAGTGCACTTGGGAAAAGTAATTTTGGACATGATCATCTATCAAGAATTGATTCAGGGGAGGATGCGTAGAGTATTGAGGAGACAATTCCAGATGCGTAATTGTTTAGGTTGCGGCACACACCCTCAGATTTGGAGGAGATTATAGTATTTTTAAAGGAAGGTGTGGCACCAGAAGGAATGAAGATGTTAGAGAAGAAGAAACTAGCCATTTACACCGTGCCCTACATGTTAATCAGTGGAGACTTGTACATGTTGGGATGTGATGAAGTTTTACATAGGTGTGTATTAGAGCATGAGCACCTTGCCATCATGGAGGAAGCACATGAAGGAAGTTCAGGTGGGAATTATGCGGGGATGCCACCATGCATAAGAAATTAATGGCAAGTTTGTGGTGGGAAACCTGTATAAGGATTGTAAAGACTATTGTAAACTGTGACCATTGTCAAGCACATTGCAAGGCTGGAAAGAGAGATGAAATACCTTTTTCCCTATACCTAGTATGGAGCCTTTTGAAAAATGGGCAATAGACTTTGTAGGCCCTTTTACACCATGGGTAAGGTGTAGGGCCGGGTCATAGTATGTCATCACTTTCACAGTTATCGACAAGGTGGATGGAGGCAACCCCAACTAAACACTACACAACAACCATAGTGGCAAGATTCTTGTGGGAGAACACTATCACGATGTATGGATGTCCTTTGAGTTTAACCAAGTGATAGGGGTACACATTTCTTGAATGAGACCGTGAGGATATTATTAGCAGAGTTCATGGTAGCTCATCGGGTGGAGCCAAATAGTAGAGAAAGAAAAGTAGAAGGCTTTGCATGATCTCCACATAAGAAACAAGAAGTTTGAGGTTTGGAAGATTGTGTTACTTTATGATTCAAAATTTTTGCACCATCCCAGGAATTTGAAAGTCCATTCATTGGGTCCTTACACAATGTTGTACGTCCTTGATTTGGGTGCATGCTAGTTATAAATCTTGGATGGGACGAAGTTATTTGGACACTTCAATGGGAGTAGGTTTAAACTCTACTATAAATAAGTCTTCTTGGTGTTTGTAAATAAGGCGTTTTTCCAGTTAGTTTAGAATTTTCCTTTATGTATTTCTTTTCTTGTGTTTCCCTTTCACGTTGTTGTTTTGTTTTATGCCTTGGGTGCAGCGTGCAACCTTATTTCTTCTTTTTGAGAATCGTGAGTGCATAGAGGACCACACATCATTTTAGTGTGAGGTGGAGTAATGTGAAGGAGTGCATGGTTAAAGTGCAAGGAAGTTTGTGTTAAAAATCCCAGTTGAATGGCCCGGGTGAAAGAGGTGTATGGAGAGAAAATATGGAAAAAGGATGGTTGGTGTCAAGATAAAGCTACTTGTAGATCCCACATACAAAGGAGGAGAAAGCACATTAAGCAACATGAGGTAGGTGAGAGAAAAAATCAGGATAGAAGAAGTTCCTTCGGTGCTGGTTACTGCGCGTGCAAGAGTCTCCTATCATGTTGGATTGGTTGCATGCCAGAAGGTTAGAGAGTTGTCCATGCGGGTTGGGGTGTGAGGGAAAGTGATGAAGACGATATTTTTTGAAAAATCCACATTAAATGAAAAAAATTATGGTGGTAGGTGAAGTAGCACTTAATGCTCAAAAAGGGAAAAACTATAAATAAAGGGGTCGAGGCACTTATGTTATCCAAAATAAGCCCATGCTTGTTTCCATTAACTTGCCTTCATTCTTCCTTCCTTTTATTGCAGGCATATTTTGAAACTTTAAAGCACTAAAAATTCCTAGAGATGGCTTCATCAGATATGATTTTCTTTCCCTTTCTAGTAAGGTAAAGAATTCCTCGTAACTCCTTGTAATTTTTGAGTTATGGCTCAGTGGAGTTTACGGTGAAAATTTTCCATAGGCGGGTGCAGAGGTAAGGAGGAAAATTTACCAGGATTCTTGGGTTGGTGGAGTGGAGTTGGAAAAGTTTCAAGGAAATTGGATGGTTGGTGGAAGAAAACTTGACACTTAGCCATTTTGGCTAAAAGGCGCAAAGTCACAAGTGGCCCATGGGCCCATGGAGGGAAGGAAGCGAGTTGGCGGAGGCAGAAAGAAATTGTTGGCGATTAGCCCTTTTGGGAAAAAAATTAAGGGTTTGAATTTGGCCTCACCCTGCATCAAATATGATGATGACATGTGGGAACTAGCGCCGGGCGGGTAGTCGAGAGAAACAAAGGAAAATTTTCCCTTTTGCCAAAGAAATCGAAGGAGTAAAACTAAGCCAAAATATTGCATCCATTATAAAGGCCCCACATGTACAATTCATGTTAGCACTTCCTATGGAGGTTTTGGAAAAAAATTCAATTTCACAAAAAGGGGAAAAAAGGAAAGGTTGACCCCACGGACCCGTTTTCATCATTTTTCGCCCTAATTTGGTATGAGAATTTCAAAAGGTCATATCTTTCGATATAGTGGTCAAAATTCATCAAATTTGGTACCATTGGAAAGATATCAACGCCCTCTATGCCATGGAATATTCAAATTTTATTTTTGGTCAAGTTAGGTGGGATAAAAATGAGAAAATGTCTCTAACATGGGAAAAAATGCAAAATTGACCCCCAACCACCAAAATTGATGAAGTATAGCGCTTGTTTCTTCTCTAGCATGGCCAAATGCATCAAAAATGGATTTTCGAGGGTTACCTTTCGATTTTAATGGATTATTTTGGTTGGTGGGTGAAAAAAATTGATTTCCCACATTTCTCTCTCCTCTGTTCTATTTTTTCATCGATTAAAAGCCAATGGCTCATTTTGTAATGTTGGACATTTTGTTCTTGAAAACTCCCCTCTTCCCCTTGGCATGTGAATTCATGGAGTTTCAGGCCTCCCATTGGAACTACAATACATTTTTTCCTCTTTTCCATTGTAATGCATTGTATCAAAAAATGGGAATGATAAAGCATGCTCTGTGAATGAATTTTCAATCCTTTCTTGCGTTTATTGTTTCCTTCTGATCCTTCATTACATTTTGGTAATTTGTGTATGTTCTAGTGTTGCATTCTTATGATCTGTGTCTATTTGCAAAAATAGAGGTCCATCACTCGTTTAGTTTATCACAATTTTTACTTAGTTTTATTTCCTTTTACATCTTTTAACTCTATCTCCTTGGAATCTAGAGTAGGATTTAGCATTGAACCTTTGCAAAATTCATGCATACACCTAAACAGAGGGGTAAGAACCAAATTTCTCTAGATATTTTTCTCACCTTGCAAGGTCCCACACCTTGGAGAAAACTCAATGTTGTGCAATCACACTAAATGACCCAATTCCGGAATATAGATCAAAAGGTTATATAGGGGGTGTTGTAGATTTGCACTAACAATTTTAGCATGCCCGGTGGGATCTTAGAGGTCTTCATATTCATTATAAAAAGTTGATGTGTAATTGCTATAAGTTTCTTACTTGAAAGATCCTTGATTTACACATCTGGTGACTCCAAAAGGATAGAATCAACTAGTTTCAGTAATTCAAGCTTGAAGATTCATGAGAAGGATCTAAACAAGGTCAAGGACCAAAAAGAGGGATTGTTTAACGATCTAAAATTATCCCCAGAAAGAGGAGAAAGAGGAAGAAGGATTCAAAGGTCTCCATATCCACCAAACAAAACTCTATCAACTCCTCCACCTGGTAGACCTTTCATCCAATCAACAAGGGTTATCAGGCCAATCAGAATGGCACAACCCAATCCTTATGTCAACTTTACTGGTAGCAGCCCAATTTCTCTCAATGCACAAAACCTAGTTCCAATTGGAGCATTGAAGAACATCCCATACTTTACTGGATAAAATCATATCACTCCTGGTGATCATGTCAAAGAAATTGCTAATGTTTGTGCAATCCATGAGATTGTTGAGATGGAAATTGCTATCAAATTACTGACATCATCATTCAAAGGGAAATCCTTGAAATGGTCCAAGAGCGTTGCAACAGGATCTATCCAAAATTGGAACTAGTTGTGCACAACCCTCCATAACCAATTTGGAGAGAAAGGGGACAACTTGTCTCTATTGGAGCAACTGATAACTATCAAGAGAGCTCGCAATGAGTAGCTAACAAACTGCAATTTCATATTTCAAAGAACATGGTATAGAATCCCATTGGTAGTGAGGCCAACTACTCAAGGTTCTTTCTTATACTTTCTCAAGGCTTTAAATTCTGATATTTCTATGTTGATCCAATCCATGGGGCTGCAATTATACCTGTAGCTTACAACATCACCATTAGGGATGAGAATTGTTTGATCCAAGCTGGTAAACTTACACCTAGGCCTCCTATGCCCTTGTATCTAGAGTTGGAAAGCCCAAGTACTATTCAAGCACCTAATTTAGCTCCTATTCCCACTCCTAGAAATTAGAGTTCAAATGAAACTTCTAATTCATCCTCTAGTGCCTCAAATGAGTTTCAAGAAGTTTTGAAAAAATTGCAATATTTGGGCAATGAGATTGTTACGATCAAGAGGCAACAAGATCAAAGTTTTAGGCCTTCTTATCAACCTCAAAATCAGCCCAATAGACAACCATATCAGCCTAATAGGCCACCCAACCCAGCTGCAAATCAAAATAAAGTAAGGCCTCTTGCCAATAGACCATTTCAGCCCTATAATCCCAATTGTGCATCTACCTTCAAAGCCTTAGTGCGGTGCAAAATAGTATAGCTCAAGAGTATGACTGGTTTTTTCCATGCGCAGTGAACCTCACAACCAATCTATGTGCTTCAATGGTGCTTTGAACCAAGCTTTGATGGTGATAACAACTAGTGTAGAGAGTGAAGCATGTCAAGAAACAAACCAACAACAAAGGACATATCAACAAGATACAACTCCAAATAAGACTACACTTATGAATTGGCGATTGAATATTTTTGTGGTATGAATCAAACACCTTGTCGGGGTGTAGTAGCTAACACATGGTAAAATAAGAGGAATATTGGTGAAGTGAAGTCATTAGATCCAAGTGATTCACAACCTTCCATCACTCCACAAAGTGTTGGAAAGAAAAATTCAGTTCCAAATGTGAAAGGACAGCCCAAGCCACCTTCTAGATCAACTCAAATGCCATTTGTTGTAGCCCATGTACAAGAAAATAATGTGCGAGACTAAAGGGCAGTTAAGAGATGGTTCATCCCCATTTAACATCATTGAACAAATTAAGAATACCAATGTGAACATATCTATGTGGGAGTCACTATCCATCCCAGGACAAAGGGATCTATTACAAGCTGCCATGAATAATTAGTCAACCTCAAATTAGCTAGCTCATATGCAAGAGAAGGTACTCAAAAATGCTACTCATCTTGAGGGGAATCATGGAGGACAACAAGCTAAAAATTTGAAGCCCCCTCTATTCTATTTTTCATTGATCATTGGGGATAAACTAGTACATAATTGTATGATTGATTAAGGGCAAGTAATTATGTGATGCCCAAGAAAATAGCTGATCAGCTGGGCCTTAAAAGTGAATTCATATCCAAGAGGGTGGTGTAATTAGATGGGATAGTAGTACCAAAAGTTTTGGTAATTAAATATTTGAGCCTTACTTTGCATGCATGCCCCAATGTCACTTTTTTGCAAGATGTGTCGGTGATAGATTTTCCACCACTCTTTGCCATATGTTTGTCAAGGGATTTCAAAGGTAGAATTGGAGGCTACCTATCTGATAATTGGTCACACATGTTGTTTAGGAAAAGGTATGGATCCAAGGCCACAATTAGGTCCAAACCTATTACAAACTTTCACGTTGAGCCTCATACTCCAAGCCCAATCAATGCTAACTATTCAACATTTGATCAAGAGGATTATCCAAGCACAAATGAAGATGACACAAAAGATGGAAGCATTCTAGATTTGAATCTTGATGAATGGGCAAGAAAGGTACATGCTTTTGATCCCTACAAGGAAATAGAGGAATCTAAACTAGGAGTCTATTACATGCATGAAGAAAATCAACCTCTTCCTAGCATCACCAAACTAGACCATAAAGATGACAATGAGGTATGTAAGTTGTTATTTGATGGATCAAGAAGTAGACAAGGTGCAAGAGAAGGAGCTATGATTGTTTCACCTCAAGGCATTAAGTATTATTTAGCTTTTAGATTTCAATTCACATGTTCTAATAACACTGTTGAATATGAAGCTTTGATACATGGATTGCATTGGTCAAGGAAGAGAGGCATCAAAAACTTACAAGTCTTTGTTGATAGTGAGCTGATTGTTAATCAATTTAAATGACATCATGCTTCAAAGAATGACCTAATAAAGAGTTATAATAATAGAGTGTGGGATATCATTGAGGATTTAGAGGATTTGACATCAACTCCATCCCTAGGTAAGAGAACCAAGCTGTTGATAGGCTTTTGCAATGAGTTGGAGAAACTTTTGATGTTGTGGAGGGTATAAAAAGAGATAAAATGTAGTCAATCATCCATGTGATTGTGAGGCCATCAGTGCCAAACAATAATGCAAGTTTGAAAGTGTTTTAGAGTGACCAATAAATCATCAATTTATTACAAGAGGAAGCTGAGTTCTTAGCCAAAAATCAGGAAAAGTTGGAACAACAATATGGTGATCAAGTGGTATAGCTGAGAACCAACAAACTACCAAAGGACTTGTGAATTTAGAGTCTATATTCAATCCCAATGATCAATTTAGGAAGGAGAAATCAAACATCCAAGTCAAGGGAGAGGATTCAGAGCCCATCTTAGTTGGAGAAGGCAAGTCACTTCAAACTAGCAAAGTGGAAACCAAGCAAGAAAGGTATGAATTCATACAACTTTGGCAAGATTTCTCGAATGTATTTGTTTGGCGCTATGAAGACTTGAGAGGTTTCAATCCCAAGCTAGTTCAACACACAATTGAAATAGATCCAAGTACTAAGCTCATCAAGTAAAAACAAAGACCGGTCAATCCACACATTGAGCCTCTCATGAAGAAGGAATTGAAAAAGTTAATAGAGGCAAGTATCATATTCCCCATCAATCATTCAAGCTAGGTTACAAACTTGGTTCTAGCTAGAAAGAAGAGTGGAGAAATTAGGTTGTGTGTAGACTTTAGATATTTGAACAGAGCATCCCTCAAGGATCACTACCCACTTCCTTCTATGGAGCATATTTTTTAAGTTGTTGCTGGCTCTCGAGAGGTTTTCATTACTAGATGGTTATTCAAGGTTATAATTAGATCATGGTAAAGAAAGATGATCAGTTAGAAAAAAAGCCTTCACCACCAAATGGGGAACCTATGCATATAGAAAAATTCCATTTGGGCTATCTAATGCCGGAGCTACTTTTCAAAGGGAAATGGATATGGAATTCAAGGGATTGATAAAAATAATAGTACTAATATACCTAGATGATATTCTCGTATTTTCTAAAAGTGCAGCAGAGACCATATCTTTCATTTGAGACAAGTGTTCCAAAGATGTAGAATATTTGGGGTATCTTTGAATCCCAAAAATGCATATTCCTAGCTCATGAAGGCAAGCTCTAGGCCACATCATTTCCAAAGAAGGGTAAGAAATTGATCCGAGAGAGGGTTGAAGCAATAATATCTTTGCCATTGCCAATTCATAAGAAGGCTCTTCAAAGTTTCTGGGAAGAATCAATTTTGTTCAAAGGTTTGTTCCAAAATTTACAGCCCTTGTCAAGCCAATAACTATGATTTTGAAGAAAAGTGTGGCATTAAAATGGATAGCTGAAGGTAAGGAAAGTTTTGAGGAAATAAAAGAAGCTATCTCGCGGGCTCCAACTCTCATTAACCCATATTTCTCCAAAGACTTCATCCTTTATGTATTTGGTGGTGATGATATAATTTATGCAATTTTAGTACAACAAAGCGAAGAAAATTCAGAGCAGCCAATTACCTTCTTTAGCCAAATCTCTCGAGGACTATGAAGTAAGGAATTCCTTCATTGAGAAGCATGTTCTTGTAGTGATTAGGATCTTGAAGAAATTTAAGCACCTAGTTTCAAACAATGGGGGTTCAACTCTGGTTTCTCATGTGGGAATTAAAGAATTCCTCCTCAACAAAGATTTGAATGAAAAATGTGTAGGGTGGATTACTCATGTCATGGAGTATGACATTGAGATCAAAGTCACCAAGCTGGTCTGAGGAAAGGGATTATGTGAGACATTGGCCTTGAGTCAACCAATTGAAGCAAGTAAAGAGAAGAATGTTGTTTTGGTGCTGCAAGACAGCCAAAAACAAAGAGATGTTCAAGAAGAAAATGTTGGTATGCTCACTCCTTGCTGGACCCAAGACATAATGTACTTATTAAAAATATGCCTATGCCCCCCATAGATGAACAAATTTGAAAGAAGACACTTCAAATTGCAAGCTATTCCGTATGCACTTGTTGATGGCGTCTTGTTCAAAAAATATATTAATGGAGTGTTGTTGAGATGCATTGGGACAAATCAGATTGAGAAAATGTTATAAAATTTCCATGATGGATCAGATGGGGGTAATTTTTATCCAAGAGTGAAACCTCTCAAGATCATGAAGGCTGGTTATTATTGGCCTAAAGTGTTTAGTGATTGTTATGCATGGATCAAGAGGTACAATAATTGTGTATTCTTCATAGGAAAAGAGAGGTTACCAGCACTTCCATTGCACCCAATCTCAATTGACCAACCATTCATGCAATGGGGTTTGGACTTCATTGGAGTCATTAATCCAAACTCAAACCAGGGGCAAAAATGGATTCTAATAGCAAAAGACTACTTCACCAAATGGACTGAGGCGGTGGCACTCAAAGAGGTAAATGAATCCAGTATTCTAGACTTCTATGAGGGGATATCAACAAGATTTGGTATACCTACCACTATAATATAAGATAATTCATAGGATCAAAGATAATTGAATGGGCTATTAGAAATGGGATCTATTTGAGAACTTCATCAAATTATTACCCTCAAGGTAATGGCCAAGATGAGTCCATAAACAAGAATCTATTAAGGATTATCAAGAGGAATCTGGATGAAAATTAGAGGGCTTGGCACACTAAGCTCAAATCAGTTCTATGGGTTGATAGGATAACTCCCAAGAGATCCACATGTAACTCTCCATTCAAACTTGTTTATGGGAAAGAGGCAGTCTTTCCTATATCACTTGAGTTACCAACATTGGAACTCATGAAGCAATTGGAATTATTGGAGTGTGAGCTCATGGAGGTTAGATATGCATAATTGATGGAACTCCAAGAAATTAGATAGTATGCAGCCCCAACAATGGAAAAATACCAAGCATTAATCAAGAGAAGATTTGATAAGAAAGCTAAGGCTAGAACTTTCCAAGTTGGAGATTTAGTGCTGAAATGGGATGCAGACCGAGAAAAGCCAAGAAGGCATTAAAAATTTGATGCCATCTAGAGTGGCCCCTACATGGTCACAAAATGAAGAAACAACAATGCCTTCCAATTTTCTACATTGGATGGTGAGGAACTGCAAATTCCAATTAATGGAATCCATCTAAAGAATCGCTACTAGAAGGGAAACTTCTCACCTTGTACATATTAGCTTAGATTTTTTCCATTCCTCCAAGTTCTTATGCACATTGTTTTGTTGTATCTTAGAGTTACATTTTTCTAAATGCTTTGGTAAAAGTTTTGTTGCCCAAAGGATGCATCTTTTACATATCATGTTCCAGTCAAAGTAATTTTCTACTCTAACAATCTTCATCTTAGAGATTTTCTAATGAAATGAGAGTAACAAGTAGTTGAGTTCATGATTCCATGCCCAATGGATTGGTTTAGGAAATTGGTCACTTCATCTAACAAGTAGATGACCACTCTGAGTCGCCAAAATTGTTATCCAAAATAAGCCCATGCTTGTTTTGGTTAACTTGCCTTCATTCTTCCTTCCTTTTTTTGTAGGAAGATTTTTACAACTTTAAAGCACTCAAAATTTCCTAGAGATAGCTTCATTAGATAGTATTTTTCTTCCCCTTTCCAGAAAGGTAAATAAGTCCTCCTAACTCCTTGTAATTTTTTGAGTTATGGCTCGAGTGGAGTTTGGTGAAAATTGTCCCTAAAGCGGGCTGTGGAAGTAAGGAGGAAAATTTTCCAAGGAGTCTCGGGTCGGCAGAGTGGAGTTGGAAAATTTTCCAAGGAAATTGGTGGGTTGGTGGAAGAAAACTTGACACTTAGCCCTTTTGGCTAAAAGGTGTAAAGTCACAAACCGTCCGTAAGCCTGCGGAGGAAGGAAGTGAGTTAGCAGAGGTGCGGAGAAATTTTTGGATTAGCCCTTATGGGAAAAAAACTTAAGGGTTTGAATTCAGCCACACCCCCACATAAAATTTAATGATGACACGTGGTAACCAGTGCTAGGGCGGGCAGTTAGAGAAACAAAGGAAATTTTTCCCTTTTTCCAAAGAAGCCGAAGGAGCAAAACTAAACAAAAAACCCGCATCCATTAGAAAGGATCCATGTGTCTAGTCCATGACAGCGGTGCCCTGAGATCAATTAGAGTGTGCCACATGTCATCGAGTGGTGGATGTTTTTGAAAAAAATTCAATTTCGCAAAAAGAGGAAAAAAGGAAAGGTTGAGCCTGCAGACCCCTTTTTCACCATTTTTGCACTAATTTGGCTGCATAATTTGAAGGTCATATCTTTCGATACGGTGGTCAAAATTCATAAAATTTAGTACCGTTGGAAATATTTCAATGCCCTCTATGCCATGGAATCTTCAAATTTTATTTTTGGTCAAGTTAGGTGGAAGAAAATTGAGAAAATGTCTCTAGCATGGGAAAAAATGTAGAACCGATCCCCAACCACCAAAATTGATGAAGTATGGTGCTTGTTTCTTCTCCAAAGCATGGACAAATGCATCAAAAATGAATTTTGAGGGTTTCATTGCCATTTTAATGGATTTTGTTAGTTTGTGGGTGTAAAAAATGGATTTCCCTCATTTCTCTTTCCTTTGTTATGTTTTTCATCAATTAAAAGCCAACTTTGGATCATTTTTTAATGTTGGATGTTTTTGTTCTTGAAAACTCCCCTCTTCCCCTTAGCATGTGAATTTGTGGAGTTTCAGGCCTCCCATTGGAACTACAATACATTTTTTGCCTCTTTTCCATTGTAATGCATTGTATCAAAAACTGGGAATGATAAAGCATGCTCTGTGAATGAATTTTCAATCCTTTCTTGTATTTATTGTTTCCTTCTGATCCTTCATTACATTTTAGTAATTTGTGCATGTTCTAGTGTTGCATTCTTATGATATGTGTCTATTTGCAAAAATAGAGGTCCATCACTCCTTTGGTGTATCACCATTTTTACTTAGTTTTGTTTCCTTTTGCATCTTTTAACTCTGTCTCCTTGGAATCTAGAGTAGGATTTAGCATTGAACCTCATGTAAAATTCATGCATACACCTAAACAGAGGGGTAAGAACCAACTTTCTTTGGAGAGTTTTCTTACCTTACAAGGTCCCACACCTTGGAGAAATCTCAATTTTATGCAATCACACTAAATGACCCATTCTGGACTTCAAATCAAGGTAATTTAGGGGAAGTCTTGTAGATTTTCACTAACAACTTCATTTTTCACTTTGAGTATAAGGAGAATGAAGAATTTTTACACCTTTGCAAACTAGGGCTTCCAAAAAATTGATCCATGTGAAGAAAAATTTGGAGAGATTGAAGCGTGGGTAACCGAGGTTCGGGTTTACGAACCGGGAGGAAGGTATTTCACGGGGATAGGAGAAGTTGTGAGAAGACTTTGTCTTATGAAGGAGTATCCCAGTTAGGGTTTGAATAACTAGGGCACGAGTTTAAGAAATTTTCTTCACAAGTTCAAGATCTAAGGTTGGAGAGAGCGGAAGAATAGAGTAAGACAAAGTGATTGAAGTGGGAAGAAGACCTAGATAATGGCACCCAAGAAACCAATTAGTACACCCAAGAAGGGAAAGGGAAAGGGAAAGGGAAAGCAACAAGAAATTGAAGCACACACAAATGAAGAGTGGTATGAAAAAATGTAGTACCCAGATGGAGTGTTGTTGGGGAAGGAGTGGGAGTCCCATCTTAGGGACATGTCCGTAAACAATTATAATCATCAGACAAGCACAATTGAAAAGGATTTGGCACTAGATTTAGTATGCCCAATAAACAAGAGGACACCATAGGGTTTTTCCATTTATAATGATGACGTGAAGGTAAAGTTAGAGAAGGTAGGGTTATTATAACTCTTTGATTTTCCCTAATTTGGGAAACCTGAGTGACTATATCAGTGGCTAATGTCTCACATACATGAGGACTATTTCAACTTCACGGGGCACAAGATGTGCATAAATCGTTAGTTGATTTGACATTTCACATGCCTCATCTATGAAGGAGAAGGGTTGGAGGATGACTTGACCGAAAAAGAAGAAATTAAGGAAACTATCGCCACTTTTGCATGCAAGAAGGGGTCAAGGTATTATGATGTCACATACATCAAGGATTTAGTGATGAAGATGGCCACACACCTGGTGTCAAAGCTAAATGGCCAAGAGAGATGGACCCAAGTCAATAAGCCATGGTTGAATGTTTGCAGAAATATTTCAGAGGGCACCATCTATAATTTGTCTGCATTCATCGCAGATGAAATTATCAACTGTGTGAAGTAAGGTGATAGAATCCTTTTTGGAAATGTGCTACTAACCATTGTATTTTCAGAGTTTGGGGTACGGATGCATCGAGATAAGTTCGTATGGGAATACCTTTATAGAAACCCCTCACTCGTGAAAAGGTTTGAGAAATACTCTTGTGAAACTATGACAACAAAGTGCACAAAGTGCACTTGGAAAAGTGGTATACGTGCCTAAGGAACACGTTCGGGGCGAATGGAGAATCCTCAAACAATTACCCATAGCCACCATGGGAGAAGAATTTTTTTGTGTACCATCATTTATGTTTAGGCAGATTCAAACTATTAGATGGGACATGGAGCCCATGGTGCAAGCTCCCCTTTCCCTTCACAGCTCATTACTTACAAGTAGGAGTAAACAAGTTCAAGGAGTCCAAAATTTTTAATTTGGACCTTGGTAATCTTGACCAGGACCACAGGTAAATGCGTAAAGGGTTGGTGTACCCTAGAAAGCATGCGTACGTGGAGTGGTATGTATCACATGAGGTACAAATGACAAGGCTCATGAATTTTCCCATTGCAGAAGGATCCGCGGCATGCATATATATTTAGATAAGACCTAAGTCAGAAAAAGGCACATATCTAGAAAAAAAGGTATCCATACCTCAGGATCCAACTAGGAGGAAAAAGAACCAGAAAATAAAATCCCAAGTGTGGCGGAGACAAAGGTAATAGGTTCCCCTAGGACAAGTGCCTAAACTAGCATGTACGCATGCAAGAAAAATCCCTTAGTAAAAGAGAAGACTCCAGAGCCGGAAAATCCATCGAAGAAGAAGAAACAAAGTCACCTACACTGAAATCTCTTGTTAGGAAGAAGTAGAGGGTAGAAGAGGAGACCACCTCGGAAGAAGTTGGAAGTTTGGACAAGTGCATAGGAGGAAAGGACAATAGTGAAGAAGAAGTAAGTGGGGAGGAGGACCCTGGGAAAGATCAAGGGCCACCTATTTTCAATGTACATGATTCAGAGGAGGAAGATGGAGAAGTAGAATAAGGATTCATTTTTGTGTGACACAAGGATAGCTAGGTAGGAGGAAGCACCTTGGACATGAGAAAAGATGAAGAGGCTAGCACACAAAAGCAAGAGGTTCTACACTCGAACAAGAGTAGATGGCCAAGGTGGTAGAAGAAGAGGAGATAAGGGACATGGAGACCCTAGTGAAGGACAAAGTGGAATGGGGCACTGAGCCCGTATTAAACAAGGAGAAGGAGAAGAGTGCAAGAGAGGAATGTGGAAGCACTAGAGGCCCCGTTTTAACTATAAGTATACCTAAGGAATGTAGCGCATAGGAGGAAGGCATGTAGAGGGGGCGGGATAGAGATGGGTTATATTGATGACCTCAAGAAAGTGTTTCACATGCGGTTCTAGAGTACACTTCTGGTAGAGGAGCTTATAAGCATGTCATATTTTGACAAAGAGGCTACCTATCCATGGACAAGGAAGATGATATCATGGGAAATTGAGTCCCACCTTGATGAGCCAGAGTTTGAGGTAAGCCTCAGGGAAATAATAACATTTCCAGAACCATGAGAAGATAACCCAGTGGTGGATACCCAGTAGCTCTCGGATGAACAACTATGTAATGTGCTTAACAAAGTCTCCATTGAGATAGAGGCTAGACTCTTTGGGAAAAATGATAGGATCAGGGATATAGAAGGGGAGATGAAGGAGAAAGAGGAATAGCTAGCTAATTTGACCAAGGAGTTGAGCCAAGAAAATTTAATCAGCACCTAGTGGTAGCGGGAATTGAAGGATGAAAAGGCCAAGGTGAGTGTTCGTACAAGAAAGTAGAATCCATTAATAGGGCCATACTATTAAATCATCTAGACTTAGCATCGCTCGTGCATAAGTATGGATCTACCTTGGGATGTCTAGAGGATTTAAAAGGGTCATCACCATGGAAATATAGCCATTAGCCTTGGAGTATGCAGAGGAAGTGGCCACGTACCTAGAAAAGGAAGACAAGTTGAAGATCGTAGTGCCCATCGTAGAGTACAACAAAGTGCTTGTTGATGTAACAACTACTTCCTAGACTCTACCGAGGCCATGTACGAAAATTGTGCGGATAGAGATAAAGTGGAAGGCACCTTGGTTGCCACTCATGAAGCAGAACTCAAGGAGTTCCAAGAGAAAAATAAGGGGAATAGGGTGGAAAGAGACAAAATCCTTGCCAAGGTTGAGAAGAAATCTAAGGCCATTGAAACCTTAAGGGTTTCAATCAAAAACTAGTTGAAGGAGCTATATCCACACATTACACAAAGAATGGATGCATTGGAGGATATATGTAAGGAATTGGAGAAGATCACTAATACCATGAGCACGAGAAGGAGATGGATTAAAATTTGAGGGGGTGAGCACTCTGGTCGGCAACATCTGTTAGAGAGCACAGGACGAAGTCGATGCCTAGAATAAATTGGAGGCTGACTTGCAAAAGGATTTTCCCATTCTGTTGCAGTGATTCTTTCACTCTCCCATTATTTCTTCTTTCCCCATTCTTTCATCCCCTTATTATTTTTCCTAGGCGTAAGCCTATTGTATTCTTTCTCTCACTAAGAGAAGTGTTCCGTGGGTGGAGAATAGGCGTAGTGTGGGGTGATGTTGGGCCCCTAGAATATTGACTAAGTACAAAAGGCACATAAGCATGTAAGGTCCAAGCTAAGGAAAGACACGCAAGGAAAAAGTGTGCAAGGAAGGGTTTAAGAAAAAGGTTTAAGGAAAATCATGGCGCGCGATGCGTATGGATAGAACCAAGGGTTCAAGACTTACTCAAATTTGGACATTCATGGCGAACACATGAAAAGCATGACCCAGCTACACATGGATAAGGTACCAGCCTAGCAATAGGTTGGCCCAAGAAGGAGCATGCCTACAGTAGAAGCTTGTAGAAGCATATCATGGTATAAAGTGAAAAGCTCAGGCCTAGAGGAGAATGCTCACATGGAGGACAAATTTTAGACAATTGGCATCAGATTTGAGGGACTTGGAGGATGAGTTGGTAGTCCAGAAATGCTATAAATACAAGTGCCTATAGAGTAAAAAGAGACAGAGGAAGAGAGGAAAAGAGACTTAGAGAATGGGCGGAGCTCTGCAGAAGTATTGCAAGAACTATGTAAGTGGGTAATTTCACTTTGGAAAGTATGTATTAGGTATGGGGACTATAAATTTTCTTCTTGGTAGTATTATTACATTAGTCTAGTTGTAAAGCATGACTGTGGTTTGGTTTTCTATGAAATTTTGTAAATGGCTCCATGAATGTAATGAGGTTACCGGTTTATATATATATATATATATATGAATATCAATGATTCTAATGCATACATATTTTTCATAGGGCCTTTTTCATTTTATGCTCAGTATGCATTTTGATGTACTTCTTTCGTTATGGTACAAGTTATATAATGCATTAAGTACACCATCTAGAATGACCTGCAAAGATCTAGAGGTCGATTACGAGCTATATGGTTCTTATATGTCTTAAATCCTTTTGAAATATATTAAACAAAAATCATACATGATGTTTCCCACTAAAATCACATAAAAGAGAGACTTGACACCCATGCATGCCTTGGGTGGGCACCCAACATCCACTGGGTGATAGATTGGTGTGCATGGGGTTCCTTTCTTTTGTAATAAGGGTAAAAATGGATACAATCAATGATGTGTATTTTTAAAAATCAAGGTTAAATGGTTTTGGTAAAAATTATGTGAATGGTAGGTGTATGATTTAATTATGAAGTTTAGTGTGAGGGTTATTTACTAGTTTCAACAAAATGCTCAATAAAGCACAATCATGCAAACACAACTGTTACTAGTCAGGTGGGATTCCAACCAAACTATATCTCACTTTCAATACAACATACTAATGGTGGTGCCAAAAAATCACTCTCCACCTATGTTCCAATGTGTGATCAGCTAGAGAGTGATCTTGGGAAGTGCGGCCTCCTTGAACTATATTTGGATATGCGGCCAAAAGGGCTACCTATTCTAGACCGACAAGATCTTTAGGAACATCCCCAATATAACTTGCACTCAATCAATTACAAAGTAATATTCAATTCCTATAAAATTTTCTTACTCAAAATTATAATGTTTAATCTATTTAAAGTATAAAACTATCTCAAAATCTGATAATTTTCCCCTCAAATGACCTTATCTAGGGAAATTGAAATCTCTAAAGAAATTTCAAATCAATCAAATACTATATTTCAATCAAGTATAGGTTATTTCCAAGTTCTAATTCCACCGATATCAATATCCCTCCTAGATGACCTAACTTGGGATCCAATCAAATTCAACCATTATTTCATTTGACCTTATTTGCACCCTTACATCATGAAGTGGGGATATGAGATGTCAAGTGCCTATCATTGTGCATTTTATGAAGATTTTATATGACTAGTAGGTAAGTAACAATTCGTTCATTTACGTATGTAGAAGTGGTACCTATTTTGAGGAATTATCGTGGCGGGGATAAAATTTGATCACTCTCCCAACACTATTTCTTTAGTGAAGAGACACTCAAATATGTATATTTTTCACACCTTTGGTTTAGGAATTGATCAATCCCAATCTCTCATTAATAGTCAAGTTTCAAAGTCTCCTATATCTCTACTAACATTTTTCTATATAATTATTCCTTATGTATTAACACTCTCACCTCACATGGATCAAAACTATGATCCATGGTTCACCACGTTATGATTCTTACTATTGACATGCCTCAATAGTAACACCTTTAACCTTTTATAGATATGTTCTTCTTGTATCCTTTTTAATATTGAATTTCATCCAAATATCATAAAGTGGAGAAAATATAGACATCCAATTATGCACTTATTACTATTTAATCACTCCTCTAGTATGTTGTTGGATACATGATTTTTAAGTATGAATATTAGACACTTGTGACACATTTTTTGAGTCCTATTTACATTTAATTTATTTTAATTGTGACATTGTCTTATAATTCTTGGATTTATATATTTTACTCATGTCATAAGGATTCATGTCCCCGTTCTTTGTATTTTTTTTTGTTTCTTTTCTTTGGGATAGTACCTCCCATTAAGAATGCTATCACCCATGTGGTAGTGTCCCTTTTGGGATATTTTTTCCATTCGCGTTGGTTTTCTAAATTATCATTTGATATTTAACTTTGAGTATTTTCTAATATTTTGGGTCGGCCTTTAATGTCACTGTTGATGCAAAATCACAGCACCCCTGGATGCACATCAGGCTTCTAGGTTGATGTTTAGGCATCCAGTGTGATTGCACAACATGGAAACCTCTCTCCAAGCATGGGACTTGTGAAACCGAGAGAGGAATCTCCAGAGAAGGCTGGTTCCTGCTCCTAAACTACCTGCCACAAGCTATTCCAGTGCAGGCAAGCTAATCTAATCCTAATCTAACCATGCCAAGGAGACAGAGAGAGAGAGAGAAGGGAAAAACAGCAAAAGCCTACACTAAAATGGTGATACACCAGAGAAGGAGGATGTTGAACATCTATCAAAACTGCCATGGGACAAAGAGAGGTGAGCAATGGGAAGGATGGACAGATGCATCACAGGCCCAAGGATAGATTTCACACAGAAAATGTCCCAAAACTCCATGAACACAGCTCCAAACCTGCAATGAACATTTAGACATGCACAGATACCTGCAAATGAAGAGAGGCAAGGAGAGAACAAGCAAAAATGAGAGAGGATGGACAGATGCATCACAGAACACGTTTTGTTGCTCCAGAAGTTTGCACAGAACATCATTCCATTAGTAAAAGGCAAAAATGCCATTACAGAGCAGGGAGGAGGCTCGAACTCCATTTTCAACCCTAGAGAAGAAAAGAAGGGAGGGCCGAGCCGAAAGAATGAACAACCTCTTTTTTTTAAAAATGAGCCAAATCTGGCTTTTACATTGCATGGGTCGAGCCCAGGGGACAGAAAACGTGGGAAAACGTGCAAGCCCATTCCTCATTGACTGCAGATGCATTAAATCAGCATGGAGGATCTTACCAACCCATACCCTGTCACTTTGAGTGATTTTGGAGGAGAATGCGACCCATTTGTATTAATTTGGCCGCTAAAATGTCACTTCTGGCCGTGCAGAAGAAGAATGCGACCCATTAGCATTAAAACGGGTTGTTGAAAGGTCGCTTCTGGCCATTACCACACGTCAGAGCTGTTTCTCGATTTTCTCTCTTCAGACTACACCAAAACTCGATATTGATCCCAAAATCATGTAGAGCATCTCAATGACTTTCCGTTGATTTGAAGAACGTGGAAATCCAAGCTCGGATCAAAAGATATGGCGATCCGAAGATTTAGGGCACTTAAGCAGATCAAAACGAATTTTAAAATGTTTTCCGCTCTTTGCCATCCGGACGACACGTGGCACGTGCTGATTGGACGAGCAATTCTCTCTCCTCCGTCTTTCGCGGGCTTTCCTTTTGAAATTTCTTGTGGGCCCCTTAAACTTGGACACGTGGCGCCATTTCATTGGTTCGGTTCAGCGCTCGATAACTCGCCCCTTTGACCTTTTGACTTTTTCTCCTGTGAGGACACGTGGCAGTTTCTGATTGGTCCTCGGCTCCTTCGCGTACTTCACCTCCATTTGTCTCGGATGTCCCATTTGATTTTGGGCCCTTTGTGCTCATTTCGGCCGGTTCGGGCATTTCGCGTCCATTTGTCCCAGATGTCCCATTTGATTTTGGACCCTCTGGACTCATTTCGGCCGATTCGGCCGGTTCGGGCATTTTTGGCCCGCTTGTCCCACTTTGCTTCGGACTGACTTGACTCTTTTCAGCCGGTTCGCGCCTTTTTGGCCCGATTGTCCCATTTGATTTTGGACTGTCTGGCCCTTTTTCGCCCGGTTCGGCCGGTTCGCGCCTTTTGGCCCGATTGTCATGTTTCGTCCTTCTCATTAGTTAGCCAATTTTTATCGGTCAAACCGGCATTTCGCGCCCACCGCGTACTTTTGTCCCGAGATGTCCCTGTTGCTTTGGGTGTTTGTGCTTACTTTGGCCAGCCGGCCGGTTCGGGACTTTTTGTCCCAAATGTCCCGATGCCCTAGGACTAGGACTTAGTCATTTTTATGAATTTTCTGGATCAACCTACTTGCCTTCTGCAACCTTTTTCACATTTTCTTAGAGCTTGCTCTTTTCCTCTCAAACAGTGGGAACTTAGAAAATATTTGAGGGGACTCTAGCAACATGATTTTGGCCCGAATCAATCAATTTTCACAGGACTTGAATATTCGATGCATGTTATCAAAATTACCTGTGGGGGTGAAATTTTGACAACAATCACTAAGTATCAAAATTTAAATAAGGAATCCATATATATACAAAAACTTACTCACTATCATTAGGGACTAAATTTTTTTGGATTATTACTTACTATCTACTACTTGGGCAAAGAACCACATTCAAGGATTGGATTTGGGATGCATTATTCACTACACAAGAGGGGTTATTTCTAAATTCCATTTCACATATACATCTTAGGGAATAATTATTTTTAGCATGTTATCTTGGTGAAATTGGCACAAGAAAATCCTAGCTTCAAGGGACACAATTCAATGACACACACACTAGAACTTTATAGATTCTGAAATGTAGTGTAGCACTTGGTGACAATCACATTAGGGTAAGCTGGCTTTGAGGTCATTCCAACTCAAGTATATGCATTATTTGTTTCATCTAGTATTTTATTAATCCTTGTGTAGGTAGCTATGGTTTTTTTTTAGGTTTCGTGCAACACATGAACCATATAATAAAGTGTATGCAATAGAGAGGGAAAGGAAGAAGAGAAATTCAGATCCTAAAAATATCGAAGCACAACTATTACTAGGATGCCATCACCTAGTTTATACACTAGTGCTCGGGAGGTCATGTACAAAGAGGTTCCATATATAATTTTTTTAGACAAATAATACACCATTTAGATCCATCCTTCTCAGCATATTTCCTATCCAGAATCGGTGTAAATATTTGAATACAAGATAAGTCATTCTTGTCTCACTATTACTTACACTTGCTTGTTTCTTGCATGATAAATCTTATTTGTTAATTATATATTCATTTGATCTAATTTCTTTTATAATGATAAAAATTTATTTGAATCACCTTGATTCTAGTATTCATAATTTTCCCTAGGGTCTCACAATCAGTTATACCCTTTGTGTCTCTTTTAGGGCTCTTAATTACTTTGAATCACCTTTTATTGCATATATTATTAATAATAACTCTATTTTAAAATTTCTTTAAGGTTATTATTAATTTTTATATATTTAATGAAAACCTCCTTTCATCCCCTAATTTTTAACACATGTTTCGGAAATTCAAAATTAGGGCATTATAAAAAAATATAAAATTTTGAGAAAATAATTTGGAGGATTTTCTTCCACATAATAGATTTAAAATTACCGAGATCTTAATTTTATCAAATTCAATTTCTATTTTCATATATGGTTGTTTTATTGACTTGATGATTGTCACTTTATTCTCAACATCATTTTTGGGTCTTATGATCTCATAACTATCTGGTTCATCCATGTGTTGATTATTATTATTTATGTAATTGGAGTTTATTATATCATTTTTTATACGATTATGACCAATGCTACAAATTATCAAGTTTCTTTGTATGATTTTATTCAAAATCATTGAGAATGTAGAGATACTCTCAAAAAATTAGTACAAGAAACAATTATCCCCGATAATATGACACTTTCTCATGTGGATTCAATTTTGATATGCGTTTCAACTCCTTTTGTTAGTAATGATGAAACCTCTAATATGGCTATCTTAGAATCTATTCAATCTTTACACCACAACTTTTAAGTTTAATTTGAAGTTATGAATACAAAGATCACATCTATCAAGAATGAGATTGCACATCTAAATAATTGTTCCAATGCCTATATCTATAATGTCGTTACTGAGATCATAATCAATCTAGTTATAAGTACACTTAAAAGAAATGGATAGACAAATTATGTATAATAAATTCTCCCATACAATTTAAGTTGAATTTCTACATCTAGGAACCTGTATATACATTCCATAAGATCAATAAAAAACACTAAGGAACTCACAATAGAAAATACATCTTAAATTTAAAAATAATGCTAGACATTATGAAATTATATCCTCGATAATTACTTAATAAATTTGTTTCCTACTTATTACTACCCCATTATCATCTTTCCAAAATCAAAGGTCAACCATTTTAGAATTATCATGGAATTAAAAACTTCATGACAATTATTGGTATGCACTATAATGATAAATCCAACAACTTGAGTGTATAATATTTATATCCTTTGATACAAGACATTCTCCTATGACATTATCTCAAGCTTCAAAACCTAAATGGGTAAGAAAACTTATACCACCTATATCTGATGAGAAATATATGATACTAAATGATACACCTTTAGACATATAACAAGATTCATCTAATCACAAAGAGGATAAAAATGCAATATATTGTTTGCTTAGAGCCACCACTAGTTAGCAATTTACATCATTTTATTTTGAAAACAATGGTGAAATAAATACCATGTGATAATGAACAATTACACACCACCTCATAACACTTAAAGCATAAAAATAATAATAATTTGATAACACAATAATGAATTCTACCACTATCTATGCTCCTCCACAAAATATTGAGATAGAATTTGATTTAGATGATGATATTGATTGGGATGCTAGCTACACAAGACGTATGAATGATATTGATTACTATGAACAGTTTGATATGTTAGATCAACATTTATGCACAATGATTTTCAATCCCATTAGGGAGCTAAATACAAGTTTGATGTTAGTAATGATGAACATATCAATACAACAAGTGAGACTTCTATGAATATCTCTACTTCTCAACAACGAGATAGGATATATCTTAATGCCAAATCTTTATATGAAATTAATACTAATAATTATTTCCTTATCGCTTATGTTTGTGGGGCTTTTTGCATTGATCAATCCTAAATTCATGCTCATTTTAACCAAATTTTTCCAAGATCACTATATTTATAGTCTAACTTGGGATTTTCCTTACTATTTCTACAAGTATGATTCTATAACACATGTCTACCTCATTTTTTTATATTTTCTTATCTATATTATGCACCACTATATGTGATACCTTCTCTAATACTCAAAGTAATATCTAAATATCCCTTCCTTCTTTTCAAAGAATAGGTTTCCTTTCATTATGTATTCCTCAACATAATTTCTACGGGTTGCATTTTAATACTATCCTACATCATCACATGTTATGGGTTTCCAAATAAATATAAATATCAATCAATTACAACCTCTTCAAGACACACTATTCTAATAAAAATCTCATTGTAAATCCTCGTTGCTCATACTATTTCTCATGGGTTTATTGATCTTGATATTTTTACTATGTTGTGACTCTATATAGTTTCTACACATATTATGACATCATTGATGTCTACACCTCCTCCATCATGTAGGGTTTTTATTTCCCCCTTATATACATGTAAAATATCGACATGGCTATATAATATCCATTCATCCCCATCACTTACCTTATATTAATTAATTTTTATATTATATACAACCATACTACAACTATTTCATGTTCCGTAACCACATTTACATCATTAGAAATATTAATACATTATTAATATTTACTTAACATACTAACTAATCCTCATTAATTATTTTCCACTAATTTAAAAATACTCACCCACCTACCACCTACCCTATACCTATCCTATGCCTAGCCTTTCCATCTAATTGCCTCTACTAAGTGTAATTAATCTCACCTAATACAAGCTAAATGAACCCCAAAATCTAGAGGCTTATAATTCTATAAGCCTCTCCATATTTATATCTTATTTTAAAATAATTCAAAATAAATTTACAGTATTCCATTGAATTTTAATTAAATGGAGAGTTTTCTTGAAATATAGAATTTTCTACATCTAGAAAATTCTTCTCTCTCATCCAATTTCAACCATTTTTCTAATTCACCATGGAAAGATCTTAGTAATTGATTTCTACCTCCTTCATCTACAAATAAAGGTTCCACCCTCCATAGAAATAACCTTATAAAAATTGCAAGTTTATGCTGCCAATTTCTCAAGCAAGATAAGCATTAGTCATAACATTATGTCAAGCTTAATTCATCATTTGATCAAGGGGATGTGTTGCTTAAATTAGTCCAAATATCTGAAACATTCTCATAATATCCAACAAGCAAATCAAGGAGAAAATCAAGCCCATAAAAGGAGGAGGATTTCACTTATAGGTAAGTTTAGGTATATCACTTTCTCCCCTTTTTATCTCTACTCAATCGAGGTAGATGAACTATTTCTTTAGATCTTGTTTTGAATTGGTTTCATAAGTCAGTTCATGTTTGCATGCCAACTAAAAATTTCCTCTACATTTTGACACCCACCGTGAGGCTTACCCCTAAATTTTGATTAAAATTAATAGCATTTATCGCTAAAAATGAAATGTCAAAATTTTAGAATTTCTAAGTGAGATTTAATCTCAAAATTTTAATTTTTGTGTGACCTTGTGTTGTTTCAACGCATACATCCAAAAAAATCATGTTTGATCCCTAAAATGTGTGTAGCCCCTGAAAGAATTTGTTTTTAAGAAGTAATTAACTCTTTGGTTGCAGTGGCACCTTTCGAGTGCATTTGGGAACCGTGGCACAATTAATTACCTTTCAACATGTTTATAAATATATCAGCACTTTTAAATAGTGATACTTTGTTTGTGTAGGGTGGAGCATGTTTTTCTCGAGTATCAATGTGTTTGTTCTTATTTTAGCATGTTTGAATCCTGAAATAATGCCTTTTTTTCTTATCGACATCTATTTTACAGGATTTCCACATGATTTGTATTTTTACACGTTTGTCATACAACAATGCATCTATTACCTGAAACAACATGTTAATACTATACTAGCGTGTATATGTTAACTATTTTTTATTTTATTTTTATTAATAGCTAACCCATTTTAGATATTGGTAGTTTTTTCTCAAATCTAAAATTATGTTTTTCTAGGAAAATATTAGAAAGAAGGGAAACTCACGATTTTTCCATTTGATAAAAATAATAATAATAATATTGCCTAACATTTGTGGTTGTAGGATATTAAGTAAACTAAGACTACTAACCTTTTGTTTTCAGCCCGAACGGTCCAAGTACATTGGGGTTTCCATTAAAACTACTAATCTTTTTGTCTTGTAGGCTCCCTTGTTGAAGGTCCCTATCATATAAATTTTAATTTTCATTATTTTGTGTGTCCTTTTGTAAGATTTTGTGTTGTTTGTTTTAACCTGAAGATGACATAATGTATTCTCTCCTCTTGTGTCTTAGGATGATCTTGAGGATCAAAAGTGGATATTTTCCCCACCATTTTTCTTTTTTTTAGGGGGTAACATGACATGGAATTGACATCCATGCACTTATCATATTCATAGGAGTCTCGTGACCATGAGATTGACCTCCATGCACATAGACACACCCCGTGTTCTCGAGGGGTATATAAATTCTTAGAGAGATGTCATTATTGGCTAAGCCCTTCCTCGTTTTAAGAGTGGTGTGATGGTGGAAATTTGTGACTGATTGTGTATATTTCATTGGAAATTTTCTTAAATCATTCTAGGAGGGGTAATAGGATAAACCTTAATATATCCCCCTTATGGAGAAGAGTGTGAAGTGAAAAGGTGAACCATGAGTTGGAAGAAATGTACAATGATTGTTTTAAGCTGAACTAGAAATGTATAGAGTATAATACATAGTGATGAGTGAAAATAGAAGTATAATACATCTTGAAATATAGAAAGTGTAGTATTTGTTTTTTTAGTTTGGTAGACATCAAAGATATGGTTCTAGGGCCACTAATGTCGTTAAAAATGGGAAAATGAGGATAAATATATGATGAAAATAGTATCGGTGAATTAGTTTCCCCAAGAAGAATAGTAACTATAGTAATTACAACGAGTAATAAGATTTACTATAAAGATTTGAAAAGTTAATATTAATTTCATTTATAAATTGAACCAATCTAATTTGAGCTTTGGAATATGATGATGTTGTATGCATAAGAGGAAATTCCAACAAGGTTTTAGATAATTTTAGAATCATTATCGACTTAGAAAATATATTAGCTAGTAAGTATCACATTTTTAAGTAGGTTAGGTATTATTGTAGTAGTTTTTTAACCATTTTGGCATCTTTCAAATTTTTGAGAATTTAGACATTTATGTCTAAGATGGATCTAGTGGGTCTAGTTGTATCCTTTCAATGGTACCATACAATTTTGAGTGATACTATCCAAATGTTGGTTATTAGTGTTTACGCTAATGTGTGTTTCTATGTATGAGTTTGAGTGAGGTTTTTATCATGTTTTTTCATGACTGAGATACTAACTTGTGCTCATTTTACTTTTCTATGTTGTGTAGAGAGATATACATTTGTGGCAATTCCTTGTAAGAAGGAGTTTTTCTACCTTTTTGTCCTTGGGATTACAGGAGGATGAGTTTACCAAATAATTTAAATAAATTTTAATATTTATCGTAAGAATGCGATCAAATGAATATATTAGTAATAAGTAAGATATATCATGCAAGAAACAAACAAGTGTAAGAAATAGTGAGATGAGAATGATGTATCTTATATTCAGAGATATGTGATGGGAAATAAGTTGGATTTGAAGTGAGTATTCTCTATTTGAGAAACTGAATTTGGAACCTCTTTGGACAAGACCTCCATGATGAGGATAGGACCACCCTAGGGCATTGGTGTCTAAACTTAGTGCTAGAATCCTGGTAATAGCCTTACCTTTTTTATCTTTTAGGGTCTAAATTTCTCTTCTTCCTTTCACTCTCTATCACACCCACTTTTTTGTAGGGTTCCTGTGCCACACTTGAACCTATAAAACAAACCCTAGCTACCTGCATAAGGCACAAGAAAAAGATAGATGAAATAAATAATACATATGATTGAGTGAAAATGACATTGACTGCCACCCTAATGTGATTTTCGCTGAGCATTGCACTACATTTACAACTCTATGCAGTTATAGTGTGTGTGTGTGTGTGATTGAATTATGTTACTTGAAACTACATTTCCCATGTTTCAGTCACACCAATATATAGCGCTATAAATAATTTTCCCACAAGATGTATTCATGAAATGGAATTTAGAAATATCCCCTCATATGCAAAGTGAATAATGTAGCCTAACTAAAATCCTTTAATTTTCTTCTTTGCTTAAGTAGTAAATCATAAGTAATAGCCCAAATTTGTTTATCCCTCAATGATAGTGAGTAAGGTATGTTTATATATGAATTCCTTGTTTTAATTTTTATAATTAGTGACACCAAAGGTTTACCCAAAGAATTATAAAATACCCAAAGTTAAGTATCAAATGGAAATTTAGAAAACCAAAGAGAATGGAGAAAAACAACTAGAAGGGACACTACTTCTTGAGTGGTAGTGTCCTTAATGAGAGGTATTGTCCCAAAGAAAATAAATAGAAACAAAACCAAGAACAAGGATATAGATTTCTATGACATGAGTAAAATATAAGTCCAAGAAGTATAAGACAATGTCACAATAAAAATAAATCAAAACTAAATAGAAGGAATAGGAAAAGCTATCACCAATTTCTAATATTAATACTTATAAATCATGTATACAATAACATACTAGAGGCATGATGTAATAGTAATAAGTGCATAGTTTTATGTCTACACAGGGAATGTGATAGATGTAGATTAGGTTTGAATATAAATATACAATGTAGATATATAACCCTAGAGAAATTATGGTTTGATATTGATCAGAAAAATAAAATTAAGTGACTCACTTAATAATTTCATAATTTTTGGATACTTAAAATAATGTTCTCAGTTTCCCCTAAAACAATTAAAATTTACTTAAAACTTAAAATAAAATTAAAATAAGGTAAAAAGTTAACAATATGAGGGCAAATCCAATAGAAAATGTGAACCACATGATAATGGAGTTCAACCAATCTGGGTTACATATTCAGTTCTGGAAAATATATCCAGCTTATATATTTATGATGTAAAATATATTTTAAAATTATAATTACATTAAAAATGATTCAGCGGTTTGCTAATATCTCTCCACAATCTCTAGGGTTGCATTGATTTATTCTATAAAAAAACCTTGTAACAAATTTATCCAAATTTTCTCATAACTCTCTCAAAGGGGCATGCAATATCAAAGTTACCACTTTAAAAACAATTTAGCACATTTTAGAACATTTTGGGGCATGTGGTATAATGATTAGGTCCTTAAAATTATTCTGAGTGGTCAAGTATTCAAATTCCCTCTCATGCAGTTGTATTTAAGGTTTGTTATGCTAAAATTATCCCTCTTATCAAGATCCTTGGAAACATATGCTAAGTTAGGCTTGTGGCATAACGATATGGTCCTAAATTGGGTTGCGATAGGTTAAGAGTTTGAGCCTCACTTTGGATAGGCCTTATCTTTCTACATGTTTCATTTTAATTTTTGGATTTAATCATACAATTAGTGTTTATAGGATTTAAAAATCCTTGTGTTTGGTTTAACCCATGGCTTCATCCATGTTGAGCATTGTTTTGTTTTCTCAAATATTAACTCACCGTTCAACTCAGCATCTAGATTTCCATGGAGATTTAAGTGTGTTAGAATTTTGGATTCATCAGTGAAGTGGAATTGAACTCAATGGTTGGTTGGAAATCAGAATTGGTACATATGGAAATGAGTTGGATTGTTGATCTTAGTTCGAAACATGGTCTGTGACTAGTTGAGTTGGTAATGTTGAGATTTAACGAAACATGTGGTTTAGTCCCACATGAAATAGAAATTAGATCTCCTTGTATTTTATAATAAAACCCTTACAATAAAATGTGAATTAAAGGCGGTAAGGTCCCCTTCTATTAAAAAGTGGACCCCGATTTCTACTAGGCCCATATCCATAACATATTGCGTGCCCACATCAATCATCAAAGACAGAAGGCTAAAAATATATATATATATATTTTTTCTTAAACATACTTTACCACTTTTCAACACCATATTTTTCTACTAGTTAAGCTATCATCATGCCACCTCATCTTTATGCAACTTTTTGTTATTTTCGAGTTGGAGAAAAGTTCATTAGGTCATATCTTCTGCATACGACGTCTATTTTTCTCATTTCAAATTATGTTGGAGATATCTTAATGATATATTCAATTTTAAGGTACTTTCATTATATTTTTATACTATTTGATTATTTTTATGGGGATCCATTTGTATGGATCATCTTCACCGAGAAGCTTGTGGACGACCAAAAGTTTGGTTTTTTTACAACATTTGAGGGTATAGTTTCCTCATTATTCCAATTTTCATCCATTTCACCTTTCTTGGATGGATTAATTTTAGTCCCACATGAATATATTATAAATCACCTCTTCATGAATTACTCACCTTCCTATTAAGAATAAAATCTTCTTACAATTCATCAAAATAATCAAGAGAAAAATCATCAATAAAACATACTTGAATGCTCTCATCCTAATCAATGATCATGGGTGACTCATAAAATATAAATTTTTCAACATTCAAAATAGAATACATATACATATATGGAGGTAATTCTAATTATAATCCATTATTTCCAATCTTCTCCAATATTTTAAATGGGCCATAACTTATTGGTTTCAACTTTTACCTTCATTTGTAAGTCTTTCCTTACTGATATGTAGCCAAACTTTATCACCAACCTGAAAATGATGATCAACTAGAGGTTGGTCATCCCTAACCTTATACTTGGCTTGGATATTTTATAATTTCTCTTGTAAAACATGATGTACCACCTGTATCTTCGAATGAAGATTTTATCCTTATCAACATCATTTTGTCCATATGCCTCGATTCATTTCCAAATGATACCTAGAAAAATAACCAAAATATATATCAAAAGGATACTTCTATGTAGAATAAAGTAAGACAAAATTATAAGCATATTTCACATAACATAAATGCTCATAATTTTTTTAGGATGTTTTCTAAAATATATTAGGATCAAATGCACTACTACATGGTTGACCACTTCTATTTTCCCATCGTTTCATGGATGAAAAGAAATATATTTCTTTAACTTGGTATCCACAAGGCCCCATGATACTGACCAAAACTTCAAAACAAATCAATAATATTTATTAGATACAATATATGTGGGTAAACTAAAGTGAACCCAAATATTTTTTAGGTTAGGTAAAAACAGGATCGACTCCCAAAGGCCTTACAAAGGAGAATTCATCGTGAAAACACACAGAATGAAAAAATAGAGATAGGACTAGAATGAGTTAAAAATTCTTAACTCAAAAGAAATAAGGTCCATAAAATCAACTATAAACAAAGACAAAGTAAAATTGTTCTACCAAGGTACACAAACATTTTTAAGAACAAATATGCAGTATCCTTTACTTTTATCTAGTTTTGTAGGGCACTAAGGTATGCATCTTGATAAATATATCCACCACCATGTACAAACATTTGTGTTTTCCTTTTTTTTAGAGAAAATCCTTTAAAAAATTCCACATAAATACTTTCCCATGTCTGGGTTGGTATAGGAAGTGGAGTATAAAATCCAAACTTTCTATTACTAAGATTATTTGTGGCACAAAGAATACACACTTTTACATTTTTAGATTATTTTTTATCCATTTGATACCAATAACAATATCTTTATAACTATGCAAATATTTTATCAATACCAAAATGACCATAAATAAGAGAAGTATGTTCTTCCCTAATCAAATGAAATATTTCATCTTGTGGAATACAAAGTTTACCAAGATGATAAAGAAACACTTTGTGTAAATGATAGTCAAATTATTTTACCTCTTTACCATGAGTCAAATATTGATAAAAATACTTAAAATATGCATCTCTAACATATTGTTCCTTATAGATTTCATGCATTAAAGGACTATGTTGCAAAAAAATAGATGTAATAATATGAGGTCTAGAAAGCATATCATAAACCTAATTTTTTACCTTATTTATACCTTATCAATGGATATAATTATTTTAAAAACCCATCCAATGAAAGAGCCTTGACTGTTATCGCTTGGACTATGAATGCACATACTTGTAAAGATCTGATGATCTGTATGGATTATTGTCTCTTTTCCCATCAAATAATGTTTCCATTTTTTCACACTCTACACCAAAGCATAAAAATCCTTGTCATAAGTAGGATAGATCCTTAATAAACTTATCAGGTTATTTGAATGGTGACACATTTTTTCTCTTTTAAATCAATACCGCACCCATGGGATAAATCACTCACATTAGTTTCAATCTCGAATGGATGTTGTAAATCATATGGTGCTAACACGGGGTATTATTATATTTTCCTTCAACATGTCAAGTTATTATTGGTACTTTCATCCTTACTAAAAGACCTTTATTACTTTTCAAGGAATGAAAGGAGCTACAATGAATTAAAAGTTAGCTATAAAATTTTGCTAATACTAGACTTTCCCTAGGAAGATTATAACTTTAGTCACATTATTAGGCTTAGACCACTTCATTATGGTTGAAATTTTCTAAGGATAAATTTTTAGTTCACCACCCCCTAATAAAAACCTAATTAAATTAAATATGTTTTACCAAATTCACATTTTGACATCTATAAATACAATTTCTCCTTTAGAAATGTTTCCTAGACTTTCATAATAAGTTCAACGTGATCTTACCAACATTTAGTAAAGACCAAAATGTCATCTAAGTAGACAATAAAAAAATCATCTTTGAATGGACTAAATACATCATTCAAAACCCTCATTAATGTGGTGGGAGAATTAAAAACCCAAAGGGCATGAAAAACCACTCAAATAGACCTTAGTTTTGATAGTATTTTTACAAATATCACTTTCACCAACCCTAACTTGGTGATAACCACTTTTAAAATATGGATTAGTCAAATAAGCATCATTTCTTAACTGATGTAACAAATCATCAATATGAGGAAGAGGGTATCATTTTATCACTATTTTTTTCTCAGTAATCTACACATATCCAAAAAGTTACATATCTCTTAGGTACCAATAGAATTTGAAAACCAAATGAAGAATTTATTGGATGAATGATTCATTTCTCAAGAAACTCTAGAAATTGTTTTTATTTGTCTACAATAGAAAAATCTATACATTCTAATATTAAGAAGAGGTGCATCCTACTACAAATTAATCTCATGTTGCAAATCTTGTTTAAGAGCTAAAACTTGTGGCTCCTGAAACTCGTCATCATAGTTAGAATTAATCTGTAACTACCTCATTCTTATGTTTAGGATCATAACCTCCCAAAGCCTTAGATTTATCATCATCCTTAACATTTATAATCATGAGAAGAATGTTTTTTTCTTGAATTACCAAGACTTTTCATCTATCCTAAATACACAAGTGATAAGTTTTCCTTTATTTGATGGTATCTTACAATGTATTCAATCCCATTTTTCAATAAAAATACTTATCCTTTTCCCTATATAAGATTGATTATCTTTCAAATATATAAAGATTCCCAATTACTATTCCATGAATATCAAGTGGAACCACATCTAACTCTACCTCATCAATGAATTTAGAGGTGATTGCAAATCTAAGTTTGCATGTTTTTGTTACCTAAAGTTTAACATCATCACATACCCATACCAAATGGAATGGTTTTAGACGTGGTTTGTTTTTAAGTACCAATTCTTAACAAATTCTTCAAAAATGATATTATCTTGAGATCCACTATAAAAAAAGTATCATTCTTAGTATGTTTTGAAATAAATATGACGTGGAAAACCTCGTTTATTTTATTTTCATGCATACATTTAGAATTATAAGTATGAGAACTAATGAAAGAAGTGGAAGAAGATGAACCTTGTAAAACCATATTCATTATTTTGGCCTCATCACCTAAATTAGATCTAATACCTTGGACTCATGTAGTAATCTTCTTGTAACCTCCTTTCTTAAAACTATTTGTATTGAGCTAAGAATGGATCTTCTAACACTTAGTGTATTTATGTCCTTCTTTCTCATAATGTGAAATAATAAGATTGTCATCCTTTTTCTTAACCATGGATGTTTTTGTTGCCCTTTCCTTTTCCTTTACTCTTATTTTAGGCTATTGTTTTCCTCTTTTCTTTTCAAAATTTTCATTTGTAATCTTACGCTTTGATTCAATGTTGGTATCTATGACATAAATTTCATCAAGGTTAGTAGGATTAAACATATGTATGGTAGGTTTCAAGTAAATATTATCATTGAAATTTTCACCCTTGTTGAATCAGGGATTCAACATTTCAATAAAATAATATGAGAGACTTTGAAGGCGTGTGTTCATTCTAGGTCTATCCTCCAATGAAAACTTTTCATGCCAATTCATTGCAGATAAACTAACCAACTTCTACTCTAACACTATCTAGACCTAAACTAAGAATCCAAGGGGATAGGGTAGAAAGAGAGACAAAAAATAAAAAAGGGAGGTGATGTAGCCAACTATAATATGGGTCAATTATATCTCTAAAAGACACAAATGTGAACACATAAGTGAATATTTAAAAGATGCACTTTTTTTTTAGGAAAGTAACTAGAAAAGAATGAAGATGTCAAATATGAAAAATATATTCACATTTAAATGTAGAGAATTCAGATGAACAAATCCACACTTGCATTGATATCAAATCTTAACCCTTTACAAGTATATATTCAAGGAACGAAATATCAACAAGTTAATTACAAAGGTCATGAACGAGAATTTTTTATGTCTAAAGGAATAGATATTAAATTATATAAATCAAACCCATATTATGAATTTTACATTTACATTTATATAATTTGAGAAAAAGGAAGAGATGATTAATCAAATCCTATGATTAATGAAATAAACCATCTTGAAACACCACAAACCAATGACTATAGATTTTTAGTCCAACTATGGGCATCTGACATTGCTCCAATCACATGTGATCATATTAATAGTCTAGGAGGATGAAAAAACTTAAAATTAAATATGGGTTAGTAGATTGGCTTAAAATATGATTCAAAATATGCACAACTTCGACATGCCTTATATACTTTGTATGATTTTTCTTTAATCCACACTTTGTTTCCAACCTCCATCATGTTTTAGATCACTTGCAACCCTTGAGTCTTTGTCCTGTAGCATGCATTTTGTTCCTCGAGTTTATATTATTTCATAAAATTCCATTGTTCTATGGCTACCATCCTTAGCCGATTCAAACATCAATTTCCTTGTTATGTTGATCATCACAACACCTCTTCCTTGCATTTTGGATTCTCCTCAACAAACTATGTGCTTTGTTGCATAGAATTAACCAAATCTATTGAATTCCATATTTTTCAAATCCATGTAATATCATATTTCCCATTCCGTGAAGTACTACAGTTTCACTAATAACACATAAAAATAAATTTTTAATCAGCTTTACATGGAAAATTAAGTATTCAACTTCTTCATTCAGAGGGTCTTTAATCTAGGGCCACCAAGATATGAAACTTGGATGAGTTCAAAATAGCTTGAGGGTGTTATTTCAGAGAACATTTTGGTGACTTTCAGGGAATATTTTCCTACTATATTTGAATAATAGTAGCCTTGAAGCATCAATTGGCCATGGATTTGGCATATTTCTTAAATTTTGTCTCTGAAACCAATCTTCTTAATCATTCTCAGACCTGACATATGAGATGTAAATGAAACCAAATATTGTGCAAAAGAACTTATTCAAATGATCACCACAAGGATTAAGGAGAAGGAACTCAATCATTGATAATCACATAACTAAAGGAGGGAGCTTCCTAACACAACAAAAAAGAAAGGGAAAAACATACAAGTATGTACAAGATACAAGCAAAAACATTAATGAGAAATCTTGAGGTAAATCCCATTCATAAGGCTCGAGGTACCTCCCCATCATGTTTGGAAAAATAAAAATATTTATCCTACTTATTTGAAGTAATTATTTAAGAACCACTCCAAAGTGCATCAAACTTAGAGTTCCACCCTATTTTAGCTCTTTCTACATCCCATTTCAGGATAATATCTCCTATTTTGAAATCATGTGCTTTGTATTTCTTGTCAAACCACTTCTTGGTCGACCTTTAGTGCACTTATAATCTGATCATGGTGGATTGCCTCAATACCTTAAGCTTAATCAAATCTGCCATTCTAATTTTGATTTGATCCTCGCCATCAAAAACTAACTACTTGAGCCATATGCAATGAGGATAACTATAGATATAATGGAATCCTAGCCCCTTTACAATAGATGAGGAAAATAGAAGAATTTCCAATTTCTCTTTTTGATGTGATCCTTTCATCCCAATAAGAATTTTTACCTTGGTTTGGTATTTCATTTTATTGATCTTATTTTTTCCATGCTTATTATGAGGTTATTGGTGATATATTATGTCAAAAATTACCCTAAGGGTAGTAATTAGAGGAGGTATTCAAGGGTACTCCATGTTTTGAGCCCAATTGGAGATTTTAGAACCTAATAAAGATCTCTAGTATTGTAAAAATAATGGTTTGGGAACCTAAAACCTTATCATAATGACTTTAAGAAAAAAAGGATAGTTAATTTAGTAGCCTCCTTGAGTGCTAAAACCTTTTTCCACTTGGTAAAGTAATCAGTTGTTGTCAAGACCCATTTATGACCTACACTTGACACATGATTAATCATTCCAATAAAATCAATTCCCCATTAAGAAAAGGGTTCATCTATCTGAATGGGATGAAGTGGGAGGGCTGTCATATTCTTTTTACTAGTGAAGAGAGAACATTCCTTACATTTTCTGACCCATTGATGAGCATCCATGAACAATATGGGCTAGAATTATCTCACCTTTAGAATTTTCACTATTGTGGCTTTGGCTAAAACAATTCTTCTAGAAAAACCATTATGGAACTCTACCAAGTATTTGTTCACCTGTTCACCCTCAATGCACCTTAATAGAACTCTAGTATGGTTCTTTCTAAAATTAAACTTTCCAATAAATGCATAAGGAATAAACTATAACATCATATTCCTTCTCTAAGTTTTACTCAAACTAAGAGGATATGCCCTAGTAGGTAAGAATATATATGTGTTACTAATCCAAATTTTTCTATTGATTGGATTTAATTCTATTTTCTCCTATTCTTCTTTGAAAAATATTAGGTTTCTTGATTATCCTAAGCATATAAAGAAAACTTTTCATAAACTTCTCTACCTCTTACCAAATCTACTGAATTGATGGTCACATCATACCGCATAATCCTGGTCATCCATTTTTCTCTCCTTTCATTGAATTTAAATCCCATAATGAAGTATCTCACATTGGGGTGTGAGACTAATATACAATGAAATCCGTTGAATAGTTAGGGTTCATAAGAGTAGATGCCTAAGAAATTTCCTATTTAATACTTTGGTAAGTCTATCTTTCCCTTCTTTGGTTTATTTGAAAGACACATTCTTCTTGAGTATCAAGGTAATGGGTTTGATAAGTTCTAAAAAGTTACGAATGAATTTCCTTAGAAAATTAATTTTTATTTATGAAATAATGCAATACCTTGTTATGATTTGGAAAAGAGAGAATGGATGGAAGAGAATATTTCGGTTCTATGGAAATACCATCCTTTGAGACAATGCGACCTAAAATCTTGCCTTGTGGAACTACAAAATGAACTTCTTGGGATTAAGAGACACCCAAAAATTTCTACATATCTCAAACACATTCCCAAGATGACTGAAATGATCTTTAGTTTCTCTTGAGAAAATTTGAAGCCATCCAAGTAGATGAGAATGAATTCATTTATATATCCATCAAATGCAATATCCATTGCTATTTGAAATATGGAACTCACATTTGAAAAACTTAAGGGAATATTCTCATATGAATATATCCCTCATTTGGTTGTAAAGGTTGTCTTATGTTTATCCTCCTTCTTGACTATGATCTTATTAAAACATGAGTAGCCATTTAATAGAGAAATCCTTTTATCTCTTTCCAATGTCTGCAAAATATGTTACATAGAGGGGAAAGGATAATGGTCACTCAAAGAGTGCTTATCTAAGTATCTAGAATCCACACACATCATCATTTTTGCACTCTTCTTCCTAAAAGGGACCAAGTTAGGAACCTAAGAGGAGTAATTGATGGGAAAAATAATTCTATCCTTAATGAGTTTGGTAAATTATTTCCTCATGAGGGGATATATTTTGGTATTGACATGTCTTTTTTCTGTTTGGCTAGCTTGGAACTAGGATTAATATCTATGGTGTGTTAAGAAATATTAGGGTTAAAACCTTTAAGGTCTTCATAACTCTAAGAGAATACATCATCAAATTTCTAACATAAGGAAATAAAATCATGATTTTCAGCCTTATCAAATACCTTCCCATGTAATAACTCATAGTCTTTTATAATGGTGACTCATTGGTAGTCCTCTTGTCTTGTTTTTTATTCTTTCTTTCCCATTTAAATTCATTATTTGAGTTGAAGATATCTTCAATAATGACCAGAACCTCAAGATTTTTTTCATCCTCAACTAAATTAACTCGATCACCATAACCATCATGAAAAGTAGATTGCAATTTTGAGGAGAACACGACTTCATTATTTAGCACTTAATTGATTTCATCATAATTATCAAATATATATTAGTTAATTTCATTTTACGGGATTGATGGCCTCAAAACCATTTTAACACGATGCTAATTTCCTTGGACGAGGTCTTCAGTTGGTGAAAAATGTTATCCAATGGTTGTATTTTGATCTTCTTATTTGTTTAATTTCATTATCCCCACTTACAAGTTGATGGAATCAAAACCATCCAAGAGGTCCCATATTTTATTTCTATAATATTTTAACTCCTTATTATTGGCCACACACCCTATCCTAACTTGGTGAATAAACAATTCAATATCCCTAAACACATACAAGACATTAAGCTTCCTTTTATCAACTAAAAGTAATCCATGGATAAATTCCTCGTATTGCGTCACATTTTTTGAACAAGAAAACAACATCCTATATGTAAATAAAATCCTATTGTTTTTAAGAGAAATGATAACCATGCCATCCCCAGATCCTTTTTTTTCTTCTTGAGCCATTAAAAAGCATCTTCTATAAACCATAAGTTTCATTATCTTCTTTGAGTGGTATGGGGTGTGATTTTTCCTTTATAATATACTAGGTATCTAGACCATTCTCCATAACTATATCATAAGGATCAAAATTGTAATGTTCCTTAGTCCATTCATATAACAAGAGATCATGAACTAAAAAAGGAGGATTAGGTTGTTGTACTCATACTAATTCATGATAGTCATCTTCATATACAATGTAGTTAGAATGTTGAGGAGAGGATTCATAAGACTCAACATGATAACAAGAGATTGGTTTAGATTTAATCGTAAATATTGTACTATATGTAGTTTTTAGGAGCACATGATACCAATCAATAGACAAATTTCTACCCATATTGGTTTTAAAATATCTTGTGATGTACCATCATGATAAGCCCCATCACATGCATGACAATATGTTCCTTTGAATGTCTATCATATTCCAAGTTTACTAACTCCACACACCTTCATACTATGTCCTTACTCTATTCTCATGCATATTCAATGCTTAAATGTCAACTTTAACCCTGATTTTAGTTTGTTTTAACCTCAATTTCAGTCTCTAACCTTCTTTCAGAGGTTAAAACTCACCTCTCCTTCTCCTTACTCAATTTTATCCTTCTATACAACTTAATTTTAGTTATTTCTCCTTCTATAAGACTGCATCTTATTCCTTTTCACTTAACTAGGGTTCCCTACACACTCCACCTATGTAACCCTTTAATCCCTTTATGATAAACCACTAAAATGATACAAAAACCTCAAAATATCAATTTTTCTAAACTCATTTAAATGTCATTTCTGCCCCGCATATCATTTTTTAATCCACAAAAATTATGATGTCAAAAGCCTGGTATTACCTTGGATGAACTTTAGATTGATGTCATCCTATTCATATGGAAAAAATGCATTCAATACACTTTTACAAAGATATTCCCACATTCTGAAACACGGGATCATCAACCAACATGTAAATATTGCTCTTTTCATATCTAGATCTACATTTGGCTTCATAAGCTCCTTCTTTAGTAGTAATTAGGTATAAATATTACTAGTTATCATCTTGGAAAGTTATAATCACTGAAATCAAGGTCATATAAGGGTTCAAGCCTCTATTTTCTCAAAACCTATCTCATACACCAACCTCAATGCTTGAGGTTACTAGCACATATGCCTCTTAAGTTATCTTAGTCATACTTTACCCTACAATGGAGGAATTCTGAAAAAAAGAGCCAAAATACTATTCATACCTGATAAGACGTGTTAGAGGCATCATATTATATACTTAGGCTCCTCAATGAGTTCTCTAGCATTGGTCTTACATATGATTTCTTAGTGCTCCATCATAAGCTTCTCATAGTTCATGTATGCGTAATTCAAGATCTAAAATTCAAGTTATAGGCTCTCATTCCCTAGATCCATAATTTATGACTTCATTTATCATGCTTAAAGTGTTCACAAACCTCCATGCACTAGATCTATGGTTATTTTTCCTAGTTCTTTTAATTTGTTAAGGTTCGAGTGATCTAGCTTGATGTACAATCATACTTGATCTTATGATAGTGGTAATTCCTTCATAATTCCTTATAAATTTCATTTAAACTCATTAATATTCTCTCGAGGTTTCATTTCAGGTCATTTTTCCTCTTGAAACATCCAAATTTATTCAAAATGACCTCAACATGCCTTCTACATTGTCCAATGTGTTTTACCAAGTTTGCTCAAAACTAATTTCAATGATATCTCCAATTGTAATTTCCTAATTACCATAATATTTGGAGGATCTCTAATTCTTATTAAGATGGATATATTTTGAAATATTATCTTATTTTATCAGTGTAAACAAAAGATAATCTAAGCCCTAAATCGATCCCAAGAGAGAACAATTTTCCATTAAAATTTTATCCTACACTTTCATGAGTTATAAATATTATATTTGCAATCCTCATCATCCGTAATCTTCCTACATTAATAGCTAAGAATTTTTGGCATATAAATAGCACTAAGGGTTTCATACCCACTTCCCGGTACATCTTCCATGCACAATCCATTAGAAACATGAAAACCCCACTGAAACAAAGGTATATTTTTTTTCTCTTTCATCATACATCTTCATTCATCATTTAATGTACTATTAAAAATCTCTCCCCTTCGAATTCTTCTTCCATCCCATATTGTTGACGTATTCTAATCCCTTAATAAGCTCAACTAGTTCCTATATTGACTAATTCTACCTAGGAAAGCTCAACCAATCTTCTAAACATAGAAAATGTGGATGACCTTAATCCTAAACACCTCACAACTTGTTATAAACCTTATTTTATGGCCTTCATGACCTTATAAATCTCATGAAAACTCAATTATACCTATTCAACCTATCCTGTTTATCAAACATGAAAATTTACCACTCATTACAATGATTTTCACCTTCACTATTACAATGCACATACAAATTTTAATTTGAACAATGATAAAATGAAGGGAAAAATTGACAACTCTTATTACATGCTCAATGAATTTCAAAGGCTTATTCAAAATTTATTGTCCTTCAAAGACACCATGATGATGCTCCTACATTAGGCTATCTAGATATAAATTTTCCATTTTCTCTTGCCCATGATTAGTTCCTTCATGAGTTCTCGCCTTTGCTATAGTTTATGATTTCTTCATCTCTATCACTATTGTGCTCAAAAATTCCTGGTCTCAATGTTTGTGTTTTCCACTGTTCTTCATTTTCCCTTGAATTCCTAGGTCCCATGGAATTTGTTATTGCACTTATTTATAGTATTATTTAATTTCATCTTCTTTCTCCTTTGCTTCTTCTTGTACTTGTTCCTTCTTATCTCCTTCTCAGCTATTAGAGTCCACATTATTTCTTCATTTCTATTCATGTCTTTAAAATCAGTTTGTTCCGTTTGTTTCAAGAACTCTTTAATGAAATGATTGACTTGGTTCATCTCCTCATCTTCTTGACCTGCATGCAAAGCACTAAAAGTAACTTTAGATACAAAATTTTGAAGCCATGAAGCTTCTTGCTTGACTTCATGTTGCTGCTCTTCTTCTTCTTCTTCTTCTTCTTCTTCTTTTTATAGACCAATTCCAATTTAGTATTTTCATCTTCATTTTATGTTTGGCTTGTCTCATTTCTGACATTTTCTAGCATGTTTGTATTCTTATCCAACCCCTCATATAACTGGTCTATCATTTTCCATCCTTCATTCATGGTTTCCACCTCTTGAGACTCTTGTATTTCCTTCCTATTTCTCTTTCCTTCCTCAAAAAAGTCATTAGCCTCTTCATTATGAACAACATGCTCTAATGCACTTATCTCAGCTTGCAATTATTCTATGCTTTCATAAACAAAGTTATTTTCTTCTTGTTCAAAACATAATACTTCTTGAAGGAATTTCATATCATCAGTATTATCACCATAATCAACCAAACCCACACAATTTGATTGCATAATTACATGTTTTACCTCTTCATCATGAAAAAAATTAGCTTCATTCATTTGAGGTTGTCCACTATTCTACCATGTTTCCATTGCATCTTCACCTTTGGGCTGACTTGTACCTGTACACATAGTTTTTATCACCTTTAAATATTCCTGCAACAGGAATCATCAATTTATTCATAATAATCATCAAACTTTAGGTCTACATTTAGACACTAATGTACTTCTTCTAAGAAGTTTTCATTATATTTCATTTTCTCATTTTTTCCTCCATGAGAGAATTCACCTATTTCCACATTATCCCATACTATCCTTTCTCTATAAGAGTCATGATTAAAATATCATCAAATATTGTATCAAATTCAATTTTTTTACCTTTGTTTCTCATTTCATTTACCTCACTTGAAATGGCATCAACCTTCTTCCAACAACTTCTTGGAACAATGACTGGTTCCTTAGTCTTTTTACCTTCATATGCAGCCCCTTGGAATGTTCTTACACCTTCCTGGTCTTCACATGCTTGCTTAGATGTTGTCTTCTTGAGCCATTTGGGAATTATGTATCCATGTCTTCTTGCAAGATCCTCTATGCTCATCCTTTTCTCTTCCTTCCCATCTACTTGTTGCATGTCTTCATTTTGAATTGAAGACTCCTCACTTGTACAATTTGAAAAATCTGATTCACTTTCTTCCTGTGAGCACATATCTCTGTCATCTTCATATCTGAATGCTTTCAAATGAATATTTTGTTGTCCTTCCATCATGGATCCTTTTCTTGATCTATCATCCATAGGTGTCATGACCTTTTCCTTGGCAAGGCTTCCCTTTATACCTACAAAATCAGATTGCAACATAGCATTAGCATTTAAAAATGTCCTCTGAATGGACTTCACATCATTCTTCCTCCTTGGAATTCTCTTCCTCTTGTTCTCTTCAATAAGAACCTTCTTCTCTTCTCTTTGTGGCTCCTCTTCATCTTCACTAGACCACTCATCATCACCTTCTATGAGGTCTTCATACTCATACTCTGTTTCCTCTTTGCAAGATTCTTCACATGCTTCACTCATGAAGCTTAACTCCTCCTATACATCATTCATGTAAGCATGTATATAGTCATCTCCCACATATATTTAAGATAACAATTTTTCTTATTCTATAGGGTATTATTCATCCCTATACTCAATCTTTTTTTCTAATAGTTTATCCTCAAGGAGTTCAATCTGCCTCCTTATATCAACAATCTCTCTTGCTCTCTTCATTTATTTTCTCTTATTTTCTTTTATCACTCTCATCTTCTTCATTACTTTAACCAAAGCCATTACCTATGTCAATGGTATAGTTTCTATGGTCTCTCTCTTTCTTATCCATGTCTTTTCCACCTTGGATTATAGTCTTCTTTCACTCTCTTATCGAAGGTCCTTCTTGGATACTTTTGACTACCTCTTCCTTCTTTATTACAACTTTTCACTATGCAAGCTCTAGTGGAATTTAAACCAACCTTATTTGGATCACTCTTCTTCTCTACTAGTTGTAGTTTCTTGGGATTCACCTTAGACACACTTCACTTATTCCTTATTGACTACTTATAGTCTTCCTTAATTCACCCGAATCTGAAATTATAGTTTATTCAACCATTAGTACAATAACAAAATGGAAATTTATACAAGCATCTATATTCTCATTAGCTAGTTAAATTAGAGACCTGCTCGATACCAAAATTATTTGCCATCTTTCTCAGCACCATCACATGCATGGCAATGTGTTCCTTTTGAATGTCTATCATATTTCAAGTTTACTAACTCCACAAACCTTCATAATATGTCCTTACTCTATTCTCATGCATATTCAATGCTTCAATGTCCACTTTAACCCTGATTTAATTTTTTTACCCCGATTTAAGTCTCTAACATTATTTAATGGGTTCAAACTCACCTTACCTTATCCTTACTCTAGTTTATCCTTATATACAACTTCTTTTTAGATAGTTTTTCTATAAAAGTGTATCTCGTTACTTTGCACTTCACTAGGGTGCCCTACACACTCCACCTATGTAACCATTTAATCCCTATCTGATACACAACCAAAATGATACAAAGACCTAAAAATATCAATCTTTCTAAACTCATTTAAATGTCTTTTATGCCTCTACATATCAGTTTTCAATCCACAACAATTATGAAGTAAAGAGCCTGGTATTACCTTGGATGAATTTTATATTAATTTCTTCTCATTCATATGGAAAGAAGGCATTCAATACACCTAGAAAGAGCTTCTCCCATATGCCTGAAAAACAAGATCATCAACCAAAATGAAAATACTACTATGTTCTTGTCTAGGTCTAGATTTTTCTTCATAAGCTCCTTTTTTAGTAGTCGTAGGTACAAAGATGACTAGTTATCATCTTGGAAAGTTATAATCATTGAACTCAAGGTCATATAAGTGTCCAAGCCTCTATCTTCTCAAAACCTATCTCATACACCAACCTCCATTTTTGAGGTTATTAACACATATGCCTCTTACGCTCTCTTAGTCATACTTTACCCTAAAATGGATTCATTCTGCAAATAGAGTCACAAGACTATTCATAAATGATTAGACATGTTAGAGGAATCATATTATACACTTAGGATCCGCAAAGTGTTATCTAGCATTGGTCTTCCATCTGATTTCCTTGTGCTCTATCCCAAGCTTCTCATAGTTCATGTATGCCCAATTCTAGATCTGAAATGCAAGTCATAGGCTCTCGTGCCCCTATATCCATACTTTATAGACTTCCTTTATCATGCTTGAAGTGTTCACAAACCTCCATGCATTATCTCTATAGTTTTTTTTCCCATCTCTCTTCATTTTTCAAGGTTCTCAAAGTGATATAGCTATATGTACAATCATCCTTGATCTTATGATAGTGGTAATTCCTTCATAATTCCTTTTAAAATTCATTTAAAATTCTTAATATGATTTTAGGTTTCATTTCATATCATTTTTCTCTTGAAACATCCAAATTTATTGAAAATGACATCAATGTGCCTCCTACACTGTCCACAAGTGTTTTACCAGTTTGCTCAAAATTAATTTCAATGATATCTCCAACTACAATTTCCCAATCACCATGAGACTTGGAGGATCTCTAATTCATATTAAGATAGAGATATTTTTACAATATTAGCTTATTTTATTAATGTAAACAAAAGATAATACAAGCCCTGAATCAAGCCCGAGAGAGAACAATTTTCCATAAAAATCTTATCCTACACTTTCAAGAGTTATAAAAATTATATTTACAATCCTCATCATTTTTAGAATCTTCCTACATTAATAGTAAAGAGAGATTTGGCATATAAATAACACTAATGGTTTCATATCCACTGTCCTGGCACATCTTCCATGCATAGTCCACTAGAAACATGTAAAAACCACTCCAACAAAGCTATTTTTTCTCTTTCATCTTACAAATTCAATCATCATTGAATTTCCTATTAAAAATCTCTCCCCTTATAATTCATGTTCTATCCCATATTGTTGACCTATTCTATTCCCTGAAGAGGCTTAACTTATACCTAGATTGACTAAGTCTACCCTAGTAAAGCTCAACCATACTTCTAAACATAGCAAATGTGGATGATATTCATCCTAAACACCTCAAAAATTGTTACAAACATTATTTTATGGTCTTCATGACCTTATCAAGCTCATGAAAACTCACTTCTACCTATTCAACCTCTCCTACTTGTCAAACTTGACAATTTACCACTCATTACAATGATTTTCACCTTCACTATTACAATACACATACAAATTTGAATTTGAACAATGATATAATGGAGGGATAACTTTGAAAACTCCTAGTACATTCTCAATTACTTTCAAAGGATTATTCAAATTGTATTGTCCTTGAATCTACCATGATGATGCTCTGCATCATCTTGATAGAAAAAATGGTAAACAAAGGAGGCAAGTCAATGACTAAGATAGCTTGGGTTATGGTCAATCTTTTAAAAGAATGGATGGTTACCTCATGATATTTGATTAATCCTAAAAATTTTATGGTTGAGGCATCAATTTATAATGTACACCTTTAGAAACTAGATTGTACTAAATTCCTAAAATATCGACAATTCTCTTGGGCATTACAGAGGTGCTAGAAATTGAGTCAATCATGTAATTATGTACATATAAAAGGGTGCAATATTATTATCCTTTCTTAATTTTTTATCCCATGGTCGATATACGTGAATCATGAAATTTTCTTTTTGCACAACTAGTTCATATTAAGTAATCTACTTCAAGGCCTCATGTAGAATATCCTCCGATATGGAATAGATAAGGAATCCCATATTATCAAATTCATATTTCTATTCTTCATATTTTTAACTATTTTGAAGGGGATACAAGTAAAATTTGTTCATTAGAGGTACAACACTCTACTTTAAGGATTATTTTACTCATGAAAGTTCTTTGGTTAGAAGAATTTATTTTTTTAGTGAATCCGAAGTGCTTTGTGGGATCTCTATGTTCTACCGATTATAAATGAAACTACATTTTTATCTAAGTTAGTTGGTTCATTTTATTTTAAATGGGAATTTACAATGAAGGAGATGAAGTAGACATTTTGATTTGCCTCCTCTTTGACCTTGTATGATCTTCCACATGGAGTTGTGGCATGCTCTATTTGTCCACATCTTAGTAATAAAAAAAAAAAAAAAATCATCGTGAATTTAAAAAAAAAAAAAAGATAGGCTCATGGGAAGATTATTTTTCTACTTACACGTTAGTAATTTTCATTTGCATCAAATATTAATTTTGATTGAAATAATTTTTAATGATTAGGGTGTGTACTTACATGTAATTTACATAAGTATTTTGATTATGCAAATGACCTACATGGAAAACACCGTTAAAATTCTTGTATTAGATTATTTGTCACTAGAACAAGTTATTTACTTGAGTTGGTAGTAGAAGGTGACTATGCAAGAACAACCATTTAAAGAGGTAGATGCCAATTTTGGCTTCATAATCTATCAATTTGATGATTTTGGCCATACCTTAAATTTGGATATTGAGATCCCTATTACTGGTATCCTTGATTGAAAGCTTGATTAGAATAATGCAAATGATTGAAACATGGGTAGTTTTGGGTTCTTGAGCTTGTTACCTCTTTAAAGAGATAAGTTCTTTAGAAATATGTCTAAGTTGAGAACTGAGGTTATCAATTTTATTCTAATTTGTAGAGGAATAATATGTAAAGGTAGATGATGAGACTCGAATGATGGGTAGAAACAATAGAGGGTTAGGTATTTTGAGGTAATTTCAAAAAAATGGTCATAAGTAAGCTAGGGGATAGCTTTTGAGTTTGAATTAAACAATTTTCAGCCCTAATGGATATTGCATATGCATTAAGTAATTGAATAACACCCATAGATTATATCACCATAGGTATGTTAAAATTTAAATATCTTAAAAGTATATGAAAGAATATTGAGGATTTTTTCTCAAAATAATTGGAATTCTATCCTAAGTCTTTTGAAATATGAAGTTAAAATCTGCCATGAGTTCATTAGGGGGCCTCTTGATGGTTGTTAAATATTGTAAAAGAGATATGTTTTCTATTTTCTCATAAAAATGATAGAAAATGAATGTTCCAAGTTGATGTGATTCATGTATTTAATTATTCCTCAAGATACTTTTTGTCATGTGTTTTTTCAAGGTCAAAAAATTCAAATTGGAACCATGACAAGCAAGCCCAAGTGTCAAAAACTTGTTTTTGACAACCCTCTGAACCCCTCTACAAATTAGCTACCTTCTATATCATGTTCCTCCTGGACTTTTAGGTTATCATAATATGTTCTACAAAATTTCCATAATGTTTTAAATGTTTTGATAAGGTATTTAGACTACTTCAATGAAGTGCTTCTAAAAGTGGATTCTCCAAGTAAGCCTAAAAAGGCTATTTTTAAGGATTTTAGAGCAGGTGTGCACTCTCTTGGACTAATAAAATTATTATAACCATATATAGGTGGGTTTAAATAGTTTAAGGGTAATGTAATTAATTTTTAAATATTTAAAAAAGTTTTGGAGGTTTAGGAATAGTTCGGTGAAAGTGGATTTCTCAGGGGTAAGGAACACATAGTCTAACTTGATACCTAATCTTCGAGAGGATGATTTTGGGAGTTCCGTAAGGAATTGATAGGAAAAAAATTAGGAATAATAAATATTTAGGATTCCTATAAATTATTAAATTATAATACATTTCACAAAACCCGATGGTTTTTCACGGTAACTCAGCTTTGATATCCTCCCGATGTCGTCCCTAATGAAAAAGATAATTTTTTTGGAGGAGGATGAATAATGTCTTAAAACCCATCCAATTTTTATTTTAATGGTCTTGGGATTCAAAATTGAATAATTTTTAAAGAAAAATATGACATGGGGCTCCAAAGTAAATGGGTTCTCAAGTTTCTATACTTGGCCACTTTTAGTTTGTCTAGTGGTGGGTTTTCTTGTCCCGTGTGTCCCATGTATCCCTCTTTTCAGATATTTTTCCAGAACCTAGGGGAAAGAGGGGATAAATGGGACAACTAAATTTTCCCCACCCCTCATCTCTTCCCCACGGTACCTCATGTGATCCTTTTCTTCCCGACGGAGTGCTAAGTCCTTTTTCCAGCATTATACAAGAAACTACAAAGTGTTACCATCCTACCCAAGGAACATTTTCTTATACATATTTTTCCTCTTTTCCATGGCATAGAGGATATATAGGGGGAATGAAAATGATCCCCGTATTATCCCCTTCCCAATTTCTCCATGTGACAAAATTTTTAACCCTCTAGGTGCCTAAGAAAGTTTTTCACATCTCCCTCTTCTTTCACCCCTGTGCGACATATGTCATGATCTAGAGGGTGAATTTTCTTGTCCCTCTCATTCTAAGATAGAGAGGAAACAAGGGAAAATAAAATTTTCCCCTCCCCCAAGCCATTGAAAATATATTTTTAAAGATAACTTTTTCTCTTGCACATGAACTTAAAAATAAATTGTCGTGTTGCTTTATAGACTCAAACAAGCATGTTTTACCTCATTCCTCCACCATCTAGACCTAGATAGCCATTTTTGATTTCATAAAACTCCAAATACCTAAAAATTTATGAGGCATGCTTCAAAATCCTTCCATGGTAGCATGAACATGAAAACAAATAAACATTTATAACTCTCAAACTAGTAGTCCAATTCTAGTAAATGTTTAAGGGAAGATCTCCATACCAGAACCTTAAAGAAGACTTCATTTGTAAGGAAGATGATGACCTATATTTTTTTCAATATAAAACCCTAGTTTTGAGACCTATGTGCTACTTTTTGGATTTACGAGCATTCTAGAAGATGGGTCACGGTGAAATTTGGAGCACCGGATCTTAGAGACGAGTCAAATCTAATGACCATTGTTTTGTTACAAATAGACTGGGAAAGTTCCATTTCAAAAATATTAATTATATGGGTTTTCCACTTACTATAAATATAAATCTTCCAAATATAGTAGGTTATCTCATAAAAATCAATAAAAAATAATGAAGAAGACAACCTAGACCAAACAGTAATTTTTTCCAAAAAGAAAAAAAACAAAAACAACTTTTCAAAAATAGATACTTAAAAAAAACATCCATGAAATTATTTTTAGTATGTTAGGGTTTCAAAAATTTGAATTCAACAAAAATCCTCTTTTTCTTGAAAAGAAATATCATGAACCCTACTTGCTAAATATAAAAAGTCTCCATTTTAGTTGTTGAAAGTAGTTATTGTCTTCATTTTCTCTCATCATGTTGATATTTAGAAGCACAAAGTTCAATTTTTCTGTTCTAGATCCTATTTTAACCTGGCATTAGAATATCTAGATTTGGATCATAGTGATGTCACTCATATGGACTTAGAATATCTAAAGAGTTGAATGCTCGGAGACCCAAGGAAACTAGTGGAAAACACTATTGTAATGAGTGGATTATATGTTGCACGAGGTCACCCCATATGTATTCAAAGAACATAATTTGTGTTGGCATGTGCCCAACACTATGATCTATATTCAATAATCATAAGGGAAGATGATGACTCAATACTTGTATTACTCGCTCCAAAAGGAATTTCACAATGTATGTTCCCAACAAGAAGAAACATGGTCATCATCACGAATGAATTTTCATAGAGAAAATGGGCAAAAATGAATCCTACCTCCAAGGCCTCACACTGGGGTCATGGTTGAAATAAGTAAGGAATCCTTCTCATGTACCAAATACTTTTTCTAGACATGAATTCCATGAAGGTTTTTAGATGTAATCATTCTACTAAGCAAGGTAATGGGAGAAGAGGCCACAAAATATTTTCAATATTAGAGGGAGGAGTTCATCCTTATTGTCATTGAGGGTAAATAGATGAATGATTTGGGAAAGATAATTAGAAATAATCTTCACTATCAGTTGCTTCATTTTTCGGTCACCAGAAAATTCACAATGAAATCATACTTTGTATACAATCTCATAAGTATGAGATCATTTCGAATCTTGGCTCTCACATATAATGTTTCTCAAAGGTATATTTCTTTTGAAACATACTCAAAATTTACACTAAAGGAGATAAACCGTCATTTTTCAAGGGTGAATGATGCATTCACAATGTTTTTCATACTGAATTGCTAGAAGGAAATCTAGAGATGATATTGTCCTTTCAGCGCATCATTGATTGAGAGATACAGTCTTATTTCACTTAGTTTTCTACCTTCTCTTACATCAAAGTCTTAGGGTTTGAACTTTCTCCTCACAAGCTTCCAAGACACATCAAAAATAGTATTATGATGTTTGAAATTTGTAAACAACTTTCCCATGTTGGTTGAAAAATCAAGAACCACAAAAATAAAGGTGTCTTTTCCTATCTCTCTTGGAATTTTATCATGCAAGAATTTTATTGATGCTTAAAATATAGAGGCTTAATTATTTCCTTTGAACCTATACTCATAAAAACCAAGGGTATATTTTGAATTTCAGAGCAACCCTAAAATTTTGCATCTTCTTGATTTGCACCATGTTCCACAAATCAAGGATTATTGGTTGAATTTCTTTGATGATTTTGACATTAGGAAGTGTGACCACATGAGGATGAAATTTTGATAGATGAAAATTTTCATATTTTATTGGTTCAATAATGGAGTGGAATATGATATAACGGAATTGCACGATCCTCGAGTATTAAGTGGTGAAAGCTTCACCTCTGCCATAGGTCTCATGGAACATTCGAGAATAAGGGGATATCAATGAATAAAATAAAGTGGTAATCCAGAGATCTAAGGAGTGGTTCAAGAATAATAAGTATGCACTCATCAAATTAGGATGTCTCCTAAATCTCATAAGAAAACCATCTCATTACTTGACTTCTAAGGCAACTGAGAAAACCTCAAGATCTACTCACTCAAAAGAACTCTCAAAATGAAATTTAGTGGAATCTTAGGTACCGTACTATAGATCTAGGATCCTGTAAAAGGTTTGGAAAAAAATTAATTAATATTTCTCACCCATATATCCCTCAGTAGTCTCAAAGTATCTCCTCCTCTATATGTGCATCAAATCAACTAGTGCAAGATGCACCCTCTCACTCGAAGCTAAAAATAGCCATCATGCACAGTATTGAGCCTAAAATAACTTAAATATTACCATGGGTGTAGGAGATGATTGGAGGAGAGACCCACAAGGTTCAACAAGATGTGGCTCTATATTTTCAATCCATATCCATGATGGTGAAAATAAATAAGGGGAAGAATGCTCAAGTTGCTTCCGGTTCATTACAAAATCAAGACGTGTAAGTAGTTAAACCAAAGGTATTAAATCCTATTAATGAGATGAGCCCTTATTATTATAAAATGAGAACCATTCATCTAGGGAGAGAAATTCATGAGGAGATGCCAAAATTTTAAAATAATCTTCCACTCATATTCTTATAAGAAATGAGGAGTATAAGGGAAAAATTGAACAATTGGAAGATCATGTAAGAACCTTCACCTCGTATATGCAAAAATTATGGGTCCAAATTTTGTTTCATCTCTCCTAGCTCAGGAAGTTACTCCCATTATTATGTTTAATCTAAAATATATCAGAAAGACACAAGGCTTCATAATGCAAGGTAGGGAAAATGACAAGTGGGTGAGAAAGATTCTTGAGAAAGGAAGTACCTTGCTTTCTGAAATTATCTCATTTTTGGAATACATAATTACAACTTCCCAAATATAAGGATGACCAAATATTAAATCAACAAAGATAAAGAAAATTGGGATCTAGTGTTTCAATTGGTAACCAAAATGGGAAATGTTAAATATTCTATATTGGTGGGAAGAAATGTGTTTAACTCTGCATTTGAAGACTTGTATCTAGTTTGGTCTAGGACTCTTTTTATTAGTATGAAATGATAAATAGTTCTCTTGATGAGTTGGAATCATGTGATGAGAAATTTTGAAAAATACACGTGGATATCAATATGGAAGTATAAACACTTGGGTACCAATGGTGAACTAGAACACTTCATTAAATGATCTTGGGAAATGATTTGAAGAGTTGATTAAAAAAGAGGCTAGAGATACATTCTCATTAAATGACGAAACACTAGATTCTCTTTTTGAGATAAGAGTTGTTATATCCAACACCGCAAAGGAGCATTGGGCATGGTTCATGAAATGTAAAAGTATCAATGCCACTTCTAAGAACTTTTTCAAATCTTTAAGTTTTGTACACACTCCCCAAGAAGATAAGGTTCCATATACAATGGATTGGTTCATAAAGGAGTTCAAGGGGATCAAGATATTTCTAGAAGCACTCTCTAATATTATATCACCAAGTGAATCTTCATCAACACGTGTATCATCTTCTTCGAGTAGATATCTCCTCTCTAATCTCCTATCTCTTTCCCACCCCCTCTTCTTGAATTTTCTATTTATTCATTAGGGGGTTTACTTTTCACTTTGTCTTATTCATTAAAATTTAATCTATTGTTATAATTATTAATGATTTATCTCCAATTAATAAAAATGGGACTCAATTTATTTCCTATGAATATAAAATGGCACATGTTATAAATATTAGTGAAAATTCATGTGGGGGGTAGGAGAAGAATCATTTGGAATTATATATAGTGTATGACTCCGTCTTTTCAAAGGGTTGACAATTTTATGATTTCATTAGTAGATAGTTGGAGTAGTACAAAGAATAAGCAAAGATAAAATTTCCTCTATTCCCTTTTCATATGTTTCTCTCTCTCTCTCTCTCTCTCTCTTTGCAACTTTGTGAACATGCCAATTTTTCATAACAACAAAGAGCGTAAAATATTTTGATGAATGAATGAATGATATTTTATGTTCATGGTTCATTTTATCTTTCCATAACTAGAAAAGTTGTTTTTCCTTCTAATTGTGTGTTGATAAAATTTGGTTAATACTTGTAAGAATATGCTTAAGCCTACTTGCAGGATTAACCCCCTCTCTCAAAATTCCCACTCCTAATATCTCACCTTCCTTGAAAATTATTCCCTTACATGAGGTGCAAGCATTTGCCATAGGTTCAATGGAGTGTGCTTGTGTGATTCTCAAACAATTTGCCACCCACCAAGTTTGTTTCATTTACATACAATAAAGGGAGCCTCCTTTTCCAAGTAAGAGGGACATAGTCCCACAACGTTAGTGAAAATCGGTGATTTTTTCCTAGCGAAAAAATTATTTCACTAACACTCCTATACAATTCAAGTGATTTTTTCTTTAGTTAAGAAGTAAGAATCCTAACTACAACATAATCTTCAATAATAAGATGAAATGAACATACATTTGTAACATAATAGATATGATATGCAGGGGTTATAAGGTTTTTTTCTAGTGAAGAAAGGATTACTTTTCAAAGCTAAAACTAGTATATCATGTTGGGAATTTAGAGCCAAAATAATACCACCGTTAATTCTTACAAAGGGGATATTTATTTGATAATCCATGAGGGGAATGGGCCTTAAGTTTCTAATGGAGAAATTGAAGGGTCTACTAGGAGGAGGAGTGGAAATAATTTTTTTGAAGGTGATAAAGATATCTTCAATGATATTTCTATTCTTCTTCTAAGTGAGAGTTATAAATATTCAAAAGTTTCTCCTATTGATATGCTCTACCTCATTAGTATCATTCTCATGAAATTGTGCATTAGACTATCTGAAAATAGAGATTTAAAACTTGGGAGTCTCTAGATGTGTAGAAAGATGCCTCCAAAGGCTGAAATCTGCTAAGACACACACCAATCTTAGTGGAGATGGTGTAAATTTCATCAAATGGTCCCACTAGGCATGCCAAAACTATTCTCAATGAAATTATCTCCCTTGTTGAATCAAGATTCAACATTTCAATGAAACAATGAGAGACCTTGAAGGTGTGGGTTCAATCAAGGTCTATCCTCAGATGAAAATTTTTCATACTATTTTGTTGCAACTACACTAACCCACTTCTAGTCTAACACTCTCTAGAACTAAAATAAGAATCCAAGGGGATGCGGTAGAAAGAGGGAAATCTTAAAAATGTGGGAGGTTGTTAAAAGGGTTCTTCATTGATTTTGGAGACTAAGGCATGAATATAGAGAAAATTGTTGTAGATCAGTAAAAGCCATAGAAGACTATGAGAAACTATGGAAACCTACCGAAGCTCCAAAAAAAAAAACATAGTACCTACTAAGAACATAGAATTTCCTCCTAAAGAAGTGACTTTTGAATAACTAGAATAACAACATACTTATTGTAATTGAATGTAATAGTAAAATATAGAGTTAAGAGATAGAGATAAATAAAGGAATGTATAACATGAGATAAGTACAAGAAATTAGAGAGCAAATAGAAGTAATAATTGATTAATGATGTAATGATAGTGTGTGAGACAAATGCAAAAGACATATAATATTTATATTAAATGAATACAAAGAGATATTTTTATTAAATGAACAATGTTTAGTTCGTAAATTGATTTCTTTATGTTTTACTTTACAATATGAACGTCACTCTTGATATATCATTAACAAAAGGTTAAACTAGTTAACCCTCAAATTATCATTGAGCCTTAAATTCAACATTTGGTGTACACGTCGATTGGAAAGATACAAGAGGAAGAAATTTTAGAAGAAAGATATCAAAATTTTCAAGAAGAGAGTTATAGATGAGAAGAGATAGTGAGTGAATTCAGATAACTACGATAAGAAATTTATTTTTATATTGAAATTCCAATGGTTAAAGGAAGAAAAGTATCTCATCAAAATTCCTATACTCAAAACAAGAAGGCGGAGGTATAAAAAAACACAATAACCAATTCAAAATCCACCAAAGACCAAATCTATCAAACGAATGTCCTAGAATATCAAGTTACCAAATTTATTTAGAAAGATACCAAGGATGTAGAGGAACATATGTTCATATTAGATTTATTCTTAAAGAGTAAAAACATCACAGATGCTACCACTAAGCTCTATGACTTTGTAAAAACACTTATAGATGACACTATAAGATGGTACATGAAGTTAAAGCCATAAGATACAAATGGTTGGGATGTAATAGAAAAATAATTTAGAGTAGACTATCATTACCCTAAGGCACCAAAATAAAATATCAGAAAAATACAAGACTTGATTAAGGAGAATGGATAATTAGCAAAGGATATTGATTATAGGTTTTAAAATGTGGCAAGAAGGTTGGAAGAATAATTAATAGAAAAAACAAATAATTGAATGGTTTATTTAGGACTATTAACCTACTTGAGAGCCTCATAGATGGACATGTATTTAAATATTTTCCATAGGCATTAGAAATGGATACAAGACTAGAAGGCCAACCATGGATAAGGGAAGGAGAAAATTCCCTTAAGAATGAACTAGAAAGGGTACAATTAGAACTAGCTGGAAAATCTGAAATTACAACAGGATATCCTAAGAAAAGAAGATTTAAGAAGAAATTCACCCCCAAAAAATAGACAAAAGTATAGTGTAAAAATATAATGTAAAATATAGTAAAATATAATGTCCCTAAAGAAAAAGTAAAAAAGATATGACAATAAGACAACAAATTCATAAAAGGATTCTTCTAAAATCATAACCCATTTCTGAAAGAAATAAGAATCTATAGATTGTGGGACCAACATACACAAGATACTTGTTCTCTGAATGGAGTATCCCACACCTACAAACCATTTGATTTATTATACAACATGCAAATCCTTTAATCACTATCATCATACTTGTCATGTAATTGATTCCATTGAATATTTGAAGGAATATATTTCTCAAAGAGTAATGGAAGATATGAAAAAATACAAACAATACCTCTCAACAACCAAACCCCAATATACCAATACAATAACCCATCACATCACAATTTCCATGGTAATAACCACACCACTAAGATATATAGGAGGAACACCACCATATGAATCTAGATATCAAGGAAATAATACAACCTAACTACCGAGGTTATGTTGGAGGATACAAAGGTGGATATAGAGGGTTGTTGGGTGAATATATATGGGAGGTTATAATAATTATCAAAAGGGGAATATAATGGTTACTAAGGAGATCAACAAGGGAGAAAAACATAACAAATATGAAATGGACCATAGGAAAGAAGGATGATTAATTATTACAAAAGTTGAAAGGATGGAATTTAGCTATAAATTGTACTAAACTAGAACCATGTGGTTCTTTAATGAATGTGGAACACATGATTATTTAGTTTTAAAAACCTTGTTCTATAGGAAATGATAAAAATTAAAAGACCTGGGGAAAGATGCCAAAAATAATGTACAACACATAAATAGAATATCAATGGAAGAAGTAGAATTCATAGGATGAAAAACAAGGCAAAGGAAAATAATTAGTTTAAGAAAACCAAAAACATTAAAAATAAAGAAAAATAAGACACTAAACAAAATTAATTTAAAAGAAAAAGTAATAAGAAAGAAGAAAGTGAGAAGGAAGAAACATTATATAGAGCCATATTAACTAAAAAAATTACCATAAAAAGGAACAAGGAAATGAGAAGAAAAAATCATTAAACCACCAACATAAGAAGATACATCTAGTGAGGAAGAATGAAACCCAAAGTGGTTAAAATAGAATTACATGATGAAGAAGTAATAAAGAGAAAATAAGTCACAAAGAAATCCTGAAATTGTAAATAAATAGAGAAAAAAATAGAGGAGATGACTGCTCTTAAGGAGATATCTAGACTAACTCTCATATGTGGGTTAGTAGAAAAATTAAAACAATTTTGTAAATATTGGAATAAATAAGAGAAAAATTTAATGTTTAGTGAATTGAGGTCACATAAAAAGAAAATGAAAAAAATGTATTCCAACACAAAAACATGGTCAAACCTTCACTATATACTTAGATATTGAGATTTGTGACATAACAATTACCAAAATACTATTGGATCTCTGTTTGAGATGTAAATATAATGTCAAAATCCACATGGGAGAAACTGTGGAAGACCCCACCTGGATGCCGTAAGATATTACATTGGCCTTGTAGATGGATCAATAAAATACCCCATAGGTGTATTGTGGAATGAATGGAAGTTAACTTTATGGTGATAAAGAAAACAATAGATTTTGAAGTTATAGAAAATGTAGCCAAGAAACCAACATATAATGCCATTTTAGCACTTGAATGGTTTGTAGATTGTAATGACACATTGAATTTTGAAGAATAAGAATTAACTCAAATAAAATGGATATTTGAGTCCACCTACCATTAAAAATAGAATGAGTATGACATGGTATGAGAATAAGTATGGCATGACACAAGATGAATATTTTGATGATACTCAAGGGATATATACCTCAATAAGTTAGAAAATTTTGACAAAGAATTTGAACCTAATTCAAAAGGAGAAATTATTGTACACAACAAATCAACAAATGAAAGTTTAGACCTTGTGGTAGAAGTGTGGGTACATGGATTCCCGATAGTAAGAGTAAGAAATTTTTATATGAAGAATATTGGAATCTAAAATAATAACACTAGAAGATGACCAATATGAATCCATGGAAGAAGAAGAAGAAATATATTGGCCCACACAAGAAGAATTTAAAGAAGAAGAAGTATATTATTTAAAGAAGAAGGAAGAAACTCAACCTAGAGGATTCAAAAAGAATAAGAACCATAATGAATGGTGAAAAGGGTCTACTGATTAAACTATGGAGCTTCTCATCGTACCCTACTAATGTTTTTTGGGTTTTGGAGACTTGGAGGGTTATTTAGAAAAATGGTGAGAGTATTTCCAAATGAAGTACAACCCAGATGGAAGAACTTGATGACACATTGAAAATCAATGTTACTTATTGGTGGGAAACTCAAAAACCTAATATTTCACATTGGAAATCACTTGTAACACTCCTTAAAACAAGATATTTGGAAAGTGAATGGTATTATGTGGATATTAGAATATATATGGGTGAAGGAGACCCACAACAACACATCAAAGCATGTTTGAGGCATTGGAAAATATGCAAATAAAATATTTTCCAACAATATGGATCATTTATTCTTCTATACATTGGGGCCCTTACCCAGATCATGGTACATCCACAAGAAATAAGAAAATAAACAAGGGATTGGAACCTAGATGGTGATGGAATTTTATCACACTTTTAATTTTTTGGGACTAGACTTACACATGAGAGCACTTCAAAATATTAGAAATTTCCTATTCTTAACCATGGAAGATGCTACCGATCAATTCTAAATGGGTAACCATGTCCAATAATGTAGACAAAATCTATATAAGGAACAAAAAATAAAAACAAAAGAATGACATTTTGTTTCACAATAGAAAAAAGAAAGAAAAAGAAAAGAAGTATAAAATATAAAAGATAACATGAGGTGGTAGAATCGAATATAGAAGATGAAAAATATTTCTATCAACCACAAAAACTAAGAAATGAAAATATTGGAGTTGAGGGAGAAAAAAAATTGTAAAAATTGGAGATTATTGGGCAGAAGAAGTAGCCAAAGTGGTGGAATTACTAAGATAATTTCAATACATATTCCCCAAATACTTTAAATAACTATGCAGAGTAAAAGAAGAAACATGACTAAAAATACAAATAAAAGAGGGAGAAAACTAAAGAAAAGGCCATATAGGTTGAACCCCAATCTAAAGGTAAAGTCAAAACTGAAATTGATAAAATGTTAAACACAAGAATAATGAAACTAGTAGGATATGCAAAATGGATAAGTCCTATGGTTTTCCAAAATAAGAAAAGAGGAGAAATAAGGATCTATGTGGACTATAGATAATTGAACAAGGCTTGTGTACATGACCCATTTCCTACACCATTTAGTGAAGAAATTTTAGAAAATGTGGCAAGAAGAGAGGTATACTCATTTATTGATGGTTTCTCTTATTATTATAAAGTAATAATACACTTGAGGATCAACCCAAACCAATATTTTTGGGATCCTTCATGTACACCATAATGCCTTTTGGGTTAAAGAATGCACTTGAGATATTTAACAAATAATGATCAATGCATTCAAATAATTTATCCATGAATTCCTAGAAGTTTACCTTAATGAGTGGAATTATATGGACTCTTGAAAAATCACATCCAAGTACTAAAATTGATGTTCCAAAGATTTCACACATTACATATATCATTAAATCTAAAGAAATGCATTTTCTTACACCTTTTGGAACATTTTTGGGCCATATAATTTGTAAAGAAGGACTGTTGATAAATCCACTAAAAACATTTGGAATTATAACACTTCCACCACCAAAAAACAAAAATATGTGAGAAAAATCTTGGGATATACAGGATATCATAGAAAATTCATAAGGAACTATGTAGAAATAAGTGCACCATTGGAGGAAATATTGAAGAAAAAATCAAACAAACAAATAGAATGGACAAAAAAGTGCATGTGGATGTATTTGAAATATTGAAGGATAATATTTTTCATGCCCCCATCTTAATATTCCAGATTGGAAAATCCCATTCCATGTTCATATAGATGCTTTAGGAATAGCAATAGGTGCAATCCTAACACAACCATAGGAAAAGATGGATCATCTAATAGATTTTTAAGCCACAAACTGGCCAAAGCATAAAATAACAATTCTACAACAGAAAGAGAATATTTAGCCATGGTGTATGCACTACAAAATTTTAGACATTACTTATTGGATACACCATTTGTATTTTACATAGATCATGAACCCCTTAAGTACCTATCTAATAAACTAGTTCTATAAGGGAGAGTATGTAGATGGTTGATGTTATTTCAATAATTTGACTTCAATATCTCTATGAATCTAGGAAAGCTAAATAATGGTTTCATACTATATCACAATTAAAATGGGAGAAGACACAGAACCCAATGATGATGAGTTCCCATGAGACACATTATTTAGGGTTGAATTAGTCCCCAAGAAGAACTAGATACATAACATAGTTACTACCACAAGATATTTCCTAGGACTATATAAAACAAAAATGTAATATACTAAGATAACTATTTCCATTCACATTAATTCAAGGCCAACTTTACAAGAAAGGACAAGATGAAGTCCTTAGGAGGGTGTTTCTTGAGCATGAAAGGAAAAATATCTAAGTGAAGCTCATGAGGGGATAAAGAGAGGACATAATGGTGGAGATGTAATGACAAAAAAAAATGATGAAGGGTTATGGTGACCTACACTTTTCCATGTGATGCACATAAATACATAAGATCATTGTGATATATGTTAGTATAGGAAAACCAAATGTAAGAGATGAAATTCCTCTAAGACTAGTGTTTGCATTGGTCCCATTTGAGAAATGGACAATATATTTCATTGGACCCATAAAACTAGTGGAAAGACATTCCCAAGAAAGATTCATCATTAACGGGAATAAAATATTTGACAGATTGGATGGGGAAGGAAATTATTCCAAAAAAAATTATACTGAAAAAACCATGACAAAGTTCATATATGAGAATATCATCACAAGATTTGGATGTCCACTCATCATCACAAGTGACCAAGGGAAACATTTTGTGAATGTAACAATAAAATAACTATTAGATAAATTCATGATCAATCACAATAAAAGTAACCCTTATCATCTATTGGTGAATGGAATAGTGGAGGAATTTAAAATGTCCTAGAAAAATTCCTAAAAAAATATTCTCCCTAAAAAGGTGGATTGGGACTTTAAAAAATACAACACTATGGGTCATACCACATGACCTACAAAATGATTACCAAAGTACTCACCATTTCAGTTCATGAATGGGTTAGAATTTATGGATGGAGTTCATACTCCCAATCCTTAGAGTGGAAGTTGCATTTAGGATTAATGAAGAACCATTATTACACGAGAGTCTCATAGAAATAGAGAATTTAGACAAAAATATTCTTTGCCACATACAAATAAAACTCAATAAAAAGAAGACAAAAATCCTAACATGATAGAAATTTAAACATAAAGAGTTTGATGTAGGAGATAAATTAATGCTTTATAAGATAATAAATGGAAGAGACCAAGAAAATTAAAAATAAGATGGCTAGGGCCATATATATTTGAGGAAATTCTTCTTTTTGGAGCCATAAAACTTAAAAACTACAAAACAAATAAATGTAAAGACATGTAAATGGAGCACACTCAAGAAATACCATACTTTAACAAAATACAAGAATAACTAATAAATTGAATAAAAATAAAAATGAAAAAGAGAAAAATAAAAATTCCATCTTCTCGAAAATTGGCAATACAAAGGAGGTAGTTGATGAGGAGGGGAAAAAATATGCAAGTTAACCTATCTCTACCAAAAACAAGATAAAATGAAGGAAAGTAAAAGAAAAAAGAAAAAAATAAATAAAATAAGGAAACAAAGAAAGAAAGGAAGAAATCCATAAAAGAGGAAATGAAGTAGTAAAATAAAAAATAAAGAAAACCAAAATATCACAAAGAAACCCACATAATAAAGAAAATAGCAAACCTAAGGGAAAAACCTCAAAACAAAGAATGAATAAAAAATTGTGAAGATACCCATAGAACAAGAAGGATGAAAATTAAATCCATGGAAAGAAGAAAAGAGGAAGAACCCATGGAAGGAAAAATACCCACAAAAAAGGAAGAAGAAAAGAAAAAGTTAAGAATAAAAGGAAGTAGAAAAACCATCAACAAGGGATATGAAACCCGAAGAAGTCAAAAATTGAAAAAACAAAGAAATAGACATTGGTAGGTCAACAAGTTAAAAACATATGTGCAACCTAATCAATAAATGTGGTAGGTAAAAATAAAAAGGTGTAAAATGAAAATCCCACAAGACAAAGACCCACATTTGTAAAAATGAAAGCCAAAACAAAGAGTGTAGGAGAAGAGAAGATATATGAGTTGGGTCATAGAAGAAAGAAAGCAGAGCACTAGGGAAAAATAGCTACCCCCACCATTGTTAGTGCAGAATCACAACATCCCCAAATGGCTTGGGTGTGAAGTGAGGCATTCAGTTTGATTGCACAACATGGGACCATCTCTCAAGTTGTGAGACTTATAAAAATTTAGATGGACCTCCGGAGAAAGCTGGTTCTTGCTTCTTAATCTACCTGCCACAAGCTACTCCAGTGTAGGAAAAACCTATTCTATCCTAATATAACCATTCAAAGGGGAAAAGAAGAGAGAGGGAGGGTGAAAGACCCTACACTAAGCAAAGTGATACACTAGAGAAGGAAGTGGTTGAATCACATATCCGACTGCGTGAAGTGAAGAGAGGTGAGCAGAGGAGAGGGTGGACATAATGCACCATGGACCAAAGATAGATTTCATATAGAACACAAATTCAAAACCCATTAAACATAGCTCCCAGTAACACTGAAACAAACATCGAGTATGCATAATATACCCTGCAATGATGAGAGGTAAGAAGAGACAACAAAATAAGCCAACGATGGATAGATGCATCACAAAACAAATTTTATTGCTCCAAAATGTTACATTGTACATCAAAAATGAGAAAGAGGTAATAAAATAACATTACAGAGCCATGTGAGGATGTGTAGACTCTACATTCTACCCTAAGGAAGAAAGAGAGATAGGGGTAGAGGAGAAATAATGACAAACCCTTTGAATATGCCCCTTCATTACAATACATAGGAAGAATGAGAGAGAGGAGGAAAGAATTCAAATCCTACTTCAACCACCTTGAGATATGCATTGAATCCTAATTTGAAAGCTCAACCACCATCAATCAATTCCCCTCTCAAATCCCCCTATAATCTATCGATTCTGGTTCCATAGTGGATCAAATTAAATATAGTTTGGTAGTTGAAGAAATCAAATTCTACATTAATGGCCTGAAAGTCCTTTTCCCATTTTCACCTACTAAATCCTATTAAGAATGATATTTTATGTTTACATGGAATAAGGGGTGTCAAGAAATTTCTAAAAATTCTTCTCCCACCCAAATAGGAGGTTCCAGTCAAAATATATGACCATTTTAAGTTTCAGGTCGCGGGAGCGCAATATTTAAAGAGTCTATCCATACAGGGTCCACGTGGCGGCCTAACGCTTGTTTGGAAACCCGCCACAAATTTTAATTTTTAAGTAACACCATGCTAACACTTGGATCCCTCTACTAGCCTACGTCTATTTTGACTATTCAACCCCCCAAATCTGTCCCTTTTTTAAATTTTGACTAAGTGGCGAGGCCGAGCTCATTTGGGTCTCTGCTCTTTGGATTTATCTTTGAAGTAGCACCATTTGGACACTTGGCACCTTCTCGTTGAGTCAAAATATTTTAAACGGCTAGTGAAAATTTTGGGGCTCTAGATGCATGGGGGCTTGGCACTTGTTTGAGTCTCCCTTTTGGATTTAACCTTTAGAGGTGCACCACTTGGACACTTGGTAGCTTCCGCCAACACCTTTATACTTAGCCAATTTTGGGGCTCGTTCTGAATCATTTGCAGAGCACAAAGAATTTAAGCCTTTGTTGTTTCTTTTCCTTTGACCCTCTAATTTATTTAACATTTTCTTCTCTTCCCTGACCCTACTATTCCATTTAAGACCCCACCTACAGCTTGTTTGTTGGATTTGAAATGTGGGTTCGTTCAAATGAGTTGTTTCTTGAATTTCTTCTTACACGGGGTCATGTTTGATCAAATTTTCAAGGGGAAAAGTAGGATAACAATTTGGCAACTCTCGGGGACATTTTCTTGCTAGATGAAGATACCAGTGGCCTGAAGCATCCATTGGGAATGGAGTCATGAATCATATCTTGATATTGATCTTTTCCTGAAATGGACTCCCGATTGCTTGCACTTGCTAATCCCGAACCTATCCCAGAAATAGATTTTCTCGAAAACATTTTTAGTTGTTCTGATTTTTATTTTATTTTTAAATTAACAACTATTAGAGGAAACTATGGGTCTTCATCCATGGATACCGAAGGGCCTGGCCTGGTAGCTCTGCAGCAATGCGAACAAAACTCGTGTATAAAGACAAAATATTACATGCCTCAAATGAGACATGCAGAGTGTGCACAAGCACTTCTTCCGTCAAGGATGGCTAGTGTAGGAGAGATGATTAGATCCTCTTGCTCTTTCCCTTCCTTCTCTTGTGAAGAACATGGAAGACTCATATCTTCCAACCTTTGTCTCGAGAGCTGTTATGAAGTACAGGTTGTTGTCCTTGAATGTCCTCCTTCATGGTAGTAGGCTCATGTGCTTGGAAGGTGGATGATGGAGGATCAAATGATGTAATATCCATGGGCTCTTCTCCATCAAAGAAATCCTCCAAGTCAGATAGATAATTTGTCTCCTTTTTGTCCTATTGCATGTGCTTGACCTCCTCTATGGTGTCCTCCTGATCTACAAATTTCTCACCATGGTTCCCTTCATCCTCTAACATGAAGTTTTAAAGTTCAAAATCCTCTTCAACATTAGATATTGAAGGGGATGAAGTGGGAGGAATAATTAAAGGTTATTTTGTATCCTGCTCCATACTTGGAGCCTCTAGAACTATATGGTCCTCCTCCATCATGGGTTCATCAATCAAATTAGGCCCTTGAAATGAAAGCAAAGAATCTTCAATGATGCTTTGTTCATTGAGGGGATTCAACACTGATTTGATTTCTCCCAGTTGCTCCTCTTCAATGGGACTTGGAGATGATTCTTCCTCCTCTTTAATTGGATGTGAAGCTTGGATTAGATCAAAATTCTCTTTAGATAGAGTGCCATTAGAGACACCGTATTGGGGAAAAATAATGTTGATCTTCTTCTTCTTCTTTTTGTTCCTTCTTTACTAAAAATTAGCATCAACCACCACTGGCTCTTTCACCTTGACCTGACTTGACCATCAAGGGGATCTTTGTAAACCCAAATATTTAGATATTCTATCATTTCTTCTCTATTTTATTCCTTATATTTCTTTTCTCCTTGAATGGTCTTTGGAATATCTCCCCATATGGAATTGGGAAGGCAAGAGGAGTGGAAGGTTGGGTTTCAACCATCTTTAAAATTAATTTTTATGGTGAGGGAGGTGGAAATTCTTGTTTAGTTGGAGGGGATGACTATTTGGAAGGGACAAGGGAAGAGGAATTGAGGTGGGATGGGAGATTAGGAGATGAAGAAAAGAAATTAACACTTGGGGAAGAAGATGAGGGGCTTGAATCTTGATCATGATGAAATGATAAAGTTTGAGAAAGAGAAAATGAATAGCTAGGAGGTGGTGGACTTACCCATTGACAAGGTTGTCTTGTGTCCAACCCATAAGCGTCAATATCCTTAATCGAATTTGTAAGTTGGGGCAGCATTTCAACCATGAAGTCAATCTTATCCTAAGGGTTGTAATTTCTTGGAAAATGACATCCCCATGGAAAAGGTTCCCTACAACCAATATTGAATGCCTTCATTTTTGCTATGGCCCTTGACTTAACCATGCCAACCTCTATTTTTTGAATCTTCTCTAGCAGATTAACTTCTTCCATTTGACTATTGTCATTGTATGCATACCCTTGTTCTTGATAAGCTCCATAGCCAAACTATTTTTGGCAATTCTCATATGGGTAAGCATGATTATCCTGGGTCTGATCATAATGTTGATCTGGAGGAGTTAGGAAATGCATTGGAGGTGGATTTCACTGTTGTTTCTGCAAGTGTGAGTTCCATGAAGGGAATGAAGTCATGATTGCACAATTTCATGAAATGGAAGAAAATGGGAGATATGGATAGAGAAGTGACTGAATATGGTTGGAAATGGATGGAAAAGGTCTACAACTTCAGATATGGGGTTGTTGACTAGATTGTGCTTGCATGTGCCTCAAAAGGTTGAACCTTAATAGGAACACACCAACTTGCTAAGATGAAGTGGTAAGGTGGTTTTGACCTCTCCCACCAAGCATGCCAAGACTATTAGTTGAGAATCAAAGCACCCTCGAATGGCCTCGGGTGTAAAGTGGGGAAGTTGGTGTGATTGCACAACATGGTACCATCTTTCAAGTTGTGGGACTTGCAAAACTTGAGATAGACCTCCATAGAAATCTAGTTCTTACCTCCTAATCTACCTGCCACAAGCTACTCTAGTGCAGATAGAACCTTCTCTATCCTAATCTAACCATTCGAAGGGGATAGAGAGAGAGGGTGAAAGAGCCTACACTAAGGGGTGATACACCAAAAAAACAAAGTGGTTAAATCACAGATCCGATCGCTCGAAGTGGAGAGAGGTGAAGAGAGGAGAAGGTGGACAGAATGCACCACGGACTAGAGATATATTTCACATGGAACACCCTTTGAAACCCATTAAGGACAACTCCCGTAACCCGCAACAAACATCGAGTATGTAAAATATACACCGCAATGATGAGAGGTAAGAAGAGACAAAAATAAGCCAAGGATGGATAGATGCATCACGAAACATATTTTATTGCTCCAAAATTTTACATGGTACATCACCAAAGTGGGAAAGACGAAAGAAAACACCATTACAAAGCCATTGGAGGAGGCTTAGACTCCGCATTCTACCCTAAGGAAGAAAGAGGGAATGGGGTAGAGGAGAAACAATGACCAACCCTTTGAATATTCCCTTCATTACAATATATAGGAAGAATGAGAGAGAGGAGTGAAGAATTTGAATCCTGTTTCAACCACCTTGAGATATGCATTAAATATTACTTTGAAAGCTGAACAACCATCAATCAATGCCCTCTCAAATCTACCTACAATTTTTCGATTATAGTTCCCTAACAGATCAAATTAAATCTACTTTGGTTGTAGAAGAAATTAGATTCTACATTAATGTCTCGGAAGATATTTTCCCATTTTTCACCTACTAATGTCTGTTAAGAATGGTATTTTATGTTTCTACAATGTAGAGTGTGTCAAGATGTTTCGAAAAGTCTTCTCCTTCCCAAATATGAGTTTCCAGTCAAAATATATGTTCATTTGAAGTGTCGGGTCACGGGAGCGCAATATTATAAGAGTCTATCCATATAGGGTCCACGTGGTGGCCTGGTGCTTGTTTGGAAACCCACCCCAAATTTTACTTTTGAAGTAGCACCGTGATGACACTTGGATCCCTCCACTGGCCTACATGTGTTTTGAATATTCAACCCCGACTCTTTTCCTTTTTTAATTTTCACTACGTGGTGAGGCCACGATCATTTGGGCCTCCACTCTTTGGATTTATCTTTGAAGTAGCATCGTTTGGACACTTGGCACCTTCCACTAAGTTGAATACTTTTTAATGTCCGGTGCAACTTTTGGGGCTCTAGACATGTGGGGCTTGGTGCTTGTTTGAGTCTCGCTTTTAGATTTAAACTTTGGAGGCGCGCCGCATGGAAACTTGGTAGCTTCCGCCAACACCTTTATACTTAGCCAATTTTGGGGCTTGTTTTGAATCATTTGTAGAGCCCGAAGACTTCAAGCCTTTATCATTTATTTTCCTTTGAGCCTCTAGTTTCTTTGAAACTATCTTCTCTTCCACAACCCTGCTATTCCATTTTAGAGCCCACTTACAACCTATTTGTTGGATTTTAATCATGGGTTCATTTGACTAATCCATTTCTTGGATTTATTCTTGCACGGGGTTGTGTTTGATCAATTTTTCAAGGAAAAATTTGGGATAACACTTTGGCAAATCTCGGGGACATCTACTTGTTAGATGAAGAGACTAGTGGCCTTAAAGCATCCATTAGGCATGGAGTCATGAATGATTTCCGGCACGATATTTTACTGAAATGGACTCCCGATTTCTTGCACTTGCTAACCCCGAACCTATCGAGAAATACATTTTCTCAAAAAAAAATTAGTTTCTCTACATTTGTTTTATTTTGAAATTAGCAACTGTTACAGGAAACTATGGGTCTTCTACCATGGATACTGAAGGGTCTAGCCTTGGTAGCTCTGGAGAAATGTGAACAAAACTCATGTACAAAGACAAAATCATACATGCAGAGTGTGCACAAGCACTTCTTCTGCTGAAAAAAAAGTCTACTCCTACTCCTACACTAGCCAGAGAGAAAGAAAATCTTAAACAAATCCTGCCACAAGTAGGGAGAAATAACTTCCTTTTCTAAAAAGGGGCAGCCATGTAAATGGTTTGTCACTGAATATGGCTGCCTGGATGAGTGAAAAACTGACAATAAGTTGGTCCTCCACCCAAATCATCAAGGTATCAACATCAATGGAAAATACCTCCTCAAGTTGATTTGCATTGGACTCTTGGAGGCATTGATGGTGACCCTTGGCACTTTGAGGCTCTTCCTCATGCTTAGAAGAAAGCATGACTGGTTGTGGCTTCTCCCTTAGCTCTAATGAAGCCAAGTATCTGATTGGGCATGGTCTGATCCCTTGAATCTACCCACTGCTATGATATTTAACTCCAAAAATGGAGTCTTTTTGTGGACCTTCTTGGGTGGATGGTGTGAGAGAGATGATGACATCCTCTTGCTCTTTCCCTTCCTTCTCTTGTGAAGAACATGGAAGACTCATATCTTCCAACCTTGGTCCTAGAGAGCTATTATGAAGTGTAGGTTGTTGTCCTTGAATGTCCTCCTTCATGGTAGTAGGATCATGTGCTTGGAAGGTGGATGATGGAGGATCAAATGATGTAATCTCCATGGGCTCTTCTCCATCAAATAAATCCTCCAAGTCAGATAGATAATCTATCTCCTTGTTTTCCTATTGCATGTGCTTGACCTCCTCCATGGTGTCCTCCTGATCTGCAACTTGCTCACCATGGTTCCCTTCATCCTCCAACATGAAGTTTGAAAGTTCAAACTCCTCTTCAACATTAGAGCCTCTGAACCGTATGGTCCTCCATCATGGGTTCATCAATCAAATTAGGCCCTTGAAATTAAATAAAAGAATATACAATTATGATTTCTTCATTAAGTGGCTTCAACACCAATTTGATCTCTCCTAGCTACTCCTCTTCAATGGTACTTGGAGGTGATTGGTCCTCCTCTTTAACTTGTTGTGTAGCTTGAATTAGATCAACATTATCTTTAGACAGAGTGCCATTAAGGACATTATTTTTAGGGAAAACAAATTACTAATCTTCATATTCTTGTTTTTTTCCTTCTCTACTTCAAAATCATCCTCAGCCATAAGCGGCTCTTCAACCTTGACTTCCTCTATTGGCTTGACCATCAAGGGGATCTTTATAAACCCAAATATGGAAACCCAACTCTTTAGATCTTCTATCATTTCTTCTTTGTTGGGTTCCTCCTCTTTCTATTCTCCTTGACTGGTCTTTGGAATCTCTCCCCATATGGAATTGGGAAGGCAAGAGGAGTGGAAGGTTGGGGTTAAACCAGATTTGTAATTGTTTTTTTGTGGGGAGGGAGGTGGAACTTCTTATTTTTTTGGAGGGGATGACTGTTTGGAAGGGAAAAGGGTAGAGGAACTGAGGTGGGATGGGAGATCAAGAGATGGAGAAAAGAAATTAACACTTGGGGTAGAAGATGAGGGGCTTGAATCTTGATCATGCTGAAATGATAAAGTTTGAGAAAGAGAAAATGAAGAGATAGGAGGTGGTGGACTTACCCATTAACAAGGTTGTCTTGTTTCCAACTCATAAGCCTCAATATCCTTAATCGAATGTGTAAATTGAAGAAAAATTTCAACCATGAAGTCAATAATCTCTTGAGGTTTGTAATGTCTTGGAAAAAGGTCTCCCCATTGATAAGGTGCTCTACAACCAATCTTGAATGCCTTCATTTGTGCTATGGCCCTTGATTGAACCATGCTAGCCTCCATTTTTGAATCTTTTCCAAAAGATTAACTTCTTCCATTTGATTGATTTCACTGTATGCATACCCTTATTCTTGATAAGCTCCATAGCCAAACTATTTTTTACAATTATCATATGGGTAAGCATGATTATTTTGGGTCTGATCATAATGCTGATCTAGAGGAGTTAGGAAATGCATTGGAGGTGGATTGAACTAATGTTGTTGCAAGTATGAGTTCCATGAAGGGAATGAAGTCATGATTGTAAAAATTCATGAGATGGAAGAAAATGAGAGATATGGAAAGAGAAGTGAATGAAGATGGGTGGAAATGGATGGAAAAGGTCTGCAACTTCAGAGATGGGGTTGTTGACCAGATGGAGTCGCCAGATGTGCTTGCATGTGCCTCAAAAGGCTGAACCTTAATAGGAACACACCAACATGCTAAGATGAAGTGGTAAGGTGCTTCAGACCTGTCCCACTAGGCATGCCAAAACTATTAGTGTAGAATCACAACACCCTCGAATGGCTTGGGTGTGAAGTGGGGCATTCGGTGTGATTGCACAACATGGGACCATATCTCAAGTTATGGGACTTGTAAAAATTGAGATGAACTCAGTAGATAAATTCGGTTCTTGGTTCTTAATCTACCTTCCACAAGCTACTCCAGTGCAGGAAGAACCTATTCTATCATAATCTAACCATTCCAAGGGGACAAAAAGAGAGAGAGGGTAAAAGAGCCTACACTAAGTAGTGATACACCAGAAAAGGAAGTGGTTGAATCATAGATCTAACTACTTGAAGTGGAGAGAGGTGAGCAGAGGAGAGGGTGGACAAAATGCACCATGGACCAGAGATAGATTTCACATAGAACACCACTTCAAAACCCATTAAGCACATCTCCTGAACTTGCAACAAACATCAAAGTATGCACAATATACCGTGCAACAATGAGAGGTAAGAAGAGACAACAAAATAAGCCAAGGATGGATAGATGCATCACGAAATAGATTTTATTGCTCCAAAATGTTACATGGTACATCACCAGTGGGAAAGAGGAAAGAAAATGCCATTACAGAGCCATGGGAGGAGGATTAGAATTTTCATTCTACCCTAAGGATGAAAGATAGAGGGGGCAGAGGAGAAACAACGACCAACCCTTTGAATATGCCCCTTCATTACAATATATAGGAAGAATGAGAGAGAGGAGGGAATAATTTGAATCCTACTTCAACCACCTTGAGATATGCATTGAATCCTACTTTGAAATCTCAACCACAATCAATCAATACCCATCTCAAATCTATCTATAATTTGTCCATTTTGGTTCCCTAGTGAATCAAATTAAATCTAGTATTGTAATTGAAGAAATCAAATTCTACATTAATGGATTGGAATAATTTCCCCTTTTTCACCTATCGAAGCCATTTAAAAATTATATTTTATGTTTCCTTGGCGTATAAGGTGTCGAGACATTTCGAAAAGTCTTTTCCCACCTAAATCGACTTTCCAGGTCAAAATATATGGACAATTGAAGTTTTGGGTCGTGGAGTGCAATATTTAAAGAGTTTGTTTATACACGGTCCACATGGTGTCCTCGACGCTTGTTTGGAAACCTACCCCAAATTTTACTTTTGAAGTAGCACCACATTAACACTTGGCTTCATTTCTTGGGCTGCCTCTCGTTTTGACTATTCAACCCCGACTCTATACCTTTTTTTTAATTTGGACTACGTGGTGAGCCTGCGCTCATTTAGTTCTCTACTCTTTTGATTTATCTTTGAAGTAGCACCGTTTGGACACTTGACACCTTCCACCGATTGAAATACTTTTCAACAACCAAAGGCAATTTTGGAGCTCTAAATATGTGGGGGCTTGGCACTTTTTTTGAGTCTCGCTTTTGAATTTAACCTTTGGAGGTGTGCCAATTGGACACTTGGAAGCTTTCGCCAACACCTTTATACTTAGCCAATTTTGGGGATCATTCTGAATCATTTGCAGAGCCCGAAGACTTCGAGCCTTCAGTGTTTTTTTCCTTTGATCCTCTAGTTTCTTTGACACTGTCTTCTCTTCCCCAACCCTGCTATTCCATTTTAGATCTCTCCGTAACCTACTTGTTGGATTTAAAGCATGGGTTTGATTGACTGAGTTGTTTCTTTTATTTCTTCTTGGATGGGGTCATGTTTGATCAATTTTTTTAGGGGAAAAATTGGGATAACACATACCAATAGTATAAAATATCATGGCGCATATGAATGCCATCTCCTATGTGGAAAAAATTACTTCATTAATTGGGTGGATAGAGAATATTAGAAAATTGGTTACCAATAAAGCTAGGGTTTTTTAAAAAGCAATGGAAATATATGAGAAAGAGGTTGTTTTTATTATGAATAGTAAGTACACATTCCTCCAACCTTTCACTTCATAAATTTCCTACTTTTCCCCACTCCCATATGAATCATCGCACAAGCTTGTGGAAACCACAATTCAGGTAATTAGATATTTAGAAATGGATTCTAGAAAATAAGTACCACCAAGCATTGAAGACATATTTGCATAAACATGGGAGGATTTGAGAGATAAATATCTCTAGGATTTCATTCAAGGTGGAGTACAGTCATCTAGGTGACTAGAGAAACCAAAAACAAGGTTGGAAAAATTAGAAAAAGGGCCCAAGAAAAATAGGACCAAAATTTTACAAGATAAAAACCCATACGCTAAACAAAAGCCTCCTCCAAAACCACCAACTAAGAAACAAAAGGCCAAGTGTCCAAAAACTACTCCTAGAGAAAGACACAAGTGACGACCTAGAATAATATTGGGAGGATGCAATATAAATCATAGAATTTGATAGTGAAGAATCTAAAAAAGTAAAACCACCTCTCCACAACAAAAACAAGAAGAATACTTGGACCCATAGTTCACAGGGGCTATTGAATCATTAAAGGGGTATAAGCTAACAATAACAACATATGAATTATATAATCCATACATTGACCATGGAGGTATATTAAAGGTTGTAAAACAATTTGATACAAGCTCAGAACCCAAAAAATCTCCATAGTGGAAGCAATATTTCATTATCTAAAAAGGTTTTCACTAGGAATAAAAGACATCATCTACCTACTTCCACACTCCTTATTAAAGGAGATAGAAACACATATACACCATGAGGAAAACGTTATACTATAATATTTTAAGGAATAACTCAATCAGATAAAGAAAAATAAAAAGAAAATAACTACAAATAAAATCCACATCAAAAATATTTGAGTATATAAAAACAAAAGAAACAAAATGAAAAAAAAGGTAATGAAGAGAAAAACATAGAAAAACTCTGAAGACAAGTGAGGAAGAAATATAAAAACAAGAGGATGAATATAAAATTGTGGAAGCATAGGAAAAAAAGAAAAAGAAAGAATCAGAGGAGGATAAAAAAGAGTGTGAAGAAAAAAAAATAGAAAAGGAAGAAGTGGAGAAAAAGGAGGAAGAAGAGGAGAATAGGAAATATCATGAGAAAAATAAGGAAGAAGAGAAAAGAAGGGGAGAAAATGAGGCAAAGGAGGAAATAAAAGAGAAGGAGGAAAAAAACATGAAGAGGAGAAGAGAAAATAACAAGAGAAAAAGAAATAGGAATAGGAGAAGAAAAATAAGAGGATAGAAAGAAATAGGAGGAGAAAATAAAACAAGAGGAGAAGAGAATAAAAAGAAAGGAAGAAAAGAGAAGAAGAAGAAAAGAGGAAAGAATAAGAGGAGGAGAAATAGAGACAAAATAAAAGAAAATAAAAAGAAAGAGGAGAAGGAGAAATAGAAAAATGAAGAAAATATAAAAAAGGAGGAAGATAAAAATAAAAAAGGAAGAGAGGTATAAAATAGAATAGAGGTGAAGCAAAAGGAGAAAGAGAAAATAAAAGTCATAGAAACTTCCTCAAAGACGTAAAAATAGTGCCATGTAGTTCAAGGATGGATAATTTTTGGTATCTCATGGTTCAAATCAAGATGAGCCTCTCATGCGATCCTATCACACTCATAAAAAATAATATTGGCATGATGTAAATAGGCTTAAATTCTCCACTTATAGCATGGAGTTGTGGAGAAAATAATGGAAGGTACACTATACACCTAGATAAACTCACTCCTATAAATAAATCTACATGAACATATTTCTAGAGGAAAGTGAAAACAAAGATTGGATGAAAATATGTGTAGACATGGAGGAAACCATTAATAGGATGATAACATATATGAAGGTATCCAAACCTCACCTCACGTAAGATTCCACCATACCCGTTGAGAAGGCAATGGAAAAATCATTAAAGTAAATACTAGAGGAAATCCTTGGTCTAAATGAGGCCACAAAGAAGAAGATCTATGGTGAAGCAAAGGAAGAATATAAAATATAAATTACACAACAAAAAATATAGAGAATAAATATCGGTGTGTGGAAATTGAATAATAACCGAAAACAATGGAAGTAGAAAAACAAAAATTTGGCTTCATACTATTTTTATGTTATAGGTTGGCCAGAATTATGCAACAAGAAAAAATGGAACTAGACAAGTTGGAGATAGAGCTAAAAAAAGATTCTATAGAGTATAATGTAGTCAAAGACATAGATGACACCGAATATAGAGGATATCAGTCATTTGTTTGTACATGTGACTATGCTACAAGAATATGGAGTTTTTCCTCTCTAAATTTGAAGCTTTCGGGCAAAGTGCCAAAGGATTTCAATCAGCTATAGACTCAATGGAGCCCACCATATAAGCATTGTGTTGTCAGAAGGATCTAGAAGCTTGTTATTCCTCATATTATTTAGAGGATATGGAAAGATAGAAATGATATTATCTTTAGAAATAAAAACCAAAACTACAAGCTCAGTATTGGTAAAATTTCTAATGATATCAAAGAGAATATTGCTAGATTTAAACCCCCCAAGAACAAGAGTTATCCAGAAAATGAAGAACATATCTTATCCCACTGGTAGATTGGAGCTGACAATAGCCGCAGTAATTCCGGTAATAGTATTGATAGATCTTTGATTCATTGGCATCCTCCTAATTTTAATTGGTATAAGTTGAACTTTGATGGGGCCTCTAAGGGTAACCTTGGGATTGCGGTAGGGGGAGGAGTGATCCGGGATCATAAAGGCAGTCTGATTGCTGCGTATGCTGGAAAAATGGGAATTCAAACCAATCATTTTCCGAAGCATTATCTACTTTGTGGGGCCTAAGAATTTCTCAAACTCATAATATCCAAAACCTCATTATTGAAGGGGACTCGCTTAATATCATTAATCATCTTAATCAGTGCTCACCTCCAAGTTGGAACATCAAGGATTTTATCTTGGAATCCATAAGTATTTTCCAAACCTTCAATAACATTCAGATCATGCATACTTACCGGGAGGGTAACAAGGTGGCAGATGCATTGGCTAATTATGGCATTAATGTTAACCACATTGTTTGGGATAATAACAACATTCCTAAATAGCTTCAAAGCAACATTCAAGTGGATATCTATGTTCATGCAAATTCATGATTTGGGATATGAGCATTGGGAGTGGATTTGTATTATTAAAAATCCCACATGTGCTGACTTTAAAATAGCAACTATACATATCTTGGCGGACAAGCAAGATTGTATGAAGTATAATGGGAAATTTAAGTGGATTTATATGGAAATGAAAGTCACGCATGTGGGCAATATTGAGCTCTTAATAACTTGTATACAAGGATTTATAGATTCCCAAGACAGAAATAAAGATAATGATGTTCTGGAGTGGGCTTGCAAAAGGACTATAGTTCCCACATGCAGACTTTCATAGGGTCATAACAGCAATTACTCAGGTATTCATGGGAAATGCAATGGCTATTCTAATCAGCATTCTCATTGTGCAGATAATAATAGTGAAAGGCGGACTGATATTAGCACTCTAAAGGATTCTGAAATTTTTATTTGCAAGCAATTAAACACGGTGAGAATGGGGGGAGCCCCTTGCCAGATTGAGCCCAACGTGGATCCGGATTGGAAGGATAATGAAGAACTTTGGAATCTTCTTAGCCAGGGAGGCATCACCAACTTTATGGAGAAGATTCAGGGCCATGACCAAAGTATTTCGGTGCGATTTGCGAAGGATTGGAAGGATCGCACTATGGATTATGGTGGACAGAAGATTTCTATCAACGAGGAGTTAATTGCTGAAGTGATTGGCCTGGCATGGAGGGGTACCACTTTTTTAATAAAAGGGTGGACAGAGAAGTTGAGGAGAGGAAATTTGTTGAGGGAACTGAGAAGTTGGTCTTTGTCACGTGGGCCTACAAGTTAGTTCGATCCCTTTGCCTTTTGACGAGGTTACCCATATGATGGTGCATTTCATTTCTTTGGAGGGGAGGTTCATCACTGTGCCCGCTAAACATCTTGTGTTCCTCAACCACTTCGTAGGAATCGCATAGTATGTTTCCCCCACTATCTGCTTAACTCTCTTAAGTGCTCCATTTTGGAGTTTCAAAAGCATGCTCATGATGTTCCTTCACACCAGGGACTCATCTTTTTGCTACATAAATTCTCTTCTTCATTTTCTTGATTTCCCTTCCTCCCCGGCTTTGTTCCTCCTCCGTCAGTGCTTCGACGCTAGCCCCTTATCTCCACCTTCTATCCCCACCACTATTGTTTTCACCCCTCTTCCTACCTTCTCGGCTCCGTCTTCCATTCCCCAACCTCTGCTCCCACCCCCTACACTTCCACTTCAGCCGGCACTGCTACTGGATCTTCTAGAAGGATGAACCTTGATACCCCTGCTGTGGGGAAGGTTCCTCAAGAGATTGAAATTTCCCATAAACTCCTGCATATTAGTAGTGCTAGTTCATAGGAAGCACATAGTGAGAGCTACACAAAAAGGCTAGAAGCCCTAGAAGCTGATATGAAGCTGTTGAAGGATGAGGTTAAAAACTTGGCAAAGTAAAAAGGTAAGAGGAAGAAGGAGGAGGAGGTGGCTATGGATAATAGTCAGGTTGAAGATATATACAAGAATCTGAACTCCTTAGACACCCATTTAGGGAAGGCCAAGACTCGCCATGATTATAATATGGCCATTTTTAATGCAATTGAAGAGTTTATTGAGCAGCATGTCCACAAAGTCTCCAATCTCAGCGGAGTTCTGGCAACCCTTTGGGGCACTGATAAGGAAAGCAAAAGGACCATTGAATAACTGGATGTTACTGATTCTACCCACATGACGACATTGGCTATGTTCACCTCTTGGCAGAATATCAAATCCAACATTGACAAAGCCACCAAGAAGTAATTGTGGGTGCTTTTGCTGCACTTCTTTGTAATTATTGTTGTTTTTTGTTGCTTTCTGCAGTGCTCGTGTTGTTTTTGTTTTGATGGGGTAGCTGCTCTTGGGCTACTTTGGTTTTCATTGTCCCATTTGGATTTTGATCCTTTTTGTTCTGGTTCTCATTCCTATTCTGGCTTCTAGGCCCTCTTTTGTTCTCAAGGGTATAGTCCCTTTCAAAAAACTATTTGCCAAAAATAAATAAAAAATAAAAAAAGACATAGATGACACTAAAAGAAAAAAGATGGAATATTTATACGAGAAATACCACACAAAACAATATAAAAGGTATGATAAAATTACAAAAATAGAAGAATACAAATCAACTATGGATAGAGCCATCCTGAGGATGCAATAGGAGCTTGCAATGGCACACAAAAGATACACATAAAGCCAGAAACAATAGACACTCACATATGCAAGTCTTCTCATCTAAGAAAATACTAAATTATAAACATGGGTAGAAGAAATTCCAGAACACTTATCTACTTGGCACACATTGGAAGGTAAGATCACAAAAAGTATGCTAAACATATTCTAGGAATGGATTCTTAGATCCATAATAGATATTGGGAAGCCATTGTTTCCTAGAAATCTAGTTTGGAGAGTCGAGTGAGGGAACGTCTCACTATGCCGACATCTAAGTTATCGTAAGTTGATTTTTTTGTTTTCCAAGGTGACTATTAGAAATATGACATGAAGGACTCCAATACTTGGTAAGGTGAAACTCATAAATACCATAAATAAAGACAACTCAAGTACAAAATTAGGGCATAAATAAGTTGATAGGGTTCTTCATCAATTGGTTTTCTCAAGAATGAGATAATGTTTGAAAATTGAGGATGATGTTAGCAGGGTTATTCATCAAGTTTTTCAGACTAATGCATGAATAAATAGGAAACCACATAGACTATGAGAAATTTTAAACCCTAACAATAGCCAAAAATGAACAAAATAGGAGACTAACTAAGAATACAAAGTTTCCACTAAAAGAAGTGACTTTTGAATAATTAGAATTTCAAGATACTTATTGTAATTGAATGCAATATCAAAATATAGAGTCAAGAGATAGAGACAAATAGATATATGGATAGGTAAAGAAAGAAAGGGAATAAATAATATGAGCAAGTATGAGAAAGTAAAGAGTAGATAGAAGTAATATTTGAGGAATGATTTAATGAGAGTGTGTAAGAAAAATGTGAAAGACATGTAATATTTATATTAAATGAATAAATAGGTATGTTTAATTCAATGAGAAATGCTTAGTTTTGTTAATTTATTTCTTTGTGTTTTTCTTTACAATATGAACCATACTCCCATTATGTCCTTAACAAAAAGGTGAACTACTTAACCCTTACACTAAAATCAAGGATTAAGGTCACATAGGTGATGCACCAAATTATAATATGGGTCAATTCTTACTCTAAAAGACATATATGTGAACACACAAGTGAAGATTTAAAACATACACATAGGTTTGAAAGAGAATAACTTGAAAATAATGAAGGTGTGAAGAAGGGAAAATATGTTCACATTTAATCATAAGGAATTCTTGGAATGAAGCCACACTTACATTAATATAAAATTTCATATTTAATCATAGATAATTAAGAGTAATAAAGTGAAACTTACATTAATATAAAGTCTCAACCATTTAATAAAACAAAGATAAGGCAAAAATATCCACACGTGAATTACAGAGGTCACAAGTGAGAGTTTTCAAGCTCATAAGACATAGCTCTCAACTTATAGAAATTGAACCCATATTATGCCTTTTGTGTTTACATTTATAGAATTTGATAAAAACAGAGAGGTGACTGATCACATCCAATTATTAATGAAATAAACCATCTACCAACACCAATGACCAATCAAGAAAGATTTTGCACTCTAGGTATGGGTGTTTGAAATTCATCTAATGACATACCATCATATTATTAGTGCAATCAGATGGTGCCACTTAAAATTAAATTTAGGTTGGTGGAGTGTTTGATAACCTGAATCAAAATTTGCACAACATTATATGCCTTAAAGAATTTAGACGATTCTTCTTTTATCCACAACTTTGTTTATAACCTCCACCTTGTATTAGATCACCCACTTCCCTTTGGTATTTTTCTTGTGGCATGCACTATTTTTTTCAGGTTTACATTATTTCACAAAATTCCATTTTTCCATGGCTACCATCCTTTATCTCATTCAAACATCAATTCCCTTACTTTACCGATGATCATGACATATCCTCCTCACATCACGCCTTCTCCGATTGGACTATAAGCTTTGTTTCACCTAATTAACAAGCTTCACAAAATTCCATAGTTTCCAAATCCACATAATATTGTATAATCCATTCCATGAAGCACTATTTTTTCACCAATGTTGCAAAAGACTAACTTTTTAATCAGTTTTCCACGTAACATTATATATTCAACTTCTTCATTCTATGGGTCTTCAATCCAGTCACCCAAATCTAAAATTGGATGAATTATTCAAAATAACATGGGGTTACTATTTTGGAAAACAATAACTATATAACCCACCAATGTATTTAAAAATAATCTCTTGAGTATAAATATAAATAACCAATGTTAATGCCCTATTTCTAAACTATTGAATGTAACCGCACGCATTGAGCCTTATTTTTCATAAAAATTTCCAATCAATAGTATCTTATTGCACATAATCAAGTGGATAAGATTTATATTTAAAATTGGAAACAATATCATCCCAAGAAGAAATCACTTTACCATGTTTCAAAATATCCTCTTGAGTCTTACTCTCCAACAAAAGAGTGTTGTATAACCCAAACAAAGAGTAGTTAATTAAATTTTTGCCTCCTCATCCACAATTTTTGAACCCTATAGTAAACTTCAATATTATTGATCTAGTGATCTAATTTATGTACACTAAGCTCTCCATTATAAATTAGAAAATAAAAATTAACATCAATTTTGAAAAAGGAGGAAACATCCTAAATTTTATTATAATAGGAAGAATGGAAAGTTTTAGGAGATGGAAAAATTTTAGGAGGTTCTTCTCCTTTACCTACCAACTTTTCCTCCTTTTATTTACCTTTGACTATATGTTTCTATTCACAGTATAAATCCTCCACCATGCTCTTCATTTCCATAAAATATTATCGAAAGCAAATCTTTGAATCTATTTTTCCTTTGTGATATACTCTAAGATATTCCATTATTATACTTTGGCTTACACTTTTGAACTAATCTCAGGATTGTACTCTTCAAGTGATCCTTCACCTCAATTTGATTTTGACTAATTAAGCATTCAAAATTGAAACTTAAAAATTCCAAAAATAACTTAAAATTTTCCTTAACCATATACTCTATACTAAAATGACCCAAAAAATCAAATTATGAGTGTCGACACAAAATCACATACTTTGGGTATTATGTAGTTCTGGTCTCATACTACTCTTCATATGGTTTTGAGTGAAGAAATTACTAATTAACCCATGTCCTTTGGCCATTTTACTTTGTTTTTTGTTGTCACCTTGCAACCTCCCACATGTACTCACCCAGATTAGTTTTGATATTTTTCATCATTTTTTCTCTAAGTGGGGCACCCTAAGAGCCTTGATCCTATTTTGGGTGCCTTGATCCTTTATACACTTTCTCACCACTTTTTGGGCACTTTCTAGCCATTTGAGATTTTAATATTTTTAGTTATCGGTCTTTGTAGGGTTAATTACAAAATTAGAATAAGAGATCAATATAAATATAAATTTATGAGACCATGAGGGACCAAGCACTAAAAACTACTATCATTACCTAAGGTTGCATCCATCAAAGGATCCATTTTCATCCATCTATCTCCATGACAAGGTACAAGGCTAGTTTGTTTGCATCACACTTCATAGGAGGGAAGTTTATTCTATTCCATCCAACATTTTATTACATTTATACACATAGTTATTGCTCACTACTTTCAAAAAGTGTGACTGGAACTAGAGAACCTAGGGCCTAATTACACACACATGCATATATAACTACATCGGGTCTAAGATGTAGTGAAAAACTTATTAAGTCCACCATTGTGGCAGTTGTGGACAGTCTAACCCCTTCATATGCATCTTTATTTTTTTATGGGTCTAATTCTTGTCTTTATGTTTTATAGGTCTCATCTTCATCACTAATTTCCAGTGACATAATATGCAATCCAAAAAATCTAGTGTGACAAGAAGAGAAGGCACGCGGACATACAATGACACCTCGAGAGGATGTTTACATATTTTTTCACAGACCAAGGTGCCCATATCTTAGACTAGGTCACCCAAAAGCACCTCTATACCTCTCTAGGTTCAATAATCCACCCCACGCTGCTCTATATTTTTTCCTTCCGGAACCTCTCGTATGTTCGCTCCTATACTGCTTCAGCCAATTTATTCGTGACATAGTAATAAAGCATCACGAAATAAACTAAGCTCTTTCTAATTCTCCTTGCACATTAGTGTTTTAGATTTCTAATTTTATAGTTGCTTGGGTCACTTTCCTTATTGAATTTAATATTTATTTCACTACTATACTTCTTAGATTAATTCTTAAAGTTTACATTTTTAGTAATCTTTTGGTGAACCCCACGTTCGAAACTACCTTCCCAAACTGGTCTCTTTTCCTCTTATTTACTATGGTTCACTCTTATGATGATTTTAATGAGGCTCATATTAAATCTATCAATGACCATATCATTGAGAATCCCCATGATCTAGACTTTATTTTACATGATGTTCATGAGGAAGCTACCAATTGGGCGGAACTCAATGCTTCCATAGCCATCTCTACTTCTATGGTTTCCAAAACACTTCTCTTCCACCCATTTTCACCATTACCACTTATGTTAATACTCTTACAAATAATTTCACACCACCTCTTTTCTTTCATGCATCACATGTTTCTCCGTTGGTAGTCCGGACTCAAACATCTTTCTATCAAGATATTCAAGAACATATTCGCTCAGCTATAACAAGTTACTTCCTTCACATCTCCATATTTAGATTCCACCTTGTTATTACATACGTCATTTCCACCTGCCATATCTACTTATCTACTTCCTCTTAGTTTTTTCACCCATAAGCTTCCAATTTTCAATGGGAATGGTGACCCACAAGAGCATCTTAGATCATTCTATGTAGCTTTTATTGTCTTTGTGGGTGATCATATTATTTTGGCTAAAATCTTTCCATGTAGTCTCCATGATTATGTGATGCATTGATTTTACGACCTACATGTTCATTTGGTAACTTCATTTACACATCTGGCCAATAATTTTCTTACTCATTTTTCTATCAATATCGGCTCCAAGATCTCTTATGCTCAATTTGTGAAACTTAAACAAGGATATAATGAAAACCTCACCAATTATGTGTTGAGATATAAAAATAATCTAGCTAAGATGTAAAATGTGCTAGCAGACTCTGAGCTTTATTATTTTTCCATTCAAATTATTTTACCACTAATTCATGAGAGCATTATCTTTGAGACATCTCCTTCATTTGAATAACTTTTTCATACTCTTAAGCTTCATGAAACCAAACTTCTATCCATATGAAAGCTTAAATATCAAGAAAAAGCCTTGTCTTCTACTCATTTTCTAAATAAGACACCATTCAAGCCATCTATAACTAAACCAACTGACACCAAAATTACTATCAATACAATCACTACTCCTAAAGAGGTTTAGTCACCACTACTTAGGTGTGCATTTACTAACTTTCCTATGGCTCCACATCTCATATTGCAAAAACTTCTTGAGATAAATCTTATCACACTTCCTCCACCACTAAAAGTAGACCCATTACGACAAAAAGGTAGGAATTACAATGATAACTTCTGATGTGATTATCACATATGTGTGGGACACTCAACGAATCGATGTTTCAAGCTCGCATAATCATCCAAGATCTTATTGATAACAATAAGCTTAAGTTTTCAGAGCCTACTAACTCTCCACCTAACATTGACAAGGGTAAAATCAAACTCTTTAATAACAAATCTCAACAATATGAAAAGAAAGTACTTGAACCTTTAGGTAATCATGCATACCATGTATTGTGTTCTCTTACTTCAGGGGCCCTTGAATTTTTATTTTCACATACTGACGCTTCACCACTGGTCATCTCTTTTTCTAACCACGACTATCATGTAACTTTTACATCTAATCACCTACATATCAAAGCATCTATTGGCTCAATCCCCATCAATAATACTAAGGTTGACCCATCTTGGCCTATTAGCACATGTTCTATTCCATTTCTTCATGTCATCAGTTACCCGCTATCACAAATCGAATACCCTCTAAAAAAACCATATGGTGTTGTCAAACTACACATTACAGTTGGTCCTCTCACTTTTCTTGTCCCTTTATTTGTTAGGAAAGAATTTTATGCCTATGAAATGTTACTTGGACTGAATTGGATTATACATATCAATCCAAGATTCTATGAATCATTTGCGACTATAATAACAATCAGTAATCTCTATTGACAAAGTGTACCACCATTTATTCCATGGTCTTCATCTTCTCAAGCATCAATTCCCAAATATTCCAATTCATACAAAGACATCACAATCTACACAATCTACTCCTAGTTCACCTACTCGTACACCTTCTGTGTGACCTCACCACTCCACTAGTCCTACACATAGGTATAGGCCCATTCCTAGGATAGTTAGTGCATCTCAACATAGGTCACCACCTTGTTTCATTCCACACGGGTGTCCATCACCTCCACATTCAGCTTCATGTAGATCTCCATCACCTACACATTTTATTGCACCTACGTAGTCATCATATATTCATCCATCACATGCACATAGGCTTCACTCGCCCACACAACATCTATCTACTATACCACCCTTACTAGCACATGGTCATACACTTTCATCACCACATTCATTGGATGAAGGACCTTCATCCTTCACTCTCATTGGATAGATCATTCAATTACACATGCTTGGGGGGCATAGGATTCACATAACCCCCCAATATAACAACATCATACATCAGAACATAACATACTTATAGCATATGCATATTGCATCCTCATCACATTCTGTGCTCATCACACTTATATTAGTATTATCATTACCCAATGAAACACTCTTGTGCTTTGGTTCACACTTGATTTTTGAGGGCGTCCTACACATGAACCCCACACATTGCACAATAGGTACTATACATTTCATCTCTTCACACATCTCGCATCACAAATATTACATCTTACATTTTTCATTTAACATTCACTCTACATTATTTTGATATTGACATTGGCGCATCTACATATCCTACATACTATGCTCATATTCATCAAGTTTGTGTTACAGTCCCATTGTATACGATTTTAGCATCATATACTAATAATCCTACATACTACATTACATGCACTCTCACATTATTAGACTATCTACACATCTTGAATTACATACTATACATCACATATTATACATTTTCCACATCATATGGTCATATTTTATCATCACACATACTACATATTCTTATATAGGCTGCACTCACTACCCAATGATGAAATTTAGTTCCTCAATCCTTACTCAACTACCGAGGGTTTACAAATAAAATTTACCTTATCCTACTCACACATTCATCATTTAACCTTTTATCATATGACACTACTAGGTTAGTGACATACATTATAGGCTAAATGGTTTCCTCTTCCTTCATCTTGTAGTGTCATATGATTTACATTACATCACCACTCCCTCTATTAATCTTGTAGTGATATAATATTTTGGATAAATCATCACTCCTAAGCTCATATTGTCATGATATATGCTTTGGCTATATGGTCACATACACACTTCATTGCTAGGTCACCTATCATCACTACACATACACACTTGTCACAATGTGTTAAACACAGACGTACACGATTTGACCAGGTTCCCGATAATGCATTCTCGTTTATGGTTCATTATTGACTACTAAGGGGGAAAAATAAATAAACCTCATTATATACAACTCCATTTACTCAGAGGGCACATGGATCCTATCATCCATCTTGCATTCAACTCCATCCATTCATAGGATATTTCATATCTTTTTTCTTTTACTCTTGCATACATTTTATTGTATATTTTCACTTATTACTCATGCTAGATAGATATCTTATATGTCATTATCTTTACCATACACACATGTGCATTCATGTATTTCTCTAATTGTGATCATAAACATGAGTATCTTACATGTAGCATGGATGCTTACATTCTACCACTCCTACAATAGTTGTTTACAAAGATCCAACTTTGTCTCTTCAAGGTGTTATTATTTCATTTTGTACTTAGAAATATACATTACTTGGTTATACATGCTTTTGACATACTTTTTATCTTTATAACACGCTAATGGGTGCTTTATGTGCAACATTTTTTTACAATATTATTTACTTCCATGGATATGTATTTTGTTGTCTACTACTGTTTGTCACTTATTTGTCATATACAGATTTGCCCTTTGTTTGGTGTGTATACTTGTTTTTGTATGTAGAAATTATGTCCTTGAGTGTATTGCAACATCACAAGTGATGTCCCATGTTTTTCACCTACTTTGGAAGTCTATGATTGTCTTCTTACATGTTTACTTGCATTCTACATTGTTTACATAGCGTACACTTGTATTCTACATGCATGCTTATTATTACTAAAACTTGTTTTCTATCCACTTGTTTGTGTGTGACTTGGTTTCTACCAAGAGAATTCCCTTCCCCATGTAGGGAAAAATTTAAAATATTGGTCCTTTTGGGGCCATATTATTCTATCAATGATTTCAAATGTGCTCCCAAAGAGTGGGGCATCATTTGGGGGTTTATGCATTACACAACACTCTCTACCAGTATAGATAAGTTAAGTTTTCCATCCTCGACATTGTTGGTTATACAACAAGTGTATTTATACTAGTATATGAACCTTGTACATATTGAATTTTATAGGACATTGTTTTCCTTAGCATTCTGGGGAGTAATTACAAGTTAGAGGATACATCAGATTTCCTCTCTACACTACTTCAACTAGTCACATCATATTTCCAAAAAAATGAGGAAGTACAGAGATATCTTCACACATCTCTAGGGAAGAATTTATAGGTTAGAGAATAATGCAACTTTCTCCCAACACTTATTTGGCCAGGGTGGCATGAGATCACCCAAAAACCTCACAATATAGGATATCCGTTCTTCACCCCTTTTTCTCAGTACAGATCAGGTGCACATATTCCTTTTACATTTTTCATATTTCCATTTCAATATTTTCATTTCTACATACATGAATTTTTACACATATATGCATGTTTATTTGACTACTTGATTGTCTTCTCCTTACATCCTGGTCCCAATAGCAACATTAAATAATATCCCATACTTCACTGGAGAAAATCACACAACTTCCATCGACCACATTAAATACATTGCAAATGTTTGTGCCATACATAAGATTTTTGAGATGGATGTTGTGATCTAGTTGTTGGCTTATTCTTTCAAAGGAAAATTGTTGTAGTGGTTTAGAGGCTTGGGAGAAGGATCAATTTAGAATTGGGATCAATTATGCACAAATCTCTGGGCCGGTTTGGGGAGAGGTCTAACAACTTCTCCCTTTTAGAGAATATAATTACAATCAAAAGGGTATCAACCGAGAAAATGGCATACTTCAATTCTAGATTCCAAATAACATGGGAGAGGATCCCAATTATGGTCAGACCAATAGTTGAAGGTGCATTTCTCTATTTTATTAAAGATTTAAATTCTGATATATCTATTATGATACAATCTATGAAAGGAATAACCCTAATATATGCCTATGCCATAGCCCTTAGAGATGAGAATCACCTAATTCAAGCCGGTAAACTTGCACCTAGGCCACATATGCCTCTCTATCTATATATTGGGAATCTTAATCCTAATTAAACACCTACAATATCCCCCATCCATGCTCCAAGAAATTAGAGTTCAAATGAAGCATCGAATTCTTCTTCTATCCCTTGAAATGAACTCCAGGAGGTTATGAAACAATTGCAAAACTTAGGAAACAAGTTGATAACTCTTAAAAGGAAACAAGCTCAACATTCTAGACCTTATCAACCTCAGTTCCAACCAAATAAACCTCAATGAAAACCAAACAAGCCACATGTTCAAGTTGCTAACCATTTTCAAGGACAACCCCAAGCTACTAAGCCATTCCAAACATATAACCCAAGTGTGTTTAAACATCTAGGGCCTTGGTTCTAACTCAAAACAACATAACACAAAAATATGAATGGTGTTTCCAATGGAGCCAACCACATAATCAAGAAACATACTTCAATGGTGCTTTAAATCAAGAATTTATGGTGACTACGGTGGGTGTTCCTCAAGAACCAAACAAATAATAAAGTCACCAAGATGTAGTTAATCGGAAGCACTTCTAACAGAGACAACACTTGTGAATTGACAAGTTGAGGATTTCGTAGCATAAATCAGTCCCCTTCTCAAAGTGTGGTAGACAACATTAGGTATAAGAAGAGGAATATAGAGGAAGGGATGTCATCTAATCTAATTACTTATCATCCTTCTATTATGCTTTGGGGTATTATCAATTCAAGTGCAGCCCCAAATGTTCAAAATAATCCCAAAATACCTTCTAAGCCAACTAAAGTACTGATTGATGTAGCCCATGTGCAAGAGAAATTCATACCAAGTAAGGGGAAGCAGAAGGAGAATCCATTTCCTTTTTACATTATTGATCAAATGAAGAATACCAATGTAAGCATTTCTATGTGGAAATCACTAAAATTTTTAGGGATAACGGATTTGTTACAAGCACCATGGACAATTGGTCAACATCAAATGATTTGTCCAAGAATAAAGAGACATTCTAACTCATGCAACTTTTAAACAAGGAGTTCATGGAGGTCAGCAAGGTAAAAACATGAAGCCTCCTCCATTATATATATATATATATATTGGGAACAACCTTGTTCACAATTATATGATTAACTCGGGGATAGTAGTTTGGTAATGGTGAAATAGATTGAATATTAGTTGGTCCCTGAAAAATGACTTGGTTTCCAAAGGAATGGTACAATTAGATGCGACAACAAAGTGGGAATTGTTGGTATCATAAAATATTTAAACCTCACATTGAATGCATGTGCTAATGTCACAGTTCACGAGGATATATCAGTGATTAACTTGGTACCACTCTTTGTATTGTGATTTTCAAGAGACTTCACTGCTAAAATTGGAGGCTAATTATCAGCTGATTAGTTACATATGCTCTTTAGAAAAAGGTATGGAGCTGAGGCTATAATCTGGTCTGAAATTATTGAAAATTTTCATATTGAGCCTCATGTACCAAGCCCAATCAATGCAAATTTCTCAGGCTTTGATCAAGAGGATTTCCCAAACACTCGGTGAAGTAGATACCAAATTTTAGGGCATCCCTGGATTTGAATCTTGATGAATGGGGAAAAAAAGACACAAATGCGATCAATACAAGGAAATAGAGGAGGATGAGTTGGGATTTTATTGTTTGTACAAGGAAAACACACCTATTCCTAGCCTCACCAAGTCGATGATAAGGGTGATAATGAAGTATGGAATTTTTCTTGGATGGATCAAGGAGTAGGAAAGGCAATCGAAGGAGGATCAATGCTTTTTTCACCATAAGGTATGAAGTACTACTCATCTTTCCATTTTAAGTGTACTTGTTCAATTAATACAAATGAGTATGAAGCTTGGATGAATGGATTGAATTGAGCAAGAAATAGGGGTATACAAAATTTCAAGTGCTTAGGATAGTGAGTTAATTATCGACCAAGTTAGGGTAAAACATGCCGCTAAGATTGATCTACTCAAAGCCTACAAGAATCAGGTATGGGATCAAATTGATGATTTTAAAGCATTCAATATTTAAGCCTTACCAAGGAAGAATAATGAGGATGTGAACATGCTTGTTGAAATTGGAGCAACATTTGATGTGGTGGGAAATATTAAAAGAGATAAATTGAAGCCACATACTCATGTAATTGTGAGGCCGGTTAATCGACATTAACATGACTTGGCAGGGATTAGAGAATTATCAACAAATCATTAATTTCTTACATGAGGAGGCTCATTTCTCGGTTAAAAATGAGGATAAATTAGAGCAAAGAGTGTGGAGATCAAGTGGTAAACCGCACACAAACAAATTTCCAAATTTTTAGTGACTCTAGAGTCAATATTAAATCCCAATGATCAATTTTGTGGAGAGAAGACCAATATTCAGGTAAAAATGGAAGGTTCAAAATATAATTCAGTTGAAGATGGTAGAATGCTCCAAGTTGGAAAGGTTAGAAAAATCAAGAAAAATATGAATTCATACTGATTTTTCAAGAGTTCCCAAATGTCTTATTCTTACAGCTATGAGGATCTGAGAGGGTTTAATCCAAAATTGGCACAACACACCATTGAGATATATCCGAAATCCAAGCCCATTAGAAAAAATAAAAGACCGGTAAAACCTCACATTGAGCCTCTCATGAAGAAGGAACTTGAACAAGCTCATAGAGGAAAGTATCATCTTCCCAATCAACCACACTTCATGGGTAGAAAATTTACTTCTAGTTAGGAAGAAAAATAAGGAAATCAGGCTATGTGTTAATTTACGAGACTTAAATAGGGCCTCTATCAAAACCAATATCCACTTTCTTCCATAGAGAAAATCTTGCAATTAGTAGCTTGATCAAAAAGGTTTTCACTTTTAGATGGCTACTTGGGCTATAATCAAATCATGGTGAAAGAGGAAGACCAATTCAAGATAACCTTCACTATGAAGTGGGTCACATATGCTTATAAGAAGATGTCATTTGGAGTATAAAATGCCGATGTAATTTCTAAAGGGAAATGGATATGGAATTCAAAGGGATGATCAAGAAGATAGTTCTTATGTATCTATATGGCATTACTATATTCTACAAGAGCACAACAAGTCGCATCTTTCACCTCAGTTAAGTATTCCAAAGATGTAGGAGTTTCAGAGTGTCTTTGAATCTGAAAAAGTGCATATTCTTTACTCAAGAGGGTAATCTCTTAGGCCATGTCATGTCTAAGGAGGGGTTGGTAATTGATCAAAAATGATTTGAAGTTATTCAACTATTGCCTTTGCCAAGTCATAAGAAGCCTCTCCAAAGTTTTTTGGGGAAAATTAATTTTGTTAAAAGGTTTGTTCCTAACTTTTCCGATCTTGTCAAACCACTCACACTGATGCTAAAAAAGAACATGGTTTTCAAACAGAATACTAAAGGAAAATATATCTTTGAATCCATAAAGCAGGACATTGTGTAGGCTCCAACCCTCATTAATTTACATTTCTCGAAGGACTTCATTTTATACGCTTTTGGAGGCACAGATGCAATATCTGCCATACATTGGTACAACCAAATGAATAAGGAATAGAGTAGTCTATTGAATTCTTCATCCAAGGTCTTCAAAATTATGAGGTGAGATATTCATTCATTGCGAAACATGTCCTTGCTATGATTAGATGTTTAAAGAAATTCAGGCATCTAGTGTTAAACAACATAATTCATCTATTAGTTTCACATGTTGGTGTAAAACATTTTCTTTTGAACAAAGACCTTAAAGAAAAAGAGTTGGTTGAATAACCAAGGTCATGGAATATGACATTGATATCAAGGTGACTAAAATAGTTAGGGGAAAAGGGTTGTGTGAGAAACTAGCTTCTAACCAGCATGTTGAATCAAGAGAGGAGGCAAAAGCTATTATGGTGTTGCAAGATAATCAAAAAAATTATAGGTGGTATACCCATTCCTTGTTGGACTCAGGATATTGTATATTTTCTTCAAATGGGTCAAAGTCCTCAAGGATTGAGTAAGTAAAAAAGGAGGTATTTCAGACTTCATTGCATCCCATATGTGCTTGTAGATAATATTTTGTTCAAAAGGGATGTGAATGGTGTCCTCCTAAGGTGCATCAAGACAGATCAGATAGAGAGGGTATTGCACGAGTTTCATGATGGAGAGATAGGTGGTCATTTTCCCATAAAAGAAACAACCATTAGAATCATGAGGGGTGGTTATTACTAGCATAATATTTTCATTTATTGCTACTCGTGGATCAAGAAATACAAGAAGTTTTCCTTCTTCATAGGAAAATATAAGCTAACATTCATCCCACTCCATCCTATCTCATTTAAACAACCTTTCATGCAATGGGGGCTGAATTTTATTGGGGTGATCAATCCAAGTTCCATCCTAGGTCACAAATGGATTCTTACATCCACAAACTACTTCACTAAGTGGACAGAAGAAGTTGCACTTAAGGAAGAAAATGAAGCCAACATTCTAGATTTCTATGAAGGTATTGCAACAAGGTTTGGTGTCCCTTCCACTATAATATCAAATAATGCCTTATCTTTTCTTGGAGAAAAGATATCTAATTAGGCTATTAGAAATGCAACCTACTTGAGAACCTCTTCAAATTATTACTATTAGGGTAATGGGAAGGTTGAGTCCACCAACAAAAACTTATTAAGATTACATGAAGAACCCTAGATGAGAATCAAAGGACTTTGTATACCAAATTGAAATAAGCCTTTGTGGGCTGATAGAATCACCCCCAAGAAGTCAACCGGCTATTCCCCTTTCAAGTTGATTTATGGAAGGGAAACAAGATTGCCAATATCCCTTGAGTTATTAGCCTTGGAGATTACTAAGGTGTTGGAGTTGTTTTAGAAGTCGGTATGTATAGTTCATGGAGTGGAAGAGCTAAGAAACTAGGCCATGCAAACAATAGAGAGGGACCAAGCTCAAATCGAGATGATCTTTGATAGAAAGGCCAAAAATAGAAATTTTCAAGAAGGATACCTAGTTCTAAAATGAGATGTAGACAAATCCAAATAAGGAAGGAAATCCAAGTTTGATGTAATATAGAGTGGCCCTTACTTGATTTCAAGGTGCAAGGAAAACAATGCTTTCCAATTTTCAAATTTGGATGGAGAAGAGTTGTAGATAACAGTCAATGGGATCTACTTAAAGCATTATTACTAAAGAGGAATCTCATTTATGTACATATTAGTTTAGAGATTATAATTCCTCTAAGTGCTTGCATCACATTGTTTTGTTGTAGTTAGGTTTTCTTGTAGATAAGTTCTTGTGCACTCTTTGCATGTTCCATTTGGGATATGTATGAATTTTTTGTTTGTACATAGTTTTTTTTTGTTGCAGTTACACCTTCTAGTTTTAGATGAGGTTTGATGATGAAATAATGTCCCAACAATTTTCGAGAGGTTCGAGGGGTTTTAGGCATTAGACCAGTTTCAGCAATCTAAATGACTCCATACCCAATAGATGTAGAATAAATTGTCTTTTGGATCTAGCAGAAGATCACCCCACATGTCGCCAAAGTTTTATCCATATTTACGCCCTGTTTAACCATTTTATTCACCTTTTCGAAATGAAAAAATAGATAATGTTAAGGGCCTAGGAGGAATACCTATTAAATACTAGTTGGTGGATAGTTTTTGTGCGTGTTCTAACTTCTTGATCAACAAATAAATGTGAGAGATTCCATTTGGCTAGGACGAACTACCTGTAATAGAAAACAAGACCACAAAAAGATAGTTAAATGATATATGACAATGGATTGCCTAGCATATGCTAGTTCCGAGAAGTGTGATACTTCCTAGATGGCTATCAATCCACTATTTAAAAAAATTTAATGCGAGAAATAAACAAATTCCTACTGTATTTGATATGATTTAGGTATCTCATTCAAGTACAATAAGAAAATCCAATAACAATAGGCTAGGCTATAGTTGGATTTGAGAGGTGAGGTGTCTATCAAGGTACTGAGACTGGTCAGGGTCTGATTTTGGGTTATTTAGGTCAACTGGTAGGGTGATTGTTGGGTCTATTCTTGGTCAAGGTGTAAAACACAGAGACCGACGTTAGCTAAATATGACCAATTCTAGTTTAGGTAGAACCGATGGCAGTTGTGGATAACCAATGTCGAGTATGGTCAAGGTACAAGAAACTCAAATAGATTAAATGACAGGGGTGATCTGAGGTCAAATAAAGTTTGGGAGAATGAATGGGGAGGTCTATAGAGGTCTTAGGTATGCTCAAAAGTATACAACAGGTGAGGATAGGTGATTTGGTGATATGGGTGAAGGGATTTTTGAGTTCACAAGAAAGTGGGTGATGAAGCAATAAGCATGCGAAGAACAAATTAATAATAGGAGTAATAAAGATTACTGACTAAAATAAACCCTACAGGTTAGGGCCATACTTACTGTGTTAAGGATCTGATGGCTGAGTGGTGGAGGTGGTTGATCGAAGAATACGTGTATGGTCCTATAGCGGTGATTTCTCGAGTGCTCTCATGAATGCAATGGCTCTATGATTGATCTTGGTGATGGCTCTAGATGTCTAGATGCATAAAAGGATGCTTGTTTTGCTTACATGTAGCTCGATGTCCTTCCTTTCTCTTAGAATTTACCAACCCAAAAACAAGACTATTTGGGTGAATAAATGGTAACCGATTTACTGACGGTTCCAGTTGACTTAATTTGGTCTAGGGGTGACCAACATCGGTTAAGGTGGGATTTCCTAGGTTTACTAAAATTAGCAGATTTCACCACTTTTAGATCAAGTTTTTTCCTTGATCCGTGGATTTGGAACATACGTTACACTTTTTATGAGTGGGAAGGTTTTTAGTGATATTTTAGGGATTGATTTTAGGGTTAGACCAAATCTTAGCTCATTAACAAAAGTAAGATTAGGTCTTAGTTAGTTATGGAAACATGCCAAGAATAGGTCTAGGGTGAGGTGGTTGGATGAGGTGTCTAGGTGAGGTGGCTAGGTGAGGTGGTGGGGTAGAAATTAGGGTAATTAGATATTAAATATTATGAGAATGGGTATTAATTTAATTAAGTTAATTAAATTAATATTAATTTGGGGTGGAAGGGGCCATGGTTAGATGAGTATGCTTGAGCTAGTTATTTGACAAGGACTAAGGGGAGTGTGACCCAATTTTAGTGTCAACATTTTTCCCCTTTTTGTTTCATAGCTTGTATTGGTAAATGAAACCGACAAAAATAAGATTTGGTTGCCCCATGTGTGGGTGAAGGTGATCCCCTCAAACTAGGACTTGATGTGGCGTAAGATAGAATCGGTGGGTAGTTTGATAATAGGGTAATCGATGAAGAGGAAGGTGGAAAACAAGGATAATGGGGTAAAGGTCCAATCGGGTAATCAAGGTAATGGGAAAGGGTAAAAGATAGTAACAAGCTTAAACACATGCACACATATAAACTACAACATGGTACCAGGTTGAAGAGCATGCAAACTCTACATTGTTTAAATGTTGATAGGTTTATCCAAACAAGGTTGAGGTGATTCTAGTATCCAAGGTATAGGATATGGTGTGGAAGCACTTCACAGGTCAGGTGCAGGAACGTTTAGGTATGTTTCAGTACACCAAAGGTTGGGTTAGGATAAATGGTCACGATAATAGGAAAAGTAAGGTCATTAGGTCAAACAACATGGGTAACAGTGTCGCAAGGTATAGTGAGCACATGAGTTCACATAGGTTACTAACAATGTTCTAGGTCCAAGTAGCTAGGTCACGGCATGGGTAGGGATGAGGTATGGGTAAAATAAAAAGTCCCAAAATGTAATTAAGGACAAGTATAGGTAAGGTAGGCATGGAGGTTGGTTGCAATAAGGGTGGGTAAGGTCAAATAGTGGCTAGGTTGGTTAAGTTGGGTCAAAAATGGGGAAAGGGTAGGGGCAAGAGTATGACAAGTAATCGATGTCACCATACATAACCAAAGGACGATTGAGGTAAGATGATCATTATTCATTGGGGACATATGACTGATGTCAGTCTGGGTATGACCGACCACTGTGCACTAGGACACAAGACCGATGTCAGTTAGGTATAATTGATGTCAGTCAAGTTGATGTGGGTATATAAAAAGAAAAAATATGTATAAGATAGATTCATTTATACAGTTTGGATTTTGTGAAAATGACAGAGTGTTAAATGAGTTGTGCTTTGTCGGGAGGAAAAGATGAGGGATGATATCCTACTGAGGTGGAGGGATCCGGTTGGTTAGAGGAGCCAGGTAGATGGGTTCACGAGCACAGGGGGATCGATTGTGATTGGGTGGAGGTCAGGAGGATTGGATTTGGTGATTGGACATGGCAGAGGTGGGAGAGGGATCGGGTGGACCACCGGTGTAGCAGCCCGACGTGCCACCATGGAGACAGCAGCGCGATGAGGTAAGATTCAATCTCTTGCATTGGTTTGGGAGGTAGATTGGGTATATAGGTTAGGGAAGGAATATGGGATTTTGGGGGAAAAGGGGATTTGAATTTGGGAAGGAAAATTGGGTAAAATAGGAATGGGTAGAGGTGTGGTTAGGTGTACAAGGGGTGGGGAGGAGTTGAGGGTAGAGTTAGGTAGGAATGGGTGAGAAGAAGGGAGTGTTTTAGGAAAAGGGGGTTGTGGGTATCATGGATTTCTATGTGAAAGTGAATGGCATCAGTTAAAGGCTGGATGACATTGGTGGTGTCGAGCCGATGCGAGCCACAGATAAGGTGACCGATGCGGCTTTGTGAGAGATCTCTGTTGTCGGTTAGGGGTAACAGTACCGGTCATCATGTGGAGAAAAAGGGGCCAAAAGAGCCTTATGGTGGTTGGGTGAGATAGATAGTGGGGAAAAAAAAAGATTATGGTGATGAAAAACAGAGCATGGGTAAGAGGTTGAAAGAGGTATGGTATGGTCGATAGTGCATGAGGCTTGGGGTGGGTAGATAGTTTTTATATCCAAATTTATTCTCTCTTTCTGCCGAGTAGCATCACAGATTTTACATGGAGCTTAGATATAGATAGATCATGATGTGTGTCATTTTTAGCCAGAGATGGGATTTAACTATCCCTTTTTCACTCGATTTATGGAGAGATGGATAACACCTTCAAGAGGATTTGACCTATCCTCACTACTTTAGGTTATGCCTTTCGACCAGGGTGAGAGGACCCATAGTGTAACCTCTGTTTCATGAAGGAGATGGATATATCCTTATTTTACACAAATTTTACGAAGAAAACCATGGGAAAGTATGATCAATACTCCATAATTTAACTCTCAAGAGTTGTCACTTCTAAAATATGGAGATAATTTCAAAACAACGCTAAGGTTATCAAGACATTATGAAATCCTCGATTGTTCTACATATTTTAGTAAATAGATTTTGTTCCTTTGTTGATATACGTGGGAAAACAGGGGTAGTTCAAGATGGATTCATGGTTTTGAATAATTTTGGTGGGAGAGTAAGCAGGATAAAGTTGATTATACTATATCCCGAGAAACTTCACAACAATGGAAAAATCAACAAAAAAACAATTGAAAATAGTTAAGGCATTCCTTCAACTAGAAAGTGTGCTTCAATAGAGGCCCAGATCAGAATGTTTTCACACAATATTTGAGAATCTAGCACAAAAACTTGAGTTAAAAGACACAATTAAACACCAAAATATCTAATCAATCACACCTAAGGTACACCCAAAGACTTACAGACAATCTTTATCAACAAATGACAGTGGAATGATTTTAAATTTGTTTATCTCATCATAGGATGAAGGATATTCCTAAAATGAAATTGTAAATGCCACTAAACTATCACAGGGACAAGATCCTGTGTGATTTCACAAATATTTCAATGTAATATTGCAATAGGAACAAGAAAAACTACTTGTAGACATTCTAAAACAAATAAGACACTAATTGCTCTAAGATTGACACAAATTAATTTCAAAATTGATTAAATTCATCAACAGGGAAAAGCTTCCAGAGAAATATCAGTGCTCATTAATGGCTATACATTTGTAACCAACTTGACATGATAGAAAATCTAACACAAAGGAAATTAACCAGGTATCTCAGATGGGTTTCTTAGAATATAGCTTTTCTCAAATTTTTCTTATGAAATTTAATCCCCAACCCTTTGCAAGAGTATTATCATTGCATTTATACATTTTAATCACTCAATTTTCCCCCAAAAGAGAAGAATATTTGAGGTACCTTTGCTTGTTACCAATTTTCCTCATAAAGTGACATTTAACAAATTCACATCCGAAAGTCGCAGTGGACCAATTATGAACCAATCACATTTATTAGGACCTCGACTAATGACTAGGATGACATGCCACAACGTTTTGGCAATCCTTCTAATAATTTTGATTATGTCATGCAAGAAATACCCTATTTAATTATTTTCTAGAGGCTCGCACAATTGGATATGACAGTAATCCTTTCACTCTCGAGGCAACACCTTTTCATCTTTGCATGATCAGAACTTTCATGATTTCATCCTTTTCCCTTTCTTTCCTTTACATCTCTCTCGCATCCAACTTCTCCGGTAATTCCCATTTTCGCAAGTTCCCGAGCAATTCAAACTTCAAAATATCAACCTTAAAAACCCCGACTCACAAATTATGTTCTAAATCCATTCAAGGGCACTTTACAGATAGAGACGACAAGGAATTTCATCAAAAAATGATGAAAAACATTACGTATTCACGTTTCCAAGAGTCTTGGAGAAAAAATGGTGGGAAAACAGACACAATGGACAAAAATCATTGATTATACCCCTTTTCTACTTTAATTTATATACATCCATGTGTTTCCTTGGTGTAACTGCAAAGGAGAAGTACAGGGGCAAGTTTCCAAACAAGCGCAAATCTTCCACATTCCCTGGGACCAAGAAAAATGTCTATTGGCCTCTGAAAAAAGTCTTAGTAGAAAGGACCCAGTGGAAACCTCCATGTGTCTCCTTGGTGCACCTTTTGTATGTTCCTCAAATGCATAGACCATGAACAAACATGGGCTCACCATGTGTCTCATTTTGGTAAAGTTGTTAAAAAAATTTTAAGGATCGGTGGAAGGAATCATGTGTCTAGGGTCCACGACAATTTTCCTTGGCCATTGAAAATTCCAAGAAAAGGAAAAGTGAGCGGAAGCCTCCAAGTTTCATCCTAGTGCTTCTTAAAAAATACTTAGGGGCTGGTCTCCAAACACGCATGGTTCCTCCATGTGTCATGTGCCTTTCAAAATTTCTTTGAAAAGTTTAAGTATAGAGCGGAGACATCGGAAGCCTCCACATGTCTCCTTGTCACAATTGCTAAGGTGGGACCCTGAGGCAGATCCTCAAATGAGTGCTAGCTCTTAATGTGTCCATGGTTCACCAAAATTGTACCAACTACATACCAAATTTGTCTAAGTCTAGGAAAGGCAGTGGAAATCTCCATGTGTCTCCCCACCATAACTCCAAGGCCAGACCAAAAGGTAAATTTTCAGATGAGTTCTGGTCCTCCACATGGACAAGCTTTGAGTTGAAGTGAGCCTTATATTTTCAAAGTGCCTCGCTGAGCCGCATCTAACCAGAAAGGGCCATGTTTCCACATATGCTAAGATGTAAATTTGATGGGGAAAAACATACTTGTCAAGCCATAAAATGTAGGAAAATCACCATTTTAGTCCGGAAATGAATCCTTCTTCAAGGATAGAGACTTTGGAAATGATATAAGGCCCAAATATGATCCTTTGAGCCATATCCAATCATGTTTCCATAGATATTTGGGACAAAAATGAAAGGGAAAAAACGTGATGTGGAAAATGGAAGGAAAGGAACAAACCTACGTTTTCAGCCAAGTTCTGATTCTTTCATTTCGACAGAGAAAAACAAATCAAATTCTGGACTTTTAAGTGATCCTTAACCAAGGAAGGGAATGATCATCACAACCAAATGGAGGAAAAAAATTTCATGCATCAAATACAGGAGATGTAAAACATGACAAAGCCCGCAAACCGAAGAATTTTAAGGATAAAAGGGGCGAGATTAATTTGATCACCAATAGATAAAATATGTGATAAGAAGGTAAGTTGTGAGGGGAAAAAGAGGGAGGGTAATAGGTGTTGGTGAAGTTTCAAGAGTGATGTGGGTATGATCAATGTGTATTAATGTGATGTTTTGTTGGATGTAGGCGAGAGACCAGTCATGGATGTAAGATAGGGTGCCGCCCCTACTCGTGATGGCTCGAGGAGGTGCGATAACCAAGGATTGGTAGCATGTTGTAGAGGTTGGTCTGATTGGGGTCGACACTCACCGACATGTAGTCTTAAAACCAAGATTGATGGTCACCCTCATCGACAGATGGGATTCAATAACCAACACATTCCATCTACCGATGGGTGAGATCACGGTCACCCTAGAGGATGTGTATAGGATCTTGCATTGTTTTCGATAGTGGGGGCGTAGGTATATTTGATCTCCTTAGAGGTGTCTAAGGAGTTGATGCTGACAGATTTGGTGAGGGGTTGGTAGAGATGAGGTTTCATAGTGCCAACATGAGCTATGGGGAGATGTACTTGGCTCATCCAGAGGAGACTAGGCTAGTTGTGTTGTTGATGGAGGTAGTCTACTACTTTGCACTACCAGATGTAGAGGGTGGGAGATTCCGTGATCATTGATGGGGTCTTGCATGATATGGTGATAGGTCGAAAATTTTTGCATAGGCACTAACATCACAGCGAGATATCCAGGAGTTATGGGCGTATGGGTGGATTCAAAGGTTTAGCTTGTGTTGTACCTTTCTACTTCATTGTTGGGCATACGAGCACATTGTGTGTGTGCATCCAGTTGGTATGCCTTGGGCTGATGCATTCAAGCCAGGTTTGGTTTGGGTGGGTTATAGGTGATGGGTTCCTGTTATGGGAGAGCATCAAGCAAGAAGGGAAATGCATGATGTTGCCTACTATAGGCATATAATCGGAGGGATTATCGTGCATATACATCATTTGGAGACCATATGTTGGTTTTCCATCATACAGGAAGATCACCAAGGAGCTAGATGGATTGAAAATACTCATATGGATAGAGGGGTGACGTGGCCGAGATCATGAAATGATACCCATGATGTGAATAGATGGCGATTCATGTGGCTACAGATATACCTCCACCCTTCCCACAGTACAAGAGGGATGATGTGGAGAGGTCTTTGGCTTTGCCTCACTGATAGTGCCTATAGGGCAGGAGGAGTAGGTGAGAGATTGGTGGATCGATGATGTCTGGGTAATCGACAGATATAGCAAAGTGGTGGGTTACACGCTATGAGCAAGACTACCAAGTATGGGGCAGTCAAATTTAGCCACCATCACTATTAAGAAGGATGCCCTACAGGGGCAGGTGGCTACCTTGATTACACAACTGGGGATGGTGCAGGGGTAGTTGATAGGTGCAGAGGCACAGGTGGCCACTTTATAGGTATAGGTGGCCAGTTTATAGACCGATAAAGCACAGTAATGTGCACCCGCACATGGTAGTGATGGTGATGGGATATAGGTGGCCACCCTAGAGTAGAAGGTTATAGGTTTGTAGGGACAGTTGGAAACTACACAGGTGTAGATTATGACTCTTCAGTCCTAGATACAGGCAGAGTGGGATAGGGTCCTCGTGACAGCACACGTGCACAGGACAGTGGTCGAGGCTAATGGGGCCACCAAAGATAGTACATGTATCTAGATTGAGGGATGCCTTAGGTGAGGCCAGGTATTATCAGGATATTTTGATGGCCACAGGATAGATTTTCTATCCTATGGAGAGTACATGGAACAACAAAACTTGAGTGAGAGGACCAAGTGCATGCACCCATAGTGTGGAGAGAACAGGGGACTAGCGAGCCCCGAGACAAGGTCAGGGTGAGGCCACTAGTTCACGGAGGCTAGTCCTAGGTGATGTACTAGCCAGAACCCAACCATGACCCATGATGGGTGGTGAGATGTTAGCAGGCCACCGTATAGGAGCCGAGGAGGAGGAGGAGATGGGGAGACAGAGATGGAGGATATCTAGCGGGATGATGCCTGATAGCCATGTGGACCTCCATTTTGATGTAGTTGTTTTATTTTTGATATACACTGGCCTGCGTGCCAAAGAGAGTGAGGATGTATACGAGAGTTGATTGATTTTGATCATATACTGGCCTGCATGCCAAAGATGGTGAGGATGTACATGAGGGTTTTTGAGATTTTTGTATTCATTTGTATCTGTGTACATATGTATGTATACATAGATGTCATGATTTATAGATGATGATATTTATACTATGGATGGTGTACTTGTTTTAATTTCCATTATTATTTGTGTATGTGATGGAAACTAGGTGAATTAAGTATGATGGAGTTAGGGTCATGTAGGCATGGTGGAGTTAGGTCGGTTCATGCATGATGGAGTTAGGTCATAGACATGGATGGAGTCAGGTCATAGGCATGGATGGAGTTAGGTCATAGGCATGGATGGAGTCAGGTCATAGGCATGGATTGAGTCAGGTTGACTTAGGTATGGTTGAGTTTAGGTTGGTTTAGGTATGGTTGAGTTGAGGTTGGTTGAGTTTTTAATTCATTAATTTGTGTAATTAATGATGATTTGGATCATGTTAAGATGTGTTGTAGTAAAATACATGATAATGGTAAAGAAATGGTAGACAAAATGAATGGTAAAGATGTTAAGCAATTGTTGTTTGTTTGGTTTAATTTCCAATTATTGATATAAAAAGGAAACTAACTAGGGTAAAATGTGAATAGGAAAGGGGAAGAGGGAATTGGTTAGGGTAGAGAGTGGATGAGCTATCCTCCAAGGGTCCATTCCCTCAGAGTGGTGCCTACATAGTCCTAGTGAAAAGGGAACTCAGGCCGATGTATTTCTCCCATAAGCTAGGTAAGATTATGATGAAATAGTGGAACAGGCTGATAGGTGTGAGTCATGGGTGATGTAGGTCATAGTCATAATTGAGTTTAGGTTATAGGCATGGTTAAGTTATTTTTAAACACAAGTCATGTATAGGATAATCAATAAGTAATGAGGAAGGTGAATGGTAAGAGGTGGTAAAAGAGCTTCTTAATTGATAAGAACCCTAATGAGTCTACCATACCCTAGGTGGGATTATGAACGTAAGACCCTACAAGCCTTGCATAATGGACTATTCTAAGGGTGAAGAAAAGTCACATGATCATGAAATGTTGCATTTACGGCAAGTCCTTGAGTAACAAGGAATTTAGGTGAAAGAGGTGAGGAGGTGAGAATGAGAGGTTTAGCCTAACTTAGTGTATGATGACATGTATATCAGGACAAGAAACCCATAATCCCAAAATAGACAAGTCCATAAAAAAATCATCTTTTTTTTTTTTTTTTATAATAGAATGATCGATGTGGGAAGTCTATATGGATGGGTATATTATCTCCTTGAGGTCTGCGTGAAGTTGATCGATACGGGAAGCTTCTTAATAGTTATTATATTTTTGTAATGATTGTATATAGTTATCCTTCGAGGGAGAATTCTATTGATAGTGGTAGAATATAAAGAAGAGATGTCCCTTTTGAGGGAGTCATATTTTGCTGGAATTTTGACTCAAGGAGTTGTATCCCTTTTTGTTTTTAGATGTTTAAGTCATGGATAAGACTATAGAGGATGATTAGGTTCTTGTTTTAGAAGACAAGATCATAGTGCACAAAGATTAACTATGAAAGAGGTGGTTTTGAGTGATGAATGACCATGGGATTCCATCTTAAAGAAGACAAAAAGTATCCATGAGAATCATGCTATGAGCAGAGTCGTGGTACTCATATTGAAGACAAGGCTAAAAGGTGATGGGTAATCACATGATTCTTGTTTAGTCATGGATCCTCAAAATGGGTAATTATGGAAGGTGAATAGTGCTCAAGGGATGAGCAATCAATTGATAGAAAGTGATATATGACTTGATATCAAGAATAAAATGGTTCGAGATACAAGGCATTAAGGGGCTCAGGTTTGAGTTTACCTTCGACTGAAGACAAATGATAAGCACTTGATACATAATCATGGGTGACAATATAGGGTCCAAGTCAATTAGGAGAAAATTTTCAATGTTTAATTTTCTCCTCTTTGGTTACATGTTGATTTTCCTTTAGGATGATGTCACCAACTTGAAAGGTTTGTTCATGAAAACATTTTTCATAGGCACATTTGATACGTTTTTGGTAGATTTGGAGATGGTCAAGAGCATTGAGACGACGTTCATCTAATAATTCAAGTTGTGCCAAACAATCCTAGTGAAATTCATCATCGTTGAGAATGTCTTGTAGTGAGATGTAGAGGGATGGAATCTAGACTTCAAGAGGTAATACAACCTCAATACCGTAGACCAAAGAAAAGGGGGTGGCAGCAATCGAAGTGTGAATACTAGTGCGATAAGCCCACAAGGTGAAAGGAATGTGTGTATGCCAATCCTTCCCAGTATCATTGAATACCTTCATAAGAATTTTGTTCAAGGTTTTATTGGTTGATTTGGCTTGACCATTGGTTTGTGGGTAATAAGGTGATGAGAAACTGAGTTGGATGTCAAAAGCATCACATAGTTTCTCTAGGTTTTTTTTTGAATTGTTTTCCGTTAACATTCATAATGTGGTGAGGGACACCAAAGCAACAGATGATGTGATGGTTGATGAATTCATATATTTTCTCGGCTTTGGTGGAAATAAGGAAATGGCTTCTACCCATTTAGTGTAATATTTATTAGAAGGTTATGATCCATTGGTGGAGTTATGATGAAGGGGGATTGATCTCACCGACAAGATCCAAAACCCATTGAGAAAAATCATAAAGGTTTCACGTAACCTATAAGGTATGACTAGGGGTGTGATGGAGATTAGCATGTTACTTGAATTTTATGCAGCTTTTGATATAATCACAACAAATACACGGATTAGGGTTGGCCAAAGATTCGCCTAGGTGAAAAATGTGTTTTACGACAACGAGACCAATAAAGTGGCCTCTACAAATTCCATCGTGGACTTTCTTAATGGTGTAAGGAATTTTAGAACTTGTAAGGCATCGCAAGAGAATGTTGTCAAAACTACATTTGTAAAGAAGACCACCCATGATGACATAACAGAGACACTTTTAAGAAAGGCACATTGTCCATTACGAGTGAGATCGGTGGGTAAAATGGAAAGGGAAAGATAGTTTATATATTGCTTATACCAAAGGTCACTTGGGTCAGAGAGCAAATGGTTCCGATAGAGTAGACTTCATGAGGAAAATAAGAGGGTGATTGTAGTCTTTGTATGGTGACAAAGATTTTAGAGTTAGCGGGGAGAAGTGTATCTGAGAAGCCAAGCAAGCCATGGTATTTGTAAATTTATTGGTAGAATGTGGGGTGGTTTGAAGTGCGTAACATTTGAAGGTGGTAAAAAGTATGTCCATGTGATGCTTATACTTTTAAAGTATCTCATTATAGCACTGGTATATACCATTGACTTGGGTTAAGACCAACTTAGAATAACCGAAGATGTTGATTGTTAACATCTAAGGCATAAGTAGCCTAAAGAACCAATACGAGTGCTTCGTATTCAACAATATTTTTGTATAATACAAATTGAGTTTTAAAGACAAAGGAATAGGTTAACCATCAAGTGGAATGAGGATAACACCAGCCCCACCTCCATGCCGACACTTGGAGCTATCAACAAAGAGTGTCATTTGATAAATGGGTTCATCCAGGAAAGAGTAGTAATAGACTCATCTCGGAAATTTGAAGTTAGAGGGTTGATTCCCGAGAAATAGGTGTGTCAACCAATTGCTCAAAGTGATATCCCGGCCCTTGATGGACTTTTTATGGAAGGATTTGAGGTCAAGGTTGTCCAAAAGCATAAGCCAATGTGTGGCACATTGATTTTGATAAGGTTTGGCATACATATAGTGTAATGGGTTAGTATTAGTAATGACAAAGGTTTTATGGTTGAGTAGGTAATGGCGGAGTTTGGTGGTGATGAAAACTAAGGCTAGGAAAATTTTTGGCATGGGTATATCTAGTTTCATATTCAAGAAGGGTATGGCTTATGTAATAAACCGCTTGCTCTTGGTGTTGGTCGTTGCGATGAGTGAGCATGACACCTAGAGAATGGTCAGTGGTGGAAATATATAGGTAGAAGGGTTGGTCATCCTTAGGAGGAATGAGAACTGGTGGTTGAAGTAGGTATTGTTTCAAGGCTTCAAGGCTTTATGGAATTCATCATCCCATTTGAATGAAATGTATTTCTTGAGAAGATGGTGGAATGGTTGACAAGCGGTTGAAAGCTACGAGATAAAATGACGAATTGATTGCAACTTTCCTTGTAGGATGCAAAGTTGACGGAGATTAGTGGGTGGCGGAATTTCAAGAATAGCCTTAACTTTAGCAGGATCGACTTCTATGCCACACAAATAAATGATGAAACCTAGGATTTTTCCGGAAAGTACCGCAAAGATGCACTTTTTTAGTTGAAGATGAACACAATATTTGATGAGGTGGTCAAAGATGACTTTAAGAACGGGAAGGTGTTTAGTTCGATGCTTGGATTTGGAAAGTATATCATCTACCGAATCCTCCAATATGTGATGCATGATGTCGTGGAATTTGTAAGTCATGGCTCTTTGATATGTAGCACCAACATTTTGTAGGCCAAAAGGCATGAATCGATATCATAAATTCCCCTAGGTGTGATGAAAGCAATATTATGTTGATCCTCTAGGCCTAGTAATATTTAATTGTAGCCTGAGAAACTTTCCATGAGTGATAACATTTCATGGCCAGTGGTGAGATCAACCAGTTGGTCAATGCTTGGTAGGGGGAAATTGTCTTTGGGACAGGTGAGATTAAGGACATGGAAATATGTGAAAATGTGGAGTCCTCATGTCACTTTCATGATAGAACGATGTTAGAAAACCATTGGGGATATCTAATGGGTATAATGAAGGAAACTAAGAGAAGGCACTAAAGCTCTTCTTTGACCGTAAGAGCAATGCAAGGATGTATTTTTGCATTTTTGTTTGATGGGTTTGACATCAAGAATGGATATGATATTGTGAACCATGATTTTGGATCGATACCAAGCATATCGGAATAGGAACAATAAAATTCATTTCTATGGTTCCAGAGGAAAGAGGTGAGGGCTTCTTGTTTAGTAGCGTCTAAGGATTGGCCAATCTTTAGAATGTGCGGGTCGTCCTGAGTATTAATGTTGATTTCGATGGTTAATTGATTCAACATGGTCTACATCTCGAGAGGGTAACAACCAATGAATATAATAAGTCTTCGCACCAAATTCGGTGAGGATGGAATCATCTTCCGACATTGAACAACATTAATTGAAATCATATCATCATTGAACATGTCAAGATACAGAATGGGAGAGAAGAGGGAGCCTCACCATCGCGTTGATAGGTTAGTGGTCCTAGGAAATGGTATTTAGGGAAAAAAATTATGAGGTATAAATTCGTGGATCTATGGACTTTGTGGGTGAGGATGGTAATGTGGGTGAATGAGAGGGGGAGATTTCTCATCCTAGATGAGTTCGATGCAAACCTTCTTAGAATATGGAGGGTTGAAACCAATTCCACTACATTCTGTCATTATGTTTATGAGAGGTACAAGAGATGATAGTGTGGAGGCCTTGTTTATAATAACCAAATCTAAATCCTTTCCACATGCACTGGTGGAGGAAAGTGTGAGGGAAATGATGATTAGTGAGGAGTCTACGTCGATGAAAATGGCTACGTTTGGGATTGAGGTTCAGTTTAAAGGTTTCCGTATAAATTCCCCATACGTTAGATTGGTACAAAGGTGGGGAGGGCCATAAGGGAAAACATCACCAATGTGAATGTCATAATTGGGGTGTTGATGTAGATTCTTGTACTCTTGTGGGGTGAGGAAGGTATCAATATTGTATAGGTGGTATTCCCAGAGTGAGGTGTTGAAAAACACCTTCTAAGGGATTAGTAGTTGGTATGTGGGTAGTGGGTATGGATGGCTTGCTATAGGAAGGGGAGATATGGGAACCAGGTGGTAGAAGCTACAACTATAGTAGGGATAGTGAGGATAGATGCAAAAAAGCGTGGCAATTTTGGTGGATGGGCTCATGGGTGGAGGTGAAGTGGTTGTGGTGGTGGATGCCTTAACCGGTATAAGTACATCATTGGGTCGATATAGCATGTTATAGATCTTGAAAGGTGAGGGGTTGACAGGGATGGTGTAATTATTTTCCTCGTGTTCAAATTTGAGGAATCGATGTAACATCGAAGGGACACAACCCATAGCATGGATCTAAGGTTGGCCAAGCAACAAGTTATACTAGAACTCCCCTTTTAGGACATAGAAAAGTTCTAGGATGGTGTGGGGGCCTATGCGGACATGGAGAACAATGGTACCCAGTGTAGAGGTCATGGTGTCATTGAAGGAACACAACATAATGGGGTTACCATTCATGCAATGGGTAGGTATTTGCATTTTTCGTACACATGGGAGGGGATGATGTTAATGCTAGCACCACCATCAATCATAACACGTCGTATGCGTATATTATCGATAAAGACAAAGATGAAAAGAGTAGGGTTGGGGTCATCAGACTGGAAGGGAGTGATCTCTTCATCTCTGCAAAGCTGAGGGTGGCCACTTGGTGAGTGGGTGGAATCTGTAGAGGAAGGTGAAGACCTAGTGAGAGAGGCTACGTGGTGAGGGGTAATGATGGAGGATATGGGTGTGGGATCATTTGGTAAGATTTCAATAGATTGAAGGACTTGCATGAGAGCTTGATGATGTGACTCCAAGGTCTAGATGAGGTCAGATAAAGACATTTTGAGGGGGGATTGGTGTAGTTGTTTTAGCATTGTGTGATGTGTGACCCCATCAGAAATGGGATATGTAGGACCTCGAATGATGACTTTGGGTGTGGGTGCAGATGGTATATTGGGTATAGGGTTGGTTGATGGGCCACTTTCTTTCTCTTTTCCTTTGTCTTTCTGAGCATGGGTGGCAATGTTGATCATGTTAATTTGAGGGGAGGTGGATGAAGAGGGTGTGTCATGGAAGGTATAGCGGCAAGAGGGACAAAACCCTAGTGGTGGATACGAGCCTTGTGAGATGAGTAGGGTGCATTGGAATTTGGGTGGTGGTTTGGCCAACTCTCTTATGTAAACCATGTTAATTTCAAATCTCGGGGATGGATCTAAGAGTTGTGGGGGTGGAGATTTTGGTTGTTGAGTAGGAAATGAGGGAAGATCTATGGAAATTGGTGAAGGAGAAATGGGGTCCTCATCAAGAAGATCATCATCGTCAAAGTTTTCTTCAGGAGGACACAATTGGACAAGAGTGGTTTTCAAATCCTTACAATTCTCTACATCATGTCCTAACACACAATGGTAGGCACAATTTTTTTTTTTCATCAAACCCTTTTGGTTTGGGTTTGAGTGGGTCATAAGGTCTAAGAGGTGGTAATGTGATGACAGAAGTTTCGAGGAGGTTGGTTAGGATTTTGGCATAGGATCTTGCTAATGGATCACAATGGGAGGTGAATGTGGGTTTTTTTACAGGTGCAAATTGACTATGGAGGAAGACTCTTTACAAGAGAGGTGTAGGTTGGGCTACTAGTTTGGTGTGTGGTGTGGTCTTAGGATTTGGTCGTATTTTCTTGGGTAGGGAATGGTAGATGAACTGGTAATAGAATGTGTGTTGGTTTAACTACCTTATCAAGGGTAGCAGATTTTTAGATTTAGGTTACATCCTTTTGGTAAAGGTGATATGGGTTCACGATATGTCAAGGGAGAAGTAGATGGTGGAAGAGGGCGGGTTACCCATGGGGTAACCAAGGTGCTACGGAGGTAGGTGGTGTAGGCTAGGTAGGAGGCGTGAGTGAAATAGAAGGAAGTGTTGTGGGTAGTGAATATGTTATTGACGGTATTGGAGGTATGGGTGGTAAGAAGGTTATGGGTGAGAGTGAAGAATGTGTGGGTCATTTGGGTGTATTAGAGGTATGTATGGGGAAATAGGTTTTGTGTTTCTTGGTTTACCGGTGGATAGGGGTTTTTGGCTGTGGTCATGGGGTGAGGTCCTAGGATGGACGGAAGGGGTGAAGGTAATAAGGGTATGGTTGGCGAGGTTGGGGTATGAGATTTATGAGATTGGATCATAGTTTTAGGGGCTAGTTTAAGTTTGGTATTAGTTTTGGAAGATGTAGCTAAATATAATTTGATGGGTGGGTGAGTAAGGCTAGCTATTGGTATGACCCTAAGGTAGTGATAGGTTTAGACACCGAAATCATGTTATAATCACCTTGGTCCCCTAGTGCAGCCCTATAATCACTTCCTCATCCTCAACACCTTATCATCTACCTCCTATACCCCACACATTTTAATTTAATTACTTTAATTAAATTAATGCCATTTACCTCCATACATATTAATTTATTTATTTTAATTAAGTTAATAACCTTTTTCCCAAACACATATTAATTTAATTACTTACATTAAATTAATTCACTACCCTCACACACCTATTTAATATAATTTCCTTTATTAAATGCACCTCACCCAACCACCCGCATCATTTGACCCATTAACCTACACCCTAAACCAATGTCATAAATAAAACCTAACATTATACCCATCACCTCACCTCACAATTAAAAGCCTCCTAAGGTCGGTTTTCACCCCAAGGAAAAGAGGATACCCTTATCAAATAGCGGAGCAACTTCCCGTGCAATTTTGGGAACAACCCGAGATATCTCACCCAAACTCGATGTCATTTCACCCTAAACCGATGTCAGTCCACCCTAAACCAACACCGATTATACTAAAATGGACCAAATGGCCTATTTAGACCCATCTACAGCCTTTTTTAATACAAGTTGGAAAACTTCTTATCTCAAGTTTGATCTATTTAGACGCGATAGCAGAACGAAGATTGATTTTTCTATCAATAAAGGCAACCAAATACACTAAAGACAACAAAGTGAAGCTTTCTTCCCAACATCCTCCAATGCAGAAACTTCTTCATTATTCTTTAGAATCTGTACCTCACAAAAGAGTAAGTATCCTCCTTCCATCTATTTCATTTTCTTATCATCATCTGTAGTATTTGTGGTAAAGGAACCTAGTCTTTTACCCTCTTTCCATTTCCTCTCTCCAATTGCAGCCACCTTCCATACCTAATCATCTTAATACTTGGCCCAATTTCCTATTTGACCTCCTCAATAGTCTCATACCTTCACAACATATCTACACACCCTCTATTATCAATCCCCACCTTCCGTCCACTCCAATTTTTCCATAAAACTCCAAAACCTGGACTATGTGATCCTACCAAACCTCCAACTTAACCATCATCGGTTCTCTCTAACCATCACCGATTATAGTAAAACCATCATTGGTTTTATAAAACCGTGGTTGGTCTCGTGTTACCTAATCTATGCTAGAATAACACTTATTTGTGACCCATATTTAATTTAACCTTATTTATTCTAACATATACTTACTTGAACACCTATTTGACCTTCAGATCTGTATCTAACCTAGCCTGTTAGCTCAAATTCACCTATAACCAACCTACTTGACATCTGGATCTCCTTCTAGCCTAGCCATGTTAGATTAGATCTAGCCTATTTTTTTTTATGAGATGCCTAAATCATATTAAACTACGGTAGGACAATATTTACTTTATTTCAGCATTGAATCATTTTAAATAGTGAATGACAACCATCTAGGAAGTATCGCACTTCCAAGATATATCATATGCTAGGTAGTCCACTGCATATATTATTTAACTCTCTTTGGTGGTCTTGTTTTGGTTCTTATACAGGTAGTTCCTCCTAGCCAAAAGGAAGGTCTCACAATCACTTTGATTTAGAATTCAAATATGCATGCATACAACCTTTCACCATCCTAAAAAGTATTTTTCTTATCACCTTTACCTTATCTCAGAGCCGTCAAGTATTTCTCGAGAAAACTAAGAAATTAGGTGAAACAATAGGTTTAGGCAAGGAGATGATATAGGCGTGGGTTTGGGTGTAGATGCATGTTGGGCTACGGGAAAAGGTGTGAGTGGGCCATGAGTGGTGTCATGGAAGGTATTGCAATAGTTGTGGTTGTGTTTGGTTTAGTTGCTTGAAACAATTTTTGATAGATAGTGGAGGTGTCAAATGGAGTGACAATTGCATTTGTGTTGAAAAAGGAAGTAGAAGATGTCCCCAAAGAAAGGATCTATCGACATAGTCTAGGTGATTGGCCAATCATGAGAATGTTACTATTGTAAGTAGATTTGATGTGGATTGAGTGGAAATCCCTGTAAAATGTGTTTGAGATACAAGAAAATGGTTAGCCTCGGACTCTGTGGGTAAGAGAGTCAAAAGCAACTCAACGGGTTTTTTAAGGTTTGATGGTGAATGGTCATCTACAAGAAATGGTACTTCTATAGTATCCCTCATGGGTAGAGGAGAGGATGGGCCAGTTGAAGTGGGCTCTTCTTGCATAGGTGTAGGTATTGGACCTACATCTTCTATGAGTAGGAGAGGTGCCACTAACAACTACTTAGAATTTTGAGGGGTCAAAGGTGGCATGCTGATTATAGGCTCATCCAAGGGTGAAGGGGAACATAAAGGGGGTTCCTCTATGGGTAGAGGAGTAGATGAAATATATTTTGGTGTAGGTATGGGAGCGCGGGCTAAGATTTCATCTATGGAAGGAACATGAGGAAATTGGGAAGCAACTATTATATCGTTGAAAATAGTGTTGACCTCACGGACATTGCTATCATTTTTATGGTATCACCAACTTGATTGCGATATGGGGCATGATTAGGGAATGGCTTCTTAAAGATATGTAATTTTTGGTTACAGTGCATTCAAAGCTATCCAAGACTAGATCTCTATTGTCTATCATTTCTTGGATGATATTCTTGAAGGTGATGTAGTTATTGTCGCTGTGACCTTTGACACGATGATAGTTGCAAAATTCGTGTTCCTTATACCACATAGGCATGGGTCACTCAAGGTTGAAACTAGTATGTGGTTTTATAGGTTGAAGGGTAATGGTACCAACTGTAAAAATATTTTCCAACATGGAAGAATAATATTCTCCTAGGGAAGTGTACTTTCATTGTTCTCATCTGAACTGGAAAGCTTGGATAGGAGAGAGATTAGAAGGGGGTTTGGATGGGTTTTATTGATGAGGGAAACTAGCCTTTAGAACTACTGCATTAGTATAACCTTTGGGATTTGAATAGTTGTTTTTGGGGTTTTGAAGATGAAGAAGTATCATTTGATTTAAATGTGATGTTCTTGTTATGAAGTTATATCTTCTTTTCTTCAATAGCACAATTTTTTTATTTTCGTGCCATAGTGAATTCCTCGTCAAAAGTGTGAAAAGTTTACACATGTAGGGTTGGTAAGATGTGTCTAGCACATACCCAAGTAAATAGTTCTATAAGCTCAGTTTGAGGTAGTTAGAATATGAGCTGGTTAATGAGGTTGTGCCAGTGAGTGAAAAAGTCAGCGATGGACTCATCGTCATACTGTCATGTGGAATAAAGATCTATCATGGTAACCCTCTTAACAATGTTGATAGAGAAGTTATCTAGGAAGGTTTGGCCTACTTGATTGAATGAGTAAACAGAGTGTCTTGGTAGTCCACTATACCACCCAATGTAGGAACCCGTGGGGACATAGGTAAAGTCCTGAAAAGTAAAGCATCATTGAGGGAAATCGTGTAACACCCATATTTAAAGGACCACAAATGTTGTTGTAGATCTTCTTTGCTATTGAAGAAGTTGAATTTTGGAATTTCCCAATGTATGGGGTATGGTCAAATAGGAATGGACGGATGTATAGGCTGCTTACAAATTTCATCATATGTGAAGGAATTATGTGAGACGAAACCAATGCTTCTAGTGTTTGCATATTTTCCATCATCAACTTGATGAGGTCATTGGTTGGTTTTGATGGAGGGACACCTCCGTGGTATAAGGAGCCGACATCGAACGATAGGAGGTTGAGAATAAGGAATCGACATAGAAGGTACATATCCAAAATGGGTTACAAATGAGATAGGGGGTTATTGATAGTAGGTGTATGAAGGTGAGATGGTCATTGTGAATCTAGTAATGATTAGGGGAAGTGTTTGTGGGATGGAGAGGATGAGATTATCGAATGTATTACGGGTCACCAACACCATGGGAGGTTTTGTTCAGCAATGGGTATTTGTGAGATAATGGGTGCAAATTGTGCGATGGTCTAGGTGGTTAACAAAGGGACAACAAATATGACAAGCGTGAGTGAAATTGTAGATGTAGCAGTCATCACGGGTACGAGGCCTAGGTACAAAACTACCGAGGATGAAGAAAGTGAGGTTAACACTATATTATTAGGGGATGATGAAGTAGCAGGAATAAGTGTAAGAGAGATTGATACACGCATGTCATAGATCAATTGACTCAGAGGAGTCTTGGGTGGAAGAGTGGGAAAGGTATAATTGCAAGGCCATGGGAATTTGATTAGGAGTCATGTAAACTCTTCGTTGCCTACTACAATGGTGGTATGTAAGGTTGGATCCATGGGAGATAGGATGGAAGGCGGTGAGGGACTAGGTGGGAGTGGTTGATGACTAGCATGGAATATGAGGGCATTAGTCTAGCTATGAGTCAAAACCATGTGAAAAAGTGCTGACATGGTAAGACTGTATTTTGTAGATGACATAGAAAATAGTAAAAATAGAGAATAATGGGGTTCGGGGTGAATTTGGTCAATGTCTAGATTTTGAAAAATTAAACATAGTAACTGACACCGGTCAGGTTGACCGGTGATAGTTGAGGGAAAAATGATGATGGTCAAGCTGACCGGTGATGGTTGGGGGAACACCGATGATGGTTTCTGAAACCGATACCAGTCACTATGGAAGAAACTAGTCTAAAAAATGAAATAGGAATGTTGGATGTGTATCTGTGAAAACTATGTATGAAAGTATCAACAAGGAGAAATATGATGATGCCCTGAGGGCTAGAAACAAAACAAAAGTAGTGATGAAAGCTATTCTAGGTAAAGTAACTAGAAATCCAGAAGCTAACACCGGTTAGGGTTTAACCGACGATGGTTAGATGTGAACCGGTGACGGTCACTGGACCAATGTCGTTGACTGTGAAATTACAAAGAAATGAAGAAAATTCATTTTGTGAGTTAAATTAAGTGAAGAATCAAACTCAGAAACCTGATAATGATGATATGGGTCCCGACACACTTATAAAAAGTCATAATACTCCAACTATGATGGTGGAGTGTGTAAGGAAGAAGAAAAATGGAGAGTCATAGTCTCACACCTCAAAACACAAACCAAGAAGAACGCTAAGAAAAAGCATGATCCTAACAATGATTTTCTTATGTTTGTTTAGCTTATGTTATTTAGGACTGACTGTGTGTATTTAGAACAGAATATTTTGGTTGGGAAGGCATCCTACAAAGAAGGATATCTAAAAGGAGAGGTTTTAGGTATGTTATGGTGGGGGCGGGCCATCCTCTGAGATGATGACTCGACAGAGGCAACGAGCTAGGAGTACCTACCAACCAGATCGTGTGATCACTGAAATATGTTCCCTGGGTAATATGTTGTTTAAGAAAGATGTGTATATTTGATTTTTTTCATGTTTAGTAAGAAACAGAGAGAAAGATAAAGCAGACAAATATGCTTTCTACAATTATTTGTGTCAACCATCGGTTGGGCATGACTTCCAACATACAGGTTTCCCTCAGTTTTAATGTGATCTAACAATGCAAAAAATCAAAATGCAATGCAATTGTTTTAAGCCCAAATTAGAATGTGATATTTGATGTAGTAAGAGATGAAAAGGAATAGGTATGCTCTTTCACTAATGCAATGAAAAAGGAAGGAAGATGTGTTCTTTTTAAAGCACCAAAAATATGATTATTTTTAGACAATAGAAAGAAAGAGAAGGATTCCAAAGAAGAAAATTAATGTGGAATATTTTTGAAGGGAAACAAACACAAAAATTTCACCTAGGAATGAATAAATGTAAAAGAACCCCTGATGGGTCCCACTAGGGTTCCAAAATGTTTCACTGTTTTCTTCACCTTTTCGAAATGACAAAACAGATAAGGGTAAGTGCCAAGGAGGAATACCTAATAAATGTTTCTCGGTTGACATTTGTTGCATTTATTATGACTTCTTGATCCACAACTAAATGTGAGATCTTCCTTTTGGCTAGGAGGAACTACCTGTAATAGAAAACAAGACCACAAAAAGATAGTTAAATGATATATGATAGTGGACTGGCTAGTGTATGCTAGTTCCGGGAAGTGTGATACTTCCTAGAAAACTGTCAATACACTATTTAAAACAACTTAATTTGAGAAATAATAAAATTACTACTGTAGTTGATATGATTTAGGTATCTCATTTAAGTACAATAAGCAAATCCAATCACAACAAGCTAGGCTATAGTTGGATCTGAGAGGTGAGGTGTCTATCAAGGTACTTGGGACTGGTCAGGGTCTAATTCTAGGTTATTTAGGTCAACTGATAGGGTGATTATTGGGTTTGTTCTTGGTCAAGGTGTAAAACATAGAGACCGACGTCGGCTAAATGTGACTGGTGTCGGCTTAGGTAGAACCAATGATGGCTATGGATAACCGGCATCGGTATGGTCGAGGTATAAGAAACTCAAATAGATTAAATGGCAGGGGTGATCTGAGGTCAAATAAAGTTTGGGATAATGAATGGAGAGCTTTGTATAGGTCTTAGGTATGGTCAGAAGTATACAGTAGGTGAGGATAGGTGATTTGGTGATATGGGTGAAGGGATTTTTGAGTTCACAGGCAAGTGGGTGATGAAGCAATAAGCATGTGAAGAACAAATTAATAACAAGAGTAATAAAGATTACTGATTGAAATAAACCCTACTGGTTAGGGCCATACTTACTGTGTTAAGGATCTAATGGCTGAGTGGTGGAGGTGGTTGATTAGAGAATATGTGTATGGTCCTATAGCGGTGATTTCCCAAAGTGCTCCCATGAATGCAATGGCTCTATGATTGATCCTGGTGATGGCTTTGGATGTCTAGATGCATAAAAGGATGCTTGTTTTACTTGCATGTAGCTCTGATCTCCTTCCTTTCTCTCAGAATGTGCCAACCCAAAAACAAGGCTGTTTGGGTGAATAAATGGTAACCGATGATGGTTCGGGCTGACCAACGTCGATTTAGGGATGACCAACGTTAGTTAAGGTGGGATTCCCTAGGTTTACTAAAATTGCAAGATCTCGCCTCTTTTATCTCAAGTTTGTTCCTTGATCCATGATTTGGAATGGACGTTACATTTTTATGAGTGGGAAGGTGGTTAGGGAGATTTTAGGCATTGATTTTAGGGTTGGACCAAATCTTAGCTCATTAAGGAAAGTAAGATTAGGTCTTAGTTAGTTATGGAAACATGCCAAGAATAGGTCTAGGGTGAGGTGGCTAGGTGAGGTGGTGGGGTAGAAATTAGGGTAATTAGATATTAAATATTGTGAGGATATGTATTAATTTAATTAAATTAATTAAATTAATGGTAATGTGGGGTGGAAGGGGCCATGGTTAGATGAGTATGCTTGAGCTGGTTATTTGACAAAGGACTAAGGGAAGTGTGATCCAATTTTGGTGTCTACAACCCCCTAAAAAAATGAATTAACCTACGATCCGGGAGTTGATAGTTAATTGGGAGTATTTTGTAGGGTATATCATGACGATCTTGCTTGTTGTGGAAAATATTTGGATCTACGAGTTTGTTTTAATTATCAAGATGGAAAAATGTATGGTTTTAACCTTATTTTCATGTGTCAACCATTTCTTATTGACACACGTCAATGAGACTCTTCCTATTATGCGTCAATTGTTTATTGTTATGTCTCAACCAAAATTTATTGATGCACATCAACCATGCATCAAATATTGTCTCCTGAAGCACGCCAATGAAATCATCCTTACGCATGAAAAATATTCTCTTGATGCACATCAATTACCACTTCTTGACACGTGTAACCACTTTATTCCTATCACGTGAAAACATTTCATTTTGATGCGCATCAACGACTTCATGTTGATGCATGAAAACCATTCTCTTGATGTGCATCAACTTCCATTTATTGATGTGCGCCACCAATTTCTTCTGTCACATGATAACACTCCATCCCGACACACATCAATCTTCCTCGCTATCACGTAAAAACATTTCTTCTTGTCATGTGAAAATCATTCCCTTATTGGTGGTGACTCTCCCCATTCTTGTCGGGTGTTACTTGGTTATTTCTATTAGGCATCAACAAGGATTCTCTAGTATGTCCAGCATTAATGACACCCTACAAGGTAGCTCAACAACTAGTTTTATGAGGTATGAAACCCTTTTTGTCATGTAAGAAAAGTACCATTGGAAAAAAATCAGCATGGTTTCCATACGTGTGAAAGAAATTAACGAAGGTTTTCTGTTGGTATCCTCCCCTTCTCTATATGTATGTAATTTCCCCACATTTTTAGGGGAGACATTCGGATTGTAATCAAACTTAGCCAAAATTGTTTCAATACTCTTGTGAGCCACAAGCCTTGAATTTATGCATTTTGTAAAGGATTTTTTCCTTGTGCCTATATTATAATGGATTATGCATCATTTAAAGCACTAAAATCAGTGTTTTGTGGCTTTCCTTGCCCTAGCTTAAGTTATGTTGCCTCATTTTCCTTTCATTGCATTTTTAGGTATATTGTACATGTTTAGCTGTTTTGAAATATTTAAATTCTTTGGGCTCCATAAAATTGAAGGTTGTAAAGAGTTCTTTGAATTGTGGCACTTTTTTCTACCCTCTTCTACCTCCTTTTCTTCCTTTTTCACTAAGGATATCTCAGTCTCCTATTCTTTGTATTATCATCGCCCTTAGTTTAGGATTTACATTTTATGTATTTATCTCTCTCTTTGGTCCCTTGTAATTAATAGTTTAGGGCTAGGTTAGCATTATAATATGTAAGGAACCAACATTCTCTGAATGTTTTTCTCAATCGCAAGGGTCCCACACATTGAGAAAATTCCATGTTAGTAAAAGGGGTACTACTTTCTCGAAATAACAAATAATTAGTTGATTTCTAAGAAAATTGGAATTGATTTGGGAAAGTGAATAGATGGACAGATTGTGATCAATGTTATCAAAGATTTCTAGATGTTCTCAATCTCGAACATTGTAGGAAAGAGGTGAATGTTAGAGGTCATGAGTTCCCTGAGTGGTGGTGACTGAATCATGGTGCTGGAGGCTAGGAAAATGCTCTGTGTTCGATATCTTCGTAATGAAAGGGGTTAATTGTTCATTCATATTTATAACTTAATATTCTCTCCTTGATCATTGAATTTACCTGGAACATGTAAAACAACATGTCTACATGCACATGTCCACAAACCAAATAAAATTTAATGAAAAATATGTAGAATGTGGAGTCGACCGACCTGCTGGTCACTTGAAGAGAGAAGCGTAACATTTTCATTTAAGACTTTAGAAACAAGGAATTTTTTTTTATATGAATGTACTCTATTCTAAATAATCATAATTTAGAACACACATTCCATGCCAATCAATCTCATAACAGATAACCATATGTAGCTGTAATGACTCGGTGAAACACTGATCTCTCATTTCATGACTCGGTATCATACCGATCTCTCATGTTAACTCATTTAATTGTATACTAGGTATACTTGGTTATCTTACCCTTTTTGGGTATTAAGTGTTCTATTTAAGAGGCCTATCTAAATATTTTTACCAATATTCATATAAAATCTCACTTCTTAAACTAGGTGACATAGGACAATGCAAAAGCAAAGAGCTTACGATACTTTGGCCAAATATTTCCAACATACTATTCATATTACTATTCCTAGATGGAATACTTGTCAAATGGAATATGTCCTTCACCCCACTTCATCTATTATCTAGAATGGTCTTTACTGACTCCCATCTCGTCCACTTGTTCTAGATTTTTACCCTAACCAAGGGTAGTAACATCATTTAGTGTAGAGGACTACTCACGAGGACTAAGGATACATAGGAACTCGATCGACCTAATTCAATCACATGTGTCTAGTTATCCTAAGTCATCGAGATGTCCCTAACACTAAATCATGCTTCTAACCTAACTTAGGGTATAACTAAGGACAAGTCCAAGTTATGTAAATCTAGGTGATTTAACCCTAAAGGGTGTTGCAACATGTCAATTACAACACAATATCCTCGCAAAGACCCAAGTCTTCATGAAGGTACTATATTATAGTCCACGTGTTCCAACATCCATCTGAGTCATCCCATCTGGATGTACATATCCCTGAAGAAGTTAATTACTTAATTATTTTCTATAATTAAGGTCTAATTACAACAACCCTGTTGAATCCTAGTTTCATTAACCCCTAAGATTTCCAACTATCATTGAGTTGTAATTTCTTTGTAGAAACATCAAGATTGCCCCCTTTTTTCATTAACTTCCTACTTTAGGATTCATTTTAATAAAATAGAATCAAAAATCAAATAATATGGTTCACTTAATTTACTCATCCATTCTTAGCTTGTTTAAGTTTTGAATTAGATCCCTTTATATTAGACTTCATTGAGATGAAGTCTACTTGTTAAATGTTCATGTTTACCTTTCAATTGTCTTATACCTTTAAATGTATTGGTCAAGAGGTAGTTCATCTTCCTATTTCTTATTAAGAATTAGGGTTCATTGCAACCCCTTACATTATTCAAGATATCATAATGAATTTGCACTAACACCATTTTATTAAACCATATTGATTTAGTTAAATTATCAACCATGAGTACCAACTTGTTAAGTTGCATTTTAATAAAGGGAACATGTATCTAATTCCCTTATCACCTAATTCATTTTAAGTTAACTAAAAGGATTCCATAAAAATATTACTATGAGAGAATAAACATAATCCTATAATTCCCTTCACACAATGTACAAATAGAATGGCATATCATGTATAAAGAAACCCACAATATTTTCCATTCATTTAAGTGGAATACATACTTTACAAGTCCAAACATTTCATAAATTTTTAATGTCAAACAACATTAATAAGCTCAATTAAGAAATACAACTTTTTCTCTTTAAATACATTTCAATAATGAATCATATTTCCTCATAAAAGTTCCAGTCTTTAGGTAAACAAAAGTAACATCATAAAATAACTTGTCTCCTTTTATCACTTATGAAGTCCATCTACAAAAATTTCTAGCACAAGTCAGTTCATTGAACTAAGCATGATAAGAACTAAGCATTAAAATGATGTGCTTTCAACTAACTATTTCATAAAAAGAACTTTGATTTTAAGAAATAGTTAAAGCATTACAGAAAGATACATCATAAATAAATAACAATCATGAAAGGAAAAACAAAGTGTTAAACCATATTATAATTAAATAGAGATCATGGTGTAATTAAAACAATGTTCAACCAATGATTTCATAAAGATTAATATCAGATAAGTAATATTCCAACCAACTTACTTACCACAATTATACTATAGATATTTATAGTTCATCTCTTGATTCATTCTATCCAAATCAAAGAAATATACTAACTCTAACAGTTCATAAAAATAGAATTATTTTTAAGAAACAAAGTTCCACAATACTCCACAATAATTTACCCCATCCTAGAATATCTAATGCCAAGATAATTTAACTCAATGAATAAATTTAAGATGAACCATAAACACCTTAACCAAGATTTTCATATTAAGTAAACTAAATCCAAATTTGAGGCCAACTCTAGCCTAAGTTATGGGATTAGCATCAATAAGTTTCATAATGGATATATATTCAATTTACATGTACTTGGAAATGGTCACACGTAACAAAAATGACACCCTTATCAAGCATTATTAAAGGAGAAGAAAGTAATATTTATCATCCTACTAACCACTCTGTAATTCCTTCCATATAATGTAATTGATTAGGTCATCTCCATACACAGGATTAAAATAGATGAAAAAATGAAAAAAGAGAGAGAGAGGGAGACAACTTCTATCTTCCTACTGAGTTCAAAGAGAATAGAATGGAATTCCTATACTCATAATAGAGAGAAGGACTCACTCAAATAAATATGAAATAATATCTCATTATTCCTTACTAAAAAGAGGAATACATATCAAGATTAAAAGAACTAAGACAGGTCCGATGAGATATCATTCCACTCTAGCGATTATTAAAAACACACAATAACTTATTCGATATAGAATAGAGATATACGACTACAACATGAAGATTAGAAACCAATGATAAATTTCTCTCAAATACAAACAAGAATTGCTATAGTAGTACATAAGCTACTACTAAAAAGAGTTATTCAAATGATTCGATTAGCAACAATGATTTGAAACAACAAACAACTGAACATTTTAATTCATACCTAACAATAATTACATCATTCTATAGACTTCTTTTATTTTCCCAAATAAGAGAGAGAGATAGAGTAGCATTAAAATAATTTATTATTATGTGAATACAATTTATTTGTAAGTGTCATTGCACATAAATCCTACCACACCTTTGATGGTAAAAAGAAGAAAATGAATACAAGACATAACAATCACAAATTACAGTCAAGCCAACCCAGATCCCCAACTTAAAAGGAATCAATGAAATAGGCTATAGGTTCAAAAAGGAAAGAACCCAACCTAGATTCGACCATAAGGGAAAAATAACAAAAATTGACATGACCCCAAGTCAAGTGCTCAAGGTTGAGTTCAAAAAGAAGAATAAAACCAAAAATGTTCCAACCCATTTCCTTAAGATAGTCAAGACTGAACTAGTCCATAATTCAACTTAAATATCCCATTCCCACAGTATCATCTATAAATCAAAATTTAAATGTAAGGATCCAATAAATCCAACAAGATGAACTGATAAGGTAATTCTTGTAGCACGAAATCTCATTTCAGAAAATACGCATAAACATTCGATAAGCCTTAATAAATCTTCTCACAACTTACAGGTGTAAGAAACAAAAATAAAATTCATTAAATTCTAAGTAGAAGATGAACATGATTTAATCAAGTTTCAAGTATGGGAGAACAAAACCGAAACGTACTCCTTTCCTAACAATGACTTCTACTATCTAACTTCTGAATAGTCCCACAGGAGTTCCTAGAATCAAATCATCTCAAGCTCAACAAAAGTATAACATGTTACAATTGTTTCCCAACAAAAATGGATCCCAAAAAATTGAATCATACTATCTATTTTAGAATATTTTGAACATATGTTATAAGATTTGAAATCATCTTGAGCTCAACAGAAGGTAACACATTCCAAACTTTCACCCAATAAAAGAAAAAATCCAACTCTATAATTATCAAATAGTGAACCCCTCTATTCCATTTTTGCATAGTCAACAGAAGTTCACAAAATTTGTCAACATTCCAGTTCAAACAATGGTGAAAGCATGATTCACTCATTTATCCAACAAGGAACAAACCTATATCTAATTTCCTCAAACAACGAATTCAAGCAAGAGTATATAGTGAAAAATACAATCATGAAAGCAAGATAAACATCACATAAAACCCATTTTCTCCAAGAGTAGAGTTTTTTTAATGAAAACACTTAGTAAAAATAAAAACAACTTAATGGGTAGAGCCTATCATGCCTGATAGAGCTTCTTATCGATTTATAGAAGATTTCCAGCCGAGCCTCCACAGTCTCTCTATTTTTTCCAACCAACGTCAACAACTCCAATATTCCTACTTCCTCTTATACCTCCACAGGATCAAAAATAGCTCAAGAATGCCAAGAATATCAATGGATCAAAAATAGAACTATTGGTTTGAAGAACCAAAAACCCCATGCAGAGAAAAAATTGAAATGAACCAAAGATCAAAAAACCTTCCAAAAATATGCCTTGCATCTCTCCTAGGTGGTTTCTTCGCCATAACCAAGACCCATTAATGTGAAGGACTATCAATTTTCCCTCCTTTTTCTCCACACCATTGCCATCCAAATTTGGTGAGTTTCTTAATTCAAAAATGCATGCAATTTCCATTTAGTGGTGATGCCAACTAGGCATCCCCTAACTCCCCATGCCTCCACCAAAACTGGTAGTTCAAAAGTCATTAAAACCAAAAATAAATTCTCATTAATGCCTTGAAAATTGACGCCACCACCCTTACCACTTGCCAAGTAGTCCATAGGTACCCCTTAGGTTAGTATTAGTTTAGGTTAGATTATCAACCTTAGTTCCTAGGTAGGTCTTATTACCTTAGGTTAATTTTATTTGCCTTAGGTTGTTTCTAAACTCCACAACCATAAAACATACCAACTTAGGTTAGGGTGTCCACCTTAGTAGTTTAGTAATAGGTCTTAGGTTCTTGGCCCTATCATGCTATTCAACATTTTAAAGTATTTAACAAGAAGGCCCAGACTTACTAATTACCACATGATGCAAAGCAAGGACACCTAAAGTCGGGTCCTTTAATTTTATAAACAAAATAAGACTCAGTCCCACTTCACCTTCCATTTTAGAATGCCAAGTCAACCAGATGAATCAGGTAAGGAAAACTGAGGCATATGTTAGATCAATGGAATTGATCCAAGGATTTTTTTCAACACTTAATAGTTAAGACAACAACAGTACAAGCTCATAATCCTTTTTTTTAAATGAATTAAAGTTTAAAAAAATATGAATGGCCTCATTTTCAAGTAAGAAAAAATTACAACAAACTTAACCTCTTCATAGTAATAATTTATCCATTGCAAACATGATTTTGAAAAGTTATAAGAGTACACCTTTTCCTAAGGAAAATCACATGTCAACATTTGCAATGTCAAGAGGGAAAGTAATCACAGTAATTTTTGTCAAATATGTTACATACTTCCCTCCTAAAAAGAATCATCATCCCAATGATTAACTTAGTCAAACAATTTGTATTTAGGACAAATCAAATTATTATACTTCCATTCATATGTTCATAACATAACTGGATTTTCAAATTCCATAATCAACATTAAAGTAGCTGTCCTTTTTTAATAGAGTAGTATCTATCCGAGATTGGAAGATTTATTGACATAACATGAATAAAATATTAAAATTTTATCAATCAATAGAATCAATTATGTTTAAACAAGTACAAAAAAGTATTTTTCATATCTTCAAGATTTTCCCAGGTTACACTTTCTTCATTAAACTGATCCCACTGGACCTTACATTGGCTTACTTCACAATTTCTTAAGTGTAACTAGCAAGTTTCCAGCACTTGAATGGGTTTAACCATGATTATTCCTGGGTCTTGGAACTGCAAGGAATTCAATTTAACACATGCGATGAATGTGAAACGTATTTATTAAGTAGATAAATATGGAAAACATCATGCATTCATGATAAAGAAAGAGGTAAAGCTAAACGATAAGCTACAGGGTTGATTACTTCAACAATTTCAAAGGGTCCCACATAACGAGGTGATAACTTGGCATCCTTGTCAAAAGTTATAGAGATATTTTTTTGGTTTAACCCGAAGAAATACCTTCTCACCAAGTTCAAACTTCTTATTAACCCACTTTAAGTCTGCATAACTCTTTTTCCTATCTATTACTTCCTTCAAGCATTCACAAATCATTTTAACTTGTTATTCCATTTCTGTAAGGATTTCTGGTCCAATCACCTCTATATCCTCAATGTTGTCCTAGCTAATAGGAGTTCTACATTTCCTTCTATATAATGCTTTGAAAGGTGTCATTTTTCGGGAGGCATGATACGTGTTATTATAAGAAAAATCAACTAATGGAAGTTACTCTTCCCATTTATATTTATTGATCCATGTAATACATTTGTAACATATCTTCTAAAACATGATTAACTCTTTCAGTTTGTCCATCTGCTTTTGGGTGGTAAGTAGAATTGAAATTTAGCTTAGTTCCTAGGGCTACATTAAGTGTTTTCCAAAATCTAGATGTCATTCTTGGGTCTCTATCAGATATGATCAACTCAAGTACTCCATGTAATCTAAAAATTTCATGCACGAATCTTTTTGCTAAAATAGGTGAATCATCCTTAAGATTACTTGCAATAAAATGAACTACCTTTATTAATTTATGAACAACCAATAGAATAACATCATGTTTTTTTCTTGACATAGGCAACCCTTGAACAAAATCCATGCTTATTACTTGTCATTTATAATATGGTATGTTGTGAGGATATAATAACCCAGCTGGATGCATATGCTCAACTTTAACATGTTGACACTCTAAGTAGTGTGTCACAAATTCTATCACATCCTTCTTCATCCCTTTCTAGAAATATTGTTGTTTTAAATCAGCAAGCATTTTTTAATGCCAGGGTGTCCAGAAAAAGGTGAATTATGAAATTTAGCTAACAATTTCTTTCTTAACTCATTTGACAAGGGTATGTATACCTATTTTCAAACCGCATGATTCCTTCATTGTCAAAGTGAAAACCTTTATATCTCACATCATTTGGATCTGCAACAAGTGTTGTCTTTACTTGTTGAAAATAAGAATCAGATTCCATGACACTTTTTACTTCATCTTTAAACTGAGTTCTCAACATTATAAGAGAAAAAATGTGCTTCCTATGACTTAGAGCATCTGCAACTCTATTTTCTTTGCCTTTAATATAACTTATGTCAAAATCATACTGAGATAGAAATTCTAACCATCTTCATTGTCTTGCATTCAGATTTGGCTGAGTAAAAATATAATTCAACCCAAGATGATCATTTTTTAATTCAAAAGGTCTACCAAGAAGATAATGCCTCCATACCTAGAGTGCATGAACAATGACAACAAGCTCTAGGTCATGTGGAGCATAATTCAGTTCATGTAACTTGAGTTTTCTACTTTCATAAGCTATAACATGATAATTTTGTAACAAAATACCTCTGAGACCTTCCTAGATGCATCTGTTAGAGCAGTTAAGTCTCCATTAGGATCAGGTACAACCAAAATAGGTTTTGAAGTTAACTGATCCTTTAGAGTCTTAAATGTGGATTCACATTTTTCATTCCATACAAATTTCTTATCCTTCTTTTGTAATGAATTTATTAGTGCAACAACCTTAGAGAAGTCTTTAACAAACTTCCTATAGTAACCAACTAAGACCTATGAAGATTCTAACTTCATGTACATTATTTGGTGTAGGCCACTCAGTTATTGCAACAATTTTTTGAAGGATCTACCCTATTCCATCTTTTCTTATAACATGACCCAAATAGTGCACTTCGTATCATAGAAACAACATTTAGACAACTTACCATATAACCTTCTCTTTCTCAAGATTTCCATAACTAATTTCAAATGCTCATGATGTTGTTTGATGATTTTAGTGTATATGAGAATATCGTCCAAGAATAAAAGCACAAACTTGTCCAAGTATTCTTGAAAAATATTATTCATTAAATTCATAAAAGATGTAGGTGCATTTATTAATCCAAATGGTAAAACCGTGAATTCATAATTCCATACCTTATTCTAAAATATATTTTATGAATATCCTCATCCTTTATTCAGAATGCGATGATATCCAGATCAAAGATCTATTTTAGAGTATATTGATGCACCATGCATCTGATCAAACAGATCATCAATTCTAGGAAGTGGATATTTATTCTTAATTGTTTCTTTGTTTAACATCCTATAATCAATGCACAATCTAAGTGTTCCATCTTTCTTTTTCACAAATATTACTGGTGCTCCCAAGGTGAGACACTTGGTATTTTTAAACTTTAGAAAATAGTTCTTGTAACTATGCCTTAAGCTCTATCAACTTAATGGTAGTCATTCTATAAGGTGCCTTAGAAATAGGTTTGGTTCCTAGTTTGATCTCAATTGTGAAGTCAAACTCCCGTTTGGGTGGAAGACTAGGTAACTCTTCCAGAAACACATCACTAAAATATCATAAGAATAAATACCTTTCCATGAAGTCACTACTTTCTTTGGTTGTTTCAGAAATTTTTTATTGCATATAAAGTGCAGCCTTTGTTTTTTGCCTTTTAAGTTGCATAGCTAACAATTTCCTAACTAAAATCTCACGTTTTACACCCTGAATGTTTGTTGTTTTCTACAGATCATCCAAAAAACTAATATGTTTTTCAAAATAGTCAACCTTTTCCTTATGCTTAGCTAGCTAATTAACACCTATGATTACATCATAAGATCATAGAGGAACATAAAGGTCAACTTTAGTGGAAAAACTAGGCAAGTCAAGGATTGCTCCAAAAATACACATACTAACTGTGTGAACATCATTATTTCCATAATGTACAACCCATGATTTATCCATTTTCCATATTTTATTTTTAATTTAGATGCTAATTTAGTAGAAATAAAACATTTAGTAGCTCCAGTATCAAAAATTATAGTTACAGGTATGCTAAATAACTTACTTGGAACCTCTATGGGTGTGACTTGCTTTTCATCCTGTTTTTCATCTACAACAACATGTATCTTGTGTTGCGATTATGGTCATCCTTCTTCAAAGGAAATTGATTTGCATAATGATCCTTGCCACAATTGTAGTGCCCTACATGTCCCTTTTAGGCTCAAATTTATTTTCATCCTTAAAGTTATCATTATGACCCCTATAGGACTTATGTCCATTATTATTGTTCTTGAAAAGTTATTTCACACATTAGCAACATGTTTATTTTTTGTTGTCTTCTTGTTGTTTTTAATTAAAAAAAAAATTCATACAAAAATTCTTCCATGGCCCCTTTTTAGGTGCAAGAGACGATGAAGAGTTTGGAATTTTCTTTCTAATTTCCTTCTTATGAGCAGAGATTGCTTTCAATTTTTGTTTCTACCTTATGGATTTTTCAACTACCCCTTCCATAGTGGTTGGGATGTGAACATCCACTTCACCACATATAATGGGATTTAATCCCATGATAAATTTTTATATCCTGAACTTCTCATCAATTTGATACTGAGGTACATACTTAAATATTTTAATAAACCGCTCCCAAGTACTCCATTATAGTTAATTTTCCCTTGGATAAGTTATGAAATTCAATCATTTTCTGATCATAATAAAGTTGTGGCAGTCATCGTTTCCTAAAATGACTTTTAAATTGATCCCAAGTAATATTTTTTCATCAATGTTTAGCTTAGCCTTACATTTGTCCCACCATGAAGATGCTTCATGGGAAATTTGATAAGCTTCCCATATTGCCTTTTTTTCCTCAGAGAAGTTCCTTATTGCAAAGTACTTTGCCATTTCATAGAGTGAATTCTCAGCTCCATATCCTAATGTAGTGCCATAAAACTTGGGTGGAATTATCCTTTTTATATCATTAGTGAGTTCAACTGCAAGCCTTGCCTTTTTATTTTCAAGTTGATTAGGTGCATTAACATTAGCATTGGCTGCATTATTGTTATCAACATCTAAATTTCCAATATTAGCGTTGTCCACAGGAGGTGGCTGATTTTTATTACCAACATATTCTTCCTCCTCCTCATTTCCCATTAATTTTTGTTCAAGTACAACTAAACTATCTCTTGTGTCCAACAAGGAAGCAACGATCTCTTTGAGGTTTTGGGTAGTAGCTACTTCTCCACTGGTGGTGGGTTGTTTGCAGCTTTTTCCTCTTGTTCTAACCATTTTCTGATTTTTGTTAATAAGAAAATTTAAATTTTTATTAGATCATGGACATAATATGTCCAAGAGTTGTAACCTTCAGCTCGATACCAATATGTAACATTCTCATTTTAATAATTTAGAAATAAGGAAAAAAATTATACGAATGTACTCTGTTCTAAATAATCATAATTTAGAACACACATTCCATGCCAATCAATCTCATAATAGATAACCATATGCAACTATAATGACTCGGTGAAACACCGATCTCTCATTTCATGACTCGGTATCATATTCGATCTCTCATGTTAACTCATTGAATTGTATACTAGGTATACTTGGTTCTCTTACCCTTTTCTAGGTATTAAGTGTTCTATTTAAGAGGCCTATCTGAATATTTGTTACCAATATTCATCTAAAATCTCACTTCTTAAACTAGGTGACATAGGAAAATACAACCAACATCTTGTGATACTTTGGCCAAATATTTCCAACATACTATTCATATTACTATTCCTAGACGACATACTCGTCAAATAGAATATGTCCTTCACCCCACTTCATATGTTATCTAGAATGGTATTTACTGACTCTCTGTCAGTCCACTTGTTCCAATTTTTACCCTAATAAATTGTAGAAACATTTTTTAGTGTAGAGGACTACTTGCGAGGACTAAAGATACATAGGCATACTTGATCGACCTAAGTAAATCGTGTGTGTCTAGTTATCCTAAGTCATTGAGATGTCCCTAAAACTAAATCATGATTCTAACCTAACTTAGGGTATAACTAAGGAAAATTCCGAGTTATGTAAATCTAGGTGATTTAACCTTGAAGGGTGTTGCAACATGTCAATTACAACACAATATCCTCGCAAAGACCCAAGTCTTCATGAAAGTACTATACTGTAGTCCACATGTTCCAACATCCGTCTGAGTCATCCCATCTGGATGTACATATCCCCGAAGAAGTTAATTACTTAATTATTTTCTATAATTAAGGTCTAATTACAATAACCCTGTTGAATCCCTAGTTTCATTAACCCCTAAGATTTCCAACTATCATCGAGTTGTAATTGCTTTATAGAAACATCAAGATTTCCCCTTTTCATCATTAACTTCCTACTTTAGGATTCAATTTAATAAAACATAAGAAACAATCAAATAATATGGTTCACTCAATTTACTCATCCATTCTTAGCTTGTTTAAGTTCCAAATTATATCCCTTTATATTAGACTTCATTGAGATGAAGTATACTTGTTAAATGTTCATGTTTACCTTTCAATTATCTTATACCTTTAAAGGTATTGGTCAAGAGGTAGTTCATCTTCCTCTTTCTTATTAAGAATTAGGGTTCATTGTAACCCCTTACATTATTCAAGATATCATAATGAATTTGCACTAACACCATTTTATTAAACCATATTATTTAGTTAAATGATCAACCATGAATGCCAACTTGTTAAGTTGCATTTTAATAAAGGGATAGTGTATCTAATTCCCTTACCACCTAATTCATTTTAAGTCAACTAAAAGGATTCCATACAAATATGAATATGAGAGAATAAATATAATCCTACAATTCCCTTCACACAATGTACAAAGAGAATGGCACATCAAGTACAAATAAACCCACAATATTTTCCATTCATCTAAGTGGAATACATACTTTACAAGTCCAAACATTTCAGACATTTTTAATGTCAAACAACATCAATAAGCTCAATTAAGAAATACAACTTTTCCTCTTACAAATACATTTCAATAATGAATCATATTTCCTCATAAAATTTCCAGTATTTAGGTAAACAAAAGTAACATCATAAAATAACTTGTCTCCTTTTATCACTTACGAAGTCCATCTGCAAAAATTTCTAGCAAGTCAATTCCTTGCACTCAACATGATAAGCACTAAGAATTAAAACAATGTGTTTTCAACTAACTATTTCATAAAAAGAACTTTACTTTTAAGAAACAGTTAAAGCATTACAGAAAGATACATCATAAAGAAATAATAGTCATGAAAGGAAAAACAAAGTGTTAAACCATATTATCATTAAGTAGAGATCATGGTGTAATTAAAACAATGTTCAACCAATGATTTCATAAAGATTTATATCAGATAAGTAATATTCCAACCAAATTACTTACCACAATTCTACTATAGATATTTATAGTTCATCTCTTGATTCATTCTATCCAAATCAAAGAAAGATACTAACTCTAACAGTTCATAAAATAGAATTATTTTTAAGAAACAAAGTTCCACAATACTCTGCAATAATTTACCCCATCCTAGAATATCTAATGCCAAGCTCATTTAACTCAATGAAAAATTTAGGATGAACCAAAAACACCTCAAGCAAGAGTTTCATATTAAGGAAACTAAATCCAAATTTAAGGCCAACTCTAGCCTAAGTTATGGGATTAGCATCAATAGGTTTGATAATGGATATACATTCAATTTACATGCACTTGGAATTGGTCACATGTAACAATAATTACATCCCTATCAAGCATTAGTCAAGGAGAAGAAAGTAAGATTTATCCTCCTACTACCCACTCTACAATTCCTTCCATCTAATGTAATTGAATAGGTCAGCTCCATACACAAGAGTAAAATAGATGAAATAATGAACAAAAGAGAGAGAGGGAGACAACTTCTATCTTCCTTCAAAGTTTAAAGAGAATAGAATGGAATTCCTTAACTCATAATAGAGAGAAGGAATGACTCAAATAAAGCTGAGATAAGATCTCATTATTCCTTACTAAAAAAAGAGGAATACATATCAGGATTAAAATAATCGAGACAAGTACCATCGAGATATCATTCTACTATAGTGATTGTAAAAAAAACACACAATAACTTATTTAATATAGAATAGAGATATATGAATACAACATGAAGATTCGAAATTGATGATAAAGTTTCTCTCAACAATATAAAATGGAATTTCTACGTAGTAGTACTAAGCTACTACTAAAAAGAGTTATTCAAATGATTTAGTTAGCAACAATATTCGAAGCAACAAACAACTACTGAACATTTTAATTCATCCCTAACAATAATAACATCAGTCTATACATTTCTCTAATTTTCCCAAACAAGAGAGAGATAGAGTAGCATTAAAATAATTTATTCTTATGTAACCACAATTTATTTTCAAGTGTCATCACACATAAAGCCTACCCATCCTTTGATGGTAAAATGAAGAAAACGAATACAAGACATTAACAGTCATAAATTATAGTCAAGCCAGCCCAAATCCCCAACTTCACAAGAATCAATGGAATAGGCTATAGGTTCAAGAAGGAAAGAACCTAACCCGTATTGACCATAAGGGAAAAACTAAAAAAATGACATGACCCCAAGTCAGGTGCTCAAGGTTGAGTTCAAAAGAAGAATAAAACCGAAAAATGTTCCAACCCATTTCCTTAAAATAGTCAAGATTGAAATAGTCCATAATTCAACATAAATATCCCATTCCCATAGTATCATCTATAAATCAAAATTTAAATGTAAGGATGTAGTGAATCCAACAAGATGATCTCATAAGGTAATTCATGTAGCATGAAATCTCGTTTTAGAAAATATGCATAAACATTCGATAAGACTTAATAAATCTTCTCACAAATTACAGGTGTAAGAAATAAAAATCAACTTCATTAAAGTCTAAGCAGAAGTTGAACATGATTTAATCAAGTTTCAAGTATGGGAGAACAAAACCGAAATGTACTCCTTTCATAACAGTGACTTCTACTATCTAACTTCTGAACAGTCCCATAGGAGTTCCCAGAATCAAATCATCTCAAGCTCAACAAAAGTAGAACATGTTACAATTGTTTTCCAACCAAAAATGACTCCCAAAACATTGAATCAGACTATCTATTTTAGCATAGTTCGAACATATGTTATAATATTTGAAATCATCTCAAGCTCAATAGAAGGTAACACGTTCCAAAATTTCACCCAATAAAAGAAAAAAACCCAACTCCTATCATTATCAAACAGTGAACCCCTCTATTCCATTTTTACACAGTCAACAGAAGTTCACAAAATTTTTCAACATTCCAATTCAAACAATGATGAAATCATGATTCACTCATTTATCCAACAAGGAACAAACCCAAATCTAATTTCCTTAAACAACGAATTCAAGCAGGAGTATACAATGAAAAATACAAGCATGAAAGCAAGATAAACATCACATAAAACCCATTTTTCTCCAAGAGAAGAGTTGTTTTAATGAAAACACTTAGTAAAAAATCTTAACAACTTAATGGGGAGATTCTATCATTCCTAATAAAGCTTCTTATAAATTTGTAGAAGATTTCAAGATGAGCCTCCATAATCTCTTTTTTTTTTTTCCAAGCGATGTCAACAACCCAAATATTCGCACTTCCTCTTATACCTCTAAAAGATCCAAAAATAGCTCAAGAATGCCAAAAATATCGATGGATCAAAAATAGAACTGCTAGTTCAAAGAACCAAAAACCCCATGCAGAGAAAAAATTGAAATGAACCAAAGATCAAACAACCTTCCAAAAATCCTCCTTACATCTCTCCTAGGTGGTTTCTTCGCCATAACCGAGACCCATTAATGCGAAGGACTATCAGTTTTCCCTCCTTTTTCTCCACGCCACCACCATCCAAATTTTGCAAGTTTCTTAATTAAAAAATTCATGCAATTTCCATTTAGTGGTGATGCCAACTAGGCATCCCCTAACTCCCCATGCCTCTACCAAACCGGCGGTTAAAAATTAATTAAAACTAAAAAGAAATTCTCACTAATGCCTTGAAAATTGATGCCACTTCCCTTACCACTTTCCAAGTAGTCCATAGGTACCCCTTAGGTTAGTATTAGTTTAGGTTCTATTATCAACCTTAGTTCTTAGGTAGGTCTTATTACCTTAGGTTAATTTTATTTGCCTTAGGTTGTTTCTAAACTTCACAACCAAAAAACATACCAACTTAGGTTAGTGTTTCCACCTTAGTAGTTTATTAATAGGTCTTAGTTTCTCAGGCCTATCATGGTATTCAACATTTTAAAGTATTTAACAAGAAGGCCCAGACTTATTAATTACCGCATGATGCAAAGCAAGGACACCTGAAGTTGGGTCCTTCAATTTTATAAACAAAATAAGACTTAGTCCCACTTCACCTTCCATTTTAGAATGCCAAGTCAACCAAATGAATCAGGTAAGGAGAACTGAAGCATACCTTAGATCAATGGAATTGATCCAAGGTTTTGTTGTCAACACTCAATAGTTAAGACAACAACAATACAAGCTCTTAATCCCTTTTTTAAAAATGAATTAAAGCTGTACAAAAAGATGAATGGCCTCATTTTCAAGTAAGAAAAAATCACAACAAAGTGAACCTCTTCACAATAATAATTTATCCATTGCAAACATGATTTCAAAATTTATAAGAGTACACCTTTTCCTAAGGAAAATCACATGTCAACGTTTTTAATGTCAAGAGGAAAAGTAATCACAAGTAAGTGTATTTTCAAAGATGTTACTTATGACCGAGTTCTCCACCTGGATCTAAGACCCCATGTATTTCTATGTGAAATTTTGTATAATGATGCCCTATGATACCTTTTTGAAAGTTGCACTAAGATAACATAATGGATATAGAATTCTCCAGATGCAAATATTCGAGATAGAAAATAATAGAATCCCCCTCCTATGTTTTGTATGTAGAATTGATACATCCCTTTTCCCTTAAGGGAGTGTGATAGATGATTTCATTTTGTGCTCTTTTTCCTCTTGGATGCAAGCTTAGGTGATAATAAGTAATGCTAGTGCTTGGTCCCTTATTTTTGAGAAGTAACTAAGTATATATATGATTCCCTTGTTTGAATTTCGTAATTGAAAACTAGAAGGCCAACCCATAAGTGAAAAATACGCCTAAAATATAAAAAAGACCCAAAAGAGTGAGAAAGGGTGAGAGAGGGTTAGAAGTTCCTACGAGGGACAAAAGCACTGAGCATTGGTGTCCTAACCGAGTACTAGTGTCTATGGCCATAAAAATAAATCAGTTAGGTTCTGTCATGGATGTAGGATGTGTAAGACCAAAGAGACACTAAGAAATAAATAAAAAGAGGCAAAATATAGTTATCAACCACTAGTTTTATTTCTTAGGAATCATGTATACATTAGTATGCTTTATGATCTAGAAAAGTACCCAAGTGCATGATTTTGTGTCTAAATTAACAAAACATCACTAGAACAATGTATCCAAGAAGGAACAAATTAGTTTTGAAGCAAAGTGACACCTCATATGGGCTCTAATATCCTAAATGGATATGTGGGCACTATTGCTTTGGTTTCATGAGGTTTTAATTGGAAAATATATTTGTTGACACCCTAATACTGATGTAAAATGAATTTTTTTCATGTTTCATTCACTAGGACCACATGAAAACCATCAAGAGATGTAAGAAACAAGTATACATTTTCAATTGTGGACTAGATTCCTAGATGTAGGTTCAAACAAAAAATATCAATTTCCACAAGTTTTCATAAAATCATCCATTGAAGTTTTGCTACATTTCACTCTTAGGGATTTTAAGAGACATCGACAAACCGATGTGGACTATGATAGTAATGTAGTAAAATGAAACCTATTGTAGCGTCTAAAAAAACCTAAATTTGTGGGTGTTGTTGGTTGGGTGCCATGAGGATATAATTAAAAAATATCATCCTCAACACCTAAATAATGACATAAATTGATTTTTTTTTATGTTTCATTCAATGCGACCATGAGAAAATTGAAGGGGGATGGGAGAAACCGAGAGATAATTTTGTAGATAAACCATATTCCTAACTTTATGTTGATATGATAAATTCCTAGGTGCCACTAGTTACAAGAAATCATTCATCATATTTTTGAAACCTTTCTCTCTCATGGCGGTTAAGAGACATCTCCCAACCAATATATCTCGGGAATGAAGATTACATTTGGTTAGTAAAATGACACCTCATATAGTATATAACAACCCACTCAAAATTTTGAGAGATATTTGTTCAATTTAGTGAGGTGGTAATTGTAAAATGTTTCCCTCAACACCCTAACACTAACACAAATTGATGTGTTTGTAATGTTTTTATTAAACTATGAGAAAATAGGAGGGTGATGGGAGAAACCAAGATATGTTCTTACTAAAGGAAAAAATTCCTAAATATAGGTTTAAATGAGACTTTTTGTGTTTCACATGTTGCAATAATTCATCCATCAATTTTTGGTACTTTTCGCTCTCGGTGGTTCTTAAGAGACATCACTAGACTGATATAGGTTGGAAGGAATGGGTTGGTTCAAATGGAAAATTAAACCTCATATATATTTTAATATCCTAACCAAATATCCTCCCTATCTGTCTCCTTCCTCTATCTCCCATTCTCTCTTCCCTCCTTTCTATCTCTCCCTCCCTCTCTATCCCTCCCTCTCTATCTTCTTTCCTCTCTCTCCCTCTCTCCCCTCTCTCCCCCACCTTCTCTCCACTCCCCTCCCTCATATCTTCCCCTCTCTCTCTTTCTATCTCCCTACCTCTCAATCCATCCCTCTCTATATATACCTCTCCCTCCCTCTCCTTTCCTCTCCCTCTTTATTTATCTATCCATCTTCCCCTCTCTCACTATCTTACTCTCACTTCCCTCTCTCCCACTCTCCCCATAATGATTACTATCTCTTCACTCTTTATATTTCTCCCAATCTCATCCTCCTCTCTCGATCACCCACTCTCTTCCCCTCTCAATATCTCTTTAATCCAATCTCCCTCTCCCTCTCGCACTCTTGCTCTTTGTCACTCTTTTTGTATCTTCCGTCATATCTCTCTATTTCCCCATCTCCATCACTCTATGATTATACCTTTAACTTTTTATATCTCTCTATTCCCTCCTCTTTCTCTTATACTTGATCTATCTCAATCTCTTATTATCTCTCTCCATCCCTCTCACTCTCTTTTCCCTCCTCTCTCTATCTCCCTCTCCTTCTCTATTGATCCTCTCTCCCCTCTCCCACTCCATATCTCTCTCCTTCTCTCCCTCTCTCTTCCTCTCTCATCGATCCCTTCCTACCTCACTCCCCATCTTTCCATATCCCCATCCCTCTCACTCCTCATTTTCCCTCTATCACTCTATCCTTCATCCCTCTTCATCCATCCTCTCTATTGCCCCTCTTTATCTCTCTCGTTTTCTCTCCCCTCCTCTCTTTATTACTCTCTCTCTCTCTATATATATATATCTCCCTCTCCCTATTTCTATTTCTCCCTCTCCCATTATCTTACCTCCCCCATATATATATCTCTCGTATACATGAATATATCATGTATATTCCTTTACTAGTACAATAAAATAAAGTTTGATATGGATAAGGATCAAAAGGATTTGGTGTTGGACTGATGAATTGGATTAAAACTAAAGGTAATGTTATCCACAATAACTCTCTTAGTTATTTGGACAACTTACAATTGCATTCGACTTTGAAGGTTGTACTTATAGGTTGAGCACACTTCAGTTATCTCCTTGGGACATTTCCTAAGTGGAAATTCCTCATGCTCTCATGCGCACTTTGGTCCTATTATCTTCCTTCCATGTTTTTCTTTTCCTTTTCTTCTTTGTTCCATTTCCCCCTCGTGCGTACTCATTCATCTTTTTCCCAAAATTTCATGTAACCTGCTTGCGTGCCCTAACTTTGTAGTAGTTACATCTTGACCATATGTTTCTTCCTCACTTATTCCTCCTATTTCTCCCACGCACATCACCTTCACTATTTCTTGAGTTTTCTTTCCGCACATTTCTCTTCCATGTGCATGCCTTTGTGCCTTCTTTTGCACCCTTTTTTCCACATGGCATCTATCGACTTTGAGTGTGATACACACAACCAATTTAAGTGCATGAACTAGGCACTAAATCTTGAAGACAAATAATTGTTAGACACATGACAGAAAATGATAACATGGTTATAGAGTTTGATGGTCCTTTCAATCAATCGGTGTTTCCCACGTGTCATTACATGTCGAGTGAGATGTAGACTTTTGAATATCATAAATTTTGATCCAGATCTCTCGATGCAGATGTATGCTCGGTCTCATTCAAAATTTGTTGACATCATATATAGTGTAGGATATTCAAATTCAAATTTTAGCAGGATTTGGTAGGTGAGAAATGGGAAAACATCTTTCGCCATTAATGAGCATATTTGATTTCTCTAACCACTTGATTTGATATGGATCTCACCTCTTTCCTTCTCTTACATGCCAAACAGACATGGGGAAGTACATTTTGCATATCTACAGGTGAATTTGTAGGCATTGAATGCTTGTTGTTGGTGGTTGTGTTTCATAATTAAAGTTTCCCCCTCTTATCCTTATCTAATTTAATTCATCTATAAATGTAAGAGTAATGATCATTGTAAAGGGTTGGAAATTTTGAATCTTCGAGAATTTTCTAAGGAATACCCATATTTGCATTTTGACTTGCAGACGTCTAGACCTAGCTCCAAAGATAAGGATATCAACCTCATTCACCATTGTGACAAACCGTGTCTCCTTACAAGTAATAAAAGCATCATTTTTTTTCTATTCTCTAGGTTAGCGTGTTTATATTCTTCTTTATTTCCTTCCTTTGAATTGTGTGCATGTTGTGCCACTTCAACTCTATTGCAACTCCTATTTTTTGATGTGTTTCATGAAACCAATCACATGAATGTGTTTTGGGTGTGTGTTATGTGTGCCTAACCTCTGTTAACACTTTCTCTTTGTTTCTACAAATAATGATAGTGTTCACTCCACTATTTCTGGTGTTATCACCATCCCGAGTGTAGTTTTCCATTTTATATTCTCCTTCTATCCCTAGTCTCTTGGCATTGTTAGCTTAGTTTTCCCTTTCAGCATTAGGAGTAGTAGTAGAAATAGGTAGAGGAACCGGCCTTCTTCGTAGGTCTATCTCAAGTGTGCATGATCCCAAAAATGGAGATAATCCCATTGTTGACTTGATGAATTGATTCTTCCATATCTGAGACACAGGTGAAAGTTTGAGGAACCAAAAATTTATGGCATTCCCAGTGGAAGCAACATTGAAAATTTAAATTTCACATTGCTAAGTTTTAGTATGTGACTTAGTGATTTCTAGCCTTTGGAGGTTTGTTTCAACACATCTAACAACTCCTAAAACTTTTAGATCTACTATTTTCCATAGTCCTAAGAACCTATCATGAGAAGAGTGCATACAAGACAATACACAAAGTAGCTGAAGCATATTTCGAGTACCTCTAGTTATCTTTGAGGAGAGTACATAATAGAGCTATCACACACACATCCCAATATTCAGATCATCGCACACATGCCAATGCTCCTTAAAATAGACATGTGTTCCTTTCCATGGTGCTCCAACCACCTCCTCCTCTGAGGAAATTTTCTAGCTTTACTAGTGGGATCCTTCTCATTCTAAATACGTAACATGATATGCCAACATCCATGCTCAAGAGTATCCCATAATTCATTGGTGAGAATTGGGTCACCCTGTTGAGCATATCCAAGATGTAGAAAATGTGTGATCTATCTACTTGATCACACATGATGTAGTAGTTAGGCTTCTTGTAACCTCATTCAAAGGAAAAGAAATCTAGTGGTACAGAGGTTTGAGATGTACTTCTATTGTTACTTTGGATGAGCTAGGCATAGCTCTTTGTAATTATTTTGGGGACAAGTTAGATCACCTATCACTGATGGAACAACCGACTAGAACAAAGAGTGAACCCAACGAGAAGATGAATGATTTCAATGTGAGATTTTAGAAGACTTGGGACATAATTCCTTAAGTTGTAAGGCCTACAGCCCAAGATGATTTACTATATTATTTGAGGGCTTTGAATAGTGACATCTTAGTCATGATTCAATCCATAGGAGGAATAAATTTACCTTCTCCTTATAACATTTCAATAAGGGAAGATAATAATATTATCTAGGTGGGAAATTTACCTATTCTCTTATTCCCGAGAGATGTCTTTAGTGCCCCCTCCTTTTGTTTCTCTTGTTCTTGAGTAAGTCATGCAACCAGTTTCATGTACATCTTACCCTCCCGCGCAATAGAAAGAATATGATGAAATGAAATCCCCTGATTAGAAACTTGTCAAACAATGTCATATCCTTAGATAAGAAGTAGGCGCAAGCCTTAAAAATAGTTCTCATTAGGCTCATCATCAAAAAAATCATCCTTGAAGAAATCAATATGGAAACCAGAGATATGGGAAGAAAAAAATGATAGATAACATGCCAACGTGCACTTACCATTGTAAGTGATTCCTCTTATGCGTCACGTCTAGCGCCCAACACAATTCAAGCACTTGTCCCTATTCAAAAAACATGTCTCAAGAGTATGAGTGGTGCATTCCTTACAACATGCCTAATATTCAATACCACTACACCAATTACATATGTGCATAGGCCTATATGATCCAAAACACTTCTAACTTTGAGGCTTCAACTAGCACAACTAAAGTGGAATATCATGAAAATTAAGAAGCCCCTTAAGGCCACTATGATGTTCTTTGGTGATGAAGACTTATGTGCAATCAGTCAAGGTACGTATTTTCTTGATATACCATGTGGTGTCCAAGTTTCTTATAATACAAGCTACAAATAGATAGTTATGGAATCAAGCATGCAACTTTCTACTCCAAGCACACAGTGTCGATCATCAAAAGCAAAAGGATAGAGCTAAGGAATTAAATAGTAAAGGCATGCAAGTTCCTGCATGTGAGGTTCTACGTAATACTCCTTCGAAGTAGCATGCACCCCTCCTTTGGTAGGTCTAACTTTTACATCTCGCTAAGAATCCTACCTCTATACCTAAATAATCAAAGAGAGATGATCTTGTCCCCGATGCACAAATCAATGAACCTCCCATTCAACATTATGGACCACATGAAAAATACAAATGTTAATGTCATAATGTGGGATGCCCTAAACATTCAATATCAGTGTGATCTATTACATTAAGATTTGGCCCAACTTCCACGTGCTGATCCTAATGTTCAAAACCATGTGTTATTATCAATATCTATCAAGAGGAGAAGAGAGTAAGTAATGTTGATAAAAATCCACTCTTCTATATTTCCTTGATCATAGGCAAAAACATTGTCCATAATTTCATGATTGACTCAGCGCTAATAATTATTTCATGCAAAAGAAAATTTATGATGTCTTACATCTTACTTACATCCCTTTGTCCAAAGGAGTCCTGCAACTTGATGGCTTAATTGTTATAACTCTAGGAATCATCAAGGATCTTGAGTTGACCCTTCATGAATGTCTAAGCCTAACTATAACTCAAGATGTATCAATCATTGACCTATCTCCTTTTTTCCCCTATGTTTTTCAAGAGAGTTTACTATTGAACTAGGTGGTTACTTGTCTTCTCGATTGCTCACATATGCTACTCAAGACAAGGTATGGTACTTGGTTTACCATATAAGATGAGTAAATATTTTCCTATCATGTTGATTCATATGATGTGTCCCCTCTCTAAGAAAATTTCCTAATCCAAGAAAGCCAAGAACAAGTTTCTAAAAAGCACCCTCTTCCACCTCCTCTACTTGACTTAGTGCTAGATGAGAGTGCCAAAAGGCACCAAAAATTTGATTCATATGTTGAAGAACTTGAAGCTTTTGAAATGGGACTTGGTACTTATTGGAACCTTGAAGAATAAGTCATGCTACCACATGTGCTAAATAAAAATGAAGAAAATTATGGGTTATGGACAATGTATTTTGATGGTTCTAGAAGTAGAAATGGTGCGGGCGCAGAGTTGTTCTCATTTATCATAAGGGTGAGAATTTTTTGTTCATGAACTAGTTGAAATTCACATGCTCCAATAATGTAACCGAGTATGAAGCATTGGTGCATGGTATTCTCATTGTCAAGAATAAAAAGATTAAGGAACTAAATAATTTTTGTGACACAAAATTGGTTATCCACCAGGTCACAAAAAAGTGCGTAACAAGGAATAAGATTCGCAAAGCATATAAACATAGATTTTTGGATCTTCTTGAGAGATTTGATGCTCTGAATCTTTAGGTGCTACAACATAGGATGAACAAAGAAACAAATCAGATGGCCTTGTGGGTTCCTAGTTCTCTCCTAGTGAGGAATTTTTCAAAGGAAACACACAACATGTCAAGATGGTGATCAAACTATCTATTCCGCATAACAACACCAACTAATAAGTGTTCGACACTCGATGTTCAAATCATCTAGTTCATTTCAAATGAAGTCGAGTTCTCTTCAAGAATGCAAACTGACTTGCATGACAACTATGCTTACTAGGTGATCTAGCTGAAGAAAAAAAAATCGTAAAGGGCTTTTCACCTTAGAGAAAATGTTTAGCCCCGATGATTAGTTCAAGGGTGAAGAAATGAATATGCGTGCAGTACATGGAGACTACATTCTACTCACTATTACACATGGAAAATATTTATTTCTTAGTAAATCTTGTGCACATGGTGATAAGAAGGCCTTCATCTCTCTTTATCAAAAATATAGTGACATTTTCTCATGGGAGTATGAAGACGTCAAAGGATTTGATCCAAGTGTTTCTCAACACTCCATTGACCTTAATCCCAACATCAAACCTACCAAAAAAAGTAGAAACCAATCAATCCAAGGATAGACCCCCTCATAAGGAAATATTTTTCCAAACTCATTGAGGCAAAGATCATATTTCCAATCAAATACTATACCTAGGTCACAAATATTGTTCGAGTGTGCGAAAATAATGGTGAAATTAGGCTCTACATTGATTTAAGAGATCTAAACAATGCATCCGTAAAGTATCATTATCCTTTTCCTTATATGGAATAGATTCTATAGAATGTGGCTAGCGCACATAGATTTTCTATGCTCTATAGGTATTCTCGCTTCAATCAAATTCTATTCAAGTAAGATTATCAAATTAAAAAAGCATTTATGACCAAGTGTGGAACATATGCATAATAGAAGATTCCCTTTGATATATCAAATACAGAATGAAATTCCAACACGCTATTGATATTTCCTTCAAATGTTACATCAATGAGTTCATCTTTGTTTAACTATATTACATTATAGTCTTCTAAAAGTAGAGCATGGATCATATGGCGTGTCTAGAAAAATTATTTGAGAGATGCAAAAATTTTGGGGTATCTCTTAACCTCAAGAAGTGAAATTTTGTTGTGGCATAGGGAAAGATTATAGGTAATGTAATTTCAAAGGATGGCATCAAAATTTACCCTAAGAATTTTTAAGCCATCCTAGATCTTTCCCTACTAGCACATAAGAAAGCCTTACAATCCTTCCTTAAAAATCAATTTTGTTGGGCACTTCATTCCAAAATTTGTAGGACCGGTAAGACCCATCGTCCTCATGCTCAATAAGGACACAAAATTTGGGTGGAAATCAAAAGGAAGAGAGAGCTTAATCAATATCAAATAAGATATTTTTGCGTGTACAATACTCATCAACCCGAACTACTCAAAGGATTTCATCCTCTATTCTTATGGTGCTGATGCAAGTGTTGTTGTTGTCCTAACTCAAGAAAATGACAAAGGAATGGAGTAGCTAGAGGCTTTATCCATTTAGACACTCGAAGGATTATGAGTTGTAATATAGTCACATGGAGAAATATGTCTACACCATTATACGTGCACTCAATAAATTCAAGAGTATGCTCATCAAAAATCATATCAAGGTGTTAGTTTCTCACTCCAAAGCATTAGAGACTTCATCATGGGAGCATAAATCGGTGAGAAAAGAGGAATATGGGTGACCAAAATCATTGAGTATGATATGAATATCAAAGCCATGAAAATGATAAGAGGTAGTTTTTTTTGTAAGCAGCTTGTTGAGGACTCCCAAAATGAACCATAGACTTCATTATTTCTAGATGAAATTCTCACACGCAGAGAACTAGAGCATACTATCAATTTTGGCATGCACAAATAGATGAAGGACATGATCACATTCATTTTATGAGGGTGCATAATCTCTTGGTTTGAATAAAGAAAATAGAAGACATATAAGGCTGAAATCTATTCCATATGTTCTGATTGATGGTCTTCTCTTCAAGAAGAATATCAATGGTGTGTTGTTGAGGTGTATTGACAAAACATAGAATGGAAAATTGTTATCATAGTTTCATGATGGATTCTTTGGTGGAAAATTCTCTGGTAAGACTACAACATTTAATATCATTCAGGTAGGATACTTTTAGTCTTCCTTATTCATATACGCTCGCAAGTGGGTCACAAAATGTAAAGAATGTGCTTTCTTTGTAGGAGAGAAGAAATTGGCAAGTGCTTCCCCTCTGACCATTCCAAATAGATCAGCCTTTTTTGCAATGGGGTCTTGACTTCATAGGAATGATTAACCCGCTTTCAAGTGTTGGCCATAGATGGGTGCTAATAGCTATAGATTACTTCACCAGATGGATAGAAGTTGTTGTGCTCAAAGAATCAACCGAGTCACCATCGTGGACATTATTGAAGGTATTGTAACAAGGTTTGGAATCCCTTAGAAAATTATCTTTGATAATGAAAAGGCCTTCCTTAGTACTAAGATTTATCAGTGGAAACTTAATATAGGCATATAATTGAAGAGTTCTTCCAACTATTATCCTTAGGGAAATGGTCTAGCAGAGTTAACAAATAAGAACCTGATCATAATCGTGAAGTAGATAATGAATATAAGCTAGAATTAGTGGCATATAAAGCTCTTGTGCACACTCTGGGCTGATAGGATCATGGTAAAGAAGGCAATAGCTACTTTTCCTTACAAGATTGTTTATGGTAAGGAAGCTAGGCTCCCTTTATCTCTTGAATTTCCTTCATTAGAGATTACCCAATAGTTGGAGTTTTATGGTGTGGAATAAAGAGAAATTAGAATGATAGAGATAGTTGAACATGAATAATCAAGAAATGTTGGCATGATTAAGCTAAAACAACATTAGCAATCAACAAAGAAGTCATTTGATAGAAAGGCCGACCTCAAGCTTTCAAAGTTGGGGACTTGGTCTTAAATTGGGATGTCTTTGAAAGAGCCAAACCAGTGGCACCATTCAAAGTTTGATGCAATTTTGAGTAGCCCATACACTACCGGCTTGTAATGTTCCCATTCCTACCTCCATGTTCTAGTGACTAGTTTCCATTTTAACCTTGGTCATACCTAATGGGCTAGTGACATAGATAGTTTATTGGGTATGGTTTTCACCTACATTTCACTTATATGTTATGTTTTGGCATTATGCATGTAATTTATGATGACTTAAGTGAAAAGTTGGGGTAATGTTCTATTTCTTCATTGGGGTCACTTAAGGGGACTTTTGGCCTAGGAGAAATAGTCACTTTATGATGATTAAACCATGAAATATCTCCAAGGGGGTGTCGAATTATGGTTTTATGGGCACTTTTATGATGGAAAAAGTTATAAAAGGTGGTGTTTGGGGAGGAAAAAGGATCTTGGTTCATTTTTCCATCTTATGTTGGAGCTTTGAGCTTGCTTTCCTTTCTTATGGAGGTGAAATTATGCATGAACCCTAGCTTCGGTAGTGAAATATATAACCCTAGCTAGTAGAGAACTCTTTGGTGGTGAAATATCTAGCCCTATTTTGATATTGTGGAGTTTATTCAAATTGGGTTGTCGGATTCAGCTTTTCAGAGGCTTACCGATCTAGTTTCAAGTCCATAAAGATAATACAACCATATTAAATAAGAAATATCATTTATTTTATTATTGGAACTTCTTGTTATTGCATGCCATTGCATGTTGATGCATGTTACATGCATGTTACTTGCATGTCATTACATGTTGATGCATGTTACTTGCATGTTGCTGCATGTTGGTTTAATTGTAATAAAAGTAAAGATATTGGTGATTTTATGATTTTATACCTTTTGCCATAACTATAATTTGTTGTCATATTTTTCTATATCGTTGTCATAAAAATCAGATTGTTATTTGTGAAAATTTGGTTGGAAATCTTGAATATAAAATAAATCTAGAAAAGGGATATTTCAGTGGTATCAGAGCGGTCTTTTCTACAACCTGTTGGGTAGTGTATGAAGGTTTATTCTAGGGGGAATACACCCAAGAAAGAAGGTCCAGACATGGAAAATAAAGATGGAAAATTAGAGGAACTAGTGAATGAGGATTTTATGAAAAAAATGTTTATAAATATGGTGAAACAAAAAGATACTACAAACTTATACTTGAGCCAACTCACAGAGAGATTATCACAGGGTGGCCTTGGGAACCATATGGAAAGAGGTGAAAATAGTAATTCCAGGTTGCGGACTCATAGAGATGAAACCGACAGATCAGGGCAGCACACTCCTTCATCCCAAAACACATGGTTGAGCATGCATGAACCAGTTTTCTGAAAGATCTAGAAGTGACACTGGTAGGGAAATAAGGGGATATTGTTGATGAGGATACTTGTTGTGAAAAGTATGAATCCTTGAGTGAAGGGTTCAAATATAATATGCCTTTCCTGGAGTATTGTAGGATGAAGATTGGTAGCCGGCCAAAGTGGGATCACTATCCTCATGTTCCCGAGCTATAGAGGTGATTGGGGTAGATTTCAATTCCACGCTTTGACAGATCCAAGAAGTGTAATGTGACATCATGGATTCAGGAAGTTAAAACTTACTTTGACTTGAATCCCATGCACGAAGAGGATGCAATAAAATTTTCAATCCTACATCTTGAGGGAGATGCTCACGATTGGTGGCATCATGGCCTTGTCACATACGGACACATGCATATTACCACTTATGTAGATTTTAAATAGATATTGTTGGGTAGGTTTCATACGTGGGATCCCAATAGATTATTTAGAGTGTTGACTCATTTAAGATAGACATGATCTTTGGATGGGTATATTGTATATTTTCAATTGTTTTTCAGTGATGGTTAATGATGTTTTGAGGTGAGATTGACTTCAATTTTTATAATAGGGCTGAAAAATTAACTAGCAGGGTTTGTGAAGGCATTTGAGCCTTCTTCACTACATGATGCCATCGGGAGAGACAAATATTTGGAGTTATCCACTTTGAAGCCGAGGTTTCCACCTTCGATTCAATGGAGAGGACCCCATCTAGATCTGATGGTTTCTAGCCAAAGGGACCACCACAAATATAAGAGACAGCTATAAATCCATTTATTTCACAATATATTAGGGATGAGATGAGGTGAAAAAAAAATATTTCAATTTCGTTCACCGTGGGCCCCGGGAGATGATTGCACAAGAAAGGGAAAGGCCCAATTCATTAAGGTCTTTGAGGAGAGAGAGAGAGAGTGTGTGATGGAGATGAGCATCTAGAGACCCAAGAGATGTATGATAGAGATGAAGATGCTTTGGATGGTACTGATGAGCAGGAGGAGGAAGTTTTCCCTTAGGAGACTATAGCCACTTTATCTAGTACCCCAAGGTATAAGGCATTCAAAGTTAGGGGAGTTATGCAGGGGGCAACATGTTGTGGTACTTATTGATAGTGGGGCTACCCAAAACTTTATTGATGAATCCTTGGTTCATAGGCACGACCTACAAATAGAGGAATTTGAGGGCTTTAACCTTGTTGTAGCCAATGGTAAGTCTATGAGATGCACCTGTAAAGTTCCATAGTTGAGCATCACCATGGGGAACTACGACGCTACTGATGACTTCTATATTGTCAGCATTGGAGAGACCAATGTAGTGTTGGGAGTTTAGTAGCTTCACTCCCTTGGTGAATTTTGTACTAACTTTTAGACAATGGAGCTGAAATTCAAGTTTGAGGGAAGAAATCTTACCTTGAGGGGTCTATCTATAGGAGCACCCAGGGTAGTCACAACTAAGAGGATGAAGAGGATCTTTCAGCACAATGAGGTGGATTGGGCCATTCATTACTTGGTTTTAACCAAGAATACATGGAGTGACCATCTATAGTATCATGTGGATGTCCAAGGCCTATTGGACAAGCACAAAGTATTTTTTCTGGACATACCTCCAGGTCTACCACAAGACAAGGGGTTTGAGCACGTGATTGAGCTTGGGGACAACAAGCCAATGGTTACTACTCCTTACTGTCACCACAAATGGTTTAAGGATGACATTGAGAGGACTATACATGAGCTTCCGGACATGGGGCATATTATACCTAGTTCTAGTCCTTTTACTTTTTCATTGGTGTTTGTGAAGAAGAATGATTAAACCATGTGAATGTGCATAGATTATCATGCATTGAATAAGAAGACAATAAAAATTAAGTATCTTGTGCCACGCCTTGATGAACTACTAGATGAGCTACATGGAGGAGTCTATATTTCCAAAATAGATTTTTGATCTGGATATCACCAGATCAAGATCAGAGAGGAGGATGTGCATACGATAGCTTTCAGTGCCACTAAGGCCACTTCAAGTGTTTGGTGATGCCATTCGGGTTGTCTAATGCATCGCCACATTTCGTTCTACATGAACCCCGTGTTCAACCGCCATTTTTAGAAGTTTGTATTGGTCTTCTTTGATGAAATTTTGGTCTACAGTAGGATGTGGGAGGATCATATTCAACATCTTGATGAGGTGTTGGGAATTTTGGAAGTTAATTCACTTTATGCGAAAGCTTCTAAGTGAAAGTTTGGTATGACAGAGCTACTTTATTTGGGCTATGTGATCGGAGGAGGTGGAGTCAAGGTGGATAGGGAGAAGATTCAGGTGATTTTGGATTGGCCACCACCTAGGAATTTGACACACTTGAGAGGATTCTTGGGACTATGCACATATTATAGGAGGTTTGTGAAGAAATTCTCTCACTTGATTGTACCCTTGATGAGACTTGACCAAGAAGGGGGATTTTTCTTGGTCAAATTCAGCATAGCATGTTTTTTATCACCTTAAGGGGGTGATGATTTCTTGTCTAGTTCTTACATTTCCAAATTTCACTCGGTCATTTGTACTCAAGTGCGATGCATCAGAGTGGGCATTGGATTAGTGCTCATGTAGGATAGGCATCCCATTTCCTATGAGATTTGGAAATTGAGTCCAATAGAGAGAGGATTCTCAATTTACGAAAAAGGAGATGTTGGCCATTATGCATGCATTAGTTAAATTGAGCATGTATTTAGTGGGCAACAAATTTTTGGTTCATACGGATCATAATAGCTTGAGGTTATTTTTGGAAAAAAGGATCTCAATGACCACCAATAGAGATGGGTAAATAAGATACATGCTTTTGATTTTGACATAGAATATAAGAAAGGTAAGAATAATGTGGTGGTTGATGCCTTTATCGTCAGGAGACCGTACCTTGATTCTATGATTTTCTTTATGTCGTAGATTTTAGCTGATTGGAAGGATCATATACTTGTTGAATACTCCAAAAATTAGTTTGCATGTGAGATTATGGATGACATTATTTAGGATGATTGATCAAGAGTTGTGGACGACCTCATCTACTACAAGGATAGAATTTTCCTTGTACTGAGTCCAAAATGAAGGAGAAGATCCTCTCGAGTAGTGCATGATACAACCTTTCCTAGACATCCAGGATATTTGAAGACATACAGTACATCGAGAGAGATTCACATGGAAGGGGTTAAAGGATGATGTCCTTAACCATGTCAGGGAGTGTTTGGTTTGTCAACAAATCAAGGTAGAGCACTCTTTCCCAATAGGACTTCTACAACCTCTTCCTATTCTAGAATAGAAGTGGGAGATTATATGCATGTATTTTATCATAGGTATTCCCTCAGGGTATGGGAACGATTGCATATATGTGGTGGTTGATTAGATGAATAAATATGCCCACTTGGTTTCTATGCCTTCAGGAACAAGGCACTCGCATGTGGCTCAAACTTTCTTCATAGGTATTCTTAGACATCATGGGTTTCCTAAGACTATTGTCAGTGATAGGGATAAGATTTTCATGAGTACATTCTGGTAGGAGATCTTTAGGATTATAGGTACGTGAGTGACACTAGTACCAACTATCATCCACGACTAATGGGAAAACCGAGATAGTGAACAAGTGGATGAGGGCTACCTATTCAGCAATGTCACATGACAACAAAGTGTGCATGGGTCAAATGGCTACATATGGGTGAATATTGTTACAATACCACCTACCGATGAGTATTGGTATGACTCCTTTTTATAATTATATGGTTATGAGACATCCTCATTTGTAGACCTAGTATTATCAAATAGATGATCTCCTAAAGCTCGTGATGGGGAACAGGAGAATGATGACATTCTAAAGGCTCTCAAGGAGAACATACGAAAGCACAAAATCAGTAGAGGATATATGTCGACAGGCATAGAGTTGAGAGATCATTCAATGTTGGATATTTGGTCTTCTTACAGTTGTAACCATATAGACAATACTCACTCAAGAAAAGTTGTGCAGAGAAGCTAAAACCATGATTCTATGGGCCATACAAGATAGTGCGCAGAGTTGAGCTAGTAGCATATGAGTTGGAGCTTCTAGAGCACAATAAGATTCATAATTTTGTCCATGTTTCATTCCTCAAAAAGGAACTTAGACAACATATTGTGCCTTCCATAGATTTATCACCATTGGATGAAGAGGGGAAGATGGTCTTAGAACCAAAATCTATTATTGAGGTAAGACAAAGGAAGATTTAGAACAGGGTAATCAAAAAATATCTAGTGTGATGGAAAGACTTACCATTAGAAGATTCCACTTGGGAGGGAGAGTAGATTTTATAGCATGCTAGTTTACGTTTGCTTGAGGACAAGAAAATTTCGGGAAGGGCGGGATGTAATGTCTCCATTCCTACCTCTACGCCTAGTGACCGGTTTTCCATCTTGGCCTTCATCATATCCAAGGGGCTAGTGGCGTAGATAGTTTTTAGGTATGGTTTTCACCTACATTTCACTTATATGTTATGTTTTGGGGTTATACATGTACTTTATGATGACTTAAGTGAAAAAGGTGGGGTAATGTTCTATTTCTTGTTGGGGTCACTTAAGTGGAATTTTTGGCTTAGGAGAAATAAAGTCACTTTAAGTGACGATTAAAACATGACATATCTCCAAGGGGGTCTAATTAGGGTTTTATGGGCACTTTTATGATGGGAAGAAGTTATAAAGGTGGTGTTTGGGGAGGAAAAAGGATCTTGGTTCATTTTTCCATCTTATGTTGGAGATTTTAGCTCGCTTTCCTTGCTTGTGGAGGTGAAATTTTGTAGAACCCTCACTTCAAAGAGTGAAAGATCTATCCCTATCTAGAAGAGCACTCTTCGGTTGTGAAAGATCTAGCCCTAGTTTTCTATTATGGAGTTTATTCAGATCCGGTTGTCGATTTAGAGTTTTAGAGGATTTTTGATCCAGCTTTCAAGTCCGTAAAGAGAAGACAACCATATTCAAGAAGAGAGATCATTTATTTTATCAAGTGGAACTTATTTTTATTACATTTCATTGCATGTTGATGCATGTTACATGAATTTTGATGCATGTTACATGCATGTCATTGCATGTTGATGCATGTTACTTGGATGCCATTACATGTTGATGCATGTTACTTGCATGTCATTTCATGCGATGCATGTTACTTGCATGTTGATGCATGTTGGTTATTTTCTGATTTTATACCTTGCACGCCATAACTATACTTTTTGTCATATTTTCTATATACTACTGTCATTAAAATCATATTAATATTTGTGAAATTTTGGTTGAAATCTTGAATATAAAATAAATCCAAAAATGGATATTTCACGGTTCTTTCAAGGAGGCTAACTCTTTTGAGTTATCCCATCTTGATGGAGGCGCACTATTAATCCCAGTCAATGTGATCTATCTTAAAACTTTCCATTAAGCTTGTTGCATAATTTTTTAAATATTAGAGTAGTTTTCATTCCTCCAAGTGCATTATGTGCACGTTGCCTTGTTTATACATAGTTCTTTTTTTTCACGTTCCTCTTGTGCATGCTTTTTTCTTGCTCCCAGATGCTAGTTATCTTCCAAAGTAGTTTTCGGTAGTCTTGTGAGATTCAACAAAGTTCATAATATGCTTCAAAAGGGCCAATTATTCATCCATATTAGAATTACATGATTACTTAGCGGTCTCTATACCCAATATATTATCTAGGCTACTAATCTCTTTCATCTAGGAGGAAAATGGCCCCGAAAGTTGCTAAAATGTTATCCAAAATAACTCTCCTAGTTATTTGGACAACTTATAATTCCATTCTAGCTTTGAAGGTTCTACTTATAGGTTGTGTGCACTTCAGATTAACTCCTTGGGACATTTCCTTGGTGGTAATTCCTCATGCTCTCATGCACGCTCTACTCCTATTCTCTTCCTTCCTTTCCTTTTCCTTTTTCTCTTTGTTCCATTTTCCCCTCATGCGCACTCTCTATGTATTCACCTTCTTCCTAGCATTACATGCACCCTACGTGTGCACTCTAGGTTTTCTTCCCAAAATCAGCTAATTCCCTAGAACTCTTGCGTGCCCCCTCACATTACTTTGTAATGGTTACACCTTGACCATCTGTTTCTTCCTCGGGTATTCCTCTTATTTCTCTCATTCACATTACCTTCGCACACATATTTCTTTTATTTTACTTATGAGCCTTACTCTTCTACGTGCATTCCTTTGCACCTTCTTCTACACCATTTTGTGCCACATAGAATCTATCCAACTTTGAGTGTGCTACATACAATCAATCAAATCACACCACCTAGGCAATCGAATCATGAAGACAAATTATTGGTTGACACATGGAAAAAATGATAAACTAGTTACATAGTTGGTTGGTCCTTTCAATCAATCAACATGGACCACGTGTCATTGCATGTTAGAGAAACCTGTAAAATTATGACAGCCATAAATTATTTCCAGAGCTCTAACACATGCATGCCCGGTCTCATTCAAAAGATGTTGAAATCTTCTACAATCTAGGATATTCAAATTCGAATTTCAATGGGATTTGGTAGGTGAGAAATGGGAAAACATATTTTTAGACATTAATGAGCAAATGTAATTTATCTAACCACCCAATTTGATATGAATATCACCTCCTTCCTGGTTTACGTGCCAAGAAGAAACTGGGAATTGCATTTTTTAGATCTATAGGCAGATTTTCAGGCATTTTATTCTTGTTTTTAGTGGTTGTGTTTAAAAATTTGAGTTTTCCCTCCTCTTCTCTTTCTCTCATTTAAATCATCTATAAATGTAATAGCAATGCTCATTGTAAAGGGTTAGACAATTTGGATCATTTAGCATTTACTAAGGATTCTCCATATTTGCAGTTTGAGTTGCAGAACTCTATATCCGGATCCTACATGTGGATATTGGCCTCATTCTCTATTGTGATAGACTGTGTATCCTGGAGGTAATAGGAGCATCATTTTGTGGCTATTCTCTTCCTAATCATGTTTTTATTCTTATTTCTTGCCTTCTTTTGCATTGTATGCTTGATGTTCCACTTTAAATCTCTTGTAGCTCTAGTTTCTTGTTGTGTGTCATGGAACCGACCATGTGAATGCATTCTTGTGTGTGTTATGCATGAATAACCTCCCTTACCAATTTCTATTTCATTTTCTCTCAGAAAAAATAGTGTCCACCCCACTCTTTCTAGTGTTATCACCTTCCTTAGTGTAGTTTTCTATTTTATGTTATCCTTCTATCCTTGGTCGCTTGGCACTTTTATTGTAGTTTTCATTTTGAGCATTAGCAAGAACACTAGCAGTAGAAATAGGTAGAGGAACTAGCCTTCTCTAGAGGTCTGTCTCAAGCACGCATGGTCCCATAACTTTGATACAACCACATTGTTGACTCAATGAATCATTTCTTCTAGATTCGAGACATGGGTGAAAGTTTGAGGAACCAACATGCACTATAATAAATGAATCAAAGGACCATTCTTTAGAAGATATTAAATATTATCTTCACTTAAAGAATATAATTTATTTACCAATGAAACTAACCACATGAAGGAGGAATCTTGTTTAATACCATTAACCTATAATAATAATATCAGTAGTAATATAAATAAATAGAAAAAAAAACTCAAACACACAAAACTTAAGAATTAAAAATATAATTACAAACTATTAAACTTACATGCCATTATAGCAAATAAATAAAATGAACCATCTGGGTCCAATATTGTCCATTATAGAAAATAAATTATTAAACTTACATGTCATTATTTCTTGATGGTCATATTCAAGAACCTTCCACAAGTCCTTATTTTATAGTCTACCCCCATAATTGATCCTCCAAACATTGGATACAAAAAAATGTGATAGTATGAATAATATTTCTACGATTTTTAAACTCCTCAAACAACCATACATTAGATATCTTCCTCAGTTTATTTTAAGATATTTTTAGTAAAAACCATAATCCTTATAGGATACTCTAGGCCTTATCCATCTACAATCAGACCTATCAATATTATTTTTCCCTCTAGATAATGAGATAGAAAGTAAATTTTTCCTTATTATTTTCTTCTTCAACAACTAGATAAACATGACTTGCATAACATTGTACAAAAAAATAATTTCAACAAATGATTCATAAATAGAATATACTAAGATAAAATATTAATTTAAAATATACAATGCAACTATAATAATTTGTTGCACTAGATATGATATATAGTCAAATTTAATTGATGATTCAACCACCATGAGTTGTAGATCTCATGGAGGTCGATAAGTATTAAGTGGATTCAATGTTCTACAACACCATTAATCTACTCATTCTTTTAACTCGCACTCATCCCAAATAAAATGTGTATATGAAGAACAAAATCATGCCATCTACTTCATATGAATTGTCCATGAACCTACATTTTAACTTCTAAAAGAGTGTAACTCACAAAATCAAACTACGTAAAAAAATATTTATATTTTACGAAGTTAGATTCTTCTATCAACTAAAAACATAGGAATTATATACTTACTCTCATTACCTATACCCATTATTCATTTACACCATTCCACGATGATGTTGCATTAGACAACATTACACCTTCTTTGTACATCAAATCTTTTTTCGCTAGTGATAATTTAACACATGCTCCTTCTTCATGTGTATCGTCGGTGAAATTCCATATATTTTGAACACCACTCATCCTATACATCTTGTATAACCAGTAGAAAATTCACAAATTATTGAATTTTGATGTACAAATATATGAACATATGATGTGTTAACTAAATATAATGTTTTAATTACTAAAATTACCGTAGGATATATCAAATAAATCTTGCACAAACTATGTGGAATGTATATGATCATAACTAATATAGAAATGATACTCCCGTAAGATATTTATATCTTCTCTAAATTTTAAGGAGCATGAGTGAATGCTATACGTAAAAATATGGAAACCAGGAGAGAGTTGTTGTATTGTGATTAGAATTAATTATGTGGTTGTAGATAATAGTTCTCTATAAAATAAACATCTGACATATTAGTACCAAGAGGAAGCGTGTCCTTGCATAACCTAAATTTATTTTTAACCATTGATCTTTGTGTGTACACCTTGCGTGCATACTCATACATTATCTTCTCTCAAAATATAGTCATAAAATATTATACGCTTATTTATTTATTTATTCTCTAATTCACACATATTGGCCTCTTTTCCATCTTTTGAATTTTATTCCACTAACTTGTATTATAAAAAAATAATTAGTTAATTTTAAATTAAATGTGTATTCGCTACGTGTATACAATTTTCTAAACATCGGCAACCACCACAACTATCATAGGTTCCTACCAAACATGATTTATTATACAAAAATATCCTTCTTCTATTGTACAAAAACGCTTGAGATGAAATGTCTTGCTAATTTAACTGGAATTTTTACCATAAAAACCTACATAATATTTGTAGTATGCAAAGTAACACAAATTCTAGAAAACATCACAATGCATAGAAAAGTCAATATGGACCCTATAATAAGTAGTAGTTAGTGATTGATTTATTTTAACATAGAAATTTTTTTCTAATTCAAAACACCTTTGACTAATTTATATTTTGGGTAAGTCTCTTTAAGTATTATAAAATTGTGTAAATGTCATATCCAAAACCTTTAAGGACGTGATTTGTAGTTTCAACAACCAATTTTTATTTTTAAAACATCATTTTCATTAATAGAAACCATTGTATTAGTTTTCTAAAATGATTCAATTTTATATTTAAACTCTTCAACAATGTCTTTTTCTTTCCATGGGATTCTACCAATAAAATCCCATAATTCATTGTTATTTGGACCCTAAACTCTTTCACATCTTCCAATAGTGTTTTTCTATTTATTTTTAGTGCACTACTTATTTTCCTAATTAAACCATATTTATCTGTTATTTTAGTTACTATAATTGATGCAATAACATATCGTGTAGTGTCACTATCTCTAGTACATGAGGTTGGAAATATTACTTCACATGCATTCATTAATGAATTTTTCTCTTTTGTCATGTTGACATATAATTTTGTAAGTACGAAAAATATGACAACATTCAAGGGAATAGAGTCCCTCCTTGGTGATGGGTGAATTTTTCCTTATTGAAAACTAAAAAGGTATGTACAAATATACATTCAGATTTATGGGAAGAAAGGAAATAGATAATAAAAGGAAAAGGAAGGAAGGAGAAGTGAGAGGATGTGGATGAAGAAGTGAAGGTGGGAATGTAAGATTAAGTAAACCCAAGTCATAAGGCTGAATGCACTTTAGAAACTAACATAATAAGTGACAATAAAATCAAAGATGAAAATATCATAAATATTAAGAGCTTTCACATTTATTAAACATAAGAGTAGTAAATGATAAAGGAAGAATTGATCTTAAGACACAAATTTTTCCATAAATGCTTCTTTATTTCTCTTCCAACAGGACACAAAGTTTCTCATTATCTCTCTACAAAAGTATTTTTATCCTTTTTCAAAATTTATTTATGAATTCTCACTAACTCCCTTTTATAACAAAAAAATTGGCTACAAATTAGTTAGGTATTTCATGAAAATGGATTAGGACATAATTAAGTCACTTTATTAAATTAACTTTATGTATCGAGTGACTAAATAACAATGTTATAAAAAAATTTAAACAAGTGGGTACATGTGGACCCCACCAACAAGTGACTTGGAAAACACATAGGATTTAACATGACACGTAAGATTAGTGCCTTATACATTGGGCCAATAGTCCACTTATATTGATCATGTGAGAAATTAATTCATTGATCACGAATTGAAACCTCATTACAACATTAAAACATTATTTTGAAAATTTTAGATCCAAGAATATCACCTGTTTGAGTATCTTAAATTTCTCTAGTGATTCCATCATTCTTGAATCATCGGGGAATGAATACACGGGAAAATAAAGTCTTATAGATTACTTGCACTTCCAAAATTCTATTAGGGACTATATGAAAGTCCACCATTTTCTCCTCACTTTTGTTGATTAGACTTTGAAGGTCGGTGAGTTTGTCGTCAAGATAATTGGTATTAATTTTTTTAGGAATAATAAAAATTCTTAACTAGATTAATCATTTGCTTTTTGAGAGTTTACATGGATCTCGTTTGATTGTTCTTGGTAATGAAATTACAAGGAATTTCCTAAATGAGTTCCTCAATTTCACACATAGTTGATTCTCCTTTTTCATTTACATCATCAAGAATCATTTTCCTAAATTTATAAAAGTTCAAGCATTCAAAGTGTGAATCCTACAATGTTTGAAACCTAGGATTATTTCAGTGATAAAAGAAAATAATTATCTTTGTGCATGTTCATGAATGTTAGGAAAAATCATGTCAAGAGTGGTCCTCATGATCTTGAGAGAATATTTGAAATGCAGAATTTAATCTAGATAAGTATGTATCTTATCATAAATTATAATAGCTTTTTCAATTACCCAAAGACCTTACATTATAATATTATCAATCCATGATTTATTTTGACAATATATGTTATTTATTTCCTTTGATAGTAAAAATGTCTCTTGATCTCTCATGTTACTACAACAATAACTTGAATAGTCAAAGAAGAAATCATTTTGATGAGGTGATGTACATATGTTATTAGCTTTTGATTTTTCTTGTTGAGATTGATTGTCTAAGATTTGTTCTTTTCCATCCATATCAGAACTATACCAATATATTATTGAGCAAGAGAAAATCACTTTCCATAGCTGACTTTCCAAGAATTTTTTTGGAATATAGGGTAAAAGGAGGGTTTTAGAAGGTCCCACAACCTTATACAAAAAATCCCAGTAGGCTAGATTTAGTAGATAAAAACATATAATGAAAATACCCTAGAAGATTCCAAAAAAGGACAACGAAAAAGACAACAAGAGAAAAGAAAAGAGCTTCATATGAGCTTTTTCAGTTCAGCGACAACATTTCTAGCCCTAGGAGAGCCCGAATCCTCAGCAAGCTGATCCGCAAGTGTGATGAGCTCCAAACAGTCTCTGGCAATGGCATTCCTGGTAGTGTCAGTGAAATTTTCCCAGGCCTTTAGGGTAGTGAAGGCGCATTGGAGCTTGCTTAAGATAGAGGAAACCAAATCAACTCTGCGATCATCCCTCAGGAGTTAGTGACCGTAGGCTCAACAGGATTAGTATCCATATTTGAAGGTGACTTTGGGGTGTTAGCATGAGGCTCGCTGTCAGTGGAATCTGAAATGTCCCCAACTTTCTGAGTGTTGGGGTCTTCAACAGGTTGGTTCGTCTCCATTTTCTCCGAGGCTGGGGAGTCAGGGTAAAGCTTGGCAAGGCCTAGGATATCATCGCTGAAGTGTTGAGGCTGGAGATAGGGGAAATCACCTTGATACTAGTGTCCGCACCCTATAGAAATAAGCACGATTGAACAAGTGGAAGCGAGGGGCTAACAGGGGGAGCTGAGGGGGTGGAACCATCATGGGAAGAGCCTAGAATGGCAACATCCATGTCGAAATAGGAGGAAATACACGGGTGATGATGGTGATTGGAAGAGTAGAGGGAGGCAGAGGAGGGACAGGGGGAAGGTGAGGGAGAATGGTGACGGTGACTAGGCTTGGGGAAAAGTAGAGTAAATTGGTATGCGAGGAGATAGTGGAAAACAACAAGTACAGAAGGCCCTGATGAAGGATTTCACCTTCCCCGTCACGAGCCAGATGAACAAAATGCTCCAAAGATTGATAGAGGAAGGTAGCCAGGTTGATCTTTTTTCCCCAACGCAGATGCGAGAGGATAAAAAAGTGGGGGCCAAAGACCAGGTGATAGCGGCTGTCAATGGTGAAGTATCGCATGATGACTTCAACAATTCTATCCCACGGGGGAGGCAGTGAGTCACGAGTGTAACCTGAGAGATTCTTGACAGGATTTTCACCTGGAGTGATGAAATCCTACATTTTTGAATGGAGCGAGCGCTTGAAATATATATCACCAGTAGCTGGGAGTCCCGTAGCATCAGCAATTACATTCGTGGAGATAGTAAAAGAAGTATTACCGATCTGGACACGCCCCTTGACCAGGAAGCCATTGCAGCATACGAGACTAGGGCCGAGTAAAGATGTCATTCTTTCTAGAAAAGTGGTGATCCCATTTTCCAGCAGGATGTTCCAGACCTCCTCATCATCCTTCACCATGCTGCAGGAGGCAGGCTCGATGCGTTTCAGCTGGCCACCCATATTGTTGAGAAATTTGGAATGAATGCGAAGGAGGGGACAGTGGAAGGTCTTAAAAATGCCTCCTAGAGCATGGGAGTCATCCGCTTCAACATCATTACCCTCCCGCCAGTACTTGGTGCATTTATGGGGAGGAATGGCACTATGCATGAGAAAATATATGAGAGTATGACACATTTTACCCTTCAAATTCTTCAGCACCAAAGGTCTTGTTAGTGCAAATCAGCAGCACCCTCTAGATGTTGATCAGATTTCTAGTTTGACATCTTACCATCCAGTGTGATTGCACAACATTGAATATTTTCCCCAAGTGTGGGACTTGTAAAAGTGGGAAAAGAATCTCCAGGTTAGAGGTTGGTTCCTTAACTCCTTTGATCAGGTGTATTACTTGAAAATTGCAGAGGTTTAAACTCAAAATCCTACTATAAATTCCAAGGGGACAGAGATAGAGAATGCAAAAGAATTAAAACTAATGCTAATAAGGTGATGCACTAAAGGAGTGGTGAGCATTTTTTACTTCTACAAATTGACACATTATAGAAATTTAGCAAAACATCATGCACAAATTGATAAAATGTAATGAAAGATCATGGATGAATCAAACAACACAAGTAGAGGACTGAAACTTATTCACAGAGCTTGCATTGTCATTTCCAATATCAAAATGCATGAATTACATCAACATAAAGGTAGAAAATATGTTGTAGTCTTGAAAGAGGTCAGTATTCCACAAAATCACTTTCTAGGGTGAAAGAGGGAGCCTGTAAAACATAAAAATGTCCAACCTAACAACATAAGCCAAATTTGGATTTTTAATAATGCCCATTCGAGCTCGGAGAGAGAGAAACATGGGAAAACATGAGAGAATATTCAACCATTGACCAAAATGCAATAAAACAACATGAGCATCTTTAAAAGTCGATTCCCTGACATTTTTCACCATGCTCGGAGAGAACGCAAGCCATTCTTCATTAAAAATGGTGGTCGAAACATCATTTCTGTTGATTTCCATGTGCCAAAGGTGTTTTCCACTTTTATCTCTCCAAACTCCACCAAAATACAAAATTGAGCCCGGAATCATGTAGAGAATTTCACTAGCTTTCCATTGATATAAAGAATACAAAAACAGAGCTCTAGATCGAAAGTTATGCTCATTTGAAAATTTAGGGCAAAACAAGGCCAAAATGGGTGGGCCGAAAATTTGAAATTTTTCCACTTTTTGCATTTGGGAAAATTTCCCAAAATCTCTCGCACCCCTCGTCCATGTGCCACGTGGCATGTCCCGATTGGTCAGGCCCTCTTTGCTTCATTTTCCATCGTTTGCCATCTTCTCTCGAAGAAATGAACACATGGCACAACCCCATTAGACATGGACCTTCCACGCTCATTTTTACCCGCAGTTTGCCTTGTGTTTTTTTCTCGCCACATGGATATGTGGCATGATCCTATTGGCTCGGGTTTTCGGGCGCTTTTTCATTTTGAAAATTTTCTTTGATTTTTCTTTGGGAAAATTTCCCAATCTCCCCTTGTGCTCGCTGGTCTTAAGACACGTGGCATGCTCCTACTGGTTCGGGACTTGGGGAAAACATTTCTCCTTTGCGCTAACCTTTGGGAAATTTTCCCACTTCTCCCCACCACTCTGATGCTCTGTCACCCTGGGACATGTGGCTTGTCCTCATTGGTTGCAGGCCTTGGGGAAAAAAATTAACTTTGTGCCCCCACCAAATACTTTGCCAAATTTTCTATCTTCCTCCACCTCCCGACATTCCTTCAGCCTAAGGACACGTGGTGCATTGTAATTGGGTCTAGGCCTTGGGGACAAAAATTTTGTTTGCGCCAACACTTAGGAAATGTTCCCAACTCCTCCCCACCTAGACACGTGGCTTCTTCCCATTGGTCGGTGAAACTCCCTTAAAATATTTTTCCATTGCACCAAACACTTAGTAAAATTTCTAAATTTTTCTCCACCCTCCGCCACTTGATTGCTGACATGGCACTCTTTGATTGGCTGGCGGGCCTGTCCAGGGAAAATTTCCCACAAAAACTCCACCGAGCCATAACTTCAAAAATACATGGAGTTAGGAGGAAAACTTTACCTTTCTGGAAAGCTGAGAAGGAGCTCTATCCAATGGTGCCATTTCTAGAACATCTTGAGTGCCTGAAATGTAAAAATTATGACTGAGGCACAAGGGAGGAATGAAATGAAGGGAGTTAATCACAAAATGAGCAAGGGGCTCATTTTGGATAACAATTTTGGTGACTCAAAGGGTTCATCTACCTACTGGATGAAGTTACCAGTTTTCTGAAGCAACCCATTGGGCATGGAGTCATCAAATCTCTTCTTGGTACTCCAATTGATTAGAACAATGGAAGGAGGAAGGGGGAGGATAGAACACCATATGATTGGAGCAAGGCCTGCAAAATACATTTCCTGGAATAGAAAGCTTGTGCCAAAGCACTTAGGGAAATCAAATCTAATCTACAACAAAACAATGTGCATAAGCACTTGGAGGAATGAAAACCTAGGATAATATGTACAAGGTGGAGAATTTATTTCAGTACCAATGCTTTAGATGGATTCCATTAACTAGAATCTATAATTTTTCACCATCCAATGAAGACAATTGGAAGGCATTGCTATCCTTACACTTTGTGACCATGTATGGGCCACTCCAAATGGCATCAAATTTTGAATGCCTCCCCGGTTTTGCTTTGTTTTCATCCCATTTTAACACTAGATCTCCAACTTGGAAAGATCTATCCTTGGCCTTTCTATCAAAGGTATTATTGATTAATGCTTGATCCTTCTCCATTGCTTGGGATGTCTGATTTCTAATTTCTTGGAGCTCCATCAATTCTGCATACCTAACCTCCATAGGCCCAAACTCCAACAACTCCAACTGCTTCATGAGTTCTAATGTTGGCAGCTCAAGTGACATGGGAAAAATTTCCTCTCTTCCATAAACAAGCTTGAATGGAGAGTTACCTGTAGACCTCTTGGGAGTTATCATATTATCCCACAAGGCTGATTTCAATTTGGTATGCCAAGACCTCTTATTTTCATCAAGAGTCCTCTTGATGATTCTTAACAAGTTCGTGTTTGTAGATTCAGCTTGGCCATTACCCTGAGGGTAATAATTTGATGAAGTGCTTAGGTAGATCCCATTATTGACAACCCATTCAGTTACCTTGGACCCAATGAATGCCAATGCATTATTTGATATTATTGTAGCAGGTATGCCAAATCTAGTTGCTATCCCTTCATAGAAGTCTAGGATGCTAGATTCATTTTCTTCCTTGAGTGCTACTGCTTCAGTCCACTTGGTGAAGTAATATGTTGCTGTTAGAATCCACTTGTGTCCTTGGCTTGAATTTGGGTTAATGACTCTAATGAAGTCCAAACCCCATTACATGAATGGTTGGTCAACTGAAATTGGATGCAATGGAAGGGCAGCTAGTCTCTCCTTACCTGTGAAGAATGCACAATTCTTGCACCTCTTGATCCATGCATAACAATCACTGAAAATCTTGGGCCAATAATAGCCAGCCCTCATGATCTTGAGAGCTGTCACTCTTGGTGCAAAATGACCACCAGCTGATCCACCATGGAACTCTTCCAACACCCTATGAATTTGATATGTACCAATGCATCTCAGAACACTCCACTCACATCCCTTTTGAATAAAACAACATCAACAAGAGCATATGGGATAGCCTGCCCGTAATCTGAAGTGTCTTCTTTTGGTTTTTTTCATCTATGGAGGGCATATGCCTATGTGTAGGAAGTGCATTATGTCTTAGGTCCAACAAGGAGTGAGGACACCATCATTTTCTTCTTGAATGCTTCCTTGCTCATGGCTATCTTGCAACACCAAAACAACCTCTTTCTCATTGCATGCTTCCTTTTGTTTGTTCAAGACCAGTTGCTCACACAATCCTTTTCCTCTAACCAACTTGGTGAATTTGTTCTCAACGTCATACTCCATGACATGAGTAATCCACCCTGCTCTTTTTCCATTCAGGTCTTTATTAAGGAGGAAGTCTTTAACTCCCACATGAGAAACCAACAATTGAACCTTGTTGTTTGAAACTAGATGCTTAAATTTCTTCAAGCCCCTAATTACTGCAAGAACATGCTTCTCAATGAAAGAATATCTCACCTCATAGTCCTCTAGGCCTTGGCTGAAGAAAGAAATTGGATACTCATCATTGTCTTTGTTCTATTGTACCAAAATTGTAGAAATAGTATCATCACCTCCAAATGCATAGAGGATGAAATCCTTGGAGAAATATAGGTTAATAAGAGTTGGAGCTCGTGAGATGGCCTCTTTGATTGCTTCAAAACTTGCCTTGCCTTCTTATGTCCATTTGAAAGCTATGCTTTTCTTTAACATCTTGGTAATAGGCTTGACTAGGGCTGCAAAATTTGGGACAAACCTCTCGAAAAAAATTATCCTTCCAAAGAAACTTTCAAGGGCCTTCTTATGAGTTGGCAATGGTAGTGCTCTTATGGCTTCAAATCTTTCTAGATCAATTGATAATCCTTCTTTGGAGACAATGTGGCCAAGGAGCTTTCCTTAATGAGCTAGAAAAATACACTTTTTGGGATTCAAGGATACCCCAAATCTTTTGCACCTTTGGAATAGCTGTCTTAAATGAAAGAGATGGTCTGCTGCATTTTTGAAAAAACATTGATATCATCAAGATATATCAGCACTATTTTGTTAATCAAATCCTTGAATGCCATGTCCATTTCCTTTGAAATGCATCCCCAACATTGGACAGCCCAAATGGTATTTTCCGTATGCATAAGAAACCCATTTGGTTGTGAAGGTTGTCTTGAACTGATCCTTTTCCTTCACCATAATCTGATTGTACCTCGAATAGCCATTAAGAAATGAAAACCTTTGAGCCAAAGCAACAACTTGCAAGATCCGCTCCATGGAAGGAAGTGGGTAATGATCCTTGAGAGATGCTCTATTCAAATCTCAAGTCAACGCACAATCTGATTTCTCCACTCTTCTTTCTAATCGCAACTAGGTTGGATACCCAACTAGAATGCTTGATATGGAATATGATACTTGAATCTATCAACTTATTCAATTCTTTTCTCATGAGAGGCTCCATGTGTGGATTGCTGGCATTTTTTTGCCCGATGGGTTTATCACTGGATCCAATTCAATGGTGTGTTGAGATAACTTGGGATCAAACCTTTCAAATCTTCATAGCTCCAAGAAAACACATCAGGGAATTCTTGAAAAAGTTGTATGAATTCATACCTTTCTTGCTCAGTTGTCATTTTACCAATTTGGAGTGATTTACCTTCTTCCACTAGGATGGGAACTGGATCTTCTTCCTTGACATGGATGTTTTCTTTCTCCTTCCTAAATTGATCATTAGGATTGAAAATGGACTCCAAAGTGACAAGTCCCTCTGGTAGTTTGTTGGTTCTCACTGTACCACTTGATCACCATACTCGTTGTTCTAACTTCTCTTGATTTTTAACTGAGAACTCAGCCTCTTCTTGCAAGAAATGGATGATTTGTTGATCATCTTCAAACACTTGCCAACTTACATTGTTGTCTAGCATGAAGGCCTTACAATCACATGAATGCTTTTTGTACTTTGTCTTTCTTGATGCTTTCAACAACATCAAAGGATGCTCCAACCACTGCAAGCCTGTCACAAGAGCTTGGTTCTCTTTCCTAGGATGGACTTGATGTTAAAGCCCTCAAAATCTTCAATGAGGTCCCGTTGTCCACTCAAAATTCCCCGATTTTAAGAAGTTGAAAATTAAAATTTTGAGGTTAAGTGTCTTTTTTCGTTGTCCCGATAATGTGAAAATTCAAGAAATTGGGAAAATCTACGTTTTCGGGTCATTTTGTGTGTTTTTTGGCTCTGACGGACATTTTTATCCCACGTGTCCCTGTGTTCACTTGGGCTCTCGGTTCCCGATCGGCCGGTTTACCTGAAGTCCATTATTTTCGGTCCGTCGGAACTTTTTGTCCCACATGTCCCAAGTTCACCCGGACCCGTTGTTCCCTTTTTGTCCGATTCGGCCGATTCGCGTATTCTACGTACTTTCATCCCGCATGTCCCAAGTTCACCTGCACTCCATTGTTCCCTTTTCACCCGATTCGGCTGATTCGTGTATTCCACATACTTTCATCCCGCATGTCCCAAAATAATTTGTGCGTCTTTTTTCCCGCATCGCCCGAATCGGCCGAACCGCATACTTCGCGCTTCGGCCCCTCATGTCCCAAATGAACCAAGTGCCATTCATGCTAATTTTTCCGCTCTACCCGAATATCTTTCTTTTAAATGAACTACCCCCATGCATTTTTGCAAACCGTTTCATGCTATCTATTGCTCGAACCTTTGAAACCAAAATTTTCGTGCACGTATACATTTCCCTTGCAATTCCATCCCAATTCTAGCTTGCATCTTTGCTCTCCAAGTTACTATCAACATGAAGATTAAATTCCAAGGGCAGGAACAAGTTTCACCCCTCGAGTCTGTCGTTCTCGATATTGGGGATAGTGAAGTTCATCACCTTGATTTTGAGGATTTTTGGGCAAGGAAGATAGATGTAAACCCTTCATCTATGGCACAGAGGATTCATGACATTGGCTTGGTGTTCGCCGGTGGCTTCCTAATTTCGCAAGTACAATGTGCAGACACATTACTCACTTGCGGATCTCATTTCAGTTCCGACTCAAGCGCACTAACGAACGTGCATGGAGAACTCATTGCCAAGTTAGATGCCACCGCCAACACATCAGTCCCACGTGGCAGAGACATAGCTGAGGCATTGAAGAGATTCAGACAATGAATCGTTAAATTAGTGGGTCCCTCCCAATCTTGAATGCTTGTCTTCTTCTCCTGATTCTTCTCCTTATTCTCTTCTCCATCATGAATTTGTTGTAATTAGTTGGGGTATTGCGATCTGCAGACCTTTAACTAATCATTAGTTAAAAGAAGTAGTTACCGGGAGTAACTAATTTGTAAACTATATAATGGCCTCTCCTCGCCATTTTGAAAGGAGGAAGAACTTGGCTTATTTCTGAAAGTGTAAATAAATCATAAAGAAATCAATACAGAAGGATTTTTCATTCTTTGTCTATCTGGTTTCCTTTATTCTCAAGCTATTCATTTAATCTTGTTAGATCATTTGTCTATATTATGCTGAGAAGCTTTGTATTCTTGTAGATGTTATTTACAAAACTTTGTGTCTTTTCAAATTTCATCTTATTAATGTGATACAAATGATCTTATTCCAATTCGCTATACCCTCGCATGAATAAGGAATTACTCTGTCATCTATAATTCTGAATGGTGCCTTTCTACTCTTTCTCACATTTTCATTCCTCAGTCCTTTTGTGATTGATGATCCTTATAGAAAACACTTTAATAATATCCAAGTTCCACAAGAAAATCGTGCTTTGTATATGTGTAAATAGGTTCGTTTCTGAATAAGGGAACCTCTCCCATTAAAGAGGAGGGACTTCTTGTCCCCTGACTGTTGCTCTTCTTGAAGTCCTTTTTGACGACCAACAATTTTTGGCAACTCTTTGGGGAATCATATTCCAGTTCTATAATCATTTATTGATCATCTTTTGATCTGGCGACTCCACATTTTACTCGAGGGAGAAGGGCCCTGGGTATTGAAGATTCTCGGCCAGCTCTTGGAACAATAGGTTTTCCTTTCCCTTCAACAAGGAGAAATAGAAAGGCTCATTCAACAAGCACTCCACCTGTCCAAGATAGAATCCCTATGGGTGGTATTCCTTCAAAGCAAATCAGTCCTAATCTTTGAGCTCTGATTCTTGCTGGTGTTTCAGTTCCACTTCAAGCCATTTTTCCAAGAATGGTGGTACCATTTCCTTGGGGCCATCGTGTTGGGCCTCTTGCCCTTCCTCAACCTTTGCATGAGTTACCTAGAGGTAACCGGAAGAACTTTCCTAAATTCAAGGGCGATGGTAAAGTACATCCTGATGAACACATCGCAGCCTTCATAGTTGCATGTGGAGTTCTAGGAGTTGAACATGAAGACATCTCCGTAAGACTTTTTGTTGAGACTTTACAAGATAATGTTGCTGATTGGTTCTATCACCTTCCGGCCAGAGCTATCACTAGCTGGAACACAATGAGAACTAGGTTTGAAAACCGTTTCAAACTGGCAGAAGATGTGCATGCTTTGCTAGCCCAAATTTCTCAAATAAAGAAGGAATCACAAGATCCCATGAGAGAATTTTTGGATCGATTCAATAGGTTGATTAAAAAAATTCCACCAAATACTCAACCTGTAGATCAAATTCAAAAATGTTTTTTCCTAAACGCCCAATTGCCTGAAGTTAGTTATGCACTGAGAAGGGCTAATCTTGCAACATTTGCTGAGGATCAAACTCTTGCTGTTAGTGTTGAAGATGATTTAATCATGTCAGGGAAGTTGAGGAGAGACCCTTCCAAATCTAAGTTTGCTTCTTCCTCCTCCTCCACTCCTCTGGACCTAATATTGATCCATTGGTACAAAACTTCAAAATGATCTCATCGCCATTAAGAAATAATTGGCTCAAAGATACTCCTTATGCAGACATTCCAAGGAGGAATTTTCAGCCCAGAAATCATTTTCCTACTTCTCAAATAAGGCTAGCGCTTGAAGGAGTTCCTATTAAAGTTCTTGTCAATGCAACCTGTGAAGTTGAGGAACCAAAGGATGAGGAGGTTAATGAAGATTGTGAGGAATTTTTTGAAGAGGTTGATGATGAAACAGATGAACTTGAGGGATCTCGAGTTAATTTCTTCACCACTAAAGGAATTGATGAAGGGGATGATTATGACGAAGTAGTAGCAGACATGAATAGCGAATCATACGCTGTCATGACTCGAGAGTAGACAAATTAGAGGGAGAAAGTGATGTAGCCCACCAAGAAATTTAAGGAGTCAGTCGACAACTATCCCTATAATTGCAAAAAGAGGATCTTTGATCCCCATTTAATCTAAACCAAAGGTGAGTCCTCACAATTCTACTACTAAAGTTACTTCTTTTTTCCCTAAAATTGATAAATCTAGGATCTCAAGTGATGATAACCCATCCACTTCGGGTCTTTCGATATTATTGATCACCTAAAAAGACTAAGGTTCAAATCTCGAGGTGAATATTATCAAACTCATCCCAAGGATTTTGCTAAAATGATTCACTTTGTCAATTCCCATTCTAAAATACCCCTAAAGGCATTTTTCCCACTCCTTCTACACCACAACCTAATCTGTAGCATTGTCACACCTCACCCAATGACCAAATCAAACCATTCTATGTAACACTCCTTATAGTTGGCCATAGGCTCGGTGAATATGTCATAGACTCAGGAGCATCAGACAATGTAATGCCTGCCAAAGTAGCTCATGCCTTAGGCTTGACTCTCACACGCACTTACGGATCTTGTTATTCCATGGAGAGTAAGGAAGTTCCCTTGGTCGGAAGAATTAAGGACGCACAAGTGGCTTTTGCTACTTTGCCTGAGAAGAAAGTTTTGGCTACTATCTTAGTAGCAGATATTCCTCCTTCACACGGGATGTTGCTAGCGTAAACTTCTATAAGTATGTGGGTGGATAAATTCAAATGGATTGGTCACATGCCCTCATACCTGTTAATGGGAAAATGAAGAAGTGCTACACGAGAAGCGGCCCGAGTATATTGTACAAAAAATGGATGATCCCAAAGCACAAATACTCTATGAGGATATGGGGCATCGCAACTACATGATTATGTCTCCATAAGAAATCCAACTCTCCAAAGTCTCACCTAAAGATCCTAATGATGTTTAGATATTAAATTTTGATGGAAGTTGTTCTTCAGCTAGTTCTGGAGCTGGTGTCATATTGATGTCGCCTGAAGGAAACATTCATCCTTTCTCATTCAAGTTGCAATTTGAAAATACCAATAATACAACAGAGTATGAAGCTCTCATTCTTGGACTCCAGGTGGCAAAAGAACAAGGTGTGAAGAATCTTCTAGCTCATGGGGATGTGGAATTGATTATAAAGAAAATTAGAAACCTCTTCCAGGTAAAGAATGGAAGGTTGAAACATTACAGGAATCAGGTTTGGGACTCCATTGAATTTCTTGACGCCTTCTCCATCGAAGTAGTGCCTAGGGAGAAGAATACCAGGGCTGATTCTCTAGCAGTCTCAGGGTCATTGCTTATTCCTCATCCTAACTTTTCTCAAGATAAGTTCACCATTGAAATGATTCATAGACCCAGTGTACCTGATAATACAAGTAACTAGCAAGTTTTCAATAACGATCAACACTTTCTTTCTTTCTTAGAACTCAAGGATAATTTTGAATAGTTGTACTTTGAAGGAAGTGATAATTTGCCTCGTGAAAGTGTGCCCTTTAGCGAAGAATCCGCCAAAGAAGAAGAAGCATATCAGGATGGATGTATCAAAATCAAAGGAAACAACATTCCAAAAGGATTGGTGAGTTTAGAGAAAACTGTTTGACAAACACTATAGGTATGTAAAGTTTAGAGCCTCTATGGACCCCAACAATCAGTTGAATATGAAAAAATTAATATTGGGAGTTCTATTGATCCTAAACTCGTGAACATTGGAAAATGTTGCACCTCAAAAGAAAAGAAGAAGGTAATGAGTCTTTTGAAAAAGTATAAGGATGTTCTTGCTTATTCCTATGAAGATTTAAAAGCTTTCCAACAAAAGGAGATGCAGCATTTTATCCCTCTCAAACCTGGGATTAAGCCTTTTAAATATAAGCAGAGGCAATACAATCCTAAGATAGCTGACACAATTTTTCAAGAAATATAGAAGTTATTGAAAGCCAAAATCATTTTTCCTATCCATCATTCAACATGGATTGCCAATATTGTGCCTATTAGAAAGAAAAATGGTGAGATTCGTATTCTGTGTTGACTTCAGAATCTAAATCAAGCTTCTTTGAAAGATAATTATCCCTTACCTATGATGGATCAGGTCTTGCAAGCAAGAGTGAATCAGATATGAAATTTTGTCTATGCTTGATGGATTCTCATGATATAACAAGGTAGAAGTTAATACCATAGACCAACACAAAACGACTTTCACTACCCCTTGGGGTACCTTTGCTTACAAAAGGATGCCTTTTGGGCTCATCAATGTTGGTGCCACTTTTCAGAGGGCTATGGATTTGGCCTTTGTAAGTTTGAAAGGAAAGTTTATCGTCGTATACCTTGATGACTTGAATGTATTTTCTAAAATAAGGGTGGATCATTTCCAACATCTAGAGACAGTTCTGCTAAGATGTAGAGAACATGGGATCTCTTTGAATCCTAAGAAATCTATTTTTTGTGTCATGGAGGGGAAATTATTGGGGCACGTTGTCTCCAAATATGGTATAAAAATCGATCCTGAGTGAGTTCAAGCTATTCAGCAAATTCCTCTTCCAACCAACAAAAAGGGAGTGCACTCTTTCTTTGGTAAGATCAACTTTTTGAGAAGGTTCATCCCTGATTTTACAGAGCTAACTTTGAATATCTCCCAAATGATGAAAGGTAAACAAACATTTGGTTGGTCTCCTAAAGGGAAAGAAGCCTTTGAAGGTATTAAAAGGGCCATTGCTAAAACTCCTGTTTTAGCATGTCCAGATTTCAGCAAAGATTTCATTATCTATTGCTACGCCACGGATAACACCTTGGCTGCTGTTTTGACTCAAGAAGATTCTAATGAGCATGAACTCCCAATTGCATTTATGTTCTATATTCAAAAAAATCATGAGTTAAAATACACCATAATGGAAAAACATGCTTTTGCAGTGGTTAAAGTTGTCAAGTAGTTTCGTTTTTACATTCTTAACTCTCACTCCACGGTGTTGGTACCGAGATACAACTATCAAGTCAATTCTCACACAAAGCAGAATTTGGATCCAAGAGAGGGAATTGGGTGGCCAAGGTTCAAGAATATGATATTGACATCAAACCAACCAAGCTCATCCATGGAAAATGCCTGTGTGAACTCATCGCTGAAGGAGCTAGACATGAGTTACTGGAGGATAAAGTTGGTCTTCCTACCATTCTGTTTCTTAGCTCAGTTGATGAATGGTATGCTGATATCACTCACTTTCTCACCTATGGAGAATTCTCCTCTCATTTGACTGCCAAAGAGAAGAGAGCCGTTAAACTAAGGTCAACCCAATATGTGTTGTGGGAAAATGCCTTGTTTAAACATGGGTTAGATGGAAGGTTTTTGAAATGTGTGGACAAGGAACAGCAGAAGAAGCTACTCTCAGCTTTTCATGATCAGGCATGTGGAGGGCATTACTCATCAACTATCACTACTCATAAAATACTTCGTGGAGGATATTACTGGCCTACCTTGTTCAAGGATGCATCAAAATGGGTTGATAAATGTGAGGCTTGTCAGAATTTCGTGGGTAGACCCAAATTGGCCTCCTTGCCCCTTAAACCAGTTGTGATCGAAGAACCTTTTCAGTAATGGGGTTTAGATTTCATTGGAACACTTAATACATCTTCTAGTGTTGGTCATACCCACGTATTAACTACCACAGATTATTTCACCAAATGGGTAGAAGCCATTCCAATAAAGAGTACTACTTCAGAAGTAGTATGTAGCTTTATCAAAGAAAACATCTTGGTAAGATATGGTGTGCCAAACAAGATTGTGACAGATAATGCTTCAAAATTTTCTTCAACTGAGATGATGGATTTTTTCTATGGATATGGCATCTCCCTAGCTCACTCCTCATATTACTATCCTCAGGGAAATGGACAAGTAGAATCAACAAATAAAAATCTGATGGCCATAATAAGGAAATTAGTCAATGAATCCCAACGGAACTGGCACAAGAAACTCTATGATGCTCTTTGGGTAGATAGGATCACACCTAAGAGAGCCATTGGGATTTCTCCTTTTAGGTAGTATACGGAGTGGAGGCCCAATTGCCATTTACAGTGGAGCTTCCACCGCATTTAATGAAGGCCATCAAGATACCAGCCAATGATTCTTTGGATAAGAGAATCACGTATCTTCACAAATTGAATGAGGACAGATTGGAAGTTGTTGATAGGATATCTACTCACCAACAGAAGGTAAAGCTCTTGTTTGATAAGAAATCCGTGTTCGTGGATTTCAAAATTAGAGACATCTTGTTTTGTTGTGGGATAAAAGGCATGAACCTCGTGGCAACCATGGCAAGTTTGATTCCCTTTGACTTGGACCTTTCAAGATCAGGAACTTCACTGGTAAGAATTCTTTTACCTTGATTATATGGATGGTTTTCTCTCCCACTTCCTTATAGTGGGGCAAGACCTAAAACCGTTTAAGTCGTAGGTGATTAGGAAGTCCTGTGTATATTCTCGTATAGTGTGTGTCCTCCTTTCCTTCCCTTTTTTTTGTGTTGTTTTCAAAGTGTTGTCTTCTCGTGTTGGTTTGATTTTTGACTCCGTGGCCCAATGGATAAGGTACTGGTCTACTTCCCCAAGTTTGTCTAAATTCTTTCCTTAGTCATCCTCAGAAGGAGAAAGCTGTTGTCCACTCAAAATTCCCCTGCTTTTAAGAAGTTGAAAATTAAAATTTTGAGGTTAAGTGTCTTTTTGTTGTCCTGATAATGTGAAAAGTCAAGAAATTGGGAAAATCTACGTTTTTTGGGTCATTTTGTGTGTTTTTTGGGCTTGTCAGACATTTTTGTCTCGGGTGTCCCAGGTTCACTTGGGCTCTCTGTTCCCTGATCGGCTGGTTTACCCGAAGTTCATTCTTTTCGGGCCCGTAAGAACTTTTTGTCCCACATGTCCCAAGTTCGGCCGATTGACGTATTCGCGTGACTTTCGTCCCGCATGTCCCAAGTTCACCCGACCCATTGTTCCCTTTTCGGCCGATTCGGCCGATTTACGTATTCCACGTACTTTCATCCCGCATGTCCCAAAATCATTTGTGCGTCTTTTCCCCGCATCACCCGAATCGGCTAAACCACGTACTTTTCTTTTTCACATCCCTCGTGTCCCAAATGAACCAAGTGCCATTCGTGTAAATTTTTCTCGCTCTACCCGAATATCTTTCTTTTCAAATGAACTACCCCATATGTGTTTTTGCACACCGCTTTCATGTTATCTATTGCTCGAACCTTTGCAACTAAAATTTCTGCGGCAAGATATCCATTTCACTTGCGATTCCATCCCAAGTATAGCTTGCAGCTTTGCTCTCCAAGTTACTATCAACATGAAGATTAAATTCCAGGGGCAGGAACAAGTTTCACCACTCGAGTCTGTCGTTCCCGATATCGGGGACAGTGAAGTTCGCCACCTTGATTTTGGGGATTTTTGGGCAAGGATGACAGATGCAAACCCTTCAGCTATGGCACAGATGATTCATGACAGTGGCTTGGTGTTCACCGGTGGCTTCCCAATTTTAGTACAATGTGCAGACATAGTACTCGCTTGCGGAGCTCATTTCAGTCCCGACTCAAGCGAACTAACAAACGTGCATGGAGAACTCATTGCCAAGTTAGATGCCACCACCAACACATCAATCCCATGTGGCAGAGACATAGCTGAGGCGTTGAAGAGATTCAGACAATGAATCCTTAAATCAGTGGGTCCCGCCCAATCTTTAACGCTTGTCTTCTTCTCCTGATTCTTCTCCTTCTTCTCTTCTCCATCATGAATTTGTTGTAATTAGTTGGGGTATTGCGATCTGTAGCCCTTTAACTAATCATTAGTTAAAATAAGTAGTTACAGGGAGTAACTAATTTGTAAACTATATAATGGCCTCTCCTCACCATTTTGAAAGGAGGAAGAACTTGGCTTATTTCTGAAAGTGTAAATAAATCATAAAGAAATCAATACAGAATGATTTTTCATTCTTTGTCTATCTGGTTTCCTTTATTCTCAAGCTATTCGCTTAATCTTGTTAGATCATTTTATGCGTGTTATGCTATGAATCTTTGTATTCTCTTGCAGATGTTATTTACGTAACTTTTTTTCTTTTCAAATTTCATCTTATTAATGTGATACAAATGATCTTATTCCAATTCGTTGTACCCTCGCATGCATAAGGAATTACTCTGTCATCTATAATTCTGAATGGTGCCTTTCTACTCTTTCTCACATTTTCATTCCTCGGTCCTTTTGTGATTGATGATACTTATAGAAAAAAAATTCATAATATCCAAGTTTTACAAGAAAATCATGCTTTGTATATATGTAAATAGGTTCGTTTCTAAATAAGGGAACCTCTCCCATTAAAGAGGAGGGACTTCTTGTCCCTTGACTGTTGCTCTTCTTGAAGTCCTTTTTGACTACCAATAGGTCCCACACCCTATTTTTGTGGCACTTGAGAAGATCATTCTGTAAAGCATGTTGCCCCTTAACTTGGTTGACAATCAGCTCACTGTCACCAAAAACTTGCAACTTCTTTATTCCTCTCCTTATTGACCAATGCAATCCTTGTATCAAGGCTTCATATTCAGCAGTGTTATTAGAACATGCAAACTGAAATCTAAAATTTGAATAATACTTAACTCCTTGAGGTTAAAGAAGCATAGCTCCCCCTTTTACACCTTGTCTACTTCTTGATCCATCAAAGAACAACTGCCATACCTCATTGTCATCCTTGTGGTATGGCTTGGTGATGCTAGGAATAGGCTGATTTCGTTCATGTATGCAATAGAATCCTAGCTTATATTCTTCTATTTATTGATAAGGATCAAAATCATGCAAACTTTACTTGCCCATTCATCAAGAGTCAAATTTGGGATGCTTCCAAGCTTAGTGTCGCCTTCATCAATGCTTGGATAATCTTCTTGATCAAACGTTGAGCAATTGGTATTGATTTGGCTTGGAGTGTGAGGTTCAATGTGAAATTTTGCAATAGGTAATTGTAAGGTACAGATCGCTGGAATAGTGTAATAAATGCCCCAATGATGATATAGGTCTCAACGCAAGGTGTTCGGGATCCAGAAAGATCTCTTCGAGATATGCGTTAACATCCCGCATACCCCACTTAGCCCTCGTGTCCTTTTTTTCCCCTTTTTCCCTCTTTCCTCGGCCTCTAAACCTTCAAGGACGAAACCGCCACCTGCCCGGCAGGCGGCGGTCTCGTGACCGCCGCCCCGTTCAGGGCGGTGGTCTCAGAACCGCGCCCGAGCAGGTGGCGGTCCTGGGCGCGTTTTCCAGAATGCCCTTTTGGCGCGACCCGCGTGAAATATCACGTTTCACCAGCTTTTCTTTGCCGACTTGAGCATGCATTAATGTTTTTGGTCCCCTGGAACAGTGTTTTTCCTTTGTTTATTGTTTAGGAGTTCAATTTGATTTTGGTTTTTGAGTGTTGGAATTCCTATAAGTGCATGGTTTGTGTACATGTAAATGGCTTCTGATTTTGGTCTGATTTTGGTCTAAATTTTGGCTGAGTTTGTGTGAAGAATTTGAGCTGGAGTTTTGATCACCATTTTTCCTTGTTAGAGTCTTCTCGGTTTTTAGTAGTACTTGGATTTAGCATAGTTTACTTCATACTTGGTTTAGCATTGCTCAGCTGTTGGTAAGCCACAGACCCATCTTGTGCAGGCAGTGTTGTTGCTCCATCCAATCCAGTTAGAAGCTTGCCTCTGAATTCCTTTTGCTGTAAATTTGTTTTACTGTGACTTAGAGTTCTTAGTTCAATTCATTGTATACCTGGTTAGCTTTATTCAGTTGTTAGTAAGCCACATATCCAACTTGTGCAAGTAGTGTCTTTATTTTGGAACAAAATAGCTTGGGAAGCCATTAAAGTTGCAGGTTTTGCTCTTCGTATAGGATAGTCAAAGGTTCTGGTCGCTTCACGTTGCATGACTCGCAGTAAAATCCCGCTAGGAATCGCATAAGCCAAGCTCTGGACTCTTGCGCTATCCCTCTCCTACTCGCATTCTCGGTCTGCATTCTGAGTTGTCCTTGTCCCAAAATCTACTCCTATCGGTGCTAGCATTACACGCTTTTCTGGATCCAAATGAACACGAAAGAACGAGAAGATCATACTGAGCGGATGAGATCACATACACCATCGGATTCGCCACTGTTCTGCGAAGTCTAGGTTTTAAATTTCAAAGTTCTAGTCAGATTTATATCAAATAGAGTAGTTAATCACTTTATTTTATTTCATTCTATTCTCGATATTGGCAGGGAAGCTGTGGGATTGATAGTTTCTGAGAAACTATGATTCACTCCTCACTTCTGAGGAAGGATCGAGAATCTTGCAGTAGATTAGACATGTGCTATCTTATTTATTTAGAATAATTCTACAAATTACACAGAAAATAACCACACTCGGCTATCTTGTCTGCTTTAAATTATTGTTTAGTTATTATTTCTAGATACGCTTAAAATAGTTTGTTTTCCTTAGAATTGTTAGAATATTTTTTAGAAAGATAAAGGTTATATATATTAGGTTTATTTCACATAGTTAGAATTTATTTCATTACAGCTTAGATTACTTTTCATTTTGTATGACAATCACGGGACCTCAAGAGCCAGTGGAATATATATTTGAGCCGATCGTGCCTCAACCAAACCTAGCCACAAAGCAATAGTTGACATAGACCAAAATCTCAGGATACAAGTATTCCGAACAACCGCAGATCTACAATCGATCACTCATAGTTAAGAGGATTAAACATAGAAGACAACCAAGCACATGCATTTTGGTCAAGTCACCAAACTACAGATTACCCTAGAAAATATCCACATGATCGTAGAAGGGCTCGAAAGAGAACAAACATTCGGGTGTGATCCTTTAGTTCCATAGCCGATTTGGAGACACCCTCGTAGATATAGATACCAGCTTAAGAATCCAGGTTGCGAGAACGCCTGTAAGGTATTTTGAGAAGATCGCACAACTATTGGTTCTAAACGTAGAAGCTGAAAAGGCTTACGATTACTGGATACTAGGGATTAGAACTTGATCTCGCGTATGACCATAACAGGACCGCAACAACCAAGAGTCTATGGTTATGATCCACAGGTCCCATAGCCCAACGAATCCACAAGTCGGCTTAGATATAGACACTGGCCTACGCACACTAGTATTTCACCACTCCACTTCCACCTATCATCATCGAACAATCTGTCCTTACTAGATATAATGGCTAACGAAGCTAGGGAATTCTGGACTAGGCGTAAAATCATCCATAGAGTCGACTATTTTCATCGTCCGCCATATGACCTTATCAGGAGATATATACGAAACAATCCCAGGTCATTTCCCACGTATTCCGCAGCCCATAGATCGAATCACACCAGAGCTCGATATTGATTGGAGCCTTCGAGCAGTCATCCTCGCTGATCGATCTATCACACCAGTCCAAGTTAGAAGGGCCTTCTTTGCCTTAGATTCGCAAATTCCACTAGTGTGTGTCGAAGACATTAGACTCCCTAACTAGTTTGTCTGCATATTCTACCCCCACCGGCTATCTCGGCACGACCTCGGGAGGTCGGGTACGCAGAAGAGTCACTTGTTGATTCTCACGCCACCGTTGCTTTCCGACGCATACAAAATTGGTGAACCCGACGTGAAACAAACAATTGTTTCACCTTCTCTTTGAGAAGTTTCATCTTCTCTCTTTCACCTTCGCTCTTTCCCATTATTCTGCGGGTATTCATATACCCCCCGAATATGTCGGGATTTGATGCATACGGTAGACCCCTCCTGGGTCTTGAGGCATACTACGCCCAATGCACAGAATAGGAATCATCACCTCGCTCTCGATGGGGCGACAACTATTCAACTAATCAGTTGTCAACTCAAACCCCAAGAACCAGATATAGTTTGTCTCTTCAAACCGAGGAGTTAGATCAACTCCCTCGAACCCAACAAACAGAGCCTTCAGGTTCAAACAATATGACGTTTACCGGAGAATCTGGTTCGTCTCCTCAAATACTACTCAGACCACATATTAGTAGACAATCAGATCCATACCTGGTCTTAGACGATGGACAATCAATACCTTATCCTAGGAGTGAACAACGCTCCCGGGGTATGTACCCACCTATAGGAGGTTTACAAGTACAACCCGAGACCCATTTTCAAGAAAATATCTCTCTACAGAAATATTCTTGGAGAAACTTGGCAAGATAGCAACCGTTCATGACAGCTATCACATGCCTATACAACACCTGTGGTACACAACAAACGCCGCTCAGGAAAAGTACCGTGACTTCACCAAATGAAGTCATTTCAACATTAGTAGAAAGAGTGAGAGGGTTAGAACTGGCTCAAGTAAGTCAAAATTCTCCGTTCATACAAACAGGAAGTTCCAATCCTCCATACCACTGCCAAGTGTAGATCTCTTACGGGAGTAGGCACGTTAGGCATGCCTCCTCAATATCCACAAGAAACGCCAACAAGGCCTATCATCTCTAACACTACTCCTCCTGGTCTAGTGTCGAACAAACCTGTTCCTCGACAATACCCCATCCTATTTAAACATGTACTCTAAATCACCACAAGGAGATGTGTTCTCCTCTCTTGGCATGTTTGCTCCAACGCAGGGACCTCCTTATGCCCCTGCCAATGCGTACGTTATGCCATATCAACAACCCATTCCGCCATTGCTCCCTCAGCAACCACCATCAATGGTCGAAAGCTATGCAATAGGGACATATTCAGAATATCTAAAGGAACCCTTAGATTTCACCATACGAAGCATCATGCTTCCAAGACCTCTCCCTGATTTGCCCAAGTTCAAGGGTGAGGGAGATCCAAACGCGCATATCAAAGCTTACGCTACGGCCATTCGAGAATTACTCCCATGGGATGGGGTTGTTGCTAAAATATTCCCCAAAACACTGGAAGGCATTGCTCTCGATTGGTATTATAGAATACCTGAGGCTTCCATACATTCATTTAAACAACTCGTGTCAGAGTTCATCAAAGCCTTCGACATGAACAAACTATTGAGAACAGGAATCAGGGAATTCTTACACATCAAACAAGAACACAATGAATCTGTCGCCCATTTCATCCAGAGGTGGCGCACGCCCTTTATTCATCAAAGCAAGTGCTCCAAACATGGATCTAGATGGAACTATGTGATTTATTCCTTCATTCTCTCAAAGAGAGAAGTGAAGGAAGAAGTCCGTAAGTTCCCACTAAGGACTTATGATGAGGTACTTGAGAGCGCTCTCGCGAATTGATCAAGCAACAATAGATAGTGGTCGTAAGACTTACGGAGCAAATGGGAGGTTAATCACCTCCACTCAAAATACTACAACTACCACAAATGTCAATCAAGGACCCAAAATCCTTAACAAAAATCGTGGGGTAAAAACGGATGGGGTAACCGACCAGCCCAAGAGGGTAAATGTTTTTAATACTCCGTCGCAAACAAACAACCAGCGAAACAACAACTTTACCCCAGTGATCAATACAGTGGATTTTAACCATCCACAACAACAACAACAACAACAACGGTGAAATCCCATACAAGGGCCAAGCCAAAACTCATTTGGTTACCAAAACCAAAGTCAAAACCAAAAACAACAATTCCAAAACTTTGGTCCTAATAGGCAACAGTTTGATCGGAATTTTAGGCCACAATACACACCAAACCAACAAAACGGGAATTATAATCCCAATTCTTATTGTGGTTTCCATAAAATTCATGGTCACGACACTAGAACATGTCGTGACTACAATAAATTTATGCAACGTTTGCCAGAAGAACAAAGACAGTTCTTCATGACTTGTTTTTGGCAGATCCCATCTCATCATCACCAAATACTCTCACAGGGGCAGTTTCCCCTCAGAATGCTCCCCTCAGGATCTTTAACGATCCGCTCCCAAATCATGATAGCAATAGGCTGAATCCAACCGGAACAAACAAAGGTACAATAACGGGAACAATGACCATGAAGCTTCGACTTCATTAAACCACAACAAGGTTGCGCCACATTGGGAGCTCAACCAAGACCTAAGATAGTTAGTTTGGTAGAATTAGACGAACTACCTATCGAAGCTATAACAAGAACACGAGAGTATTTCTCTCAACCGAGCCCAAGTCATCTTCCAGAGATAGATAGGAGTCAACAAATAATTGAAAAACCCATCGGTGCCTATGATTTAATTAGTGACCTAACAAAGACCTTTTCACACATTTCATTCTTGGACTTGCTAAAGAACTCTCCCCCTCACAGAGCTGCTCTTTTAGAAGCATTAGGTCTAGGCCATCTAATTAACATCACTCCACCTCCTGAGACACAAGTAAATCACGTAGATTTTGACATCCACCCTCCGGGACAGCCGGACAAGGATGTCGAATTCATCTTTGAAATAAGTAAAATGCCCACAGATGCTGAGATCGCACGCCGAGGTGACCCAGCCCTACACTTACAAGTATGGGTTTATAATAACTATGTAAAAAGGGCAATGGTTGACGACGGGGCCGCAGTTAACATAGTCCCTTTCTCTTTCCTCCAAAAACTTGGATATGGAGAAACGAACTGTTCCACTACACGAAACACCTTGAGAGGCTATGATAGCCTTAAAGCCACTTCAATAGGAACTATAATATTACCGGTCACCTTGGGACCTAAAACAATCCTGACTGAGTTTTATATTATAGATCGGGAAACCAATTATAATATGATCCTCGGCCGACCATGGATACACCGCATGAAGGCAATCCCTTCCACGCTATTTCAAGAAGTAAGATTCTTGCATCTGGGAAAGGTATTCGTAGCCAAAGGTGATCCAAAACCTTTCGATTTACACCTAGCTGATTTAAAGAAAAGACCAGGGGTGCACTCAGAATTCGAACTGCCAACAAATCAACTTAACAAACCCTCTGACCCAAAGCCAGAGGAAAAATTGATACCTACGACGGATCTTGAAACTGCTAGCATAGCCAAAACAATTCCAACCCCTAAAGGTAAAACTAAAGAAACAAGGTATCATTAGGGACTACTGCGAAGATCGTTGAGTTGATAGAACAAGATTCACCAATGTTCTTACCATTCGATTCAGTAGGCATGGGATTTTCCCTAGGTGTTGGTTCCTTGCCAGTAGAAGATCTCTGTATGGTAGAAGTAGAGTGTGCAAACACAATAGATACACCTACATCCATACTCCCGGCTAAGTATTGACTCTCCATTTCGATGGAGCTAAATGCCATTATGGAGCGGGGAAGGTATAATTCTTACCTCACCCGAAGAGAAGGTCCTCCCATTTTCCTTTAAGTTAAACTTTGAATGCACAAACAACGGCGCTGAGTACGAAGCCCTCCTCCTTGGCCTTACCTTAGCCAAAAGAATTGGTATTGATGACATCAAAGTCCTCGGAGACTCACAGTTAGTAACAAACCAAGTTTCTGAAATATATGAAACTAAAGCCGAACATTTACAACTCTACAAAACGCTGTATTAGATTTAAGCAAGGCATTTAATTTCATATCCATTGAAGCAATCCCGTGAGAGAAAAATCTTCTCGCCGATTCGATAGCAACTTCAGCATCACGCTTCACTCCAAGCAATGAGCTAGAAGATACTCACTTCACAGTATCCATTCGTAACGAACCATTGATAAAAACAATGACAAATCCTCTTTCAAGCGGAAGTGAATCTACCGTCCTAGACCATGTTGGAAATGATGCGGCTACTTTGGATTACTTAAATGCCTATGCAACATTACATCTCTCCTATCACATGCTAGATTTATCTCTGATTCCGCATTCATCTTCCTACTTCGGAAATCCCGTAACGGGTCTTCCCTCACAAAGGGAACCTAACATATACGCAATAGAAAATGGGGATGATATAGATTTACCACCAGCACCACCTGAGTTCGAAGAGGGTAATGCCTCTTTAATCGAGGAAACAATCGATGTCAACATCGGAACGGAAGACGAGCCGAGAATCTTGAAACTAGGATCTTCGTTAACCCCAGAAGAAGTGGAAATACATACTCAAGTTCTCAAAGAACATCAGAAGGCATTTACATTTAATTACAAAGAGATGACAGAGTCACACCCACATTATCATGTGCACAACCTCGTCACTAGATCAGATGCAAAGCCAATTAAGCAAAAATCAAGACCTATGAAGCCCAAGGTAGCCCTCATGGTAAAAGAGGAGGTAATAAAACTCCTTCAGGTAGGATTTATCAAGCCAGTTGACTACTCCCAATGGGTATCTAATATCGTTCCCGTTCTCAAAAAAAATGGAAAGATACGCATCTGCATAGATTTTCGAGACATCAACAAAGCGTGTCCTAAAGACGATTTCCCATTACCATCCATAGACGTTATTCTTGATGCAATAACTGGTTTTGAACTCTTGTCTCTCATGGATGGATTCTCGGGATACAATCAAATCAGAATATCCAAGCAAGATCAAGCTAAAACCACCTTTATAACTCCTTGGGGAACCTATTGCTACGCTGTTATGCCATTCGGTCTCAAGAACGCACGCCACGTATCCATGCGGGCTATGACTTATATATTTCACGATTTAATTCATAAAATTGTGGAATCCTATGTAGATGACTTGTTGGCTAAGGCCAAGAAGTGTTGTGACCATCCCGAAGTACTCCGCATCATTCTTTCACGCCTAATAGAATACGGAGTCACGCTAAACCCAGAGAAATGCGTCTTTGGTGTAACAGGAGGAAAGCTCCTAGGTTACATCATATCGTCATGAGGGATCGATGTTGATCCAACCAAAATTTGGGCTGTCCTCGAAATGGTCCCACCTTCGAGTGAATCTGGAATCAGATCATTTCTCGGGAAGCTGGGTGCAATCCGGAGATTCATCCCGGACTTAAGCTTCGCTATTCATCCAATCAACAATTTACTCAAGAAAGACTATAGCATTGATTGGACCGAAGACTGCAACGAAGCTTTCAACGCAGTTAAACGTTTCTTGTTGTCACCACCTACGCTAATGCCACCTAAGCTGGATCACCCGTTAATCCTATATTCACGAGCTACCAATGTCTCGCTGGCCTGTATGTTGGCCCAAGAAGACGATGACAAGAGAGAACGTGCGATTTATTTCATTAGCCGAACACTGCTCGACTATGAAACACGCTATACACAAGCAGAGCGAGAATGTCTTGCCATAGTCTTTGCTACTAAACGTCTAAGACATTACATGCTGAATCAAGAAACAAAGGTCATGGTAAAGACAGACCATTTACGGACTTTTCTCACACAAGGGTCCTTGTCCAAAAAAAGTCGGACGCTTTATAACCTTAATGGGAGAGTTCGAATTAACGCTTGTAAACCGAAGTCGCTTAAAGGACAAATCATCGCAGATTGGTTAGTCGACAACCCATTAGACGGAGGCGATTTAGTAGATTTAGACTTTCCAGATGAATGCGTATACTACATCGAAACTTGACCCGCTATCTCTGAGTGCCCTTGGTACACTGATATCATTAATTATATCATGGACCATACGTACCCAGAGGCAGTTACACCGCAACAAAGAAGGCGGTTACGCATAATCGTATCTAAGTACGTTATTATAGAGCAAGTTCTCTATCGAAAGGCGTTCGATGGAATGCTTCTAAGGTGTGTCGACACAGAAGAATCCAAGAGGATTCTCCATGAATCCCACAGTGGTATATGTGGAGGCCACTTCGGTGGCCATGCCACTGCTCAAAAAATACATCGAATGGGCTATTTTTGGCCCACTCTAGAACATGACGCGATAGAGTTTGCACGCAGGTGTCATAAGTGCCAAGAATTCTCTCACGAGATCCACATGCCAGCACAAGCTCTGCAACCAATCGCTACTCCATGGCCCTTTTCTACATGGGGCCTAGACTTAATAGGGAAATTCTCTCCCTCATCCACAGACGGCCACAATTTTATAATTATGGCCACCGAGTATTTTACTAAATGGGTAGAGGCTATGCCTCTTACTAAATACTGGTTCAAGAATCGCTCAAATTCATTTTGAATCAAATCATTTGCAGGTACGGTATCCCGCAAATCATTATCTCAGATAATGGAACTTCTTTCAAGAATGAAGAAGTTCGTGAACTATGCAGTAAATTCAAAATAAGCCATCATACGGCTTCCTTGTATTATCCCCAAGCCAATGGGCAGGCTGAAGCAACAAACAAAACATTGAAAGCCATTCTCCTTAAAACGGTGAAAGAAAACAAGCGAGATTGGCACTTAAAGTTATATCCGGCCTTGTGGGCCCACCGAACCTCAATAAGAACACCAATGGGAGCAACTCCTTTCTCGCTAGTATTTGGGGCAGAAGCAGTTCTCCCACTTGAGGTCGAAATACCCAGTCTCCGCATTTCACTACAAGGGATTCTGGATGAAGATGCTTACAGAGAAGCACGTCTCTCCCAACTAGAAAGCCTAGATGAAACTAGGTTAGATGTCAAGCAATGCATAGAGCTTATGCCGACCGAATGTGCTTGGCAAAGATAACAAGAAGGTCTATGAACGCGACATATATGAAGGTGATCTAGTTCTAAGACTAGATACCGGATCGACAAGAAGACCGACGAAGGAAGGAAATTCCAGCCCAAATGGTTGGGCCCATACCGAGTCATGAAGGACTACGGAATGGTGCTTATCTCTTATGTATGTTAGAAGGTGAGGAATTTGGTGAAATAGTCAATTCCTCCACCTCAAACGTTTTTATGCATAAGCAAAGAAGCGCCTATATAACTATCTACATCGCATTTTCATATAAATTAGGATCATTTTGTCCACTTGTTCTTACATAAATCATGATCAAAGAATCTATTCTCAAAGCAATTCATTACAAACTCGTGATGTTTCGCATAAAGTTCTTTAATCATACCTCTCCATCTTTGTGTATTATCAAATCATCTTGGAATCTTTTATCAAACAAAATCAGACATGACGAAGTCCTAATGGTAACCATACCAAGATCTCGCAAGTTTGTTCTCGCTTTGATTTCTTCAGATTGGTGTCTTGCCTATGGTCTATTCTAGAAGCTTCATGGTGTCACATCTATCCCATATATACATCTCTTTGGAAATAAGCATATACCGACATTTTACTCAAAAAGACAAGTCAAGAAGTGATTAAAAGAAAATTTTATTTTTACACATTTCCTTGCCCCACCAACCTTCGGTGATGAGCTCGCGTCTCTTACTAGTGACGTAGGGTTAGGAAAGGATGGAAATGCCCTTACTCGCCTATGCCTTGCCCACGGTGATAAACCCATGCTTCTTAAGTAAAGCATGGGGCAAAGTGTAGGGGTCCTCTAGACAAAGTAAATGTTAAAAGGTCATAAAAAACAATTCAAACTTTGAGTCAAAAACGAATGAATCGATATTCAAAATTCCAAAAAGAGTTAAAATCCTAAAACCCAGATTTTGTCTACTATGTGGCCATCTACGGGTCTAAGTCCTGGATAAACCGCAAAGCAAGTTACATCCAAAACTATGAAGTCATTCAGGTAGAGTAAGCTTGTAGCTTTCACTTTGGTTCCACCAAAGCTTCGTCTATCTTTCATCACTATCGTTTCACCATATTTCATAAACTTGCACCCTTCTTGGCTCTTGGTGATGAGCCCTCGCATCTTATAGGTTGCGTGGAGTTAGGAGTGGGGCAAGTTAATCTGTTCATCATACTGGTTATTTTCATCATTTTGCCAAAACAAATACAAGTTACCCAAATTGCTAACAAAAGTTAAGATTCAAGATCACAGTATATCTACAATATCATGTATCAGCATCATGAAACACAAAAAGAAAGCAAACATTTGCATCATCTGTTTTCCATTGCATACATTCTAGAAAGCATATAAACATACATCGTAGTATACACAAAAGTTGGAAATAGAAAGGACACACACAAGTGACAAGTTTTGATCCAAAACGGACACATATATATAAATAATCAATGTTTGTATACAATGCCATCATGCACTAGGCATGGTCAAAACACTCAAAGAGCCCGTAATACACAAAAGAATCTATAATACAAAAAAATATACATAGGAGCCAAGTGGCCTCTCAACCCCCCGCGATCCCACCAAGGTGCACGCTCGCCTAGGACTCGGCTACGCCGGTGCTCGAATGGACGGAGGGCTCGGTGGTCCCGAGGAGCAGCCATGGTCTCGCCATGAGAGTGGCTCCTCATAAGACGCTCGGCTGTCCTATAGCCTGCCAACTCTGTACGGAGAGTCGACACCATCTTGGCCACGTGCCAAATGGGAGCAAAGACGTCAGTATGCCTACCAGCTGCTGAGGGCTCCCCGGCATCTACAGATAGCTCCGCACGGGTCTTATCCATAGGGATCATCAGAGAATCAGTACATACCCTACGGATTAGATCCCGCCACTCGTCAACAGTCTCTGCAAAACAAAGAAGAAAGACGAATTAGAAACTAGGCAAGAGGCTAAAATATACAAGATACAAATATAAGGAGAGATAGCAGTTAAAACAAGTCCTAAATCAAACTAACACTAAAAGAGGAGAGGATAACTTACTCGGATCACCGGGCCTCCAAGATGGATCGATGGGGCCGGCACCCGCTGCGGATGCCGCTGCCGACTGTGGAGCTGCTCCTGTAGCAGGGGCAACATGTCACCCCACAACTGACTCATCCTCTCCACCATGGCCCTGGGAGAGTGGCTCCTCTGAAGCTAGAGTCTCTCTCTCTGCACTCTGCTCCTCCCTCTCCACCTGCATGATATCCTGAGTATCATGCCACTCAGGATCACTCTCATCCATCTGCTCCTCCGACCCTCCCTCTACGGACTCCTCAGAATCGGAGTCAATATCTATAGGGTCATCGCTACTATGAGCAAGACCCGCAGTAATCCGAAGTAAAGGTGCCCGAGGCGCACCAGCTCTCCCTCTGGCCCGAACAATCCCCCTGGCTGTAATAGGAATACCAGGAGTGACCACTGTCCAACCACGGCCTCTAGGCCCCCCTCTAGCCTCCCGGACTGATCTATAGACTGGTGCCACTGGAGGAAGCATGCCCACATATGGGAGGCCGAACTGCTGAGGAACCCTACCAAAAGGATGTACCTCCACCCGTCCCACACGGTCAATAAGCTGCCCTGTGGTGGAGCAAGAGATCAATGTGAGAGCCTCCTCTCCCCAAATGCCGGCCATGAGCTGGTACGGTATGGCCTCCATATCTGCTGTAGTGAGGGAAGCTACTGGCTGGTGAGGTGCTCTAAGCACCGACATGTCTGACCATCTGGCTGCCCTCACAGCCCCAGGATCTGCCACCTCCACACCTCTGCCATAGGGAATGAAGCGCCATACACCAACTCATAACTAGAGTAGGGTGGCTCAAAGATCTGTCCCGTAAACGGACCACCCCGTATAAGTCATGATAGTGGTCCCCAAAATATCTCGCACCCTGTGCATATATCCGGCCATGCCCTCTATCTCGTGCAATGATGGGGGCCAACAAGATAACAATGTATCCCCTCCCTTGTCCCCGATCAGCCTCGAGGCAAGGATCCCCATGATGGCCTGTCGAAATACGGGGATGGGCAAAGAAGGAATGGATCTAACTCTCACTCCCTTCTTCGGCCCCGTGGAAATAGCTGCATCCCCATATAACCTGCCCACTGTGCAATCTGTGCTCTGGACCCAGTTGTCTCCAATGTGAGTCTCCTCCCGATGATCGGGACCCCCAAGATACGGTAAACGTCCTCTAGAGTAATAGTCCACTCACCGCTGGACCTGGCAATGGAAAGTGTTCCGATCTGCATCCCAATAAGAAAATAAGTCACAAAGGATGTGACTTGATGGCGTAACATGGGGCACACGCGATATGCGCAATATACCGGCCCTCTCGTAACGTGTCCTCCTCGCCTGGCAAAAGGGCATCCAATACCCCGGGAAACCAATCACACTCTCTCTCCCGGATCCATCTAATGTACTCCTCCCTCGCCTACATACACCCAAAAACACACCAAACAGAGCAAGTTAGTATCTAATCAATGCAGGGAGAGTCATAAAAACATACAGAAATGCAAGAAAATATAAGTATAAGTCTCCAAAACAAGCTTTTTTTGCATTCTGTGCAAAACCGCCGCCCTGAGCAGGGAGGCGGTTTTGTAACCGCCACCTTAAAGGAGGCGGTCATGTAACCACCGCCCGATCGGCCAGTAACCGCCGCCCCGGCCAGGGCGGCGGTCGCGGTCCGAAAACCCGCGCGGGTTTTTAACCCTAAAAAGTCCAAAAAATGCAAAGATAGACCATTTTAGCTAAAAAAAGAACCTACCCAGTAGGCGCCCCTCCTAGATGGACCTTTTGAACCAAACATTTTCAAAAATAACCCCCCCATTACAAATAATTTGTCATTTCAAATTTAAAGGGGAAAATGCAAAATTGAAGAAAACCAACCCGTGATCTTGCGGGGTGCTCCGCACGTGGAGGCATGATCACGATCTCACTCCGGATGTTTTGACTATACTCATGGGAGAAACCGTCACCGTGGGTCCCGTGAGCTCAAAATCTATCAAATCAACTCGTGCAAATGAATAGGAAAATGGGCCCACTTTCATATATATATATTGTTCTATTTCGTCTTAAAATGTCTTTTCGCAGTTCGAGCTACTGACGGAGGTAAGTTCCTATCCCCGCACAAATGGTACGTCCTCTTTCCCCGTTATTTTAGTGTTTATTTTTCAAATTATTGTATCTATCTCGCACTTGAGTTCTCTTTTCATTTTGCAGTAGCGGGAATTTTGATGGCGTCATTTCGACACACCTGACGTGTAAGGTATAACTTCTAACTCCCCATTTGGGATCGCCATACTGACCCACCGCTTTATGCCTCTTCATGGCTAAAACGCTTCTCCGAGGGGGCAATATGTACGTACCCAAAATTGTAAGGTATCAGATCGCGTGGAACGGTGTAATAAATGCCCTAATGATGATACAGGTCTCCTCGCAAGGTGTTCGGGATCCAGAAAGAGCTCTTCGGATATGCGTTAACATCCCGCATACCCCACTTAGCCCCCGTGTCCTTTGTTTTCCCCTCTTTTCCCTCTTTCCTCGGCCTCTGAACCTTCAGTGACAAAACCGCCGCCCGCAGGGCGGCGATCTCAGGTGACCGCCACCTTGAACAGGGGCGGTCCTATAACCACACCGCCCTGAGCAGGGCGGCGGTCCTGGGCGCGTTTTCCAGAACGCCCTTTTGGCGCGACCCGCGTGAAATATCACGTTTCACCAGCTTTTCTTTGCCGACTTGAGCATGCATTAATGTTTTTGGTCCCCTGGAACAGTGTTTTTCCTTTGTTTATTGTTTAGGAGTTCAATTTGATTTTGGTTTTTGAGTGTTGGAATTCCTATAAGTGCATGGTTTGTGTACATGTAAATGGCTTCTGATTTTTGGTCTGATTTTGGTCTAAATTTTGGCTGAGTTTGTGTGAAGAATTTGAGCTGGAGTTTTGATCACCATTTTTCCTTGTTAGAGTCTTCTCGGTTTTTAGTATTTTAGTACTTGGTTGATAGCATAGTTTCTTCATACTTGGTTTAAGCATTACTCATCTTGGTGCCAGTGAGACCCATCTTGTGCGGGAAGTCTTTGTTGCTCCATCCAATCCAGTTAGAAGCTTGCCTCAATTCCTTTTTTGCTATAAATTTGTTTTACTGTGACTTAGAGTTCTTAGTTCAATTCATTGTATACCGGTTAGCTTTATTCGGTTGTTAGTAAGCCACATATCCAACTTCAGGCAAGCAAGTGTCTTTATTTTGGAACAAAATAGCTTGGGAAGCCATTAAAGTTGTAGGTTTTTCTCTTCGTATAGGATAGTCAAAGGTTCGGTCACTTCAGTTGCATGACTCGCAAGAAAATCCCGCTAGGAATCGCATAAGCCAAGCTCGTACTCTTGCGCTATCCCTCTCCTACTCGCATTCTCGCCCGCATTATGAGTTATCCTTGTCCCAAAATCTACTCCTATCGGTGCTAGCATTACACGCTTTTTCGGATCCAAGTGAACACGAAATAATGAGAAGATCATACCGGGGATGAGATCACATACACCATCGATTCGCCACCTGCTCGCGAAGTCCGGTTTTAAATTTCAAAGTTCTAGTCAGATTTATATCAAATAGAGTAGTTAATCGCTTTATTTTATTTCATTCTATTCTCGATATTGCCAGGGAAGCTGTGGGGATTGATAGTTTCTGAGAAACTATGATTCACTCCTCACTTCTGAGGAAGGATCGAGAATCTTGCAGGTAGATTAGACAGGCTATCTTATTTATTTAGAATAATTCTACAAATTACACAGGCAAATAACCACACTCGGTTATCTTGTCTATTTTAAATTATTGTTTAGTTATTATTTCTAGATACACTTAAAATAGTTTGTTTTCCTTAGAATTGTTAGAATATTTCTTAGAAAGATAAAGGTTATATATATTAGGTTTATTTCACATAGTTAGAATTTATTTCATTACAGTTAGATTACATTTCGTTTTGTATGACAATCACGGGACCTCAAGAGCCCAGGGAATATATATTTGAGCCGATCGTGCCTCAACCAAACCTAGCCACAGCAATAGTTGACATAGACCAAAATCTCAGGATACAAGTATTCCGAACAACCGCAGATCTACAACTGATCAGCTCACAGTTAAGAGGATTAAACATAGAAGACGACCAAGCACATGCGTTTTGGTCAAGTCAGCCAAACTACAGATTACCCTAGAAAATATCCACATGACTGTAGAAGGGCTCGAAAGAGAACAAACATTCGGGTGTGATCCTTTAGTTCCATAGCCAGACGCTGGAGACACCCTCGTAGATATAGATACCAACTTAAGAATCCAGGTTGCAAGAACGCCTGTAAGGTATTCTGAGAAGATCACACAACTATTGGTTCTAAACGTAGGTTTGAAAAGGCATACGATTCTGGATACTAGGGATTAGAACTTGATCTCACGTATGACCATAACAGACCGCAAAACCAAGAGTCTATGGTTCGATCCACAGTCCCACACCCAACGAATCCACAAGTCGGCTTAGATATAGACACATCGGCCTACACACACTAGTATTTAAGTCCACTCCACTTCCACCTATCATCGTCGAACAACTGTCCTTACTAGATATAGTGGCTAACAAAGCTAGGGAATTCTGGACTAGGCCAGAAAATCGTCCATAGAGTCGACTATTTTCATCGTCCGCCATATGACCTTATCAGGAGATATATACGAAACAATCCCAGGTCATTTCCCACATATTCCGCAGCCCATAGATCGAATCATGCCAGAGCTCGATATTGATTGGAGCCTTCGAGCAGTCATCCTCGCTGATCGATCTATCACACCAGTCCAAGTTAGAAGGGCCTTCTTTGCCTTAGATTCACAAATTCCACTAGTGCATGTCGAAGAAATTAGACTCCCTAACTAGTTTGTCTGCATATTCTACCCCCACCGGCTATCTCGGCACGACCTCGGGAGGTCGGGTACGCGGAAGAGTCACTTGTTTATTCTCACGCTCACCTGTTGCTTTTCCGACGTACAATAACCTCCAAACTTAGCTATGAAATCCTTGATAAACATAGGGCAAAGAGTGGTGGAAGATCTATCACCGAGACATCTTGCAAAATAACAACGTTGGGGCATGCATGCAAAGTAAGACTCATGTATTTAATCACTCCTACTATTTTCTTTGTTGTCCCATCCAATTACACTACCCCTTTGGATATGACTTCATATTGAAGCCCCAACTGATCAGCTATTTGCTTGGGCATTAATGAACTACTTGCTCCGGAATCAATCATGCAGTTGTGTACTAATTGGTTTCAATGATAAATGAAACATAAAATGGAGGGGGTTTGAACATTTTACCTTGTTGTCCTCCATGATTCCCCTCAGGCTGGGTAGCATTTGTGAGTACCTTCTCTTGCATTTGGACCTGTTGATTTGAAGTTGACCAATCCTTCATGGTAGCTTGTAGCAAATCTCTTTGGCCTGGGATGGATAGTGATTCCCACATTGATATGTTTACATTTTTATTCTTCATTTGATTAATGATGTTGAATGGAGATGAAGCATCTCTCTATTGTCCTCTAGCTTGGCCGCACATTCATTCCTTGCACATGGGCAACAACAACTGACATCTGGGTTGGCTTCAGAGCTAGTTTGGGTTGTCCTTGCATGTTGGAACTACATTTTGTTTTCCAACAGTTTGTGGAATGGTAGAAGGTTGTGGATTACTTGGAGCCAATGGCTATCGTTCACCAAAATTTCTCATTTTTACCTTGTGTTAGCTACAACACTTTGGGATATTGTTTGATTCATACCACAAAAGTCTTCTGCCTATTAGTTTACAAGTGTGGTATCATTTGGAGCTGATTGTTGCTAGGATGTTTCTTGTTGTTGATTATTTCCTTGACTCCCTTCACCATCCACACCAATTGTTGTTACCATTAATGCTTGATTTAGGGCACCATTGAAGCACATAGACTGGTTGTGAGGTTAATTTCATGGGAAACACCAATCATATTCTTGAGCTATGTTGTTTTGTACTGGCACTATTGCTTTAGAGGTAGATGTAGCATTGGGATTATAGGGCTGAAATGATCTGGTTGGCAAGAGGCCTTTCCCGATTTTGATTTGTGGTTGGATTGGGTGGTCTTTGAGGCTAATATAGTTGTGCACAGGCTGAGCTTGAGGCTGGTAAGAAGGTCTAAAACCTTGGGCTTCTTGCCTCTTGAGTGTAACCAGTTCATTACCCAAATTTTACAATTGCTTCATGGCTTCTTGAAGTTCATTTCGTGCACTAGAAGATGAAGTAGAAGCTTCACTTGAATTCTGATTTATAGGAGTGGGGATAGGAGCTATATTAGGTGCTTGATTAGTACTTGGACTCTCTAAATTTGGATATAATGGCATTGGAGGCCTAGGAGCTAGCTTACTAGCTTGTGTTAGATAATTTTCAGCTCTAATGGCAATGCTATAAGCAGCAAGGATAGTTGTGCCTCCCATGGATTGAATTAACATAGAAATATCATAATTTAAAGCTTTAAGGTAATATAGAAAAGCACCTTCTTCTATTGGCCTTACTGCCATTGGAATTATCTCCCAAGTACTTTGAAATATGAAGTTGAAGTCAGTCAACTGCTCATTGGGAGCTCTCTTGATGGTTGTCAATTGTTCGAAAAGGGACAAGTTATCCCTGTTTTCTCCAAACTGCTCATGGAGGGCTATACAAATTTGGTTCCAATTTTAGATAAATCCTGAAGCAAGGATCCTGAACCATTACAAAGCTTTCCCTTTGAATGAAGATGCCAACAGTTTGATAGCAACTTGCATCTCATCAATCTCAGGGATTGCACAAATATTAGCAATATCGTTGACATGATCACCAGGAGTGGTATGATTATCTCTAGTAAAGTATGGAATGTTCTTCAGTGCTGCAACTGGGATTGGATTTTGTGCATTGAGAGCAAGTGGGCTGCTACCAGTGAAATTGACATATGGGTTGTGTTGTGCCATTCTGATTGGCCTTAGAACCCTTGTTGATTGGATGAAAAGTCTACCAGGTGGAGGAGTTGATAGAGTTCTGTTTGGTGGAGATGGAGACCTTTGAATTCTCCTCCCTCTTTGTATTCTTCTTGGAGATAATTGTAGATACTCAAATAAAACTTCTTCTTCTATAACTCTTGACTTTGTGGTGATTCTTCTCATGAGTTTTCAGGTTTGTAATGCTAAAACCAGCTGACTCTTCTTCCTTGGAGTCACCAGATGTGTAATTCAGGGCTCTTTCAAAGAAGAAACTTGCAAAAAATGCACATCAATTTTGTTGTAATGAAGATGAAGACCTCTAAGGTCCCACCGGGTGTGCCAAAACTATTAGTGAAAATCAGCAGCACCCTTTGGATGTTGATCAGATTTCTAGTTTGACATCTTACCATCCAGTGTGATTACACAACATTGAATCTTTTCCCCAAGTGAGGGACTTGTAAAAGTGGGAAAACAATCTCCAGGTTAGAGGTTGGTTCCTCAATTCCTCTGATCAGGTGTATTACTTGAAAATTACAGAGGTTTAAACTCAAAATCCTACTATAAATTCCAAGGGGAAAAAGATAGAGAATGCAAAATAATTAAAACTAATGCTAATAAGGTGATGCACCAAAGGAGTGGTGAGCATTTTCTACTTCTACAAATTGACATAGATTATAGAAATTCAGCAAAACATCATGCACAAACTGATAAAATGTAATGCAAGATCATGGGACGAATCAAACAACACAAGAAGAGGTGAAACTTATTCATAGAGCTTGCATTGTCATTTCCAATATCAAAATGCATGCATTACATCAACAAGAAAGCGTAAAATATGTTGCAATCTTGAAAGAGGTCTATTATTCCACAAAATCACTTTCTAGGGTGAAAGAGGGAGCCTACAAAACATAAAAATGTCCAACACAACAATGTGAGCCAAATTTGGCTTTTTAACAATGCCCTTTCGAGCTCAAGAGAAAGAAATGCGGGAAAATGTGAGAGTAGCTTCAACCACCAACCAAAATGCAATAAAATAGCATGGGAATCCTTAAAAGTCCATTCCCCGACATTTTTCACCATCTTTGGGGAGGATGTGAGCCATTCTTCATTAAAAATTGTGGCTGAAATGTCATTTCTATTGATTTCAACGTGCGGAGGTATTTTCAAATTTTCTCTCTCCAAACTCCACCAAAATACCAAATTGAGCCTAGAATCATGTAGATAATTTCACTAGATTTCCATTGATATAAAGAATGTAGAACACTAAGCTCTGGATTGAAATTTATGCTCATTTGAAAATTTAGGGCAAAATAGTGCCAAAATGGGTTGGCGGGCGAAAATTTGAAATTTTCCCACTTTTTTACATTTGGGAAAATTTCCCCAAAAATCTCTACACCCCACTTTGTCCAAGTGCCACGTGGCACATCCCGATTGGTGCGGGCCCTCTTTGCTTCATTTTCCATTGTTTTGGCCATCTTCTATGAGTTGGACATGTTGCACAACCCCATTTGACGTGGGCCTTCCATGCTCATTTTTCCCTCGTGGGTTCGCCTTGTGTTTTTTGCCGCCACATGGACATGTGGCATGATCCTATTGGCTTAGGTTTGTGGGGGTGGGTTTTCCTTTTGAAATTTTTCTTTGGGAAAATTTCCCAATCTCCCCTCGTGCTCGCTAGTCTTGGGACACATGGCACACTCCTACTAGTTACGGGCCTTGAGGGAAAAAAATTTCTCCTTTGCGCTAACCTTTGGGAAATTTTCCCACTTCTCCCAACCACTCGATGCACCGATGCCCCCAAGACACGTGGCTGTCCTCATTGGGTCGTGGGCCTTGGGGCAAAAAATTAACTTTGCACCCCGCCAAATACTTTGCCAAATTTTCTATCTTCCTCCACCTCCCGACATTCCTTCGGCCTAAGGACACATGGTGCAGTGTGATTGGGTGTGGGCCTTGGGGCTGAAAATTTTGTTTGTGCTAACACTTAGGAAATTTTCTTAACTCCTCCCGCTGGACACGTGGCTTCTTCCCATTGGTCAGCGGAACTCCCTTTAAATATTTTTCCATTGCACAAAACACTTGGTAAAATTTCTAAATTTTCCTTTGCCCTCCGCCACTTGATTGCTAACGTGGCACTCTCTGATTGGCTGACGGGCCTGTCTAGGGAAAATTTCCCATAAAAACTCCGCCGAGCCATAACTTCAAAAATACATGGAGTTAGGAGGAAAAATTTACCTTTCTTGAAAGATGAGAAGGAGCTCTATCCAATGGTGCCATTTCCAAAACATCTTGAGTGCCTGAAAAGTAAAAAATTCTAACTGAGGCACAAGGGAGGAATGAAATGAAGGGAGTTAGTCACAAAATGAGCAAGGGGCTCATTTTGGATAACAGTCTATTCATAATAAATGAAGAATTATTACTACTGCCTTTTGGGAAGTCCATAAAGACATAGCTGACACCCAAGTCAGCTCACCCTTCCACCATCCAATGTTAGGAAGTGAGGTCATTCTTGATAATTTGGAGGAGGTCAGCTAGAAAGTTGTCCTTCCAGCTTTGTTGATTTTCAAGAAGAACTCCAATGTTAGCCAAGTGGTCTGCCACTTTGTTTCCTTCGAAGGATGTGCTGAAACTGAATTTGTTGGAAACTCCTTTGCAAGATTCGAATATCAGCAATGATATTTTGGATTGACCATTGACTAGTGTCTCCGCCACTACAGGAGATTGATGATATTGAGGGAGTCACTTTCAACTTGGAGAGGATCGTTGCCAAATTTGATAGCCAGCTCAAGGCCTTTGAGAATGGCCATGGCTTCCAGTGATGATTGGTGCCAAAGCTAAGATTGTGGGCGAGGTAGTGATAATGGAACTGGAAGAGTTACGAAGGATGGCTCCTCCCCCAGACTTACCAGGATTTCCTTTCGAGGCCCCATCAGTATTGAGTTTTCTCCCTGGGGAATCCATCACACTAAACCGAGACCACTAGTAGGGGATTTCCTCTGGAGATTTTCCAACAACAGCTACCACTCCTGAGAATTACAAATTTGAATTTTTGCTGATATTTGGTCCAGTAGTGAGAGTTGAGATTATCCTAGAAAGTCAGTGCAATCTAGATGGCCACACGATCAAGTTCAAGACTCTGGTATTTAAAAATCCTTCTATTCCTTTCCTTCCAAATGCCCCAGATGCCATGCAGAGGAGAAGATTCCAAGCGAACTAGGGCCGGATAGAGAAGGGGGAGCACCACTAAGTGAGGGTGTCTGTATGGACTCTGGAAAGGTCCAGAGCACTCCCATCCATGATAAAAACCAATGCAAAATAGCTTGTGAAAAAGGACAGTGGATTAAAAGATGGGAAGAGGATTCCACTACCTTAGCACAAAGCACACATCTAGTGGGAAGAGAGAAACCCCTTCTTTTCAAATTTTCTCGGAGAGGAAAGCATTCTTAGAAGAGAGCCAGGAGAAGAAGCCAATTTTGGGGATTGTTTCCTTCAGCTAGATTTTGGTGAGGGGAGGACCAGAGCTAGTACAATGCATGGAGAGGTAAGCAACTTTAACCGAGAAAGATCCGGAAGGGGAGAGGGGCCAGATAAGCTCATCCTCAGGAAGGGAAAAGGGGATATAAATGGAGGAGAGTTTACTTCTAATCAAAATCAGGAGCTGCCTCTGCTGATCACTTATTCCAATCCAATCTGGGATAGTCCAGGATGGGATGGAGTTCACCACTATCCAGTAGCCAGAAACCAACCTGCCATGTCTATTAATGAGGATTCTTTTAATAGGATCCCATGAGGAGTTGTGATCCAGTGGATCTTCCCAATCCAGTGATCCTGCCAGAAGTCAATAAGCCTTCCATTTCCAAACCTCCATTTGGTGCCAGCCCTGATAATGGGGAGGGAACTAATAACAGAATTCCATATGGCCGAACCATGGATCGGATTAGAGGGAATAAAATCCTCATTATGAGTGAGGTACTTAGCTCTGAGGAGCTACGCCCAATGAGAGTTCCCTTTTGTAACTTCCCAGCCAATTTTAGCCAGGAGGGCCACATTCATATCAGCCATCCTTCTTAACCCGAGCCCCCCAAGAGAGGTCGGCTTACACACTTCCTTCCAGGAAACCAGATGGATCCTCTTTTTTTTCTTCTACCCAGACCACAGGAAGTGCTTTTGGATTCTTTCCACCACCTCCTTCACCAAGTTGGGAAATTTGAGAAGAGACATGAAGTATGTAGGTAGACTCTGGAGGGTGGCTTTTACCAGTTGGAGTTTTCTAGCCTGGCTGAGCAAGGCCCCTTTCCAGGAAGTGAGCTTTTTTTGATATCTTTTGATGACAGGATTCCAAAGAATTTTTGTTTGCTTTCCCTTGAAGAGAGGAATGCCCAGATAGGAGGTAGGGAGGTCCACAATTTTGTAGCCAAAAATATCAGCAATCTTCCTCTGAGTCCTAGGAGCAGTATTTATGAAGGATATGCTGCTCTTGTTGAAATTAATGATTTGCTGAGAAGCAGACTTGATAGAGAGTTAGGATATCCATGAGAGCTCGGGCTTCAATCATAGAGGCAACATTTAACAACAAAGTGTCATCCAAAAATTGACTATGGGTGGCCGAAGGCAAGTTGGAGGTGATTTTCAGACCCGATATGACAGACTGACTTTTAGCAGCCTCAAGGGCTCTGCTGAGGGAATCCGCCATGAGAACGAAAAGAAAGGGGGACAGGGGTCACCTTGCCTGATACCTCTACTACTTTTGAAGAAGCCCACTGGAATGCCATTTATAAGAATAGAGAAGCAAGGAGTTGCAATGCAAGAGAAAACCCAACTGCACCATCTTTTATCGAAACCATATTTTTCCAGGACCCTGATCAAGAAAGGCCAGCTGACTCTATCAAAAGCTTTTTACATATCAAGCTTAAGGATCATCCCAGGAGATTTTGAATGATAGGCCGAGTGGATAGCTTCGTGGACCATAATGATACCTCCTTGGATGAGCTACCCATTAATAAAGTCGTTCTGGTTCTGAGAGATGAGATCATTCATTAGGGGTTTAAGCCTAGAAGCCAGCATCTTAGTGATGATTTTGTAAGTGGTGTTGCATAAACTAATTGGCCTAAAGTTGGAGACATCCTTAGAACCCTGCTCTTTAGGAGCAAGGGCTAAGAAGGTGGTGTTCCATTCTTTTAGAAGGTTGTTACTGTTCTGGAACTCATTAACCGCTTTGAAGAGATCCTGCTTGATGGTCTCCCAGAAGACTTGGAAGAAAGCAGCGGGAAATCCATCCGGGCCTAGAGCTTTGTCCCTTTTATGGAGAAGACCACTTTGTGGATTTCCTCCATAGCAAAAGGTTTGATTAGATTATTGTTCATCTCAGCTGACACAAGTTGGGAATATGTTGAACCATAGAAGACATTGATTGCTCCAAAGGTGGTTGGTCAACTGAAGGTTAGAATAGAAGGAGACAAGCTCATTAGAAATGTTAGTATCAGAGGTTAATAAGATACCTGAGGAAGTCAACAGCTCTCTGATCTTGTCTCTGCTTTTGTGCTTGGAGGCAGTGATGTGAAAGAATTTGGTGTTGTGATCCCCTTGTTCAAGCCAAAGGGCTCTAGAATGCTACCTCTAATAGGTCTCCTCCTCTTGAAGTGTATTGTGGTATTCACTAAGGAGGGAGGTTTCTTGTTGGTGTAGGTGATCCAATCTCCCATCGATTTCCATTTGAGTAGAGACTCTGGCAATATCCTGTGATAACTTCTGCTTGTGGAGCTTGATGCTGCTAAAAACATGGTCTTCCAGATTTTGAGCTATTTTTTAATTTCTTTGAGCTTGCTGGAAAACCTAAACATGTCAGTGCCCTCGACATTGATGTCCCACCATTTTTGACTAGAGGATTTAGGTGGTTATTCTCAAGCCAGGAAAGCTCGAACCTGAAGGGAGGGTTCTTGATATTCAGATTGTGGTTTGCACTGAGCAGGAGAGGGTTGTGATCAGAGGCGGCCCGAGGGAGGGAACTGAGGTAAAAATCAAGAAAGAGAGAGATCCAGTCCAGAGAGCCCAAAGTGATCTATCTAGTCTACTTTGAATATGGTTCCTACCCAATCTGTGGTTAGACCACGTAAAAGAGGAGCCGTGAAGGTCCATGTCAAGAAGGGAATTCTCCCTAATGAAGTCAGCCAGAGCTTCCATGCTGACAGGTGTGGCAGGAGCGCCTCCCTATTTTTCCGAAGGATAAAGGGGGCAATTGAGATCTCCCATTATTAATATGGGAATATTTCCGCAAGTGTTGATAAAATTTGAGATGTCTTTCCACAATTTTCCACACTGGGACTCCAAATTGGGAGTGTAGACATTGATGGCAATCCATGTGGAGTCTGAACCCACTTCTTGGAAGAGCATGCACAGGAAGTTGGGGTGTTTGAGCAGACAGTCACCTTTGAAGCTTCTGGGGTCCCATAGGGTGCATAAGCCTCCAGAATTACCTACCGAAGGTTGAGACTCAAAGGATGCAGCAGGCCAAATTTTTAGGAGTCGATCGTCTTTTTTAAGTTTAGTTTCCTACAACATTATGATATCAGGAGAATTCTAGAACTTCATATCTTTGATGACTCTTTTCTTTTGAAGAGAGTTGAGACCTCTTATATTCCAAGAGATGATCTTCATTTCTTTGATTTTTATTTGCTCCCCACCACCATGGGGATTGTGCTCTGTGTTTCTTGAGTGACATTAAGAGATGCTTCTTGCTGGAGCTTGACATTGCTCGGAATCCATCCCCTAACTTTTTCAGTGCCAATATTAGGCTTCTTGTTGCCACTTCTTATACGATGGGGATTAAAACTATCATCAGAAGAAAGGGCCGAAGGGGAGATGATGACGCCCAAGGGAGGGGAAAAGTGGGGCTAGGGGGAGGCTCAAGGAGGGGGGATCAAAAGATAAGGTGCAAAGGGAGGAATGGGAGGATTGGGAAGGGAGAGAGGAGAGGACAAAAGTGGAGGTGGGGAGGAGGACACTACCAAGGAGGGGGAGCGTCGGCTGAGGAGGGGGGAAGAGATGAGGGGATCACCGAGAGGGTGGAATGCTTTGAGGGGGATAAGAGGGGGATCAAAAGGGAAGCCAATTCTATGTCAGTGTTTATTTCCCCCTCTTCAAGGAGAGAAAAGGAATTAGAGGTGGGAATGATCGGGATCTCTTCAGAGATGATTTTGGAATATAAATTTTCTTTTTTTTTTGGAGGAAATTTGGGCTTTGGGTTTAGGCTGGGGTTTGGAAGGGCAACTAGAGGCTCTGTGGCCAATGCTTTTATAGAAGGAGAAGGCTTGAGGAATATATTCGTAGTCAATAATTTTCTTCCAGTTCCCTAGGTCAAATAGTAGCTCTATCTCTTTTGGGAGAGGATGACTGACATCGGAATTAACACTGAAATGGGCATGGATGAATCTAGTTTTTTCCTTAGTAGCTTGATCAATAGCTATTAAAGAACCTATAGTGAGAGCAATACCTTCAATAACCTGTTGGATGCCAGTACTCTAGGGGGAGACCCGAAGGCGAACCCATATTGGAGCTTGGGTCATGGATTCAATATGTGGGTTGAATCCCGAGAGACCATTTCCTGAGGTAGAAGCCGCGTCTTGAAAAAAACCAAGGGATGACAAGAAGAGCTCTCATGAAATCCTCTTTCATGCTGAAGGAGAATAGAATGAATCCATTGGGCATTGCTACTATTTCAAGTGCCCCACATGGATGCCATTTCATCCGTGCCCATTTTTTAATATCCTCCAAAGGGGGCCTAGGGCCCATCAGTTTACCAACCAGAGAAAGGTCACGTGAAGTAGCAGCAACATCAGTGATGTGAGTGGGAATGCGTAGGGAGAAGGACCCATCTGTCAGAGTAGGAGAGAGCTTGTCTGTAAGAGGAGCAGAGGTGGAACCCTCCACGATCTTATTCCAGGAGTCGGGTGGCTTGGGAGAAAGGGCCCCTGATAGGAGGGACCCTTGATCTAAAATAGAAGGGTCCAACATCCGTGTTAACACCAGATAAAACCAGGAGATAGTAGGTGATGGAGGGAGCTAGGACGAGTAATTTCCAAGAATTATTCGGACACTTTTTAATAAAAAAATCATTTCCTTTTGTCCTTATAAATAATTAGTGTCTCTATGTTGGCATACCAAATTACATGCCTATTGACTAATAATTTGGAGATGACCTTAGGCTTCTTAGGAATGAAAGTATATATCATTGATGTAATAGCTTCAAGGTCAATTGTGTTGGGTTTGATGATTATTTCCCTTCTTGATTTATCCATGTAGCCAATAGGGTTCTTCTTCAATCATCTCACTACATAGAATTCTCACATTTGGTGGCGAGTTGGTTCTATGTTGGTCATGGATACTCAAATTTAGGTGGGGCCGAATGGATTCTTCATGTTGGGGATAAGGAGTTTCCACATTGTATTCATGATGTATAGGATGATGTTGTGTAATATCTCTATGATGTGAAGACTCGGGAAATCAGAGATTTAAATTACCTGGAACTTACTCTTGATCCGATACCATAAACTATAGAGTGGTCTTATTAATAAACCCTTGAGAACCTGAATTGATGAATTTTTTATTGATTGTGATATTCCATAAATATTTTCCTTCCTCGCATTATATTCTTTCCTCTATTAAGGATCACTAGTTCTGCAGAAGGCGTTTTATGAGTTGACTTTGACTTTATTGAGTATGTGATGAAGCATGTGTGGTAGGGTGAGATAATGATTAAGTGAATTTTGAAATTATATTATCAATTTTGTTTGCTGACCTATGATATTCATGTTTGTTTCTCTCATTTATAGTACACTTTCCCGATTCTCTCTCATATCAAACCAAACTTATCTTGATTACTTATTGAATTATGTCTTCAAGTGAAGAATCATCTCTCTTAGAAAAATTGATTTTAGGAAGAGTTGATAATGCAATAAAATCATATACAAGATGAATCGTGTCTAGAAAAATATAATTAAATCCCCACAGGACATATTTCAAAGATCAATTTCATTATTTGATTCAAGGTTTTTCAAGAGTAGTCATTACACCAAACCTCAAATTCATCTACAAAAATAACCCAAAGTAGTCTTCCACCTTTGGATGGTGTCCTTATTTCAGGTGAATAATTATCTCCATAAATCCAAAATTTCCAATTCCCACCATCTTATGAATGGTTGTTGTGTTACAATGATCATATCCTTATTCATCATATTTGCATTATGAAATGGAAAAAAATTTACACACCAATGGACATATTAAAATTTTATCACTTTGAAATGTACCCTTTAGAGAAAGATTTAGTAAATATCCTTTCAATTGAAAAAATGGAAACACTCCTAAGTTACGGGTGACCTATATGTTAGAGCGAGTCTCCAGAGAGGTTTGGTTCCCTAGTGTAACACCTAAACAATTTCTATCTCCTAAGGATGCACTATTCTACAAAAACCAAAAAGGAAAAGGGATAAGGAAGGAAGGGAATTTTTTTAAAAGGTGGTGATACCCCAAAATTTTATAAGGATCTCATAATTATTGGGATCACACGGATGAAGCATAGGATCCAGACACACCATAAACTAACGAAAAGGACTATATCAAAGTTAATATGTTTCATAGAAAGGTTTCGATTGAGTTGTTACAAGATAGAGAAGGGGTAACATATGGCTCCACAACAAGATATTGCATATAACCCATTAAACACAATCTATGACCTGAAAATCTACACAAAATTGCATGAAGGCATGAAGGTTAAACTATTAAATCAAGGATAAGCATGTGTCATAAAGATAAATTCAGCTTAAATAGATTATGCACTTAAATACATAATATAGAAAGGTAAAAATGACTCCTTTATTTCTCCAAGAGGTGGAATAAGAAAAAATAATCACTCATGACACTTGCTTTCTCACCTAGAATATTAAATTTTCCTAAAGAACTAAATGAAGAACCTAACATATTTTTTTACAATGAATTTTGAATTTTTTATAGAAGATCTTGGAGAGATAAAGAAGAGCTCTTAGACATCTAAGTCTAAGTTAAAAATAGGAAAATCATGTGTGTCCTAATTTTTTTTCTTTTCTTTTATCAATTTCTAAAAATTTCCTTTCATGTTTGACTTAATCTAATTATCTGTTTATAAACTACACTTCCCAAAAATATAAGAAATAACTTTCCATTTTTTTATTGCATGTGTTTTTCTATTATTAGAACTTTTGGATAACGAGATCAACCACCTACATGTGTTTTAATACATGGACTAATTTTTTCTTATTTATGTATTTAAATTCATAAAATTCCAAATATGATGATGTTAACGTGGAGTTCTCGATGAGACCTTTCCAATGATACCAGTTTTGTGAAATTTTTATATTTGGATCAAAATATATAACCATTTAAAATTTTGTAACATGTGTCATCTTCTAATTCATTGCGGGGATTTCCAATGTGTCTACAGTTTTCCTTTGTATCCTTTCCACCCTACCTTCCTTCGGCATAAACCTAAAAATGTATTTGAATTTGGTTACCTATGCGGACTTGGAGTCTACGGGATTCCTTTTCTTGAGGGATGCCCAGAATCACACCACATGTTCTCCTTTTGACATTTTACATCATGTCATGTGTCTGTCAAGTTTTAAGAGTGAGGATGCACAAATATTTCTATGTCACACAAAGGATTATTTTATTTTCCTTTTTCTCATGGTGTGAATGTTTTCTCTTCATATGTTATTCAGATTTGCACAAAGATATGTTTCACTATGAAGCGTGGCCTAGTAAGAAAATTCCACATATGTATGAATTTCTTAGTATCGGACTCAACATAGTCTCTAGTATGCATTGTGAAGCATAAACCAATAATAACACTCTGTGCTTACTTCACACTTTTCTATGTTATTCCTATTCAAGTGTCTTGTTTATTTATGTCTCACATGGATTTTTAAATTTTACTACGCATTCTTCATTTTAATTTACATGAATATTTTTGGGCCATCACTTGCACGACTTTATATATCTTCCTCTATTGTGCACCTTTGTGTGCACTATAGGTGTTGCTTGGATCCATTTCATTAACACGTGCAAATATTGTTTCCTCTATAATTTTATATTTTTCCATCAATCCAATGCATAATTAAAATCAAAATTTTAACCAATGATCTAAATAATCATGGAAATTTTTTTGGATAACAATTTGGTGACTTTAGGGACACTTCATACTAGATGTAAAAACTAGTAGTCTTAAAGCATCCAAGAGGAATGGGGTCATGAAGTAATTGTTGAAACTTCTTCGATCTATAAAATCACTGAAAATACATTCTATAAACAACAAAATTGTGTTAAAAACACCTATTATACAACAACACACTAGTAAAGTGCATAAGGCACATAAGAAAGGAAATTAAAAACAAAAATGTTCTCAAAGAACTTTGAGGAAAGTAAACACAAAAATGTATAACAAACAAGCATAAAACATGACCTAAAAAGAAAATTTTGAGGTATATCCCATTAATTGGGATAGGTATCTCATTTTCATTCGGATTAGAGAGATGAAAGGAATTGTGTTGTTCCTAACTTGTAATTAAATATGCCCCACTCAAGAAAGAATAAAATTTGATGTGTATTTCGAGCTTAGTTATTTCTTCATCCAACTTTAGAAAAATGTATCGTCCATAAATTTTCCTACAACTAATTTCTTATTAAAATACCTCTTTAATTACACTTGATGAAGTTCCATTGTTTTCATTTTTTAAATTTCTTCTAACTCTATCAAATCTATAAATTAGATTTCCATTGAATATTCTTCCATCATCTCCATTTGTTTAATGAAGTCTAGAGATTGTAATGTTAGGATCATGATTGTTTTTAGACCAAAACCTATGAGTGTTAGTCTCCGATATAATCACTAGAGTTAATGAATACACGGGAGGCGGTTAGTCCATGTCATGAATCCCACGGGGAGTGCTGAAAAACTAGCCAACAAACCCCCTTCAACATTACCCAAGGGGATTCAAACCTTTGACCCCTTACTTTGATACCATTTGTTGGGATCATGATTTATGTTAGACAAAAATCATGTGTTAGTCTCTAATACAATCACTACAGTTAATGAATACACGAGAAGAGCTTAGTCCATGTCACGAATCCCACGGGAGTGCTAAGAACTAGCGAATAGGTAACTCATTAGAAATAGGAAACATTTATTCTCTTCCATAGATAGATATGACAAGATAATTTCAAATTGATGTTTCAGAGTGATCCTATCATCCCAAAAGGATGATTTCAACATTGTATGCCATGATCTATGATTTTCTGCCATAGTTCTTTTGATGATTCTAAGAATCTTCTTGTTCGTTTACTCAGCTAATCCATCCCCTTTAGGGTAATAGTTGGATGATGTTAATATATGAATGCCAATATTGAATTCTCATGTAAAAAATTTTGTTTCAAGGAAATCTAAAGGATTATTTAAGATGATGGTTATAGGAACGTGAAATCTTGTGACTAGACTTTCATAAAAATCTCAAACTGAAGTCTCATTTACTTCTTTCAAAAACACTATTTTTTTACATCTTGTGAAGTAATTTGTAGCTGTGAGAATCCATTTATGACTTGCACTAGAATTTGGATTAATAATTCTAATAAAATATAATCCCCATTCCATGAAAGTATGATTTACCGAATGGGTTTAAGAGGAAGAGCTCTTAATTTTTGTTTCTTTGCCAAAAATGGCACCCTTGGCACACTTCCATACCCATGCATGGGAATATTTGAATATTTTTTTCTAATAATAACAAACTCTCATATTCTTCATATTTGTATCTCTTGGTGAAAAATGGCCCTTTGGATGAATCGTTATGGAATTCCAAAATATGCTCAATCTAATCTCAATATATGCATCTTAAAAGAATTCCATTCACATCTTTTCTAAACAACCTATTATCAATAAGAACATAAGGAATAGACTATAATATGAAACACCTCATTTTTTATTTTTCTAAGCCCTATGGGAATTTTCCAAACTTAATAAAAATATCATATCTTGGGTCCAAATCGAGGAGTGGTTATGTTTTGCATCATTTTGAAGCACTAAAATATAATTTTTATCATCTTACAAGTTTGAAGCAATTTTTTCACACAGTCCTCTACCTCTAATCAACATAGTGACCTTAATATCAACATATTTAATCCATTCTACTCTCTTCTCATTCAAATCCTTAAATGAAATTCTTTAACACTTTGATGGGAAACCATCAGATGAATCTTGTTGTTAGAAAGCAAATGTTTTAATTTATTGAGGATTATATTGAATGAAAGAAATTGTTTCTCAACAAAATAATACTTCACCTCATAATATTGTAATCCTTTACTATAAAAGTAAATTGGCTGCTCCAATTTGTTACCATTCTATTGCACCAACATAGCTGAGATTATATCAATTGCTCAAAATACATATAGAATTAAATATCTACTAAAATATATATTGAAAAATGTTGGATATTGTGATATGACATGTTTGATTGATTCAAATGCATTCTTTCATTCTATTTTCAAACTAAAAACTATATTATTTCCGAGCATTGAGGTTAGTGGCTTTACAATATTTACAAAATATGGAATAAATCTTCTAATAAAGTTAATTCTACCCAAGAAACTTTACAATGTATTTTTTTGATTAGGTAAAGAAAAGGATAAGATTACACTTACTCATTTTGGATCAATTGTCAGACCTTATTTGGATACAATATGACCAAAAATTATGCTCATGAACTGAAAAGTACGCTCTTTTTAGATTTAGTAAAATGCCAATTTTTTTACATCTCTTAAAGATGTTCCTAAGATGAATCATGTGATCTACAACATCCTTTTAAAAACTATTATATCATCCAAATAAAAATATTTATTAATCCTTGGAATTCGAAATCCATTGCACACCGAAATGTGTCCCCTTTGATTGACAATCCAAATGGAATTTTTCTATATGCATATGTGCCCCATTTCATAGTGAATGTTGTTTTGAACTAATTTGATTCTTGTACCAAAATGTTATCGTAACAAGAATAACCATCAAGAAATGAGAAATGCTCAAATACTTACCATCTATAACATTCTCTCCATTAATGGTAGGGGTAATGATATTTCAAGGAATATTTGTTTAGATCTCTAAAATCTACACACAATTGTATTTCTCCATTCTTCTTCCTTATGGGAACCAAATTGGCCACCCATGATGAATGTTTTACAAGGAGAATAATGTTAAATTTGATCAACTTTTCTAACTCTTGTGTCCTTAATCGCTCAATTCTAGGATTGATAGGTTTCTACTTTTATCGACTATTTTTTTATCCAATTATATGGTATGTTGAGATAAATCCGATTTAAAAACCTTTAATTAACCATATCTACATGAAAAAATATAATAAAATTCTTGAGAAATTTAAACAAAAGCAATATTTTCATCATTATTACATACCTTTCCCACTTTGAGTAATTTTTAATTACCAATGATGAATGCTTCTTAATCATATTGTTTGATCATAATATTGGACTTCTCACTTTGAACCTATTCATCTATGTTAACGATAGACTCGGGAGTAACCAATACTCAAGAATCTTATTGGATTTTATTTGAATAATCTAATCATCATACTATTGTTGCTACTAAGATATTAATGTTTACATTATACTTGTGTATTCAATAAGTATAAATGTTAGTAGTTATATTATTGTTATATAAACAATAATATATTATTAGAGTTGTTTTAACAACTCGTATGATTTGAGTTGTGTATTGTTACATGAGTAAAAATCACAACTAAATAGGATTATTGTTAGAGAAACTTCCTAGTTTATAGGAGTTGCATATTCATATATATTTGTAATGGAGAATACAAATTTAAAATTATTACAGTTAATATTATTGATTTGTTCTTGCCTTGGGCTATCCAAATTTGTATATTTAATATCAGAGAAAGATGATATAATTTCTAAGGGGAAATTCAACTTGATTTCTCCTATAAATGAAACTCCGAGATTGTTTTTAATGGAGGCGTAGTTTGTTGTCAGGCGTATTGCAATAGCCCGATCATTTTTTTAGTAAAGAGTATATATCTTCTGCATAGCTTTGATAATATTGTGTCGTCACATATTATGTGCACAATATTAGTAATAGATTAATTTTCCATTCTAGTTCTTCTATTTGTGACAATTTTCATTAAAATATCTGCTTCCATTCTCCTACAACAGTCTTGAAAAGTTCTATATTGTTGGTTTTGGTTTGGTGCATTTCGACGGAGACACTAAGCATTGTGTAAAAGGCGTGGTGTTCAAATTAAAGATCTCCACAAATATGTGATCTGAGCATGCATGCTCATAACGTCCTCAGCGCAAAATGAATTCCCTGCTCACTGTTACAACCTTCTCGACATTGTATTGAGATAAGTATTTGTCCTCCTTTCGAGCATTTGGAATTTGATTTGGTCATTATCCCTTATTGTTGTGGGATCTATTATTAGTGTATCAACTTGGGACATACTTCCCTATTCGTATTTCTATTTCTGTGAAGTCTTCTTGTGTTGAACTGTGAGTTGTTGATTTGGACACATCATTGGTAGATTTGAAGGACAAATTCAATAACTGATTTCCTCTTACCATTGTTATGAATCAAAGAAGAGTTGGATTGCAAATCATGCAAATCTGATCTACAAATCATTCACCTCAGTTATTTCATTAGAAATCTACATGTGCACCATTCTGAATCTCTAGTCTCATTATTTTGCATCCTGAGAATGCTGTAGAAAGTATGTTTCGGCCAAGGAGGCATAATCGGCGGTGAAACAAAGTAATAATGTTTCAAGTGTAGATATGAAGCTGTGTGCATATGTATAATAGTCCTCCACTCTCTCAGCCTGCATCGATCCCCTCTCACTGCAAATCTTGTCTCATTTCTGGCACGTAACTTGTGGTTCTTGTTTCTCATTGATTTGAAGATGACCATGTTGTATGGGCATTGATGCCTACGTCATAGGTTATATGTCATCAATAATTTTCATGTGGAGGTGTCCATAGGTAGATTTGTTAAACAATGTGTAAGAGCCTACCATTTTATAGCTTGTGTATGTATTAAAAATAAAAAAAGTAGGTTGAGTATCTATTTTTTATAAGTCTAATGTTTAATGTTCTTTTTGTTTCATAAATTGTGTTAATTGGCCAAAACATATTGAGTATCCCATTGATAGTCTTACTCTTTGTATTTGATGCAAGTATATTAGTATAGGGTGAGTAATATTTCTTTGTCATTGGTTTTGTACCTTTAAATATCTAACACTTGGATATCTTATGTCTATAAGTGTCATTAGCATTTATATTGTGTGAACATAATTGTATAATTTGTCATTCTTAAGTTTGTGTTAACAAGTCACATTTTAAATTTTCCATTTCCATGTGATTTTGAATATAAAGAGTTAAAAGAGAGTCAATTGTTTCATAATAGTGGTCATATGTATTGTTAGACTCAAAAGTCAAAGTTTGATCAAATGTCATAAAATTATGTCATTTTGTTAAAATTATTTGTCTTATTGAATATTATCTGTGTTAGAGTCATTGTCAAAAAAATTCAAAAGTTGTGTCATTGTAAAAACATAAATAAATAAATAAATTTTCCTCACAGATGCATTTTCAATGTTATCCGATGTCCGAAAAATAAAGTGTTCACATTCGGGAGGGATATTGTATAATAAAAAATGTGGAAACAGTTTAGTGATATGATCATATTTGTTGAGTAAGCAACATCATTTACTAGATGATGGAGGTCAGACAATGACCTCTCGTCAATCACCAATGATGAGGTTGCTGTGTACATTTGTGGTGGTATTTTGTTGTGTGTGTTTTTCTTTCGGTTGTGTGCTTGGTTTCATAGTACCTATTTTTAGTATAGTGTGGATTTCAGCATTTCATCGTGGTGTGAAAAATAAAGACAAATGTGGTATATCCCTATTCACTGGTATGTGGCTATTCCTACATAATTCCCCAATGCTAGAACATAATGAAGAACAAATAGACACAGTGAAAAGAAGCATCATGAGTCTTGATGAGGTAGAATAGTCAGATGTGTTCTTGTTTGTACATAGGTTTGTGGTCAGCCTCCTAAAAACCTTTCAAGGCTGCTCGAGATGGGTTCCTACTTTAGTTCCCACACTATTAGGTCATATTTTTTCCTTAGAGTGACCGGTTGACAAGTAGATGATTCTGAGCGTGTTTCCATCCTTGTCGGTCATATGTGTTCCCGCCAGTGCATGCATGGTCGATTAGAATTTGATGTGTTTCTTCTTCTACCTTCATTTCGAGTGTGTGTCAAGATCATGAGCATGCAAAAGTGGTAATCTACGAGATGAAGTGTGAAATTTCTTTTATTACCATGTAAACATTAAGGGGGGAATGTTAGGATATTAATGTTTACATTATACTTGTGTATTCAATAAGTATAAATGTTAGTAGTTATATTATTGTTATATAAACAATAATATATTATTGGAGTTGTTTTAACAACTTGTATGATTTGAGTTGTGTATTGTTATGTGAGTAACAATCACAACTAAATAGGATTATTGTTAGAGCAACTTCCTAGTTTATAGGAGTTGCATATTCCTATATATTTGTAATGGCGAACAAGGAGTTATAATTATTATAGTTAATATTATTGATTTGTTCTTGCCTTGGGCTGTCCAAATTTCTATATTTGGTATCAGAGAAAGATGATCTAATGTCTAAGGGGAAATTCAACTTGATTGCTCCTGTAAATGAAAGTCCGAGATTGTTTTTAATGGAGGCGTAGTTTGTTGTCAGGGGTATTGCAATATCCCGATCAATTTTGTAGTAAAGAGTATATATATTCTACATAGCTTTGATAATATTGTGTTGTCACATATTATGTGCACAATATTAGTAACAGATTCATTTTCCATTCTAGTGCTTCTATTTGTGACAATTTTCATTAAAATATCTGCTTCCATTCTCCTAAGACAGTCTTGAAAAGTTGTATATTGTTGGTTTTGGTTTGGTGCATTTCGACTGAGACACTAAGCATTGTGTAAAAGGCGTGGTGTTCAAATTAAAGATCTCCACAAATATGTGATCTGAGCATGCATGCTCATAACGTCCTCACCATAAAATGAATTCCCTTCTCACTGTTACAACCTTCTCGACATTGAATTGAGATAAGTATTTGTCCTCCTTCCGAGCATTTGGAATTTGATTTTGTCATTATCCCTTATTTTTGTGTGATCTATTATTAGTGTATCAACTTGGGACATACTTCCCTATATGTATTTCTATTTCTGTGAACTCTTCTTGTGTTGAACTGTGAGTTGTTAATTTGGATAGATCATTGGAAGATTTGAAGGAAAAATTCAATAATTGATTTCCTCTTAGCGTAGTTATGAATTAAAGAAGAGTTGGATTGAAAATAATGAAAATATGATCTACAGATCATTCACCTCGGCTCTTTTGTTATATATCTACATGTGCACCATTCTGAATCTCTAGTCTCATTGTTTTACATCCCAGGAATGCTATAGAAAGTACATTTCGGCCAAAGAGGCATAATCGGCAGTGAAACAAAGTAATAATGTTTCAAGTGTAGATATGAAGTTGTTTGCATATGTATAATAGTCATCCACTCTCTCAGCCTACATCGATCCCCTCTCACAGAAAATCTGGTCTCATTTCTGGCACACAACTTGTGGTTCTTGTTTCTCATTGCTTCGAAGCTCACCATGTTGTATGTGTATTGATGCCTACATCATAAGTTATATGTCATCAATGATTTCCACGTGGAGGTGTCCACAAGTAGATCTGTTAAACAATGTGTAAGATCCTACCATTTTATAGCTTGTGTAATTTTTTATAAGCCTAATGTTTAATGTTGTTTTTTGTTACTTAGTATGTCTCATAAGTCGTGTTAATTGGCCAAAACATATTGAGTATCCCATATGAATTATTGATAGTCTTACTCTTTGTATTTGATCCAAGTATATTAGTATAGGGTGAGTATTATTTCTTTGTCATTTGTTTCGTACCTTCAAATATCTAACATTTGGATATGTTATGTCTGTAAGTGTCATTAGCATTTATTTTGTGTCAACATAATTGTCTAATTTTTCATTCTTAAGTTTGTGTTAACAAGTCACATTTTCAAATTTTCCATGTCCATGTAATTGTGAATATAAAGAGTTAAAAGAGAGTCAATTGTTTCCAAATAGTGGTCATATGTATTGTTAGACTCTAAAGTCAAAGTTTGGTCAAATGTCATAAAATTATGTCATTTTGTTAAAATTATTTGTCTTGTTAAATATTATTTGTGTCAGAGTCATTGTGAGAAAATTCAAAAGTTGTGTCATTGTAAAAAATAAATAAATAAATAAAATTTGCCTCACGGACGCAATTTCGGTGTTACCCGACGTCTGGAAAATAAAGTGTTCACATTATGGGAGGGATATTGTATAATAAAAAATGTGGAAACAGTTAAGCGATATGATCATATTTGTTGACTAAGAAACATCATTTACGGGAGGATGGAGCCATCGGAGGTTAGAGGTCAGATAACAACCTCTCTCGATCACACCATGATGGGGCCACATGGAGCTGTGGTGGCATTTTCTTTCACTTGTGTGCTTCAGTTTCATAGTACATGTTTTACAATATAGTGTGGATTTCAGCATTTCAGCATGGTGTGAAAAATAAAGACAAATGTGGTATGTTCATGTTCACTAGTATGTGGTTATTCCTACATAATTCTGATTAGAACATAATGAAGAATAGATCGCACAGTGAAAAACAACATCATGAGTCTTGATGAGGTATAATGAGTCCCATGTGTTCCTGTTCGTACCTAGGTTTGAGGTTACGCTCATGAAAACCATTGAAGGCTACTTAGATGTGTTCCTTCTTGAGTTCCCACACTATTAGGTTATATGCATTACTTAGAGTGAATGATTGATAAGCAGATGATTCCTCGGTGTGTTTCCATCCTTGTTAGTCATATGTGTTCCCAACGGTGCATGGTTGATAAGAAGCTGATGTGTTCCTTCTTCTACCTTCAGTTCAAGTGTGTGCCAAGTTCATGAGCACGTAGAGGCGGAAAGTTGCAGAGGAAGTGTGAAAGTTATTTTATAACCATGTAAACATTAAGGGGGGAATGTTAGGATATTCATGTTTACATTATACTTTTGTATTCAACAAGTATAAATGTTAGTAGCTATATTATTTTTATATAAACAATAATATATTATTGGAGTTGTTTTAATAACTCATATGATTTGAGTTGTGTATTGTTACGTGAGTAAAAATCACAACTAAATAGGATTATTGTTAGAGCAACTTCCTAGTTTATAGGAGTTGCATATTCCTATATATTTGTAATGGAGAATATAGAGTTATAATTATTATAGTTAATATTATTGATTTGTTCTTGCCTTGGGCTGTCCAAATTTCTATAGTTCAGCAACCTTTCCTAATTTCGACGGAAAACTCAAGTTTCTCTTGCGATAAATTAAAAATTTATTGATCGATTCAAACACTTACGAATTGATATTATTTTCTAGGATAGAAGGCCTTACCCCTAACTTGACATGTTACTATTTTTTTATCTTTCTTGATTTAATCTAGAATATCAACATGAGCACCAATGACAACTAGCCTATCTGCATGTTTTTTCTTCACTCTAGGAAAATACTTAACATTGAAACTATCTAAATATTAAATTAAATCCCATACCCTATTCTTGTAGGATCTCAACAAGTTATTCTTAGTTTCACCCTATCCTATGATATGATTAACCATTAAATCATTGTCACCAAAACCTTCCAATTTCTTCACTCTTTTCCTTTTCCCCTATTGAATACCATGCATAAGAGATACATACTTTCATGTGTTGTTTGTAGATGTAAATTAGAATATCATGGATGAGAAATAATTTTCCTTTGTTGGGGAAATCAGCATGATCCCTCTTCCTTCTTCACTATTTCTTCTCGATCCATCAAAATATAATTTCCACAAACCTTCGTCTTGCTGATTTTTTTGACAAGGTAAGGAAGAATAGTATTTTTTTGCATGCAAACAATATGTTCCAAGACTTTATTCTTCAATATAACCATGTGGATAAGTAGGATTAGTTTGAGTATCCCATTCATTAAACAATAAATCAGTAGTTCCCTCACTAAGTGTAATTTTTTCTTAGTCAACTAACTGGTCTTCTTCATCTATGACTATATGATTTGAGTTAATGACACTATGAACATAAGGTTCTATCACATTTATTGATATTGTCTCATACCTTGTGGTAACTTTGGTGCCATACCTTCTTCTAAACAACATGTGATACCGGTCGATGATAATTAACCTCCAATTTTGGTCGTGCAATCTCTAGAAAGACATAAGTCAAAGAGAGGAGGGAGATTAATGATAATAATCATCTTGAGGAAAGGAGAATTTGGGGCATGCATAGAAGGTTAAACTCGGGCATCAAATGACTCCAAGAGTGACTATAGGTGTCCCATCAAGTTGAAATACTCCCTTAGAAGGAGGCTCATAATTTAGACTAAGTTTTTAAACAATATTATTGTGCATAACTTAACTAGAGGCTCTAGAATCAATCATGTAATTATGGACTAGATTTTGGCCTATAATCAATGAAGCATAGAAAGGAGGTGGCTTAACACTTTTGTTTTCTTGAGATTATATTTCATTAGGTGTATTTGTAAGGACAACTTTAGATGGTTCTTTGGATGGTTGGCTAGAGAGACTAAGGTTAGACGAAGATTATTGTGAGAGATCTTTTCGCTCCGAGAAGAGATAAGAATCCCATATGGACATATTAACTTTATTTTTGTTCATATGCTTTAGGATATTAAATGATGGAATACTAACATTTTTTTGTATTTCACTAATAGGATTCTCTTGAGCTTTTGTAGGATGACCTCTGTGATAGCTTTTTTGATTTCAAGTGGTAAAAATTGTAACATTCGAGGAGGATGTCCAATTATCTTACTAGTAGACTTCTCCACCTCTAATTCTCTTTTCTTGGACCTTGTGTTTGCTTCCACAGTAGTAGAATTCTAATTTTGTTGATTGTCAAGTTCATTTATTCCTCAAAATCATCTTCCTTCCAATTTAGGAATGCAACATCACTTTTACAAAATCTTTTGAAACTTCCTACTTTTGTAGTGGATATCAACTGATGAACTAGTATTTTTACACCATAAGTTCCAAATTTTGAATACCATTGAATCTTGAATTCTAATTATGGGCTTGATTACATCAGTAACATCACTCATAATATTGTATTAGATTATTTTGAATTAGAAAAAATATTTTGGATTTTCTAGTGGCATTGTGATTATTTGTTTGGATAGCTTTTACATTAGTAAGCTGATTTTGGTTTTGAAAAGTTGGTTGAAAAATGAGTCTATTCGATTTAATGGGGGATAGTAAGTTATAAAACTCTATTTTTTTCCTTTTGAGAGCAACTATACCATTCCCAAAATCTTTAAATGTGTATTTTATCTCTTGTAATTCATTTTATTAGCTTGTGGATGCACTTGATTTAGCTCAAAGGAAAAGAATTAGGTATTCAAATTGGATGTATTGCAAGTATTTGGTAAGAAATAGGAGTACAAATATCAAGAAATATGGGCAAAAAAAGGCCTTGGGGTATATTCCTTGCTTGTATAAGACTATTTTCATCTCTAATTATTGTATCATAAGCATTAGGAAGTGTCCTTCCACCCATTGATTGTATCATCAATGAAATATTAGAATTCAAATCCCTTAGATAATACAAGAAATCATATTGAGGAGTAAGCCTTACCAATTGTGGAATTCTATCTCAATTCCTTTGAAATTTGTAGTTGAAATCAATCATGAACTCTTGTGGTGCTCTCTTGATAGTAGTCAATTGTTTCAATAATGAAAGATGATATGATTTATCTTCAAAATACCTACAAAACACTTCTCCTCGTTGATTGTATGTGGTTATGGAATTTATTGCAAGTCCAATGTACCACTGCAATGCTTTTCCCTTAAAAACAGATTCCAATAATCTCACCGCAACATTTTATTAAGTAACATGATAAATAAAGAATATATGGGCCACATATTTTACATGTTATATGGGTGTAGCATGATTTTCTCCAGTAAAAAGTTAAATTCTCTTAAGAGTGGAAACTTGGATATCATCATGTTGGGCTAGCAATAATGGGCTTGCCATCATTAAAAGAAACAAATACTTGATTTCTTGGGAGGGATATATTCAAATTGAAGTTTGGTATGGAATATTTGATAGATGAGCTTGGTTTTGTAGAGTGGAAGAATACTTAGGATATGGTTTAGAGTTTGAAAATCTACTTTTCTTAGCTGAATTTAAAAGTAGCTCAATAAAATCAAATGGAATACCTTGTGTAGATGATCTGGCTGTAAATTTTGACAAAAAAATTCACAATTATATGCTATTAGGATGTGCTTGAAATTATGAATTCATCAGATGTTTGATGATGGTGTATGTAAGACTGATATTTGCTAAGAACAACACCAACTTGTTTAGAAAATTCTTGATCTGTCAAAACAATTATACCATCTCGAGGAACCAAGGTGGATAAAATGTTACAATGGAACACCTAAAAATAAATATTTCAATACTTCTCCTACCAGAAACTATTTTCACTTTGAAATGTACCCTTTTGAAAATGGTGTGGTAAATAACTTTTCAAATGACAAAATGGAAACAACCCTAGGTTGTTGGTGACTGTATATTGGAGTTATTATATATAGAGGGCTCATTCTACTTTGGTGTAAAACCTTTAATATTTATATCTCCTAAGGATAATCTATTCTACCAAAACAAACAAGGAAAAGGGAGAAGGAAGGGAGAGAAAAATGAAAAAGGTGGTGATATGCTAGAATGTTTTGAGGATCTTATATTGTTTTGGATTCCACATGATGAAGCACATGAGCCACAAACACCATACACTAACCAAAAGTTACTATATCAAAGAAAAAGAATTTCATAGAAAGGTATAGCTTGAGTTGTGACAAGAGAGAGAAGGGGTAGCAAATGAATCGGAAAAAATATCCTACATACATATGTTAAACACGATTTGTGACCTACAAATTTACAAAAAATGTACAAGAAGGCATGAAGGTTAAATTGTTAAATCAATGATAAAAATTTATCACAAAGATAAATTCATCTTAAACAAAGTATGCGCTAAAACACATACTATAGAAAGATTAAAAAATAGCTTGTTTATTTATCCAAGAGGTGGAATAAGCATAGAGAATCACTCATGACCCTTGCTTTCTCACCAAGAATAATTAATTTCTCCAAAGAATTGAATGAATAAGTTAAGATATTTTTTTAACAATGTTTTATGGAGTTTTAAAATAAGATATGAGAGCGAGAGAGAGAGAGAGAAGAAGAGAACTTAGACATGTAAGTATAACTTAAAAATATGAAAATCATGTGCATCCTAATTTGTTTTCTTTTATTTTCTCTTTTTAATCAAGTTCTAAAAATAGAATCTACCTTTTGATTTAATCCAATTCTTCATGTAAAAACTACACTTCTCAATGTAACATCCTACCCTTTAGAGTCCCAAAATTGTTGACCATATAGATGACCGATAGACCTTCAACTGGTTAAAATGAAGTTTTTAGGGATAATTTCACATTGCTAAAAATAACTAAATCTTTTTTTAAATAAAATTAAGTTAAAAACTGGGAGTCTTAGCTCGCACTAGCATTCTTTGTCCCATATATGTTTTAAAATCTGATCTTGGAAAGTATCTGAAGTAATTTATTATTTCACGTGTTTATTATCTTCCTTGGACTTCTTGCATTGGGTCATTTGTTAGGCCACTCAACATTAGTTGTGGCATGTTATAAGTTTGTAATGTTTTTATATAAAGTGATGATTTACTGCAATATGAGCTTGGGTAAATACATTAAGTTTTAAATTAAGTATATGGAGGTTAAACGGATTTTATTATTTTAGAATATTAATCCACTTGAAAAGAGTGGATGACATGTATTAGTGTTTGGTCTGGGCTTATGTGGCATGATTAATTGTGTGGCATTGGTGATTTGGGAAAATGACTTGGAAAAATGAAATGTGAGCCATACTTATTTAATGTGAAGTGTAGTGGGCATGGTTGCATGGCATGGGGAAAAGGTAGTGAGAGGTTATGGGTTTTAATGTTGTATTAAATGCATGTCTAGATCCCCTTAGAGAAAACAAAAAAGTAATCAAAGAGAGAGAATGTGACCAAGTTTATGGTTGGCTTCTCAAGGATGATTATCTTCCCCAAGAAGCTAATCGTAAACTTGGTTGCATTTTCTCTCTTTGATCATTTGTTTTGTTTAGTCTGAACTATATTTTGGGGTTTCTAAAGTAGTGGAATTTTTCTCCACTATGCATGTTTTGTAGCTATGAATGAAATTATTAAAATGGATATAGACAAACACTATTTCAAAAATCAATTTTTAATGAATGCATTGTTGTTTTCAATTTCTGGAGAAGATTGTAGAATAAAGGAAGCTGATTTGAGAAAAAATGTGGGCATTGCATGCACCCACTTCTCCCCGATACTCTAAATTATAATGTTCTAATTTATAATAATAATTTGGGTGTTGTGTGCTTGTGTTTAGTTTTCATATAATTTTTTTTATATTCATACTTGTCTATTGGGTTGCATGTTGAATTTGTAACTAGATTTACGAGTTTAAGCGTATACTACTTTTTGGGTTCATGCATTTTTGTAAGTAGAATGATTTTATGAGTTTTTGATTGTATTATACTTTTTGGGCTTGTATTTTCTTGTAAAGGGAACAAGTATGATCTCGCATGTTCGGACTATGTTTTTAATATCTAAAACTATATGTTTTCTAGTAGTAACTTAGAAATACCCATAATGGGTTTGCATGCTATAATTTTATTATGGTAATGTGTGTGCATTTTCTCAGTTGAGTAGATATTAAAATCTTAAGATAACATAATCATGCAATTAACGTTTATTGATTTAAGATAGGACATAGTAAATTACTACTTTTGAATGCCTTTTTTGAGTATATGTCTCTGAATACTTGGGTAAGTGTAAATGAGAATGTACAAATGGTTTATGTTATTTGACTCTTTTTAAAATTTGAACATTTTTTCAAGATAATATGAAGGTTTGATTCTTATGCTCTTATAGTTAAATAAGCTTCGTATTTTGTATTGTTTTTGAATATAAAATACGAACTTTGTTAATGTTAAAGTTGTTAACAACTATTTGAATTTATAATAATAAAAAAGGAATCTTTATTGGTTAGATATTGATGTATTTATGAAATGAATTCTTAACTAAATGAATTGTAAAAAAGTATGATTAGTTTTCATTAGTTTATTAGTTGATGAATTTTTATGGTTTAAATTTATATGAATTACAAATTGAAGTTAATTATTTTATGATTAAATGTGATTTGATATGAAATACAAGTAAAGTTAAATATTTGTTGAGTTATTTTAGTCTAATACAAGTTGATGATGTTATACTCATGGATTTAATTTATTTACTTCGAATTAGTAATTTGATTTGATCCAAAGATAGGGTCAAACCTTGATTTTTAATTCGCATTATATAATGGTTATGATATAGAATATGAGTGAGTTGACTCATGTCAGTTCTCTTGAACTGACCCATGTATATTTCTCTCTCCCTAACATATGTATATTGCCATCGATACAAGTTGAAGATGTTATACTTGTGGATTTAATTTATTTACTTCTTACACGCCATATCACGAGCTTCATACATTCCAATCAATTCCTACGATACAACTTATCTAAATCCTCTTCCTCTACCTCCTCATCAAGGGCATTTAATGGTGGAATTTTATGCAATGGGTACTTATGCCGAGTATTTAAAAGAACCCCTTGAATTTACCATATGTGGTGTCATGCTTCCATGCCCATTGCTTGATCTTCCCAAATTTAAAGGAGAAGGAGACCGAATTCTCATATAAAGGCTTATGCCACTACTAATAGGAGGTTATCACTTAGGATGTTGTAGTAGCTAAAATATTTTTGAAAACCCTTAAGTGAATTGCTTTGATTAGTACCATCGGATTCTAGAAGCTTCTATACATTCCTTTAAACAACTTGTTTCAGAATTTATTAGAGCATTTAAAATGAACAAGTTACAATGATGGAGGATTAGGAGTTTATGGATATTAGGCTAGAGCAGAATGAATTTTCTACTCATTTCATCTAGAGATGGTGCCAAGTTCTTTATTCCTCTGCAAGTACACCTAACGTGGACTATATTGAACTTTGTAATATTTTCCTTAACTCACTCAATTAAGAGACCAAGGATGAGGTCTAGAAGTTTCATATCCATAATTCTGAAAGAATTTTTGGATGGTGCACTTCAAATTGACCAAGATGATATCGATAGTGGGCATAAGACTTGCAGTCTCGGTGAGAAATTTGTATCCTTTAACCAAAAAAATGTAAAACATCAAAACAATGGATCCAACAACCAAGGATCTAAGGCTTTGAATCGTAATTATGGTACTACCATGAATGGTGTTACTTATCAAGAAAATAACAGTAGTTTTACGAACAATAGTAACACTAACAATCATAACAACAACAACAACAACAACACAAGAAATCAAATAGGCCCTAACACTATTTCCTTGGTTAACATAGTTGATGTCAACTATCACCCTCAAAAAAATCAAACCGAAGGCCCAAACTAGTACCAAAACTCCATCCAAGGGAAAAAAATCATGGTTGTAATAGTCAATTTCAAAGCTATGATGGAGGTTATAATCAACAACAACAAGACATTTTTCAAAGACCAAGAAAATACAATCATAACCTATATTACATCTTCAATCGTGTCATTGGTAATGTGAGGACTTATATCGATTGTAATAAATACCTAGAAAGTGTTACGCCCTTAATTATATATCTTATATGGGATGGATATAGCCAACTTGTTTCTATCATAACTTAATATCATCATGTATCTCTTTTATATATGATCTATTATCATTGGTTGGTCGGTCTATTTGGTGGCCATAGTATAGGAATAGTATAAATATGGGTTATAGGTAGTGGATGATCATTATGTTGAGTATTTGAATGTTATTATATGTTTTGGAGGTTTCCCCCTTGAAGTGGCCAAGCTATTATAATTTCATATTGAGATAATTTATCTACAATATTGTGTTATTTGGTGTTCTATTGTTGGTGATAATCATAATTAATCAAGTAATTTCATTACAAGTGGTATCAGAGCTTGATCTCGGCTAGGATAGTGTCAAACCCTAATTCTGAAGGTTTGGCTATATCTCAAGATTGGTAGTGAATTTTTCTGTAATTTTTTTTTTGGTGAGGAGAAATAAGTTAAGTAAGCTTCTCTCAAAATTTCAATAATTTTTGACTTGTTTTACAAAAGTTATTACAGTTCTATATTTATTCATAATTTGGCTCCCTAGGGCATAATTTTTGGAATTTTTCAAATTTCTTATATTTTCATAAAACCCTCAAAAAAATAGCTAGGGTTTCTATTTTATAAATTCCTATATTCAGATAAAAAATTACGAAACCCTAAACCCTAAAATTCTTCCCTATTAAGTCTACCCCTAGGCCCACATCCTTTGTCATGGCTGGTAGATCTACCCGAGGCCAAGGAAAAGGACAAGAAACTCTAGGAATGACCCCAAATAAGGAATATATGGCTTCAGATTCTACTGGTTCAAGAGTATCTGAGGTGGTCATCCAACTTCAAGAAAGGGTAAACAATATGGTGAGTAAGGATGACCTTAATGTTGAGCTTCATCAACTAAAAGGTAGCCTTAGGAGTGAGATTCAGAAGGATTTTCATGCAATGTAATAGGATTTGTTGAATGCTATTTCTAATATAACTTCCAATGCTAGTCATATGGGTTTTACTATAAATGGTCACACAGATCCAAATCACTCAAATCAAGGAGGATCCTTTAATCATTCAAGTGGATCTTCTCACCAATGGAGGGGCATGATTCCAAAAGTTGAAATGCGTAAATTTGATGGAAAGGATCCACTCAATTGGATTACCCAAATGGAAAATTTCTTTGATCTCCATCAGATCCCAGGAGGAAAAAAGGTAACTGTGGCATCCTTATACCTAGAACCTGATCAATTTGTTTGGTATTGTTGGTTATGTGCTCAAAGGTAGAAGAATGGCCTAAATGTCACCTAGATAGTGTTCACTAAAGAGCTTCAATTACACTATAGTTCTAGTGTTTTTGAGAATTACTTCAGACAATTATCAAACTTATGCCAACCTCGTTCAGTTAAGGAGTATGTCCATCAATTCCAAACTTTGTCCTTGCTTGTGGAGGATACTATAGAAGAGTATTTGAATGACCTATTTATTGGGGATATTAAGGAACATATTGAGCATGAGGTACACATTTTTAACCCACTCAAGGTTGTTGATTCTATTATCATGGCACATCGAGTAGAGGAAAAATTTCTTTCCAGTAAAAGGCAGACCTTTTCTAGCATAAAAGATCATAACACCTTGTCTCCTTCTTACCCTCACCAATTCAATTGACACCTTAACAAATCGAAGAAAAAAAGAGCCAAAGGGTTCCTTCTTAATTCTTTGCTTGCTTTGGGTTTTGGTGCTCACTTCTGTAAGTGGATTTTTGACTGTATTGCCTCCCGTGCTTCTCGGTTCTTGTCAATGGGTCTGCGGAAGGTTTCTTTCAGAGTAGCAGGGGTATTCGTCAAGGAGACCCGCTTTCTTCCTTCCTCTTCACAATTGTGGCGGAAGCTCTTAGTCGTAGCATCAAGGCCGCGATTCTTGAAGGTTCATTGAAAGGTCTTCACATCTCCTCCAATCTCCCTCCTCTTTCTCATCAGCAATTCGCAGACGACACCTTTCTCTTCGGTCAAGGTCTGTTCCGGAGGCCAGGTGCATTTCCTCTATTCTGGATTCCTACTCTGTAGCTGCGGGTCAAGTCTTAAACTTTCATAAATCTGTGATCTTTTTCTTTAACGTGGCCCCCAGGCTACAGGGGAGAATTAAAGAGATTCTTGGCTTCTCTTTGGGCAAACTTCCACACACCTACCTGGGAATTCCTTTGTTTCATGGGAAGGGCAAGGCCCTCCTCTGGAACGGGCTTCTAAATTCCATCTCTGCCAAACTCCTCTCCTGGAAAGGTAAATGGTTATCCCTTGCTGGCCGTGCGCTTCTCATCAACTCGGTGCTCCTCTCCATTCCTATATACATGCTCTCCATTTTACAGATCCCTAACTCTGTACTGCTCAAAATTGAGAAGGTGGCTCATACTTTTCTGTGGCAAGGGCTCAGCACTGAACGCAAATTCCATCTTGCTAATTGGGATTTGGTCAAGCTTCCCAAGCTGGGTGGCTTGGGTATCTTGGATATGGCCATTCAGAACATGGCCCTCGGCGCAAAATTGGTGTGGAACTTCATATCTGATAATAGCAGACTCGCCTTCAAGGTCCTCGCTCATAAATACATGGATGGACACCGAAATGAGCTTTTTCTTTCCAGTTCTGAGCTACCTAAGGGCTCCCACCTTTGGAATTTTATGTGTAACTCCAAAAATCTCATTGCTGATCGGGTCTCGTGGAAGTTAAATAATGGTCGGTTAGTGTCTTTCTGGGACGAAAGCTGGAATGGTTTCCCTCCCCTCAACTTGCTTCCCTCTCTCAATGGTATTATGAACTCTTCCAAACTGTTATGGGGCTCTCTTGTTTCTAACTACGGTTACCAGCATCCCAACGGCTCGCCCACCTGGTGTTGGAAAGATATAATGTCTCTCGGCGCCTCCGCTCAAAGTGTCCTCCTTTCCAATTCTATAGAGGAACGTCATGCTACGTACCTTGACAGTAATGATTGCTTATTTTGGATTGGAAATAGTTCTGGCCTTTACACTGTCAAATCAGGGTACAACATACTCCTCTCACAATACGGCAAGGGTTCCCTGAGCTCTTATGGATGTTGGCACCCTCACATTACACCGAAGATTGCTTACTTCGGTTGGCTAGTATTGAAGAGAAAGGTCCTCACCCAGGATAGAAGGCGTGCGTGGGGCTTCTCGGGCCCTTCTAAATGTCTACTTTGTGGTGCGGCTGAGGAAGATCTGGATCATCTCTTCCTCTTCTGTCCCTTCACCTCCAAGTGCTGGGATTGGCTCTTCAATAAGCTTAATCTCTCCTGGGTCCCCTGTGACAGAATTGATGCTAATCTTTCCTCCTGGCCGTCTTTCTCCCATAACTGTTTGCACAGCTCTATCTGGCACGTCAGTCCTTATTTCTTGCTATGGCATATATGGTGGGAACGCAACCTTCATCTTTTCAGAGAGCAAGCGGTGGAGCTCCCTTCCTTCCTTTCCAAGCTTGAGGTGGCCATTTCAGAATGTATCAGTGGTAAGTGTTCTTCTTTTCCCTCCTTTTCCTCCAAGGACTTCGCTACTCTTCATCAGTGGTCACTCATCAAAATTCCCAATCCTGGGTCTATTATCTGCAAGGGGCTCTCACAAATTGAAAAGATGCTGCTCAGGAAGAACACTAGATGGCGTCCCCCTCCCAAGGGGCTTTGGAAACTTAACTTCGATGGGGCCTCCAGAGGTAATCCAGTTCTTCGGGGCTGGTTGCATCCTCAGGGACGATCGAGGTCTCCTCATCCATGCGGGCTCCTTCCCTTTACAAGACGGCACATGTAACACTGCCGAAGCTCAGGCTCTTCTGGAAGGGGTTAAGATGGCGGTTCATCTTGGTTGTTCAGATTTATGTATTGAAGGGGATTCTCAAATCCTTATTTCTGCTGTTTCCAGTGGTGCTTCTCAATCGTGGAAATTGAACCTCTTTCTTCCTTCTATTCATTTTTGGCTCGGTAAATTCCAATCCTGGAACATATCTCATAATTACCGGAAGCAAATCGGGCAGCAGACTTCCTGGCCAACTTTGCTATTGATAATCCATCTGCTATCGTTTCCTCCAACAATGCACACATGTGGCCAGGACTTTCTACTTTCCTCTCCCTCGATCAGAGAAACACTCGCGTCTAAGTCGTCGGCGCCTCCACTGCGTCTGGCAGTTCCCCCGTGCGTCGGTCTCTTCCTCCCCTCTTCTCGGTGGCATCCTTCCCTTCCCTTGCCGCTCTCCCGCACGCTGCTCTGGACCCCCCGTCACTTCCGGGCATTTCTTGCCAAGTTCCCCTCGGATGAATGTTTCTTCTTCACTCTCTTTTATTCTAGTTTCGCAGACCTCCTGGACTGTCTCTCTCAGCTCTTGCTTTGCTTCTTCCCGGCGCCATGTCTTTTGTTGGTTTCCCATTTGTGGCCCTCCGAGGGTAGTTCCGCGAACTGGCAGATGTTTCTGCCATTGATAGGTGGCGTCTGGCCATGATTTTCAAATACTCTTCTTAGCCGAGGCCGAAGCCATTGAAGCCATTCTTGGCGACTCTTACCGCTTCAATGCTCGTCGCCCGAACCGATTCCGACGTCGCCTCCGCCTTCGTGTCTTTCTGCACGCTGCTTCATCCCAACATTTCGGAAGTGGAACTGGTCGCCTCGGACCTAATTTACGCTGTGCACTGCATCGGCCTTCATGATCAGCTTGTGGATTTCTCACTTCCAGACCCTCTGCTGTGGGTGGAAGACGTTGACGAGTTGGCCATCGGCTCTGGGTGGGATATTCGCTGGCTCGGCAGTACAGGGACCTTGTCACTTTTGCACAGAACTTCCATCCTTCTCTGGACCAGCGTTTTCTCCCGGTCGTGGATATTGATGCGGCTCTGTTTCCTCTCCATTCAGCTGTTGATCAGTTGAATGCCCTCAAGGACCGCGCTCTCCATGCCTTCAACTTCCTGCTGCATGCGGCCTCCTCGCGGGCTGGTCACTCTTCGGGCTAATTGTTGTAGCCTTTTTCCTTCGCTGCGCGTTAGCTTCCATTGTCCCTGCGTTCTCTTCCTCTCTTAGTTTTTAGCTCTTCTTTTCCTCTTCCTCTTTCGTCTTTCTCCTTCTCCTTCTTCTTCTTCTACTTCGTGTTTGTAGGGTTGGGGTCCCTCTCCCCACCGGTTCATAGCTCCGGTCAAAAGCGTTTACCAATCAAAATAAAAAAAAACTATGATAACAAATATGGACCAAATCATAAATGTTTTGAGAAAAAAATGTTCTACAGTGAAGGATCTAGTGATGAGGAAGAATATGAGGCAACTTCAACAGAGGAAGTGGAAACATTAGAGGAATAACTGGAGATCCTCACCACTATTCCATGCCATGATCTATCATGTATTAGTACTCCACAAACCCTTCAAGTTGTGGGTTATCTCAAGAAGCAGAAGTTAATAGTCTTGATTGATTTAGGGAGCACACACAATTTCATCAATCATAAGTTGGTAACAAGACTAAATTGTTTCATCTACCCAACACCTGAATTTCAAGTAATGATTGTAAATGGTGGAACAATCCAATGTTCATGTAAATGCCATAAAGTCAAAATCATGATGGGTGATTACACATTGGAATCTATGATGTTTGTTATTCCCATGGGTGGAGCTGATATTGTCTTAGGTGTTTAGTGGCTCACTACCTTGGGCACCATAGAGATAAATTTCCAGGAATTCTTCATGCACTTTCATTCTAAGGGTAAAAAATTTGAACTTCAAGGTCTACAAGCTAAAGATCCTCTAGTGGCGAGTTCTCACCAAATGCAGAAGATTCTTAAAAAGGGGTCTGAAGGTTTTGTAGCATGATTATTCTCTATATAAGTCCAACCACAAATGAAGGTATTGCATCCTAATCTTCAAAAGGTTATTAATCAACATGTAGTTGTCTTCAAGGAACCAAGAGGATTGCCACTGAAAGAGAGCATGATCATGTTATTTAGTTGATTCCAAGAAGCCAACCCCCAACATCAGGCCTTATAGATATCCATATGTGTAAAAGAGTGAGATCGAGAAGATGGTGGAGGAAATGTTGGAAATGGGTATTATTCGTCATAGTCAAAGTGCCTATTCTTGCTCCCGTGGTGATGGTGTGTCACAAGGATGGAAGATGGTGCATGTGTCTAGATTATAGAGAGCTTAACAAGTTCACTATCAAAGATAATTTTCCTATTCCCATCATTGATGATTTATTAGATGAGTTGCATGGTGCCATTTATTTTACAAAACTAGATCTGCATTCTGGGTATCACCAAATTAGAGTCAAGTAAGAAGATATTCATAAGACAACTTTCAGAATTCATCAAGGCCATTATGAATTCCTAGTGATGTCATTTGGCCTTACCAATGCTCCCTCCACATTCCAAATCTTGATGAATTCAGTATTTAGACCATTCCTAAGAAATTTTGTCTTAGTATTTTTGATGATATACTCATCTACAACAAATCATCGGAGAAACACTTACATCACGCCAATATTGTCTTAGAAGTCTTAAATAAACATCAACTTTATGCCAAGCCTTCAAAGTGTTCTTTTGGGGTATAGGAACTGCAATACTTGGGCCATATTGTTTCTCATGAAGGTGTTAAGGTGGACCCTCACAAGATCCACGCCATGGTGGAATGGGAAACCCCAAAAACACTCAAACAATTACAAGGTTTCTTAGGTCTCACAGTGGTATTATTGTAGATTTTTCAAAAACTATGGCAGATAGTAGCACCACTCAAAAAATTATTGAAGGAATCCTTTTAGTGGAATGAGGAAGCATCTAGGGCATTTGAAAAATTGAAGATAGCTATGTGTACCACTCCAAAGATTGGAAACCCTAGATTTCTCCAAAAATTTCGTAGTTTAGTGTAATGCTTCAGAAATGGAATCGAGAGAATTACTAATGCAATAAGGACACCCCATTACTTTTGAGAGTCAACAAATAAAAGGAAAGAATTTGTTAAAACCCACATATGAAAAGGAAATGATGGTAATACTACATGCAGTCAAACAATGGAGACCATACTTGATGGGTAGACATTTTAAGGTAAAAACTAATCATGATAGTTTGAAATATTTCTTAGAACAACATCTATCTTTAGAAGAACAACAAAAATGGGTCACTAAGATGTTGGGATATGACTTTGAGATTGTTTATAAGAAAGGAAAGGAAAATTTGGTCGCTGATGCTCTGTCTAGGAGGGATGAGTCCACCGAAGCATTATTATGTGCCATCTCTATACTACATGCAGATTGGGTAGATCAAGCATGAGAAGAATGGAAGAAAGATGCAACCACACATACTCTCATTCAAAATCTCCAGGAAGATCCGTCCATATCAGATCAATTTATATAGAAGGGGGATACATTGTGGTACAAAGATCAGTTATATCTATGTAAGAACTCTACACTTAAACACCATGTTCTTTCAAAGCTACATTCTTCTCTAATAGGTGGTCATGTTGGGGTCCTAAAAACATATCATAGAGTTAAGAAGGATTTCTTTTGGGAGGGTTTGAAAGGATATGTTCAATTTTTTTTTTTGGCAGAATTTTTGGTTTGCCAAAAAAAAAGGGCAAGACCATTAAGTTACCTAGTCTTCTCCAACTTGTGTCTATTCCTAGTGAGATATGGGAAGAGGTATCAATGGATTTCATCACAGGATTACCTAAATCATAAGGGAAAAGTTTCATCATGGTCATGGTAGACAGACTTATCAAATATGCTCATTTTTGTGTCGTGGCTCATCCTTTCATAGCTAGTACTGTTGCCATCTCTTTTATGGATACAGTTCAAAAGCTGCATGGCACGACAAAAATTATAGTAAGTGATCATGATCCAATATTTACAAGTAACTTTTGGACTAATCTGTTCTCTTGTCTAGGTACCCAACTAGCCCAGAGTTCCTCTTATCATCCCCAATCAGATGGGAAAACTGAGGTGGTAAATAAATGTTTAGAGGGATATCTTCGATGTTTTACTTTAGATAAATAAGAACATTGGGTGCAATGGTTGCCACTGGTAGAATGGTGGTACAATACTTCATTTCATACCTCCTCCAAAATGTCTCCATTTCTGGCACTTTATGGGTACCATCCTCCATCACTCATATCTAGCTTGAAGGTCAAACCAAAGGTGAGAGCAGTCAAAGATCACATTTAGCATCAACATGAGGTACTCTCTAGTCTTAGAGAAAATTTGGCACGGGCACAAAACGTATGAAGCAACAAGCTGATCAACATAGGAGTGAGCGAAACTTTGAAGAGGGAGACTTTGTTTTTGTAAGGTTACAACCATATAAGCAATTATCCTTGAAACAACAGCAAAAGGATAATAATCTTGCTCCTAAATACTATGGTCCTTACCGAGTTTTGCAGAAAATTGGTAGTGTGGCATATAAGCTAGAGCTCCCTCCAGGAAGTAGAATACATCCAGTCTTCCATGTTTCTTGCTTAAATAAAGTTATTGGGCAGCACATTTCCACCCAATCAATGCTTCTAGAACTAGATGAGGAAGGAAGGATCATATTGGAACTTGAAGGCATTCTTCAGACACGCACCAAAAGACTGAGGACCAGAGTCATTACTGAGTACCTGATCAAGTGGAAGAATATGAATATTGAGGATGCATCATGGGAAGATGAAGCATTCATGCAAAGCATCATCTAGGGCTTCCCAACATTGGGGATAATGTTTCTTTGAAGGGGAGGGGCATGTTACACCCTTAATTATATATCTTACATGGGATGGATATAGCCAACTTGTTGCTATCATAACTTAATATCATGATGTATCTCTTTTATATATGATCTATTATCATTGGTTGGTCGGCCTTACTGATGGCCATAGCATAGGAATAGTATAAATATGGGTTATAGGTAGTGGATGATCATTATGTTGAGTATTTGAGTCTTATTATATGTTCTAGAGGTTTCCCCCTCGAAGTGGCCAAGCTATTATACTTTCATATTGAGAGAATTTATCTGTAATATTGTGTTATTTGGTGTTCTATTACTGGTGATAATCATAATTAATCAAGTAATTTCATTACGTAAAGACTCCTGAAAACCAAATTCAGCTATTTATGGACATGTTTTTAGTAAATCCTAAAACAACCCCGCAACCTAGTTATACATGACCCATTGCACCTCAGAATGCAAACCTAAGCATATTTCAGGATCCATTCCCTAAACATCCTAAAGATGTTAAGGTGAATACTTATAACATAAATAAGGGTATTCCTATAGGGAATAATGACCATGAGGCCTCAACTTTTGATAACTCTCGAGTTGCTCCCAACCTTGGCTTAAACAACAATACAAAGATTTTGGGATTAGTTGAGCTAGAGGTTGAACCAACCTTCAATGCAATAACTTAGACAAAGAAATATGTTTCAAAAATCCTCCCTCTCATTCCTTCTCATAGGATGATGTTACTGCAATCCCAAAACCGGTAGGAGATTATGATTTGATAAAGGATTTAAACAATACCTTTTCTCACTTCTCGTTTCTAGATTTCTTTGAAAAATTTACTCGCGCACTATTATGCATTGCTCGATGCATTAGGATTTTGTCATCTAATCAATGTTACTCATCTTCCTAGAGCTCAAATAAATAGTATTGAATTTGAAAAAATCCTCGAGACATAGTGATAGGGATATTGGGTTTGTTTTCGATATAGACAAGATGTGATTTTTTCACTTTGAAATAGTCCGAAGAGGTGATCGTGTGGTATATCTATAGGTATGGGTTTATAACAAGTAAATCAAGAGAGACATGATTGATGACGAGGATTTTTAAATGTGGTTCCCTTATTTTTCATGTAGAATTTATAATATAAAAAGACTAATTTCTCCTCTACAAGAAAAACATTACTCTAGGGTATGACAATCTTAAGGATACCTCAATCAAAACCATAGTTCTTCCTGTCTCCCTTAGGCCAAAACCATCTTGACATATTTTTACGCCATCCAAAGGTAAAAAATTATACCATGATCCTTTGGAAACCTTAGATTCATTGAATGAATGCTATCCCTTCTACATTGTTCCAAGAAGTTAGATTCCTCCATTTGGGAAAAGTCTTCGTCGCTCAAGGGGATTTTAAGCCCTTCAATATACACTTTTAGAACCTCCAGAAGAAAAGAGGATTCCATTCATAATATGAGGTCCCTGCGAACCAATTAAATAAACTTACTCCATCAAAAGGATTGGTCATGACCACCCCGAGCATCCCTAAGTCTAAATTCGTTGAACCAAAAACATTTGAGGTAGAGAAAACAGATAAGGGTAAAGTAATATCCATGGAAATGGTGTCTACCAAAACCATAACAAAGATCATGAAACTCTTAGAGAGTGATGAGATGATCTTTCTCCCTTTTGAATTGTAGGGAATGGGTAATCTCCTTAGTATGGCCTACCTTCATGTTGATGATCTTTGTATAGACATCAACATGATCTAAATAGTAAAAGAAGAGGGATTTAAGAACAAAGTAATACCCATCAAATCCATTTCTAGGGTTCCCTCCATTCCTAGCCTTGGTCTAGACACAAATATGTCAAAAACCAATCTCATTGTGTCCACAAGACATAATCCCATAGCGTGAAAAATGTCAAATGAAACCACTACTCCCTATGTAGGGAAAAAAGTTGAGCAGTGTAGTCATGCTCACATGAATATGATATGTCGAAAACATGATAAAGAGGTTCACAAATACCTCTTTCAAATGATGATTCACACCAATTTATCGATCATATATACATATACATACATACATACATACATATATATATATATATATATATGTATGTATGTATGTATGTATGTATGTATGTATGTATGTATGTATGTATATATAATTGTAGGAAAGGGTTATGATTTTAAATCCAAGATAGTATGCCCTTGTCAAGAGAAAGGAAATTTTGAAGATCATGCGGATCATTTGTGTACTGTTCAAGTAAGGAGTTTGATATACCTTAGTGGCTTCACCCTAAATACTTCCATAAATAGTTCATTTTCATCTTCACCTATACATTATTGCATCCATTGCATAGCATTTGCATAATCATCTTTGTAAGCATTGTGAAAAAGAAACTGACTGTTCAAGTGAATTTCAGAAATTTCTAAAAAGTTGGCAAATATTCAAGCATACTTCTTTAACTATCAACTATACCATCTCTATATTATTCAACCTTTTATCATCTTGCTAGATACAATTTTGAAATTGATCCTACCAAGTCCTACATACTTAGTTCTATTCAAGATTTCTTCTGGCTTGGTCTTTTTTTCCCATAGTCTGTACTAGAAACTTCTTGGTGTCACATATTTTCTCAAAAACCTATCTTTTGACAAATTAATCTACAACACTTCACCTAGATTGGTGGTTATCTTGACTTAACCTTAGGTGGTGAGCCCTCATATCTTACTAGTTACGTGGGGTTGAGGTTAAGGGTAATTTTTCCCTCCCAAAAGCACAAGTCAAAGTTTAAAAGTTAATTAAATCAATTCAATAAAAAAACACAAAGAACGAATAAATATAAAAACAATTTCATTTTGTAATTAGAACTACATATTTACCTCACTATTCTTTGATGATGAGCCCATGCTTCATACTGGTTGCATGAGGCTGGGAAAGGAGGGAAGTGCCCTTACTCACCTACTCCTTGTCCTTGTTTATGAGGCCATCCTTTTACTAGTTGCATGGGGCAAGGTATAGGGGGTCCTTTTAAATAAGTTAGTATTTTGTAAATAAATAAATAAGTGAAAATGTTTTTAATAATTTTATAAGTCATTAGAAAATTAGTTAGATTCATAAGTTACAAGAGAGTTAATCCATAAAACTAGATTTATTTAATCAAGAGTCCATCTACGGGTCTAATTCTAGTTAAACTTGCAAGAAAACTGCATTCTAAATTGGATAGTTATCCTTGCCTAGAATTGGATTGTATCTTGTCCTAATTGGGTTTTTTCAAAACGTTGTCTTCATATCATATATTTCATTCATCAAGGTCAAAGACCTCACATCCTTCTTAGTTATTATTATTGAGCCCTCACATCTTACTAGTTTTGTGGAGTTAAGAATGGAGTGGGTTCATTTTATCATCATATCATTTTCATCAAGCTTTCCAATGAAATAGAAATACCAAATATTGTTTGAAAACCAAAGTTTTAAAGTTTGTAATTTTTCCTCATAAGTATCAAAAAGAAAGAATAAAAAGAGATCATTATGTTACACATTTGCATCATCATCATCATCCATACATGCATTCATAAAAGCATATAAAAATCATTAGAATCTACACATCTAAGAGTACACAGATGAAGCTAGTCATAAACAAGTCAACTCTTACATGAGATATCGACACAAAAATAATCACATATGTATATATTTGTATATAATCGAGTTTGTATATAATGTAATCACACTCTAAGTGTGGTCAAAACACTCACAATGAGCACAAAATACCAAAAAAACCAATATATATATCCAAAAGTATAACAAAGTAATAAAGTCCTATTCCCTATCCCTCCCTATTGGATGCGAGATGAAGGAGCATGGTGAGGACTCTTGTTGTGGATCCTACAATGTGAATGGGATCCTCCATGGGTAGAACAATGAGAGTGACCATGAGATGGGGATGTTAACTGCCGACGGTAGCCTTGCTTTGAGAATGACCTTACCACTTTGTCTCCTCTCAACTATCGGTATGTAGTAAGCTTAATCCTCATTGAGGAAAAATCCCCTGCACCTCTCCAAACTGGTGCAAATACATCGATGTGTCATCTAGCCATCTATGGATGCCCCTCATTTACAAGAATCTCCTCACGTGTCTTCCCGTAGGGATGAAAATGTGTAAACTAAGATCTTTCGAATGAAATATCACCATTCATCAATGAGTGGATGTAAAGCAAAGAAACATAATAATGATTTAAAAACTTTCTAATAACCAAAAATAAGATAATGCATAATTCACTAACACTTCTAGTCTAAATAGTAGAGTCAAGAGAAGAGTGTTAACTTACTCAGATCTCTTGGTCACTAGGATGGGTCTACTAGTGTTGTGGGTGGTGGTGGAGCTGCTACATGCACCTCCTCAACTAATATATCCTCATAATCAAATTGTTGTCCCATATTGGACTACTCATCCCCCTCCCTCACATGTAACTCAACCTTATCGTCAATCCTTCCTACTATGGAAGCCTCTTTGCAGGCTCTCCACTCTATTTTTTATCGGTCCCCTCTTTCACCTCCACATGTGCCTCCTATTATGTAGGGGGTAGCCTCAATCTGTAGAATAACCCCGGCCCAATTTGGATCTTGGATGGCTTGCACTTTACCAATCGGCACCCCAGGAGTAACAATGGTCCATGGGAAATATCCCTTCGGGAAGCTCTAACCTCTCTCGATCCCTCTATATACAATCTGGAACTATTAGAAGGGTGCCAATGTAGGAAACCCAAAGCTGTTGGGGCACCCTCTAAACTAAATGGATCTCCACCTAATCTGCTCCTATCTACTAATTATGTAATGGTGTTGTATGCTACCAAAATAATGACATCCTCACCCCATCAACCGAACATGTCCACGATACGGTTGTGCAATCATGTCATCTATGGTAAGCGTAGTAGATGGCTAATGATGCCCCTTTAGGAGGCCCATAAATTTCCATCTAACTACTCGATAGCCCCATGATCATTTATCTTGACACCCATATGGTAGGGGATCATGCACTCAAATACCTATCTGATCACTAAAGTAAGATGACTAAGGGCCTTTCCCTTTAGTCAAACCACCCTATATACATCATGATATATGGTACCAAGAATTTCAATTCCCTGTATATATGTGACCATGGTCCTCTATGCTCTGAATAATCGGGACCCAACAGTAAAGTGGCTTATACCTGCCATTGTCCCTAACCAAACACTAACCTAAAATTCCAATGGTGGCCTTGCGTAAGGTAGGAATAGGGGCACTTTGTGAATTGAAAATAACCTCATGCCATGTTTGACACTAGTATTGGGTGCTAATTCATCCCCCATATAAGTATCCCCACTGCGAGACTGTACCACAAATGTAGCACTCTCCAAAAATAATCTCTTTCCTATATCAGGAACATCTAGAATCCTATATACATCCTTGAGAGTGATATTCCAGTCTCCTCTAACCCTAGGAAATTGGAAAGTGCTATGGTCCGCATACCAATTACTCATTATGTCAACTAAAAAATAACTTTGGTGGTGCGACTAGCGGTGTGTGCGGGATATCCTCTAGATCCCGACCTGTGTAAGATTGCTCTCTCATATTGAGTGAGTGAATCCAATATGGGAGGAATCGAATCAAAATCTCTATCTTTGATTGATCTTATATGTGAGGCATGCATTCACCAAAACATCCAAAATAAAAATCTAGAAACATCTTAGACATAATAAGCTCATCAAAAACATCATAAAATAACAAAAAACCAAAAAAATTCTTTGTACTTAGTCAAAATAAGCCTCTCCGCCCCAACAATTACATAACCACCCCTTTGTGCAGAGAGGTGGTTATGCAATCACCATGGTGGTTGCGCAACCACCCCTCTCCACAAAGAGGATGTTCTATCCAAAAGGGATAGGTCATACCTTAATATCTAAAAGGCTAAAAAAGAAATAAATTGACCATTTTTGATGAAATAAAAGAAAAATCTACCTAGGCACCCCTTGTCAACATTTATACTAAAAATAATAAAAAATAACCCCCTCTAAGTTAAATTTTTCATGTTTTTCACAATGTAGGTTAAAAATTAATAAATACTAATAACTTACCCATCTTTGAGCCATTGCTCCTCCCATTTGGTGGGGCCTACACCATGTCGTTGTGCTCTTTAATTCGACTATACTCTTCCATGAAACCAACAAAGGAAATCTAGAGCTCAAAAATTCATTAGGTAGGTGAGTGAAAATGATTTCTTAAAATAGTTGTTTTCATTATATATAGTATTTTTAACACTATTTTTTAGTATGTGTGTTTTATAGGTTTGGATTGCTTATAAAGTGGTATATTTCTATCCCTAATGATATGGTAAGTCCTCTTTTCATTTTGGTTTTAGTATGTTTTTTTGATTTCATATCTATCTCGCACTAGATTCTTGTAGGTAGTGGGAGTTTGGATTGGCGTCACTTTGACACACGGACATGTCAGGTATAGACTCTAACTCCCCATTTTGGGAATTCCATACTCGGACTCTGCATTCTATGCCTCTTCATGGCTAGAACACTTCTCCAAGGGGGAAATATGTATGCACCCAATTTTGTGCATGCTATATTCACAAAAATGGTTAAAAGTCCCCTATGATGATTACTATCTTTTCCAATGGTGTTTGAGTCCCATTTCCTCTTTGCAATGTATATTTTTGGCTTAGTATGCTTCCCTTAACCATTTCCATGTTTTTTTTTCATTCTTAATCTCTTTTCCATAGTTTCCCTAAGTTTTTAGCCTTAAGTTACATAAATGTTGTGGCAGTTATGCAACCATCGATCTACCCTCAATGGTGGTTGTGTAACCACCCGACATTTTCTCAACTGCCCCTCTGCGTAGACTAGTAGTTGAGTGTGGTTTTTTAGAATCTTCTTTGGTGCATTCTAAACACATGTCATTTCTTCAAACATGATTTTAGCACACGTTTCTTAGTCAAATTGGCTATTCTTAGGATTTTTGGATACGTACCAACTTCCTCTTCTTCCCTTTATGAATAATTACAATTAACTCCCCTTCTTGTTGTGATGTGGCATCCTTTAGCTACCAAATGGCTTAGACCATTTCCCCACCATTTTTTCTATAAGAACCAAGATTCTTCCCAAAGCATTGGTTAGATATTTTTGTCATGATTTACACCATTATGTTGTTGTGATCTTGATAGAAATTACACAACCAAACACTATTCTCTTTGTTTTTCATCTTCTACTTGCATTATTACTAGATTTCTAGTAAGCCACCATTTCTCCAAAACCTTCTTCCTTTCTTCTTCTGTATTACCAACATATCTCTCTAGACTCACTTGAACATTGAAGTTGGAAAAAAGCGAGGGGATATTGGAGTAAACCACAATTGTCTTTTCCATAGTAATGCAAATTCCAAGTTGGGGATGTACTTAGATTTCTTGAAGCTTTCTTGAATTCTTTATTTAATCTGTATGCACATTATTGACTAGAGTATCAAACCATTTCAATTTAAATCATTGCAATAGTTAAGTAATTATTGTAGCTTTTATTGTGTCCGCAAAGAGCTTCCATTGATATATTTCTTTCCTACCAAACCCTTTGGGTTTGTAAGGTAAGTATATCTTGAGGAAATATTCTCCATTGCTTTTAAGAAATTACAATCCCATTTCAATTTGCAATTTCCATTGAATCCTTCTTTACTTATATCGGGAAGTTTCGGGAAGAAATGCTTCTAAGAATATTTTACTTTTCGCATGTCTTTGAGGTGGAACAAAGTATTTAGATCCACAATTATAATTTATAAAAGATTTTTTTATCTATAACAAGATAGATCCATATTACATGGGTAAATAACTACATCTGGTTATTTACTTGTTTAAATTATTGTAGAGGTAATTTGATTAAGTTAGAAGAAGTAATTTGTTTGTGTGTAGATTAGACTTATTTTAATTAATTAGAAAAGTAGACAATAGTTTTTTTATTCAATGACATTTAATTAATTTCCCTTCAAGAAAGTATCTTATATTATTTATTCCATTTTGGTCAATTAATCGGGAATGAATCTAGCTAATTAAGATATTAGAACTCTTTCATCTTTTGACTAGGCTAGATTTACTTTTCTTAAATGGTTTAAATGAATATTTCAACATAGCTTAATATTTAGAGTCAATCAAGTAATCAAATCATAGGAAATTTATGTTACTTGCACCTAGCCCCTAATTTCCCCTTTGACCAATTCAACTACTAGGAACTCACACTACCCAGTATTAGTCCCTGATTCTGCTATAGTTTCCCATTGGAATTCTTGCACTATTCGACATCATTTTTCATGGCATGACCTCAGGAGGTCGAGTGCACCTTAAGGTCACGTGTTTATTTTTAGTCGTAAAGTAACCCATTACATGGTATCTCCTTATTCCATAAAGATCCTATGTTGGTTGTGGTTATTTTCATTTACAGAGATGATCCTATAAAGATCTCACCCCTTCCTTCTTAACATGTTCACCTTCTTTAAAAATATATCTAGATAACCATGTCGATATATTTTTTGGTGGTGGAAGACTATGCACCTAAGACTTATGTGCAGTCTTAGGATAAGTTTTTTATGCACACTTGGAAACTTTGGCCAAAGTAATGCAAATAGATTATTGTATTATATGTTCATCATATCCTTACTTTATATATGTCATATACTAGAGTATGAAGTAAAGTATTTGGATTTTTGGTAGATATTTAATTATGGAAACATAGTTATCTCAAGCTAGAAAACGATAAACTTGAACATACTATAGATTGTATGATTTCTCGCATAGAGTGGATTGAATTGAGATATATATGTACCCTTCTCAATTGCATAAGGTTTATACATGGAATATATATTGGATGGATCAAACTTAACTAAATAACTAACTGCTTAAAATTGTTAATTGGTTTGTACTGAGTTAACTTTATTGCATACTCCATTATTTGAATTTTGGTAAGTAAATGAAAAATAAAATTTTTATTATGTTTTGGGAAAATAAATGAGGTGTTACACCCAAAATAAAAGAAACAACTTTCCCTTTTCTCTTGTATGCATTTTACTATTATTATAACTTCTAGATAATGAGATGAGCCACTGCATGTATTTTAATTCCTATACAATTTGTGCCTTCTTCAAATAAAGAATTCATAAATTTGCAAATTTGATGATGCCACCATGAATTTATCGGCGATACCTTTCCAATTATACCAATTTTTTGCAATTTGGAGCTCTGGATCGAAATACATAGCCATTTGAAATTTAGTAACACATGTCAACTTCTAATTCATTGGAGGGATTTCCAATGTGTGTGTATTTTACCTATGTGTCTTTTCCTCCATGCCTTCCTTCCATGCAAACCCAAAATTCCATTTGAATTTTTTTAATTCTACAAACTTAGAGTCCACGAGATGCCTTTTGTTGAGGGCACCCAAAATCATACCATGTGTTCTCCTTTTGATACTTGAGATTTTTTCATGTGTCGACGGGTTTTGGAGCGAGATGCACAAACTTTTATGTGTCGTACAAAGGATTATTTTCTTTTCCTTTTTATTGTGGTGTGAAATTTTTCTCTTTTTATGTTACATGGATTACGTGTAGGTATGTTTAAATAAGAAGCGCGAGCTAATAAGAAAACACCATATATGGATGGATTTCATAGTATCAAACTCTACATAACCTCCATTATCCTTTGTGAAGTGAAAACAAATAAGAAATATCCATGCTTACTTATTGGTTCATTATTTTAGTACTTTGATAACCTCTAGTATGAACCAATGTGAGAGTTACACACTCTTTCGTATGTCACAATTACGTACTTTTGTTAACATATACCATCAACCATAGAATGTGAACCAATGAGAATATTACACACTACTTCAAATGGCATAATGCTTGTGTGGATTTGTAAGAACAATTTCAGAGTGTGAAAGATGAGACAATAAGAAGGATCCACATATGTATGGTTCTTCACATACGCATATTTCATATGTGGGTTTATTATTTTCCTTGAGACTTTCACACATCACGAAATTATTTTGTGTCTTCTTTCTTTAAGTGTCATGTGGCTTTTGAATTTTCCTATGTGTGCTTCATTTTCCTTTGCATGTGGATTTTTTTGCACAATCACCCATGTGACCTAATATCTCTTCCTCTATTATGTACCTTTACATGAATATTATATGTGTTCCATGGATCCATTTTATTGTCACGCATGAAACATTGTTTCTTCCATAATTTGATATTTTACCATCAATTTACTGCATGGTTAAACACACAATATGAACAAGTGATCTAAATAAGCATGGAACCTTACTTGGATAACAGAAAAATTACACTAAATTAATGTTTCTCACCTAGGAATCGGGTTACTCATGTAATTTGTTGAGAAATTTCCATGAGGGAACACATATCACTTACATGTATTTTAGAAATTTATATTGCACTCCATTATATCCATAGACATAAATATTTGAAAAATTGAGAAATTGAGTCAACAATGTGCCTCATCGTGAAATCACCTCTTTGACCTAATGTAAAAAAATGTTGTGCCTTATTCTCAAACATTCTAATGGTATATAAGAGGAAGACATCGTTGACACATTGGAATTGATACATGCTTAACTTGAATTATATTTAGAGGTAGTATTAAAAGAACTATTTTGACCTAGAGCCATTGTGACTCTAGTTTCTAGACCATCAAAGATTCTTATTTGTGCCACACCATAGATGAGGTAAGAATTCATGTAAAAAGGAACTATCATCTTTACTTCAATTAGTTACATATCCAATTTGTCACTTATGATTATAGCCGATCAATGTGAAGTTGGTCTAGGATGACACAAATAAAATTATACATCCATGGATGGAAATAGCATATAGAAGATATGTTGAACACTCTACTCAAGAAAGTGATTATGTCACCAATTTAAAATTGGAACTTAATGTGGATCATTTATTATGGAAGAACATTTGCATGAGTTCTCTTAGTGACCAACCAATTATTTTTCATGACATTGGAACATCATAGAAGTTATTTAGCCAAGTACTATTATGCATATTCCTTTATGCAGAAACTAAAAAAACCTTATGCATAAGGTCTCTTAATCAAAATACAAAAACATTATAAAACACAAAAATCCCAAAAATAAAATAACCCCACAAAATGGGGATAAGAAAAATTGACAAATATTTACTAACCCACATCCACTAATATTTAATTATGTCCATCCCACCTACCCATGTGCATGCCCAATGTACTATGAACCATATCATTACACCCATATGTGTCTCACTCCCCTACGCACCCCAGAGACTATATAATATCACCTCATTACAACACCTAAATCTTTGTGCACTAAGGATATACTTGAGTTTTATTTCTCTCTTGTTTGCATATCTTGGTTTTGTAAGTCTTGAAGAAGTGAAAGTGAAGAATAAAGGATAAATACATCTTCCTGCAACACTATTTTAGCATAATTTCATAAAAGACGGTAATCACAACTACAATTAGCTTGTGATCTTCATGTGATTTCTAGTGAATCAAAACTATGATTGTCTTACAAGATGATTTAGGTAGTCACTTTTATTTATGGTTTTATCATTTAATTCAATAAGATGTATTTTATCTCCTTAAAATAGTTAGGTATCTAAATAAGCTAGGTTTCCTAACCACTAAAAACAACTAACATGTTTCAAGTTTTCTTATGTACAAGTTTGGATTCAGATCTAAATATTTTTACCCAAATTATTCAATAAAGGAAACCACAATTTCTGCTCTCTTAAAAATAAAAACATAAGCCCATTTTATTTTAGTAGCATTGATTTGGAGTTTTCATATTAACTAACCATCTTACAGTGTGATTCAAATCTACGCATATATTTTGGTGACCATTGCAACTCATCCACCCATCAACAAATTATCTATTACAAAATATCAATTCATATATGGCATATCATATCTTTCAAAACCAGATTTAGAAATGAATTGCATAATCCATCAAGGATGGAAAGGTTACAAATTGGGAAAGTTTGAAGACATGATTTCCACTCTTATTCATCCACATTATAAAATAGAATTTGATAAATATGTCTTAGGTTATACCAATCTTGATGATGATATTGAAAATATCCTACAAGCCTTCACAAAATGAGTTTCCAATCTATATGGAAAGAGCTAGTCACTCATGTTCATGTAATTCTTAGTCAATCTCTCATACTTGATCATTCAAAATATTTCTCAATGAGGCTATATAGTTCTATTTCGTATAACTATTCCATGAATTTGGAATGATGTTTTATTTTTATATTGATTATCTCATTCTATATCGGTTACCTTGACATCAAAATGACATTTTCTAAATTTTGTAATTCACCCCTATGGATTGTCTTATCCTAAATATTTAAATAACCATCAATAAAATTGAGAAATTTCCCATTGATTATCATCTTACCAATAATCCAATCCCCTTGGAATTATTCACTTATGAGGAAGAAATCTGATGTCACTTGGTCTTTATGGACAAGGAGCCTTACAAATCTATTTCACAAGAAACTCAATTCTTTAAGGAAGTATACTTTAGAGATGTATATGACATACCCATTGAACCTACTTGATGAGCTCCTTAATTTCAACCATCTTGAAAAGGATTCTCATATGCTTATTGAATAAATTACGTAGTCCTTATATCTTTCACAAAAGCGTTATGCACTCTGGAACTTCATCGAGGTAAATTTGAACCCTCACCTAAAGAACACGAAGCTACCAAGTTCCTCCTTTATGTTGTATTATCAAGATGTTAGCATATATATTCATGATTTCCATTAACAAAGAATACATTCAATAATATATCATTACAAGTATCATAACATGAACTTGTAATGGAAACACATGTAATAAGCAAACACAAGAGTTCAAATAAACACTAAGATCCATTTCACCATGTGATAACCATATTTAGACAAATCAATCACTACATTCCATCCAAATTGATCCATTAATAACTAAATTATTGCATATTAGAAGTTGAACACATAACAATAGTCACTGTAAAGTCATGCATGCCAATATGTCATACTAACATAACAAGACAATACATGTGGTCTTTAATACATGATTTCTAAAACTATGAAGAAAAGATAAAATATATAAGCGGTGGGAGTTTCCTTCAATGCCCATGAAATATCAAAATAGGTTACATGCTCAAAATAGTCATGCGTACATACAAAATAAAATATGAAGCATGCATTCTTTCCTAATAATACATTAAATCTATAAATAACCCTTCTTTAATCCTATTATTAGTCTGATCCATGCATGACCTTTGATCTTCAATTGCATGTTCTTTATCTCAAAAATAGACATTCCTTGATCCTCAAGTATTCATGCTTTTATCTAAATCTAGAACGTTTCCTGAATGACACTCAAACTCAGCATCATCTATTTTTATCTTGTGGTTCCAAAATAAGCTAAGTCCTTAGTATTTCCTTCTTGGGTGCAAGCCTTCATGCTATGTATATTATATCTTGTGCATGCCCCTTCACACCTGCCTCGTGCACACTCAAAATCCCCACATATATCATGTACTTAGTCATTTTCACTATGCAACATTACCCCACACTAATTTGGATTTATGCCCTAGGAAATGAGTTTGTCTAAATTGTTTATATAAGAATGTATGAATAATTAATGAAATAATAAAAAAATTCAATTCCAAAAAGAATCATCTCTCCTAGTAATATAAAATCAAGCCTCATGATGTTGGAAGATTTCTAGGAACTCACCATCTCTATCACTCAACAATGTTTTCCATTCATCCAATTTCGCCAATTCCTTCCTATGAATTGCCTCTATAATTCTTGGTATCTAGTCGGGAAAAAAATCAACTTTTCTCTTAAGCTCGTGAGTAATCACATGTCATTTCTATGCACACTCCCTCAATATCATCTATAAGGTCTAGTAGCATATTTCAAAACTAATTTATTTCGAGCTCCAACTTGTTCTTCTTAGCCTTGATTACTTCTCTATGCGTTGTATTTTTGGACATAAATTTAGCACGATCAATCTTATTTTTCAGAATCTTTTCTTGAATAACACTAAGTACTTCCTCCTCATCAACCAAGCGTGTGCCAAATTTTTTTCACATTTTTAGCATCTGTTAAAGGCTAAATCAGCCTTGTTACTTGATTTCTTAAGCCACATGAACTCTTCATCAATTCTATAATTCTGGCCTCAACAAAGCTTTGTTTACTTTGTTCTCCTTTGTTATCTCTTCCATTGTTAGCCCCGAGCCACTCTTAATATTCACCGGGAGCATGTTGACTAGGTATTCCAAGTAGTCCATCTAGTCGTTATAATCATTCTTGGCTTGGCTCACCAAGGCTAGTAAATGACCTATAATTATTTCATCATGGAGTCATCCCTGTCATAAGCCTCCTTTGCTCTCTTCTATTTTCTCGGAGGTTCTTCATCAAATTATTGACCTCACACTCTCTTTATTTCTTATTTTCTACTAAGACCTTCATAGTAGTGTTTGTATAAATGTTCTAACACCCAACATCTATGGCCAAATTGTTCAAGGCAATTCATGGCTATTCACTGAGGTACATAAGGTTGACTACCTTATAATTCCTCCTGGCTCATTATTCAACTCAATGACACCGATGGAGTGGTCACTTACCTAGAACTCAAGTTCTTCGCATAATTATGCAAGTTACACTCAACATCTTCTTGGTTTGCAACTTTCCCCATTCTTATCTATTATTTCCCACGTATATAACTTCTCATTCGGTATTGTGCTCTATAAATGCACCCTTAGCACCTTCTTCATGTCATCCAAAAATCCATATTTGGTGACTTGGGCATCCATATCTTCTTTACCACATTCACCTTTGTCCTTCTTTTCTTCATGGTAGAGGTGCCCTGTACTTTTCCCAAATCCTACACCCTTTTCTTTCCCGATAACATAAGTGTCATCATTCACCTTTTTTCATCCGCCTCCTCTTCCACAAGTGTTTTTTTCCTAGTTGGAATCTTGTTTTCTTCTCCTCTATAGTACACAACTACCTTTGATCCTCAACATTATTTCTCGTCAAATTTTGATCCCATTCTTGCTCAAGATCCTCACATATGGTTTCTACTTTTTTGTCCAAATCATACTCCTTTCTTGTCTTTGTGTTGGAGATAACCTTCACCTTTCTACACTTGAATTTTTCCTTCTACGTTTTATCCTATGGTGGCTAAGAAGTTCCGGTGTCACTACTTCTTCTTCTTGTGTTAAACATATTCTTCCTCTTAGAAGGATCAAGTCTGCCTTTCTCTTTTTCTTCTTGTCCCTCAAGAGTATCTTTACACGTTATCTTAAGTGGTGGTACAATAGTTTGTCCTGGTTGTGGGAAGGTAGAATCTATAATCTCCTTATATACTCCTCGTTGGGTCTTCGACATCAATACCATGAATATCCTTCTTATCAACCCCTTAATGGTAACATTAAGATGGGGGATAAATTCTAGTGTGTCAGGATCTAGCATCTCCAAGTATTTGGGCCTCTCATCTTATTTGTACATCACGCACAATATGTGCAAGTCGAGTGTTCGAGAGATGTTTTACCTTTTCTAATTAAATTAATGAATTGAAATAATAAAAACAAAACCGACCTCGAATACATGGGGTTTAAGTTGATCAAGTACATGATGAATGTAAGTCCTATCCTGCAAAAAACCTACTCTCATAGAAACTAAACAGAAAGGATTAGATAAATGGATAGTTAGGCTTCTCGGCTAATGCCAATTATAGGAATCCAAAGGGACTTCCTTGGAGGATTTTAGCTCGCTTTTAGAAAATTAAGTAGATTGAAAAAGAAATGATATGGATGAAGACAAAGATATACAATCAACGTAGATATGTAGATAGAAGATAAGAATATCTAGAACTCCAGATGAATGGAAAATTCTGAGTAACTTCAAAAGTGGCCCAAGTAAGGGTAGATGTAATCTAGACATGTTCAAAGTAGTCATACCAGAAATCCTGGTCTCTTGTTTAATCTCATGAAGGAATTCAAATTGATCCTCAATGTCTTGATTAGTATCAAAAATCAAATTGCGTAAAGTGTGAGATCGTACAAAATGTTGTATTGTTCCTAGAAGAATGGATGTCAAACTATTGGAAGGTTGTAAATGCTTTGGTAATTGGATGTGATCAGATAGAAATTGTCATCATAGAGTTCCATGCTTAGAACAACAATTTTACATACATAGGATTTGATAAAAGTTGATAAATAGTTGAATACGATAAAAAGATGAATTTGAAAAGAATCACCAATGATTTAAGCCAATCGTTAGGGATCGGAGTAAATTATTGGTGATTACTATGATTTTTGATAGTTTAATAAAAATGACAAGTTGAAGTTACAAAATGATGTTTCGACTAATTTGAAGGTTGATTGTGATTTATAAAATATAATCAAGGATAAGAGAATTAATTTCAAATGATTTGAAGCTAAAATTTTCCTCAAATATTGAATGGAAAATATCTAAGAAGATTGTGTACATTGTGATAAAAATATGATCTCTAGATGCTTGAAAATGCTTGATGAAAACTTTATGGTGCTTGTTGATGTCTTGTGTACAAAAACAAGATACAAGATGCAAGATGGAGATTGAAAATTTGAGGATCCAAAATTCCAAAGTTGAAGATCCTAGAGGGAGAGCTGAAATCTCATATTTATAATTTCTGGTGATTCAACTAAATTATTGGTGATATGTATTTTATTGGATAACAAGTACTAAAGTGGTTAAAACCACTTCTAATCAAGGTTGTTTGGTTTGTGGTTCAGGTCAAAGGTTTAAGGGGTTTGAATAACAAGGTGAAGGGGTTTGAATTGTTAAAATATTGTTTTATTTGATTTTTCTTACTTGTTTTTGGATTTAAAGTGGTTTTAGGTAGTTATGGGGAGGGTAAAGATGGATTTTATAGGTTTGTATAGAATTTATGTGAGGTAAATATGGAAGGGAATTATAGACTCGAGGATAAGGATTATATGAATGAGATAGTGATTTTGACTAATGTAATAGTGAAGATAATGTAAGTGATGAAGGAGAATGATGAGTGATAAATTTGAGTGTCTACATTTGTGCCTTTTTATTGAGTAGTTCGGTGTAGGAAAAGTGCTAGACAAAAATGATGATAGGTTGATTTGTATGGGTGATCCCACCTCAAAATGGGTTGACTACAACATGGTGTAAGGAAAACTAGTTTGATAGGTTAATTAGATAAGTTTGACATGCATTTCATTTTTTAAAAATTCCCTAGGTGGGTACAAAATGAGGAATGTTACCCTCGAATCAAGTGATATGGGCAAATAAAGGGTCCGTTACCTATGAACATATGATCCGTGAAGGTAGGCTATAAGGATGGGGAATTTAATTGATTGGGAGCCATAGGGTTCATGTCCAATAGACATATGACATATCCGAGATAATTTGTTTGTTAGATATGAAATATTTGACGATTGGGGTCATTTTAAATGAGACAGTGTATTGAAAAATGGGACAAATTGATGCTGATTTTGACATAGTATAGATGAATGTGAAAAATGGGGTCAATTGCTAGAGATGTAGATAATCATGGGTGATTGGGATGAATCACCGTTGATTCATGGAATTTTTGTAATGCGCAATATTTTTTAAGGGGCTATAAAAGTAAAGGTGGTAGTAAATAGTTTAATTTTACGATTTGATTTTACGATTAGAGTGATATCTTGAGAGAAATTAAAAGCAACTAAGGGTCATGGAATTTTGAGAAGTCATAGGAGGCCCACACACATAGAGGTGAGTCCTTAATTTATGTTTTTTGATGAGTTTTTTCTAGTTTTTCCTTTGTTTGTCATTTTTCACGTACAAAGGTCCCGATTTTTAAATTGTCAAAATCACTAGAAATTCAAGGCAATTGCCGTTGATTTAATTGAATCATTGGTAATTGGTCTAATTTAGTTACGACCATGGTTTTTGTTTGTGAACCCTATTTTAAATAAAAATTTGGATGTTTTTAATAGTGAATTGTGTTATAATGTGGTTTTTGTATGCATGTAGATGCAAAGTTGACTCTCCGAGATAGTGTACCATTGGATTTAGAGGAGGCATGGGAAGACATGTCAAATGATGATTGCACCCATGTAGAGGTAGTGGGTTTTTTGGGGATGAGGGATTACATGTTGATTGATAGTTGTTGGGGTTTGTGTTGGTGTTTATAGAGAGGTGGAATCTTGCCACTTGTATGTTTTGGTTACAAACATGAGAGATTATTGTTGTAGTGGAGGATACCCATAGGATCATGAGATTTTCAATTCGTGGAGTGGGTATCTATATTATTGATGAGTCTGAGAGGGAGGGTGTTCTGAGGAGGTTGTATGGGGATGAGGAATATAATGTGAAGTATGCATCAATATTTTTTTCTTATCAGTATTTGTATTTTCCATCAAAAGATGGGTACCCATGGATGATGATGATGATGTTGGTTATTTCATGTTTTTCCCTCCCTTATTTTAGAGGAGATAGGATTCTTTGGATGATGATAGGAGTAGTGGCGGACATGATGGAGCATCAAAATGTCTTTTAGTGGGCACCAAAACTATTAACACATAGATATAGAGAGATGTGGGCTTATAAATTCCACAAGAGGTTTGGTATTGATTTGGCATTCTTGTTACATTTTTGGCATATGAGCATGTAGCCACTTCTCATCTAATGGGTTTGCCATGGGGTAGAGTGAGTGATAGGCATGATGGTTATTTTGAGATGGAGGGAGGATAAGTGTTGGGCATGGAAGAAGGGAAGGTGAGCTACTATAGAGATATTTTGACAGGATTGTAGGTGGGTGATGTGATATAGAGGCCTTATTTATAGTATCTTGAGTGGTTAGGATATGAGGATGAGCTTTTTGGGACATAATAAGACTTTTTGGTACAAGATAGGTGGGGATAGGAGCATGAGATGGCTATATTTCACCATGCCAAATGAGAATTTGGTTTTATATAGGATGTCCTTGAGGATCCAATACCTTTTAAATGAGAGGAGGGAGATACGAGATATTCCCAAAAGAAGTTATAGGTAAATCTAGTTTTTATAGTAAAGGAGTGGGGGATATGGTTCTAGATAAGGATGGGGACTTAGTACATATTTATGATTTGGGGTGATTTTTCATTAAACTCGGTGGTGGATGAGAGAGCCTATGCTAAGTTTAAGATGACATTATTGATTCGGAGGGGAGGAGGGTGCATACTTAGGAAGATGGGGAACATGATGTGGTGAATGTTAGTGATGATGAGGATGAGGAGAATTGGCGGTGAAGTGACATAGTTGATGATACAACCGAGAGGGCCACAAAGTGGAGGATGAGAGGGATATTATTAGAGAGAGAGAGATGATTGGGTTTGGGTGAGGGATACATTGATTTGAGAGAGAAATAATATTGTAGTTGAATGGGATGGACTCAAAGAAAAGTTGGAACAGGTGTTAGTAGATCAAGATCGGTACTATTGGTAGTGGGATACCTTGTGGAAGGACCTAAGAATTATAGGGTATTCTATACCTAGTGCAAATTTGAACTCGTGCATAGGCTAGTAGTTAGATGGGAGCACTAGGTATGATTAGTGTTGCTCACTATCATTCCTTGCATGTAGAGTTGGCATACTATGAGGATATGGTTATACATAACTTGCCTAATGTTGTATTATATGTGGATCATCTAGCGCAATGAGGGGAAGTTCCCAGTGTGAGTGCAAGGAGTGTAGGCCAGCCACCTTGGGGGCCTGGATGGGATGTAGTAGTGGTGGTGGTTGTGGGGTTCTTAGGGAGGTGATGGGAGTGTTATACATGTCAATGAGTTCCTAGGAGGTGTCTAGTTCTTGAAGAGTGATTATGTGTATTTGTATTGAGGATATTGATGTCTACATGACTCTTTATGAAGCCTTGATGTATATGATTTATGGAGACTCTTTTGATGATGTATTTGAGACTTTGATTATATATATATATATATATATATATATATATGATGTGGTTTGTGATTTGGATTATGTTTATTATGATATATGTGTTGATACATGGGTTTTAATGTTTTCTTTAATTGATGTGTCTATGAGTTTTTAAATATGGAAAATGTGAATTTATGATTAAATGTTAAATGTGATTTGTATGATGTGACTTAATATGTGACTAAAAATGTTAATCAAAATGTGTTCTATATTTTTGAAGTAGGAGTAAAAAATGGAATGATTGATTTTTATATGGATTTGATACATATGTGATGGGTATAGAAATGTGAAAGAACTTGCACTTTTAGCCTTTAATAATGTTAACACAATACTATTAATGGGTAGTGATATATTGGACCTCAGTTATATAGGTGAAATGATTAGATGTACCTTATTAGGAAATTAAAGGGGTTCGACATGCATGTGGGAAAGAGGTTATCCTATCAAATTTTTCATAGAGTAATGCCCCTGATTTTAATTTTGAGACAAACCTGATCGATGCAAGAAGTTTTCTTCATGGAAAATTTGATGGATGCAGGAAGATTTCCTAGGATGCTTGTGATATTTTGAATTTTTGAAGGTTGATCAATGTGGGAATCCTTTTATACAAAAGTATCCATCCTTGAGGAGTGGTCTATGATTTTGACTTATTTTTATATAGATAGTTGTCCTTGAGGATCGGTTTATGATTTTTTGGTACTTGTCCTTTGAGGGATCAGTCTACATTTATTTTTTATAATATGAAGTTGATTTTTTTAATAGTTGTCGTTCAAGGGATCAATGTATTTTTTATAAGAAGCATCCATACATATTTTTGACTTTATTTTGAGTTAAGGTAAAACCCTTTAGAATTTTTTGAGGAGGGAAGAACTTTGTACATGCACTACATATGTGTGCCCCATGACATTTTTTAGATAGTACAAGGTTAGATGGATGTAATGATTATGGGGTTCCTACTAAGGAGGAAATTTTCAAGGTGAAAGATGTGATGAACAATTTTGTGGTGATCATATTTAAGTTTTGTAAGTAAAGTGATGGAAAACCATATTATTTCTAATCATTATGTTGATAAGATAATTAGTTAATGGTGGGATAAGGTCTTAAGTATAACGAATGTCATGGTGGTCAAAATTTAATAGTAGAAAGGTTCTAAGTGAAAGACATTTAAAGGCTCCTTTTCATGTTCACCATCAAGGAGGCTAATTAATACACTCCACTACTGATACTTGTGAGTGATAATGTATGGAAAAATCCAATTAGGGGAAAACTTTCCATTTTAGTTCATTAAGGTAGTGATATTTTGAGTTTCCTCGAGAACAAGATCACCAATTTTGAAGTCACATTATTTTACATGTTTTTATATGCATGTTTGACACATTCTTGATAGACTTGATGATGTTGAAGGGCCATTAGGAATTTTTTGTTTAATAATTCTAGTTGTGTATGAATGTCTTGTTTATATTCTTCATTGGGGGTAAAAGATTTGAGTGATACATGAAGTGATGGGATTTGAACTTCAAGGGGTAGTACCACCTCAGAGCCGTAGACTAATGAAAAGGGTTTAATACATATAGGGGTACAAATGCTAGTTCTATAATGCCAAAGAGTAAATTAGATTTGGAGATGACAATTCCTTCCTACGTCATCTATTGTTTTCATGAGAATTTGAGTAAGAGTCTTGTTAAAGGATTCAACCTATCCATTTTCTTGGGGATAGTATGGTGATGAAAAGATGAGTTTAATGTTGAAATTATTGTAGAGATTCTTAACATCCTAATTCTTGAAGTATTTTCCATTATCTATAACAATTTTATGAGGGACACCAAAATGGCATATGATATATTGATAAATAAAATTGATTTGATTTGCTTTAGTTGAAGTCAAGGGAATAACCTCGACCCATTTTTTGAAATATTCAGTGGCTATGATAATTGAATGGTGTTGTTGTGATGATTTCGGATTGACAATGCCAATGAGGTCTAACCCCCATTGTGAGAAAGGCCATAAATCGTGAGTGGGTTACAAATCTTGACTAAGGACATGGATAAGATCAAAGTGTTATTGGCATTTGATGCACTTTTTGATGTATGCACAAAAATCCTAATGGATAGTAGGCCAATATAATGAGTCATAAGACATGTTTGGTGATGGCATTACCACTGAAATTTCCACCACATATGTCATCATGGAATTCTTGGATTGCTTTGATAGATTCATGGGATTTAAGACATCTTAATAGAAGGCCATCAAAACTACGTTTATACAAGATATCACCTATGATGATAAAATGAGAAGCGAATTAAATAAATTATCTTTTATCATTTCATGATAAATCAGAAGGGAATTTAGATTCAGAAAGATAATCAAATATTTGAGAATACCATAGATCAGTTGGATGATTTTCAACAGTGTCGATAGGATGGAGTTCATTTTGGTGTGAGGGGTGATCTAGTATTTGAGTGACCACAGGTATTTTGGGATTGTTTATTGATTATTTTATTTGTAAGGTCATGAGGGCTCCTAAATAAATCATTATATCTACAATTTGTTTGGAAGATCATGGAATTTTTTGGATAGTGTAATGATTGAAGGATTTGAGGAGAAAATCAACATTGTCTTTATACTTTTGTAATATTTCATTTTTACACTAATACTCTCCCTTGACTTGATCGATAAAAATTTGTAAATCTCTATAGATTTCAAGATATGAGAACCCAATAGGATAGTGGTAGTAAGACTTATAATTAAAGCTTTGTATTATTCCATGTTATAGTACATTCAAAGTTAAATTTAAATAATAGTGGAATAAGAATCCCTAGGAGGTATGAGAACAACACGGGATCCTCCCCTTGATGGTATTTAGATCTATATAATAGGAGGGTCATTTTAATAGTAATGAATTCATGTTCATTGATAGTGTTGATAGATTGGTTGGTAACTTGTTCGTGAGGAATATGGGTGTTAGGAAAGGGTGCTTCAAGCAAGTGGTCTATGATGACTTGGCCTTTATTAGAATTTTGTGATATAAACTCAAGATAAAACTTGGTCATAAATATGAGCCACTAAGTTATGTAGTCACTATGGTATGGTTTATATTGCATTCTTAAAAGTGGGTTAAAGCTGGTGATAATGAAATTTTTGTGATTGAGAAGATAGTGTCGTAGTTTAGAGGTTACAAAGTATAGAGCAAAACATAGTTTTTGGCTTCAGTATAGTGAGTTTCATATTTGTGGAGTGTGTGACTTATGTAATATAAATATTGTTCATTTACATGCTCATATCGATGAGTAAGAATATATCCTAAAGCATGATTTGTGGTAGATATGTAGAGATAAAAGGGTTCCCCCTCGTGAGGAGGTGTGAGTACAGGTGGTGATAAAAATATAGTGTTTGAGCTCATCAAAATCCTTTTGATAATTAATATCCCATCTAAAGTCAACATCTTTATGAAGGAGGTGGTGAAATGGTTGAAAATGGTCTAGAGAGTTGAGATATGAAATGTCGGATAGACTGTAATTTACCTTGAAGGCTATGTAGTTGTTTGAGGTTTGATGGAGGAGGCATTTAAATTTTTCTTTAATTTTGGCTGGATCTACTTCAATACTTATAATAGATGTGATGAAACCTAATATTTTTCTAGTGAGGATACTCAAAAAAACACTTAGCGGGGTTAAGATGAAGGAAATATTGAATAAGACATGAATATTGATTCAAGGATAGTGAGATGATCTTTGCGTTGTTTATATTTTCCTAAGAGATCATCAATGTAGTCCTCTACATTTTTTAGATAAGACCGTGGAGGATATGGCATGGCATGTTGATAAGTGGCTCCAAATTTTTATGTATGAAGGGAATAAAACAATAGAATAAGGTTCCCTAAGGGGTAATGAAGGAAGTCTTGTGTTGGTCATCGGTGGCGATAAGGATTTTATTGAAACTAGAAAATCCATCCATTTAAGGAGATCATTTCATGATTGGTTGTTAATTTGACTAGCTGACCGATATTCGGAGAGGGAAATCATCTTTAGGGTAAGAAAGATTGAGATCCTGGAAGTCATTAAAAATTTGTAACTTTCTTGAGGCTTTGGTTATGGGTACAATATTGGAGACCCATTGTGGATAGTCAATGGGTATGATGAAATTAGTAAAAAGAAGACATTGTAACTCTTCTTTGATAAGGAGAGTCATGTGGGGATGCATCCTATAGAGCTTCTGTTTGATGCTTTTGGCATTAGGATAGGTGACGATATTATGTATGATGATATTTGGATTGATACCTGGCATATCACTATATGACCAGGAAAAATATTGACTATACTTGGATAAGAATTCAGTGAAGTCATGTAATTTCTATGGATCTAATGATTGACCAACCTTAACTATACAATATTCTGAGGGTTCCTAAGTTTATGTTGATGGTTGATTCATTAAGGAGGGTTGATGTATTAGGTGGTAGGGATTTTGAAGGAAATTATTGTCTTCTCCCATATGGGAGTGGATGTCTTGATCTTCATGGCATTAGAGTGTTTTGATGGTGGGAAAATCATCTTTAATCATTTCCGCCAAATCGAGAGGGATTGTTTTGGTGTCATGATTAGAGTTATAAGTCAATGGTCTTAAGGATATAGTATATACTAAATTTATTTTGGGTGGGATGGAGATGGTGTCATATGTGTCCATGGGATTGTCAGGTTCTATGAGGGATGATGGTTCTAGTTCAGTGATACGTACGAATGTGGTTTGAGAAGATGATTTGATAGAGGGCCTTTCATATCCTATCCCATAATTTTCATGTGGTTTGAGAGAATTTTTACGATCAAATCATGTATTCCTTTTTCATAGCATTTAAATCCAAAACCTTTCCACGCACAGTGATGGAGGTACATTTGAATGAAGGCGGGATTGTATAAAGAGTTGAAATCAGATTTAAAGGGCATGGCATGGTGTTGATGATTATATTACAAACATGAGCAGTCAATCACCCCGTAGATGAGGTTATTTTTTTACATATGTGAGGTTGTAGATGATAATTTATCCATCATTAGGCTTGTACAATGGTTGTTTTCTCTGGTCTTCGATATATTTTATGTGTGGGAAGTGAGTTAGGCATGAGGAAATGGTACTCCCCCAGCAAAATACGTTCCATAACATCATCGAGGGAAGATTCATCGGGTAGTTTGGATGATGAAATGGATGTGTTGGTGGATGCTTCATCGAATGATTTTGATTTCGGGATGAGGACATCATTTGGACGGTTTATCATATTGTGATTGCGGAAAGGATTAGGATCTATAAGGATCGTGAATTTTTTAACTTTGTATCCATATTTAAGACTAGTGAACCATCGAAAGGAAACAATGCATGGTGTATATCCAAGTTCATAGAGAATAGTTTAGGTAGGGTTTTTTATGCCAAATTTAATAGGTAGAATGATAGTACCTAATGTGGGTGTGATTATATCATTGAAATCTCGAAGGATGACTAGTGTTTGAGAGATGAAGATATTTAGTAATTAGATTTGGTTAAATTTGATGAATGAGATGATGTTGATTCTGGAAACCCCATCAATCATGATGTTCTTCATGAGGACATCATTGATTTGGGCGGTAATGAAAAGGGGTAAGTCATGATCCTCAAGCCGAAGTGATGGTATCTTAGTAGAGTCAGAGGAAATAGTTGAGGAGTTTTTAAGGGTGTTAGTACCAAAATTGATCCTCCTTTTGGCCAAACAACATCAAGAAAATTAGAAGGATTCTTAGAGGATGATGGATCTATATTTGTGTTGTTTTGTATCCGGGAAGGATCTCATCATCTCTTTATCACTCAAGCTTGGAGGAGTCACGTAGCACCATGCTAAGGGTATGACCTACCCTCTTACTTTAGGCTCTACCTTTAGCAAGCAAGGTGAGAGGGCCCGTTATGTAATCTATATTTTTGAGTGGGATGGATGTATCAACAATATTTGGCACTCCTTTGTAAAGTAATTGAAAAACAGATTTGGGAAGACATGGTCAATTCAACAAAGGCTAACTCTCATGAGTTGTCACTTCTAGACAATGCAGATGTCTTCTAAACAAAGCTCAGACTACTAAAGATAGTATGGAACCAACTTGCTTTGGCATATTTTGGATTTAATGAGACAACCATGGGTAATTCTAGTATGATTAGTTCATTTTGGTTGTATTTGAAAGAGGAATTAAGTAGGATAAATTTGATTATACCATATTTCATGGAAATTTTTAAAAATGTTGGGAAATCTACCAAGTGCAAGACAAATACACCTCAAATATCATCACAATGATCCTTTAACTAGAATATGTACACTTATGGAAGCCCAAGAATGCATGGTTTCACACAATCCTTAAGGATTTTAACATAAAATCTCATGCCGAAGACTTAATAAAACATAAGATATTCACAATTCATCACACCTAAGATACACTCAAAGGCTTACAAGCAACATTTAACAAAGTGGAGACATAATGGATTTAAAATTGTTTATTACACAAATGAAATCTCTTCTCAATAGTGTAATTGTAATTTCTAGAATGTTACCAGAATGATAAAGTTATGTGTCACTTAAACGATATCTAAAATATGATTGCAATGGGAGCATGAATAACTATTTTAAATTATTTCATCTTGATAACAGATACAACAATGTTAATGATTAATACAATTAATTCAAGGCTCATAAAATTTATTAGCAAGGGAAAGTTAATCTACAGTCTCGGTGATTTTCAATGGTTATACACTTTTAACCATATTAGCATGATCTAATTTGAAGGATCAAAGAAAATAAAAAGTTTCCTAGATGAGTTCTTGGGAAATTGGTTTTCTCTCAGTTTTCCTTTCTCTTCAAAAATATCTCAGAAAATTTTAACCTCCTTATACAAGAGTATTCTCATCACATTTATACAATTCAATTCACTCATTCACTTTCCAATTTTACCCCCAATAACATGAATCTTCAAAGGAATATTCCCCTTTACAACATATAATTTAATCTATGTTATTCTCATGAATATGCCTTGTCAAATGTTTCTAGGTGTGAGAACTATGATCCTTTCACATTATTTCTCTACTTACATATGACTCGGGATGTCATGTCATCACTTTTGGCCTTTTATTTAAAATTTTTTTCACTTGGTGAATGGATATTAGATTTTCTTTTAAGAGACTGTGGGAAATCGAAGGTGTAAAATCCACAGTGAATATTCCCATAACCAATTTTGCAAAACAGTGAATTTTTAGGGTTTGTGTGTAATATTTTCACCCAAAATAAGATTTTATTTTCAAGACCTTTTGTCACACGATAAAGATCTTATTGTCACTCAATAGTAAGGTTGTTGTCGCATGACAATGATGAAACTTGTTACCGTACGACAACAACCTTTTTGTCACACGAAAACAAACATATTGTCACACGACTGCAAAATTTAAATCTCCCATCAACATAATATCCTTGTCATGGGTCAGAGAAATAATATTTCATGCGTCAACAAGAGCAATTTTATGCGTCACTAGTATTAGTGTCATGTTTGAACAACTAAACCCTTGTCAGGCATCGTGAAATCTCCTTGTCATGTGTCAATGAAATTTCCATGTCACACATCAATAAATAACACTTGTCACTTGATTGAAAACTTCAAAACAGATCATGCACTGTGAACTATTTCTTAGAGTATGCAAGTTCACAATACTTGATATGCAGATAACTCAACTAGTATTTAGTTATTATTATACTACTCGGTAAATCACCTAGTTTTTTAAATGAGATGTTTTCAAATGTATGTGAAGTCGACCCTAAAAAAATATATTGTAGATTTTAGGCAAACAAGACATTTCCTACTTCAAAAAAATTTCCTTTTCAAATTTTCCTATAATGAATTTTTTTCCATATTACGTATATTTTCCACTAAAATAATCCTTGTTGGATATCCACTTTTGATGATTTTCAAGTTCCTTCAGGTGATTTGATTTCATAGATGCTCTTATTTGATTTTCAAGAATCTATCTTGGATGTTGTGTATTTATTTTCATGCCTTATTGGGTTAGTTATAACAAATGGTTCTTGTTAAATCAGACCAATCACCATTTTTTGCTCAAATGTTGATTCATTTAACCTTTAATTTCCTTGTTCAAATATCTTATTGTGATCTCTAAAGAAATTTCACCATGATTACACCTAGCTCATCTCATTTTCCTCGAATTTCTTATAAAAGTGAATAATTTACTTCACCATTCTATATTTTCTTTTTGAGCATATATATTTTGAGGAAATTCATCCGCATTATGAAAAAAACACCAATACCATCTAGCTTCAAGGAGACATCCTCTCGAATATTTGCATTCTTTTTTTTTATTTGTCGAGTCCATATGAAACATTTGTGAGAATGATGACCCCGAGGACTATACTAGACCTTTGACAACCTGCAATTATTCAATTTGCACTAGTTAGAAGGCTTATCAAGATATTTCTCGTGTTTTCTAAATTTCAAATGATGTATTTTCATCTATTCCACCTTGAGTATCAAATAATTTTTTATGGTTTAAGGATATTTTGGATGGTGAGCAGGCCTAGTGTGCATGGTATAGGAAATCATGTATGCCCATTTATTTGTAATGAAGCATTTGTTGTAAAAGATATTACCCTAGGATCATATGTGTTGGATGGAGAGATGTCACTAAATATAGTTCCTTCCCTTTACTACAAGATGAATGCACTGGGATAACATGTTTCATCTTTGGAGGCAAAAAATCCAATGACTAAACCCCATCCAACTCCTAAACCATCATTTCATTTTGTTAAAAATAATAAGGGTGAGTTCAATTCTAGGCCTTTTGCTCCAATTACTACATCAATGCCTTCTTCTCAAGTTGTTCCAAAGTCAGTTGTGGTTTCCCTTCTAGGTTAAGTTTCTCATCCAGCTACTTCTACTAAAACTAGAGGAGAAAGGTCATTTTATAAAGGTGGTTTGGATCCGGGTGATTAAGTCTCTTCTTATAAGAGGCAAATCAATTGCTTAATTATTAGATGGTCCCTTGTCTATTATGAATGACCTTTTATCAATGGGCATGTCTTGCACACTTGTAGGAGACATTATTTTTGTTCAAATGGCACTAGGGATGGATGAACATGGGCTAGGAAAAAAAAATTAGTGAAAAAACTTTCTCTTTGCAGAGAGGATGTTGCAAAGCACAAGATTTTGTGGTATTGGATGTTTAAAGTTTATTTTTATTTTCCCCCTTTTTGTGATACAAATCTTAAGGATATATGTAATATTTATTTTCATGGGATGGGGCCCCTATAGTTTCCCATTTTTCCTTTTTCAAAGTATAGAAAGTACAAAAATATCATTATTTTATATGATTTTATAATGGACATAAAATTTCATCCAACCAATATAAAAATCTAATGAATTATATCAAATTACAATTTATATAAGAGAATAAATAGTTTTTAAAGTAATTTTCATCCTTCATGAAGCAATAGTATCAAATGAAACATCAATTATAAATGGAATATGAAAATAATATAAAATATTAAGAATGACAAGCCTAAGCTTGTTTATCATATTTCATGTTTACATCCTTTTCTTCTTCAGTTTCTTCTCTTGATTCCTCTTATTCTAGAATCCTTTCCACATATGCCTCATACCTTAGAAAAATATCATTGATTTATTCTTCATTTGGCCATGTATGGTGTTGGAAAATTAATGTCCGTCTTGTTATTGCATTCACACAGTGGCCCATTTTCTACCAGTATTCCAATGGCTTGGCTCTTAACTCTGTAATTATTTTCTCAATTTTCCTCATTGATTTAATAATTTCATAATAAAAGTCATCTTTTTGAATTTTTTTCTCAAAATAAGTAAACAAAAATTCAGCCTTTAGATCACCATAGCTTTTCTTCGATTTTTCAAAAAAATATACCTTCAAGTTTATAATCAATTGCATGTAAGGTATCATCAACCCATTTCATGTTGGCTTCTATATTTTCTTTGATTCCATTCAAAACTTCCACCTTGATCCTTGCTAACTCCTCCATAGCATGTTGAGTTCCCATGAATTCATGTGTTGCAATCCCTTATTTTTCAACCAATTCATCACTAAGTTGAGTTATACAATTTAACTTGGTAAAAATTCCTTCAAAGTAGAAGATTTTATTATCACATTGCTTAATCAGTTCATCAATTTAATTAAGCCTATTCTTTATCTCTTAATACTTTTTCCTAGCTTCTTCAATTTCTTCTATTCCATTTTGTGTCAACTTATCAACCCATGTGTCCACAGCTTGAACTTTCTTAACAGCCTTATCAATCTTTTCCATTCCTTTAGGGGAATTCGCTGAGGTACTTACTTGAGTTTGAATAGAATGTGTAATTAATTGTTGCATACTAAAAATCAAATCTTTGAATTTCTCTTTCAATTGTTTCTTAGTTATTTTATCCTAATCAACATTTTGCAACAAGTCACTTCTTCGCCTCTAATACTCCCTTTTTCAATCGGTCTCTTGAAGGCTTTCCTAAGGGAATAATTTAGACACTATAATCATTGGAGGTTATATTTTCTCTAGCCTTTCCCTCACGAGGGATTTATACTTCTAAATTTTTAGATCACAATGGGTTAGTATGAGTTTTGGTGAGAAATATATCCCTTTCAGAGGTTCTTACTAGTTTTGGAAAAGATAAAGTTGTGAGATCTATAGCCTTCGTAGTGAAAATTTCATCTTCTTCCTTTGAGATCAGCTCTCCTATCCATCCTTTGCAAGAGTGGTACCAAATTTTATTTCCTACAGTTATTGTTGGAGTTTTTTGGCGATAACCACCAACTACTTGGACCCCGCCACATAGTTTAGACTCGATGGCTCTTCACACTTTTATTTTTCAAATATAAATGATGTCTCTTTATTCTCATCCTATGTTGGCACTTTCACTTATTGTTTTCCTTCTTGATCTTGAGTTTGGGGTTTTTCAGTCTCCCTCTGAGTTATATTAATGATTTAAGTTTGTTCTTTCTTCATTTCCTCAACTCGATGCAAGCTTATACACTCAACCTTATCTTCGGGAGTTTCTTGAGCTGATATTTCTCTTGCACGCAATCCTTTTCCTTACATGATTTCTACCTCTTTTAAAGGATTTTGAGTAGACACATTATCATATTTTTTCTTTGTTTAAACCTCATGTTGTAACATGGTGGGTTGGCTTTCCATCATTGGTTCCTTATCTTTACCCAAATTTTGTGCATCCACATTGACAACAACTTTATCCTTAAAATTTGCATCTTGTGAAACATCTGCTATCTTTTCTTCTACAGACCTCCCTATTTGAGATGGTTCACTATCCTTAGTGACCTTGAATTCACAGGAAATATACTTCTCAATTGAAACCTTTGTGTCAGCACTCTTTCCACTAGGAACTTTTGGTTTGTTCAACTCTGGATCTTCCTGATCTATAAAGAATACCTCTATTGTTTGAACTCTAGTTTCAATGGTTGGTATTTGAGTAATTTTTTCTACTTCTTCACTCATTTGAAGATCACTTACATTATTTACTGTTTGTTCATCAATAAACATGTCAAATGCATATAATGTGGTAAAATCCTCGCCAGTATCAACATCCACTATCTCTACCTGAATCTTGTAATTGTTTAAATGAAGGTACACTGACACTTTCAACTAACATGGATTTAGAATTTTTCACACCTTGATTCAAGACATCACTATCTACTAGATCAAATAAGACATTACCTTGAGTTTTTGTTCTGAGTGCTCCCAATTATCACTCCCTCTGAAGATAAATATGAAAATAAAGGCACTAATGCTACATGTTATACTTGAGAAATATAAGTTATTTCATGTTCTAGGGGATTAATCACCACATTACTGTGCTTATGTTTATTTTTTGTATGAGAAACTTATCTTACCAAAATTTACTCATACACAACTTTTTGTCTCTTATGCGCCCTTTCAAATTTTTAATATCTCGGTACCACCTTTCTTTCCACACTCTGTGATTTAGATATGATGTTACCACTAGTTATGGCTCCTCTCATCATATTTTCAGTGTTATGAGATTCTAGAAACACTTTTGGAGGGGACCTTTATGTAGTTGGACCCTTTAATTTTTACTGTAGTGGAACTACAAAAGTGATAGTAGAATTTTGCATTGATTTTAGGAGTGTTTCTTCAGATTTTCTTCTTGAGTAGACAAGGAAGTATCGGGCCCACCGGTAGAAGAATTCCATTCATCCACTATTCCCATGGTAGGCATTTTTAAAGAAATTGAGGGGCCTTTCCTCCTAAGGGATCCATTCGTTAACTCCTTCATTTAAGGAAGGAAGGTCATATTTAAATTTTCCCAAATCCTTAAATTTATTAAGAACTCTTGTACTTTGAATTGATAAATCAATGTTTTTATGGGCTAACCAATTCAATGTTCTTCTCATTACATCATTTATTTAGGGATACAAGTCATTTAAATCCCCTTCATTCTAATTCAAGGGGACCATTGGTTATCACTCCATATTTTGATCAAGATAGTATTAACTCACAATATCCTGGATCATCTAGGACTCCTTTAGGGATAAAAATAATCTTGAAGTCTATAAATTGAGTGAGGTTCATTCTTGAGAAGTCTCTTATCCCGACATCCTCCTTATCTCTCGTAATTCATCCAATAATCCTCAAAGTGAGCTTTATGTTCAAAATTGTTTGCAAGATCATTGAATACACACATGATGTTATAATTGGTCCTTGCCTCAAACCTTTCCATCTCAAACCTTTTCATCTCATCTTCCATTAATATTTCATTTATAAGGGAATGATAGGAGTAACTTCCAATCTTGATGGGAAACTTGATGTTTTTCTTCTTTTCTAGAAATTAATTTGTGAACCGATGTCAACTATCTTTCCAGGTTCACACAAGGACAATTTTTCATCTAAAATTCTGGGTAACTTACATGGTTGGCCTTCAAATCCATTGACCCTCATGTATGTAAACTTCCTCTATTGCATCCATACTCCATGATTACTTTTCTATCTTCCTCAAAAATATTGTACCATTTCCATTCGGCTTGAATAAGGATATGATTGTTCAAAGAAGGCATCATTAGCAAATCTCACATTATCTTTCTAATTACCCAACTATAATAAAGGGAAGATCTTATGAATTTGTAATTTTTAAAAGTTAGCACGTGGCACAAGGATAGGGAACCTCCTATGGCCTGCAATATTATAAATCTAGTAGGCCATCATGTAAAATTCCAATTCTCAAAGATTGCCACCCATCTCCATTTTTGTTGTTAGTGTTATCATGTGGTCATGAAGTGATTTACGAAATGAAGTTTTCAAAATAAATTTTCCCCTTCTTATCCAAAACCATCCACATATTGGTGCACATCTGCTCTTTGAATTCATTTTTTGTTTCTAATCCAACTATTCGAATCAATAATAAAATCACATCTTCTGCTTCCTCAATGAATTGTTCCCAAAAAAATTATTTTAGGGTTTCGATTGGTTTCTTTATTCTCTATTAAAATCCACTTCGTATTTATAATATAGGCATATTCCTTTTTCTTAGATTCATAATCTTGTAGGGATAAGTCAATACCTGTGGTTATTATATTTATAATCACATATAATTTTAGCATTATCCCGATGACTATGGGTGGAAAAGTTAATACCACTTCACCACTTCCATCTAGTACTTCCCTCTTCTCTCGGATCATAATTTATGGAAAAAAATCTTACCAGCTTTGGGCAATGTATCGAGGGTGAAATAACACAAGCTAAAGCAATATTACTGGTTTGAATTGCTTCCATTAATTCACTCTTTTTGGGCTATCAAATATTTACAAGAATTTATCTAGGTTAGAATTCATCAAATTTTTATCCATGATTTTGTCTAAATTACTAGTGATTAGGAAGTAACAGGAAAACCTGACAAGATGGTCCTCATCTTTAATGCCCTATTTTTACTTCAAATTTCCTTGCACATGAATAAGAGTATGGGAGTGTGTTAATTCTTACCATTTTTAGGTTAATATATGTGCAATTCGGCTCTAGTTTGAAGTATTTTCAATCTATCGTTCTCTATTCGTGTTCTGTAATCAATTTAACGTTTTTCTCCAAAAACATTTGCTAACACCGACATCTAGATCTCAAAAAATGATAGAAAACATCTCGGTGTGTTTGAAGACTTTAAAGTTCCTCCTTGATCTGTGTGAAAATACATTTATGGTGGAAGTCATTAATGTGTTGCATCATGTCCCTCCATTTTTCCTTTCCCAATTTTAAATATGAGCCATCCACGTGGAATAGCCTTATGCAATGCGAGCTCGGGAAATTTTTTTGTACTTCACAAGTCATGTTCCAAACATAGATATGTTTAGCTATTTGAAACGATCACCCACCCTTTAATTTCATCCTAAGTTTGACATGTGGTGCATCCTAATGGTGGTGAATCTATGGGTTATTTTTGAATATTTTTTCTCTTTCTCAATTGAACTCAAAGTTACCAATTTTCTCTAATGACCCACTTCCTTGCTCTTTGCATGAGAAAGTGCCATGTGTCCTTGGTGGGTCTCGGGAGCTTCTTTACACTTTTATAATTTATCACCTTAGTGTCAAGAAATACAATTAGGGCCTGATCCCCTCATTTAACAAACATGTGACACGTGTATCTCCTAAGAAATGAAGTCAATTTCTATTTTTACATTTTTTGACTATGAATATTTGAAGGAATATTTATTGGGCCTCGGGGCCAAGTTTGTAAATTGTTAATGTTATACAATTATTGTAACTTTGCAACTTAAATCTGCCATCGTGACAAAATAGAACATTCCATGTATCATCGGTGTGACAGAGTGAAACATGAAATTTGAACATGATCGGGAATTGTATATAGAGGTACTTTTCATGATTTAAAACTGATTCATGATCAATTTTTTTGTAGGGATCTTCAAGAACAACATGTCTAGTAAGATCCTCTACCAAAAAAAGAGGCATAACATCCTAAACACTAGATTTTCAAATGGATTTAACATGACTGTAACATTTGAACTCACATTTTCACACGGGAAAACCAAACAATGTAAAAAACTTTGAAGGAATTATAGACACTAAAATTAGGTCACACTCCCCATAGTCCATTATCAAATAAACACCTTGAATACATTCACCTAACCATGGCCCCTTTCATCCTACTCTAATATTAATTTAATTAATTTAATTAAATTAATTCATTATCCTCACAATATTTATTATTTAAATATCCTAATTGGGATAGTTCCCACATATCCACCTCACCTAGACACCTCATCTAGCCACCTCACCCTAAGACCTATTCTTAGTAAGTTACCATAACTAACTAAGACCTACCCAAACCCTAAAAATCAAAGCCTACATTCCCTCTAACCACATTCCCACATGTTGAAAAGGGAAGCTTCCATTCTAATCCATGGAGCCAAACGAATGAGATCCTAGAAAATCGAAAGGATCTACCCATTTTAGAAAACCTAGGAAATCCTACCCTAACCGACGCCATTGGTTACCATTTAACCCCTAAAAACCTTATTTTGAGGTTGGCACATTTCAGAGAGGTTGATACATCTTCTAATAACAAGTGAAAAAACCAAAGTTATATGCAAGCAGAACTATTATCCATACACGCATCAGAGCATCCATAGCCAACACAAAAAAACTACAGAGCCATTTTCCTTCATGGGAGCATCCGAGGAAGCACCAAAACCACACCGAGTTCCTTCCATTTGATCACCCACCATTTCTAACTAGACATAAAGCTCGTATAAACAGTAAGTTTTGTTAACCTGCACTGGTTCATTATCATTTGAGAAAATCCTTTTACTTCTATTGTTAGTTTCTTTTCCCATTCCCATTCCCCACCATTTTACCTCCATGCAAACTTGACCATCCCTTTACCCACATATTTTAATCATTCTGTGCATACCTTAGACCCACAAGAATATGAACATTGCCCTTCCATTTCCACCTAGCCTCAGATCTATCACCTTGCCAAGTTTTTATTGAGTTTCCTTTACCCGACCATATAGACATTAGTTACCCACAACTGTCACTTGTTAACCTAAACCGACATCGGTCATACCAGATTCATGTCGGTCTCGTGTTTTTGACTAGAAACCAAAAATAGAGCTTAAAACCTCCACCAAATACCCAAAACATCCCAAAACATCACCCTAACTAGTACTAGTACCCTAATCAAGACCTAAACCTTCGATTCAATCATAGCTTACCCTATTGTGAATGAATTTACTTATTATAGACAAATGAGATACCTTAATCCTTTTAACTATAGTAAGATTTCCTTTATTGTTATCATTAAGTTATTTTAAACAGTGGATTGACAGCCATCTAGGAAGTATAACACTTCCGGATCTAGCACACGTTGAAGAGTACCCACTACATATACTGTTTAACTATTATTTGGTGGTCTTGTTTTCCATTTCAGGTAGTTCCTCTAAGAAGAAAGGAAGCTCTCACAATCATCAGTGGATCTAGAATTCATACACATGCAACAACTTATAACCAGCATCTTAATAGGTATTCCTCCTAGCCCTTTACCCTTATCTGTTTCATCAACATTCAAATAAATTCTCTAGAATCAGGTGAAATAGGCATGTTCAAGATAAAGGGATGAGATCATTTCGTGTACCAACAGCGGCTCTAACTTGGGGATGGGAACATCCTGTGGGTGCCATAAGAACCATAAAAAGTACACACATTATAGACCAAGTGCCACATTCCATTGGGTTACAGAGTCAAGTAAAATACACACTAATTCAAGTGATAATAACACATCTCTCAATAACATACTAAGAAACTAGGGAAACTAGTCACTATAGACCAGAAAACGAAAAGGGAAACAAAAACACAAAAAAAAAAAAAAATAAAAATACTATACATTGTACATTGATTCATACCTTTCTTTGAAATCAGTTGATAAAATGTTTCAGGTGCCTACCATTAATAGGAAACTCAAGTAATTCTCCATATAGATCCTTCAAGAAAAAGTGTGTTCACCAATTCTGATATCAATGGAATAAGGACCCATCCATAATGCATCAAATTTTCCATGTTTCCCCTTATCCTCATGCCTATTATCCCACAACAACACAATATCTCCAATACTGAAAATTTAAGGAGTTACCTTCTTATCGAATAAATTATTGAAATTCTCCTTGAATTTCAAATGCCTTTGTGGGATTCTCTTCTTTCTTCATCTAACTCAACAATTTGATTGATCCATGCATCATAAGGTTTGTCTTCTTCATCCTCAAGTTTTTGAATGAACTGGTAAGAAGAGAATTTCATGTGTAGAGGAAGAAGGGCATACAATCCATAAAATAGGTCAAATAGGCTTTTCCATAATGGCTTTGTTAGTAGTGATTCTATCTCCCAAACAACAGACTTCAACTACTCACCCCATATTATTTTTTTGACCTCCAATGTTCTTCTAATTATCTTAGGAAATTTTTATTTCTTGATTCATCCTGTCGATTACCCTAGGGTTGTAGTTAGATGCATATGTTAGGCTTATCCCATACTCTTGACACATGACCACTTGTGGTTTAGCTCAAAATCTCATGGTATTTTCAACAACTATCTTTATAGGTACTTAAAACCTGTAAATTATATGATTTAAAATAAAATCCATAACAATCTGATGAGTTTATTTCTTGGTAGGGATAGCCTTAACCCATTTGGTGAAATAATTAGTGGCCACCAATATCCATTTGTGGCCTGCACTTGAAGGATCTGATATCTCCCCAACAAAATCCATACCCCATTTCTTAAAAGGGGCTTCAATTGACACTAGTTGTAGTGGGAGCGCCTGAGGCCTTCATTCTTCCTTAAAATCTTTGACAAATTTCACATTTTCTTACCAATAAGGATATATCCTTAAAAATTTTGGGCCACTAATAACCTACCCTCAAGATCTTATGGGTAGTTACCCTTCTAGAAAAATGACCCCCACATACTCCCCCATGAAAATATGTAATCAATTTGGGAGCTTCATCTTCTGTAATACATCTTAGAATAACCCCTTCAGGATTCTTCCATGCCAACCCATAATCAGTGATGATGTACTTTTGGGAGGATAGTTTGAGTGTCCTTCTTTGATTCTTATCTAAATGCCTAGGACACTCCAAATTCCTGAGGTAAAATATGATGTCCTTATACCATGTAGAGTTGACTAGTTTCTCATGGACATCCATATTTCCCTCCTCAACTTCATTTACTTCCATTACTTGCAAATTACTTTCTTGCCATTAGCTTTGTTAGGCCTAGACCTCTAACCAATTTAGTGGTCTAAATATCCATGTCATATTCCTACAATTTGTTCACCCATCAACATATTTTACTGGAGATTTCCATTTATGATAAGATTTCTTTGACCATAGTGTGGGGAACATAAGCTATAATCTTAGAGCTTAAGATAAATGGATTAAACATTTTTTTTTCTCTAACCAAGGAAAAATCTTGGTTCTCCATAATGGTGTATTCCAACTCAGCCCATTGTAATTATTTACTAAAGAAATCAATTGGCATTTAATTTCCTTCCTCATCCTTTTGTAATAGTACAAATGTAATGGTATTTTCAGAGGAAAAATAAAAAAATTGATTTTTTTTATCGGGGTTCACTAAGATAGGAGCATTTTGTAGTGCTTCCTTGATTCATGTGAAAGCTTGGATAACTCCATCCTCCCATTTCATAATCTGATCCTTCTTTAGCATACTTGTGATGGGGATAGTCATCTTAGAAAAATTGGAAATGAATCTCTTGATGAAGTTTATCTGACCAAAGAAGGATTGAATTCCTTTCTTAGTTTTGGGAATAGGAACTTTTCCAATAGCTTCCACTCTTTTAGGATCAATCATGACCACCTCTTTTGACACAATGTGCCCCACGAAATTTGATTTTTGAATCCCAAAATTTAACTTCTTAGGGTTAAATGAGATGCCATACTCTCTGCACCTTAGTAACATATTTTCCACATGTTGCAAGTGATCACTTATCTTTCTTGAAAATATTATCACATCATCCTGATACACAATAATAAAATCATTAATATAACTTGAGAATGCTACATCCATAGCTCTTTGAAATGTATCTCTAGCATTCATCATGCCAAATGGAATTCTCACATACACATAGGTACCCCATGGAGTAGTGAAAGTAGTTTTTATTCTTTCTGATTGCTTTACTACCACTTGGTTATACCCTGAGAATCCATCTAGAGTAGACAACAACTCAGATCCAGTGACCAATTGCAACATATTATCCATATTAGGAAAAGGATAATTGTCTTTGATTGAGGCCTTATTCATATTTCTAAAGTCAACACACAACCTTATATCCCCATTCTTCTTTCTAATTGGCACTAGGTTTTCACCCATGAGGAATATCTTGTTGGCTGTATGATGCCTCCATCCCTTAATTTTTTTAACTCATCTTACATTTTAAGGGAAAGGAGTGGATTGATTGGCCTTATTTTTTCCTAAATGTCTTAGCATTAGGTTATAAAGGTATTTCATGTTGAAAAAGGTATTCCCTATATGATTTTAGCTCTGACTAAGACCATGTTAAGAAGTCTTGATATTTTTAACATGTTGAAATAGGACTTATTCTCTTTCTTAATAAATTGATACCTAGCCATATTTTCCTAGGCCTTTCATTAGTTCCTAGATTATGCTCTTCCACATCTCTTGAAGCCAAGATGTGTCTATGAATAACCCTATCAACATTATCAAAATTTGACTCTAGAGAAACCAATCCCCTTGGAATGGTGTTAGTCTTCAACTGAATGATATATTTTCCAAATAGGGTTTCCTTGCCATCATAAATAGAAATCATTGGCTCCTAGTCCATACATTGGTTTGTAAATTCTCCTATGTTTTGCAAGAACCACCGAACCAGTGCATAATCTTCAAATACCTTCCAATGTTTTACATTGTTAGGACAGATTGTCTTGATAATAGTTATATATCATAGTCACAATAAGGAGTAATTGTACAATTTTCAAATCTAGATCCCAACACTACCAACATGTCTCGTAGTAGAATTTTGACTATTTTTTATGATATACTTGTTAAAACAAAGAAAATATTTCAATAAAGTCCCCAACCACATGTTTATATTGTTTCATTCTTTGATTCTGGCTACATACAGTTTCCTAAATTTCTTGATTACTAATCCTGAGTCTCTTTTAACAATTATATCCTTGATACCATACCTCCATGTAATCCTTAAACCCAAAATTAGTGCTTCATATTCAGAAATATTATTTGTGCACTCAAACTTGAGCTTAAAGGAAAAGTTAAAAACCTCTTTTTGGAGACACAAGGACAACTCTAGCACCATTACCACAGACAGAGCAAACTTCATCAAACGTTAAAGTCCAGGGATACCATTGTTTTAAGAAATTTACTCTTATCAATGCCATGCTCTTTAAAATATACATAGCCCACAAATTTATCAACATCAACATCTCTTTATAGCAGTTCATAAGAAGCATCGTTTGGATCTTCAATAAGATGTAGCATTATTTTCTCTCCATATAATTTAACAAGGATTCCTTATATTGTCATGGTTCCCTATGACATGTCCATTTGCATAGTTCCACCCACACTAGCATCCCACTTTCTTGACAATAACATTCCCCACTTAGCAGGACAATCCACAATAACTACATTCATGGTTAAACATTTTCAGGTAAGCTACAAATATTACTACCAATCCTTTAACATACCCAATCATCGGTAATTCTCTTGAGTCCATAAGTGCAATTTCCAAAAGATGATGTCACTTTGATATTCAACTCATTCATTACCTCAAGAGGCATCACATTATATGAGGCCCCTGAGTCAAACATGTAGTTGTGCAATAATCTATCCGTGATGACTAAAGTAGTATAAATAGGATCAACATCAAGATGAGATTCAACAAGAGAATTACCCATATATACCTTAGGTGATTCTCCCAGGTCTTCCAATGCTTGTGGCACTTCTTATTCTTCTATAACAGGGGAGTATCTACATTATTTACATTCTTACTTGGGGTTACTACTTCCTCTTTGAACCCCATGTAGACACCTAAAATTGGTTACTCAATTTAGTGTCCCTCACATTTGTTTACCTTCTCGAGTAACCTGGGGCACGTTTACATCACCACTACCCCCTTGGGGTATTAGTAAATTTGTGATTTAAACACCTATCCTAAGTTTAATTCACCCCATTGTGTTTTACCCATGAGTAATTAAATATTAACTATTTAATTACACCTTTTTACATGTATCCCAACCACTTATCTACCCCATATCTATTTTATCCACATATCCCCCCTATTTCTCCTCCTCCCAAACTAAGCAGTGGGATATTTCCCGTACTTGAGGTGAAAGGATCACTCTCATCTTCCCAGAAATTGCTCCTTTTTGCCATTTCGGGAGTCTATTCCCCGATTGGCGTCGACCGGTACTCGGTCAATGCCGATTTTTAGAACGGCACCGATTTCATCTCGGTCGACACCGATTAAAAATAGGGGCTCGTAACTCGCATTTTTGGTTAGACACAGATTGTGAGTTAGACAGAGAGAACGAGAGAATTTCGAGCATCAAGTCTGAGCATTATCTATCAAGTGAAGAGAAAATCCTGTCCAAATCAATCACTGAGAGGAGCACCGTTACTCTTCCCTTACCACATCGATATCGAGAGTCTCTATTGATTTTCTCGGTGACTCGTCGCCCCGCATCCAAAGATAGGTGGAGCATTTCCGAGATCTCTACATGGACCTTCTACAAATCCAGCGGATGTTGACGATCTTGCCTTCGTTTTCCATTTCCTGAATCTTCTTGCAGTGTGTCTCGGGTCGACGCCGATCAAAACAAGTTGACGCCGATCTTAACCAGTCGACGCCGATTGGAATCCCATCGACGCTAATTTTACATAATCCACACCGATCATCCCGCAAACAGTAAAATAACTCTGTAACACAAATCCAACATTGTTTTCATAGTTTCCTGTTTTCTGTTGTTTTATGTCTGTTGTTTAGATTTTGTTTATTACTTTGATCAGAAAATCTAGTCCTTTGCGTACATCTTTTATCATGTATGCTTCTTTACTTAATTGAAAATGTGGATCGACATCTACCGAGGGAGCTTATCGCTTCCCGGACCCACTTCTCGGGTAGTCCACCTAAATATCTTTTAATTTTTTTTAAAGGTTTTTGTGTTTAGTTTGGTCCATTAACTTGGACAGTAACAAGTACAAAATTCTTGATCAACACCCCAAGTACTCAAATTCCCTCTTCTTATGCTCAGGGATCCTAAGAAGTTAAACAATAGGCATAAATACTTTGATTTGACTCAAGCATCTAGGCTATATCATAGGGGATGTACTTGGGTAATATTGTGTTGGGAGGGAGAGTGACAACCCCTTCTTATGGTATGAGACTCTTTACAGCTTGGGCATGAACTGGGATATAAGATTTATTTGGAGTGACTAGACTTTTTCTAGGTGTATCATTTTTAGGCGGTCTTTTGGGATGTTAGTAAGAAGAGGATTTTTTGGTTTGTCTTGTGGCCCTCCTCCTTTAACAAATATACTTCTCAAATTATATTCCTTTACTTGAATAACCACTGCATTAATCAACAATTGTATGTCTTTTTCGAAAGAGTTCACCAATCATAATTCTTAATCATTAAAGCTCTTAAATACTCAAATTCATGATTGGGTAACTCAAAATCATGCACCATATCAACTTCAACATCATCACCAAAGGGGAAAGGGGATACCAAGTGAATATAGTCCAAAAATACTCTACAACTATAAAGCACTTAGCAATTCATTAGAATTCACACCTTGTTTTGGATTATCATGGCACTCCATCATGCCTACATCACTAAAAGTATGATCATCATCTTCCCCCTCAACTCCCTCATTTAGATCATAGGGGGATGTGGCAAGAAACACTTGTCACACTAATCAATAACATGGTTTTCTTCTACCATGATAACCCTAACAGTCAAAGTATTAAGGACAACCTTATTTTCTCTTGGTTGTGGCTATTTATTTATTGATCTTGGTGGCCCTTTTCGTCTCTAATTTTATTTGTGATCACCTCTAGGATGATTTCCAAATCTGTTTTGGCCCTGAGGTTGGTGTTGGCCTTGATATTTCTTTCCTATTCCTTTTTATGCTCTAGAAATATTATAAGATATTTCTTTAAATTCTCCTACCATTGTCTTCACAACTTCTTCTAGATCCATTGCCTTGCCTAACTAGGGTTTCTCAAGATTAATCAATTTGACACCCTCCCTTTTAAGAGGTTTTCTAGCTACCTTAATGTTGTTTTCAATTTACAAGGAAAATTTCAAGGATTTCCTTAAATTTATAAGGTTGTTATCCCTCAAACAATAAGAAACTTTCTTATCAAAAGCATCATAATATTTAATTAGGTAGGACTCATCACTAGGCCTCAAAATTATGGGCAATCTAGTCAAAGTCTTGTTGAATCTAGTGTTAAAGTCTTGAACAAGCTCATTGGGATTCTTTTTATATTCTAAAACTTAGATAAGAGTAACCTTGGGTAATTCTTATCCCCATACTGTAATATGAAGGCATTCTTCATCTCATTGCATGAATCTTTTGAGTTGTCTGGTAAAGCTTTATATCAGTCATGTGCATCTTCTTCAGGAGTGTGGATGAATAGATTTACATTTACATCTTCAAGTTCTATTTAGAAATCCTTCATCATATTAACAAAGAGTTTTAAGTGCTGATAACCAGTGCTGGCATTATTTTATTGAAATTTGGGAAGGATATTTCTTACATCTTATGGTACATCATTAGGATACCCAACCATGCCTCTAAAATCTATTGGTCTAAACACATTGACAGCAAATGGAGGTCTAGGTGGAGGATGAGCCATGTTATTCTAAGGAGGTGATCCTATAGGAGGATTGAAAGGGTGTTGGACAAGGGGTCTTTGAGACACAAGTGCATGATCTTAAAATTAATTATCCTTCAATGAATCAGTCTCACAAAAAACCCTATTAGTTCTAAGTGATAAAGGAGGAAGATGAGGAATACCTATATTATTTGTAAATGAAGTCCCTCACTAGTTGGAGTATATAAATTGGCACAAGGAATTCTTGATCTAGAACTATTAGAGTAACTATAATAATCCTCTAACTTAGGCCGATCACTCTCAACCACAGCACTACTTCATCCTCTGATCTTTGACCTCCCAAATCTTTCCAGACTTGTTTCTTATTTGGATTTGTCCTTCCAAGTTCTGGAAACAAATTTTTAGTAGGGTCTGTCTTGAAGAAAGATCTTATTCCTTATAAATTTGAAAATATCAACAAAAATTTTAATTATCAAAGTTTAAGACATGGACATTTACCAAATTTTTTTAACAAACATGGAGTCATCAATAAGGATTTTCACCTTAGATGTGTAAAAATTGAAAATGACTTACCAATTGTAAATGAATACTTAATTTCAATAAAGCTTGAAAAATATTATCATCCTTTATCAGTATTTATCCTTATTGGAGGATTTTTTTTGAAAAATTTGCCTAAACCTAGAAATATCATGTAAATAACTTCTAATATTGATTATCTTTCACAAATATCAACAAAGGATGATGTTTAGACCATTTATTACATCTAAACATATATGATGAAGCATTACCAGAGGTCGATATTTATCTATATTTTCATAAATAATTCCGGTAATGGCACCAAAGTGGTGTTGGTACCCAAATTGGTCCTCCCTTAGTGGTCGAGAAACATCAATAAAATGAGAAGGATTCTTAGAAGATGATGGATCTATATTTGTGTCATTTTGTAGCCGAGGAAGGATATCATCATCTCATTATCACTTGAGCTCGGAGGAGTTAGGTAGCACCATGCTGAGGGTATGACCTACCCTCCTACTTTAGGCTCTACCTTTAGCCAAGGTGAGAGGACCATTTCGTAGTATGTATTTATGAGTGGGATGGATGTATCTGCAATATTTGACACTCCTTTGTAAAGTAATTGAAATATGGCTCTAGAAAGACATGTTCAATTCAAAAAAGGCTTACTCTCATGAGTTGTCACTTCTCGATAGTGCAAATTTCTTCTAAAAAATCTCAGACTACTAAAGATAGTATGAAACCAAATTGCTTTGGAATATTTTGGATTTAATGAGGCAAGAATGAGTAATTATTGTATGATTAGTTAGTTTTGGTTGTATTTGATTGGGGAATTAAGAAAGATAAAGTTGATGATACCATATTTCATGGAAATTTTAACAAATAATGGGATATTTATGAAGTGTAAGAGAAACACACCCCAAATAGCATCACAATTATCCTTTAACTACAACTTGTACACTCATGAAAGCCCAAGAATACACAATCTCACACAATCCTTAAGTATTCTAACAAAAAAGCTCATGATGAATACTTAATAAAAAATCAAATATTCACAATTTATCACACCTAAGATACGCTCAAAGGAATAAAAGCAACATTTAGCAAAGTGGAGACATAATGAATTTAAAATTGTTTATTACACAAATGAAATGAAAGATCTTCTCAATAGTGTAATTACCATTTCTAGAATGCTACTGAATGATAAAGTTCTATGTGACTTAAAGGATCTCTAAAATAAGATTGCAATGGGAGTATGAATAATTATTTTAAAGTATTTCATCTTGAGAAAATAAAACAATGCTCATGATTAACATAATTAATTCAAGGCTCATCAAATTTATCAGCAAGGGAAAGTTAATCTACAGTCTTAGTGCTTGTCAATGGTTGTACACTTGCAACCATCTTGACATGATCTAATTTGAAGGCTCAAAGAAAATAACAGGTTTCTCAGATGAGTTCTCAAGAAATTGGTTTTCTCTCAGTTTTCCTTTCTCTTTGAAAATATCTCAGAAAATTTTAACCCCCTTTATGCGAGATTATTCTCATCACATTTATATAATTCAATTCACTCATTCGCTTTCCAATTTTCCCCAAAAACATGAATCTTCAAGGGAATATTCCCCTTTATAACATATAATTTAATCTATGTTATTCTCATGAAGATGCCTCATTAAATGTTGCTAGGTGTGATAACTACAAGCCTTTCACATTTTTTCTCTATTTACATATGACTGGGATGTCATGTCATCACTTTTGGCCATTTATTTAATTATTATTTTTCACTTAGTGACTAGATATCGCTTTTGATGATTTCGAGTTCCTCCAAGTGATTTTATTTGAAATATGCTCTCATTTACTTTTTAATAATCTATCTTGGATGTTGTGTATTTATTTTCATGCCTTTCTGGGTTAATTATCATGCACAGTTCTTGTCTAATTAGATCAATCAACATTTTCTGCTCAAATGTGGATTCATTTAACCTTTATTTTCCTCATGCATATATATTTTTGCAATGTCTAAAGAAATTTCAACATGATTGCACCTAGATCATCTTACCTACCTCAAATTTCTTATAAAAATTCCACATTTACTTCACCATTTAATACTTTCTTTTCTGAGTATAGGCATTTTGAGGAAATTCATCTTCATTATAGAAAAAAACACTAGTAGCATCCAATTTGAAGGAGATATCCTCTGAAGATTTGAATTTTATTTTTGATTTATTGGTTCCAAATTAAATATTTTTGATAATTTTTTATGAGATTGATGACCATGAGAATTATCTTGGGACTTTCACATATGCAGCTATTCAAGTTGCACTTGTTAGAAGGATTGTCAAGATAAGTCCCATGTTTTATTTCTTTCAGATGATGTGTTTTCATCTATTTCGGCTTGAGTATCAAATAATTCCTAATGATTTGAGGGGATTTTGGATGGTGAGCAGGCCTAGTGTGCATGTTATATAAAAATTTTATGCTTATTTATTTGTAATAAAACATTTGTTGTAAAAGATATTCCCTAAGATCGTATCTACCGGTTGGAGAGATCTAGCTCAATACTGATGCCTTCCCTTTACCACAAGCTAAATGCACTGGAATAAAGTGTTTTAGTTTTGGAGGAAAAGAAATGAATGACTACACCCCCTCTAACTCCTGAACCATCATTTATTTTTGTGAAAAAGTATAAGGGTGAGTCCATTTAGGCCTTAGGCCTTCGCTTCATTTGTTCCAAATTCAGTTTTGGTTTCCGTTCTAGTTGAATCTTCTAAGCCAATTTCTTATACCAAAACTAGAGGAAAAAGGGGATTTTATAAAGGTGGTTTAGCTATGCGTGAATGGTTATCTTCTTACAAGAGGCAATTAGAATTTCTTAGTCTGTTAGATGGTCCCTTGTCTAGTATGGATGACCTTTTCTCAATGGGCATGTCTCACACATTGGCAAGAGACATTATTTTTGTTCAAATGGCACTAGGGACAGATGAACATGGGCTTAGGGAAAAATAATTAGCGAAACAAATTCCTCTTGGTAGAGAGGATTTTTTTGCACATGATTTTGTGGTATTGGATTCTTAAAGTTTGGCGTTGTTTACTCTCTTTTTATACAACTCTTAAGGATATATGTAATCTTTCTTTTCATGGGTTGGGGCCCCTATAGATCCCCATTTTTCCTTTTTCAAAATATAGAAAGTACAAAAATCTCATTAGTTTATATGCTTTTATAATGGACATGAAATTTCATCCAAGAAATATTAAAATCTAATGCATTATATCGAGTTACAATATTTATCAAATAATAATAAGTTTTAAATTTAATGTTCATCCTTCATGAAGAAATAGTATTAAATAAAACATCAGTTACAAATGGAATATGAAAATAATATAAAGTTTTAAGAATAACAAGCCTAAGCTTGTTTATCATCTTTCATGTCTACATCCTTTTCTTCTTCAGTTTCTTCTCTTGCTTCTTCTTCTTTTGGTATCCTTGCCACATATGCATCATACCTTCAAAGAGCTCATTGATTTCTTCTTCATCTAGCCCTGTATGGTGTTGGAAAATCAATGTCTATCTTGCTATTACATTCACATAGTGGCCCATTTTCTGCTTGTATTCCAATGGCTTGGCTCTTAACTCTATAATTTTGTTCTCAATTTTCCTCATTGCTTTAATAATTTCATAAGAAAAGTCATCTTTTTAATGTTTTTCTCAAAATAACTAAACAAAAATTCATCCTTTAGATCACCATATATTTTCTTGGATTTTTCAAAAACTATACCTTCAAGTTTATAATCAATAACATCTAAGGTATCATCAACCCATTTCTTGTTGGATTCTATATTTTCTTTGATTGCATTAAAAACTACCAACCTAATCCTTTCTAAGTCCTCCATAGCATACTAAATTCCCCTAAATTCATGTGGCACAATCCATTATTTTTCAACCAATTCATCACTGATTTGAGTTATACAGTTTAACTTGAGAAAAAATCCTTCAAAGTATAAGATTTCGTTATCACATCATTTCGATCAATTCATCGATTTCATTAAGCCTATTCTTGATCTCTTCATAATTTTTCCTAGAGTTTTCAATTTCTTCTTTTCCATTTTTTCTTAACTTATCAACCAATGTTTCCATAGCTTGAACTTTCTTAACAACCTTATCAATATTTTCCATTCTTTCAGGGGTATTGGTTGAGGTACTTGCTTAAGTTTGACTAGACTACCAAATTAATTATTACAGATGAGAACTCAAATATTTTACTTGTTCTTTAAATTATTTCAAAGTTATTTTATCCTCATCAACCTTTTGTAACAAGTCACATACTACCTTTGATACTCCCTATTTCAATTGGTCTCTTGAAGGATTTCCTAAGGGAATACGTTGGACACTATAATCACTGGCTATTATATTTTCTATTGTCTTTCCCTCATGAGGGATTGCCACTTCTAAATTTTTATATCCCAATGGGTCAGTATTAGTTTTTGTGAGAACTCTATCTCTTTTGGAGGTTCTTACTAGTTTTGGAAAAGATAGAGCTATGAGATCTATAGCCTTTATAGGAACAATTTCCTCTTCTTCCTTTGAGATCAACTCTCCTATCCATCCTTTTATAAGAGTGGTCCCAATTTTTGTTTCCTATAGTTCTTGTTGGGGTTTTTTGGGGATAACCACCAACTGCTTGGACCCCTCCTACACAGTTTGGACTGATGGTTCTTCACACTTTTCTTTTTCATCTACCAATGTTGTATCTTTATTCTCATCTTTTTCTCGGCACTTCCCCTTCCTCTTTTCTCTCTTGATCTTGAGTGTTGGGTTGTTCAATCTCCCTATGAGTCACATTAATGATTAAAGTTTGTCCTTTCTTCATTTCCTCAACTGATGTAGTTATACCCTCAACCTTTTCTTTATCAGTTTCTTGAGATGATATTTCTCTTACAGAAATTATTTTCCTTCCATGATTTCCACCACTTTTCGAGGCTGCTAAGCTAACACATTATCATCTTGTTTCTCTCGTTGACACCTTATTTTGTAACATGGTGGGTTGGATTTCCATTACTAGCTCCTTATCCTTACCCAAATCTTGTACATCCACATTATCAACAACCTTATCCTTAATAGTTGCATCTTGTGCAACCTCTACTATCTTTTCATCTACAGACTTCCCTATTTGAGATGGTTCACTATCCTTAGTGACATTCACTTCATGGGAAATATCCTTCTCAATTTCCACCTTTGTGTCTACACTCTTTCCACGAGGCACTTCTGATTTGTTCAACTCTGGACCTACCTAATCTGCAAAGAATACCTTTGATGTTTGAACTCTAATTTCAGTGGTTGGCATATGAGTAATTTTTCTAATTCTTCACTTATTTTAAGATCACTTACATTCTTTACTATTTTTTTGTCAATATACATTTCCAATGCATCTAATGTGGTAAAATCCTCACCAGTATCAACATCCACTATCTCTACCTAACTCTTTATTAACTCTTGCAATTGTTCAAATGAAGGTACACTGACACTTTCAACTGACATGGCTTCATAATTTTTCACACCTTGATTCAAGACATCACTATCTACTGGATCATATAAGACATTACCTTAAGTTTTTTATTCCTAAGTGCTCCCAATTTTCACTCCCTTTGAAGATAAAGATGAAAATAAAGGCATAGATGCTACATGTTGTACTTATGTTCGGGAGATCAATCACTACATCCATGTGCTTATGTTTCTTATGTGTATGATCACCTTCTCTTACCAGAATTGGCTCATACACAACTTTTTGTCTCTTGTGTGCCCTTTCAAATTTCTTAATATCTGGTGCCACCTTTCTTTCAACACTTTGTGATTTAGATTGGATGTTTCCACTAGTTATGGCTCCTCTAATTATCTTTTCAAAGTGTTATGAGATTCTAGCAACACTTTTGGAGGGGACCTTTGTGTAACTGGACCCTTTCCTTTTGATCAGTAGTGGAACTTTGAAAGTTTTATTCACATTTTTCATTGAATTTAGAAGCATTTCATAAGCTTACTACTATAGAGTAGACATGGAAGTACCAGTTCCATTTGTAGCAAAATTCCATTCATCCACTATTCTTGTGGTAGAAATTTTTGAAGGAAATTTAGGGGACTTTCCTCTTAAGGGATCCATTCTATAAGATCCATATTTCAAGGGAGGAAGGTCATCTTTCAATTTTCCCAAATCCTTGAATTTATTAAGAACTCTTGTGCTTTGAATTGATAAATCAATTTTTTTTGGGCTAACCAATTCAATGTTCTTCTCATTACATCAGTTATTCAAGCATATGAATCATCTGAATCCTCTTCATTCCAATTCTGATGCTACCATTAGTATTCCCTCCACTTTTATATCAAGATAGTATTAACTCAAAATATGTGGATCATCCATGAAATTTTCAGGGATAACAACAATATTGAAGTCTATAATTTTGGTGAGGGTCATTCTTGAGAAGTCTCTTAGCCTGACCTCCTCCTCATCTCTACAATTCATCCAATAATCCTCAAATTGAGGCTCATGTTCAAAAGTGTTTGTAAGATTATTGAATACCCACCTGATGTCATAATTGGTCCTTGCCTCAAACCTTTCCATCTCAAACCTTTTCATCTCATCTTCCATTAATCTAGACTTTATAATTGAAGGGTAGGAGTACCTTCTAATCTTGATGGGAAACTTGATGTTTGTCTTGTGTTTTCCAATAATTAGTTTTTGAATTGGTGTCAACTATCTTTCCAATTCACACAAGGTCATTTTTTCATCTAAATATCTAGGCAGCTTACATGGTTGGACTTCAAATCCACTAACCTTGATGTATGTAAACTTCCATTTATTGAATGAAATAACATCCATACTCCATGATTACTTGTCTAGCCTCCTCAAAAATCTTGTATTGTTCTCATTCATGCTTGGATAATAATATGATTGGTACAAAAACACATCATTAATCAATATCACATTCTATTTACAATTACCCAACCGTAATTAAGGGAAGATCTTATGCATTTGGAAATTTTTAAAGTCAAGCACATGACACAAGGCCAGGGAACCACCGTGGCCTGCAATACTATAAATTAATTAGGTCATCATTTAAAATTCCAATTCTCTAGCACCACCCATCTCCATTTTTGTTGTTAGTCTTATCATGTGGTCATGAAGTGCTTCTATAATGAAGGTTTCCTAGAAAATATCCCCCTTATTCTCTAGAACTATCTACATATATGTGTACATCCACTCCTTGATTAAATTGATTGTTTATAATCTAACCATTTGACTCAACAATACAATCACATCTTCTACTTCCTCAATGATTTTTTCCCTAACAAGTCTTTTAGGGATTCAAGTGGTTGTTTTTTCTCTATTAAAAGCCATTTGGTATTTATAATCTAGGAATAGTACTTTTTCTTAGCTTCATAATCTTGTAGGGATAAGTTGATACCCAAGGTTATTAGATTTCTTATCATATGAAATTTTAGTAGTATCCTAATGGTTGTGGGTGTCAAAGTTAATACCGCTTTGCCACTTCCATCCAGTACTTCCCTCTTCTCTGGATCATAATTCATGGCATAGAGTCTTACCGGTTCAGTGGTAATGTACCGAGGGTGAAATAGCACTAACTAAAGTAATATTACTAGCTTGAATCACTTCCATTAATTCACTCTTGTTTGGGTTATTGAATATTTGTAGGAATTCATCTAGGTCAACATTCATCAAATCTATATCCATGATTTTTTTTAGATCACTAGTGATTCTAGAAGTAACAGGAAAACCTAACGACATGGTCCTCATCTTTAATGCCCTATTTTTACTTCAAATTTCCTTGCAAATGAATAAGATTACAAGATTATATTAATTCTTACCAATTTTCCAATGAATATCCATGCAATTCAGCTCTATTTTGAAGGATTTTTAATCTCTAGTTCTCTAATCATGTTCTATAAGCAATCTCATGTTGTTCTCCAAGAAATTTTGCTAACAATGGCATCCAGATCACATCAAACAATAAAAAAATATCAATGTGTTTGAAGACTTCAAAATTTCTCCTCCATTTGTGTGAAAATGCATTAATGGTGGAGATCGTTAGTGTGTTGCATCATGGCCCTTGATTTCGACTTTTCCAATTTTAAATATGAGCCATCCACATGGAATATTATTATGCAATGTGGGCTCGGGAAAATTTTTTCACTTTTGCATCATGTTTCAAATGCATACATGTTTATGTATTTGACCCTATCACCCACCCTTTACTTCCATCCCAATTTTAACACGCGGTTGTATTCCAATGGTGGTAGAGTTGCGGGTTATTTTTAAAGATTTTTTCTCTTTCTCAATTGAACTCTTAGTTACAAATTTTCTCCGATGACCTTATTCCCCACTCTTTGCATGAGAAAGCTCGACGCTTCCTTGATGGGTCAACGGAGCTTCTTTACACCCTTATGATTTATTACCTTAGTGTTAAGAAATACAATTAGGGCCCAATCCCCCACATTCAATGGACTGTGACACATGTATCTCCTGGAAGTGGGGTCAATTTTTGTTTTTGTAGTTTTTTACTATGAATATTCAAAGGAATATTCATCGGGCCTCGGGGCCAAGTTTGCAAATTTTTAATGTTATACAATTGTTGTAACTTTGCAACTTAAATCTGCCATACCACAACTAACTGGAAAACACCATGTATCATCGGGTCATAAAGCTAAACATGAAATTTTCAACATGACCAGGGAATGGTTTATAGAAATATTTTTCATGATTTAACATTGATTCATGGTCATTTTTTTGTAGGTATCTTCAAGAACAACATGTCTAGCATGATCCTAGACCAAAAAAGAGGCATAACATACTAAACATGTGATTTTTAGATGGATTTATCATGAGTGTAACGTTTGAACTCAAATTTTCACATGAGAAAACAAAAAAATGTAAAAAAATTTGAAGGCATGTTCAAGACAAAGGGGCAAGATCATTTCTAGCACCAACAGAGAGCACTTACAAAATTTATGAAAGAGTAGGGATCATGTGTGGGTACTGATAAAGACTAGAGGGATTTGATAATTACTTTTTTATGTGGGGGTGACGTTTGAACAAGCATGTAAAGTGATATTTTGACATGAGCCTAGTGTAATTGTGTAATGACTACCTTATGTACTATAATGGAGGATGGACGTGCGGTGAGGATAGAGATATTAGTTTTCAATTGTGATGTTTGATTAGAGGTCTTAGGGGAAATAGGGATGGATACCTTAGGTTTATCTTTTGACAAGGAAGAGGTGATCTTCGGAGGAGGTGTGATAATGAAGAAGGTTTTTGGTTTATTTGGTTATGAAGGATTGGATTCGTGGGTAGTAGCTCGGGTAGTAATGTGAATGATGGGCCTCATAATATTGGCTAAGTACAAAAGGGCATGTGGGTACATGGGAACAATATGTATAATGGCACGTGGGGTAAAGGCATGCAAGCTAGGGGTTTTATAAGGGTTTATTAAAACCCATGATGTGCGCACCGAAAAAGAAAAGGGTTTTAGGACTTAGCCATATTCAGCATTCCAGGAAGCACATGAGAAAAGTGTGACCCAAATACACATGCAGAGTGGATAAGGTGCCATCCTGGAAACTTGGTTATCAAGAAATAAATATTCCATGCAATGAAAGGATCAAGAAAGACATCATTGAGAGAATGAAGAGCTCGGATGGGAGGAAGCATGCTCCATTAGAGGACCACCTTGACACTAGGTGACCAATTTGTTACTTCAAAAAGTCATAAAGAAGTGGGCAATACAATTATATATATAAAGATGCTCGGGTAGAAGATGGAATGACAGAGAGATAGAGAGAATGAAAGGGGTGAAGCTCTGTAGAAATGATAAGAAGGTTCCAGAGAGTTGAGGTTCTCATTTAGAGGACTGTACGAGTAGTAGGTTTCCTAGAGGGATGGGTATGTGAAAATATTTATGTCATATGGTATCATAGTTAGGGTTTCAAGTAGAAGTTTGAACTCCATTGTTACATTGGCCTATCATAGCTTGGTGAATGTAATATGGTTAATGAACTTTGACTAACATGAATATAAGATTTTGTTGTAAGTATAAGTTGTTCATGGGTGCGAATCTTAGTATATTTCCTTTCTAACATGGATCAGATCTATTATTCTATTATTCATATAATGTTTCTCTAGTTATATTAATGGGTATCTTAATAGAATGCCCCATCTTGAGCTCTCGGAATGAATGCATGGTTCTTTACCTTTTTGCATCTAAGTTATTTCATGAATCAATGTATTCTCACAAGACGCACATAAAGGAGGGTCTCAATGCCTTTGGGTAATAGTTCAGGATGCATGGGACTAGACCGGGTTCTAAGGGTATAAAAATGACTACATCTTCGTTTTGTTATCGGGACCTCTTTTTTAATTTGTTGTGAGAAATGGATACATCTAAATCTTGGTTCCATTGATGTGTGATGACTGAAAGCCTAACCTTAGAGAGTGTTGAAGCACAGTTTAGGAGCAAGGAGGATGAGTTTTCTCAAAGATCAATTGTTGGACCTGATTTTGATACACATATATGGGTAGAAGAGCACTTATACCATGAGTTATATGAAACTTTATTTTGTTGATTTCCAGTTGAATTGTATGACTAGCTTTCAACATATGCATCCAAATCAAGATGTTACTATAGATCACTCATATGGACCCAAGATGATTACTAGAAGCTATAGGATAAAGATTAGACTTGAATGCATGTTTCCGATCTCCAAAGTGGAAAGGAGTGTTGACTATTTATACTCTAGAATAATCCATTTCTACATATTCTTGTTTGGAGGTTGTTGAATTCGAGTTCCTAAGGGAACCCTGAAGATGTTTTTATGTGTTTTCCCTTTGGTCATGAAGATCTTGATCATTACCCTAAGTTTAGAGGTATTTCCTATGGCTGGCTAAGCTTCTCTGAGCATTGAGCGAGGAAGGTAGGGTTGAGGAAGATGGTGGACATTATGGCTAAAAGGGATAGGGAAAAAATATGACTCAAGTATAGTGAATCTCATGAAAGGGAGATGGCTAGACAACATGAGGTCATAGCTTATGATGGATCTATAAAGGTAGATAATGTGGGAAGGAGTTAAGGTTCATACAGAGAATGTGGAACCTAAGAAATCTATGCTACCCCATCTTGGTAAGAATGGGAGAGAAGCCCCTTCATATTTTGATGAGATTTCATTACATGGAGAAAGGAGAGTTGTTGGCACACATCTGAACCCACCTAGTGACCAACCCCTAGAGAATGGTTTTCCAGATCAAGGGAGAAGTATTGTTAATTATGTTGGTATTGGTGGAAGTAACCAATCTGCACCTAGGAGATATAATTTCTCATTTAGGACATCTAAGGTTACACAAACCATTCCTGTGCTTGTAGGAACTTTTGGACAAGGTGCAAATACAAAAATTTTGGGTATCATATTTGGGAGTGGCACGGGACACACAACTGACGTCGGAGAAATATCACAATCCATTAGTGTGCAATTTAGTGGGATATTGGGGACACTAGGCATGACCACTTCAAGCCATTTTTTAGCTACATGAGGTGGATCTAGTGGTGTAGGGCCAAATGACCTAGTGGACCTAGAAAATATGGAGGATCCGGTGGGTTGGGAGGGACAAGACTCGGTGGGTCTAGTTGATCTAGTGGTGGAGGAAACATGGGAGAAAACCAAGTTTCAAGGTTAGGTGGAAAAGGTCCTCACCACCCCCGTAAGTACTTTTTAGATGCCTTTACACTTACCTATCTATAGAGGTATAGAGGATGTTATAGAGCCTCGTGCACAAGTGTGAATTTCTATGGCGCGTGAATGGAATTACTACCTTAGAGTGAAAGGCAAGTTGGTTTGTAAAATGTTACGTGCACATGCGTATAGCTTGTACCGCAAGTATGACCCCCTTAAGACTATCATGGATTACATTACATTGAGAAACACCTTCCTAGAAGAGTTCTATATCCCTGAGTTTGAACATAAAATCATCAACACCCTAAAGGAGATCCAAAAAGGAATGGCAGAGAGTGTGTGAGAGTACAACACTCGGTTCAAAACTCTCTTATCAAAACTATCCTATGACATACACCCCTCTCAACATGCTCAATGGTTTTTGGGGGTTGATAACACCATTTAGAAGGGAACTATCACACAAGACTTTCATAGACCCGCACGAGGCCTTGGAGGATGCCTTGCGTATTGAGGATATTAGAAGCATTGATACTAGTGTGAGCCCTTTCCTGGAGGCTCAAATTACTACAATGGCCAAACATTTGGAGAATATATCCGTGAACTCAACACATGAGGTTTGTAGTGGTATTTTTAAATATATTTTGAAGTGGAAGGGAATACAAAGGAAATTATCCCCCGGAAAGTGGTACACACCATGACAACAGACTATGAAATCTACCATGGGGATCATGATGTGAGTAGGTGTCCCCTACTTTAACGTGTGATCCATAAGAATGTGTCTTTCTATTGAAATATTAATACCTCTACAACCCATGATACTAAGGATTTCAGGTTGATCGAATAGATTCATGATGTCATTGAACTTCGTGTGTGTGAGACTATCCTCGCAAGCGATTCAAGGATGATGATCACCATTATGAAGGGCACATAGATGAAGGATCATATGGAAGAGGTTTTCTTAGAGGATTTCATGGTTGCAGCAGTGACCATGGTGGAAGAAGAAGTGAGTTCTCATGTGGAACCTTTTATAACTTCTGGTTCAACGGAGCATTATAAACGTGAGTGTCCTCGACTGTTGAAATGCTTGTTGTGTAGAAAAAGCATAAGTACGAGGTGTTTCCGAGTTTTTGAATTCATGAGGCAACATATACAAAATGATAAAGGCATTGGGATAGCTATTATAAGGATGTTTGACCTACAATGTATGTCAATAGTGGCGTGTGAGTCGGGATTAGAACCTATACTAGTGACAATGTGAGTAAAGGCTCCACGCGCAAGGGAGATGCCAAGCCGAAGCTAGTTATTAGGGAAAAAGTGGTACATGGGAAGTATCCAAACCCTTCTCATTATAAATAAGTGTTTCAAGAGACTATGGATGTGATTCAGGGATTACAAGGAGAGATCCAATGTATAAAGGAGTAGTCAAGGCAATTGGAGTAGAGGAAGAATGTCAAGGCTCCAAAGAAGGATCTAGATGAGGTCGGGAAATCTGCAAGATGTTAAGGCAATATAGTATCATTCCCTTGATAGCAGAATGATTATGGGAGAAGGTAACACGCGTCGGGAGAGAGCATGAAAGGTAGGTCCTGCATTCCAACCTTCCTCCTCATAGCCTTGACTATGATAAAGAGATCACATTGAATGCAGTTGTTAATGGGTGGCTTCTAAGTAATATCCTCATTGATACAAGGGAAGAGGTCAATGTTATCACCTTAGATGCATGACATCAAATGGGAAGGCCCACATTACAACCATCTTTGAATGTGTTGTATATGGTGAACAAGACAAAGGAAATGCCCATTAGAGTCTTGAAAGATGTGGTTATCACTATTCAAGGGGCCAAGTTCACTAGGGACTTTGAAGTCTTGGCGCTCACCGAGGTGGATAATTTTCCAGCATTACTTGGGTGCCCTTGGTGTTATAAAAACAATGTCAACCTATGGTTTAACAAGGGGTATATCAGTTTCGAGAACAAGGAAGAAAGGGTGATCATCCCTTTAACAGATGGGAAGTCAAAGACACCCTATAATAGGTCTTTAGGAGAGGAAGTCTTTGATAGAATCTATGTGCCCAATTAGAGACCCTAAAATAATTCATCCTACAGAAGGATTTATCTAATTTTAAGATGCTCAGTCGATGAGTGATACAACTAGAATAGCATGTGACAATTGGGCCCGAAAGACTTATGAGTTAATTGGGAGACAATTGAGAGGATCTATAACAAGGGTGAAGAAGGAGTTCTCATTCAAGTTCCTGGGAAGGAAGAAGCTACCAAATTACTTCGGAGGAGCAAGCCCTAATGATTTCTTATAAGAAATGGAGGCTCAATGGAAAAATAAGGATGAAAGGAGAAATATGCTTAGTTATAACTTGTTTGGGATCAGAAGTGCGTTGGTGGGAAAAACATCACGAGAGTCTCCTAGAGTGGAAAAAGGTAAGATTCACATTTTCTATAAGGTTTTATAGAAGCAACACGCCCACTATTATCCAATAATACCATGGAAAAGAACCCGACTCTTCCCATATCTAAGTGTGTGAGAAGGCTTGGATGAAAGGAACATAATCTTTACCACCTTCATTACGGGTACATAAGTTAAATTCCACCTTATAAGGTTGTGCGTGTGCATGGTATATTCACTATGAGACATACTATAAGACATGGATTTGATAGGAATTAACAGTTGATCTCATTCAAGTGTCTGGGTATCAAAGTACCAAGCCATCAGTGGATAAGGCATTGCAAGTTTTCAAGCACCTTACAATGGGAGATAGTGCTATTGAAGAAGATAGGTTACTAGAGTTTCGGGTGAACCTATTTTGGAGATGTGTTTCAATGAAGAATAATTAGAAGAGATACAACTTGAGCATGCATGCATTAAAAAGGAAAAAGGAAAGATGGTCTAAGTAGTAGATGGTGAAGAAATAGAAAGTATGGATGTTAACCATTCTGAAGGTACATGCAAAGTCATAGATAACACTGATGAGTGAGTGCATGCCTACCATGAGCCCTTGAAAAAAAAAAAGGTTAACATTGGGATAGAGATAGAACCTAAGGAAGCTATCATTGGGGATTATTGGTTGGATAAAGACATTTCAAAAATCATTGATCTATTGCACAAGTTTCAATATGTATTCCCGCATATGTACCATGAGCTCGAAAGCATTCACGATTCCTTAGGGGAGATGAGGATCAAGTTGAAGGAAGGTGCATGCCTAATTCAGAAAATACCCTATGGAATGAATCCGAACTTGCGTGTAAGATTCAAGGAGAAGATAGACAAGATGATAACATATGGTATCATCGAGAGGCTGTGGAAGAATCGAGAATGGGTAAGCCCAATGATTATAAACATTAAAAAGATGGGAGGAGAAGGATCTATGTTGATTATAGGGACTTGAATGCAATATGTGTCATTAACCCTTTTCCAACCCCCTTTAATGAAGAAATTATTGAAGGAGTAGCCGCACGCGAGGTCTGTTCCTTCACAGATGGATTCTTTAGGTATTACCAAGTCAAGATTGCAAATTAAGACTAGAGAAAGAAAACTTTTTCCACTGATTGGGAAAGTTTTACATACAATGTCATGCCTTTTGGGCTAAAGAATGTTCCTGTTGTGGTCTCATGCATCGTGGTACAAGCATTTCAAGACTTCAATCATAAGTTTCTCTAGGTCTATCTAGATTACTAGACTGTGTATGGATTAGTGAAGGACCATTGTGACAACTTAAGGTTGATGTTTGAGAGATTTTGTCACTTGAGGATATACCTCAACATTAAGAAATATGTCATTGCTACTTTGTTTGGAACCCTATTAGGACATATTATATGTAAGGAAGGATTGTTAGTGCATCTCACCAAAGTTTTGTTATTGTGAGATTGGGAGATACTACTAATCAAAGCATAGTGCTTTGATTTCTTGGACATATGGGGTACTACAAGAAGTTCATCAAAGGATATGCCAAGATCACCACACCCTTGGAATAATTTCTTAAGCACAAGAGTTCCTTTCATTGGGGAGAAGCGCAGCAGAAGGCATTTGACACTTTGAAGGATAGGATTTTTATTGTGCCCATTCTACATTTCCTTTCCGATATAATCATTTTCATGTGCATGTTGATGCCTCAGGAATAACCATTGGAGTAGTACTAGCACAACCTGGTGAGGGGATTGTTGATCATCCCTTGTGTTTTGCAAGTAGGAAGTTGACACCAACAGAGAAGAACTACACAACTATCGAGCATGAGGCACTGCCAATGATCTATGTGTTACATAAGTTCAGGAAGTATCTACTAGCAACACCATTTATATTCTACATAGATCACATGACACTGAAGTACTTGGTAAACAAGCTAGTTTTATAAGGACACATATGTCATTGGGTCCTATTGTTTCAAGAATTTGAATTTTTAGTTGTGGTAAAACTAGGAAAAAGTAATTCAAGACCTAACCACTTATCAAGGATTAACTCAGGAGAGGATGTGCAGATTATTAAGGATATCATGCCGGATGCACAACTGCTGTTTAGGTTATTGTAGGCACCATCACAGCTTAAAAAATATTGTGGTGTTCCTTAAAATAGGCACGACGCTAGATAAGATGAAGGCATTGGAGAGAAAAGAGTTAGCAATACGCATCGCACCTTACATGTTTATTATTGGATATCCGTGCAAGTTAGGCTATGATGAGGTTTTTTTTGTCGATGTGTATTAGAACATGAACACATAGAGATTATAGAGGAAGTGCATAGTGGGATTGTAGAAGGGTACTATATAGGAAATGTAATCACACAAAAGATTCTACTCATGTGGCTCGGTGGGAAACCATCTACCAAGATTGTATTTATTTTTGCAAGGCCTACGACCATAGTCGGTTCACAGGAAAACACGGAAAGAGTGATGAGATGCCATTAATGGCAATATCCAAAGCACAGAGCCATTTTAAAAATGGGTAATCAAATTTGTAGGACCAATTTCCCACCATGTGAAAAACTAGTTTGTGGTATATCATTACTTACATTGATTACTTGAAAAGATGGGCAGAGGAAGAACCTATAAAGGATTACACTACAACGATAGTTATTATATTCTTGTGGGAAAACATAATCAATAGGTATGGATGTCACTTGTACTTGACAAGTGATAGGGGTACACATTTCGAAAGAAACAATGGGATTTTGTTAGCAAAATTTATGGTGACCCATCACAAGACTACCCTTATCACTCTCAAGTGAATGGGAATCAAGTTTTTAACAAGATACTAAATCATACTCTGACCAAAATTTGTGATGTTGGAAGACAATATTGGGATGAAAAGGTATCGACAACTCTATGGGAATTCAGGAAAACCTACAAGAGGTTGAATAAGAACACACCATTTTAATTGGTGTTTTCCATAAAGGCTATTTTTTGAGTTGAATTCATGTTACCATCACTACATATAACACGCGCAGGAGGATTAGATGATGAACAAGTGATCAAGGAAAGGATTGACAAGTTAATGTAGTTGCAAGAATGGTGATCACTTCCTAGATGGATTCAGAAGACTGAAAAGGCTAGATAAAAGGCATGAAATGGTTGTCATATCAATAATAAGTAGTTTGAGGTCGGGAAGATGGTGTTGTTGTATGATTCCAAGTTTTTGCGCCATCCTAGGAAGTTAAAATTCCATTTGTTGGGCCCTTACATCATCTCTCACATCCTTGATTCAGTGCCTTCCGATTGCAAGCATTGGTTGGGACAAGGTTACTCGGCCATTTCAATACAAGTAGGTTGAAGCCCTACTATAAATAAGTCTTCCTTGTGTTTGTAAATAAGGCAGTATTTCCAGTAGCTTAGGATTTCCCTTTATGTATTTTCCTTTCCTTGTGTTTCCCTTTCTTGTTGCTTGTTCCTTTATTTTATTTTATTTTTCGTGCCTTGTGCACCAATAATCACTTATTACTTTCAAAAAGGTTATGTATGTGTAGAGGACCATGCATCCATTTTAGTGTGGGGTGGAGTAGTGCAAAGAAAATAATTATTTAGTAGTGGGAGTTGTGTTAAATGGCCCAGTTGAAAGATAAAAAGTGCGTAAGGAGGAGAACATGTGGAAAAGGTGGAAAATAAATTTTGGTGTCAAGATAGCTTAACAAAGACCACGTTCAAAGGATGAGAAGTATATGAACAACACAAGGTAGGAAAGGGTAAAAACCGTGTCGAGAGAAGAAGTTCCTTCCACATTGCAAACGCACGTGTAAGAGTCTTTGGTCGGTAAGGAATTTCTTATGCGGAAGAATGTTATAGAAGTTTTTGCACAAGATTGGGTGCGTGGGTAAGGGTGCTTAAGGTCATCTTTAAGGAAAAATACACATTTAATGTTAAGTATGTTGGTTGGTGGTGTAGCATTTATTGCTGGAAAGGGGAAAAGCTATAAGTATGAAGTCGGGTATGTTATTATTTACCTTGCGATTATGAAATTGAAGAGCTCTTGCAAACTAGGGAATCCACGAAGAGAGATTTGTGTGAAGAGAGAATCATAGAGATCTAAGTACATGACTAGGGTTGATCTATAAACTAGAGTGGAAGGAGTACATAAGTGTAGGGAAGATAATTTCAGAGGAGTACACCGTCTTGTGGAAGATTTTCTCCAAGTTAGGGTTTTATAGCTAGGGCATGGAAGAGAAGGATTCTTCCATGGAGTTGAGCCACAAGATCAAGCAGAGCAAGGAAGAGAAGCAAGAAGAGTTTAGGAAGTAACTCGACAAGTAAAAATGGCACCAAAGAAGGTGACTGTTTCACCGAAGAAGAAGGGAAAAGGGAAACAAACTTCCACAACTAGTTTTAATGAGGAGTGGTATGTAGAGATGTAGTATTATTGGGGAAATAATGGGTATCACACATCAGGAAGATGGTCGTGAGTGACTACAACCATCACACGAGTACCACAAAGAAGGAAATGGTGTTGGAACTAGTTTGTCCAACTAATACAAGGACACGGAAGGAATATCAACATATGGTGATGAGGTGAAGGTGAAATTAGGTAAGGCTAGGTTGCTGAAACTATATGAGTTGCCCTATTTTGAGATCCTAAGTGGTTATACCAGTGGTTTATGTCATGTGTGCATGAAGACCACTTCTATTTTGCAAGTTGCAAAATATGCATAACTCCTCAACTTATATCAAATTTTACTACCCTCATTTGTAAAGGGGACTCCATAGATGATGACTTGTATGATAAGGACACCATCAAGGATATTGTGGAGGTATATGACTACAAGAAGGGTTCACACTACTTTGATATCATAGATATCCTTGACCCTGTAATGAGGATTGTCGTGTGTTTGGTTATGAAGTTGAATGGTCAATAAAGGTAGACACAAGTAAACAAGGCATGGTTGAATGTATTGCCAAAATATTTTAGAAGGAACCATCTACATTTTTACACCTTTATTGTAGATGAAATCATTAGCAACACATAGGAGGGGGACAAGATAATGTTTGGAAATGTTCTCCTCACCATCATTTTCTCATAAATTGGAGTGCCTGATGGGCCAGAGAAGTTTGTATGGAAGTATCCAGAAGAAGATCCCTCACCCAGAAAAAATTTCAGAAGTATACTTGTGATACCATTATGGCCACCCACAAGGTGCACCTAGAAAAATGGTACAAGTGAATGCACAATGCATTTGAGGTAGAGTGGAGGATACCTAAGTGGATTCCTGCACTTGTAGTTCAAGAGGTGAGTTTTTTTATATCAACATTTATGGATTGGATTATTTAATCTAACATATGGGACTCATAGTCCATGGTGCAAATTTTCATTCTCTTTCACCGCACAGTATTTCCAGGTAGGGGTCAACCATTTCAAGGAGGCCAAAAGGATAAGGTTTGACCTGAGTGAAGTGTACCAAGACCACCGTGAGTTGTGTCAAAATCTTGTATATCTCCGAAGAAGCACGCATATGTGGAGAAGTATGTCTCCCATGAAGTATAGATGATGAAGCCTTTAACACTTCCAATTACCGGAAGGACTGCAACAAGAGTATACTTATGCATCAAAATAAAGTTTGAAAAGGTAACCTACCTAAATAATGATGTATCAATTCTTGAGGACCCCACAGGGAGGAAGAAGGCTGCTCCAAAGAAAATGAAGAAAGAAGTTCATGAGAAGGAGGCACAAAATGTACAAACACCATAGTCTGTGGGCATATCATAAGCAAGTGCTAAGTCAAGCACTTATGTGCATAGGAAAAAGTCCCCTGCTAGGAGAATACACCAGAGAAGTGGTTCCACGTAGAAAGAGGAACCTTCCACAAAAGTGAATTATCTAAGGAGTCGCCCTCTGAGAGAGAGAGAGAGACAGATAGACACAGAGAGAGAGAGAGAGAGAGAAGAGTCTCCTATACTAGAATCACCGTTAAAAAGAAACAAATGGTGGTGGAGAGGGAAGACTCAAAGGAAATGAAGGACTTGGAGGCCTACAAGGGTGAGAATGATGAAAATGAGGATGAAGAAGTTCATAATCATCCCGTGTATGATATACACAATTCATAAAAAGAAGTAAGCAAAGAGAAGAATGATGACAAGGAAGCATATGCTCAAGGGAAAGGGGTGAGAGAAGAAGTGAAAAAAGAAGAGGAAACCATGAGAGAAGTGGTAGCCATTATAAAAAATTAGTGGAACAAGATGTAGAGCACAGTGCGGATGAAGTTCTCAAGGAGATAGAAGAGGAGAGCATTGGAAAAGATTATGGCAGCATGGGTAGAGACCCTAGCCTAGCCGTAAGCTTTCCAAAGGTTGCATGAATACGTGGGATGAGCATACTTGAAGCCCATGGTAAAGGAATGGGTTACATCAATGATCTAAGAAAGGTGTTACATGCATACTTCCAGAGCACCATGTAAATAGAACAACTCCTAGCCATGCCCTCATTTGACGTAGAAGGTGCATACCCACGAACTAGGAAAATGCTATCTTGGGCATTTGAATCCCATGTCGATGAACCTAAGTTTGAAGTAAGCCAAGGGGTGATAATGAAGATGTCAGAGACAAAAGGGATAAACCCCTTGGTTAATGCTCAACAGTTGTCAGATGAACAAGATTGTAATGCACTCAATAAGGTTTCAGTTGAGGTTGAGGCTAGACTTTTTGGAAGGAATGATAGGGTGAAATTCCTAGAGGAGGAATTTGTAACACCCTTGATAATCAATTATATTCCTCTTTTGCATTGCAAGCATTGACATGTGATTTTCAGGACAAATGTATGATTCATGGTTGTTGAAAAATCATGCTTGCCATGGATAAATCATTCTGCTCTTTGATTGTAGGGCTGATATGTTGTTGCTTACAATAATCTATCTCACTTCTTATGAGTAAGTTGTAATCTAGTTTTAAGGGTTGCAAAATTATCTTTTGCAATTGGACTCATCCCTTGGATCAATTCCATTGATCCAAGGAATGTTTTAAATATTCTTATCTAAACTGAATGAAAAACTGACATTCATTGATTAAGAGACTTAATGGACTGAATTTGTGTTGTTGCAATTCTTTATCATCTTGAAGACAGTGCCAACATTTGGTTTTGTGTTGTGCCCGGCTCTTCTTGACTAACTGTGTAGGGTGCTTAATGGCATTAAGGGAAACCTGCTTTAGGATTCTTGAGAAAAAGGAAATTATAATGAGCCCTTTATCTATACAGTCTATCCTAATAAGATTTGAGGCTCAAGTAAAATTTCCTAACTCCTTCTAAGCCACTTTACGTGGGATGACATTCTAACCTAAGTTGTAAATGCTAAGTTAGTGTGGAGGGAAATAACCTAAGGGATGCTAAGTTATTTTTAACCTATTGTATTTGGTTAAACTAAGACCTAACCTAAGGTGACAATCTATTGATAGAAGGTTATATCCTAAGGTTATATTTTTAAATTAACCTAAGATCTAACCTAAGCTAAATTTTATCTATCCTAAACTATTGGGTATGAAAGGGAACCTAGGGGGTCAGTTGGCAAGTGGGAGCTAAGCGGCGGTTCCTAAGCTATTAATGAGATTTGGTTTTGATTTGGTTTTAAATGCATGAAAGTACTGCCAGTTTGGCAGGGGTTAGTGAAATTTTAAGAGGAACCTACGTGGAGGCATCGCTAAGTTTTGAAATGCATTTGGAAGTGCAATTAGGTCTCGCAAACTATGAATGGTTGTGGCAAGGAAAGATAAATGAGAAATTTAAAATTAATGTCATTATTATGCCTCGGGTTTGGTGAGAAGGCCATCTTGGAAGCCATGCTGGTACATTTTTTGGGGGTTTTTTTTCTTTACATACTTCACAATTTTTACTCTGCATGGAGCTATCTGGTTTTTTGAACCAGCATTTTGATCTACACTTAGTGGCTATTTTTGAATTCTGTGATCTATTTTTAGTTCAAGGAATGTATAAGAGGCACTGCGGAAAAAGATTACTATTGTTTGATCTTGCTCAAAGAAGAATAGGTGTTGGAAACTCGGCTAGAAGTATTCTTTGAATCAGTAGAGGCACTATCAGGCATGATAGGCTCTACCCATTAATATTTCTTTCTTTTCTCTAATTGCTTCATTAAAACAACTTTTCTCTTTGTGGGTAAATAGTTTTCTATTTTCTCTAGTCATTTACTTGCTTGATAGAAGAAATCTGTGATTTGTGGATTCATATTCCTTGCATGAGAAGGTTGTACTTGTATGTGTGTTCTCTCTAAATTATTTAAATGTGGTAAAATTTTTGAGTTTTGAGACCCTTCTGTTTGGTTTTAGTTCTGATTTTTGGATTGTATACTCGAAAATGGATTTGGGTGTATAAGCTTTGTTGGAAATTTTAACAGGAAGTCTCTGTTGAGAATAGAAAGTGTATTGTTAAGTTCTTTATGCTTTCTGAGATGGTTTTGTTGCATTGGTTACTCTATTTTATGTTTTGTAAAGGAATGCACTTAATGGATTTTGAACAGGAGTTACAAAAAAATACTGTGATAAATTGTTCCCATCTTTGGGTATCTTGCATTACTCCTTTTTTTGTCTCGATTGTTTATTTGATCATCGAAATGATGTGAGTTGTGTTGAGAAAGGAGCATTTTAATCTTCTTTCAATCTGTATTTTATCTATATGTACAGTTTGGACTGGAACTCGTGTTTTGTTGATAAAAGAGAAGTGTGGTTTGAGTTGTTACTTCAGCTTGTTTAAACAGTGAAGGAGGGGGATGAATATCCTTTTCTTATTTGAGTTTTCTCTACCATGAACTTTTCTTTTATTAAGAGTTGTATAGTCGTATTGTTTGGTCTTGAGAGACAATACGAGTTATTATGGGATAATAGTCCTATTTGACTATAGCTCGGTTTGAGTCTTGTGTTCAAGTTGTTATGGATATGAGCTTTGTTTGACTGTAGCTTTGTATTGAGTCTTGTTTTCTTACTGAGTGGGAATGGAACTATTTGATACACTAAACTTGGTTTGGGGTTCTTTCCCTTTTCGATCTTTCTTTTCAGATGTGGAAAGTTTAGATTGTTTTTGTGGAACTCGACTGATCATGTTTCTTGTAGATCAAATTTATTTTGTCAATATGGAAACTATCTTGTTAGTCTGATAGAGTTTCTTGGAATCATTTTTCTGTCCATTTTGATATATGAAGATAGTATTGTTAAATTACTCTCTAAAACTAGAAATCAACTTTTCTCTGTCTGCATGTCATGAGGGAATTACCTTCTTAGGTCTGTTTGGTTTATTCAAGTTATTCTCGAGATAATTTCGATGATAGACTTACTTCTTTTTAAGTTTGTCTTTTTGGTTTTATTAGGAAACCTAATCAACTTTATTGAGCCTGCTTGGTTTCGTAATTGGGGTGTTGTTTTTATTGCCTTGTCGACTCAGGTGGTTTTTAGTTAGGTCTGACCTGTTGAAAGTGGATGGTAATTGCTCTGCTTTGACTGTTGCATATGGCTGTGGCTTACATCTTTGAAAGTTGTATTTGATATTACTCTCTATGTACTTAATAGATAGTATGATCCTTTCTTGATTGGATAAGGGTAAAAGATAACCCTGTATGAGTCATATCTTGCATAATGGAATGTAGGAGTTTGATCATTTACTAATATCTGAATCAATGTTGGAAACTCATAATGGTTGAAAGTGAGTTTATAACTGTTTGTTCCTCTTCCTTCTTGGATTAGATTGGAATTCTTGTTAAGGAATGATTATCTCTTAAATTAATGATGAATTTGTTTCTTTATTTCATATGTATAAATAATATATGTATGAATTCGGTTCACTCTGAACCTGACTGCTATTTCATAATGAATGTGGAATTTGAGAATAGTTGTGTTGAATCTTCTTTTAAATCATTTAAGTTGTTTAAATTGAAGATGTTGATCTTTCCCTTCTGAGGATTAAAAGGTAATGGAAATTATATACTTTCAATTTGTTCTCCTTTATCTTTTTATGAACCTGTATAGGTTTGATTGAATCAAATACTTTACTTATTGTAAGTAATTATCTAGTATTTGATATTATTACGTTTATACTTGATGTATACCTATGGACATTTGGGAATGTCTCAATTTGGTAAATGAAACATTGATGACTTGGTATACATTCTTGAATTGTTAAGAGGTTTAATCTAGAACCTAGGTTATTTTACTTAACCTAGAATTAGGTTGCCCTTTTTATGAATTGTGAATCTTTTGGTTATTTAAGATGTAGGATGATTCATCTTAAAAGATTACATTGTTGTAATTAACTTGGATTTACATATTTTCTGGAACTTGGAAGGAATATTAAGGAAGTCTTTGATTTAAAGAAACTCTTGATGATAGAAAGATCAATTCTGTATTTCAAATTCTATAAGAATTATGGGATAGTTAAATGCCAAGGGCTGCTAATTAATGTAAATAAGTATCGGTGGGACAATACTTATAGAATATAATGCAGTAGTTGTTGATTATATAATGGTCTCTCATAAAGTGATTGCAGATTTATATTTGTGCTTCTTTTTGGGATGTTATTACTTAGGCTTATTTTGTATGATTGCATTAATTGCTTCATTAAAGCAGAGTTGTTTTAATGAAACAATTAGTGGAATGCACTTTGTTTTAATGCTTAGTGCTTATCATGCTCAGTTCATTGAACTGACCCGTGCTAGCAATTTTTGCAGATGGACATCGTAAGTGATAAAAGAAGGAAAAACTTATATGATGCATTGGCTGATATAAGTTTGATTCTTTGTAAAGAATTCTGATTCATTCTTGAGTTGTATTGAAAAAGAAAAGTTGTATTCTTTTTGGAATGAAGGTTGTTTGTTATACAGTATGCCTAAAATGTATAGTCTTGTAAATGAATAAGTATTTAATGATGAATTGAAAGTTGGAGATTTACTTGCATTGGTTGTGTAATCTACCTCGTACTTTTATGAGAAAGATAGAAGTTCTATCTTGTTGATATTCTTCATATGATTTTATGCTTATCTGAATATCCTTTGATAATATGTAGCTTGTTAAGTTGCATAAGATGGTGTTTATATCTAAACAATTTAATATAGTAATGAAATGTGTAATGAATACGCAGTAAACTATAGAAATTATGGAGGATAAGAAGGGTATGACAACCCTAACACTTAATCATGAAGAGGAAGACTCTTCCTTGCTCAAAGGAATGTAATGTAAAGACTAGTGATACGATCATTAATCATTAGACTTAATTTCTAATGAAGTCTACTATAGTTGAACCTATTTGGTTCGTTACACCTTATTGAATGGTTAAGTTACATTATAATGGAACTTATGATATTGTTGTCCTATTTTTGGTTAACTGCTTGTTAAACTAGTAAACGAACATTAAAAGCAATAATAAGCTAAGAAAGTTCTTTAATGATTAATTGAATCAAATATAGCAAAGAACTTATGGAGGGTTGGATTAGGGTCAAGCAAGGTTGTTGTAATCTGTTATATAATCCAAATTAATAATGTATTAATAACCTCCTTGGGGTATGTACATCTTGATGAGGTAGTTTCTGTAGGATGTTGGCACACGCCAACTATAGGATTGTACCTTCAAGAAGACTAGGGTTTTCTTGAGGATACAACGTTGCAGTTGACATGTGGCAACACCCTTTTGCATTGATCATCTAGATCTACACACAAATAAGGACTTGAACTTAGTTCCTCTCTAGGTCAAGTTAGTGGCATGTTTAGGATAGGTAGTATCTTTCAATGGCTCAGGGTACCTTGGCACACCCAGTTGACTTAGGTCAACCAAGTATGCCCATATACCCTAAGTCATTGTGAGCGTCTTCCTATAATAATTATGTCTCTAACCAGGGCTAGGGATAAACCTTGGACAAGTGGACTGATGGTAGTCAGTAAATACCATTCATGATAATAGAGGAGTGAGGTGAAGGATGTATTCCAAAATGATGAGTATGTCATCTAGGAATAGTGATATACATAGTATGTTGTAAATATTTTTCCAAAGTATCACAAGTTGTTGGTTGCGTTGTCCTATGTCACCAAGTTTTAAGCAACGTGATATCAGATGAATATTGGTAACAAATATTCAGCTATGTTCTTTTAACAAATCACTCAGTACCTAGTTTAGGGTAGGAAAACCAAGTATACAAAGTATACGATAAGTATTCAATACTTAAAATTAACATAAATAGATCACTAGATCACTAAGTTATGAAATGAATAGATCGATGGATCACTGATTCATTTATATCTCGCATATGGTTATCTATTTGAGATTGATTAGCATGGAATGTTTGTTCTAAATAATTATTTATTATAGCAAAGTGAACATTGTGTGAAAAAAATTCCTTGTTTCTAAAGTCTTAAAATGGGAGTGTTACAAAATTGGAGAAGAAGGAGGAAGAGATTCTCGAGAAAAGAAAGGATCTAAAACAAGAAGAACTAATCAATGCATAGCTAAGGTGTGAACTAAAAGAGGAGAAGGAAAGGGTGCATGAAGTATATAATAAAATTGAGATTATTATGAATGTTATTGTCTTAAAGCATCCCGAATTAGCACCACTCGAGAAAAAATATGAATCAACCCCAGCAGTTGCCTAGAGTATTTGACTCACATCCTCATAATGGAGAGGCAACCACTCACCTTAGAATCCATAGAAGAGGTGCTAGCGTGCCAAGAAAGGGAGGAGAAGCTAAAGGTGGTAGAAATCGTTGCTCGGTATACAAAACTCCTTGACAATTTAAAGGTTGTCACACAAGTTTCTGAGGCCGCTTATGATAATTGTACCTGATAGGGATAGGGTAGTAAGAATTTTAGTTGCTACACATGAAGCAGAGCTCAAGGAATTTCAAGAGAAGAATAAGGGAAATAGAGAAGAGAGGGATAAGATCCTGGCCAAAGTGGAGAAGAAATCAAAAGCTATTAATACCTTGTGGGGCTCGATCAAAAAATAGTTGAAGGATTTATATCCCTAGATCACCCACAGAATGGATGCACTCGATGACCTTGGAAAACAACTGGAGGGTATTGTTGATACAATGAGTTCCAAGGGGAGGAGCTAAGTTTTGAGGAGGTGAGCACCCTAGTAGGTGACCTCTGTCAACAAGCGCAGAGTGAGGTAGATGCCTAGGAGAAGCTCGAGGTAGATATTGGAAAGGATTTCCCACTCCTCCTTTAGTAATAAAAAAATTCTTATGCGTCCCCCATTCTTTAATTCATTCTTCCCTCATTCTTCATTCCTTAATTCCTTATTCTAACTATTTAGATTCATCCATTATTTTTTCATTGAAGGAAGGTGTTCACCTGTGGACAAAGAAAATGTTTAGGGTGGGGTGATCTTGGGCCATAGAATATTGGTTTAGTACCAAAGGGAATGCGGGCATGTGGGATCAATATGAAGAATGGCACATACGGTAAAGGCACGTGAGACATGGGTTTTATAAGGGTTTAGTAAAACCAAGACACGTGCACCTAGAAAAAAAAGAGTTTTAGGACTTAGCCATGTTTGGTGATCCAAGAAGCACACGAGAAAATCGTGACCCGACTATGCATGCAGAGTGGATAAGGTGCCAATCTATAAAATTGGTGATTAAGAAAGGAATATTCCATTTGATGGAAGGATCTAGAAAGACATCATTGCAGAGAATGGAGAGCTTGGATGGGAGGAAACATGCTCCATTAGAGGACCAACTTAACACTTGGCAACTAATCACATTACTTGTAAAGGCATGGTGATGGGAAATACGGTTATATATAGAGATGATCGGGTAAAAGAAGGAAGGATGAACATAGAGAGAATGAAAGGGGCGAAGCTCACAGAAAATATAAGAAGATTCTAGTGAGTTGAGGTTCTCATTTAGAGGACTATAAAAGTATTAGTTTTCCTAGAGGGATGCGTCTCGAAAAGTTTTATGTAATAGGGGAGCATAGTTAGGGTTTTTGATGCATAAGTCTGATCTACATTGTTACATTGGCTTGTCATGGCTTGGTGAATGTAACATGGTTACTAAAATTTGAATAATATGAATATAAGATTATGTTCTAAGTATAATTTGTTCATGTGTGTGAATCCTAGTATATTTCCTTTCTAATATGGATCAGATATATTATTCATATAATTTTTCTTTGGTTATCTTAATGGGTATCTTAATAGAATGCCTCATCTTAATCTCTTAGAATGAATGCATGGTTCTTTACCTTTTTGCATCTAAGTTCTATCATTGATCAATGTATTCTCACAAGACTCACATAAAGCAAGGGCTCAAGTGCCCGCACGTTCCTCGAGTGATCACCCAACTCCTGTTCGGTTATAGGGGCGGTGCGCACGGGATTATAATTTTTATAAGGGTATTAAAATGACTACACTAGAACAATCTATTACTTTAGAAAGGCATGGCAGTGGGAAATAAAGTTATATATAGAGATGCTTAGGTAAAAGAAGGAACACTAGAGATAGAGAGAATGAAAGGGGAGAAGCTCCACGTAAATGATAAGAAGGTTCCAGAGATTTGAGGTTCTCATTTAGAGGACTGTAAGAATAGTATCTTTCCTAGAGGGATGGGTTTTGGTTTATTTTTATGAAGGATTGGATTTATGGGTAGGATTTCGGTATTAATGTGAACAACATCAATTTGATGTGGAAGGATATTACTTAAGGATTAAGCGATATTATTGGTTGATGATGTTGTAGGTGTTGGGTGAGGTTTCTTCAATATATGTAAATTTTAAGGGAGGAGGTATTTTTCTTTAATCTTTTTAATGGATGCGTGAAAGGATTTGCATTCTTCTATAGAGTTTCCAAGTGTGTGATGGTAGTCACGTAAAGGATTCAAAATTATACCAAGATGGTTTCCATCCCTGAGTGTTGGATGGTTTAAGGGGAGGTAAAAATATGAGTGATTGTTGATGCAGTTCTTCTAGCATAGTTGCATAGTGTCCTTTTGATGCAAAGGTTGAGGGAAGCAATGTTTCTTTTGATCTAGTGGTCATGGGAGGCATTGTTATTTATGTGGATTCTTTGTTTACTTTTTAGTAAGTAGTATTTATTGTGTAATGGTGATAGGTGGTATGAACGAAGGATGAGGTCCTAGGATAGAGAGCTCATATTTGTTTCTTTGCATAGGGGTGGTGGACTAGTTTATAATAGTGACTTTTTAGATGGGTGTGGAAGGAGACTCCAAGGATTACATGAACACTATTAGGCTGAGAATTCATCATATTAAATTTTCATAATCGAATGATGGGTTGTTTTGAGGTTTCTCAAGAGAGTTTATAGTCGACTAGATGTAGGGGTGACAATTGTAAATGAAGAAGTTTCGTTTTTCATGGATGTTTCTAATTTTTAGATGTTGATTGGGGGCTACCAAACACAAGTGTGGGTATGGATTCAAAGTGATTGTGCAATGGAAATTTATTATTAATGGTGTTTATTGATAACAATGATATAGCTATGATACCAAATGATAGAATAGAATTAGATTGCAATGACCAAAGAGGGACGGAAGCCTCACAAATATTATTGATCATGAAATCAGATTACATAAAAATGCAAGAGTTGTAATATTTATAGATATTAGAAAGCCTCATATGGATAAACATGACACCCTATCAGGAACCAACTACGAGATGATAATACCCATCTCACATGCACATGTAATTACTACTAATGCCACTATTGAATGTTATCCAACATAACAATATTGAATGCAAGTCACTAGACTAGAGTGCACATGTTGCACATTATTAAATAAAAGACAATGCAATAAAATGTAATAATATTCCTATGCTAAATTATGCTAACATTCCCCCGCTTAATTTTGCATAGTTTCCAATGAAGTGGAGAGGAACTCTCTGAACAGTGTGAATTTGTCATGTGCAAGTGACTTAGTGGAAACATCTACCTTCTATTCAATGTAAGATGTAATCGGAGCCAGAGTGTATGTTGTGCTTCAAGACATGCTCGCATATGAAATAAACATGTACTTCAATATGCTTGGTTCTCTCATGAAATACTAGATTGTGAACAAGATTCAGAACTCCTTCATTATCAACATATACTGGAGTAGATTTCTTTTGTGGTAGACCAATTCCTTCTAGTATTCGGCGTAGCCATATTGCTTCATAAATAACTTCACCTGCAGCTCGATACTCTACTTCTGTAGAAGAGTGAGAAATAAAGTTCTATTTCTTGCTTCCCCATGATATCGGTCCAGATCCCATAAAGAAGATGAATCCTGATGTTGACTTCCTATCATCCATGTTTTCGCATGATCGAATCGAATATTCATCAAGAAGAAGTTGTCATTCTTCTTGTACACTAGACCAAGGTCAACTGTACCCTTTAGATATCTCAGTATTCTCTTTGTTGCTTTCCAATGACATATTTTTGGTTCTTGCATGAAGCGTGATAAATAGATGACTCTATGCAAAGCTGATATTTGTCTAGTATATGTAAGGTAAATTAGACTCCTAATCAACTGGCGATAGAGAGTTGCATTCACCAAAGTGGTGATGGATTGGAACAAGATAACTAAAGTCTCACTTCCATAGGTACGTAATAGGAGTGCAGTCCATAATCCTGAATTTCTCAAGCGTTGTCTTGGTGTATTTCAACCGTGACACAAAGATATGATTCTCTTTTTCCATACTTCCAACCCAAGACAATAGTGCATGAGCCTCAAGATCTTTCATGTCGAACGATCGATTAAAATCCTTCTTTGTTGCATCGATCATCTTCACAAAACTTCCTGTGATGACTAGATCATCGACATAAACAACCACAATGACAATCTCCCCCCCTTTCTTTTTTAGGTAGAGATTGGGGTCATAAGGATTCCTTTCGAATCCATGACTTATGAGATGCTCATCAATTTTGATGTACCATGCCCGGGGTGCCTGTTTTAGGCCATATAGAGATTTTATGAGTCTACATGCCATCATCTCTTATCTCAGTATTACATAACTCTCTGGCTGAGTCATATAGAATTCTTCTTGCAAATCTCCATTAAGAAAGGAACTTTTCACATCCATTTGGTGGACTTTCTAACCAAATTGTGCAGCTAGAGCAAAGATCATCCTGATTGTCTTGATCTTGGCTGTGGGAGAAAGTGTCTCCTCATAATCAATGCCTTCTTGTTGTGCATACCCCTTTGCTACAAGCCTTGCTTTATACTTGTCAATATTCCCATCTGATTTGTACTTAGTCTTGAATATCCGTCTACATCCAATGGGTTTCTTCCCTGGTGGAAGGTCGACAAGTTGCCATGTGTTGTTCGTCATCACTGATTGATACTCTAAATCCATGGCATATTTCTAAGATTTTGATTATAGGGCTTCCTGAACTATAGATGGCTCAACTGTTTTAACAACTCTGCTCATTAGGGCATAATTGACCTCTTCATGAGCTTGACTGCAAGTTCTAGGTCTAGGATTGGATGATGTGCTAGGTGCTTCATCCAAATTTGCATCTCTTATTACTTGAGTATACCATTTAGATAACTTCTTAGCTGTTCCATTGGCTTGTGGTGGGTCCAAGTTTTCACCATCATCCAATTCATCACTATCATCTTCAATGGGAACATCAAATTCTTTCTTCACAAGAGGTGTATTCTACATGTTTGTTGAGTCATTGAGTGGAGAATATGCTTGTTTCTTTTCAAAGAACTCAACATCCCTACATGTTTATACTTTCTTTGCTTTTCGATCCCATAATATGTACCCAAGTGCTTCTTCACCGTATCTAATGAATATCAATTTCTCACTTTCATATCTAACTTGTTCCTATTCTTATTGGGTATGTGCATGCTAGATTTATACCCAAATACTCTTAGGTGTGTAATTGATTGTTTTCTATTTGACCATGCTTCTTGAGGTGTCACTCCTTCAGGAGCTACTGTCGGCACTCTGTTCAACAAATAGACTATAGTTCTTACAGCTTCTTCCCAAAATGTCTTTGTTAAACCTAAGTCGTCAATCGTACATCACACCATTTCCATGATAGTATGATTCCTTCTCTCAACTATACCATTTTGTTGTGGTGTGTGAGTAGGAGGCATTTGTCGACAAATCCCATGAGCTTCTAGGTAAGTCTTGAACTCATTTCTTATGAATTCACCCCCTCGATCTGAGTGGAGAGTTTTGATCTTGCAACCAACTTCATTCTCAACAAGTGCTTTGAACTTCTGAAATGTCTCAAAGGTTTGACTCTTATTTCTTAGAGAATATATCCACATCTTTCTTTAGTAGTCATCAACAAAAAGCATGAAGTATTGACATCTAGATTGACTTGGTTGTATGGGCCCACAAAGATCGGTGTGCACCAAATCAAGCTTTCCCTTAGCTCTATATGTGTTCTTCTAGAAGGGTACTCTGTGTTGCTTTCCAGCTAGGAAATTGTGACACTTTTCAGTGTTGTGCTTGAGTGTAGGCAATCCTTTCACCATGTTTCCCTTTTGAAGTGTTTGAAGATAACCAAAACTGATGTGACCATATCTGTGATGCCATAGTTTTGCAGATTGTGTGTCTTTGGCCACTAGAGCTTGATCATCCTTATGGAAAAAATCAAGTTGGAACATGCGTCCCACATTGGAGGATCTTGCTACAATCTTGGAAACTATTGAATTATCTCATATCAAGCACACTTTTTCTCCATTATTACTTGTCAAAATCCAACTTTAATTTATGATCAAGGAGTTGACTAACTAATATCAATTCTTGGTCAACCTAGGTACATACAATACATCTGTGATTTTGTAGTTATACTTTCCAAGAGGTAGTGAAATTTTTCCAATCCCCTTGACACTGTATGATGATTCATCACCTAATGACACATGGCTCTTATTAGGTGAGTCACGTAGTGTGTAGAACTAATCCTTGTGTCTAGTCATGTGTCAAGTTGCACGAGTCAACATATTAGATATCTTATGTGGACTTGGTTTCTTCATCAAATCGAAGCAGAATACATGGGGTGTCCATCTAAATCAGCCTCATATTCGGCAATGTACCCTTATTGTTTGGGTTTTCTTTTCCAATTACCATTTTTCTGCCCTTGATTTGAATTGTTGTTACCCGTTGGTTATTGAGTTTTGAATTGCTTGATGAACCCTTTTTGTAGGAATTTTACCAACAATATTTGATGTCATTTCCCCCCTCTAGTGTAAATGGGACACTTCTTGGTGTTGTCTCATTAACTTTGGTACCTTTGTTGACTTTGGTACCTTTGTTGACTTTGATTGTGTTGGGAATTTTTATGATTGGACTGAAATTTTCCCTTTCCTTTATGATTGGAAGATAGTGATTGCTCATCTTCATGATTTTTGCTATTCATTACCTCTTTTTGTTGGAGTAGATTGACCAACTTCTCAAAGGTTATTGTGTGTTCACTCATATTGATAATTGTCACAAAGATTTTGTAGGAAGGAGGAAGTGCTTGTAACACAATTGGTATGAGGTCTTCATCACTTATCTCTTTCCCAATGCCAATAGAGATGCCCTCAAAGTAGCAACTCGTCTCAAAAAAAACTTCAACCTTCTCATTGTGCTTGAACTTGAGAGTATGCAATTATGATAGTAGGTTGAGGATGGCATTCTTGTTCTTTTCCTCATAGACTATGCTCAACTTATCCCATACATCCTTGGCTGATGTAGCATCTCTAATGTGGGGTTGTACATCATCCATTATGCCAAACAAGATGATCAACTTGGCCTTTTGATTGGCCCTGTCAAATTGAACTTGTTGTCTTCCATCATCAAGTGATCTTGTTGTTGTTCCATCTACAACTGTCCATAGGTCTTAAAACTCAAGTAACATCTTGATCTTCAGTTTCCATGCAGCATAGTTGTCTCCTCTAAGCAATTGTGAATCTGGCAAGAAGAACTTTGGTGCTTGTGCACCCATTTCTACAATCTAAATTTCTGAAACTCTAAATTTCTGACAAAGGGTAAGGCTCTTATCACTCCAGGTTTATGGTCTCCCTCTCAATATACCATTAGGCCGATATACCAAACCTTTCTATATATGCTCCCTTCCGATGTACCCATCGGTACGTGTGTGCATGTATACTTTGCTTAATGCTAAATCAAATGAAGAAAGAACTACCACCTAAAATAGTTCTACAATTTAGCTAAAACAAAGCATAAACACCATCATGATAAGAATTAAACAAGGGTTAGATGCTAGCATTCATAAATACAAACTTTGAAACTAACAATGCTAGATATCTAAACTCCTCTATTCTCTAACAACAAATAAATGAATGGACCTAAGTAAGCTACATGACTATCAAAATAGTTGTCCTTAATATTCCAAGAACCTAGGAATGGGGGCTAATCAAAGTTGGGCTACAAAACCCTTTTGAAACCTCCCATATGACCCAAGCACTTTAAGAAAGAGTCTTAACTCTTCAAGACGATGAACTCTCAAAAGGGCAAGGTGCAAGCTCTTAGTCTCTTTTCTATATGCTTTGCATTTGCTCACTAAGGAGTTTAGGTGTAGGTATAAAGGTAGGAGGAGGGATATTTATATATCCGAAAGGATAAATGATTCAACACATTCTCATGAATGTGGGATAAAGGTAAAACATGATTAGGAATGGATAAGGATGCTTTATTAAAGGTAACCTTACTTTATAAGGGTTTAATACATGTTTAGCAAGTCATGGGAGTTAAGGGTATTTTAATTAATCAAAGGTGATTAATTAATAGGTAGGTGTAAGCTTATAAAAGCCAATTAGAAGAATATTAGTGCGATTTAGGCTATTATAAGGGATTAAATCAATTAAATATTGATTTATTGGTTAAATGGAAGGGAAATCTAATTAATTAATAATAATTAATTAGTCTAGGTAGAAGGGGTGATTTATTAACGGAAGGTCATTAATTAGGATATTTGTTGGATAGGAAACTTAATTAATTAGCTTAGTGTAATTAATTAATGATGATATGACGAAAAATGAGTGCTTTTGACAATACATAGTTGATTTGCAAGAAAGGGGATAATTAGCGCAATTTAAGTATTTAAATTATTTGGGCGTAATTATAGGTGTCTACAGGACGTGGAAGAAGATCACCCTTTCAATATACTCACAAGTATAGAAAGAGGTGTTAATGCACGTGAACGAATTTAGTATGTGGTATGTAGACAAGACGGGAGAGGGGTTTGTGCAAGCACAAACGGATGGGAGGGCTCAAATGTGTGTATTGTGTCCTTATTACTCTCCGTCGATTTTATAGGGTTGATGCCCTGACGATGTTTAGGAAGTTGTGTTAGGTATTAATTGCAGTAGTAGTTGTGACGGCATCACCCATAAGTGCTTCCCGGAGGCACCTTGTATATACTTGAACTTCGCTTTATGAGATCAAAGATCTCGTGTGATAGAACCAAACATAAAATAAAGAATTTACAATTTTTTTTTTTGCACTTTATGCACCAAGATTAGTACAAAATGCTCCAAAAGTACATCAAAATGAAGTTTTTTTGTGTCCCCCTCTTTACAAAAAAGGGTCCAAAATCACAAAATACACAATTTAAGCCAAAAAAAAATTTTACCCCCAATAGGTGTTTTTTCGCTAAATTTAGCGGTGACTCTAAATGTGTTTGGTGAGCTTCTAAATTTGGAAATCTCCAAAAATTTAGTAATTTCTCCAAATTTTCCAAAAAAAATAATCTAATAATAAATATGGAGAGAGTGGGAATTGAACCGTGACGACACTGTTTGTTCCTAAGATCCAAACAAACAATCGAATATTGTTTTCACCTTTTCTCACAAATTGTGATCGGGGTTTTCTAAAATTTTGAAAGCAACATTATAAAATATTTTTCTTGAAACCCAAAAAATTTCAGAATAATCAGAATCTTATTTTTGATATCTTACCAATTTAACAACTAGATCGATTTATTTTTCCAAAAAAATGATCTCGACTTGCATGCACTTTTCGTCACATGTAGAGGCCAAATCAAGATGATGTAAACTGAAAAGTTTTGCATCTCATTCTTATATTTCTTTAAAAAAATGGCACATCAATCGACATTGTATGAAAAAGTTACGTTCTTTTTTCTAAGAGCTATTTGCTAGAATTTTGTTGATGGGACGGCTTCAACCTTTGCTCCCGAATTCTTCACACCTCCACTTTCACATCGATTTTTTTTTCACTTTTTTTTAGATCTACAATTTTTTTCAATATCTTTCTCCTTTTTTTTAAGATCTCTTTTTTTTCACAAATCTTTTTTTTTTTCAAGATCTTTTTTTTAAAGATCTCCAAATCTGAAATATTCCGCCAATATGTTGGATCAATTGGCTATGCTAATGACTAATAAAAAAATTACCTTCCAAATAAGTGGATAGGTCAAATTTTAGTTGAGGGATGCTTGGAAGGAATGGAGGCTGCGAGATGCTTCAATGGCTCTCAAATCCAATCAAATGGCTCTCAAATCCAATCAAATGTTTGAAATGATTGGATTTGGAGTGTAAAAGAATTATCAAGCATCTCGCACCTCCATTCCTTCCAAGCATCCCTCAACTAAAATTTGACCTATCCACTTATTTGGAAGGTATTTTTTTTTGATTAGTCATTAGCATAGCTAATTGATCCAACATATTGGCGGAATATTTCAGATTTGGAGATATTTTTAAAAAAAGATCTTGGAAAAAAATTGTGAAAAAAGAGATCTTAAAAAAGGAGAAAGATCTTGAAAAAAATTGCAGATCTAAAAAAAGAGTGAAAAAAAATCAGATCTAATAAAAAAAAATCAGATGTGAAAGTGGAGGTGTGGAGAATCCGGGAGTAAAGATTGAAGCAGTCCGTCACAATAAAATTCCAGCAAGATAGCTCTTAGAAAAAAGAACGTAACTATTTCATACAATGTTTGAAATGATTGGATTTAGAGTGTGGAAGAATTATGTTTTTGCATGAACAGGAAAATAATTTGATTTATTATGTTTATGGGAGAGAGAATGATAATTGACTGATTATACCCCTCCAGTGGGATAAAAAATCAGAAATGGATTCATTCTTGAATTTTTAAATAGTATATAGGTCTATGATGGTGATTTTACAAGTGATATTTACCAAAAATTGTTCAAGAAATTTTTGGGAGAGTTGTGCAAATGAAAAGAGGGAATATTGTGGGATGTTATTATACCAGTCTAAAGCAGGTCTTGCCAAGGACATAGGGAATATCCTTAACATAAGGTCTTGGTCATGAGATATAAGGTAACAAGCATGAAGAAAGGCTTAGATGTGTTATTGGGGGTCTTCCTTGCTATATAATCTAAGAAATTTGGGAATCTCCCAGTGAGGAGGGTAAGATTTATATGGTATAAAGGGGTGAATAGGTTCATTACATATTTGTTCGTATGATAGTGTATTCTTAGGACCCATGGAAGTGGCTTCAAGGATGGATATGTGGTTCATTAAGGCTTGAAGAGGGTCGTTATCTAATTGTTGTATGTTAGATGAGGATGAACCAGGTTGATTAAATGAGAATTGATTAGGTTGTTGATATGATTGATATTGTTGTGGGATGTTTTGTTGGAAGGGAATGTTGTTCGAGGGATGTTTATAGGAATGTTATAAGTAGGTTGTGAGACTAAAGGTTTTGATGGTTAGATATATTGATACTGAGGAGGGATGAATGTATTAAAAAGAGGTAATGATTTTTATGGTGTGTGTTAAAAGGAATAGATGTGTTGATAAGGGGCTGAGAATACTAAGGTTCTTGTTAAAAGAGTACATAAGTGATAACAAGGGGTTTCGATGGTTGTGGGATGTTTTGAAGGGGAGTAGATGCATCTATAAGGGAATTAAATGATTTTTGCATATCTTGGGAGGAATAAAATTATTTTGACGGTTGAGGTACGTGTTGTTATATAAGTGGGTTCAAAGTTTTTTTGAAGTTGGATGAGTACTAGCGATAGTGTTGGTATTGATTAAAGGTGTAGTTGTGGGAATAGACATGGTAATGCTTAAAAGGGGTGGTATGGTTTGTTGAGATGGCTAGTGGATGAGGTATGCTAATAAGGACAATGACATAACTCACAAGAGGTATTTGAATGGTAAAATAAGATGGAGGGGTTTGTGTGGGTGAAGAGGTGTTTGTATCATTTTGAGGTGGTGTAGAACTAGTTAAGGGGTCAGGTTGTTGAATGGTCATGTCTTGTGAAGAAATCATGTTAATGTCAAACGTAATCATAGGGACCAAACACAAGACAATAGATGTTTTTGATAAACTACTAGTCGAGATAGGAATATATTTTTGGATGAAAGGTTTGTGGTTTGGATTGATGAGATGGGAAAAATCGCATGAAGGATCAAGTGTATATGGAAGTGGTTTAGGTAATGATGATTGAAGATGGACACCCCTAACAGCAAGGTATGCATTAAGATCCATGGGGTTTGAGTCAAGGATTTTTAAGAAGAAAGGATCCCCATTGTTGAAGAACCGAGAGACTAAGGGGATCAAGTATTTTAGATGAAGTGGATTGACTACTAGGAGAATGTGGTTATTCTTGATCTTTGGGTGGGGGTGAAGTAGTATTTTTCATTCATGAAAGGAAATCTAGGCATTTTGAAGATGTTTTTCAGTGTTATCAACTAAACTTTCATTGTTATCTATCATGTTCTTTAGATTTTTAGGACGAGGTGTTAATTAAAGTTCTTGGCATTGATCAATGAGTCATTGGGCTTCATCTAGTTGGGTTTGGGCTTGTTGTAAAGTTTGGTGGTATTGTGGTGTAGATTGTTGGAATGAACTAGACATGTTTTTGAAGTATACGTATGGGATTGTTGTGTTGTAAGTACCATAGTGACAAAGAAATAATCTCCTAACAAAATGAAAAGAAATCTAGATTGGTTGGTTAAAAAAAAAAATCAAAATCACACATAAAGATTTTGATTATCTTGATTAGTTAAGAAAATGTGGAATGTGTGAAATAGCTTCTAGGTTCCTAAGAAATGCCCGTCTATGGATGGTTCCATGTAATTTTAAAGGTTGGAGTCCTTGATATACCCAAGGGTACGTGAGGCCCATATCTGTGTTGTTATTGATATGGGCTTAGTATTGGGGCCTAATCCCTCACTTCACGGTCCCATAGCGATAAGGGATTTGGGTGCTTAGCCAATATACCGATAACCAATTATTTATACTTGGCTAGAACACCAAGTTAGTTTCCCTATTAGGTGATGAAATCCTAATAGTTATCACCTGGGTAGGATTTTTTGATGCAAATTTGATGTTTGATGTGGTTTAGTTGTGTTTGTGAGAGGGAAGATGGTTTGAATTCAATAAATTAATCCTTTAATTAATTTATGTGATCAAGCAAGATGTAACGTATATTTTAAGCCCAAACAAAAATATTTTCTTTGATGAGAAAAGACAATAAATGCGATACGGAAAACAAAAATAAGGGGGAAAGGACTCACCTCAAAAAAACGTATTTCTTAATTTGTCAAATTTTTGATTGATTTTTTTATCAAAGCAAGAACCTCCAAATCAGAATTCTGCAAAAAGGTTTTAGTAGAAAACAAAAAGACCAAAAGAGAATGATTTTAGAGGTCGATCGACTAATTAATTAGAAGCGATCACAAATATCATCCACAATTGATAGAATCATTAGCGATTCACACAATCGTTGGTGATTACAGAGAAAAAGGCCTATAATATATGTAAAAAAAAAAAAATGAAATGAAAACACAAATGAAGAAGGTACTAAGAGCCCCATTGTGCATGCAAAAATTTTTAGAGATGTTTTTACCTTTTCTACTTAAATTAATGAAGTGAAATAATAAAAACAAAAATTACCTTAAGACGTGGGGTTTAACGATACACATAGATATGTGTGTTGATGATGATGTTTGATTGAAGTTGATCAATTCGGGTTAATGTAACTCCTACTTTCTTGCAAAGTAACTTGCACTTGAAGATGCTAAACAAAAAGGATTAGATAAATGGATAGGAAAGTTTCTTAGAAAATAAAGATCCTAAGAATCCAAATGGACTTCCTTGGAGGATGTCAGATCACTTTTAGAAAATTAAGTAGATTGAAAAAGTAGTGATATGGATGAAGATAAAGATATAAAATTAACGTAGATATGTAGATAGAATATGAGAAGCTCTAGAACTCTAGATGAATGGGAAAGTCCTCGAAGCTTCAAAAGTGACCCAAGTGAGGGTAGATGCAATCTAGACACATTTAAAATAGTTTTACAAGAAATCCTCGGTCTCTTGTTTGATCTCATGAAGGAATTCAAATTTATCCTCAATGACTTGATTAGTAGTAGCAAATTGAATTGTGAAAAGTGAGAGTTCATGCAAGATGTTGTATTGTTCCAAGGATAATGGATGTAGAACTACCGGAAGGTTGTAAATGCTAGTAATTAGATGTCATCGGTTAGGAACTTCCATCTAACAAAGATCCATACTTGGAGAAAATAATGTTAAATGTAAAGGATTTGATAAAAGTTGATAAAAAGATCAATAGTAATAAATATATGAATTTGATAGGAATTGTTGGTGATCGGTGAATCACTTGAAATTGTTGTGATTTTCAACACTCTAATAAAAATGACAAGTTAAAGATAAATAATGTTATTTTTGACTGATTTAAAGGTTGGTAATGATTGATAAAAGATAATCAACGTTAAGAGAAGTACATTCAAATTTTTTGAAGATAAAATATGCGCCAAACCTTGAATGGAAAATATCTAAGAATATTATGTAATTTGTGATGCAAAACAGATCTCCATATGCTTGAAAATGTTTGATGAAAACTTGATGTTGTTTATTGATGTCTTATAATGTCATGTGTATGACAATGAGATACATGATTCAGGATGGAGATTGAAAAATTAACTCTCCAAAATTGAAAAATTTCAATATCTTGTTAGCGATTAAAATGAATCATCAACGATCAAATTTTTTTGGGATAATGAGTGTTAAAGTGGTTAAACACACTTCTAATCAAGGTTGTTTTTTTGTGGTTCGTGTAAAAATTTAAGGTGGGTTTAAATGACAAGGTGAAGGGGTTGAAATCGTTAGAATATTGTTTTATTTGGTTTGTCTTACTTTTTTTTTTCTTTCAAGTGGGTTTCGTAGTTTTGGGGAGGAAAGGATGGATTTTACAGCTATGCATAACATTTACATGAGTTAAATATGGCAAGGAATTTTAGACTTAGGATAGGAGTATATGAATGAGATATTGACTTTGACTAATGTAATAAGTGAAGATAATGTAAGTGATGAAGGAGAATGATGAATTCAAAGTTTGAGTTTCTACACCGAGTCAACCTTATCGCCTTTAAAGGTTAACTTCTACACATTCTTTATCCTATTCACGTAACACTTGAAGTACCAAGTAGTTAATACGAATGAGAGATTGCACCGAGGGCCCATATCCCTAACTTTCATTTTGAACCATTCCAAGATATAATGTTTCATCATTGAGAACCTCACCTACTCTCCAAACTCGTAGGAATTCACATGGAATGCACCACTCATTCTCAAAAGCTCCATGCATCTAGTTATACCACTTATCAATTGTGTCCTTATATGTGTTTGTAATTGTTCCAGTCACACGTATAGCTAGAAAATTATACTATAAGGGATTTGTTTATAATTGGTTGAACCCACATATCATCATTCGTCCCATCGTATTCTAATCTCCCAGGAAGATGATGAGAAGGAGGATCGAATGTCAAGTTATCTTTGCTCTTTAGTTTTGTACCCTTGCCTCTTCAATAGTTCCATCGTAATTGTATTATGCAATGTTGTAGTTTTCCTTGTTTGTCATCCTATGTGTAATGTATAAGAACATTTTTTCACATCATTCCACCTTTCTGAGATGCCCAACTTGCAACTGAACAATTTGGTTGGAACCCTAGTTATAGGATCTATGAATTTATTAGTAATCATAGCCATTCCTCCCTTCTCGTATCAGTAGTGTTGTGGCTAAATCATCAATATTCACATTGTAATATAAATCTAGCCTCATATCCTCTTATATAATCCTTAACCTTGTGAATCACTCAAAAATTTGAGCTGTAATTCACATCCTCCATCCCATAAAATAAAATAAATCCTCATGCACCCTAAACATGAGCCATTGGAAAAACATTTGTGGGATTTACGAAGAAGGGAATCTCAAATAATTGAAGAAACCCTAATTTCTCTATATTCCTTATTATTAAATCACCTACCAACACTTTCCATTCTTCATTCATCCTAGGTAGCTCTTGGAACATATCCACCTTCATTGTTGCTTCATGCCTTGGAGCCCTATGGTTGTATTCACTAATTTTCAGTTTGGAAGTTGAGACTTCCATTCTCGACCCTAAGTACTCCATGTGGGAAATGCATTTATGAGTATATATCCTCTAGGGTTCTTCCACCTCGAATTCAACCCTCTTTGTGTGATTCTTTCTTCTAATCTTAGGTGTCATTGTGCCTATAAATCCTTTCCCTCGGTACTTTTTCTTACCACACTTACTTCAAGATCGAAGTGTCAAGCAAACCCTACATGTTCAAACTCACCCAAAAACTTTCTCTCTATGCCCTAACTACGGCTCAAACTTGTCTCATCACAAGGAACTACACACATCGCTTTACACACACCGCTCTAGTTTTCTTTTCTTTTTCACTTTCGTATAAATTCACTCGATAGCTCGATTGCTCAAAGTTATATTTGAAAGCAAGGTAGATAATGAATTTGACATACCCCTTTTATACTTTTTCATACCTCACCGACTTATTTTTTCCACTTAATTAATTTTTTTCTCACTTTAAAATTTTTAAGTTACTTTATTAATAAAGTACCTTTTCAAATTTTTCTTTATTACATGAATTCCTTTCACATGCTACATCCTTAACCTTCTAGCACATGCTACTAATTTCCAAGCAACATACCTCCTTTTGCACCTCTCTTATACTAGAGTACAAAATCATTTGCACCATATACCAAGTAGTTTATCATGTTACTTCCTACCTTGACTTACATTACGTAATCATTATTCTTGTGTGGTCTTCAATCTAAGCAATTACCTTAAGAGAACCTTTATCCGTAACACCTATAACACCTTTCTTTCTCGTGCCAAAATTTCATAGGATACCCTCAACCATGTGAACTTGTATCAAATATGATGCGAACATTTTTTCTATTATACCCGATCCACCCAACACTAAACTTAAGTTTGGTCCTCTACGTATGAACTCGATAGATAGTAATCAACTTCTTACGTGTAAGCACACTTATTACAACAAAACAAAGAACTAAATTGACAAATCATAACAATGATTGAAATTAAACACATGAAAGGGAAATCTAAACTAAATGGTAAGACTTCCTTATAACAAACACCAAGAAACATTATTTATAATGGGACTTCATCCTACTCCTATCAAGTAACAAAAAAATAGTTCCATTTAGTGCTTGATTCAAGTATATTAATTACTACAAAATGTCCTAAGCAATACACTTTTAATTTCCTTTGGTGGCATGAAAATTTGGAGTCATAAATACGGAACATCTTGCTAATTGTAAATGTTTTATTCTTCATGTGCCTATCATGTCATACCTTCTATATTTCCTTCTTAGTATTTTGGCTCCAACATGCAATGGCATGCTGCTCATCTAACTACATCAATTTTTCAATGCACTCTTCCATAGCTTGTTCATCAGCTAGTCCTAATGTGTGCACAATACACAGGATGATAACATGAATTCAACAGAAATACAACATCTATGCCAAACACCCATTGAAAATGTGTATCCTTATTCAACCTCTTAAAAGTTGTCTTATATGCCCAAAATATAGCTAACACTTTAACATCCCAATATTTTCTTCCAACATCACATATTTTTGTCAATTTTTGTCCCATAATATTTTTGAAAGATTTTGTGGTACCATTAGCATGTGGGTGATAAGGAGCAGTTTTATGGTGTGCCACCATAAAATATTTCAATAGAATTTTTATTGTCTTCTTCAAGAAATGAGTTCCTCTATCACTTTTCAAGGTTAATGGATAGCCATACCTGTTAATAATATTCTCCCATTAAAATATGGTTTTTTTGGCTGATGTACACTCCTTTGTAGGTTCTTAGTTTTCCCACCTTATCGATAGTATGTACAATAAATAATGTAGTCCATGTCACTCCTATGCACAGGGTGGTGAAATAGGACCTATGAATTTGATGGCCAACTTCTCCAAATGCTCAATTCTTTTCATTTACTCCAATGACATCTCATCTCGTGTCCAAGTTTCCTAAGTTGCTGATAATGATTATGTGCCTTGACATATTCCTTAGTATATTTGTACAAGGTTTCCCCACAAAAGATAAAACTTTAGAAATTTTTCACGTTGTAGCATCACTAGTGTAATGCCTTCCTACTATTCCACAATGATATTTTTTCATAATAGCTCGGCGCTCATGCTCCAAAACGTAGCAAAAAAACTCAAAGCATGACCCAACTTGTACAAATCTCCACCAATCAAATGATAAGGTGCCATGCCCATAGAAAGTTATATTTTCTCCAATGTATTCATTCCTTCATGCACCTATCCCAAGGCACAAAAATATTACAATATCCTCCAAGTCTATGGGCGCATAGTTTAACATGAAAATTTGTGAATCGACATTTTGTCCTCATTTCTCTCGTGCACCCTCGGGAGACTTAATCCTCAATAAATGATCAGGCCCTAAATTTTTCTTACCCGGTTTTAGAAAAACTATGAACTCAAACTCCTAAAACAAAAGTATCCACCTGTAAATGTGCCCTTGTAAAACAATATTTTTTACAAAGTACTTGAGCGCTATATGATCTCGTATGAGAAATAAATGGTGTCACCAAAAATTATTGTCTGAATTTGTGTAATGTGTACATCATATAAAAATCCTTTTGCTCAATGGTTGTGTAATTCTGATCCGCGGGGGTCAACTTCCTTCTTGTAAAAAATGGGATGATACACAATTCCTTCACCCAGTTTCACCAACACTATGCCAATTTTCATGCTAGAAGCATCAACATGAACATGAAATGGTTTTTCCCATGAAGGAAAGAAAAAAAGAGGTGTAGTGGTGAGCATACCCTTCAATGTTTCAAACACCTGCTATTGCACATCACCCCAATATAATTTCCCTTTAGCCTTCAAAAGTAATTCCAAGTGTGCGGTAATCTTTGCATAGCCTTTTATGAAGTTCTTGTAATAACCAAGTATGGCCAAGAAACATGTGCACTTCACTCTAATTTTTAGGCTCTTCCAAACCCAATATCACAACTATCTTGGTTCATTCTACCAATAATCCTTCCTTACAAATTATATGCCAAAAGTTCCAAAAGGTGTTGTAAAGATGGACTTCTTAATGTTGAGAGAGATTTTAAACTACCTGTACCTCTCAAACATGAGGCTTAGATTATCACAATAGTCCTTAAATAAGCCATATATTGTCTAGTAATCTAAATATACCTACAATAATTTATGAATAAAGTCTTGAAAATCCTTCATAAAGATACACAAGAACATTACTGGCACATTTTTCAATCCAAATGGCATAACCGCATGTGCAAAACTTCCCCATTCAATGGTGAAGGTTGTATTTTCCTGGTCTTCCTTCATAAAGCACACCTGGTGATAACATGAACATCCATCTGTGAAATAATATATCTCACACCCTATAAATCCTTCTAGAATTTATTTTTTGAATGGGGTGGGAAAAGGATCAATCACACATGCAACATTAAGTTCTCTATAGTCCACAAAAATCCTTATCCTCCCATCCTTATTAATGCTTATAACCATGGGGCTAACCCACTCAGATTCTTCAATAAGATTAATAATTCTAGACTTGATAATTTTATCAATTTCCTCCTTCACCTTCACACACAGATTATGATTCATCATATAAGGCCTCTTCCTAACCGGGAAAATGCCTTCTTTCAACTTGATTTTCATATCACCTAAAGAATTTTTTACTCCCTTTAACTCATGATAGCCCCATAGAAATAAGTTTTGGAAGTCACTTAAGAGTTTAATAATATTAATCACTTCTTGCTCTGACCAGTAATAACTAATAATGGCCTCCTTAGGCTATGCAGTTGTACCAATGTTAAACTTCTTTGTCTTCAAAGGAGCATGATACGAGGGTGCCTTCTCATTGATAGTGTATATTACCTCACGTGTAAATTCAATGTGGTTAACATCCAAGTTATCAAATTCCTCATCATTTATCATGTACACCATTTTTCCATTTTATTTTTCTTTCTAGGAACGTACCATCTCTTCTTCATCTATTTTCTCAAGTTTAAGGCATGCCTTAAGATCAGGTTCCCCAAAAAAAATCAACATATGTTCTTCATCCTTTGTGTTATCTCCTAAAGTGATGCACCTCATAATATGTAGTGATTCATGGACTAGAGGCTTAGTAGAAAAATAATCAAAGGTTTTTATCATTCCTTAAGTCATCTCTTTCCAATTTTTTGTTTCTCTTTTCAACTCAGTATAGACATACCATGTATGCGCAGAGCCATGAATTGTGGAGTATAACTTATGTACCCATAGTTATGGCAGTAAGGCCTCCTTGCCTTGTGCTCATGTTGTCTCACATTCAAGGATGTGATGAGATGTAGGAGACTTCCTATAAAATTTGTAATTTTGAATAGGTACATTTCTCCGAGTAAACCTTGTGGAAAAATTAATTCTCATTTCTCACCATAACAAAAGGCTATCTCTATGTATTTTCCACCAATTTGTTGTTTTGTGAAAAGTGTAGACCAATAATTTTCTTCTATCCCCCTCATTCTTCCACCGAGTATCCATGGCACAAAAAAATGCATCAGGTTTCCCTTCACTAGTATACCTTAGTACACGATTATATCCTAGCCTCCTCACTATGCATGGCCTAATAATTTTGGTGAATCTTCCTTTGGCCTCACACTGGCCATTTCATATGTTCTATGAGCCCAATTATCACAAGCAACACTAGTAGTGTCTCTTATAGATTGTGTGTCTTCCAAATGGATAACTTCTTCTTTCGATGGTTCTATAATCTCTAGATCTTACATTATATGAGCATAGATTCCATTAAGTTCTTCTCCATTCAATAGAACAACATAAGGCTATTACTTCTTATCCCGTATGGGTATAATAACACGCTCCTCTTTGTTCTCAAAAATTATGTATCTTTTGTTAAATTGTAGATCAACATTGTTCACATAACACCAGGGCCATCCAAGTAATGTTGGAAAATTGTATTCTTAAGAAAGTTCCATTACCTCAAAGTCTCTAGTAAACTTGGCTCCATGAAAAGTAATAGATGCATCCTTCGTACCTAATCGGCATCGCTCTAGTCATATTTTCCATATAAAACACATTTGAAGATGGCTACAATGTTGGTCTACCCATCTAATTCCATGCATCTAGAGTCAATACATTTACTTCTGCGCCAATATCAATCAATATGTTGTGCAACAACCATCCATCAACTACTACATCCAATGTAATTTCCTTTTCAAAATTCATGATTATGGGGTTGTAGATTTGTGTGAAGTATATGCCTCTCATGCTCAGACTCCAATGTGTGGTAATTTTTCTCACACAATTCCCCTAGCAAAGGAATGATATTCTCCTAGCACAACATCCTACACACCTCCTTCAAGTCATCCACATCCTTCTCGGGATCCCAATTTTATTTGCTCATTCTCTCTTATGATTTCTCTTCAATTATTGTATTTCACCTCAGTTCTCTAATGAATCCCATGGTTTCCTAATATACTTCCTTCTAGTGTGTGGTATATGTATACTTATAATGTATCAAATCCTCACTTGTAATAAGTTTCTTAGCCTTGAGAGGCTTGCATGTGCAAGCATCCTCAACACGTGTTGTAACCATAACAGTTTATAACTCAGGATCAGGTGTCTTATTAGGCATCCATTGAACATAAATGATGTGTTGTACCTTAATCATCCATGTGGCCTTATCTTACTTATTATTATAAATCATGTTCTTATATAAATCTAGGTATTCCTATAACTTGTGTTTCTTCCCACACCATGAGAAAATATTATTATGAGGGACCTCAACTGATAATGATAAGGAGATCCACAAGGATAGCAAGTTCCTCTAGTGAATCCTCCTCTTCCACTATCGCGACCTCATTCTCTATATCCTCCATGAAATCCTCTATTATTTTTATCCCCATTATTGTGCCCTTTGTTATTTGTTCTTTCCGATATTTTTATCCACTCGCCATAGTAGTCTCACATAATAATATCTCAATAGCTTCATGAATGTGATTAATCAATCTACAATCAATGGTGTCATGAGTATGGGACTTACAAATCCTGTAATACATGAATAATTTCTTCTTAATCACACATCGCAACAGAGGAAACTCCTAAACATCATGGTTTAGGTGACAAACCTTGAAATCTAGCAAAAATGTGCACACTAAATTTCATGGGAAATTATCCTTAGTGTTTCCTTCAACCTCACAATATGTGCACCAAATACCACTATGCGTCTCATGAGATAAATTAGTAGAAATATTCTCTAGCTACTTTTCCATAGCTATAATTTGCACCTCCAAAATGGGCTCACTCTAGTATCAACACTTCCAAATTTCTCAACACTTAGATATTCCTCTAATGCCTCAAGCCGATCCGGAAAAATCTTGTCGATAATGATCATCCAAAGGAGTCAATAATCTACAAACAAACCACCATGCATGTTGAATGGGATGGATATCATAAGATAAATTTGAAAAAAAAGTTTTAAAAATCATATCATACTCCCTTATACTCTCGGATAATTCCTTCTTAATGTCATTGAGTCCGATGATACTCTTCCGATCGAACTCCAAAATATGAAACTCACTAGAAACGTAGAACGCAAAGCATCATAATCTAGAAAAGTCTTATGGGGTTCATACTTTCTATACCAACTATACATGTGCCCTTCATGTGTAGTAACAAAATTACTTGTCTTTTTATCCAAATTTTTAATACCTTTAGCGTGTCATAATATCTCATAGTTGTGCACATGATTTGTTGCATCTTTAATACCCTGTATTCTAGTAAATGAAGAGACATCTCATATAAAACGTGAGGTGTCTCTTGTGGTTGTAGAGGTTATGTAGGTGTTTTTCGTGGGTGTGGACCTTGCTAAAAAAATCCAAAAATAGAGTTTCCACTTGTATTTCCTCTACATCTTGATCTACCGATCCGCTAGATCTTGATCCTCCCGCACCCCTATTATGGGAAGCGGACCGGTGGATGTGCTTCCTTGTGTCTCAATTGTAGTGTTAAAATGAACTCCTACAATCTAAAAAGTCACAATATTCCTAAAATTATTTCAAATATTCTATGTACCCACACTCTATCTTGATGAAGCACCTAAAAATATTCTTCTAATCAGACCTCCAAAAAACAACTTCATCTACACTACAATAGGTGTGTTTGTTGTCTTATGTATGACTGAATTAAATGGAAAATGATATTTACCTGTAGATGTTTGATTATCTACACTATCCTTCCTCTCAATGAGTACTTATAGAACTGGAACACCATGCACAAGGGCTATGTGGCTAGGTGGGTTCAGATGCGTGCATGTGGTCCTCAATCTCTCCTTTGATGCACTCACATCCAAATCAAGGGAATGTATACCAAGCTTACCCAATGTCGGGAGTAATTTATGTTTTAGCTTCTCATCTTCCACGAGAGCTTGAAAACCTTCATGATCCATCATTCTCATCAACTCCACTACCTCCGCAACTTCCCTTACATGCACCATTTCCCTCTCTCAAGCTTAATTATACTTACACCATATTTCCTCTCTCTTCCTTTCTTCCGCTAGGTCTGCCATATTTCACCACACCCGATCCTACCCCTATGTTTAGTGGGGATTTATTTAGCCATAGGGAGGTGCTCTAAATCTAATTCTATCATCAAGATCTTAATCACTACTTTGGTATAACACACAAATACAATCCTCTGTGCTCATGGAAGAACTCGAACTTAGCCTCCTTTAGACACAAATAAGTAGAAATAACGTACTCCAATGTATAATTGTGCAACACACCAGCCCACTAATGATCTACAACTCTAGTTTAATCCACATCAATGTCAAAAATGTCCGGTAATCATCATGTGTCCAAATATTTTTCCTATAACTCTAACTCTTCCCTTGTGCATATGCTTTCAACCACTCATAAAATTATACTGAAAAGATGCAAAAGAAAGTCGCATAAATCACATCATAAAGGTTGTCTTCCACCCATCAGTGTACATTGAAATCGGGTCCAATGTTATATTTTTTGAGAAAACTTATCTTATCCTTCTTAAACCCCATTTTCAATGCTCTCAAGAGTCAATCAATACGCCATTTTCATGTAATATCTTGGTAGACAGTTTAAAAATAGGTCCCGAAATGAAACCAAATGTAGTCCTTATTTCTTTCACGTAATTGTTATACGCATTAGAACTTCATCAAGGAAAATATCAATGCTCACCCGAATCTACCAGGTCCCTCCTTTGCAAAGTGGCTTGTAAAAATTTTATCATGCATATTCATGATTACTATTAACAAAGCATACATTCAAGAGTAGATCATTATAGATATCATAACATGAAATTGGAATGGAAACACATGTAATAAGAAAACACAATAGTTTAGATAAACACTAAGATCAATTGCACCATGTGATCACCATATTTAGACACATCAATCACCATAATCCATCCACATTGATCCATTAATAACAAAATTATTACATATTAGAAGTTGAATGCATAACAATAGCCACCAAAGAGTCATGTGCACCAATATATCATAGTAACATAATAGTAGAATACATGCGGTTTCTAATACACAATGTCAAAAACTATGCGAGATAAACTAATATATATATAAGGGGTGGGGAATTTCCCTTCACCTCCCATGCACTTCCAAAATAGGTTGCATACTCAAAATAGCCATGCGTACATAAAAAGTAACTATAAATCATCTCGTGTTTTCTAAATAATAGATTAAATCTATAAATAAACTTTATTTTAATCCTATTATTATCTCAATCCATGCATGACCTTTGATCTTCAATTTCATGTGTTTTATCTCCAAAAATAGATGTTCCTTGATCCTCAAGTTTTCATGATTTTATCTAAATGGAACATTTCTTGAATGCCACTCAAACTTGGCATCATCTATTTTTAGCCCATGGTTCCAAAATCAGTTAAGTCCTTAACATTTCATGCTTGGGTTCGAGCCTTTACTTGTTTTCTATTCTATCTTGCACACACCCCTTCATGCATGCCTCATGCATAACCAAAATCCCCATATACATCTTGTACTTAGTCATTTTCACTATGTAAAATCAACATATGTACTTGAAGAACCTCACATGGTCCTCCTATGAAAGTACTTATCAAATGAGAAATGTGTCGAGAGCATATCACTCTTATGATATTTTTTCAATGTCTTTTCTTGGTCATATGTTGATAGGCAAGGAATGGATCCATATCTAATTATTCACAATTTGGTGTTAAAACCTAAGGTAAAACCTAAGGTAAAACTGTCAAATAGAATTTACACAAGATGCACCCACATGTCACAATGATATTCTAGGAGGATTTGCAAAAATTATTGATGTGGGTTTCATCCAACCAATTAACTATCCAAAATGGGTCTCTAACAAGGTCCTCGTGGGAAAAAAAATTGTGGATTGTGTGCTTACATTGAATTTTGGATGCCAATAAAGCTTGTTTTAAGGATGAATTTCCCTTTCTAGATATTTATACTATTGTCAATAACACCGTTGGTCACAATATGTTCTCTTTATTGTTTGTTTTCCTGCTATAATCATATTAGTATTTCTCCCAAAGACCAATATAAGACTTATTTTACCACTCCTTGGGGAACATTTTGCTATAAAGTGATTCCGTTTGGGTTCAAAAATGTTGGTTCTACCTATCAATGTGTTATGACATATGTATTCAAAGACTAAATTCATGATATTGTAGAATATTATTTTCATGATCTCATCACCAAGTCCAATATGCATTATAAAAAAATAAAATTTATCCGCAAAATATTTGTATGCCTTTGAGAATACAAAATTTGGTTGAATCCTAAGAAATTTGTTTTTGGAGTAACATTAGGAAATTTACTTGGCTTCATTGTGTCACATTGAGGCATTGAGGTGGATCCAGCTAAGGTTAAATCCATCGTGGACATGCTTTACCTATAAAAATAAAAAAATTACATAGCCTTCAAGGAAATATCCAAGTTATTCCATGCTTTGTTGTGTAACATTCTGATCATTTCCATTCATTTAATAAAATCCTTAGAAAATATGTTACCTTTGACTGGAGGAGGAATGTCACATTTCATTTGAAAAACTTAATAAGTATCTTCTCACTCCTTTGTTCTCACCTCCATGGCCTAAACAATTATTCTGTTTGTACATTGTTTCTATTGAATTCACTCTGGGAAGTATGTTAGCTTAATGAAATGATAAAATTTTTGAATCAACCATCTAGTGCATTAGTCACACACTCCTCACTTATGATCTTAACTATGCACAAATAGAGAATCTTTTTTTGGCCATAGTGTTCTTCACAAAACAATTCGACATTACATACTCAACCATAGGACATATGTTGTTGCTAAAATGGATCCTTTATATTATACGGTGAGAAACACATCACAATAGTCATACATATAAATGGATCATGTCAATCACCAAATTTTAGTGACACTTTATTTCAGAAAATGTTATTACAGGTCAAGTGATTTCGATCGTTAGTGAAGCCCCTCTTCTTGATTCAAGACCACTCAAATTTGATGTACTAGATGATTCCATATTTATTTTATATGAAAGAGATGATTATATTGATGCCAACAAGGAATTTTATATCACTTTACATTTTTATGGATCCAAAAATGACCAAGGAAAAGGCACATGAGTATTTTTTTCACACCGAGAGGAACCTCTATCCCATTCTCAATAAAACTTATTTTTCCTTGTAAAAAGAACATGGTTGAGTACGAGGCCCTTATTATTGGTCTTCAATTAGCTATTACTCTTACAATTAGATTATTTTGAATGTTTGGTGATTCTCAATTATTTTTCAATCAAATCCTAGGGTCCTCATAGTGTTGTAGTGACACATTGCAATAATGCAAGGTCCTTGTTGATTCATTACTCCCCCATTTTACCCATTTTGAGATTGGGACCACACCACATTCTACCAATCACTTAGTGGACACCATGGCCTTTTTAGGATCATATATCTTTACCAAAAATAGTTGACATCATCCATGTTCCTATTAATTTGCATACACAACCATCCTTTGATCATAATCAAATGCTCAACATTTTTCAAATTTAAACTACACTACCACAACTTTAGTATGAAGAAGTTGTTACATATTTAAAATTCAATACTATACTACATGGCCTTAATAAATCTAGATGGCGTAATTTTCATCAATGAGCTACTAACTTTATTTTCATTAGAGATATTCTTTTTAAATATGGTCATGTTGGTATATTACTATGATCCTTATTACCTCAAAAGGTTATAGTTGTGCTTTCTGAAGTGCATGAAGGTACAAGTGGAGGTTATTTTAGTGGCATGGATATCACAAAATGTATCATCTACATGGGTTATTATTGGAATTATTTAGAACAAGATCCATTCACATATTTCGATGCTCTAAGAAGTCTCAAAAGTGTACAAATCTCTCACATCTTCCCACACAATAGTTTTATTCCCTTAAGTCCATTTTTCCTTTCTCCCAATGGGGACTTGACCTTACGGGAAAATTTTCCCGACTATCTTCTTATGTTCATGCATTTATTATTACTACTATTGAATACTTCAAAAAATGGGTTGAAGAGGCACCGCTTGCACCTACCACATGACCCCAAATTATCAAATTCATTTTCCAACATATCATTTGTTATTATTTACATTCCATCTAAGATCATCTATGACAATGGAATCTTGTTCAAGAATAAATATGTCAAGGAATTGTCTGATAAGTACAAAATTAAACATAGATTTTCCAAGCCATATTATTTGCAAGCTAATGGTTAGGAAGAAGATTCTAATAAAACCATTCAAAATATTCTCCAAAAAAATTGAATGCTTCCCACATGGATTGGTAGATGAAAATCCCTTATTCACTTAGGTCATAGCGTACTAGTATTCACACACCTAAAGGAGCTACACCTTTCCCCTAGTATATAGGGCTAAATTTTTATACCTCTTAAGATTGAAATCCCATCCTTGTGTATCACTTTATAATAATTCATTACTTATGGTGATTACCATCATGATTTCCTTGTATAACTTGATCTACTTGATTAAATGCATGTTCATTCTCTCAAACATCTCCACATCTATAGGTCTCATAGTATCTGAATGTACTAGTATCTAACTCTCTAAATCATCAATCCACACTCAATCCAAATCACGAAACCTCTATAACTTTATAAAATCTATTTGTAATATATCCCACTCTACCATCACCTCATCCAAAGAAGCCAATATTGACTCCACCACACTCTCTACATCTCAACCTCTAGCTCAACATGGTAGCTCTAGTGTTACTCACTACCCAAAACTCTCTCCCATCTCAAGATATGTTACTATATCCTTTCCTCTCCTCCGACCGCTTAGACACCCTTCCACTCCATCAATCTTGGCTACTAGCTCATCGACCCTAACCCCTCCTTCACTATCCTCCACCATCGATACTTCCTAAATCTCTATCACATCCTTGGCATCATTAACCCTCCATGCACTGATGTTTTCTGACTACGCTACTCACCACCTCTAGATCCGTACTAGTGTATCACCTACCTCTATCTTGTCTATCTTTATTGTTTATGTATCATCATCATCCTTCATACTACTTCTATCCTATGGATCTCTCATCTTTGGAGCCACTCCCACTATATGTCATCTTTTCCCATACACCGCTTACCAAATATCAATATATCATGTGGTACATGTATCATCACCTATGGAAATAGCTATTGGGGCATCAGTCTCATCACTTGTCACCTCATACAATGGTACTAGTCTCCCATCTCCACTCAAGTGTGAGTATCGAATAATTTATAGTAGTGCTCCTAGAAAATCCCAAACTACCTCATCACACACTCATATTAAAATAGATCTATCTCTCGTGCTCTCCTACCAATCACCCATTTAGTGCTCCTCACCCGTCATAGTTGTAATTTATCCTCTCAACATCCAAAAATATTGCCACCTCTTTATGCGGCCTCCATCTAATGGCACTTGGCTCCAAACTCACTAAAATCTTATGGTAGTGCTCCATCACACCCTCATATGGCCTATGTGTAAACACCTCCCTATCCACCCTCCATCACAAACAAAAGGGTGCCTCTAGGTAGAACTAATCATGGATTGAATAAGGTAACCCACGTGCCCTATCCACTACTATATGCTCCCACACCCACACCCGTAACAACACTTCTGTGATAAATCTCACTCTCAATTGATTTTTATACTACTGTAATTCTAAATACGTATGTATGATTAGTACCTTCCCCCATGAATATAATATCCCATGCTCTATATTCTCTACCAATACCTCACTTAGACCCCACGGGAATGTGTAACTGATGAATTTGGTAGTTTAATACTACAAATAAGACTACACAAATATGTCATTAACCATGTACCTACACCCTAATCATAAAGCTCATGATATCATTATCCTTCACTCTCCACTTCAATCCCCTCATCCAAAGGCCCGTATAATCTCCAGAATATACATTATCTCATAGTAATTTCTATCAATGACACCACATGCTCACCCTCAATTGAATAGAAAATATCCTCTATACATACTCAAGAGTGATCATCATATCACTAGTCACCGGATGAAAAGTATTGGTATCACTATCCCATCTATCCATCAGATAATTCAATAAACATTTTACCATCCTCACCCACTCAATCTATGTAATATAACATAGCCCCACACTCTCTAATATCTCCATCTCTAGTTGTGTCATATCTTTCCATAATCTATATGTCAAACTAGAAAATCTATCTTGTAACATCAATAGAGACAAACTCTATATACCCAAATCATACCCCTCATCTATCATATAATCCATCACCTCACCCTCATAATATTAGCCCTTGTGGTTGTAGACCAGTCCCAACAAGGTTGTGGGGAAGATGTGACACGGTGGCGTGCCTATCGCAACAACCTCCAAAATCAATAAAAATCATAAGTGATCATAAAAATAAAAAATATACCAAGAGCTATGCTTACCTATGATTGGGTGGTGCTTTTCATCATTCGAATTGCTCATGAGCACGTGTTATTTAAAATCCACCTCATTATCCTCTGGTCTCCACATGAAAAAATGAGTCCTCCTCTCCACCATGCCTCAATATATATTTCACACTCATACCGGGATACACGCGGTTTCCTCCTAGTCATTACCACATATATTTCTCTACTTCACTCAGCCTCACCCATGATAAACACTCCTATCATCCTATACTTAGGTTACACACCCCACATCACCTTCTCCTAGCACCACATACTTGTTCCATAACCTACCAGTTCACTTTATTATCTAGTAGGTCATGCCTATAACCCACTCTAAGAACTCTAACTTACCCCGTCTACTTCCTACCACCATCTCACCCCTTCACAAACTGATTATGTTTATGACCTACTCCAACCTACCCCCTATCCACTACCCCAAAGCTACGACTCCTCTCCCAACCTTATTCTCACTCATGGTCATGACTCTTTTGTTGTCCCCAACCCTCCATCATCCTTCTTACCATCCGATCCTCACTATCCCTCACGCCCCTTCACCTCATATACTCTCCCCCTCATTGAGTCATAGTTTCAACTCAGCTCCACATGCCCAAGTCACGGATGTGACTCGAGTCACCCTCCTCTCACGCTACCCTTTTTCTCTCCCTACAACTCAGCCAACTTTCCTAACTCTCCACTCCCTCCCAACCCATGCCCATATTGGCAATCTCATACACACCATCCCCAACCCTTCTTTACTCATCCCAAAGATGTCATAATAGTGACTCTCTAAGCCCATACCCCTACCATATTACCCATGGAAACTTCATCTTGAGCCCCATGTTACACCCTTAATCCCTAACCAAGCTCACCAAAACACCACCTTTTCCACCACAATTATGCTTCCCGACCACCGACAAGTCACCTCACTCACCGCTTTCCCATCTCGGTCATTATTGTTGGTTGAATGTTTTGTCAAGCCAAAATATGAGGTTCAACCACAGTACATGGGATTAAATCCCTCCTCAAATATAGGTGATGCTACCTATTTATTACTAATTTAAAACACAAGGTGGAAATAATACATACAATATTCAGACTATTCTAACCATTGGGGTTGGGATATAATCCCGAAATCCATATCCACACTAGGTGAAGATGTTGTAATTTTTAGAAATGGAATGGATCAAAAGGAAATTATTATTTTAGAAGAAACATAATGAAAAGGAAATGAGGGGAACGTATTTTATTTTGAGCAAACACAAATCACGGAATAATCATACAACTTCTAGATAACAAATATAATGTTTGAAACAATTAAAATAATCTAGAATGCTAAAAAAATAATATCTTAAGATTCTAAACATAAGAAAAATATCTTAAGAGAGATGAATCTCACAACACAATGTTTGTAAAATAACATCGGTTTCTATTCCTCAAATGATTAAAAGAAAACACAAAGTTTTTCTTCTTTACAATAGTTCTCAATATTCCAAAAATATCAACCCTTTGGAATGCACAAGCATCCATTATTTATAATAAAAAGGGCAGAGAGAAAATAGGATAAAATCCTAGAAAATAGCCATTTAATAAGAGTCCTATTTTGCTTGACTCTCACACAGGAGACCAAGTCAAAATTTGCTTCCTACGTGACAAAATGGAAATGAAAAAGACATGTCAATTTTTGGAAGGAAATGACATGTAACATCATTTCTTATTCTGTTTCCTCATCCTTGTCTTCTTCCAGTGACGCCTGCTTGTCTCGAAACTCTTGAAACTTCTGGATTATGTCTTGCATTTCAGCTTCATCTGGTGCACTAGAATAATCACTTAGAACCTCGCAAGTTTCTGTGTGTCACTTGCATTGCCAGGAAGTTTCTTCAATCTCTTATTAAGTTTTCTCAGAGATTCCAAAACATTCTCAATCTTTATAAATTTATCAATGACACTTAGATCAAAGATGGAAGTTGGTTCCTACTCGATCGATTCCTGAATTTTTTTATAGAAACCATCAGTAGGTAGAATGGTTGAGCCTTCATCCAATACTTTGGGAAAGATCTTGAACAAATCTTCTTCATATATCACTGGTGGCGTCAATCAACTGATCTCTAGATTCTCTCAACTTGCTACAAGCTTCACTGAGAATATTTATCTTGAACCTAATAGCCTTGGTTAGCTGGAAGTGTTTATCCCCATGTGGAATGACTCCTTCTTCCACTAAGACCCAAGATGGAACTTTCTTTAGTGCATTGAGGGCCTCCAAAGTTAGTTTGAGGTTTCCAGCCTCCTGTGAAAATTCATCATTCATCTTGTCACCATCCTTTTTCATTTCCTCCAAGGATTTGTATACCTCTACATTGTATCATCAATGACTTTCCTTCCTTGAAGGAGTAACCTCTAAATCCATTCATCCACCATTCTCCCCTTCTCATTTATCTTCTCAATAATAGGTACTGATGAGAAGTCAAACCTGATAGGAGTGGGAGTAGAAGATGACGGGGTTGACTGAGAGGGATTTGAGAGCTTAAGCAATACTTCTATCAACTGTTCCACTTTCTCTTTTAGCTCATCCCTACTCACCTTTGTTTCCTTCAGCTTTTGGCATAGCACATTCATGGCATCTTGTGCATCTTGTTGTGCCCCTTCTATTGTTACCTTTCCCAGATCCACCCTTGTAATCTGATAATCGGAAGTTGTTATGTCCTCCTTGGTTTTGTTGGTTGTGAGAGTGGCAATCTCTGCAAACTTATGCCCTGAGGCATCTACTGAAACCCTTGAAACTATTTTAGGTTTCTTGGCAGATTTGGTAGGAGAGGCCTTGAGTGAACTGAAGTCGAAGGCTAGTAGGGGAACTACCACCTTCCTCTTCCTCAAAGTCTAGTCGACCAACCATTGATGTACAATGAATAAAATTCTCCTATTAGAGGTGTCATGGTTCTATCTATGGGTAGAGGATGATTTTCTTGCGGATTCATGATGATTACAAGTGTAGTGACTGTGGGAATAGACTGAGGGAATGAAGGTGCAGAAGGAGGAGGCATTTCTATAGCCAACGTAGGCCCAACAGAGAGAGGTGAAAGTTCGAGAAAATGCTGGTCATGGCTGATGAAAGTGGAGTTGAAAAATGTGATGAGGAAGATTGGGGGAGAGGAGGTAAAGAATCTAAGGCCAAAGCTTGAGAAGCAAGGGAAAGGCTTACCTCTGATGAGAAATCATCAAAAGGAGAAATGAGAGGTTGAGCAATCTCAACTTCTGGGAGAATTCCTCCTATCTCTGGTTGAGGAGGAGAATCCAATACCTCAACTGTTTGTGTGGGAGTAGATGATTCAGCCCTCTGCTTTTCTTCTCTTCTGAAAAATTTAAACTTTATTTGTCTCTTAGTAGGGCTTTTATCCTTTTCCTTTTCTCCCTTGGAGGGTCCCACTTCTAGAGTAGCTATCTTTGAAAAGCTCTTTTCTTTATAACTCATTCCCCAAGAAATGAGCCATGCCTTAGTACGAATAAGGGTTTGAGTAGCTCTCTCAAATGATAGAAGCCTTTTTAGCAATGGACCAGTCAATGGTTGGGAATCCAAGTTGATCTCCATCTGACTATTCATATCTAGGTTCCAAGACACTTTCATTATCCGTGGTGCCTTCTGGGATATCAGCCAGATCTAATGCTTGGATTTCTTCAAGATTCAACCTGCTATTGTCTTTCATTTGAGAGTCTATCTCATCACTTATTAAGGTGCCCCAATCAATCCCTTGGTCATTCTTCTTAATGACGACCATGAACTGATACATCCACCCTTGGAATTCTTTTGACTCTAGGAGCCCAAATAACCAGCTCAGTAGGGTGATGATATCACTGACTTCAAGTATAAAATCACTTCTAGGAACCATCTTAGGAAACCTAGAAACAATTGGCTTAGCCTTGATCAAGAATTTCTTGTTCACGTGCTTGATGCAGTCTTCTTGATCTTTGTCCCAGATTTCTGTGTTGACTTAAGATTTAAATCAACATATTCCATAAATTTGGGAAATCTCTATCTAATTTTACTATAGACTCTCCTGCTTGATTTCTCACTGAGCGGGAGGCTGAGTCATAGTGAGAAGCACATGCCAGAATGAATTCAGGGCATTGGGATGATACTAGAAACCCTGCTACGAGTGGGAGACCATTCTTTGGCTATTGACTTCATCCATGAATTCTAAGAAGAATCCTTGATCCTTTTCTAGAAGTCTTCCATGTCTATATTACCGAGCTCTGTGTCCCAGATGTCATAATTGCAACTTATATAAGAAGAAGAATCTATCTTTTGATATTTTTACTTCATCTTTCTAGACTTAGAAGGGCTCGGGTCCGACATGAGGAGTCTTGAAAATGACTGAAAGAGCAATCGGGTTTGGATGTTTGTTGAACAAGTGAACAGACCCGCCCTACTATTCGGATGTTGAAACTTGCAAAGCAGCCTTGGAAACCCGACAAATTGGATTGTGTGTGTCGGGAAATAGAACGTGTCAAACACCTTGAAAAACCCGAAGGACTAGCAGAATTCGGATGATGTCGAGCAGGTGATAATCTCCGACACACTACGGAACCAGGAAGAGTGTCTAACACTGGTCAAGACCCGCAACACTGGCAGAGTTTAGAGGATGTCAGGCACACTCTGTAAAACCTGATACAAAGGTGGAAATCTAGAGATGTTAAGAACTTGGAGAAACCGATATTCTCAGAGAAGTCGGAGGATGTTATACACCCTATAAAACTTGAAACAAAGGTGTCGGGTTTCTAGGATGTCGAATATGTAAATTTATTACCAAGTTTGTAATTTAGGATTTTAGATTCATCTCAAAATCCAAAAGAGTATATCCCATGGGAAAAATAAGAAAACACCCAAAACCCTAAACCTAGAGGGAAGAAAATGAAAAGAAGAAAAATGCCAAAAGAATACCTCAAAAATAACCTTAAAGACCTCAAAGTGGTAAGAAGCTCAAAATAACTTCAATAAATTCAAAAGGTGGTCAAAGACGGATCACGAAATCGATCAAGAGGTTCATCAACAGTTTGGAGGTAGAAGGAACATGCACGAAAAATCCACGTAGTGAAAAACATACCAGGTAAAAATGACGTGTAAATTCAAACTATTTATAAAGCCTCGACATTAATTACACCTCATCTGACACATGTGCCAACTACCAGACAACTTGACATTAATGCCATGTCATCATGCTCGGAGTGCCCAAAAATCTGACACAAAGAATTTGGTTCGTTTCAGGTTTTGGGTTTCAAGAAACATCAAGTATGAAGAATGAAATGCTAAGATGCTTTGAGTTCGAAACCTCGACACAAAGGCGATGATCAGGTTTCACGTTTCGGAAAATAAGTGACATGGAGCATGCATTGTGCAAGGTATGTTCCAATGCTTCTGAGTTCTGAAAACCTGATACACTGGATCATTTTGGGTTTCAAGTTTTGGGAAAAAATTGACATGAATCATGCAAAGGATATGTTTCCATGTGATGGAAACCCGAAAACCCAAAAATCTCCTTCAAAGGGAATTTTTAGAGATTTTGTCAAAAAATTTCTATGGTTATCTCAATTTCAGTTGAAATCACTAAAAACAAGATAACATCTGCCCAGGTTGGGGACTTTCTTTGAGACATCAAAAGAAGAGAACTCATATATCAAAAAGTTTTATCCATTGGGCTACTGATGAAGAAGAAAAATCAAGACAAACAAGGAAAGAAAGAAAAGAAAGAAAACACACAACAGAAAATAAATTATAATGTAGTGCAAGAGAGCATATTACATTACTGATGGAACAAATTCAGATGTTGACCACTAAAAGGTATAGGGAGAAACTCTCCATCCAGATATGATAAACATAAGCTATTTTCACCATTCAACTGATGTATTTTGAAAGGACCTTTCCATAAGGAGTCAAACTTGCCATGCATCCCTTTCTACTTTCTTCTCTTGTCCCAGAGAAGTACCAGATCTCTAATCTGGAAATCACGTTGCTTTGATTTCTTGTCAAATATCCTTTTGACTTTTCTCTGATGATATTCAATGCAATATACCACCTTGCTCTATTATTCTTCTAGCCTGGCTAGGTACATTATCCTTTTCTCAATGGAATCTTGAAAAGTTTCATCTTCAATTGTTTTGGCCAACTATAAGGCTAGCAATTCTATAGAGATAGGAATCTCAACATCAATCCCATGTGAGCATGCTCCTCCAGGCATGAGCTTTCCACTTTATAACATGACGTTCTTCTAGAAGCTTCTACCACAGGCATGCTCCTTCCTAGGCCAACCTATTTCTAGGTTAGCACCTTATCCGTGTGCATCTCGGGTCATTATTTTAACGCATTCTTCCGCGAATGTCCAAATTGACTAAGTCTTGAACCCTTGGTTTTGTCCACGCACATCGTGCGTCATAGGTTTCCTTAAACCATTTTCTTAAACCTCGCCTTGTGTGCTTTGTCCTTGTGCGCCTTTCCTTAACTAGGACCTTACACGCCTACATGCCTTTTGTACTTAGTCAATATTCTAGGGGCCCAACATCACCCCACACTATGCCTATTCTCCATCCGTGGGAACACTTCTCCCGGTGAGAGAAATAATACAATAGGCTTACACCTAGGAAAAAGAATAAGGGGATGAAAGAATGGGGAAAGAAGAAAGAATGGGAGAGTGAAATAATTGCTACAATAGACTGGGAAAATCCTTTTGTAAGTCGGCATCCAATTTATTCCAGGAATCAACTTCATCATGTGCTCTCTAACAGATGTCTCCAACCAGAGCACTCACCCCCTCAAATTTTAATCCTTCTCCTTCGCACTCATGGTATCAGTGATATTCTCCAATTCCTTGGATATATCCTCTATCACATCCATTCTTCATGTAATGCATAAATATAGCTCCTTTAACTTGTTTTTGATTGAAACCCTTAAGGTTTCAATGGCCTCAAATTTCTTCTCAACCTCGGTAAGGATTTTGTCTCTTTCTCGCCCTATTCCCCTTGTTTTTCTCCTGGAACTCCTTGAGTTCCACTTCATGAGTGGTGACCAAGGCACCTACCACTTTGTCTCTATCAACGAAATTGTAATACATAGCCTCATTAGTCGGGAAGTGGCCCTTACATCAGCAAGAACTTTGTTGTACTCTGCGATGAGTGCTACGATCTTCAACTTGTCTTCCTTCTCTAGGCATATGGCCACTTCCTTTGTAGACTCCAAGGCTAGCGGTTGTATTTCCATGGTGAGGACCCTTGTTAAATCCTCTAGGCATCCCAAGGCATATCCATACTTCTACGCGAGGTGATGCTAGGTCCGGATGCTTTAATAGTATGGCCTCGTTGATAGATTCCACTTTCTTGTACACAATGCTCACCTTGGCCTTTTCATCCTTCAACTCCCGCTGCCACTGGGTGCTGATCAAATTTTCTTGGCTCAGCTCCTTGGTCATTGTAGCTAGCTCTTCCTCTTTCTTCTTTATCTCCCCTTCTAGATCCCTGATCCTATCATTTTTCCTGAAGAGTCTAGCCTCTATCTCAACGAATACTTTGTTAAGCATGTTGCATAGTTGTTCATCCGAGAGTTGTTGGGTATCCACCACTGGGTTATTGCCCCATGGCTTACCTCAAACTCTAGCTCATCAAGGTGGGACTCAATTTCCCATGAGATCATCTTCCTTGTCCATAGATAGGCAAAGCCTCCTTGTCAAAATATGACATGCCTACAAGCTCCTCCACTGGAAGTGTACTTTGGAACCACATGTGAAACACTTTCTTGGGGTCATCAATATAACCCATCTCTATCCTCCCCCTCTTCACTCCTTACTCCCATACATGTACCCTTGGGTATACTTACATTTAAAATCGAGCCTTTAGTGCTACCACATTCTCTCTTTGCACTCTCCCTATCCTTGTTCAACACTAGCTCAATGTCGTGTTCCACTTTTTCCTCCACTAGGTCTCAATCTCCCTTATCTCCTCTTCTTCCGCCACCTTGGTTGTCTGCTCTGTGTAGTGATTGGAGCCTCTTTCTTTTGCACCCTAGCCTCCTCATCTTTTCCCATTTCTTGTGTGCTTCTTCCTACACTGGCTATCCTTGAACCACACAAAAGGAACCCTTGTTCCTCTTCTCTGCCTTCCTCCTCCAGATCATGTATATTAAAAACAAGTAGCCCTTGATCTTTCCCAAGGTCCTCTTCCCCACTTACTTCTTCTTCTCTACCATCCTTTTCTCCTATGCACTTCTAAAAACTTCCAACTTCTTCTGAGGTGGTCTCGTCTTCTACCCTCTGCTTCTTCCTAATTGGAGATTCTGATGTAGGTGACTCTATTTCTTCTTCTTCTAATGACTCCTTATTTGATGAATTTTTTGGCTCTAGAGTCTTTTCTCCGACTATGGTATTTTTCTTGCACATGTACATACCGGTTCGCACTTATCTTGGGGAACCTATTGCCTATGTTTCCACCACACTTGGAATTTTCTTTTCTGGTTCTTTTTCCTCCCATTTGGGCATGGGTCTTTTCCTCCCAGTTGGATCCTAGGTATAGATACCTCGTTCTCTAGATATGTGCCCTTCTCTGACTTGGGTCTTATGTGAATGTACACGTATGCCATGGATCCTTCTACAACGGGCAGAGTTATGGTCCTTGTCATTTTTACCTCATGCGATACGTATAGCTTCATGTACACACACTTTTCAAGGTAGACCAACCCTTTGTGCATTTCCCTATGGTCTTGATCTATATTACCAAGGTCCAACTTAAAATTTTTGGAATCCTTAAACATGTTTACTCCTGCTTGGAAGTATTAAGTTGTGAAGGTAAAGGGGATCTTGCACCATGGGCTCCATGTCCTATCTCGAGTTTGAATCTATGCAAACAGAAATGTTGGTACACAAAAAAAATTGCTTCTCCTTATGGCTACTTGGTAATTATTTGGGTATTCTCCATTCTACCCCGAACACATTCCTTAGACACGTATACCACTTTTCCAAGTACACCTTGTGTACTATTGTCATAGTGTCACAATCATATTTCTCAAACCTTTTGGTGCGTGAGGGGCCTTCAGCAGGGTACTCCCATACAACCTTATCTAATGCATCCGGTACCTCAATCTCGTAGAACATGATGGTTATCAGCACATTTCCAAAAATGATCCAGTCACCTTCCTTCACGTAGTTAATAATTTCATCCACATTTATTTAATGCGGAAAGATTATAGATGGTGCCCTCTCGAAATCTTTCTGCAAACGTTCAACCATGGCTTATTGACTTGGGTCCATCTCTCCTAGCCATTTAGCTTTGAAACCAGGTGCGTATCCATCTTCATTAATGGATCCTTGATGTTTGTGACATCATAATACCTTAAACCCTTATTTGCATGTAAAAGTGGCAATAGTTTCCTTAATCACTTCTTTTTCAGTCAAGTCATCCTCCAAACCATCTCCTTCATAGATGAGGCCTATGAAATGTGAAATTAGCGGAGGAGTTATGCGCATATTTCACCCTGTGAAGTGGAAATAGTCCTCATGCACGCGCAACATCATCCACTAACACAGTCACTCAAGTTTCCCAAAGTAGGTCAAATCAAAGAGGTATAGTAACCCCGCCTTCTATAACTTTACCTTCACATCATCATTATAAATGCGTAAAACCTTTCGTGTCCTCTTGTTTTTTAGGCACACTAACTCCAGCACCAACTCCTTTTCGATTTTACTTATCTCGATGATTATAATAATTTATAGACATGTCTCTAAGATGGGACTCCCACTCCTTCCCCAACAACACTCCATTTGGGTACTACATTTCTGCATACCACTCTTCATTTTTGTGTGCTTCAATTTCTTTTTACTTTCCCTTGCACTTTCCCTTTCCCTTCTTGGGTGTACTAGTTGGTTTCTTGGGTGCCATTATCTATGTCTTCTTCCGACTTCAATCACTCTGTCTTACTGTTCTTCTGCTCTCTCCAACCTTAGATATCAAACTTTTGAAGAAAATTTCTTAAACCCGTGCCCTAGTTCTTCAAACCCTAATTGGGATACTCCCTTCACAAGATGACGTCTTCTCACAACTTATCCTATGGACATGAAATCCCTTCCTCCTGGTTCGTAAACCCAAAATGGTTACCCACGCTTCAATATCTCTAAATTTTTCTTCACACGGATTAGTTTTTTAGAAGCCCTAGTTCGCAAAGGTGCAAAAAGTGCTTCGTTCTCCTTATACATAAAGTGAAAAATGAAGTGCCTCAACCACTTTATTTATAGTTTTTCCCTTTTTGAGCATTAAGTGTTACTTCACCTACCACCACACTTTTTTCATTTAATGTGGATTTTTCAAACAAATCCCATCTTTAGCACTTTCTCTCACGCGCCGAACTTGTGCGGACAACCCTCCAAACTTCTGGCATGCAACCAATCCAACATGAAAAGAGACTCTTGCGTGCACGTAACTAATATTTGAAGGAACTTCTTCGTCTCCGATTTTTCTCTTGCCTACCTCGTGTTGCTTAATGCACTTTCTCCTCCTTTGTATGTGGGATCTACAAGTAGCTTTATCTTGACACCAACCATCCTTTTTCCATATTTTCTCTCCATACACCTCTTTCACATGGGCCATTCAACTAGGATTTTTAGCACAAACTTCCTTAGCACTTTAACCATGTGCTTCTTCACATTACTCCACCCCACACTAACATGATGTGTAGTCCTCTACACACTCATAGATTCTCAAAAAGTAGCAATAAGGTTACTAGCGCCCAAGGTGAAAAAAAAACAACAACGTGAAAGGGAAACAAAAGAAAATAAATGCATAAAGGAAAATTCTAAACTAACTGGAAAAACTTCCTTATTTACAAACACCAAGAAGACTTATTTATAGTAGGGCTTCAGTCTACTCCCATTGAAGTGTCCAGGTAACTTTTTCCCATCCATATCCTATAATCGCACGCATCCGAATCAATGATGTATGAGATTGTGTAAGGACCCAACCAATGGACTTTCAACTTCCCAAGATGGTGCATAAATTTAGAATCATAAAGTAAGACCATCTGCCCAACCTCAAACTTCTTGTTTCTTATGTGGTGATCATGTCAAGCCTTCTTCTTTGCTTTATCTATTGTTTGGCTCCACCTGGTGAGTGATCATCTCTCATCCAGCTTCATTAACTCATCAATTCTTTCTTCTAGTGCTTGTTCATCAGCCAACCCTCCTGCGTGTGCTCTTCGCAAGGAAGGTAACATGAATTCAATTGGAAGAATAGCTTCCACGTAAAACACCAAATGAATTGGTGTGGCTTTCTTCAACATTTTATAAGTTATCCCGTAAGCCCATATCTGCGCTTGATACTTTGTCATCCAGTCTTGTCTTTTGACATCACAAATTTTGGTGAAGGTATGACTCAATTATTTTATTAAATGCTTACACGGTTCCATTTTCCTATGGGTAATAGGGTGTAGTCTTGTGATGAGCCACCATGAAATTTTCTAACATGATCCTAACGATATCATTCAAGAAATGTGTACCCCTATCGTTGGTTAAACTCAAAGGACATCCATACCTCGTGATAATGTTGTCCCACAAGAATCTTGCCATTTTGGTGTTGTGCAAGATTTAGTTGGGGCTGCCTCGACCCACCTTGTCTTATAATCCGTGTAAGTGATGACATAGTGTGACCTAGTCCTATGTGTCGCTAGTGCAATAGGGACTACAAAGTCTATTTCCCACTTTAGAAAGGCTCCGTGCTAGGTATAGGGTCCATAATAATTTCATCTATCTTTCTAGGCTTGCCAATGCACTGACAATGGTCACACCTTTTACAATAGTCTTTACAATCCTTATATAGGGTTTCCCACCAAAAATTTCTGTTAATATCTTATGCGTGGTGGCATCACCTGCATAATTCCCACCCGCACTTCCTCCATGTGCTTCCTCTATGATGGCAAGGCACTCATGCTCTAATACACACCTACACAAAAATTCATCACATCCCAACTTGTATAAGTCTCCACTGATCAACATGTAGGGCACGATATATATGGCTAGTTGCTTCTTCTCTAACACCTTCATTCCTTCCAGTGCCACACCTTCCTTTAAAAATACCACAATATCCTCCAAATATGAGGGTGCATGCCGTAACCTAAACGGTTGCACGTCTCACATTTTCTTCTCAATACTTTACACGTCCTCCCATGAATCAATTCTTGATAGATGATTAGGTCCACAATTACTTTTCCTAGGTTTCACTATAACGGTGAACTCAAACTCTTGAAACAACAACATGCACCGACATATGCACCCTTGCAGAATAGGTTTGTTCACCAAATATTTTAATGCCATCCGGGTGTAAAACATGAAGGGTGTTGCCAGCAGATACTATCTGAACTTTAAAATGGCGTAGATCATTGACAATGCCTCGCACTCAGTCGTGCTATAATTCTACTATGCTAGTGTCAACTTCCTACTTGCAAAACATAGAGGATGATCAAAAACTCCTTCACCTAGCTATTTAAGTACTACTCCAATAGCAGTTCCTCGAGGCATCTACATGGACATGGAAGGACTTTTCCCAAGAGGGAAAATGTAATATAGGCGTGGTGAAAATCCTATCCTTTAATGTATCAAATTCCCTCTGTTACACCTCTCCCCAATGGAAGGTACTTTTATGTCTGAGCAGATGCTCTAAAGGTGCAGCGATCTTGGCATACCCCTAGATGAATTTCCTATAATAACCCATATGCCCAAGGAATCCACACACTTTGTGCTCTCCAGCTAGTAGGCTCCCTTAATCCTACAATAACTCCAAATTTAGCGGGATCTAACAAAGCAAGCCCTCCTTTCATATGATATGCCCAAATAAATTCCCAAAGCATGTAGTAAATACACACTTCTTAATATTGAGGGATATCGTCAACCGCCTATACCTCTCAAACATTAACCTAAAATTGTCACAATGGTCTTTTACTAGACCATACATCATCCAATCATCCAAATAGAATTGAAGAAACTTATGGATGAAGTCTGGAATTCTTACACCACTATGCATGAAAAAATAGTAGGCGTATTCTTCAACCCAAAGGGCATGACCGTATATGCAAAACTTCCCCACTAAGTGGAAAAATTTGTCTTCTCCTGGTCTTCCTTTGTAATCCGTACTTGGTGGTACCCCAAAAATCCATCCACAAAGGAATAGATTTTTGCGGCCAGCGACTCCTTTCAAAATTTCTTGATCAAGGGGTTAGAAAAGGATCAATGACACAAACTTTGTTCATCTCTCTATAATCCCACAGATCCTAATCTACCCATCCTTCTTGATGCCGATTACCATCAAACTTATCCATTCTAATCCCGAAGCTATCATTTTTTCTATCTCCTCCTTAAGCTTCATGCACAAATTGGGATTCATCCGGTAGGGCCTATTTCTAACTGGACATGCACCATCCTTCAGCTTTATCTTCATCTCCTCCAAGGAATGTTGAACACCTTTGAGCTCATGGTACCCACGTGGGAATAAATCCTCACATTCACATAACAGATCAATGATCTTAGAGACTTCCTTCTCTGACCAATAATCTCCAATAATAGCTCCCTTACGCTCTTCTCCTGAAACCAATGTTAACCTTCTTTTTCTTTAAGGGCTCATGGTAGGCATGCACATGAGTATCAACACTATCCACTAACTCACACATCCGTATAGAATGGCTAATATCCAAGCTTTTCACTTCCTCTCCCTTAATCACATACACCAACTTCCCTTTCTCCTTTTCCAAACACCTACACTCAAGCTGTAAATCTTCTGTCTCCTCTACTTCTTCAAAACATGCCTCCAAACCTATTCCACCTAGTAACTCTAACAACCTATCCTTTGCCATGGCACTATACCCCATGGTAAGGCACTTGATACCTTGCAAGGCCTTATCAACTGATGGCTTGGTACTTCGATACTCAAAGGTTTGAATGAGGTCATCCATGAGCTCCTGCCAATTACCTATCTGGTAGTGTGTCTCCAAATGAATATACCATGCACGTGCGTAACCCTATAGTGTAGAATACAACTTATGCACCCAGAGGGATGGTGGAAAAACTTTTTGTCTTCTCTCTAGATCCTTACACACTCTAGATATGGAATGAGGCAGGCTCCTTCCCATGGTAGTCCTTGATGGTGGTGGGCACATTGCTCCTAGAGAATCTGACTAAGAGAGTAATTTTTACCTCATGCCATTCCAAAAGGCTCTTCTGATGGGTAGTTGTACGTACCCAAAATTATATGGTACTCCACAACCTGGAAAGAGGTTACACATACTCAAATGATGATATAGGTCCCCTCGCAAAGTGTTTAGGATCCAGAAAAGCTCGCCAAGTATACGTTTTTTCTAGTATGCCTCATCTAACCTTCACATTCTTTGTTCTACCCTCTTCCCCCTTTTTCCTTGCATTTTGGTCTTAAGTGATGAGACTACCACCCTGTCTAGGTGGTGGTCCTATAACCGCCGCCAAGACACGGCGGTGGTCTATTACCGTCACCGCATAGAGCGGAGGTCTTGTGCACATTTTCTAGAATGTTCCGATGATCTCGTCAAACGTAAAATTCAAATTTCTATCTACATTCTTCAGCTACTTTTCTTTGCATTTATGTTTTGGCCGCCTGTGAATAGTGTTTTCTCTTTGTTTAATGGTAAAAGAGTTCCATTCCAAGTTACCTTCTAGTGAATGCATTTGTTATAAATAGCTAGCTTGTTTTCAAACAAGAGGCCCCTCTCCTTCTCTATTTAATCATTCAGTCTTTTGAGTTTCTTTCTTAGAATTCCAATAGTTTCATGTTTTGCATCCATTGTTAGCTTTCTCTTATTGTCTAGAGGTCATTTGATCTTCTTGTTTCAATCTTGCTTCATTTTTGTTCCATGCAAATCAGTTTAGAATAAGATAGTTTCATTCTTAGGTTGGAATCCATTTAGAGTTGTAAGTTTTGTTTGGTCACAAAATATAGTTTCTAGAACTCTCGGCGTATTTGTGTTGTATTCCCGTAATAAATCCTACTAGGAATTACATAGTCAAGCTTTGTTCACTTACAATATCCCTCTCTTACTTGCATTGTATTCGGTCTATATCAAAAGCTGCCATTGTTCAAGTACCTTATTTTTTTGATGCTATCATATACATGCTTTTTTGGATTACGAGAACACGGAGAAATGAGGAGATCACACTGAGGGGAAAAATTCATAGACAACTAGATTTACCACTGTTTTGTAAAATCCAGGTTTGAGTTGTCAATGTTCTAGTTATAACATATCAAATAGAGTAGTAAATTATTTCATTTTAGTTAAGCTCGTTTTCAATATTACTAGGGAAGTTGTGGGGAATGATATTTTCGAGAAGCTATGATTTTTTCCTCACTTATGAGGTAAGATTAAAGGTTTTCAATTAAGTTAATTAGTTTTCTTTCATCTAGATTAACACATTTGCATAGGTGAATAACCACACTTTGGGTTATCTCACTTGTTTAGTTGTAGTCTAAGAGTATTTTAATTATTCTTTGTAATTATAATGTTTCAATCGTGTATTTTTTTAGATTAGTTTCCCTTTTAGCAGTAGTATAAATTTTTATTTTCAATTTAAGAGACTTTAATTTAGATTAACACTTAGATCTTAATTAAGAGGATAAACCATAGGAATTTATGCTACCTGTTCATAGCCTCTAAATATCCCCTTTTACAATTGGCTACCAGAGATCACACTACTAGATCTTAGTCACCGATCCTCCTATAGTTAGGTATAGGAAAGTTATTTTCCGATTCTTATCCTCGCATGTAGATTTTATATCATTGAAAAATGGCCATAATCCCGATTGTGGCTTCATCTAAGTCACCCACATTTCATACCATCGGTTGTCTTAACACGACCTCGAGAGGTTGGGTATGAGGAAGAATTACTTGTCGATTCTTATGCTCGCATGTCACTTTTCCATCGTACAAAATTGGTGAACCCGACATGAAATGAACATGCAACCTTCTGATCTTAATTCAAATTCCTACTCATTCTTCCAATTAATTCTCTTTTCATCTTCTCTACCTCATTAGCCTTCACATCAACTTCACCACAAAAATTGGTGAACTCGATGTGAAATAAACAATTATTCCCCTTTTATTTTCATTTCTTTCATCCACCTTAGCTCTTTCCCATTATCCTACGGGTATTCATATACCCCCCAAATATGTTGGGATACGATGCATATGGAAGACCTCTCTTAGGTCTCGAAGCAAATTATGGTCAAACAAATAGACAACCATCACCCTTGCTTTCTACATGGGATGATAACTATTTAAATAATTACTTGTCATCTCAAACTCCCCCTCAAAGAACTAGTTCTAGTTCTTCATTATGAATTGAGGAGTTATATCAACTTGCAAAAACACAACAACCAGATCCCTCAGGCTCTAACAATATGATGTTTACTGGAGAATCCACTTCATCTCCTCGGGTCTTGTTCAGACCACAGATTAGTAGACAGTCAGATCCACTCCCATTTTTGGATGAGGAGTACTTAGCACGCTACGCTAGAAGCAAACAATGCTTCCAAAACATGTACCCACCTATAGGGAGTTTGCAAATACAATCCAATACCCTACTCCAAGAAAACACCCCCATTCCTCCACCTATGGGAAATGCCCTCGGTGAAGCTTGGCAGGGTAATGATCAATTCATAGTAGGGTATCATACCAATTTACAACCTCAAGGTGTAAACCAAACAACATTAAGGTAAAACACTATGTCTTCACCAATAGAGGTCATTTCAGCCTTAGTTAAGAAGGTTAGAGGATTGGAACTTGCTCAAGCAAACCAAAATTCATATTTTGGCCAAGAAAGAATCCCAACCCTCTCGTGCATCACCCCCAAGTTGACATCCTTACGATAAGAACAAGCACGTTAGGCATGCCTCCTCAACATCTCGTATAATTACCCATAACAAACACCAACTAGGACCACATTTTCAAATGTCACTCCATTTGAAAATATGATACCTCCGACTTGGCACCAAACAACCCATACCAAAACAATGCTCCTCCCTACTTAAACATTTATTCAAAATCACCACAAGGAGACATGTTCTCTTCTCCTAGGATGTTCGTTCAACCACAGGGATTCCCTTATATCCCTGTGCAAATACATATGCTATGCCATATCAACAAACCATGCCACCCCCACCCCCTCAGCAAGCACCATTGATGGTTGAGGCCTATGCAGATAGGGACTTATTCAAAATATTTAAAAGAGCCCCTAGACTTCACCATACAAAGTGTTATGCTTCCAAGACCTCTTCCCGATTTACCCAAATACAAAGGGGAAGGAGATCCAAATGCACACATTAAGGTCTATGCCATGCCATACAAGAATTACTCCCTTGGGATGAGGTTGTTGCTAAGATATTACCTAAAACCTTAAAAGGTATTTCCCTTGATTGGTATTATAGAATACCTGAAGCCTCGATACACTCATTTAAAAAACTCATGTCAGAGTTCATCAAAGCTTTGATATGAACAAATTGTTAAGAACAAGAACAAGGAATTATTGCATATTAAATAAGAACATAATGAATCCGCTGCTCATGTTATTTAAAGATGGCGTGCCATTCTCTACTCATCAGCAAGTGCTCCAAACATGGATCAAATGGAACTATGTGATTTATTCCTTCATTCTCTCGATAGAGAGATAAAGGAAGAAGTCCAGAAGTTCCCACGAAGAACTTATGATGAAGTAGTCAAGAGTTCTCTCTGAATTGACCAAGCATCGATAGATAGTGGTCGTAAGACATATGGAACAAATGAGAAATTAATCACTCCCAATTAAAACACCACAGTCTATCCTAATACCGAAAATGCTAGTCAAGGACCTAAGATCCTTAACAAAAACTATGGGGTTACAATAGATGGAGTAACTGACCAAATTAAAAGAGCAAATGTTGTGAACATTTCGCCACCCATTAACAATTAGCGAAATAAAAATTTTACTCCAACAATCAACATGGTGGATTTTAATCATCCACCATGACCACAACAACAACAACAACAATGATGATGAAAATCCAAACACAAGGTCCAAATCAAAACCCAACTAGATATCAAAGTCAAAACAAAAGGCAACAACCTCAAAATTTTAACTTTAACAACCAACAACCTTATCAGAATTTTGGGGCACAACAGGTTTCAAAATAATAGCCTCAAAATTATAATCCCGATTTGTATTGTGGTTTCCAAAAAATTCAATCCTACAATACTAGGACTTGTTGTGACTACAATAAATTCATGCAACATTTTCCAGAAGATCAAAAACAACTCTTTATAGATATGTTCTTAGAAAATTCTATAGTACCCACTCCAAACACTTACACAGGGGCAATTTCCCCTCAAAATGCACCCCTCAAGATCTTTAATGATCCACTCCCAAACCATTCTAACAATAACAGGTTAGATCCAAGTGGAACAAACAAGGGTGTTATAATAGGAAACAATGATCATGAAGCTTCAACTTCATTAAATCCACCGGTCACACCCCAATTAGGAACTCGACTGCAAACTAAGATAGTTGGTCTGGTAGAGTTAGACACCGAGCTACCCATAGAAACCATAACAAGAACACAAGATTATTCTTCTTAACCAACTCCAAGTTATCCATTGGAACTAGACAACATTCAACAAACGTTGGTAAATCCCATAGGTGCCTATGATTTAATTAATTATTTAATGAAAAACTTCTCTCACATCTCGCTTCTTGGACTTGTTAAAAATTCTCCCACCCATAGGGCTTCTCTCTTAGAAGAATTAAGCCTTGGTCATCTAATTAACATAAATCCTCCTCTAGAAACATAAGTAAACCATGTAGACTTTGATGTCTACCCTCTAAAGCAGCTAGATAGGGATACTGAGTTTATATTTAACATAAGCAAAATGCCAAAAGACACTAAAATTACGTGAAGAGGTGACCCAACTTTAAATTTACAAGTATGGGTTTACAATAATTATGTTAAACGTGCAATGATTGAAGATGGGGTATAAACTAACATAGTCCCCTTCACTTTTCTTCGAAAGTTAGGATATGGAGAGACAAATTGTTCCACAACATGAAATATGCTAAGAGGTTATGATAGCCTCAAGGACACTTCAATTGGAACCATAGTTTTACCAATCACTTTAGGACCCAAGATGGTCCTCACTGAATTTTATGTTATAGATCGGGAAACCAACTATTATATGATCCTCATTTTGTCATGGATACACCGTATGAAGGAAATCCCTTCCACGTTATTCCAAGAAATAATATTTCTATGCTTAGGGAAAATATTTGTGGCACAAGGTGACCTAAAACCCTTCGATATACACCTAGCTGATTTTAAGAAAATACCAGACGTTCACTCCAAGTTTGAACTCCCAACAAATCAACTTAGCAAACCAATTAATTCAAAACCAAAAGAGAAGTTGATACCCACCACAAAATTGGAAATTACAAATCTGGTTAAGGGCATTCCAGCACTCAAAAATGAGGCCAATGTCATAGAAATAGTGTCATTAGGGACTACCATGCAAAAAATTTGAGTTGCTAGAGAAAGATTTAACTATTCTCCTACCATTTGATTTTATGGGTATGGGTTACACCCTAGGAATTGTTTCTCTTCCATCATACAAAGTTTATATCGTAGAAAGTAACCAAGCATAACAAATAGATACGACCAATATCCTAACCATTTTTCCAAGTAAATATTGGACCCTCCACTTCGATGGAGCTAGATGTCACTTTGGAACTAGGGCAGGAGTGATCTTTACTTCACCTGAGGGAAATATCCTACCTTTCACCTTTAAATTAAAATTTGAATGTATAAACAATGGGGTTGAGTACAAAGCTCTCCTCCTTGGCCTTATCCTAGCCAAAAGAATGGGTGTCGATAACATTAGAGTGATAGGAGACTCGTAACTAGTTGCAAACCAAGTCTCTGAGGTATATGAAACTAGGGCTGAACATTTACAACTCTACAAAATAGTGGTATTAGATCTAAGCAAGGGATTCAACTTCATATCAATTGAAGTAATCCCACAAGAGTAGAACCTTCTCACAGATTCAATAGCAACCTCAGCTTCCTGTTTCACTCCAAACAATGAGTTGGAAGATACAAGTTTCACAGTATCACTTCATTGAACCATTAGTGCATAAAATACCAACAAACCCACTCCCAACTCATGGAGAAGATAAGAATGATTTTCCTATCCCGGATCACTTTAATAGTGATAGAGTCACTCTCGAATATCTAAACACCTATGCGGAGCTACACCTTGCTCATCACATAGTGGATCTTTCCCTAATACCACATTCCTCTTCCTATTTTGGAAATCCCATGGTAGAGTCTCCTCCATAAAAGGATCTTGATATCTATGAGGTAGAAGATGGAGAAAGTTTGGAACTACCTCTAGCCCCACCTGAATTTGAAGAAGGCAACACTTCTTTAATCGAAGAAACCATTGACATAAACATCATAACAGAGGAAGAATAATTTTTTTGAAGTTGGGATCCTCGTTAACTCCGGAGGAGATAGAAATACACACCCAAATCCTCAAAGAACATCAAAAGGATTTCACATTTAGCTAGAAAGAAACGATGGGCATTGCACCACACATCACGATACATAACCTTATCACTAAACCAAATGTAAAACCAATTAAAATAAAAGTCAAGACCAATGAAGCCAAAAGTGGTCTTGTGGTAAAAGAGGAAGTAATAAAACTTCTCCAAGTGGGATTCATCAAACCCGTTGACTATTCACAATGGGTATCTAATATCATCCTTATTCTCAAAAAGAATGGGAAGATACACATTTGCATAGACTTCAGGATATTAACAAAGCTTTTCCCAAAGATGACTTCCCGTTACCATCCATTGACATTATTGTTGATGCAATAGCTGGATTTGAACTGTTGTCCCTCATGGATGGGTTCTCAGGGTATAATCAGATTAAAATATCTAAACAGGATCAAGCCAAAACTACATTTATAACTCCCTAGGGAACTTATTGTTACGCTATCATGCCATTTGGTCTTAAGAATGTTGGTGCTACATATCAATGGGAAATGACATACATATTTCATGATCTTATCCATAAAATTTTGGAATCCTATGTGAATGACTTATTTTCCAAGGCTAAGAAGTGTTGTGATCATCCAAAAGTACTTTGTATCATCCTCTCATGATTGATCGAATATGGTGTCACATTAAACCCAGAAAAGTGCGTGTTTGGTGTGATAGGAGGCAAACTTTTGGGTTACATTATATCTTCATGAGGGATTGATGTTGATCTAGCCAAAATTAGGGTTGTTCTCAAAATGATTTCACCATCGAACAAATCTAGAATCAGGTCATTTTTTGGGAAACTCGATGCAATCAAAGGTTCATCCCGATTTAAGTTTTTCCATTCATTTAATCAACAATATATTAAAGAAATATTATAGAATTGATTAGGTGAAGAATGTAATTAGGCCTTGAAGTAGTTAAACGATTCTTGTTGTCTCCACCCATGCTAATTCCTCCAGACATGACCACCCTTTGATCTTATACTCATGGGCCCTTTGATGTCTTGCTAGCCTGCATGTTGGCTCAAGAAGACAATGATAAACGAGAATGTGTAGTCTATTTCATTAGCCAAACATTGCTTGATTATGAAACATGTTATACACAGGTAGAAAGAGAATTCCTTTCCATAGTCTTTGCAATAAAACATTTAAGACATTACATGTTAAACCAAGAAATAAGGTTCATTGTAAAGATAGATCATTTACGAACATTCCTCACGCAAGGGTCTTTATCTAAAAAGGCTAGGTGTTTCATAACCTTAATGGGTGAATTTGAGTTAACATTTGTAAACCAAAAATCCGTTAAGGGACAAATCATTGCTAACTGGTTAGCTGACAATCCACTAGATGGAGGCGATTTGGTAAATCTGGACTTTCCTGATGAGTGTATATACTTTTTCAAAACCAGGCCCCCATCTCTACATGTCCCTAGTACACTGATATCATCAATTTTATCATGGACCACACATACCCAAAAAGTGCCACATCACAACAAAGAAGGCGGTTACGTATTATCACTGCTAAATATGTTGTTTTAGAACAAGTACTCTATCGTAAAGCCTTCGACGACATGCTTCTAAGATGCATTGACACAAAAGAATCCAAGAATATTATTTATGAATCCCATAGTGGGATATGTGGAGGCCACTTCGGTGGTCACGCTGCTGGTCACAAAATAAATCAGATGGGCTATTTTTGGCCCACTCTCGAACACAATGTAGTAGAGTTTGTACATAAATTCTACAAATGCCGAGAATTCTCTCACGAGATTCACATGCCAACAAAATCCCTGCAACCAATAGAAACCCGTGGCACTTCTCCATGTGGGGTCTAGATTTGATAGGGAAATTCTCTCCCTCATCAATCGATGGCCATAATTTTATAATTACAGCCACAAAATATTTTACCAAATGGGTAGAGGCCATGCCTCTCACCACCGTACCAGGTTCGGTAATTTCCAAGTTCATTCTGAACCAAATCATTTGCAGGTATGGTGTCCCACAAGTCATTATCTCAGATAATGGAACATCCTTTAAAAATGATGAGGTCTATGATTTATGTAGAAAATTCAAAATAAACCATCACACGGCCTCTCTTTACTACCCTCAAGCCAATGGACAAGCTGAAGTAACAAACAAAACATTAAAGGCTATTCTCCTCAAAATAGTTAAGGAGAACAAGTTAGACTGGTATCTAAAACTATATCTAACCTTGTGGGCCCATCGAACCTCAACAAGAACACCAACAAGAGTAACCCCTTTCTCATTGGTATTTACGGTAGAAACAGTTCTTCCACTTAAGGTTGAAATACCTAGTCTCTGCATCTCATTACAAGGTATTTTGGACAAAAAAACTTATAAGGAGGTACACCTCTCTCAACTGGAAATCCTTGATGAGGCCAAGCTAAATGCCAAACAACAACATAGAGCCTATGTTGACCGGATGTGCCGGTAGTATAACAAAAATTCTATGAGTGAGAAATATATGAGGGAGATCTAGTTCTAAGACTAGACAACCGGATTGATAAGAAAACCGGTGAAGGAAGGAAGTTCCGGCCCAAGTGGTTGGGCCCATACTGAGTCATGAAAGACTATGAAAATGGTGTGTATCTCTTGTGCACACTAGAAGGTGAGGAATTCAATGAAACTATCAATTCCTTGCATCTTAAATGGTTTTACACATAAGACATTAGAATCACCACTTGTACATTATAGCTACCTACATTGCATTAGTCATTTAGCTGTTTCATTTTGTCCACTCATTTCGTAAAAATGTAGTCAAGGAACTTACTCTTAAGCAATCTATTACAAATTTCTGAAAATATTGGCAAAAGCATTCAAATCACATCTCTTCAAACATCATCAAGTAATTTCAAATCTTCTCATCAAGTTTGATAGACAAGTATTGACGAAAACCATACCAAGGCCTGCATACTTGGTTTTCTCTTTCTTTCTACTAGGTAAAGTTGTCCTTACCTACGGTCTATTCTAGAAGCTTCTTGGTGTCACATCTATCCCTCTTATGTCTCTTTGAAAAAAAGGATATCCCAAAGTCATAGATCAGAAGTGTCAAAATCAAATAGAATCAAAAATGTCAAGTAAACAAAATATTTTATTTTACACACTTCTTTACCCCACCAACCTTCGGTGATAAGCCCACACCTCTTATTGGTAGTGTGAGGTTGGGAAAGGAAATAAGTTCCCTTACTTGCCTATATGAGGTGGGTGTGGGGGTCCATTCACACAAATTAACAAATCTTGGTATTCTAGAAATACAAATCAAATTATATTAAGTGAAAACAAATGTCCAAATTCCAAAGAGATCAAATCCTCAAAACCATATTTTGTCAACCAGGTTGCCATTTATAGATCTAAGTCTAGATAAACTGGAAAGTAAGTGGCCTTCTAAGCTTGGTGGTAGTTCTAAGTAGGGTAAGTGTGTAGGTCTAAGTTTGGTTTCTATCACTGGTTTATCTATCTCTCATCATTCCATTTAGTCAAACTCATACAATTTTTTCCCTTCCCAACTCTTGGTGTTGAGCCCTCACATCTTACTGGTTGCGTGGAGTTGGGAGTGGGGCAAGTTCAGCTCTTTATCACTATACATTCATCACATTTTTCCAACATAAGAAGAAATCACAGACATTGCCCAAAGAGGCCAAAATTTCAATACTACAATGTGTTCGTCATCACATGTCAGCATTACAAAAGCATATAAAGTAAAACATTTTGTTTAGTATTTGCTATCATTTGTCATCCATTGCATACATTCTGAAAAGCATGAAAACAAATACTCTAAAAACATCTAGTATACACATGGGAAATGAGTCACAAAATTCTAGACACCAAAGAGTCTAGATCCAAAAAGAGATATATATATATATAAATGGTGTTTCATGTACAATGCCATCATGCACTAAGGCATGGTAAAAATGCTCAATGAGCCGGAAAATAAAAACAATCGTACATGTATCCAACCAAAAGTCACTACAAAAAGACACTATGATCTCTCAATCTCTGTGAGATCCCTCAGAAGGTGTATGGTTGTGCCTAGGAATCCTATTATGATGATGCTCTAAATGGATGGAGGGCTCATGATCATAGCCAGCAGTTGTGGTCTCACTATGAGAGTGACTCCTCCTCATCAAGCGCTCAGCAGTCCTATATCTAGCCAACTCGGTGTGAAGGGAGGTAATGATCTTTTCTCGCCTTCCAGACAAGGGCAAAGCCAATCGTATGTCAATTGGTTACTAAAGTCTCTCCAATGTCCTCAGTGAGCTCGAACCGAATAGCATCGAGGGGAGCAATAGAGTGTCAGCACACACCTAGTAAATCAAGTCTCACCATCCCTCAGTAGTCGCTGCAAATAAAAAGGAGAAACACACGAGTTAGAAAGTTTTCCAAAATAAAACCAAAGATAAACGAAACAAAAAAAGGAAATAACAACTAAACAATTCTAACTAAAACAAATTTGAGAAAAGAGTAGTAACTCACTCGGATCTCCAGGCCTCTAGGTGGGATCTCTAGGATCCGCACCTACCACTGACGCTACCACTAACTATCGTCCCTCTCCCACATCTGGAGAAATGTGATGGCCTACCATGGACTCGCCATCTCCCCCTAAATCCTAAGAAGGCAACTCCTCTAAAATTAGAGTCACCTTCTCTGCACTCTGCTCTACCCTCTCGGCCCACAAGATATCCTGAGTGTCATGCCACTTAGAATCGTTGTCATCCTCCTCACCGTCCTGTCCCACCAGCTCTAGTCTCTGCCTCCTCTATCTCCTCCTCTGTCTCCCCCAAGTGAACTCCTTAGACTCAGAGTCCACGTCAATAGGCTCATCTCTACTATGAGCAGGACTGGCGCCAATCTAAAGTAAAGGTGCTCGAGGAGCACTGGCTACCCCTCGAGCACGAACCACCCTCTTAGCTGTGATGGGAACACCAGGAGTGACCGTAGTCTAACCCCAGCCTCTAGGGCCTCCCCGAGCCTCATGAAAAAATCTATACACTGGCCCCGTTGGAGGAAACATGTCAATATATGGGAGGCCAAACTGCTGTGGTACTCTATCAAAGGGGTGGATCTCTAACTTCCCTGTCCTATCTACCAGCTGACTGGTAGTGTGGCAAGTGATCAATGTGAGTGTCTCCTCTCCCCATAACCCTACCATGGCCTGATAAGGAGTAGCCTCCATGTCTACAGTAGTCAAAGAAGCCACTAGCTGGTGAGGTGCTCTAAGAATGGTCATCCCTATCCACCTCGCTACCCTGACAGCCCCAGGATCCTCTGCCTATACACCTCTCCCATACGGAATGATGTGCTCATACACCTAACTCATGACAAGAGTAGGGTGGCTCAGTGACTGTCCCTGTAGTCTGACCACCTTGTATAAATCATGGTAGGTGGTCCCAAGGATGTCTACTCCCCAAGCATAAACATGGCCATGGCCCTAAATTTGTTTAATAATGGGAGCCCAGAAATATAAGATATTTTCCTATCCCTTGTCCCCAATCAATCTCGAAGCAAGGATGCCCATGATAGCCTTGTAGAGCACAAGAATATCTGACTCAACAATGGAGTGGACCTTCACCCCCTTCTTCGACCCCATGGAAACAACGACATCCCCCATATAAGTGGCCCACTGAACCAACTGAGATCTCGACACTGCTATCTTGAGAGACAGCCGCCTCCCAAGGATCGGAACCCCCAGTATACGGTAGACATCCTCCAAGGTGATGGACCACTCACCCCTCACACCTGGTAATCAGAAAGTGTTCTGATCTACATCCCAATATGAAAATAAGTCACATAATATGTGACTGGTAGGTGTGACATGAGGGACCTGTGCAATCCTCCAAATGCCAGCCCTCTGTAGAATGTCTCTCTCCGCCTGAGATAGTGCATCTAACACTGCCAGAGCCAATCACACTCCCTCTCTCTACTCCATCTAATATACTCCTCCTTCTTCGCATCCACCCAAAAACACAAAAAAGAGTTAGTAACAAAATTTGACTAGAAAAATTATCAAGAACATATAAAAATGCTAAAAATGCAAAGACAATCAAAATTTACATCCTTTTTGCATTTTGTTCGAAACTGCCACCCTGTGTAGAGTGGTGGTTTCCTAACCACCACCTTCAGAGAGCGGCGGTCCCATAACTTCCACCCTCTTAAGCGGTGGTCCCATTACCCCTTGCCTTCATAGAGTGGCGGTCCCATGACCAACACCCTATACAGGCGGCAGTCCCATGACCGCCACCCTATGCAGGGCGGCGGTCCTGTCCCGAAACGTCAAACGGCTCGAAAGCCCTAAAAACACATTAAAAATGCAAGAAAACACCATTTTAAACAAAATAAAGACCTACCCTATGGGCGCCCCCCTAGAGACTCATTTAAAACTAGCATTTTGAAAATGATCCCCCCATGACAAATATTTCAACATTTCTATGTTTTGGATTTAAAAATGATAAATTGAGAAGAACTAACTTGAGACTTCATAGGCCAATGTTCCACTCTCAGAGGCATGATCACGTTCTCACAATGGATGTTTTGACTGTACTCTCATCGAAAATGGTCATTGTGGGTCCCAGAGCTCAAAAACCACCAAATCAACACGTGTAAATGAATAGTAAAATGAGTTCATTTTTATATATATATATATATATATAGTTTTCTAAATTGGTTTTGAATTTCTTTTGCAGGGTTAGAGCATCGATGAAGGTAAGTTCCAAACCCCATGCAGATGGTAAGTCCTCATTTCATATCAATTTAGTTTTTTTCTCAATTTATTTTATCTATCTGAACTTGAGTCCCCTTTTCATATTTATAGATAGCGGTATTTTGGATGGTGATTTTTCGACACACGGGTGTGTCAGGTATAACTCCTAACTCCCCATTTCGGGAATACCATACTCAGATCCACCTGTTTTACGCCTCTTCATGGCTAAGACGCTTCTTGAGGGGGCAATATGTACGTACCCAAAATTGTAGGGTACTGCACCACCGAAAAGAGGTTACACATACCCCAATGATGATACAGGTCTCCTTGTAAGGTGTTTGAGATCCAAAAAATCTCACCAAGTATATGTTTGTATCCCGTATGCCTCATCCGGCCTCCACGTGCTTTGTTCTGCCCTCTTCCCCCTTTTCCTTGCATTTTGGTCTTAAGTGATGAGACTGCCACCTGGCAGGGGCGGCGGTCCCGTGACCACCACCCAGGACAGGGCGGCGGTCCTGTAACCGCCACCCTACATAGGGCGGTGGTCCTATGTGCATTTTCCAGAATGTTTCGACAATCTCGTCAAATGTAAAATTCAAATTTCTATCTACATTCTTTAGCTACTTTGCTTTGCATTTATGTTTTGGCTGCCCTGTGAATAGTGTTTTCTCTTTGTTTAATGGTAAAAGAGTTCCATTCCAAGTTACCTTCTAGTGAATGCATTTGTTATAAATAGCCAGCTTGTTTTCAAACAAGAGGCCCCTCTCCTTCTCTATTTAATCATTCAATATTTGGAGTTTCTTGCTTAGAGTTCCAATAGTTTCATGTTTTGCATCCATTGTTAGCTTTCTCTTGCTGTTTAGAGGTCATTTGATCTTCTTGTTTCAATCTTGCTTCATTGTTGTTCCATGCAAATTAGTTTAGAATAAGATAGTTTCATTCTTAGGTTGGAATCCATTTAGAGTTGCAGGTTTTTTTGGTCACAAAAGATAGTTTCTAGAACTCTCGGTGTATTTGTGTTGTATTCCCATGCAATAAATCCCGCTAGGAATTGCATAGTCAAGCTCTGTTCACTTGCACTATCCCTCTCTTACTCACATTGTATTCAGTCTATATCCAAAGCTTCCATTGTTTGAGTACCTTCTTCTGTTGATGCTATCATATACATGCTTTTCTGGATTCACGAGAACATGAAGGAACAAGGAGATCACACTGAGGGGACAAAGTCACACACAACTGGATTTACCACTGTTCTGTAAACTCCAGGTTTGAGTTGTCAAAGTTCTAGTTATAACATATCAAATAGAGTAGTAAATTATTTCATTTCATTTAAGCTCACTTTTAATATTACCAGGAATTTATGGGGAATGGTAGTTTCGAGAAGATGTGATTTGTTTCTCACTTCGAGGTAAGATTGAAGGTTTTCAATTAAGTTAATTAGTTGTCTTTCATCTAGATTCACACATTTGCACAGGTGAATAACCACACCGGGTTATCTCGCTTGTTTAGTTTTAGTATAAGAGTATTTTAATTGTTGTTTGTAATTATAATGTTTCAATCATGTATTTTGTTTAGATTAGTTTCCCTTTCAGCAGTAGTATAAATTTTTATTTTCAGTTTAAGAGACTTCAATTTAGATTAACACTTAGATCTTAATTAAGAGGATAAACCATAGGGAATTTACGCTACCCGTTCATAGCCTCTAAATCTCCCCTTTTGCAATTTATCTACCAGGAGATCACACTACCAGATCTTAGTCACTGATCCTCCTATAGTTAGGTATAGGAAAGTTATTTTCCGATTCTCATCCTCGCTTGTATCTTTTCTATCATTGAAAATTGGCCATAATCCTAGCTGAGGCTTCATCTAAGTCACCCGCATTTCATACCACCAGCTATCTCGACATGACCTCGGGAGGTCAAGAACAAGGAAGACTTACTTGTAGATTCTTATGATCGCATGTCACTTTTCCATCATAAAATAGCCCACCATCGTGTTGTTGTGCTTTGAGTAGGACGTAACTTAACATCCCCCTATATTCCTTCTCATTCTTCCACTGAGCTTCTATTTCCTACAAAAATATCTTAGGGAAGGCTCCCTTGAATACTTAGGTAGTTTCTTTCCTCCTTGGCTCCGGAATGTGCATGCCTTTGTCACCTTGGTCACCGACCCTTTCAACTATTGTCCCATCAATTCATAAGTTCCATGCACCTAATTGTCACATGCTAGACTTATGGTATCACTTATTGACTAAGCATCCTCAAACTAGATAACCCCGTTAGTAGGGTGTAGTATCTTTGGGTCCCTGATTGAGTGCACATATATCCTATCTAGAACTTCTTCTCCTAAGGGTTTAATATAGGGTGTCAACTTCCCATCAGCCATGGGTATAATTACCCACTCCTCCTTATTTTCAAAGTTGATGTACCCTTTTTTGAACTGAAGTTCTACATTGTTCTTGTAACACCATGGGTGTTCAAGTAATCTCGGGAAATTATCTACCTTGGCGAGTACCAAGACTTTGGCGTCCCCGTAAACATAACTCCCTGGATAGTGATAGCTACATCCTTTAAGACAACGATGGGCATCGCCTTAGTCTTATTTTCCATATACAACATGTTTGAATATGGTTTTAATGTAGGTCTTCCCATCTGATGCCATGCATCCAAAGTTAGAACATTAAACTTCGCGCCTGTGTCAATGAGGATATTACTAAGGAGCCATCCATCTACAACTACATTCAATGTGATCTCTTTTTCATAGTCAAGGCTATGAGGGAGAAGGTTTTTGTGTAAGACCTACCTCACTCACTCTTCTCTAGCGTGTGGTAGCTTCTCTCTCAAACATGAGCCTAGCAAGGTAATGATATTCTCTTGCTTAGCATTTTACACACCTCCTTAACCTCATCCGGGTCAGCCCTTGATGCCTCAACTCTCATCCCTTTTTCCTCCTTCCAAGATTGCTCCTTTAGACACTTTGTATTTCCCCTTGTAAACTTTGAATGACATTCATAGTGTCTGATATACCTCCTTTTGATGCGCGGGGTTTGGGTATTTTCCATGAACTACTCCCCCTTGAAACCAAGTTCTTCTTCCTTGGTAACTATCTTGTGTGTGTGGATTTTTCCTTGTTGTTACCAAGACAGCTCTAAACCTACATCTGTGTTACTCGAGGCATCCACTGTATGTATGCCTTCTTAATACTAACCATTATAGTGCCCTTGTATTTCTGGTGTTGTTGATTCATGTGCTCAAACAACTCTGGGCACTCCTTGTACTTATGCTTCTTTCTACAACATGAGCACTGCAATAGGTTTGGGCATTCTCATTTGTAATGCTTTTTATATCCAAAATTGAAATAGGTTCCACATGGAACTCACTCCTTTCTCCTCCGTGGTTACCAAAACCATGAAATCCTCTGTGAAAACCCCTTCCACGTGTGCCTCCATCTGCGTGCTCCTCATAACGGAGATCATCACCCTTAGAAATACTGGCAATGTTATTCTGTTGCACCCCATGATCAATGGCCTCATGGATCTGATCAATGAGCCTACAGTCCTTAGTATCATGGGTTGTAGAGGTGTAAATCTTGCAGTAACAAGACACATTCTTCTATATTGCGCACTATAGTAAGGGCGTCTACTTGCATCATGGTCCCCATGACAAATTTCATAATCTACTGCCACGATGCATACTATCCTTTGGGGGAAATTATCCTTAACGTTCCCCTCTACTTCACAATCTATGCACCACAAACCACTATGAGTCTCATGGGCTGAGTTCATAGATAAATATTCCAACTGCTTGTACATAGCAATAATCTAAGCCTCTAAGAATGTCTAACACCAATATCAACACTACCAAAAAATTTGGAGCACAAAGAAGCTTCCAATACCTCGTGCGGGTATGTAAAGGTTTTATGAGATAAGGCCCTTCTAAAAGGGGTGATTAATCCTCCAACAAACCACTAGGCATGTTGTGAAGGGTGAATATCATATGATAATTTAGACAAGAGATTTTTAAAGCGTGCATCATACTCCCACACACTCTCTTCCATTCCTTGTTGAATCTCCTTCAAAGCGCTGATGTTTTTTTGTTCAAACTCAGGAATATGGAATTCTTCCAAGAATGCATTCTTTAAAGTAGTATAGTCCACCATTGTTTGATGAGGGTCATATTTCCTATACTAGCTATGTGCGTGCCCTTGTAACATGGTTACAAACTGACTAGCCTTCCACTGGGGTTGTGATACCCTTTGTGTGCCATAGCAGTTCACACTTGTGAACATGTTTTGCAACATCCTTAATACCTCTATAATTGGGAAAATGTAGAGACATTTCAAAGAAAACTTTGGGGGTGGTTGGGGCCCGAATCCTCTTAAGCTAGAGCCTTAGTTTCCACCTATGTTTCCTCTGCCACCTAATCCACTAGGTCCACTAGGTCTTAAACCACTAAATCAACCAGTCCATAAGGTCTGAACCACCAAATCCACCAGGTCCACCAGGTCTTGAACCACTAGATCCACCAGACCCACCAGCTCCTATTCCTCCTGAACCACTAGATCCACTAGACCCACTAAGTCCTAAAGTGGTCGTGCCAAGGGTCCCCATAGTTCCATTGAACTGTGCACCTATGGTCTGTGACAATGCCCCACTACCAATAGTATACCCCATGCCACTCCCAGATGTGAGACCAAAAGCTTGTGTGTCTATACCTTTCCCAAAAATTCCTAACACTAGGTTGGTGTTTGCATCCATAGAAGGCCCAAACGAGAAATTATACCTCTTGGGTGTAGACTGATCACCTCCAATGTAATCAACTAGACTAGCAATATTTTCCCCCTGATCTAGAAAACCAAGCACTAGGGTCTCGGTCACTAGGTGGGCTTAGATGCATGCCAATGGTTCTTCTCTCTCCATGCGATGAACTCTCATCGGGAATTCAAAGGGGTCTCTCTTATGCACTTTCCAAGATGGGGTTACATGGATCGCTTAGGTTCCACATGCGGCCTCTGCATGAACCTCAAATCCTTCCCGCAACGTCTTCTACTATACATCTATCACACTGTAACCTCACATTGTCTAGCAATCTCCCTTTCATGTGCTTCACCATACTTGAGTTTTCTCCCCTCCCTTTCTTTCTTTGTCACAACATCTGTCATCTTCCTCCACTCTAGCTTCATCACCTAGTGCTCATAATGGTTTATCTGGCCATTGGGAATTACTTTAAACTCATGGTAACCATCAAAATTTTCATAGCCAGAGGGACAACATGTAGAAATGATCCTCTAGGCTCCCTCAAAAACTCCAACTCAGCAACCTCCGAACAAGAATATGTGGAAATGGCGTACCCTAGAGTGTATCTAACCAATACTCCTTTCCACCAATGATCCACATCACGGGTCCACATTAGATCTGCATCTTGCATCCTTTGGTATTCTTCTCAGGTCCACACATGTGATCCATAATGCCAACTTGATCTAGATGTATAGGCTGATAGCCAATCATATAGTTCCACTGGGAAGTAGTAGAAAAAAGTTTCATACAGATCATGGTAAAGGTTCTCTTCTACCCATCTACATGCATCAAATTTAGGTCATATGTTGAATCTCTAAGAAAATTCATCCTCTGTGCTATTGAACCATGATTCAATACTTTCCAACGTTAACCGCTATGTCATTACTCATTACGAGATCATGATGAATGTTATTTCTCACTAAAACTTTGAAAACATGATTCTTGGCAAGAACCAAGATATATTCATTTTTACCCTTATTAAAAAAGAAAGAAACCCTATGTGTGCTAGCCTATCACCAAATAGATGTTGGGAACTCACTCGAGGCATGCACGGTGACGATTCTCTCTTTTATGTGAGTTTAGTGGGAAACATCGTCTATGATTTGTGTTTAAGAGATTTCAAAAGGATTTAAGACATACAAGAACCATAGAGCTCTTAACGGCCTTTAGATCCTTGCATTCATTCCGGATGGTGTACTTAATAGATTATATAACTTGTACCAGAACATAAATAAGTACATGAGAATCCATCTTGAGCATAAAATGAAAGAGAACCTATGAAAAAATGTATGCATCAAAATCATTGATATTCATATATATATATAAACTGGTAACCTCATTACATCCATGGAGCCATTTATAGAATGTCATAGATAAGCAGACCGTAGTCATGCATTACAAATGGACTAATGTAACTATACTACCAAGAAGAAAAATTAAAGTCTCCATACCCAATACATCCTTTCCCAAGTGTAATTACCCACTAACAGAGTTCTTACAGTACTTTTGGAGAGCTCTACCCACTCTCTAAGTCTATTCTTCTCTCCTTTTTACTCTACAGTGCTTATATTTATATCCTTTCTAGATTTCCAACTCATCCTCCAAAGTGCCCTCATATCTAATGCCAAGTTTCTAAAAGTGGTCCTCCATGCGAGCATGCTCCTCCAGTCCTAAGCTTTCCACTTTATGCCATGATGTGCTTCTAGAAGCATCTACCATGAGCATGCTCCTTTCTTGGCCAACCTATCACCGGGATGACACCTTATCCACACGCATCCGGGTCATGCTTTTCATGTGTTCTTCCCTGAACGTCAAATTTGACTAAGTCCCAAACCCTTGGTTCTATCTATGCATGTCACATGCCAAGAGTTTCCTTAGACCCTTTTCTTAAACCTTACCTTAAGCACTTTGTCTCTTGCGTGCATTTCCTTAATCGGGACCTTACAAACCTACACACATTTTGTACTTAGTCAATATGCAGGGGCCCAACGGTACATACACATCATATAATTTTCATTTAGACATTGCACGTGAAACCTTGGCCTTGTTTTCACTCATCATGTCATCCTAAGGCTCATTTTCTCTCCTCTTTAACTCTGTCAATTTTTCATCTTGTGTCACATTGGGGTGACTTACAGCTCTAAAGATACAAATGGAGTGGGGAATCATAAAACAAACCCTTCTTGTTAATTTTATGACAACAAAACATTAATAATTAACTTAATAGTCTCCACCTCCGAAAATCAACCTATCAAAAAATTCATAAACTACAATCGAAGAGGCCCATCGATTGAATTTTTAGGTTCCTATCTATTTAGTAAACCATCTAAGCATGTGACTATGGAAACCACCATCATAGGGTTAAACAATCCCCATCTCATCTTCATTTTTTACATGGTATTTTGCCTGCTACAACATACAACCCAAAAAGGGGGAAAATGTACACACTAGAAAACATACCTTGTGCATAACTTCTCTTAATAAAATTACCAAAAAAATTATAAAACACAAAAAATCCCAAAAAAACAAATAGCCCCACAAAATGGGGATAAAAGACAACTCACCACCTATTTACTAACCCTCACCCACTCACATTTAATTTTTTCCATCTCACCTATCCATGTGCACTCCTATGTACTATAGACCCTATCATTATACCCATATTTTTCCACTCCCCTACGCACTCAAAAACTATATAATATCACTCACCCCCTCATTATAATCCCTGAATCTTTGTGCACTAAGGTTATATTTGAGTTTTATTGTTGTTTTGTTTACATATTTTAGTTTTACAGGTCTTGAAGAAGTGAAAGAAAAGCATAAAGGATGAATACATCTTGTTGTAGTAATATTTTAGCATAATTTCAACACATGAGCCAATCACAACTATAGTTGGCTTGTAGTATTTGTGTGATTTCTAGTGAATCAAAACCTGCAATTGTCCTATGATCGATTTAGGTATACTTTGCAACTTTCATTTACTATTTTTTCATTCTAATGAGTAAAATGTTTTTTATCTCCTTAAAAGGGTTAGGAAAGTCCCCTAACCACTATTGGTTGCACCTATTTATGCCTAAGTATTAGATGCACATGATATCGGGGCACACAGGAAGTGAGTGCATAGGTGCACATAAAAGATCAGCGGATATAGGGTGCACCAAGGAAGTTGGGATTCGGGACTTAGCCATTCTACACATAAGATAAAAATGGATCGAGTGTTGAACATGATTTCAATAGATGACTTGGATGACATGCCAAGATATTTTGGGACCAAGAGGAAGATGAAGCACCATGCGGAGTTAGAGCTAATAATAGGATTAGAATTAGAGTTTTGTATAGGTAATCTATTATTAGTGAAAGCTTGTGTGCTTCAGTAGTGCCACATGGATATTTTGAGCATGCAACCCATTTTGAGAGTGCATGAGTAGTGAAGGGAAATTCCCCACTACTTATATGTGTGTGTGTGTGTGTGTGTGTGTGTGTGTGTGTGTGTGTATTGATTTGCACGGTTTGAGAGATTATGTACAACCGAGAATACAAAAAGTTATGTTATTGGTATATTTGCACACATGACTGTGTGATGATGATTTTTGGTGTATTCAACTACTATGTTCATGGTGAATTATTTTAATGGATCTTTGTGGATGGATAATAGTTATTTATGTCTCCATTACTTGTTATTGTATGGTAAATCTGATCTTGATCCTTGTTTGATTCATTATGCACTATGGTTGTGCTCTAATTCTTGTTATGCTTTACCTTTAAATACTTTCTATGAATATGGAATACTTCTAAGATCATGATAACACCTTGAAAAAGTTGGTACTAAAAGAGGGACTTGGTATGTTCGCACACTTCAGGTGAGCAATTAGATCTATATGAGTGATGTGTCAATCCATCTAGGCTTTGAGTAAGAAGAACATACTACATTTTGGTTTCATTTTGGGACATCTTTACAAGTTGTTACAAGGATGTTGCATGATGAATATGTATCAGTTGACTTTGGACAACATTGAGAGTTGGTTAGAAAATTTAGAGGAATGACTTTCTCACAGATATAACACCAAACCTGATTTTTATCCACAGATATGGGTTGAAGAGAATATATATCACGAAATTTATGAAACATTCTTTTTCTCTTTTCGTATAGAGTTGTACGAATGGTTGGTAGCATACACATCAAGGAGAAATTAGAGGTATAGAATAATTTTTTGGACACAAGAAGATTAACAGACTTTTCATGATGTTGATTTAACTTGGACATGCACTATAGATCATTGGTGGAGTGGTGTTTTGAATAGTTACACATTACAATATGTTGTTTCTACTTATTCCTATCTAGAGGTTGTTGAGTTTCAGTTCTTACGTGAGCCCAAATGATATTATTTTCATGTTATCTCTTTAGAAATCAATGTCTTGTTAGTGACCCTAAATTTTGAAGAATGATCTTTGGCTATCTAAATCTCCACCGCATGCAAGAGCGGGAGAAAGTGTTGTGAAAGATGGCATAAATAATGAGAGAAAAGGAAAGAGAGGAAATATGGATTAAGTATAATGAAGTGTGGGAGAGGAAATTGGAGAAGAATCTCAGTGTTGAGGAGTCTAGGGAGTTTTGCACACAAGTGATGTATGAAGGATTCAAGGTTCACACAGATGATGTGGAACCTAAGCGGTTAGTCCTCCCCATTTAGGTAAGTAAAAACTAAATCCCCTTCATATTTAGATGAGAGCATGTAATAAGAAGAAATTATAAGAACCGTAGGTGTGCATCGATCCCACGTATTGACCTTTCCCTTACACTTGGTGTTCCAGTTCCTGAAATAGTTATTGAGAAAGCAGTTAGTGTTAGTGATAGATTAGTGACAGGAAGAATTCAATTTCCATTGAATATAGAAATGCATCGACAAAATCTATGGCATCGCAGGTGATAAAATATTTTCTATTTGGAGGAATTATTAGAGGAATACTTTCTAACGTGTCTCAGGACAGAATGTGGGCACGTAGAATGTTTGAAATACATCTAGAAGTAGCATAAATTTCCGGACTATAGGAGTTAAGTTTAGTAGAAATATTGGAACTCAAGGTAGCACATCCTCTAGCCACGGTGCCTACTAGAAGAGGTGGATCGGGAGGATCTAGAGGCTCAAGATCAAGTGAATCTAATGATTCTAGTGGTAGAGAAAATATTGGTGGGGGTTGTGGTTTCGGATATGTTGGACAAGGTTCATACCCTCATCATCCTGTAGTAGATATTTTATGATATATATCTTCACTTGCTAGAATACCGGAGTATTGAGGATGCTACCGAGCATGTACACAAGTGTGAGATACTATGACATGCTAAAGGAATAATAGCTCACGAACGTAAGGTAAGTCACTTTGCTACTACTTTGCAAGGACACACACATAGTTAGTATATAAAGTATGATCTAAACCGAATTGTTATATACTATAATGCACCGCATGATGACTTCTTGGAAGAGTTACGTATACCTAATTTTTAATAGAAGAGCATCATAACACTAAAGGAAATTAAGTACGACATGTCCGAGAGTATAAGGGAGTATGATACACACTTTAAAAATTTCTTTAAAAGTTGTCTTATGATATTCACCCTATCTAGTATGTGCAGTGATTTTTTGGTGATTTTATTACACCTTTGAAGTTTGCTCTCTCATAATACATTTATAGATCCACGTGAGGTTTTGTATGAACCTCTACGCACCTTTGAGGGGTTAGGAGCATAGAAAATTGGGTTATCACATTATTGGAGGAACAAATTACATCTATGATGAAGCATTTGGAGAAACTATCTCGCCAATTCAGCATATGAAACGTGAAGTGGGATATGGTGTATAGGTTTCAAGATGGAGAGACATACTAAGGATGATTTTCCTTATAAATAGGTGTTTATTATATTGCTAGATTGCGAGATTTATGACTTGGATCATGTTTCAATTAGATTCCCCTTATTACGCAGAATGTGATCCAGAAGAATGTGCCTTGTTACTATAATATTTGTAAGTCCCACAATCATGACACAGAGAATTATAGGTTGATTGATCAGATTCATGATGTTATCGAGAGATTTGTTGTAGGTCATACTAGTGTTGAAAATAATTACCAAGAACAAGGTGAACATCATCATCATAACCAAAATGAAGGACACTCTAATGGACATGGTAGAGGTAGAGGTTAAGGTGGAGGATACAAATTTTGTGGTCGTGATAGTGGAAGAGGTGACTTATCTTGTGGAACCTGTTATACATATGGATCCCCTTATCATTATAGGCATGAATTCCCTCATAACATTGTGCTATTGGATATTGTGTGCTGGATATGAGCACGAGAGATAGATCCTAAACGTGAACTTCTTGTCTCATGACCTTGAATATGATAAAGAAATCACTTTGGATTCAATTTTTGATGGCTGGTTACTAAGCAATATATTGATTGATACATGCATAGAAGTAAATGTAATCAATTTGGATGTATGGAATCAAATGTGGAGGCTGTAAATTAAATCCATATTCAAATGTGTTGTATATGGAAAATAGGACTAAAACCATGCCCATTGGAGTATTGCAGGATGTCACTATTACTATACAAAGGGATAGGTTTACTGGGGACATTGAGGTCTTGGCACTTTCCGAAGTAGATAGTTTTCCATCCTTTCTTGGGCACCCTTGGTGTTACGTGAATAATTTCGATCTACGCTTTAATAAACATTATATAGGTTTTGAGAATAAATAAAATCACATGATTATTCGTTTAACATATGGGAAGGTTTCACCATATGTAGAACCTTTGAGTGAAGAGGATCTAAATATGATATACACACGTACACTTAGAGATCTTAAAGCACTCGATCCATCTAAGGAAGGTGTTATTCATTGGAATTATGTTCATTCTATAAGTGATGCAACTAGTGTTTCCTATGATAACTAGGTGTATGGAACGTATGAAATGGTTGGGAGGGGGATTAAAAACTTAATTAATCATGTAATTAGGTTGTTCATGGTAAGGCATTTTGGTCATAACTAGATACCTCAGTACACGACTGAAGGAAACCCTAACATGTTTCTACGTGTAATGAAATATTAGTGGAAAGATCAGGTAGAAAGAAGTAATATTCTAGTTTATACCTTACATAGGATAGCTATGCACTTGTGGACCACACATAAAGATAACATTTTGGAGTGGCGAGAAGTGAGAATCACCTTCTCTACTATGTTTCTTAGGAACAATGTGTTGTCACAAATCTATGAATACCATGGGAAGGATTCTTCTTTGCATCACATTTAAAAGTGTGAGAGACTCTAGAAGGATGGATATGAGCCCTTGCCATCATCACTCTAGCTACATAAGTTCTACGCCACTCTAATAGGTTTTTCCCACGTATGGTATGTCCATGTAGAGTTGACAATGGAAACAATTAATTAATTGGAAGCGAGATGACCTTAGGTATTTCGACCTTTTATTATTTTTCTACTAAACCTCCAGTGAATGAAGCATTATAGATTATAAATTTTCTTACAATGGGGGATAGTGAAAATCTTAGTAACTCCTTTTAGATATGTTTGGAGAGTTAGACTTAGAGGTGTGCTTTGAAGAAGAAGAGAAAGATGAGGAACATCTTGGGTGGATCTAAATGGAAAAAGAAATGGGTAAGCTGGTTTATATGATTGATTATGAAGAAGTAGAGAATTTGGATGTTGATCACACTATAAGTATGTGTGAGGTCTTAGATAGTGCTGATGATAAGGCACACTTATCATGAGGATATGAAAAAAATAAGGTCAACATTAGAATAGATACATAACCTAAAGAGGCCATTATTGGTGACTACTAGTCCGAATAACAGTGTCAAAAATTATTGAGCTATTGTGTGACTTCCATGACTTATTTTTGTGAGGATATCATGAGTTGAGGGGGTGCGTACCTCTTTGGGTAAATTGAGGATCAAGTTAAAGGAAGGAACATGCCGAGTTAAGAATATACCTTACAGGATGAATCCTAATCATGCGTCAAATTTAAGGATGAGATTGATAAGATATTTGAATCTAGGATAATTGAACCCATTTAGGAATCATAATGTGTTAATCCTATGGTAATAAGTATAAATAAAGATGGTAGGATAACGATGTATGTGGACTATAGATATTTTAATGTTTCTTGTGTCATAGATCCTTTCCCCACACCTTTTATAGATGAGATCTTGGAAGGTGTTGTAGGGCGTGAAATTTACTCTTTCATTGATGGATTCTCTGGTTATCATCAAGTACGGATTGCTAAAGAAGACCAAGAAAAGAGAAATTTCACCACTGAGTTGGGAATTTTTGCATGTATAGTTATACCCTTTAGGTTGAATAATGTGCATGTAGTCTTTTCATGCATTCTTTTACAAGCATTTGAAATACTTTACACAAAAGTTTTTCATAGGTTTTAATTTTGATGATTGGATGGTATATGGGCTGGTAAAGGATCGCTGTGATAACTTGAGACTCATGTTTGAGAGATGTAGGCAATTAAGCATCTCCTTGAATATTAAGAAGTGTATCTTTGCTACACCCTTTGGGACTCTATTGGGACATATTATATGTAAGGAATGTTTTTCGGTAGACCCTTGTAGGGTTTTAGTTTTCTTGGGTTTAGAGGAGCCTGTCAATCAAAGAAAGGTGTGTGGATTCTTAGGACATATAGGTTATTATAGGAATTTCATCAAGGGGTATTCTAAGATTGCCATGCCCTTGGAGGAATTGTTGAAAAGCAAGGGAAAGTTCCATTGGGATGAGGCACATTAGATAGAGTTTGAGACATTGAAGGAAAGACTTAATTTTGCATCCATCTTTCACTTTCCTTCTTGGGATAATCCATTTCATGTACATGTTGATGCCTCTAGCATGGCCATTGGTGTGGTGTTAGCACATCGAGGAAGATGGGATTGTTGATCCTCTTATTTTTGTGAGAATGAAGCTAACACTAGTTGAGATGAATTATACAACTACAGAGTGTGAAACATTGTCTATGATTTACATGTTGCAAAAGTTTAGATGATAATTTTTGAAAACTCCTTTATATTTTATATAGATGACATGGAACTTAAGTACTTGGTTAATAATCTTGTTTTAAAGGGGTCAATATGCTAGTAGATTTTTTTGTTTCAAGAATTTGACTTTACAGTGGTGGTAAAGCCAGGAAAGAGTAATTATGGACCAGATCATTTGTCAAGGATAAACTTAGGTGAGGACATGCATAGCATTGAGGATATAATGTTGGAGTCACAATTGTTGATTAAAGCTGTGCCCTCGACTTAGAATAAATTATTGTATTCTTGCGTATTGGTGTGGCACCTAAAGGGATGAAGAGCTTAGAGAAGAAACAAATTTCTATATGCATTATTCCTTACATGTTAATGAGTGGATATTTATACAAGTTAGGTTGTGATGAAGTTTTTCATTGGTGTGTACTGGAGCATGAGCACAAAGCTATAATGGAGGAAGCTCGTGGAAGAATTACAGGTGGACATTATATAGGAAATGCTATTGTGCGTAAAAATTTCTAGCTAGCCTTTGGTGGGAAACAATGTATAAGGATTGTAAAGAGTATTCCAAGGTGTGTGATCATTGTTAGTACCTTGGGAATCCTAGGCATAGAGATGAAATTCCTTTCGGGACTATAACAAGTGCAAAAATATCGAGAAATGGAAAATTTACTTTGTGGGTCCTATTTCCCAATTGTTGCATAGGACTGGGTTGCTTCATATTATTACATGTATAAATGATCTTACAAGGTGGGAAGAAATAGTTCCTACAAAGGATTTCATGAAAACTATAACAACAAGGTTCTTATGGGAAAACATTATCAACATGTATGGATGTCTGTTGAGTCTGAAAAGTGATAGGGGCACACACTTTTTGAATGAGACTATCAGAATATTATTGGATGAGTTTGTGGTGGTGCATCATATGAAAATTCCTTATCACCCATAGGCTAATGAAACTGCTGAGGATTTTAACAAAATATTCGGACATACATTCACGAAGATTTGTGATGTTGGAAGAAAGGATTGGGATGATAAAGTCTTTGATGTACTATGGAAATATAGGACAAATTACAAGAGGTTGAATAACACAACAGCCTTTTGATTGGTGTTTAGTGCGAGAGGTTGTTTTACTAATAGAATTCATGTTACCCTCCCTATGTAGTGCATGCGTAGGTAGACTGGATGATGAGAAATCACTTGAAGAGTGCATTGATAAGATGATTTAGTTGGATGAGTAGAACATTATAGCATGTTAGAGCCATAAAACATAAAAGGCCAAGCGAGAAGCATGACATGATAGACACATTAACAATAAACAATTTGAAGTTGGATAGATGGTTCTTCTTTATGACTCCAAGTTTTTGCATCACCCTAGGAAATTAAAATTGCATTGGTTGGGACCATATATTTTGACTTATATACTTGAGTCAGTGCTTTGATTATAGGCGTTGGATGGGACACGATTTCCCGAGTTATTTAAATGGGAGTTGGTTGAAGACCTAATATAAATAAGCCTTCTTGGTGTTTGTAATAAGGTAGTATTTCAGTTAGAATAAATTTCACTTTAGTACATTTCCATTATATGTGTTTCCTTCCTCTCTATTATGCTTTGTAAATTTAGTTCGAGTTTTTGTTGTAATAAGCATGTTTGTGCACCAGTAGCTAACTACTATCTAGTGAATTCATGTGCAAAGGACTGTGCATACTTTTAGTGTGGGGTGGAGTAGATACATGATAAATGGGCCATGATTGAATGATCTCTGGAGGATGGGTATGCATAGAAGAAATATGGTGCAAGTGCTTGAGGTAAAGGTGTGGATTAAGGAAAATTTCTCATAGATAAGACCATGTGTAGACATATGGACGCAAAGTGTAATGCAAGGTAGGTAACAACATGTGAAACTAATTGGTGTGAGATGTAGTGGATAATTATTTTAGCATATTAAGGCGTGTAATAGGAGGTCTATGGCCAAGAAGTAGGGGCGCGCAAGAAGGATACGGCGAGGAAAAGAAAAATCAGCAGGAATTGTAGAAAAAGAAAAAAGGCATAATTAATAATCTGAGTACGGTGGTTGGTAAAGAGAAATCAATTGGGGAAATTTGAATATTTTATATAAAAAAGGTTTGCGATATCATTTTTGATTTACATTGTGAAGTGTAATGTTTGATCGAGTTGTGTCTGATTTCATGATAGAGTGAGTAAAGACATTGAAATAGAGAAATTTTTGTATGGCATTGTTTTGAGCTCCATCGAGAGAAGGAATTTGAGCGAAAAGAAAGCATGCAAGGATCAATTTTGTGTAGTTAGGGTTCAAGGGAAGCTAGGGAATGCGTGTTTAAAGTTGCAGAGGTTGAATTTACTAAAAGAAAATATTTTTACTATCGCAATGACACCTAAATGAGCACCTGCAGTGACCACAAGGGGAAGGAAAAAAAAAAGTGGAAGTAGAAGTGGAGGATACCCACGAAAGTTGATTTTCAAAAATTTAGTACCCAGAAGGTGTCATAATGGGTTTTGATTGGGATTCACATATCGACTCAGTAAATTAAGAAACTAAAATCATCATACAAAGGATAACATGGATGAATTGGAGAAACAATTGGTGATAAAACCATATTTGAGGACAGAGAATGACATGGTCATCTATTACGATGCAAGTTAGAAGTTGCTAGTGGGTGTTGGAGTTATGCAGTTGTATGAGCTACCATACTTTGGGAAACCCAAAATATTATATCAAAGGTTAATGTCCCATATGCACGAGGACTTCTTCTATTTTGTAGGGTGGTAAATGTGACTTATCACACCCTTGATTGGGAAGTTAACAGGGTTGAGGAGTTCGGGCATGGAGATTAGTAGTGATCTCAAGGATGACAAGGCCGTAGTAGAAACTTCTATTGCATTGGCTTATGGAAAATGAGGGCGTGCAATGGACATTTTCAATTTAAAAAATTACCCTACGATTCGGAAGCCATGCACCTCCTTATAAAGTTGAATAACTAGGAGCATTGGAGCTAGGTAAACAAAAGATGGCTCCATATCGCCAAAAAAATGATAAAAGGATTCATATATAATTTTTCCTCTTTCATTGCTAAGACCATTATTGAAGAAGCACACCATGGGGATAAGATAATTTTTGGTGCTATTTTATTATCTCTTGTGTTTGTGGAAATTGGGGTGCCCTGATGGGCCTAAGGAGAATATTTGGTAGTTCCCTAAAGAGAAAAAGTCCCTTACGAAAGGTATATAAATGAGAGGGATCCATGAGTGTTATTTATAAGAAAAGACATGAAATTTTGGAAAATTGTTTTGCGTGAAGCCAATAAACATGAATGGAGAATACCCAAGGAACTTCCTTGTATTAGATAAGAAGCGTAGTTTATTGTATATTAACATTTTTGCATAGGCATATTTGGGATGAAGGGTGAAAAGTGGAGTCCTTGGTGCAAATTGCCTTATGCATTTTTGTGCGTTACTTTAAGGCATCAATGCATAGATTTTCCAATGCACACAAATTTTTATTTGATACAGATAAGGTAGACTAAAATTATCAAACACTATAGAAGAAGTATGTCTACCAAGGTATGCATGCCTACAAAGAAAAGATGATCTCTGATGATATAAGTATCGACTCAATAAGTTTGGAAATTGGGAAATATGATGTGGCTAAGGTATACCTTTACCTTAAGCCCAAGTTATAAAATGGAAAATATATTGAAAATGAGTTCATGCTTTCTGAACTTCCTAAGGAAAACACACGATGGGTATGCGTTGCAAGATGAAGATCCCCTAGTATCATAAGAATAAGAATAAGAGTTAAAGGAAGACAATGGTGGATTTGACCATGACATGTGGACGAAACTTATCCTGTGTAGAAATAAGAGGAAGAAGTAGGAGAGGAGATAGGGAGATGTTGGAGGTGATGAAGAGAAACAATGTAGGAGGGTGATGAGAAGAACAAATACCCCAAGCACAATTATGATTGCATGCCCTTCCCCAAAGACGAAACCTAAAACTTATCCTACTAAGCCGATACAAGAGAAGAAGAAACATCGAAGTATATATCAAGATAGGGTGAGAAAGAGAGTTGGATGTAAGCACACACATAGAGATGGAACCACCAATGTCGTTGAGCTAGATATAGCAAAACCTTGGGAGGAAGAAGTGAAGTATGATATAGAGATCTTCAAGGAGCACAAAGATATAGGTGGAGATGAAGAGAAAGATAACGGCAGGCCTTATAGTGAGCCCTTAATTGAACCAATAGGCATTGTAGAAGAAGGCTTGAATTTTGGTGAAGGGGTAAATTTACCTAAATGTTAGGCACTCAGGGAGAGATAAGGAAGAAATTTATAAGACTCCTATAGTTGTGTATGTTAATGATCCCAAAATGATCATTTGCACAGAGTTTCAAAGCACTTTGGATCCGAGGAGCTTTATTGATGGGATTTGATGAAACCTGAAGTGGTCAACTTGTGCACCTAAAATAAACTATCTTGGAGAATGAAAACACATATTGATGAGCCCTAATTTGATATAAAATAATATGCATGTGTCAAGAGGAAAATGAAGAAGATATCTCAAGCTACACATTGGATGGTAAGGCCTCTAGATTTGACTAATGATTAGGTGAGTAATGCGTTGAATAATATGGCATCGAGAGGTAGCACACAAGAATATAGATAAATCAGCCATGATGAGATCTCTTTTGGAAGAGAATAAGAGCATAAAGGAAAAGGTGCAACAAATATGAGGGGTGGAAGATAGATAAAGAGAAACAAAAGAACATCCTAGATTTTGCATAGATTTGGGGAAGGATATTATAGATTCACATCTATATGTTGATGAATAGATAGACCAGACTTATCAGTCCTCTCTGCAATTATTGATAAATAAGAAGTTTGGTGCACCTCAAGGGACCATGAAGACAACTTCATAGAAAGAGGAGAATAGTGCATCTTAGAAATAAAAATCCAAGGCTATAATAGTATGTAGAATAGTTGGGTATGAGTCTTTTCTTCATACTTTAAAGGACAAAATGAAAAAGGAAAACTTGGTGTTAAATATGTGTGTAGAGCCAAAGATAATTATTAATACAAGGACTTTGTCCGAGGAAAACAAGGTTCTTTCTAAAAAGAACAATGAGACTCTTGGGCTCAAGCGAGAGGCCGACATTAGTGGCATAGAAGCATGATGCTCTCACAACATCCCGAGACCCTCACCATGATAGGATAAATTAGATTGGGAAAATTATAGTGTGACACATGGATGTGATGGATAGGATGATCTATAGTTTGAAAAACGTTCTTAGGGTGCTACTGAGAATAAGGGAGAGGATATGACCTTCGATGAGATGGATGGAGTACTTGCAGACATTCCCGAGAAGAAAAATAAGGTGTTAGGTGACTAGAATGAATTAGAGGCATAAATTAAAAGTGAGTACCCTGAGTTACTTCTTCCTTGAGAGGATTAAAGCCCTCGGACTCTTAATTGTATATTATATTTCATCATGTACAAACATTATTTTATTCCTTATTCTTTATTCTTGGAGAGACAATGCATGATTACCGATTTTCAAGGGAGGAAATGAAACTAGTGTTGGGTAATGTTGGCTAGATATATTTATACCTAAATATTAGAGGCACATGAGTTAAGGGCATGCAATAAGAAATCATGTAGGTGTGCGTAGAATATCAGCGGATATAGGGAGCACCGAGGGAAGTTGGAGTTTTGGACTTAGTCATTTTGTACATAGGCTAAGAATGGATTGAGTGTTGAACACACTTTGATAAAAGACTTGGAAGACATGCCAAGCTATTTGGGATGAAGAGGAAGATGAATCAACATGCGGAGTTAGAGCTAATATTAGGATTAGACTTAGATTTTTATATAGGTAATCTATTATTAGTGAAAGCATGTGTGCTTTTGTAGTGGTGCATGGCTATTTTGAGCATGCAACCTATTTTGAGAGTGCATGAGTAGTGAAGGGAAATTCCCCACTACCTATATATATGTATTGATTTGCATGGTTTGAGAAATTATGTACCACTAATGTTAAAATAGAGTTATGTTGCTCATATATTTGTGTGCATGATTGCGTGATGATGATATTTGGTGTAATCAACTACTATGTTCATGGTGAATTAATATAATGGATCTTTGTGGATGGATAATGGTTGTTGATGTCTCCATTACTAGTTATTGTATGGTAAATCTGATCTTGATCCTTGTTTGATTCATTATGCACTATGGTTGTGTTCTGATTCTTGTTATGCTTTACCTTTAATTACTTGCTATGAATATGGAATACTTGTATGATCATGCTAACACCTTGACAAATATGGTATTAAAAGAGGGACCTGGTACCTTTGCATGCTTTGGTGAGCACTAAGATCTATCTCGGTGATGTGTCAAAGCACATCTAGGGTTCAAGTAAGAAGAACATAATACAACCTTCAAAATAACCAACATTTTTCAATTGTGATTTTGTGCAGGTTTAGATTAAGATCTGAAATATATTTATCCACTTTATTTAATGAAATAAACCATGATTGTTCCTCTCTTCACAATGGCAACATAATTCCATTTTTTTAGTAACATTGATTTGGATTTTTTATATTAACTAATCCATCTTGCAGTGATCCAAATCTCTAGGCATACACATTTTGATTTCAAACGGATTCTCCTATTCGTGGATTCCAAATAGATATTCAATGTGTTTGGGGGTGACTAGGATGATAGGATCATTATTTCTTTTAGAATCACTACTTTTCTCAAGGTCGTAATGTTCCACATGTGTGCAATGAAAATTTTAGAGAATTGAACTAACACTAGGAATGATGTTACTCCTGGAAAACCATTGTGGTATGTGTGTAGATAAAATAGCATATGACCCTCTCGACCATCTTGTATCACATAATTGACCCACATTGAAATGCACGAGGTTCATATTAGTAATGTAGTCATAGTATGAAGTATTTGTGCACATGTGTGTTACACCTTGGAATTCATTTTTTAATGTTGATTTCTTGGATCTTGACATTTTAAAGAAGAAAAATAAGCAATGGAATAGAGACACATGGTGGTGGGTCACCATGTCGAGTCCACCACAAAGTGGAAAATGAGATTTATTCAAAAAAATTAGTGTTATGATAATACAATATTTATAATCACTTGTAATGGACAAAATAAACTAATTTTTTAAAGCCAAATATTGAATGGATTGGTCTTTTCTCATTTTATAACATTCCAATGTTTGGCTATTACCTTGAATATATGGCATCCATGTATTTTTACACATTGTTATTTTTCCGCCTTGGAGTGATCTCTTATATATATTTCTATCCATGATGAGCTTTTGAAATCCTGCCACATGATCCTTGGCTCTCATTTACACTTCACTTGACATGGTATGATTTCAATCGATTTTATGTTTCCTACTTGTCCACTATCTAAGCTAGTAAAATCCTTCCATGTGGATTATGTAGTTTTTCCTTGCATGATGTTTCAAAATATTTCCCTTCTTGCCAATAGTTGTTTGGTCCATTGGTGAAGTTGTTAGTCTCTCAAATAACCCACCAGGGATCAATTCTTGACAAGTGCAAAGGCCTAAGATGTCTTTAAAAGGTATGAGGCCAAGATTTTTCCCTAGACGACTTTGTGAGAATGGATACCCCTCAGACCTTACATCTAAGCTAAAGAAGATTGGATTTAGTCTAGACCTTCAAAACAAATTCCCTTCTCATGTTTTTCTCTGTGTCACCAGGTTTAAATACCTTATTTTCAACCATGTGGATTGTTTCCACATCACCTTAGTGATTATTATACTTTTATTCTTGGCTATGGAGATTTTTGCTTCACCATTTATTGTTGATTAAACTCATCCACATAGACTACATTCTTATTTCTTGGATACTAACCAAGCCTTCAAGATTCTCTTTTATGTATTTAGTTTTTTTCACTTAGATCTCACATATGCCTTAGTTATTTTTCTAGACTTATAATTAATTATCTGTGTTGATTCCGTCATCACTTCCCATAGATCAGCTTGGTCTGTAATTTTCTAACAAATATTGACAACATCACCACCTTGATCATAGCTTCGATATGATTTATGTGAATTTTCGGTGTATTATTTCTCAAGAGTGATTTCATTCCTTTCCATTGCATATTTTGTATTGTCAATATAGCAATATACGCTGATTTCCTAAACATTAGTAGACATTTTGATAGTCAAAATCCTCTATTTACCTTAATATATTATTAGACGGCTAGTCTTGGCCATGAATAAAATTTGTGAAATTATGATCCAAATTTCAATGATTCACTTCCTTATTGTAGTCATTCTATTAATTGAAATCTCACTATCATATTTTTCCTATCTTCTACATCATATGATTTAGTATGTCGTAAATATGTGCTTTTAGAACATGTGCTTCTTCTACATCATAAGAAGAATAGGATGGAAGAAGAATATTAATCGGTCTCTTTCTTATTATTAATATGTGTAATAAGGAATCAATTGTAGAAGAATTTTGTCAATTTCTAATTTGGCTTTTAGAAAGCTTTCCCATGGATAATTGGGAGAATTTCCCTACATGGGTTGTATATAGGAAGTTTTAATTTTTATCCATTGGATAAGTGATAGATGGTGAAGTGGGAGTTAATTTCACTTCACTATGTGTCACTTATAAATTTGATTAAATACAAAACTTAATTAATATTATTAATAAAATTAACGTTATTAATTTTAATAACTAAAGGATGAATTTAATTCATAAAATTAATAATATAAATTTATTAAAACAAATTTATAACATTAATTTAATTAATTAATAACATTAATTAAATCAATATCATTACTTAATTAATAATAAAATTAAAATAATTAATTTATAAGGAAGAAGGGTATTAAGAGTGAGGAATGAGGATATGATAACGAGATGAATGTGGAAGTGTTATTAAAATCATGACGGTGATGATCGGTTCATGTAATAAAATGGAAAATAAGGTTGTAGCTAAATGGTGCAAGACAATTAATTGGTTCATCTCATTAATGTGAAATAAAAAATTTAAAAATTGAATTTTTGTTGTGTTCAAAATTTTGGACAACAGTTGGCTCTTATTGGGGAAAAATACTTGTGAGGATGCAACAATGAACCAAGAAAAAACCTTTTAGAGAATTCAAACCTGAACATATATCATAATCAAGAGAAAAAAGGATAAGGATAAAATGCACAAATGAAACATGGGAAAAAGGAGGAAAACACAAAAAAACCCTAGTCACCTATGTACATAATTTTGAACTCTGTTAACCATTACTAGTTATAGTGGTTGAGATATTTCCCACCTTTGTAAGAAAGTAGCAAGTGAGTACCATCGGGATATGCAAGATAATATATGTTATCTCCAAACAAGTGGGTTGTCTCAAAGGGGCCAATCCATAATGAATCAAATTTTCCATGACTCCCTTTATTTTCTCTATGCTTATCTAATAATAGGACAAGGTCATTGATATGAAGTATCTCTCCTTGGAATAATTATCAAACAAATTTTGACTCACTCTTGATGTTTTTCAATCCTATCAATGGCAAGACTCCTTTCTTCTTCGATTTTGTTTAGGCACATGATTATCTTGTCAAATTCATTGCTAAATATTTCATCCTCAATTTACTTTTTAGTTGAAATGATAGTAGTTCCAAAGATACAGGCATTTGAGTGGTTGTTCCATACAACAACTAGAATGGTGACATCCCAATAGCCCTATTTGGCATGAAGTGATCAGCCCACAATGCATCATAGAGAATTTTGTGCCAATCCTTTTGATTTTCATCCACCAACTTCAAAAAATAGTAATGATGTTTTTATTAATTTATGTTGCTTTTCCATTTCCATGTCAATCGTAATCTAAAGAATGTGCTAATGAAATCCCATAGCTATACATAAAACCAATAATTTCTGTGTGCAATGGAAAGTTGCACAAGCTATGGGATGAGGTTAAAGAACCTCAAAGCTTTGCTAACTCATCCATGCACCATAGGATTAGAGATAAACAAGATAAACTAACATGCAAGCACTATAAATTTGACAAAAACATAAAAAACTAACATGTATACTACTCTCTACTCTATGAAAGATTAATGAAAGTGAACCTAGTCGATTCCAAGCAATCAAATTGTGTGTTGTTTACTCCATGAGGAAGAATGAATCTCAATAAATGCCTACATGGACAAGTTTATCTATTTCATTACTAACCTAACATGGGTGTAAGATGAAGCTATTTTAATGGTGGATGACCCAAGATCAAATGCCTTATTACCTTGGCTAATGCAAATGAGCTCTTAAGCTTTCTTAGGCTTGTTTTGGCTTTATCTTATGTAAAGTTGTCATTTGAAGGGTAGGCTTAGCCTTGTATTTATAGTTTTCCAAATGGAAGAGTTTGAACTTTGGGTGCATGTGGGACTAAAGCTCAAAAATCACTTTTAGATTAGATTAGGATAAACATGCTTTAGGCTTAGTTAAGCTAGGATTAGTCTAGTTAAAATTGACTAGCAAGTGATTAGAGACTCATTGAGAGTTGGGAGGGGTCTGGATAATCAATTGTGACTGATAGATAGCCTACGAAGCCAATAGAAGTGGTCTAGAGAGAACTAGGGAGGTTTTGAATGGTCAAAAGGAGGAATGTTTAGCTAATAAGAGAGATATTAGCCAAATAATCTGAATATGGGAAGAATACGACTGAAAGAGTGTCATGAATGGGCATTTGAGAATGGAGCAAAGTATGGGGATTTAATGAAGTGTCATTAATTGATTGGATTGGATGAAATGCTAAGTGTAAGCATATTTTAGGTGTCTACATTTTCCCCTCTTTGGGGTGATGTAAGTGATGTCACTTCAAAGAAAGTAGACAAGCATAAACAAGTAGAATTTTTTTTTGAAGGGATAGAAGAAAAATGAGTAGAATAGAGGATGCCCCCTTGATTGTCGATGGGGTTATAGAAGAACTAAATCAATGACCTAAAAGATGACAAAAAGATAATAGAAGAAATAATAGTGTGAAGAAGTTTAAAAGAAAGGGGATATAGAAGAAAAGGAGTATGAGGAAGGGGAATGAGCTAACATACATCCAAAGTGCCTTTTAAACAACTTTATTTTTCATCATATTGCTAGAGATTTTCATCATCAGTCCTTATTAAAAAGAAAATCCATATACGAACAAATGTCCATTTCTAAAAACACCAACTCCATGCAACATACAAAATGCAATGCAATACGAGAAAGTAAAAGATGCCTAACTCCATGCAACATACATAATGTAATGCAATACGAGGAAGTAAACAAGCTAAACTAATAGAGAAACAAAATGTAATGTTTTTGCTATCAAGCTTCAGTTCCAACCTGTGTGAATTAACGAAAAGGGTTAAAAATGGTGCCCCAAGAAAGGATACATGCGAGGGGAATAATGGAGGACACTTAGGTCCAAAGAAAAAGAAATGTGCACTATGAAATAGTACTAGGCAACTCGTTGTGCCCCAGAGTATAGACATAGTAAGTAGCCTAGCTTTTGTTGATGGAGGTAGATCAAGATGATCCGTGAGTTGCACACATGAACAGGTGAGAACCAAAGAGTGACATTTTGTAGGATGATTTATATTTTTAAGAAGTTTTCTGGAACATATTTTAATGTTTTTTTTAATTTTGAAAGTTTTCTGAAACTATGTATAGGAAGACGAGGAAGCGTGGATGCCCCTAGAGATAGATGGGATGTACAAGGGCATAAGGCCATGTGCGTACGAGAAATATGAAGATGCAAAAATTCCCCAGTGATTAGGTGGGAGTATTCAAAGGAAAACTCTTCATAGGTAGAAGTGGGACCCAAGGCCATTATGGATAGGTTCAACATGATGATGAACGTAAACCAATGAAGTGTTGGGAAGGATCAAGGATGCCCCCATCATAAGTTGGCCTAACAGCACATGATAGAAAGGAAGGAGGATTGTTTTTGTGAAAGGGGACAAAGGTGTCTGAAAACATGGAAAAAGTAATCTTATACACATGGATGTTCTGAATGAAGTAGAATAACGATGTGAATGATATGAATGTAGCTTAGAATCCTCGTGAGGAATAATTGATTAGCCAAAGGAACAAATTGTGAGATGAGACATGGACTAGAGTAAGAGTTTGAACAAGTTCCAAAATGAGACACTTGGTAACATACTAATCCTGCCTACTCATAGAGATCCAATGTGTGCATGTGGATTTTAATTACCTCTTGAAGGGAATATTTAATAGACAACAAGTGATGACACCCCTAGCCACGGTGTAGGGATGATTGATTTTGAAAGCTGATTTTGTGAATGAAGGGTGGAAGGATAGTCGTACATTACTCTCACTTGCCCGACCGGGCGTCCATAATACGATAGAGATGTATTTGATTCTAATCAAAAAAATTCTCTACTTCTAGTTAGGCATCCATAGCCCCAATAGAGATTATTGGAAATACCCCAAGAGAGAGTTATATATCAATTTGATTTTTCTTTGTAGATTTTAGCTTTTGATTTTTGATTGATTTTGATTATTTTACTTTCTGAAAACTTATTTTAGATCTCTTGTTTGACAAGGGGTTTAAGAACCACTGATGGCTTGATGGAAGGAGGTGGAAGTGATTATGATGATGAAATTGGCTAGTGTCAACAAATATGTCCAAAAGTTCTTCGCAACAAGTTTATTATATGGTGAATGTGGTAGGATCTCTAAGAGTTTAGTCGTTCTTTAATTTACCAAGGTGATAAAAGACTAGGGTCAAACGGATACCATAGAGATAAATGTCACAAAATGTGTGTGAATAATCTCACTAAAACATCACCAAAGGGATGATAATGGTAGGGACACTTGAAAAAAATAGCAAGGAAGGGAAGAAAGAAACATCCATGTGTACACAATACCTAATTGCATTGTTTGATCTTTGTACCTTTGATTTTTGTTGTGTTTTGTTCGTACTTTTTGTATTTTTGAATTGTTTTTTTTTTTAGAATTTTGATAGTTTTAAGAGGTTGGGACTAACAAATTAACTCTATGTGGTAAGATCAAACAATAATGTTTGCGACTTCCTTAATAAGGAGACTAGGCGCGTGTGTTTATCAAGAGTGATATTATCCCGATCTCGATGATTGAGGTGAGTTCACACTCAATAAATGACTATGATTTGTTATGAAACATGGATTTCATATGCGAGAGCTTGAGTTCCTTATCCATAAGTTTATGCACTTTGTGCCATACTTGATGGTTACGTTGATGTCTGTTCTTGAATCCTACTTGATTTAGAATTTTGAGATTGTTTCATTTGTTGGGAGCTATAGAGCTATGTATAGTTTTGATCTGAGCTTGATTAAGGAACCGTTTGGGTTTCTTATAAGCTAACACGTGACTTGTCTGATCTCAAGAAGGAGAAGAAAGTGAACGTGTACATTTATAACTGATGTGATAAATGACCATGGGCTTGCCACAACCATTGATAGAAGAAATATGTGATGGATGAAATGAATATGGTCTAAGAATTGAAGAGGAGGGGATACTGGGAGGTGATCTACTGATAGAAGATGATGAAGGACTTCGAGGATGTGGCCCAAGAATAGAAGAAGAAGGGCTATTATGGCATGACCCATAGATAGAAGATGAAGGGCTACTTAGGATGTGGCCCAAAGATGTAAGATAATGGGCTACTAGGATGTGGCCCAAGAATAGAAGATGATGGAATACCTGAGGGTGATCCATACCTAGAAGACAAGGGGCTAGTTGGATGTGCCCTAAGAATAGAAGATAGTGGGATACTCAAAAATGTCCCACAAATAGGATAGGAAGGGCTACTAGAAGGTGACCCACACCTAGATGAAGATGAAGGGCTACTTGGCATTGACCCCATAAGAGATTGTGATTAAGGAATTATGATAGACAAGGAGTGATTGGATGATGAGAAGATAGGCCATGGATCAATGTAAGACACGAGAATTTCCTCACTTAATGAATAATGTGAAGATGAAAGAATAAGAGGATCAAGTTGCATGATTTGAGGCTCTTCCTCTATTTATTGATAAAAGGAATCAACATTTTTCTTAGAATATGCGGGAAAATCAAAGTCTAAAGAATATCCTTTCTCGTAATCTTCTATAGGAATATCTTCATGTGCCCCTATAAATTCCCTGATTGTTTCTTCATTCTGAAAGAGGTTAATTGGTATGATTTTTTGATCGACCACCAGGGATTGATTGGAAGAAAGAGGTTCACTTGGTGTGGAAGACTTAGAAGACAGATTGATGATGATTGATAGAAGAAGATGAGATGAGAGATGAAGAAGATGTGTAGCTAGATGTCTCGGGAATAGAATAAGGTGGTGTGGACCTACCTATACAATGGCATATCATCTATAAACTAGTAGGATTAATTCCAAAGTCGTAGATTGCGACTCATGGGTCGATTCGGACCTTTGACTCGAAATACTTTGAGTCACACGAATCTGCAAAGAAGGAATATTTATTGGGGGTGATTGATGAAGAAGGTCATGCAAAGAAGGGGAGGACCATGATTCAAGAATCTGCTGGATGAATAATAACAAGGGTCTTGCAAAGAAAGAGAGGACTGCGATCCAAGAATTGTATTAGATGTTTGATTGGAGGGACTAGGAGTTACATGTATCTTCAAATGAAGAAGACATCGTTGAGGCAATTGATAAAAGTGGTCCTATGAAGAAAGGGAGGAACGTGACATAGGAGTCATATTAAATGTATGATGAAGAGGTTTTAAAGAGAGGGAGGACCATGACATAGGAGTTGCATTAGATGACTTAGGATTTGAAATAGATGAATCCAAATAGTAGTTTGGATCTGAATCATTAGAAGAATTAGAAGAAATTTTTGGATTGGAATCAGAAGAAATGTTTAGATTGGAATCCTCAGAAGAAGAGGAAATGTTTGGATTAGAATTAGAAGAAGAGTGGGGGGAACCCAAATAATAATTTGGATCAGATGTGCCCAAATCATACCACCGAATATGAGATGAAGGTGGGGAATGAGTTACCCGTATGGTATCTTTAGCATGAAGAACCAAATGAGGTTTAGTTATAATGGGTATCTTTTGATTTGAATCACTAAACCTAGGTTCTATATTTTTGTAAGTATGAGGAACCGCGCGATAGTCAGTCATTTTTGGCACTGTTTTAAGCACAAATTTCTAGATTTAGACAGTGTGATGGAACTCCTTCAAAGGGAAGGAAGTGACATGTTGATTTTGGTAGCATAAGTAAAACCAACTAGACATTTCATAAGTATTGATATGTGTGTGTGATTTTCCGAAGAAGGTCTAAGGAAAATAGACATCGTGATGACACAATATTGATGAGATCAAAAGGGATTGTCCTAGAAATAAATTTTCTAAATGAATAATCACAAGGAACAATCATGGAAGTGTGAAACACAAATCCAATCAACAAGGAAATACACCATATGAAAATGCGTGTGCAAAGTGATAGTCTGATGCAAAAATGATCAACACAATGTCAATATTTATGTCAAGCTCGAAATGAACAAGGCATAAATATTAACAAAGGGTAAATGTGAATCCCAATCAAAGGATACCACGACAAGTTTAACAACCAACAAGGCCTAAATGTTAAAGGGTGAGGTTTAAAAATGTAAGCCACACAACCACACCAATTGGACATGTCTATCAAGCTTCACGGAGAAGTGAGATATTAGTGTCAAAGTGGTATTGAAATGATGCAAACAAAGTAAGCGACACCTTTCAAGATTTGGGACAATGTTTGAAATCAAACTAAGTCAAATTATACTAAGGATATGTTAAAACGTGGGCAGCGTAATGCCACAATGTGGAAACTTAGATCATGTTTACGAGAAACATGACATAAGTGTCTTAATTATGCCGAGACAATGCAAACGAGGTAACATGTCAAAGGGAGATAAAATGATGAATCAATCCCGACTATGATGAAAATCCCGACATGGGTATCAAGATCATAAAGGCTACAATGATATAAATATGCCTCCGTACACTTTAGACGTTTAACTTACCAAGCCGCAAACATGGATAGGCGTAAACGGACAAAAAAGTGGTAGAAGCAATCGATTGGTAACACAAAGGTAGTCACCCTTCCTTTGATCAAAAAAGTGTCGAGAAGAAGGTGAAGGAGGCGAGATAAAAATGGGGGTGAAAAAATGTTGGCTTTACTTTGGTGAGTTTCACCTTACCTTAAGGTAAGTGAAGAACTAGGCAGAAGTAATGGGTCACACGTTTCGTGATGAAAAGATGGCTCATAACTCAAAAAAAAATTTAGAATGGTCAAAGTGGGCTCCTAGCCAAAGTATATTTTCCTAGGTGGTTCTCTCATCCTAGGTGCTACAAAGATTATCCACGAGCGGGATGATTTACCCAAAAAGTCACACTGACTAGTTTAGGAGTATCTCGACTTTTCCCCCTTCAAGCACAATGGGCAATAAATGTGTCCATCGTGTACTCAAAAGGGTCACATAGGGACAACTTGTAACTCTATCTCACAAAGGAATCACTAGTCAAGTAGGTAGTGTGGAGCACTTCCCATTTCATCCACAAGGTTCCCTCTTGCGTGGACTACTTTGGGGTTCCTAGAACCACCCCCATTGTTGTAGCTTAAGGCGTTATGCCAAAGGGGTTATGTTCTAGTTGAGTGGATAGGGACATACCCTTTTCGAAACCTGTAATACAATGTTTTGAATAAGGTGTGTTTTTTATCTTGCTTAACTTAATGTGGTTTTAAGTAGCACACCATTTATCAACCTACAAGAATCATGTGTATTAGAAGGTTTTGTTTTGTCTTTGACGCCTTTCTTTGACAAGTGTTAGGTCAGTAAGACAATGAGTTTAGTAATTTTCATTGCAAATTGATATCAATAAAGGGAATTTACTCCTTCCTTTTTATTCCTAATATCACCAAAAGGTGCGAAGGAAGAGCATATGCAGTGTGAAAATTCTTACTAAATCACATAAAAATTACTTTATCTTTTAGAACAAGTGTTTTTAACATATGATAAAAAGTTGTGCAAGTGTTTTGATCTCCAAGATCACTTTTGAAGGTGCAAGGAGAGAGAATACACACTTTAAAAACCTTTCTTAAGCTAAGAAATGAAACACTTAACTAAATTAGTCAAAAATAAAACCAAAATAACCCTACAAATAACTAATTAGCGCTACAAAAATATTTCCAAGTGTTAGAATGGACAAGAAAACACTTTTTTGAACTTTAAGATATGTTAGAAAATGACTATTTACCTAATAATGTAAACCATAAATTTTTTGTGCATCAAAATCCTAATTTTATGATTTCATTGTGTATTTCACTTCAATACCTTTCCAACGCAACAAAAACAGAGTCATTTCAAGTTCGAGAGCAAAACTTATGGCCTCTAGAAGATTGCTAATGGCGCTTTGCACCATTATTACTGTACATGTGCCCCTTTTTTGGTGCCTGCGCTCCTCTGTGTAAAAAAAACATAGTGATAGTTGTGCCTATACACACATAATGGCGTGTGCACCCTCTTTCCTGTAGGTGGCTAAAAACATGTGATTTTTCAAAAATATCAAAATTTTATCGATTCGGTTCAATTCTGGTAGCACTTCACCACCTTTGATCCTAAAAAGAGCACAAAAACAAAACAAACCTATCTTAACTAGTTAGGAAACCTGATTTTAGTCATTAATACAAGAAAGGTTAGTGAAATCAAAAACTTGAAACTAATATAAAAAACTTTGAAAAATCAATCTAGAAAGATTTGAAACTAATATAGAAAGCTTTGAAAATATCCTAGAAAGATTAAAACTAAGAAATAGTTAGAAACTAAAACAAAAAACTTCAAAGGGACTCCATTAATGGAGGATGGACAAAGTGTCCCGTCAGGCATGCCAAATGTGTGCAATGGAAAGTTACACAAGCTATGGAATGAGGTTAAAGAACCTCAAAGCTTTGCTAACTCATCCATGCACCATAGGATTAGAGCTAAACAAGAGAAACTCACATGCAAGCGTTATAACTTTGACAAAAACATAAAAAAATAACATGTATACTACTCTCTACTCTATGAAAGCTTAATGAAAGTGAACCTAGTTAGATTCTAAGAAGTCAAATTGTGTGTTGTTTACTCCATGAGGGTGAATGAATCTCAATAAATGGCTACATGGCCAAGTTTAGCTATTTCATTACTAACCTAGCATGGGTGCAAGATGAAGCTATTTTAATGGTGGATGACCCAAGATCAAATGCCTTATTAGCGTGGCTTATGCAAATGAACTCTTAAGCTTTCTTAGGCTTTTTCTGGCTTTAGCTTATGTAAAGTTGTCATTTGAATGGGTAGGCTTAGCCTTGTATTTATAGTTTTCCAAATGGATGAGTTTGAAATTTGGGTGCATGTGGGACTAAAGCTCAAAAATCACTTTTAGATTAGATTAGGATAAACATGCTTTAGGCTTAGTTAAACTAAGATTAGTCTAGTTAAAATTGACTAGCAAGTGATTAGAGACTCATTGAGAGTTGGGAGGGGTCTGGATAACCAATTGTGGTGATAGATAGCCTACAAAGCCAATAGAAGTGGTCTAGAGAGAACTAGGGAAGTTTTGAAAGGTCAAAAGGAGGAATGTTTAGCTAATAAAGAGATATTAGCCAAATAAGCTAAATATGGGAAGAATACGACTAAAAGAGTGTCGTGAATGGGAATTTTCGAATGAAGCGAAGTATGGGGATTTAACGAAGTGTTGTTAATTGATTGGATTGGATGAAATGCTAAGTGTAAGCATATTTTAGGTGTCTACAAGTTCAACAAAGATAATTGTGATATATTATCTATTACAATATTTTGAGGAACACCATAATGAACGAGGATATTCTCTTTTTAAAATTACAAATTTCCCCTATTAGTTCCCAATTTAACACTCCAGACAAGGAAAGTAATGTGGAAGTTAGAAAGGAGAAAAGATAAACCTCTTGATGTGTCATTTTGTAGCCAGGGATGGGTTTATCTATCCAACTGAACATGCCTTGTGAGAATGACAGAGAGGCACAAAAATAAGGATGTGGTTATTATCTTGTTACTCTATGACTCTTCTTAAACCAAAGTGAGAGAGCCTAAAGGTTAGATTTAAAGAGTGAGGGAGATATTATGATTCAAACCCTCATACTTGTTAGAACCTCAATCGAGATAAAATGCAACCACTAAATGTAATTCTCATTCAAAATAATGGTCACACAAGAATTGCAGCAGACACTTGATAGATCGTGGATACATGAGAAACTAGCCACTAAATATATATATAAAATGTGATCACAAACATCATTTGGAAGGAATATGTTGACAACTTGGGGTGAAATGATACTTGAGATGTTAATATTTACAATTCACAGAAAATTCACTCAAAATATGCAAGATAAATGTGATTTATAGGTAGACATCATGTTGGATATGTAAAGGGAGATGAAATATGCAAGTGAAGGATGGGATAGTTACTTAGTTAAATGAAGTGGGTGGTGGTGGATCTAATGGGAAGGGGTACCACAATCTACCTTCCTATCATGTTTATTCGAATACAAACAAGAGAAAATACCAATACAACATAATCTTGAAGGGGCGTTTTCATTTCTTGATACCAAGTTCATGCAAACATTACCACATAATCTCATAAGTTTTTAACACAAACACTCATGCATGAAACTTCAAGATATCTATTAAATCATTTCCACAACACCTAAGATGCACTCAAATACTGTAAACACTTAAATTTGAGATAATATTGCATAAAGGAGTTTTATAACCAAACATACATTGCAAGGTAACACTACAACACAATGTTTGTTGAGTAACCAATCACAATGCAATAGCTAGAAGAAATGCTTCATATTTCATTGATTTAATAAACAAAATATTACAAAAAGATCACATTCCTCAATTATGATCTTACTCACAATAAATAATTCATGACTAAAGTATGGAAAATAGTTCTATGTATTTTGGTCTAGACAAGGGATACATGTACATGATTCTCTCAATGCCTGCTAATGACTATACAAAGTGTAATCACCTTAGAAAAAACCTAAGACTAGACTATAACTACTGCCCCCAAAAGTTCGAACCATAACCACCTAGAATGAAGAAAAACCTTCATTCTTATACAAAATTTTCCCTAAGGGAATATACCAATATGCCCCCAAGAAAACCCTTTGAAGTTATCCAAAACATGGGACTAAGGTCTTCAATCTTCCAAAATGAGAAGGAAATCTGATCCAACTGAAAATATTTGATCTTGATACTCCATGGTAGAACAATTTTGGATCATGATGGAGCTTGTGGATAAGTGAAGAATATTCGTTTAAAAAACTCTTATTTGTCTCTTTCTTCCCTATCACCATCATATTCGGTTAATAATTTATGGAGAGATTATTATTTTCTTCCATAATTTATTTGATTCTCTTTACTTGGAAGAATGATGAATGGAAAATAATAAATAATAAAGAAGGGATATTTTGTGGAGGCGAATATTTGTAATTTGGTGAATATTTCATTTTAGGAAAATTTGAAAAGGTGAATTTTTTTTCGGAGTAGGTCAGTGTCATGTTCACCTAAAATTTATAGTATATATTTTTAGGGGTCATCTTTTCCTACGTTTGAAAACATCTCCTATAAAAACCTAGGTGATTTATTGGGTAGGGGTAGTATACTTCTCACTACTAGTTGAGGTGTCGGTATATAAAATACCATGAACTTGTGAAATCTAAACAAAAATACCGTTTAATACACATTGTTGATCTATTTTTAAATTTGAATTTGGGAGACATGGGCTATTTTTGACACACAACTATTTTTATTTGTTGAGATGTGACAAATAATTTTTTACGGTCAACAAGAAGGTACCAGCGATGCGTGACAAGGGTTTGGTTCTTGATTCACAGAAGATTTTTGTTGACGCAAGGTTGGTACCCAAATTTCTTCTCATTTTCAAACCAAGCGATAAAGAATACGATTCAACAAGGAGCTTAGAGGCAGATAGATCATAAATGTATGTCATTTTGTAGCTGGGGAGAAATCTAGCTGTCCCTTTATTACTTGGATTTGTGGAGAGATGGATAGCACCTCAAAAGGATGTGATCTTATCCTAACTATTTTAGGTTGTGCCTTTCAACCAAGGTAAGAGAACCTATTGTGTAACCTCTGTTATTTGAAAGGAGATACAGGTACCTTTCTTTTACATAAATTTTATAGAGAAGGCCTTGGGGAAAATATGATCAACACACCAAATCTGACTCTCACGAGTTGTCACTTCCAGATTATGGAGATATTCTCACAAGGCAAAGGTTACTAAAGACATTTGGAAACCTGATCTATTCTGCATACTTTAGTAAAAGGATTTTGGTCTAGTGTGGGTATACAGAGAAAAAATAGGGGTAGTATGGGTAGGATTGGTTGTTGTTAAATGAATTTTGGTGGGAGGGGAGACAGGATGGACTTGACTCACTAGATCCTTGAGAGATTATTTTAAAATGGATAGATTGATAAACAAAATGCCATAAAAAGTTAAATTGTTTCCTCAACTAGAATATGTGCTTTAATGGAGGCCCAGATCAGCACTCTTTCACACAACCTATGGGATATTTTCATGAAGGCTCGAGTCAGAGGACCCAATGAAGCACCAATATTTAAACCAAATCATTCTGAGGTACACTTAGAGGCTTACAGATAATCTCTATCAACAAAATGAAAGAAAAGTGATTTTAAACCATTTATCCCATTCCCAGATGAAGGCTCTTCTAAGAAATGAAATTGCAGATGCCACTAAACTATCATAAGGACTAATACCTATGTGATTAGACTATATTTTGGTACAAGATTACAATAGAAACAAGAAAAACTACCCGTATGCATTTAGAAATGAAATAAATACACTTTACTCAAGATTGACACAAAATAACTCAAAGTTTGATCAAATTTATTAGCAAGGGAAAGTTTCCAGAACAATATCAAATATTTTCAATGGTTGTACACTTGTAACCACCTTGACACGATCAAATTTGACATAAAGAGAGATATACATGCTTCTCTAGACGGCTTCTTAAAATGGATGGGCTCGGCTTAAGCTTTTACATTGGAGAAAATCAGTCTGATCTTTCCAAAACTCCCAACCATTTACACAAAAAATTTGTGCCATTTATAACATTTCCAATAGAGCCCCTTCCTCCCAAAAAGACAAAAATTTAAGTGCACCAGTTCTTGCCATGATTATTTCGTGATTCACTGAGAATCAGATATGTAAAAGTCTCTAGGTGCTCGAGGTAAAATCTCTTCGGTTTCTTCCCACATTCAACTTATTTCTCGAGTAAAACACACCTCCATCCATTCGCAATCACTTCCACCCCATATCAATCAAATCTGACCCCTTGCATGCTAGGAGAAGAAAAATAGAAAACCAAATCGAGCTTGAGAGTCAGATCGTTTTAATGGCGAAAGACATCTCCAGATCTCTCCCACCAAACTCTAAATATCAAAATTAACCCTCTCCTTTATTTAGCATGTAGAAAATAGAAAGAAATCCTGAAGACTCACACTCCTAGGAGTTTACGAGAAAAAAATGAGGGGAAAATCAGATTTAGATGCTCAACAGCCATTGATCTTTGGTATTGAATGTGGTTCGTCCACGTGGAAGATCCAAAAACAGGCTCGGGGGCTTACTTTGACCTTTTTTGACACTTTTGAAAAAAAATGGAAAAATTTCCCATTTTTCTCCACACCTCACCTTACGAAAATGTGCCCAACACGTGTCTTGAGGTGGGTCCCAAAGGAAATGCAAAGAAATTCTACCATTTGACTCTCTTTTGGAAAAGGAAAATTTTCCAAGTTTTCCCCATAGCTCCGCCCTTCCGCTTCAAGTCCCTAAGGTGTGTCCCAGAGAACCCTAGGTTATATTATGCCTTTAAATCCTTTTCCCTCAAAAGGAAAGTTTTTCAATTTTCTGAAAGCCCACACCTCTGTCGTTTACGGGCAAAACATTGACTATTTCCCATCGGGCTTGCGGGCCATTTTTATATTTTAACCTTTATGAGGAAAAGAGGCAAAAATTTTAAGTTACCTCGATGGTCCACTTCCCGCCCCTTATGACTTTTCAAATTGCCACGTGTCACAATGGCACACCTTGAGGCATCCCCAAAATTTGATACCTTGAACGAGCATGGGCTCGCCACATGTCCTGCTCCGGAAAAATTTGTTTGAAGGATTGAAGCTCTGCGGAGGGTGCCACATGTCAATCTACGAGGCGGTCTCCTTTTTCCATTGAAAATTCTAAGTAAAAGGAAAAGTGAGTGGATTGATCCATGTGTCCTAATGGCACTTCTTTAGAATGACACTCGAGGTCGAGTCCCAAACATGGGCGGTTCCTCCACGTGTCTCCATGGCACAACTTCAAGATGGTGTCCAAAGTAGAGACCCTAAATGAGCATAAGCTCACCATGTATCCCATTCCACCAAACTACTCCAGCTGCGCATAAAAAAATTTCAAGTAGAGACCCTAAATGAGCATAAGATCACCATGTATCCCATTCCACCAAACTACTCCAACTGCATAAAAAAATTCTAAGTATGGGAAAGTAGCGGAAGCCTCCACATGTCCTCCCGGCACTACTCCAAGGCAAAGCCCAAAAGTAGATCTTCAAATGAGTGTCATTCCTCCACATGTCTTGGACTTCCCGAAAACCTTTTGAAATTTTTCTAAGTATGGGAAACCCAACGGAAGTCTCCATGTGTCTCTTTCCTGCCAACCCTCCATGTGTCCTCCCAGCACTACTTCAAAACCAAACAAAAATTTGATTCTCAAATGAGCGTCGTTCCTCCACGTGGACACATTTTAAAGTTGAGGATTTTTATAGGATTTCTGAAGTATTAAGCTAATCCACATCCAACCAAGAGGTTCCACATTTCCCTGTCAACTGAATGATGCAAATTTGATAGGGAGAAACACCGTCAAACCAGTAAAACACAAAGAAACATCCATTTGAGCTAGAAAATGAGGTTTTCTACAAAGACAGAGAGAATTTAAGCATTGCAAGAGACTCAAACATGATCCTTAGGGACACATCAACTCATTTCTCCTCAAGTATTTAGGGAAAAAATGGTAGGGACAATAAATCTTGACTGTGGAAAATGGAGGAAACAGGAAAATGTGAGTTTTGAAGGAACAAAGCACGGGAGACTCAAAATACAGAGCTTTTCCAGAGGAACAAAGGAACCATGAGACAAATACAGACCCACACATGATATTTGACCCAAGAGAAGATTAAAATGGCAACAAAGACTAGCCAAACACAATACGGGGAAGGATAGGTCGTGAATCAATAAATCTTCAAGGGAAAAAATGGGGCAAGACAATTCTGAGCACCAACATTGGCTCCAACTCGGGGATGGGAACTCCCTGTGAGTGCCATAAGAACAATAGTAGACAAAGTGCCAAATTATCCATTGGGTAATGATTAATCTTGCGAGTAGAGAAACGAAGCCATCTCCAAAAAAAAAAAAAAAAGAATCCAGCAAAAACAGGTCACCACAGGACCAGGACAAGCAAAAACAAAAAAAACCAGGATGTAAAAAACAAACTATACATTGTACAAGAGGTTTTACCTTGATTTAGAGGAATCAATCCAAGAAATTCTTTAGATTCCTACCATTAATAGGTAGTTCGAGAAATTCACCATCTAGATCCTTCAAGAAGAAGGTGTGTTCACCAATTTTGATGTTAATGGAGTAAGGTCCCATCCACAATGAATCAAACTTGCCATGCTTTCCCTTATCCTCATGTTTGCTATCCCATAATAGCACAAGATATCCAATATTGAAGGCTCTAGGAGTGACCTTCTTGTCAAACAATTTCTTTATCTTTTCTCTGAACCTTATATGCCTCTGGTGAGATTCCCTCCTCTCTTCATCAAGCTCAACAATCTAGTTGATGTGGGCATCATGAGGACTCACTTCTTGATCTTCCAGTTGTTGAATGAAATGATATGAAGATAATTGCATATGCAGGGGCAACAGGGCCTGAGTCCCATATACCAACTCAAATGGACTCTTTCCAGTGGCTCTTTTGACAGTGATCCTATCAGCCCAGACAACAAACTTTAGTTGTTCACCCCATTTTTTGTTCACTCCAAGGTTATTCTGATAATATTTAGCAAATTCTTATTGTTGGACTCATCTTGTCCATTTCCTTAGGGATTATAATTAGAGGCATATGTCAAATTGATCCCATATCCTTTACACATTTCCACCAGAGGTCTAGCCCTAAAACTCATGGCATTATCAACTATGATTTTGATTGGTACTCCAAACCTGCAAATAATATTGTTTAGCACAAAATCCATGACAACTTGGTGTGTATCCTTCTTGGTGGGGATTACTTCCACCCACTTGGTAAAGTAATCAGTGGCTACAAGAATCCACTTATGGCCAACACTTGAAGGGTCTAAAATCTCACCAATGAAGTTCATTCCCCATTGCTTAAATGGGGCTTCAATTGATACAGACTACAAAGATAGGGAGCCTGAAGCCTTCAGCCTACCAGAGAAATGATGGAAAATCTCACATCTTCTAACCAACATGGTTACATACTTGAAAATATTTTTCCACCAATAACCATCCCATAGAATCTTATGTGATGTGAATCTTACAACAAAATGCCCCCACAAAATCCTCCATGAAGATCAGTAATTATTTTTGGGGATTCATCTTCAGTGATGCATCTTAAGAGGACTCCCTCTGGGTTCTTCCATGCCAACCCAAAATTAGTAATGACATATTTCTGGGAAGCCAACTTAAGATCTCTTTTCTGGTTCTTATTCAAATGCTCAGGGAAGTTTAAGTGTTTGAGATAGAACATCACATCCTTGTACCACTCAGAACTCATCAATCTTTCAAAAACAGCTGCCCTTTCTTCCTCAATCTCATTTACCTCAATGGTCTGCAAGTTTCTCTCAACCATGAGCTTAGCTAACCCCAAACCTCTCACCAACTTTGTGGTTTGGATGTCCATATCATACTCTTGCAATTTTTTCACCCATCTACATATTTTACTTGAGACTTCCATCTCTAACAGGATGTCTTTTACCATGGTATGGGGAACATAAGCAACAACTTTTGAACTTAAAATATAAGGCCTGAAAACCTTTATTGCTTTGACCAAGGAAAATGCATTCTTTTCCATGATGGTGTATTTCAGTTCTGCTCCTTACAAATCCTTACTGAAAAAGGAAATGGGCCTCTCAGCCCCTTCATCATCCTTTTGTAGTAGGACAGAAGCAATAGTGTTTTTTGAAGTGAAAGAAAACAAGCTGGAAAGGTTTCTTGTAATCTGGGGCTACTAAAATAGGGGCATGCTTCAATGCCTCTTTGATTCCATTGAAATATTGGATGGCAGCCTCTTCCCATTTGATGATCTAATCCTTATTTAACATGGAAGTTATTGGGATAGTCAACTCAAAAAAGTTTGACATAAACCTTCTAATGAAGTTTATCTGCCTAAATAAGGATTGAATTCCTTTTTTGGTTCTTGGAATTGGAACTTTGCTGATGGCCTCCACTCTTTTTGGATCAATCATCACTCCTTCCTGTGACACAATTTGACCAAGAAATTTTGCATTCTATACTCCAAAACAACATTTCTTTGGATTGAATGAAATGCCATATTCCCTACATTTGATCAACATCTTCTCCAAGTGCAGTAAATGGTCACTTCTCCTTCGTGAAAACACTATTACATCATCTTCGTAAACAACAATAAATTCATTGATGTAACTAGAAAAAGCAACATCCATTGCTCTCTGAAAAGTGGCTCCAACATTCATCAGATGAAGGGCATCCTAACATATACATACATTCCCCATGGAGTAGTGAAGGTTGTCTTGATCCTTTCTGATTCTTTCACCATGACTTGATTATAACTAGAGAAGCCATCTAAAGTAGAAAGCAACTCAGAACCAGTCACCAACTACAGCATGTGCTCCATGTTAGGTAAAGGATAGTTGTCCTTCATTAAGGCCTTGTTTAGATTCCTAAATTCCACACACAACCTGATGTCACCATTCTTCTTTCTTACTGGAACTAGGTTGGAAACCCAAGAAGAATACCTTATGGGCTGGATAATTCCTCCATCCCTTAGCTTATTCAGCTCCTCTTGCATTTTGAGAGATAACAAAGTATTGATTTGCCTCTTCTTCTAGCTGAAGGGTTTTACACTAGGCTCTAAGGGAATCTCATCTTTGGAATAGGTCTTCTTTGTATGCTTTGAGCTAAGAATAGGTCCACACCATGCAATCTATGTATTTCTTTAATAATTGGATGTATGAATACTTTTCATATTTGCTGAGACTGCTGCCCAACCAAATCTTCCTTGGTTTCTCCTTCGTGCCAAGGTCATGCTCCTCAACATCCCTCGAGGCTATCATATGCCTATTAATAATGCAATCAACATTATCAAAATTCGATTCAAGAGCAACCAACCCTCTAGGAATGGTGTTGGTCTTTAGTTGGATGATGCCTTTTCCAAATAAGGTTTCCTTCCCCTCTATTGTACAGACCATTGGCTCCCAATCAATGTTTTGATCAGAAAACTCTCCATCATTTTGCAAGAACCTTCTGACCTGAGCCTCATCATCAAAAACCTACCAATGTTTTATATTGTCAGGGACAGAGGGTCTTGTCACTACCTCCACCTCATATTCACAATAAGGGGATGTTGCAAAACTATCAAACCAAGACCCCAACACTATGCAAGCTTTTCTTCCAAGTCATTGAACCTCCTATCATGATGCACAATGTTAAAGGAGTCAAACATCTCAATGAAGTCCCAAACTACATGCTTGTACTGTTTCAGTCACTGATTCTTTGTGGCATATAGTTTTCTGACTTTCTTGACAACTAACTCTGAGTCTCCTTTGACAATGATATCCCTAACACCATACTTCCAAGCAATTCTTAAACCTAACAAAATGACTCATACTCATCAATGTTTTTAGTACACTCAAAGTTAAGCTTAAAGGAAAAAACAAACATTTCCTAGCTTGGAGAAATTAGGATAGCACCGACACCATTTCCAAATTTGGAGCAAGCTCCATCAAACAATAGAGTCCAAGGAGATCATGCTTGCTCAAGACACTTACACTCCTCAATCTTGTGCTCTTTTCCCTCAGTAAATCCCACAAATTTGTTAGCATCAACATTTATATATAATACTTCATAGGACGCATTATTGGGATCCTCAATAAGGTGCAACATTTTATTCTCCCCATATAGCCTGACAAGGCTGCCCTCAACTGGGATGGTGGCATAAGACATGTCCATTTGGAAACTACCACCAACACTTGCAACCCACTTGGCTGGGCAATCAACTATGACAACATCAAGTTTTAAATATTTACCTAGGTAGGCTACAAGTTGTACCACCAAACCCTTCACACATCCCACTACTGACACCTCTCTAGATTCCATGGTAGTGCACTTCCCATATGTTGTTGTTACTTTAATATTCAGCTCATTCATGACCTCCAAAGGCATGACATTGCATGATGTCCTTGAGTCAAACATACAGTTCTGGAGTAGCCTATCCTTGATGATCAGAGTGGTGAAGAATGGATCCACATTCAGCTGAGAGTCTACTAAAGATGTCCCTAAATAAACCTTAGGTGGTTTAGCTAGCTCTTCTAATGTTGATGGTGTCTCAGACTCTTCAATGGCTAGAGGATTCTCCACAATGTTCACATTTCTCCCCAAGGCAGTCCTCTCTTCATTCAATCCCAAGTATTCAAATGCTCTCCTTTTGTGCTCAAGAATCCTAAGCAACTCAACAATTGGGACAAAGACTTTGATTTGAGTTAAGCTTGGACAATATCATATGGGACATTCTTGGGAAAGGCAAGTATTGGAAGGAAAGATGATACATTCATTGGGTGGCACAGGATTCTTAATATCTTGAGCATAAGGAGGGGTATGATTTTTGCTTGGAAATGCAAAGCTTTTGGCAGATGGATCTTTCCTAGGAGCCTCTTTAGGAATGTTAGAAAGTAAGGGAGATGTTGGCTTGGCACGAGGCCTGCCCTTTGTGACCTTACTTCTTGTGTTATATTCCTTCTCTTAAGCCACAACAACATTAATTAATAATTACTGTCCTCCTTAGATGGTATTCCTCCATCATACTTTTTTATCATTAAAGCCCTTAAATATTCAAATTCATTATTGGGAAATTAAAAATATTGTACATTATCTACTTCTAAATTATGAGAGGGAGGGAGAATATGTACTCTATGAATGCGATCACAAAAAGTGGTAGCAATTCGACACTTATCACCTAAGTTGAGGTTGCCATTTTTGTGAGCTAATGTAGCATACCATCATGTAACCATCATCATCATTATCATCATCTTCCTCTTCTTCTTTCTGATATTCCTCGCATGGAGCATGGGGCATGAAACATCTATCACACCAATCAAAGACTTTTGTCTCTTCCACCACAATAACTCTGGCAGCCAAAGGATTAGGTACCATTCTACTTTATCTGCCTTAAAGCTACCTATTCCCAAATCCAATAGCTCCCTTGCCTCTATCATCAGATATTGATTTGTGAACCTGTCTTGGCCCTGTTGCTTGTTTTGTCCTTGTGAACTCTACCCAACTCCTTTCTCAGCTCGGGCTAGCTTATAGGAGATCTCCTTGACAGCCCTTGCCAAATTTTTCACCACTTCTTCCAAATCAGTAGCCTTGCTTGTTTGAGGTTTTTCTGGGTTAAAAGCTTCACACCTTCCCTCTTAGGAGGTTTTCCTATTTCCTTGATATTATTCTCTATTTATAGGGCCATAGTGAATGCTTTCCTCAAGTTGGTAGGGTTCTTTCCCTCAAGTAGTAAGCATCCTTTTTATCAAATGCATCAGTATATTTGATCAAACATGACTCATCACATGGCCTTATCCTAACAGGAAATCTCCTCAAGGTCTTATTGAACCTTGTATTGAAGTCATGTACTGACTCATTGGGATTCTTCTTGATGTTTTCAAATTTTGATAGAAGAAACCTAGGGTTAGTCCTATCACCATATTGTAATTTGAATGCATTTCTCATCTCAGCCCAAGAATCAACAAAATTATCTGGCAATGCTTTATACCAGTCCCTAGCATCCTCCTCTAGAGTGTGAACAAATAATTTGATGTATACATCTTCATGCTCAATCTCAAAATCTTCCATCATATTGAGGAAGAGCTTTAGATGTTGGTCACCAGTAATAGCATTGTTTCCTTGGAACTTTGGAAGTTTTCCTCACATCTTGAGGTACTACATTTGGATAACTAGCCATTCCCACAAAATTTATAGGTCCAAAGGTGTTTACAACAAATGGAGGTTTGGGTTGAGCCATATTGATTCGAGTAGGTGATCTTGGAGGGGTGACAAATTGATGAGGGGCAGAGGGTCCTTGGAACATAGGAGTGTAGTTTTCAAAATGGAGATCCCCCAAAGGCCTTGCTTCTTGGAAATCCCTATCTACTTCAGAAAAGACAGTGCTAGAATGTGAAGAAAATATTTCAAAATCAAATGAAGGTCTCTCTCTAGTTGGATAATTCAGTACCACAAAGAGGCTACCTGATTCAGATTCACTTGAATGGTAGTCTTCAATGATAGGCCGTTCACTTTCATCAATGGAGATCCCTCATTTCATCTGTTGATCTCCAATAGCTCTCGAGCTTATCTTCCTTTTCATTTTGCTTTTACTTGCTCTGGAAACAATATCCTAGTAGGATCCCTAGCAAAGAAATATATTCTTCCCTCCAGCTTTGCAAATATTAATAACATATCTGACTTTGACAAAGTTTTAAGACACTGGTACTTTTTAAGAATCGGATCAATAGGAAGTCATCACTAAGGAATTTCACCTTAGTTGTGCATATGAAGTAAATATGATCTTTCAAAGGTCTCTCAATGCAAGAAACTAAAAATGGAAAGTTTCTTCCTTTCTTTACCCAAATTTATCAAATGAAATCTAGTGCACTAAGTGTGGGAACTGATAAATTTCAAACAACACTTGGAGCATACAAGAAGTGTTTTACCAGGTTCTTAATTGTAACATTCCCATTTTAATAATTTAGAACAAGGAATTTTTTTACACGATTAATGTTCTCTATTATAAATACATAATTTAGAACACACATTTCATAATAATCATTCTTATAACAGATAACCATATGCAACAATAATGACTCGGTGTACCACCAATCTATTCATTCCATGACTCGATGAACTACCGATCTATTCATGCGTAACTTTGAGATTGAAGTTTTCAACTGAACACTTCATGTTCGTGGTTCTCTTCCCTATTCTGGGTTCTGAGTGCTCTGTCCAAGGAACCTATCTGAATAATTTTTACCACTATTCATCGGCATCACGATCCTTAGACTAGGTGACATAGGACAACGCAATCAGCAGCTTGTGATACTTTGGCCAAAGGTTTAAAACATATTGTTCGTATTACTTATTCCTTGACGGCATACTCATCAATTAGGAATACACCCTTCACCCCACTCTATTGTTATATAGAACATCTTATACTAACCTCTGTCAGTCCCCTTGTCCCAAGTTTTCACTCTGGACTAGATTAATATCATAGTTCACGTTATAAAGATGCTCTTGAAGACTAGGGGTAAGTTGACATACTGGGTCAACTGATGTTAACCCCGTGTGTCAAGGTACCCTGAGTCTCAAAGGGCTGCCTCATAACCAGTCTATGGTCCTAAACCCATCCCAGAGGGAAATCTTGATCAAGTCTCAGGTGTGTAAATCTTAACAATCAATGTAGAAGGGTGTAGCCATATGTCATCTGCATTGTTGTATCCTCGAGAAGATCCTAATCTTCTCAAAGGTACAACCTTGCAGTTGACGTGTGTCAACATCCTATCGGAACAACCTCGAGAAAGATGTACATACCTCCAAGAATTTACTTTCGTTAAGTTATATTTGGATTACAGGTCCACCTTATTAGGTAGCCTTCCCTAACCTTGAGTTCAACACTCTTTGAGTTACCTTTTGTAATTAGGTTCAGTTTCACAAAAGGGTTTTAATTAGATTTAAGATTGTTTCCAGGTTGTCGGTTGGTACCTAACAACCTTGTATCCACAAAATAGGACAATAACCATTTAAGTTTCCCCATTAGGAAAATAACTAATCCAGTAAGGATATGTAACAACCTTATAGACTGAAACATATCAGACTTAATACCATTAAGTCATAGCGAGTTATAACCATATTTATTACTTTTGTAATTAGTGCATTACGAGAGGTTAAAATTCTCTTCCAGTTATAGTTACATTTTAGGGCATAGCTCACTCTCAACGTTCCCTAAAAATGCAGTGATCTTATTTACAATTTTAATCACAATCATAAGATATAAAGAATCACTATCAGAAAAATGTAGTATTCAGCCATATAATTAGCTAAGGCTTACTTAGGAAATCCATCTAGACTCCATTGTATAGAACAATAAGAATGCACACTCATTCATATAGGTAATAAGAAGATCAATCTAACAAATAAGTAACACAAACCACATAAGTAATATCTCTCCATTTCATTCATTTCTAAACCTATACAATTACAACTTATGCACTTCGGCATACTTTAAGAGAATAGCCTTCAACAAAGAAGTAACTTTCTTCCATAATACAATTTGGAAAAACAAGTTGGAATTCTTCATAAGAACCAGATTAAAACAGTCATTGCATCATATCAGATTTTTTCTGCCTTTACCACTTATGATGACCATCTGCAAAAATTGCTAGCACGGGTCAGTTTAGTGAACTGAGCATGATAAGCACTAATCCTTAAAACAATTGCATTCCACTAATTGTTTTCATTAAACAATCATGTTTTAATGACATCGATTCCATCAAATCCCAAATCATGATTCACACTAGTTTTCTTTCTACCCATTATAATACGACTCTAAATCATAACTCAAGTTATAATTATAATTTCAACTTTAATCTATTTGGATGATTCATCTTATACAAGAAAATAAGAAGGAACAATTTGAATCTTAAGTACCTAACCATCCGAAAACGAGAACAGTAGAAAATCATGTTTTTAATCAACTCCTAATTAAAAACTTAACCATTCTAAAGTATACATCCAACAGGTTCATATACAAGCAATTTGTGCAAAAGAATGGATTACTGCAACTTGCAAGTCCTCCTAACAAACTACCCATAACCTTATTATACTAATTATCAATCAACGACAGGTATGCAAGAATTAGCTTCTGGATTATCTTTTTGCAAGAAGATAACAACTGAGTTCTAAATAAGATCTTAACACAGCTACGAAACGAAAGGAGTCTTCCAAGCTAAGGTCTCACCACTTACTATTTCTTTCCACTTAATTTTAACAGTCCTGTTATCCCATAACCATACTATAGAGTTCCTTATAGAATTCTAAAGAAGAGCACACTATTATTCCAAAAGAGAGTATAAACACTTTCATATTTTGAAACCCCTTAACAATTTTTCCTTTTTCAACTTAGAGGAAGAAAACAAAGAAGATTAAACTGTATTGTAATAATGTTTAGAAGTAAATTAATATCCAAAAAGTAATATACATCTCAAGTTCCATCAGGGAAGGAAAAGACGAGTAATCCAGACACTTAAGTTTAACCAATAGCTCAAATCAGGGAGATCCACCTTAAGATATTTTCAATGGATCCCTATGGTTTTACAACTATACATTAAACAAAATTCAATAACATTTTCTTTACATAAAATGTTATAAACGGTTAAAACTCAGACCACAACCCTGATCTAAAACAACAGTCTACATTTCATCCACTACTCAAACCAATTGAGTTTAAGGTCAAATTAGGGTAACTTCCCATTACCATCCTTTGCCAATGGATCGAAACTGAATCATTCCAACCATTTCACTATTAGGTTGCTATATTATTTCAAGACACCAAACCAAAAATGCATGTACAGAATTAATAATTGAATTCTAAATACAGATTCAACAATACCCCAAAAGTCACCCTACTCATACCATAGTAGTGAATAGTGCTTTATCTGTCACAATAAATAGATCATTCAGTTGCATTTAGAACATTTCAACCCAAATTTCAACTTCAAAAGGGATGCAATAGCTGAACGTTGATAAACTTATCGACATTGAAGTCATTGTTTTTCTTGAAAAAAAAGAATTTCCAACATCGTGTAACGTGGCCCAAAGAAATAGATTTCACAATCACCTCTAGGTAAAATAAAACACAGTCTTATCTTAACCACACATTAAACATAATTTCTATTAATGCAGATCCAAGATTAACCATGAATTTCTAGGGAACACAGAGCTTATCCAAGTACATTTCCTCCTGAGCATAACCATGTTCCTAATACCCATGTTTAATCACAAAAACAACAGTTAAACCAAATACTTCCTTACTCACAATAACCTGCAATCATAAGAACATTCAAACCCTTTCGAAATAAAAAGTACAGGCTTAAACTTCATACAACATTTCCAACTCACGCAACTAAAACAGTCAAGTTTCACTGAATATACTAACATTCTAACCACAAAATCAATTGCCTATTTCCTTGAACATGGAATGGTAACAGCCAGAGTTCTTATGGTGAAGCAAACAATCAGTTGATCCAATCATAAATGAAACAGTAAAGAATTACCATGGTGTTTTCAAACACGTAATCATTTAATATGCTTCTTTCCATGGAGCTAGTTCTTAATCTAATACATCAGTCAGATAAAAACTTACAACACCTCCAAACGGATAGAAAAACTCCATATTTGATTCATAGCAAGGGAACAAGAATAATGAAGCAGGTTTCAACCAGGATCCAAATTTTTATGTTCAACCCAGAACCCCAAATTAACATTAAACCCAAATCATTATTACCAGCCAAGCCAAAATGTGCATATATCATCAGAACAGAGTTTTTCTAATGAAAACATTTAAAGGAAAGCAATATTTTAACTTGATTAGGGCCTATCATGCACGATAGTGTAGCTAAAAATTCAAAGAAGACCTCTAGATGCATTCTCCCCTTCTCTTCTTCTTCCAAAAAAGATTAAATAACAAAATATTGTTACCTCCATGCCTTATATATTCTACACGACACAAGTAAATTTGAAACCTTCAAAATTTCCATACAACGAAGAGTAGACGGCTGGTTCGAAAAACTAGTGCTCATGCAGAGCAAAAAATGGAATGCATGAAAAACAAAACAACCAAGAAAAATTCCACTTGCATGCCTTCCCAAGCAATCCGCTCTCAAGACCCTATGCAAATTAATTGCATTAAATTTCATTCTCCTACCTATTTTCCATTGCCACCAACTGCCAAAGTTGGCAAACTCTAAATCAAAATAAACAAAAGTTTCCATTCTTAGAGATGCTGCCATGTAAGACCCTTCTTAACAAATTAACCTCCGCTAACCCTGGCAGCACTCCTTGTCCTTCATCCTTATCCTTTCCTTAAATGCCATGGAAACCACCACCCAAAACTTGCGACCCTCCTTAGGTCCCCTTTCATAACATTAGTTTAGGATAGGTAAGTGACTCAGGTTAGATCATAGGTAGACTTAGTCTTAATGTCATAGGATATAACATTAGTCACCCACCTTAGTGTTAGGTTTAAATAACCCTTAGGAGTATCAAGCACATAGTTTAGGACTAGGTTAGATTAACTAACCTTGTAACATTAGGTTATAGCTTAGGTTAAAAACTAATAACCTTACTGATTTTAATCTAGGTCCACTAGATAGGATTAATCAGTAAATAGAATTCAAATAGAATAAAACATTCCTAGATCAAATTCTGATTTTGCATCAAGTAATTAAGCTTTAGATGGAAAACTTACACATCTTACTTGGCTTAAGGTCCAGGTCCTTTCTGATGCTATAGTAGATGAAACCAGATTCTGATTGCAATGATTAGCCAGAGTTAACCTCGGAATCCAACAAAACTATCCTCTATGAGACATATTTTTATATGAAGGAGTTTTAAAAGAACTTGAACATTCAAAGTTCAGTCAGACTTAGTAACTCATGAAAATTTAATACAAATATGTTCATCCGAATAAAATTAAAAAATTCCTTAGATCAATGCAACTAATCCAAAGTTGAGTCATTGTTATCCAAAATGTGCCCCTACTCATTTTTGTGGCTAACTCATTGTGTTCTTGCCTCTCTTGTGCCTCAGTCTCCATTTTTTGATTTTCAGGCACTTAAATCTTTCTAGAAATGGCACCATTAGATAGAGCTCTCTCTCAGTTTTCCAGAAAGGTAAATTTTTCCTCCTAACTCCTCATATTTTTCAAGTTATGGCTCGGTGGAGTTTTTGTGGGAAAATTTCCCCTTGGAAGCCCGCAGCCAATAGGAAGCTGCCACGTGTCCTAGGAGGTGGCGGAGAGAAGAGAAAAACTTAGAAAAATTTTCAAGTTTTGGTAAAAATTTGCAAAAGGAAATTTTTTTCGGCATGCTGCCCGACCCAATTAGGACGTGACATGTGTCGGAAGGGGGAGGCGGAGTGAAAATTTTACAAAGTGATTTGCGCGGGAAATTTTTTGAAATTTGGCCGGGCAATAGGAACTTGCCACGTATCGAAGGGGAGGCGGAGTGAAAATTTTTCTAAGTGATTTGCACGGAAAAAAATTTGAAATTTGTCTCGGGCCAATAAGAACTCGCCACGTGTCCAGAGGAGGGTCGCGGACGTCGGAGGAAAGGTTAGAAAATTTCCAAGTTTTTGCCGAAAAATTCAAAAGTGAATTTTTGCCCGCATGGCCCGCGGCGAATTGGGTTGCGCCACGTGTCTTCATCAGTCAGAGCGGCAGGGGGAGAAATGGAAAATTGGCTAAGTGTTTTGTAGAGTTTTCAAAATGAAAATTTTCAATGGAGGGCCCGTGCCCAATGACAAAGTGAGCCACGTGTCGGGAGGCGAGGAAGTTCGGAGCTCGGGAAGTTTTAAAAAATTGGCAAAATGTTTTGCCAAAAGTCCAAAAGGGAAAGTTTAGGCCCGCTGCCCCCGTCAACAAATGGAAGCATGACACGTGTCCCGAAAGGGTAGAATGCGGGGAGGACTTGGGGAAATTTTCCCAATGGGAAAATTTAAAGCAAAAATCCAAAGGCATAGCCGGCCCCTCTTTTGCGAACAAATAAAAAATTGCCACGTGTCAAGAGGCAAAAATGTTAAGAAGGGCCCAAAAAAAAATTTGAGGAGGATGAGCCCGCGACCAATCATACATTGCCACGTGTCATCCAAGTGACGAAGTGCGGGGGTTTTTTGAAAAAAAATTCCAACTGCAAAAAAGAGGTAAAATTGAAATTTCTTCCCATTGATCCGTTTTGGGCTGTTTTTGCCCTAAATCTTCAAATGGCCATAACTTTCGATCCAGAGCTCGGATTTTCGTGTTTTTATATCAATGGAAATTTGGTAAAATTCTCTACATGATTCCATGGTCAATTTTGAATTTTGGTTCAGTTTGGAGGAGAAAATAAAAAAACACTTTAAGTACGCGCCTTACGGATAGAGCGATGTTTCAACAACCAATTTTAATGCAAAATGGGTTGCATTCTTCTCAGCGTGGTCAAAAATGTCGGGGATGGAGTGCATCGGGTCACCCATGCTGTTTTTAATGCATTTTGGTCAATGGCGAATGGTTCCCATGTTTTTCACGTTTTCTCTCTCTGGGCTCGACCCATGCACCTTTGTAAAAGCGATTTGGCTCATTTTTCAAAGGATGAACAATTTTTACATAGCAATCTTCTTGTTTTCACCTTCAAAAAGTGATTTTGGAAAGTATTAGACCTTAGGGGATTGTAACAGGATTTTCTACCTCTTTGGTGTTGGAATACAAGGATTTTGATGTTGAAAATCACAATGCGAGCTCTGTGAATGCTTTGAGTCCTTTGTATGTGTTTTTGCTTCGTTTCAAACCCTTGATTATAGCTCATCAACTTTGTGCATGATGTTTTATGTTGCAATTTCTGATTTGTGTCAATTTGCATGAACAAGAAGTGCTCACCACTCCTTTGGTGTATCACCCTTATCAGTTTAGTTTCAATTTTTGCATTTCTTATCCCTGTCTCCTTGCAAATTAGGATAAAATTAGGATCTAAACCTCTACAGTTGTGCAAATAATCAGATCTAATCATAGGAGTTTGAGGAACCAACCTCTAATCTAGAGATTCCTCTCTTATTTTACAAGTCCCACACTTGGAGAGAGGTCTCAATTTTGTGCAATCACATTGGATGCTGAAACATCAACTTAGAAACCTGATTTGCATCGGGGTGCTGCTTGATTTGCAACAACAGTTTTGGCACACCCGGTGGGACCTTAGAGGTTTAATTCTTATTGCAGCAAAGTTTATGTGCATCTCTGCTGCAATTTTCTTACTTCAAAAGAGCTATAAATCACACATCCGGCGACTCCAGGGGAAGAATAAACTAGTTTCAGCAGTGCAGGCCTGAAAACTCATGAGAAGAGTCACCACAAGGTCAAGGGCTGGAGAAGAAGAGGTGTTGTTTGAATACCTGTAGTTATCTCGAAGAAGAAGGCAAAGAGGAAGAAGGATTCAAAGGTCTCCATCTCCACCAAACAGAACTCTCTCAACTCCTCCACCTGGTAGGCCTTTCATTCAGTCAACAAAGGTTTTAAGACCAATTAGAATGGCACAAAACAACCCCTATGTCAATTTCACAGGCCGCAGCACACTTGCCCTCAATGCACGACATCCAATTCCAATTGTAACCTTGAAGAACATTCCATACTTCACTGGAGAGAATCAGACTACTCCAGGTGATCATGTTAAAGACATTGCCAACCTTTGTGCAATTCATGAAATCAATGAGATGCAAGTGGCTGTCAAATTACTGGCATCTTCATTCAAGGGGAAAGCATTGCAATGGTTTAGAAGTCTTGCCTCAGGTTCTATTCAGAATTGGAACCAGCTATGTATAGCACTTCATGAGCAATTTGGAGAGAAGGGAGACAACTTGTCTCTTTTGGAGCAGCTGAAAACCATCAAGAGAGCTCCTAATGAGTAGCTGACTGATTTCAACTTCAGATTTCAAAAGACTTGGGAGAGAATTCTAGTCGCAGTCAGGCCAACAGAAGGTGTTTTTCTCTACTACCTCAAAGCTCTAAATTCTGATATTTCTATGTTGATTCAGTCCATGGGAGGCATAACTATCCCTATGGCTTATAGCATTGCCATTAGGGCTGAAAATTATTTGATCCAAGCTGGCAAACTAGCCCCTAGACCTCCCATGCCATTGTTTCCAAGTTTAGAGAGCCCAAACACTAATCAAGCACCTAATTTGGCTCCTTCTCCCACTCCTAGAAATCAGAGTTCAAATGAAGCTTCTACTTCATCTCCAAGTGCCCCAAATGAGCTTCAAGAAGTCATGAAGCAATTGCAAAATTTAGGCAATGAGTTGGTTACTCTCAAGAGGCAACAAGCCCAAGGTTTTAGACCTTCTTATCAGCCCCAAGCTCAGCCTAACAGGAAGCCATACCAACCACAAAGACCACCTAATCCAGCTACAAATATAAATCAAACAAGGCCTCCTGCCAATAGACCATTTCAGCCCTATAATCCTAATGCCATATCTGCCTCTAAGGCATTGGTGCCAACACAAAACAACATTGCTCAGGAGTATGATTGGTGTTTTCCATGTAATGAACCTCACAACCAATCCATGTGCTTTAATGGTGCTTTGAATCAAGCATTAATGGTGACAACTACTGGTGTGGAGGGTGAGGGAAGTCAAGGAAACAACCAACAACAAGAAACATTCCAACAACAATCAGCCCCAAATGACACCACATTGGTAAACTGGCAAGCAGAAGATTTTTGTGGCATGAATCAAGCAGTTTCTCAAGGTGTTGCAGCCAACACAAGGTCAAAAAGAAGGAATTTGGGTGAAGAGCAGCCATTAGCTCCAACCAATCCACAACCTTCCATGGCTCCACAAATGGTTGGCAAGCAAAATCCAATTTCAAATGCACAAGGGCAGCCAAGAACAGCTCCTAGACCAACTCAAATACCAATTGTTGCTGCCCACATGCAAGGAGTGAATGTGCCAACCAAGGGACAGAAAAGAGATCCTTCATCACCATTTAGTATCATTGATCAGATGAAGAAGACAAATGTAAATATATCAATGTGGGAATCCCTATCTATCCCAGGCCAAAGAGATTTGCTACAAGCTGCCATGAAGGACTGGCCAACTTCGAATCAGCAAGCTCAGATGCAAGAGAAAGTGCTCACAAATGCTGCCCAACCTGAAGGGAATCATGGAGGACAGCAAGGTAAAATGTTGAAGCCCCCTCCTTTCTATGTTTCATTAATCATTGGAAATCAGTTAGTGCACAATTGCATGATAGATTCCAGGGCAAGTAGCTCAGTGATGCCTAAACAAATAGCTGATCAGCTAGGGCTCCAGTATGAAACCATATCCAAAGGGGTAGTGCAGCTGGATGGGACAACAAGTAACAACAATTGGAGTGATTAGAAACTTGAGTCTTACCTTGCATGCATGTCCAAATGTTGTTGTTTTACAAGATGTATCAGTTATAGACCTTCCACCACTCTTTGCCCTATGCTTGTCAAGGGACTTCACAACCAAGATTGGACGATATTTTTCTGCTTATTGGTCACACATGCTATTCAGAACGAGGTATGGAACCAAAGCTATAATCAGGTCTGAACCTATTGCAAACTTCCACATTGAGCCCTACACTCCAAGTCAGATCAATGCCAATTGTTCAACATTTGATCAAGAAGATCACCCAAGCACTGATGAAGCTGACACCAAGGTTGGAAGCATCCCGGATCTAACTCTTGATGAATGGGCAAACAAGGTACATGCTTTTGATCCTTATCAAGAAGTAGAAGAATTTGAGCTAGGGGTCTATTGCATACATGAAGAAGATCAGCCCATTCCTAGCATCACCAAGCCAAACCATAAGGATGACAATGAGGTATGGCAGCTTTTTTTTATGGATCAAGGAGTAGAAAAGGTGCGGGAGGTGGGGCTATGCTTATTTCACCTCAAGGAGTAAAGTACTATTCAGCTTCTAGATTTTAGTTTACATGCTCCAATAACACTGCTGAATATGAAGCCTTGGTGCAAGGGATGCATTGGGCAATAAAGAGAAGAATAAAGAACTTGCAAGTCTTTGGTGACAGTGAATTGATTGTAAATCAGGTCAAAGGATAGCATGCTTTGCCAAGAATGATCTACTTAAGTGCTACAAGAACAGGGTATGGGACCTCATGGAAGATTTTGAGGGTTTTGGCATCAAATCCATTCCTAGGAAAGAGAACCAAGCTGCTGACAGGCTTGCAGCAGTAGGGGCAGCCTTTGACATTGTGGAAAGCATTCAACAAGACAAGGTACAACCAAACATCCATGTGATTGTGAGGCCTTGGTCTTTGGATAACAATGTAAGTTGGAAAGTGTTTGAGAATGACCGAGAAAATCATCCATTTCTTGTAAGAAGAAGGTGAGTTCTCAGCTATGTTGGTCGTCAAATAGGACTTTTTAGAAGAGCAACAGTCAGGGGACAAAAAGTCCCTCCTCTTTAATGGGAGAGGTTCCCTTATTCTGAAACGAACTTATTTACAAATACACAGAACATTATTTTATGGTCAAACTTGGATATTACGAAAGTGTTTTCCACAAGGATCATCAGTTACGCCAGGACTGAGGAAGGGGAATAAGAAGATGAGCAGAATGGCAACATTCAGAATTATAGATAGCAGAATAATTCTTCGTGTATGCGAAGTTTCAAAGGATTTAAGACAAGATCATTTGCATTAGCTGAATGGGATTAAATTTAAAGACACAAAGTTCCGTAAATAACCTTCTTCAGATTTGTTAATCAAGGACACAAAGTTCCTTCTTGGTTGTACAAGATCACTGTACTTGCAAAACTGAACAGTATGCAATCAGAGAGACTAAACGAGTTAGGAACAAAATGATCTTCACAATATTAAAGGAAAACACAGAGACAATAAGAATCAGATAGACAAAGAACGGAAAGCCCTTTTGTATTGATTTCTTTAAGATCATTTACACTTTTAAAGCAAAATATCCAAGTTCTTCCTCCTCCAGAAAATGGCGTGGAAAGGCCATTATATAGATTACAAGTCAGTTACTCTTCGTAACCGTTTCTTTTAACTAAAGAATAGTTAAGTACCGCCAATTGCAATACCTTAACTAATTACAAAGAATACGAAAAGAAAGGAAAGAAGAGGAAAGGAAGGAGAAGGAGACAGGTGGCCGGCTACTGGGAGGGACCCACTGTCTTCAGAATCCGCTGCCTGAACTTCTTCAATGACTCAGCTATATCTCTGCCACGAGGGACTGACGTGTTGGTTGCAGACTGAGTCCAAAATCCCAGACATTTCTCCATCTCTTTATCAAACTCGACGTGAGTATGATAGTCTTTGTTTGCTTCTTCAATGGCAGACTGAAGAGAGCAAATTTCCTTTATCTTGTCCTTAGAGATGGAGTCTTCCTTGAAAAGATTATCTTTGACAAAAGCTCAGGCCGAGCTTTGATTTCTTGCGAGACAAGGAACGCCGGAGAGTTTTTGTCACGAAGATGACAATGCATATCCTTGAAGCAGCAAGAGTGATGCTTGTTTTGAAAGCTTCTCCCTTACGCCACCTATTCTTCATTTCTCCTACTGACTTCCTCAGGACTACGATTTTCCACTCCACGCTGTAGACCCAAGATTTTGACAGATTGTCCTTAGCATCATCGAAAATCTTGTTCGCCAGTAAGATGTTCTCATCTGTCTGGCCCATGAGGCGAAGGTCTACGATGCAACTACTCCAGAGCTTAAGCTCTTTATCCATTACCCCAATAGTAGAGGACAGCTTCTGTTGCAAATTATCTACCTTTCCATGTAGCTTAAAAGCTTCATCGATGAAGTTTAGTCCGGCAACAAGCATGTCATCTACCATGGCTTCGATAGCTCTGCCATAGACAGAATACTTGTGCATATCTTTAATACTTTGCACTTCATCTTGGCTTAGAATTACAGGAGGCGGTAGAGCAGTCAAGGGGGTAGGGTCCAAAACTTTGTCCTTAGACAAAAGTGACTTGATAAAACTCGTGAGAACTTGGGCTTGTTCTTCTAGCTGCTCAATCGTCTGCTGCCCTTTCTCTACCCTTCCAATAACCCTTGTGACTGTTTCCTGGAGGTTATGAATCTCACCTTCAGGAGTAGACTCTCCCATAGGGATCCTTGAAAGCTCCAAGTCAGATGTCAGCAAGTCTGATTCTGATTTGTCTACTGTGGGCTTAGCAATCTCCAGGAATTGCTGACCTTGAGCATCTGACACAATCCTGGAAGTAGTTCTGGCTTTCTTGGTACGAGAAGCGAGTGGTGCCTAACAAGGCTGCTACAGCATCAAAATTTGGTCCCAAGCTTTGAGAGGAGGATTTCCTCTTCCTTTTGTCAACCCAGAGGTTGCACCCAAGCAAAAGAGGAAGAAGAATCTGCGGGAGAAGCAAGGGACTAAGAGACGGGGAGCTCATGACACTCAAGGTCTGTGCAGCTGTTGACTCAAGCTGAGATGTGGGTAGAACACTGGAGGTAATGGTGGTAGAAGAATCAGTAGTACCTGGAAATTCAGTGCTCTGGACCTCCTTATCTGCTGGATTTTCAGGAACACTTGCAGGAGTTGGCATCTCACTTTCTTCACTTTCACTGAGAACAATGATGTTCTCTGGCCCCATAGGCAACTGTGCCTGTTTTCTTGGAGGATCATTCTCTGCAGGCTCCTTCTTTACCTCTTTGAGTTTCTTCTTGTATACCTGGGTAGATGGAGAAGGAGTAGATTCCACAGGTCCCCGAGCTGTTGAGGCAGGAGGGGTTTTCACTGGTGTTCCAGACTCTGGAACTGATGTCTCTCTTATGGGTGTCGAATCATCCTTGGAGCTAGATTCTCCTGAGTGCCTCTTGAATTCTCGGATCTTCTTACTGAACCAGACCCTAGTTCTGATCAAGACTGGAGCAAGAATCTCAGCCAGATCATCTCTCTCTTTCCTGTTCCAATCCAGGTCCTCCAGAGGAGTGTGCTTAATCACATTTTCATACTCATAAGAGTATAGCTCAGAATTATCATCTTGGAGACCTTCAGGAACTTGGTACAGACTGAGTTCTTGGATCAATTGCAGGGAGAACCTGCCACAATGCCTTCTTCTGGCTTCAAAATCATCTGCACAGTCAGCCCAGTAGTCTTCTGTATCTGCCCTATGATGATATATTATCTTGAGGTTCTGTTCAATGAACTTCTTCAAGTCAAAACAGGTTCTAGGCTTGAAGAAATGAACAGTGATAGGGACCAGGGCTCTTTCTATGTTCTGAGCATCCAGAGCTGTTTTGCATGTATAGTTTCCCAGAGAGATGGGAAAGTGCAAGCCAGAAATCTTCTTGTCTCTGCAAGTTCTGTGCAACTTGTCTAGTTGCCTGCATATTTCAATCAGGGCCATTTTGTCGTTGCAGAACATGGGGAGCCGCAGAGGGGTGCTCTCATAGCCAGCCAGCCTGATATAGGAGAATTTCCTGAATTGAATGAAATAGGCTCCATACTGCGATATCAGGTTCATGGCTTCATCTGAAAACCTTCTTGCAGTATCACCTTCGAGCAATCTGACCACGTACATGGTGAAAGCATCATTGACCCTTCTGAAATTGCGGTTGCTAGTCTCCAAGGTGAACTGCGGGCAATAGGCATACACTGGATCATCTTTGTGTGCATCTACATAGGAGAAACCAAACCACTGCCTGGATGCTGCTAGGGTATACATCAGATATGAAGTCATGTAGAACTTCTTTGTTTCTTTGGGACGTTGGATAATTTGCTCGGCCAAATTCATGCGATGATCTCTCGCCTTGATTGATACTTTGTGTTCCCGCACACCACCATGCGATGGCGGGCACATCCGAGAAATGAAATTCATTGGTGGAGGGTAAACCCATAACCCGAGCCGAGCGAGATTATGAAGTCAGCGGTTCTTCATTGAAATCTGCCAGGAAAAGGGTTTTGGTGGATGAGAAGGACCTTTCTTAGGGTTCTTCAACCAAGACTTCGCCACTCGAGCTTTATATTTATCACTGTCTTGGTCGAACATGGCACGTGCTTGATCCGAGAGCGACTATAGCATTGTCCATCTCCGGAATCCTCGAGAGCATCTCAATGGCGCGACATCCGGCTTGGCAATGAGCTCCCCATGTACATTTGTCAATTCGCTCGTAGCGGGGTCGAAGTGAGCTTCGCATGAAAGTCTGATGCACACCGCACTTGCTTTGAGATAGGGAATCCTCCGGTGAAAGCTAAACCGCTATCATTAATCATCTGTGCCATTGGCGTAGGGTTTGCATCTGTCATTCTTGACCAAAAATCACCGAAGTCGAGATGACGAGCTTCACTGTCTTCGATATTGCTAACGGCAGACTCAAGTGGAGAAATTTGCTCCTGTCCCTGAAACTTGATCTTCATATTGATAGATTCGGAGCTGCGACCCAGACTCTGGAAGGAATTTGCAAATGGAGGGGGAATCGCGCAGGTTTTCAAATGGCGAGGGTTCGAGCAAAAGATAGCATGGAAGCAATGTGAAAATGCAAAGGGGAATGCTCGTTATATAGCCGTTTGTGAGCGGAATGAATTTAATGCACATTGAATACACAACCACGAATTTGAAAGATATCATACTTGGGCGAGTGGGAAAAACTAAGTGTGAATGACACTAGGTACACTTGGGACATGTGAGATGCGAATGCGGCTGGAAACACGCGGCTCGGCCAGTTCGGGTGAAACAGGAGAGGACGCACAAATGCATTTGGGACGGATGGGGCGAAAATGTGTGAAGTACGCGGGAAGGGTGATTCGGCGAAATTGGAACAACACGCAAAATTGGGACACTTGGGACAAAATTTTCCGACGGGCCCGAAAATGGGACAGCTTCGGGGATTTCGGCCGATCGGGGAACAGAATGCACTTTCGTACTTGGGACAGATGGGACAAAAAGTTCCGACAGGCCCGAAAATCACACAAAAAGACCCAAAACACAGATTTTTTCAACTTCACGACTTAGGCACTTCAGAGAAGAACTCTTCAACTCAAAATTTTGAAAATTTTACTCTTATCAGAGCGGGAAATTTTGAGTGGACAACAGCTGGCTCCTTCTGGGGATGACTTGGTGTAAATTCATAGAATGAGACAAGGCAAGAACTTAGAGAACTCGGTGAAGCAGACCAGTGCCTTATCCATTGGGCAAAGGAGTCAAAAACAAACCAATACAGAGGGCAACACACACAACAGAAGGGAAACACACCAAAAGCAGAAAAAGCAAAAACACTGTACATAATATACAAAGGGACTCCCTAGTCACCTAGGACTTGAACAACTTCAAATACTGCCCACTATAAGGAAGTGGGAGGGGAGAACCATCCATGTAATCAAGATAGAAAGAGTCCTTACCAGCAAAGTGTCTTATCTTGAAAGGTCCAAGCCACAGAGAATCAAATTTTCCATGGCTGCCACGAGGTTCATGTCTTTTGTCCCATAACAGCACGGTATCACCAACTTGGAACTCTCTGGACCTAGCTTTCTTATCGAACAGAACCTTCACCTTCTGCTGGTGAGCAGATATTCTGTCAGCAACCTCCAATCTATCCTCATTCAGTTTGTGCAGGTACATGATTCTTTTGTCCAGAGCATCACTGAAACTAGTGTCTTCAATGGCCTTCATCAGGTGCAAGGCTGGCAGTTCCACTGTCACTGGAAATTGAGCCTCTACTCCATACACTACTTGAAAGGGGGACATTCCAATGGCTCTTTTAGGTGTGATCCTGTCCACCCAAAGAGCATCATAAAGCTTCTTATGCGGTTTATTTGAGACTCATTGACCAACTTCCTTATGATAGTCACCAGATTTTTGTTGGTGGATTCTGCTTGTCCATTCCCCTGGGGATAATAATCTGAAGAATGAGCCAGAGAGATGCCATACCCGTAGCAGAAATCCATTATCTCAGTTGAGGAGAAGTTCGAAGCATTGTCTGTTACAATCTTGTTAGGTACACCATACCTTACCAAGATGTTCTCTTTGAGGAAGTTGCATACAACTTCAGAAGTAGTGCTCTTGACCGGAATAGCTTCCACCCATTTGGTGAAGTAGTCAGTGGCAGTTAGCACATGCGTGTGGCCAGCACTAGAGGCAGGATTCAGTGTACCAATGAAGTCTAGACCCCACTGTTGAAATGGTTCCTCAATCACAACTGGCTTGAGAGGCAAAGCGGCCAGTTTGGGTCTTCCCACAAAGGTTTGACAGGCCTCGCATTTATCCACCCACTTGGATGCATCTCTGAACAAGGAAGGCCAGTAATATCCTCCCCGGAGTATCTTGTGAGCTGTGACTGTTGATGAATAGTGCCCTCCACATGCCTGATCATGGAAAGCTGAGAGCAACTTTCTCTGCTGCTCCTTGTCCACACACTTCAGAAATCTCCCATCTAAACCACGCTTGAACAAGGCATTTTCCCACAGTACATATTGCGCTGATCTCAATTTAACAGTCCTCTTTTCCTTGGTAGTTAAATGAGAGGGGCATTCCCCATAGGTGAGAAAATGGGCAATGTCAGAATACCATTCATCGACTGAACTAAGGAATAGAATAGTAGGAATGTCGACTTTCTCCTCCAAGTGAACTCATATTTGGCTCCTTCGGCGATGAGCTCACAAAGACCCTTGCCACGAACCAGCTTGGTTGGTTTGATATCAATGTCATACTCCTGGACTTTAGCCACCCAGTTTCCTCTCTTGGACCCAAATTCTTGCTGTGTAAGAATTGACTTAACAGTCGTATCTGGAACCAGCACCATAGAGTGAGAGTTGAGGATATAGAAAGCAGGCTGCTTGGCGGCTTTGACTCACCTGCAAAAGCATGCTTCTCCATCATGGTGTATTTCAGCTCATGATTCTTCAGGATATAGCTCATGAAGGCAATTGGTAGCTCATGTCCATCAGAGTCTTCTTGGGTTAAGACGGCAGCCAGGGTGTTATCTGTAGCATAGCAATAGATGATGAAATCTTTGCTGAAGTCAGGACAGGCCAAAACTGGAGTTTTAGCAATGGCTTTCTTGATACCCTCAAAGGATTCCTTTCCTTCAGAAGACCAACCAAACGCTTGCTTTCCTTTCATCATCTGAGAGATGTTCAAAGTTAATTCAGCAAAATCAGGGATGAATCTTCTTAAGAAATTGATCTTACCGAAAAAGGAATGCACGCCTTTTTTACTGGTTGGGAGAGGAATTTGCTGGATGGCTTGAACTCGTTCAGGATCAATCTTGATGCCATCCTTGGAGACAATGTGCCCTAATAGCTTCCCTTCTGTAACACAGAAGACAGATTTTTTAGGATTTAAAGAAATCCCATGCTCTCGGCATCTCTGCAGGACTGTTTCCAGGTGGTCAAAGTGATCCGCTCTTGTCTTTGAGAACACTGTCAGGTCATCAAGGTATATGACTATACATTTCCCTTTCAAGCTTCCAAAAGCCAGATCCATAGCTCTTTAGAAAGTGGCACCAACATTAATCAGCCCAAAAGGCATTCTCTTGTAGGCGAAGGTACCCCAAGGAGTGGTGAAGGCTGTCTTGTGTTGATCTGCAGTATCAACCTCTACCTGATTGTATCCCGAGAATCCATCAAGCATAGATAACATCTCGGATCCTGTTACTGCTTGCAAAATCTGATCCATCATAGGCAGAGGGTAGTTATCTTTCAGAGAGGCCTGATTCAGGTTTCTGAAATCAACACAGATGCGGATCTCACCATTCTTCTTCCTGACAGGCACAATGTTTGCAATCCATGTCGAATGGTGAATGGGAAAAATGATTTTAGCCTTCAACAATTTCTGGATCTCCTGAAAGATGGTGTCGGCTATTTTTGGATTATACTGCCTTTGTTTCTGCTTGAAAGGCTTGATTCCTGGTTTGAGAGGGATAGAGTGTTGCATTTCTTTTGGCTTGAAGGCTTTTAGATCTTCATAAGAATATGCAAGAACATCCTTATACTTCCTTAGAAGATCAATTGCTCTTCTCCTCTCATCGGTTGTGCAACATTTCCCAATATTTACCAGCTTGGGATCAGTAGAACTCCCTATATCAATCTTATCATACTCAGCTGATTGCTGAGGTCCAGTAGAAGCTTTAGATTTTACATATCTGTCATGTTTGTCAAACAACTCCTCCAAACTCACCAAACCTTTGGGAATCTTGTTTCCTTTGAGTTTAATGAACCCTTCTGATTTGTTTCTTCTCCTTTGGGTATGACTTGATCGAGAGGACACACTCTCATGAGGCGAGTTGTCACTTCCCTCAAAATATAGTTGTTCGAAATTCCCCTTGAGTTCCGGGAAGGAAAGCGAGATGTTGGTCATTGTTGAAAACTTGCGATTATTAGTATTGTCGGGAACACTAGGCGGTGGACCATTTGATAGTGAACTTGTCTGAGAGAATTCGGGATGGGGAATCAATAATGACCACGAGACGGCGGTGAATCAGCCTGTTTGTTCTTTTCCCTAGGCATTGCTTCAATGGAGAAAGCATCAAGGAATTCAATTGAATCCCAAACCTGATTCCGATAATGCTTCAGCCTCCCATTTTTACCTGAAAAAGGCTTCTGACTTGCTTCACAATCAGCTCTGCATCACCACGAGCCAGAAGATTTTTTACACCTCGTTCTTTGGCTACTTGCAGTCCAAGAAGGAGAGCCTCATACTCTGCTGTATTGTTAGTGTTTTCGAACTGCAACTTGAACGAAAAAGGGTGTAGGCCGCCTTCAGGTGATATTAGCAGAACACCAGCTCCAGAACCAGCCGAGGAACAACTTCCATCAAATTCCAAAATCCAAACACCATTGGGATCTTTGGGTGATACTTTGGAGGGTTGGATTTCATCAGGGGACAGAATCATGTAATTACCATGACCTATGTCTTCATAGAGTATTTGTGCCTTAGGATCATCTGTTTTCTGCACAATATACTCAGACTGTTTCTCAGGGAGTAACTTCTTCATTTGTCCATTGACAGGTATGAGGGCGTGTGACCAATCCATTTGAATCTCCCCACCCACATCTTTACAGAAGTTCCGACTTAGCAACATTCCGTAAGAAGGAGGAATGTCTGCTACTAGGATGGTGGCCAAGACTTTCTTTTCAGGTAAAGCAGCAAAAGCCACTTGTGCATCTTTAATCCTTCCAACCAAAGGTACTTCCTTACTTTCCATGGAGTAGCAAGATCCATAAGTACGAGTAAGGGTCAAGCCTAAAGCATGGGCTACTTTAGCAGGCATTACGTTATCTGAGGCTCCGGAATCTATGACACAGTTACTGAGCCTATGGCCCGCTATAAGAAGTGTTACATAAAAGGGCTTGATTTTGTCACCAGGCGAGGTGACAGCAGCTACCAGACTAGGTTGTGGTATAGAAGGAGGAGTGGGCAAAAGGCCTTTAGAGGTGGTCTTGGTATGGGAATTTACAAATTGGATCATCTTGGCAAAAGCTTTGGGATGGGTTTGGTAGTATTCAGCTTCTGAAATTTGAACCTTGGTCCTTTTTAGGTGATCCACAATGTCAAAGGATCCAGAGGTGGATGGGCCATCATCATTTGAAATTCTAGGCTTATCAACCTTAGGAGAAAAAGAAGAAGAAGTAACTTTGGTAGCAGGATTGACAGTACTTACCTTTGGTGCAGATGAGGTAGGGATAGGAGATCCTCTTCTGGCAATTACAGGAATAGTTGCTGGTTGCTCCTTAGATTTCTTCGTGGGCTGTGTTACTTTCTCCTTCTGCCTCGTCTATTCTCGAGTCATGACAGCAAATGATTCACTGTTCATGTCTGCTACCACTTCATCATAGTTATCTCCATCCTCAATGCCTTCAGTGGTAAAGAAATTGACTCGAGATCCTTCGAGTTCTTCTACTTCATCATCGAATTCCTCCAGGAACTCCTCACAATCTTCATTATCATCTTCTGGCTCTTCAACCTCACAAGTTGCATTCTTTGAAACTTTGTGGAGGTCCTTCAAGTGCCGAGTCTTGTGTGTGGGGAGGTGGCAAACGGTTTCGGGTTGAAAATTTCTTCTCGTAACGTCTGCATATGGTGCATCTTTGGGCTAATTGTTTCATTATAGCCACTAGATCATTTGCAAGTTTACGGACTAATGGATCGATATTGGGTCAGAGGTGGAAGAGGAAGAAGAAGCAGATTTAGATTTAGGAGGAGCTCTTCTCGGCTTCCCGACATGATCAGGTCATCCTCGACACTAACAATGGACCCGGTTCTTGATCCGAGAATTAGCGTTCCAAGATTAGCCCTTCTTAGGGCATAAGCGACTTTAGGCATTTGGGTATTCAAAAAGAAACATTTTGAATTTGATCAACCTGTCGAGTATTTACAGGAATCTTGTTGATCAATCTGTTGAACCAAGCCACAAATTCTCTCATGGGTTACGATGGATCTTTCTTTATCGAGAAACGGCCAAGCGGGGCATGCACATCTTCGTCGGCTTGAAATGGCTTTCGACCGAGTTCTCATGGTAGTCGATCGGTGATGGCACCGGTAGGAAGGTGATAGAACCAGTCAGCAGCATTATCCTGTAACGTCTCAACGAACAGTCTTACTGAGACGTCTTCATGCTCAACCCCCAAAACTCCACATGCAACTATGAAGGCTGCAATATGTTCATCAGGGTGTACTTTGCCATCTCCTTTAAATTTTGGGAAGTTCTTTCGGTTACCTCTAGGTAACTCATGCAAAGGCTGCGTAAGAGCCAGGGGCCCGACACGTTGACCCCATGGAAATTGTGCCGCCATTCTTGGAAATACGGCTTGGAGGGGAAATTTAACACCAGCAAGGATCAAAGCTCGTAGATTGGGACTAGCAAGCTCGAAGGACTACCACTCGTAGGAATTCTATCTTGAACAGTGGAGTGCTCGTCGAGCGAGTTCTTCTATTTGGAGGAAAGGAAAACCTGTTGCTCCAAAAGTGGCGAGAATCTTCAATACCAAGGGTCCTTCTCCCTCGAGTGAAACACGGAGTCGCGGATCAAAGGATGATAGAAAAAAAAGCGATCTTGGAATGTGATTTTCCCAGTAGAGTCGCCAAAAGCTGTTGGTTGTCAAATAGGAATTTTTAGAAGAGCAAGCGAGTCGGGGACAAAAAGTCCCTCCTCTTTAATGGGAGAGGTTCCTTATTCAGAAACGAACTTATTTACAAATACACAAAACATTATTTTATGGTCAAACTTGGATATTACGAAAGTGTTTTCCACAAGGATTACGATTACGCCGGGAGGCGAGGAAGGGAATAAGAAGATGAGCAGAATGGCAACATTCAGAATTATAGATAGCAGAATAATTCTTCGTGTATACGAAGTTTGAAGGATTTAAGACAAGATCATTTGCATTAGCTGAATGGGATTAAATTTAAAGACACAAAGTTCCGTAAATAACCTTCTTCAGATTTGTTAATCAAGGACACAAAGTTCCTTCTTGGTTGTACAAGATCACTGTACTTGCAAAACTGAACAGTATGCAATCAGAGAGACTAAACGAGTTAGGAACAAAATGATCTTCACAATATTAAAGGAAAACACAGAGACAACAAGAATCAGATAGACAAAGAACGGAAAGCCCTTTTGTATTGATTTCTTTAAGATCTATTTACACTTTCAGCAAAATATCCAAGTTCTTCCTCCTCGGAAAATGGCGTGGAAAGGCCATTATATAGATTACAAGTCAGTTACTCTTCGTAACCGTTTCTTTTAACTAAAGAATAGTTAAGTACCGCCAATTGCAATACCTTAACTAATTACAAAGAATACGAAAAGAAAGGAAAGAAGAGGAAAGGAAGGAGAAGGAGACAGGTGGCGGCTCCGGGAGGGACCCACCTTGTCTTGAGAATCGCTACGAACTTCTTCAATGACTTCTATATATATCTACGCCACGAGGACCGCGTGTTGGTTGCAGACTGAGTCCAAAATCCTAGACATTTCTCCATCTCTTTATCAAACTCGACGTGAGTATGATAGTCTTTGTTTGCTTCTTCAATGGCAGACTGAAGAGAGCAAATTTCCTTTATCTTGTCCTTAGAGATGGAGTCTTCCTTGAAAAGATTATCTTTGACAACAGCTCGAACCGAGCTTTGATTTCTTGCAAGGACAAGGGAACGCGAGTTTTCGTCCGAAGATGACAATGCATATCCTTGAACGCAGCAAGAGCGGTGTTTTGAAAGCTTCTCCCTTACGCCAACTATTCTTCATTTCTCCTACTGCTTCCTCCGGGACTCGATTTTCCACTCCATTTGTAGACCCAAGATTTTGATAGATTGTCCTTAGCATCATCGAAAATCTTGTTCGCCAAGATAAGATGTTCTCATTTTATCGGCCCATGAGGCGAAGGTCTACAATGCAACTACTCCAGAGCTTAAGCTCTTTATCCATTACCCCAATAGTAGAGGACAACTTCTATTGCAAATTATCTACCTTTCCATGTAGCTTAAAAGCTTCATCGATGAAGTTTAGTCCGGCAACAAGCATGTCATCTACCATGGCTTCGATAGCTCTGCCATAGACAGAATACTTGTGCATATCTTTAATACTTTGCACTTCATCTTGGCTTAGAATTACAGGAGGCGGTAGAGCAGTCAAGGGGGTAGGGTCCAAAACTTTGTCCTTAGACAAAAGTGACTTGATAAAACTCGTGAGAACTTGGGCTTGTTCTTCTAGCTGCTCAATCGTCTGCTGCCCTTTCTCTACCCTTCCAATAACCCTTGTGACTGTTTCCTGGAGGTTATGAATCTCACCTTCAGGAGTAGACTCTCCCATAGGGATCCTTGAAAGCTCCAAGTCAGATGTCAGCAAGTCTGATTCGATTTGTCTCTCGTGGGCTTAGCAATCTCCAGGAATTGCTGACCTTGAGCATCTGACACAATCCTGGAAGTAGTTCTGGCTTTCTTGGCACGAGAAGGAGTGGTGCCCAACAAGGCTGCTACAGCATCAAAATTTGGTCCCAAGCTTTGAGAGGAGGATTTCCTCTTCCTTTTGTCAACCAGAGGTTGCACCCAAGCAAAAGAGGAAGAAGAATCTGCAGGAGAAGCAAGGGGACCAAGAGACAGGGAGCTCATGACACTCAAGGTCTGTGCAGCTGTTGACTCAAGCTGAGATGTGGGTAGAACACTGGAGGTAATGGCGGTAGAAGAATCAGTAGTACCTGGAAATTCAGTGCTCTGGACCTCCTTATCTGCTGGATTTTCAGGAACACTTGCAGGAGTTGGCATCTCACTTTCTTCACTTTCACTGAGAACAATGATGTTCTCTGGCCCCATAGGCAACTGTGCCTGTTTTCTTGGAGGATCATTCTCTGCAGGCTCCTTCTTTACCTCTTTGAGTTTCTTCTTGTATACCTGGGTAGATGGAGAAGGAGTAGATTCCACAGGTCCCCGAGCTGTTGAGGCAGGAGGGGTTTTCACTGGTGTTCCAGACTCTGGAACTGATGTCTCTCTTATGGGTGTCGAATCATCCTTGGAGCTAGATTCTCCTGAGTGCCTCTTGAATTCTCGGATCTTCTTACTTGAACCAGACCCTAGTTCGATCAAGGCGGAGTAAGAATCTCGGCGAGATCATCTCTCTCTTTCCTGTTCCAATCCAGGTCCTCCAGAGGAGTGTGCTTAATCACATTTTCATACTCATAAGAGTATAGCTCAGAATTATCATCTTGGAGACCTTCAGGAACTCGGTACAGACTGAGTTCTTGGATCAATTGCAGGGAGAACCTGCCACAATGCCTTCTTCTGGCTTCAAAATCATCTGCACAGTCAGCCCAGTAGTCTTCTGTATCTGCCCTATGATGATATATTATCTTGAGGTTCTGTTCAATGAACTTCTTCAAGTCAAAATAGGTTCTAGGCTTGAAGAAATGAGCTTGATGATAGGGACCAGGGCTCTTTATATGTTCTGAGCATCCAGAGCTGTTTTGCATGTGTAGTTTCCCAGAGAGATGGGAAAGTGCAAGCCAGAAATCTTCTTGTCTCTGCAAGTTCTGTGCAACTTGTCTAGTTGCCTGCATACTTCAATCAGGGCCATTTTGTCGTTGCAGAACATGGGGAGCCGCAGAGGGGTGCTCTCATAGCCAGCCAGCCTGATATAGGAGAATTTCCTGAATTGAATGAAATAGGCTCCATACTGCGATATCAGGTTCATGGCTTCATCTGAAAACCTTCTTGCAGTATCACCTTCGAGCAATCTGACCACGTACATGGTGAAAGCATCATTGACCCTTCTGAAATTGCGGTTGCTAGTCTCCAAGGTGAACTGCGGGCAATAGGCATACACTGGATCATCTTTGTGTGCATCTACATAGGAGAAACCAAACCACTGCCTGGATGCTGCTAGGGTATACATCAGATATGAAGTCATGTAGAACTTCTTTGTTTGTTGGACGTTGGATAGCTGCTCAGCCAAATTCATACTGATGATCTCTGCCCAGTTGATACTTTGTGTTCCCTCGCACACCATGCTGATGAGCGGGCACATCCAGAAATGAAATTCATTGGTGGAGGGCAAACCCATAACCCGAGCCAGCAGGATTATGAAGTCTGACAGTTCTTCATTGAAATCTACCCGGAAAAGGGTTTTGGTCAGACGAGAAGGACCTTTCTTAGGGTTCTTCAACCAAGACTTCGCCACTCGAGCTTTATATTTATCACTGTCTTGGTCGAACATGGCCTGTGCTTGATCCCGAGAGACGACTATAGCATTGTCCATCTCCGGAATCCTCAGAGCAGCTCCAATGGCGGCAGCGTCCAGCTTGGCAATGAGCTCCCCGTGTACATTTGTCAATTCACTCGTAGCGGGGTCGAAGTGAGCTCCGCATGAAAGTACAGTATCAGCACACTGCACTGAGATAGGGAATCCTCTGGCGAAAGCTAAACCGCTATCATTAATCATCTGTGCCATTGGCGTAGGGTTTGCATCTATCATTCTTGACCAAAAATCGAAGAAGTCAAGATGCGAGCTTCACTTGTCTCGATATTGCTAACGGAGACTCAAGTGGAAAAATTTGCTCTGTCCACGAAACTTGATCTTCATATTGATAGATTCGGGCACGACCCAGATTCGGAAGGAATTTGCAAATGGAGGGGGAATCGCACAGGTTTTCAAATGGCGAGGGTTCGAGCAAAAGATAGCATGGAAGCAATGTGAAAATGCAAAGGGGAATGCTCGTTATATAGCCGTTTGAGGAGCGGAATGAATTTAATGCGCATTGAATACACAACCACCAATTTGAAAAATATCATACTTGGAGCGAGTGGGAAAAACTAAGTGTGAATGACACTAGGTACGCTTGGGACATGTGAGACGTGAATGCGTGAAACACGCGGCTCGGCCGGTTCGGGTGAAACAGGGAGAGGACGCACAAATGCATTTGGGACAAATGGGACGAAAATGTGCGAAGTACGCGATTCGGGTGTTTCGGCTGAAATTGGAACAGCGGGCCCATTTGGACTTGGGACATTCGGGACAAAAAGTTTGAAGTATGCGACTTGATTGTAGCTCACTGAAATTAGGAAAGCTCGCACTTTTTCAAATGGGGCAGTTGGGACAAAAAGTTCCGAAGGACGCGGTTCGGGAAAATCGGCCGAAAATGGGAAAGCTCGCACTTTTTAACTTTGGGACATTTGGGACAGGAAAGTGCGAAGTACGCGGGAAGGATGATTCGGCCGAAATTGGAACAACACGTAAAATAAGTTTTGGGACACTTGGGACAAAATTTTACGAGCGGGCTCAAAATGGGACAGCTTCGGGGATTTCGGCCGATCGGGGAACAAAATGCACTTTGTACTGGGACAGATGGGACAAAAAGTTCCGACAGGCCCGAAAATCACACAAAAAGACCCAAAACACAGATTTTTTCAACTTCACGACTTAGGCACTTCAGAGAAGAACTCTTCAACTCAAAATTTTGAAAATTTTACTCTTATCAGAGTGGGAAATTTTGAGTGGACAACAAGCTAAGAATCAAGAAAAATTGGAACAAAGGTATGGTGACCATGTGGTACAGTGAGAACTAACAAGCTGCCCAAGGGAATTATCACTTTGGAGTCCATTTTTAATCCCAATGATCAGTTAAGGAAGGATAAAGGAAACATTCAGGTCAAGAGAGAAGATTCAGTATCCATCTTGGTGGAAGAGAACAAACCATTGCAAATTGGAAAGATGACAACTGAACAAGAAAGGTATGAGTTCATGTAGCTGTGTCAAGAGTTCCCTGATGTGTTTGCTTGGAGCTATGAAGACTTGAAAGGTTTCAATCCCAACTTAGCTCAGCATACCATTGAATTGGATCCAAATACTAAGCCTGTCAGGCAGAAAAAAGACCAGTCAATCCACACATGGAGCCTCTCATGAGGAAAGAATTGAACAAGCTGATTGAGTCAAGGATAATATTCCCAATCAAGCATTCTAGTTGGGTTTCCAACTTGGTTCCAATCAGAAAGAAGAGTGGAGAGATCAGATTATGTGTTGAATTCAGAGACTTGAATAGAGCATCTCTCAAGGACCATTATCCACTCCCTTCCATGGATAAAATCTTGCAAGTTATGGCTGGCTCGAGAGGTTTTCACTACTTGATGGCTACTCGAGCTACAATCAGATTATGGTGAAGGAAGAAGACCGATTCAAGACAGCGATTTCACAACCAAATGGGGAACTTATGCATACAGGAAAATGCCATTTGGGATGTCCAACGCTGGTGCTACCTTCCAAAGAGCAATGGACATGGCGTTCAAAGGTTTGATTAACAACATGGTGCTGATATACCTTGATGATATCACTGTTTTTTCCAAAAATGCAGCAGACCACCTCTCTCATTTGAGACAAGTCTTCACGAGGTGTAGGAGATTTGGAGTGTCTTTGAATCCTAAGAAGTGTATCTTTCTTGCACATGAAGGAAATCTCCTTGGCCATATTGTCTCCAAATAAGGATTAGCAATTGATCCAGAGAGGGTTGAAGCCATAAGAGCACTACCATTTCAAGCCACAAGAAATCCCTTCAGAGTTTCTTGGGGAGGATAAACTTTGTTCGAGAGGTTTGTCCCAGATTTTGCAGCCCTTGTCAAACCTATCACCAAAATGTTAAAGAAAATCATGGCTTTCAAGTGGATAGCAGAAGGCAAGGAGAGTTTTGAAGCAATCAAAGAAGCCATCTCTCAAGCACCAACCCTCATCAACCCGGACTTCTCCAAGGATTTCATCCTCTATGCATTTGGAGGTAATGATACTATTTCTACCATTTTGGTACAGCAGAACAAGGAAAATGATGAGCAACCAATTTCTTTCTTCAACCAGAGCCTAGATGACTATGAGGTGAGTTATTCTTTTATTGAGAAGCATGTACTTGCAATAATAAGAAGCTTGAAGAAATTCAAGCATTTAGTCTCAAACAACAAGGTCCAGTTGCTGGTCTCTCATGCTAGGGTTAAAGACTTCCTCCTCAACAAGGATTTGAATGAGAAAAGGGTAGGTTGGATCACTCGTGTCATGGAGTATGACATTGAGATCAAGGTCACCAAGCTGGTAAGAGGAAAAGGATTGTGTGAGCAGCTGATTCTGGGCAAGCAAAAGGAGTATGCAATAAAGAAGAGGCTGTTTTGATAGTTCAAGATAGCCATGTGCAAGGTAGCACTCAAGAAGAGGATAATGTTGTCCCCACTCCTTGTTGGACCCAAGGTATAATGCACTTCCTAAGCACGAGGCCTATGCCCTCCAGAGATGAACAAGACCCAAAGAAGACACTTCAGATTGCAGGCTGTCCCATATGCCATAGTAGATGGTGTTTTGTTCAAGAAAGATGTGAATGGAGTGCTGCTGAGATGCATTAGCACAAATCAGATTCATAGGGTGTTGGAAGAGTTCCATGGTGGACCAGTTGGTGGTCATTTTGCACCAAGAGTGACAGCTCTAAAAATCATGAAGGTTGGTTATTATTGACCCAAGATTTTCAAGTGATTGCTTTGCATGGATCAAGAGGTGTAAGAATTGTGCATTCTTCCCGGGAAAAGAGATACTTGTTGCCCTTCCATTGCATCCAATCTCAGTTGACCAACCATTCATGCAATGGGGTTTGGAATTCATTGGAGTCATTAATCCCAATTCAAGCCAAGGGCACAAATGGATTTTGTGACCACAGACTACTTCACCAAGTGGAGTGAATTAGTAGTGCTCAAAGAGGCAAATGAGTCTAGCATCTTAGACTTATATGAGGGCATAGTAACCAGATTTGGCATACCTGCTACAATAATCTCAGATAATGCATTGGCATTCATTGGATTTAAGGTGAGTGAGTGGGCTGTCAAGAACAGGATCTACCTAAGTACTTCATCAAACTATTACCCTCAAGGTAATGGCCAGGCTGAGTCTACAAACAAGAACTTGTTGAGGATCATTAGGATAACTCTTGATGAGAATTAGAGGTCTTGGCATACCAAACTGAAATCAGCCTTATGGGCTGATAGGATAACTCCCAAGAGATCCACAGGTAACTCTCCATTCAAGCTTGTTTATGGAAGAGAGGCAATTTTGCCCATGTCACTTGAGTTTCCAACATTTGAACTCATGAAACAGTTGGAGTTGTTAGAGTTTGAACCCATGGAGGTGAGATATGTAGAGTTGATGGAGCTTCAAGAGATCAGAGATCAGGCATCCCAAGCAATGGAGAAGGATCAAGCTTTGATCAAGAAGAACTTTGACAGGAAGGCCAAGAGTAGATCTTTCCAGGTTGGAGATCTAGTGTTAAAATGGGATGCAGATAGAGAAAAACTGGGAAGGCATTCAAAATTTGATGCCATTTGGAGTTGCCCATACATGGTCACGAAGTGCAAGAACAACAATGCTTTCCAATTGGCTTCAATGGATGGTGAAGAACTGCAGATTCCAGTCAATGGAATCTATCTCAAGCATTGCTTCTAAAGAGAAATTCTCCACCTTGTAAATATTAGCTTAGGTTTCCATTCCTTCAAGTGCTTGTGCACATTGTTTTTCTGTAGGTTAGTTTTGCTTTCCCTAAGTGCTTTGGCACAGCTTGTTGTCCCTGGAGATGTTTTCAGTTGCTTGCTTCCATCGGTGAAATTCCATCTTCCTCCTTGCAACATTCTAAGTCGGTTGGGGTTCCAAACGAAACTTTGATGACTCCATGCCCAATGGTCGCTTGAGCAAGCTGGTATTTTCATCTAGCAGAGCGAGATGACCACTCGAGTCACCAAAATTGTTATCCAAAATGTGCCCCCTGCTCATTTTTGTGGTTAACTCCTTGTGTTCTTACCTCTCTTGTGCCTCAGTCTCCATTTTTGATTTTCAGGCACTTAAATCTTCTCGGAAATGGCACCATTGGATAGAGCTCTCTCTCGGCTTTCCGAAAGGTAAATTTTTCCTCCTAACTCTTCATATTTTTCGAGTTATGGCTCGGCGGAGTTTTTGTGGGAAATTTTCCCCTTGGAAGCCCGCAGCCAATAGGATCTGCCACGTGTCCCAGGAGGTGGCGGAGAGAGAAGAAAACTTACAATTTTTTTCAAGTTTTGGTCAAAATTTGCAAAAGGAAATTTTTTTCCGCAGCCCGCCGACCCAATCAGGACGTGACACGTGTCAGAAGGGGGAGGCGGAGTGAAAATTTTGCAAAGTGATTTGTGCGGGAAAATTTTTGAAATTTGGCCCAGGCCAATAGGAACTCACCACGTGCCAGAAGGGGGATGCAGAGTGAAAATTTTGCTAAGTGATTTACACGGGAAAAAAATTGAAATTTGTCTCGGGCCAATAAGAACTCACCACGTGTCTAGAGGAGGGTCGCGGACATCAGAGGAAAGGTTAGAAAATTTCCAAGTTTTTGCCGAAAAATTCAAAAGTGAATTTTTGCCCGCATGGCCCGCGGCGTTGGGTTGCGCCACGTGTCTTCATCAGTCAGAGTGGCGGGGGGAGAAATGGAAAATTGGATAAGTGTTTTGTAGATTTTTTCAAAATGAAAATTTTCAATGGAGGGCCTGCGCCCAATGACAGTGAGCCATGTGTCAGGAGGGGCAGGGAAGTTCGGAGCTCGGGGAAGTTTTTAAAAAATTGGCAAAGTGTTTTGCCAAAAGTCCAAAAGGGCAAGTTTAGGCCCCATTACCCCATCGCCAAGAAATGGAAGCATGACACGTGTCCCGACAGGGTAGAATGTGGGAGGACTTGGGAAATTTTCCCAATGGGAAAATTTAAAGCAAAAATCCAAAGGCATAGCCCGCCCCTCTTTTGCGAACAAATGAAAAAGTGCCACGTGTCCAAGTGGCAAAAATGTTAAGGAAGGGCCCGAAGAAAAAATTTTAGAGGATGAGCCCATGACCAATCATACATTTCCACATGTCATCCAAGTGGTGGAGCATGGGGTTTTTGAAAAAAATTCCAAATGCAAAAAGAGGTAAAATTCGAAATTTCTTCCCGCCAATCCATTTTGGGCCTTTTTTGCCCTAAATCTTTAAATGGCCATAACTTTTGATCCAGAGCTCAGATTTTTACGTTATTTATATCAATGCAAAGATGGTAAAATTCTCTACATGATTCCATGGTCAATTTTGAATTTTGGTTTAGTTTGGAGGAGAAAATCAAAAAAATCTTCGGTATGCGCCATGGGACAGGCGATGGTTCAATAACCAATTTTAATGCAAAATGGGTCGCATTCTTCTCAAAGCAAGGTCAAAAATGTCGGGGATGGGTGCACAAAGGTTACCCATGCTGTTTTTAATGCATTTTGGTCAATGAGGAATGGCTCCCACGTTTTTTCACATTTTCTCTCTCCTAGGCTCGACCCATGCACTATAAAAGCCAGATTTGGCTCATTTTTCAAAGGTTGAACACTTTTTTGCATAGCAAGCTTCTGTTTTCACCTTCAGCAAGTGATTTTGGCAAGTATCAGACCTTCCAGGGATTGTAACAGGTTTTTCTACCTCTTTGGTGTTGGAATACAAGGATTTTGATGTTGAAAATCACAATGCAGGCTCTGTGAATGCTTTCAGTCCTTTGTATGTGTTTTTTGCTTCATTTCAAACCCTTGATTACATCTCATCAACCTATGCATAATGTTTTATGTTGCAATTTCTGATTTGTGTCAATTTGCATGAACAATAAGTGCTCACCACTCCTTTGGTGTATCACCCTTATCAGTTTAGTTTCAATTTTTGAATTTCTTATCCCTATCTCCTTGCAAATTAGGATAAAATTAGGATCTGAACCTCTGCAGTTGTGCAAATAATAGATCTAATCAGAAGACTTTTAGGAACTAGCCTCTAATCTGGAGATTCCTCTCTCATTTTACAAGTCCCACACTTGGAGAGAGGTTTCAATGTTGTGCAATCACACCTTTGGATGCCTGAAACATCAACTTAGAAACCTGATTTGCATCCGGGGTGCTGCTGATTTGCAACAACATCATAAAGGTGGATAAATCCACAATCTTCCGAAATCAGATTGTACTCATATGTGAAGGATGAAAGAAAAAGAGTCCAAGCATATTCCGGTTCAATCAAAGATCTTGAGTAGAAAATACATAACTAAATCAAGCATGACTTACCAAAACCAAAAGAACATATCCTCATATGGGAAAATCACATATCAACACTTGAATGCAAAGGAGAAAGTAACAACGAGTTCAGTGGTGTTACATTAATCTTGAAATGAGATTCCCGATAATGGTGCCACAAGTGTTGGTGTTGTTGATGGGCTAAATAGATATGGATTGGTAGTGAAATAGTAAATTAGTCTCAGCAATGCAAATTATTTCCCATAAGTTCCAAATAGTCCCCAGTAGTGGCACCATAATTGTTCGTACCCAAAAAAAAATTCCTTTTCAAATCAAGAAGCAACACAAATTCAACGGGAGCTTAGAGCAAGATAGATCATAAATGTATGTCATTTTATAGCCGGTGAGAAATCTAGTTGTCCCTTTGTTACTTGGATTTGTAGAGAGATGGATAGCACCTCAAAAGCATGTGATCATATCCTAACTATTTTAGGTTGTCACTTCCAAATTATGGAGATATTCTCATAACAAGGAAAATGTTACTACGAGACATTTGGAAACCTTATCTATTCTCGCATACTTTAGTAAAATGATTTTTTCCTAGTGTGGGTATATCGAGAAAAAACAACGGTAGTATGGGTAGGATTGATTTTTGTTAAATGAATTTTGGTGGGAGGAGATAAAATGGACTTGACTCACTAGATCCTTGGGAGCTTATGCAAAATGGAAAGATTCAATCAAAAAAATGCCACAAAAAGTTAAATTGTTTCCTCAACTAGAATATGTGCTTCAATGGAGGCCTAGATTAGCACTCTTTCACACAACCTGTGGGATTCTATCATGAAGGCTCAAGTCAAAGGACCTAATAAAGCACCAAGATTTAAACCAAGTCATGCCTAAGGTACACCCAGAGGCTTACAGATAATCTCTATCAACAAAATGAAATAAAAGTGATTTTAAACCATTTATCCCATTCCTAGATGAACGCTCTTCGAGAAATGAAATTGCAGATGCCACTAAAATATCACAAGAACTCTGAGACATGTGATTGGACTATATTTTTGTACAAGATTGTAATAGAAACAAAAAAAATACCCGTGTGTATTCGAAATGAAATAAATACACTTTACTTAAGATTGACACAAAATAACTCAAAGTTTGATAAAATTTATCAACAAGGGAAAGTTTCCAGAACAATCTCAAAGCTTTTCAATGGTTGTATGCTTGCAACCACCTTGACACAATCAAATTTGACACAAAGAGAGATATACAAGCTTCTCTAGTCAGCTTCTCAAAATGCATAGGCTTTATCAAGCTTTTTCTATTAGAGAAAATCAGTCCTGATCTTTCCAAAAACTCCCAACCATTTGCATGAAAAATTCATTCCATTTATAACATTTCCAATAGAGCCCCTTCCTCCAAAAAGAAAAAAACTTTAAATGCACCAGTGCTTGCCATGATTCTTTCATGATTCGCGAGAATAAGATCATTAAAGTCTCCAGTGCTCGAGGAAAATATCTTCGATTTCTTCCCACATTCAACTCCTTTCTTGGGAAAAACATGCCTCCATCCATTTTCCAACCACTTCTGCCCCATATCAATCAAATCTGACCCCTTGCATGCTCAGGAGAAGAAAAATGGAAAACTAGATTGGGCTTGAGAGTCAGACCATTTTAATGGCGAAAGACGTCTCAGATCTCTCCCACCAAACTCTAGATATCAAAATTAACTCGCTCCTCTGTTTGGCATGTAAAAAATAGCAAGAAATCATGAAGACTCACACTCCTAGGAGTTTTATAGAAAAAATGGGGAAAATCATATTTATATTCTCAACAGTTGTTGATCTTTCATTTGAATGTGGGTCATCCACGTGGAAGATCCAAAACGGGCTTGGGGGCTTCCTTTGACCTTTTCTGACCCTTTTGAAAAAATGGAAAAATTTCCCATTTTTCTCCACACCTCCACTTCTGAAAATGGGCCCGACACATGTCTTGAGGTGGGTCCCAAAGGAAACATGGAGAAATTTTGCCAATTGATTCTCTTTTGGAAAAAGAAAATTTTCCAAGTTTTCCCCAGACTCGCCCTTCCGCTTCAAGTCCCTAATGTGGGTCCCATGGGAACCTTGTGTCCTTTTATGCCTTTAAATCCTTTCTCTCAAAAGGAAAATTTTTCACTTTTCCCCTAAAATCCCGCACCTTTGCCTTTGACCAGGGAAAAACATTGACTATTTCCCATCAGGCTTGCGGGCCATTTTTGATATTTTAACCTTTATGAGGCAAAGAGACAAAAAGATTAAGTATCCTCCAATGGTCCACTTCCCCACCCCTTATGACTTTTAAAATTACCATGTGTCACAATGGCGTACCTTGAGGAGGCCCCAAAAATTTGATACCTAGAATGAGTGCGGGATCGACACGTGTCCTACTCTGGTAAAATTTGTTTAAAGGATTGAATCTCTGCAGAGGGCACCAAGTGTCAAGCTCCGAGGTATTATCCTTTTGGCTGTTGAAAAGTCTACGTAAAATGCAAAGTGAGCAGAGTGCCCCACGTTTCATCATGTCACTTATTTAGAATGAAAGTCAAGGGCTAGTCCCCAAACATGCACGGTTCCTCCACATGTCTCCATGGCACAACTTCAAGATGGTGTCCAAAGTAGAGACCCTAAATGAGCACAAGCTCGCCACATTTCCTTTTCACCAAACTACTCTAACCGCACAAAAAAATTCTAAATATGGGAAAGCAGCGGAAGCCTCCATGTGTCCTCTCGGCGCTACTCCAAGGCAAATCTTAAAATGAACGTCGTTCCTCCACATGTCCTACACTTCCTAAAAATCTTTTCAAATTTTTCTAAGTATGGGAAACCCAACGGAAGTCTCCACATGTCTCTTTCCTACCAACCCTCCACATGTCCTCCTGGCGCTACTTCAAAGCCAAACCAAAAAGTTGATTCTCAAACAAGTGTCGTTCCTCCACGTGGACACATTTTAAAGTTGAGGCTTTTTATAGGATTTCCAAAGTATTAAGCTGATCTGCATCTAACCAAGAGGTGCCACATTTCCCTGTCGATTGAATGATGCAAATTTGACCAGGAGAAACACCCATCAAACCGTAAAACATAGAGAAACGTCCATTCGAGCTAGAAAATGAGGTTTTCTTCAAGGACAAATAATTTAGACTGTTGCAAGGCTCAAACATGATCCTTAGGGACACATCAACTCATTTATCCTCAAGTATTTAGGAAAAAATGGAAGGGACAATAAATCTTGATTGTGGAAAATGGAGGAAACAGGAAAACATGAGTTTTGAAGGAACATAGCACATGAGACTCAAAATACAGAGCTTTTCCAAAGGAACCATGAGAAAAATACAAACCCACACATGATATTCGACCTAGGAGAAGATTAAAATGGCAAAAAATACTGGCCAAACACAATACATGGAAGGATAAAATGACAGAGGCCGTGAATCAATAAATCTTCAAGGGCACAAATGGGATGAGAAAATTCGAGCACCAAGACGTACAACACAATAGTTGTTGACACATGACATAATGTTTTTTAACACATAACACAGTGGTTTTTTATGCATGACACAATGGTTGTTGACACATGACACAAATTTTGTTAACGCATGATAGAGAGGTTGTTAGCATGACATAACAATTATTGACACATGGCATAAATTTTGTTGGCGTGTGACACGAGAGGTTGTTGATGCATGACACAACATTTTTGAGGCACGAAAAAGTACTACTAATGCATGATAATGTGTTTTGTGAAGAATGACAAAGGTTATAATGCTCAAAAGACCCAAAAAGTGTTAGGTTCAGAACAATGGAAGGTGCTAGTGCTCAGAAGACCCAAAAAGTAACAAAAAAATATTAGAATTCCCTATTCAATTATTTTGGAAACTCTACTACTATAGATATCTGTAACTACCAAAGCACCCATACAGATTCCACTAGAATCAATCAGAGTATAGACTATGTGGAAGGTATTATTAAAGTGGACATGCATTCTACACAATATCAACCAAATGACACATATGATGATACCATGTTAGAGCTTGAATATATTCCTGTTGAGATGTCAAATCTTGAAAAATATTCCTATTGAGGTGCAACCAAGAGTGCATCAAGATATCACACATACAAATACTCGAAAAATGGAACACAAAAATCAAATGCAAATTCTAGTTCATGAAAGAGGAAACCAAATGATTGTGATAATGCTCAAAATTCTACTCATAAAAGTAAAACATTGAAAATGAACAAGAATATGTGGACACTTGGGAGGACATACAAGTTTGATTGGGCTGCCAAATTTCCTTTTATCGAACCTGTACAACTAGCTAATTTAGAATATATCCCATTTGAATGTACATGTACAATATGTACGTGGAAATTGGGAAAGTAACAAAAAATGTAACTGAAGCTGGACACAATTGAAAAACACTGTGGAAAACAATATTTGACTATAATGGGGAGGATGGATAGAAAATCAAAACACATAGGTGGAAAACTAAAAAATAATGCATGCATGTTAAATACATAGCAGAGTATGAAGCAAAGTAGAAAAGACACATACATCTCGTGGAAAAGGGAGGAACGATCACATCGCAAATTGGTAAGATGAATCAATCAAATTTGCATGCTAAACTCATATAGTTCTCTACTTTATTTCACATACTTAAGAAAGGAAGATCGATTTCATATTTCCTTGATTTCAAAGTTTTGTATCAATATAATGGAATGTACAATGTACCTTAGTCTCATTGGTTAGATAGTAGTGCATGGGAAATGGCCAAATGCCTGGCAATGATAGAGAAGGAAGATTTGAAAGAGAGTGTAAAAATGCAAAGTTTATCTCTATTTCAATTGATGAAGTGACAACAGTTGACAATGTTGCATGGGTATGTATCCACGTTTATAATTTGGAAAATCATATAAATATATCACATCTGTTGAGTGTTATGAAAATGGTTGAAAATTGCAATGCCAAAAACCTACATAAAATAGTTGTTTCTCATTTGAAAGATATTGTTGGCATGACTGATTATGAAATTTCTACGAAGTTGGTATGTGTTAGAGAAGATGGTGCATCATTCATACAAGGTCACCAAACTGGGATGTGTGTTAGATTACAAATAATAGTGGCCCCTTATATGCTATCAATTCACTATATGGCTCATAGAATGAATTTAGCATATAAAATGGTTAGCAACTATGAAAATGTTGCTAAAGTAGAAGACCTTATAAGAGAACTTCATGCATATATGGAAAGCAACCCAAAGTTATTTCTTGAGTTCCAAAATTTGCAATTGGAATTACATATGGAAAAAAACTTGAAGGATGTTGAGACAAGGTGGATTTCTTTATATGAGCCTCCATGCAGAGTTTTTGAGGAGTATCCTTCGTTGGTTGGTTTCAAGAACAAATATTATCATGAATTTGACATGGAAAGTGAATTTTCGTTCCATTTAATTTATTTGGAGGCATTGTTGACATTGGTTAGCATTCTTCTAATGTTTTAGGATATCAATACTTTGATGAAACATGCACAGTGGAGATTAATCTATATTGTTGATTTTATATGGATGAGAAAAATGGTATGTAAAATCTATATTTCTTATACACTTCTCAAGATATTATTGATACACATGTTTTCAATAATTGAAAATCTTTTTACATATTAATAATCCCAAGTAACTATTTGTGATTTAATATCCATGATCACATATATATCAATGTTAATGGGAGGGACATACCACTGCACATTTTGCAAAAACGTCAAGATATTATAGGATTGGAAAAAGAAGAAGTTCTTGTGACATGTAATCTATTTGATTCTATTACAGTTGAAACAAGAATAAAACTTAGAAAAATTCATAATCCTTATCATCATAAATTAGAGAATGTTTCAGAAAAGATAAAATTCTTGAAGCAATGGGTGTGATGAATCCAAATTTTTGGAATACTAAAGGTTCTTGTGCAGAGTTTGTAAGAAAGCTTTTCCATAAATCCATGGGTACAATAATGGAACATTTCACCAAGATGTCAGAGGTCAAGGGTATCGAAATCAAAGGTATATTGAATGTTGATTTATTAAAGTCTCAATCAACACATTTTTCAACAACAATGAGGAACCAATATAAATTATTAGATGAACCTTCCGAGAGTGGTGTTATTACAAGGCTCTAGCGAGGAATCTATCAAAGTATTGTGTTACAAGAAGACATCAGTGAATATTTTAGATTATATGAGTTGTGCCAAACAATGATTTTGGGATCTATGGAGGACGAAAGGGTTTTCAATGCTTTATCTTTTATAAAATCAAAACTGAGAAATAGGTTGGATAAAAATATGGAAAGTTGCATGAGGTGTTATGTTTCTCGCTACTCCTTGGAAACCTTTCCTTTCAATAGAGAAATTGCACATTGGAATTCCCTTGTTGAAAGAAGAGGTGTAAATAATACAATTACAAGTACAAATGTTCTCAACGATGAGACTAGAATTGGTGCATCATCAAACTCTGCAGAAGAGAATATCAAATTTGAAGAATCTATTGATAATGGATTCTTTCATATTTAAGCAGGTATGTCCTTGACCTCACTTTTATTGTTTTTCACCTTACATTTTAACTGTTTTTATTTATTCAATTTCATATTAATAGATTCGAATATAAAAGTTTATAGTTAGACGTAACACAATTGTAATTCTACAGATGCAAATATTGACTATGAGGAGGATTTTTAACATATTTTGTTTCATCTCTTGTTATCATTGAAGATGTTACAGGTATATATATTTACATTTATTTAAATATAATTATTTATAAAAAATCTATTTTATTTAATTTCTATTTTGGATTTTTCAAACTATTTTGATGTTGTGTTTGTGACATGCATTTTTGGAATACTAATTAGCAAGGCCTTCAACGTTCATATCTACATATTTTTTTCAGCTCTTCTTTATCATTGAAGATGTTATAGGTATATATATTTACAATTATTTATTTTTAAAAATTATTTCAATTTTATTCTCAAGTTTTCAAACTGCTTTGATGTTGTGTTTGTGACATGCATTTGTCGAATACTAATTTGCAAGGCCTTCAAAGTTTAGATCTACATATTCTGCCACTCTTAGTCTCTTCAGACTTCCACTGTCCAAACATGCATAGGTTCTCATTTGCTTTAATTTTCTTTAATATTTTTGTTTCTTCCTTCATCTACTCAATCAATATTTCATCTTTTCTTTATCAAAAACGTGGGTTGACATCCATCCGAGGAAGCTCTCACTTCTCGGGACTGACATTGTCAGGAAACTCACCCATCTATATACTAATCCATTTTTCATGTTGAGTTCTCTGGAATCAAAGGTCGTCTAGCTCGCTGTGAAGGATGATTTCTCATTTTCCTTCCATATGCTTTATCACACTCATCTAGAAGACAAGAGGTACCTAAGTTTGCTTTAATTTTATTTAATGATAATCTTTCTATTTCTTCCTTCATCTGCTCAATCAATATTTCATATTTTCTTTATCAAAAACATGGGTTGACATCCATCCAAGGAAGCTCTCACTTCTCGAGACTAACATTGTCAGGAAACTCACCCATCTATATACTAATCCATTTTTCATATTGAGTTCTATGGAATAGAAGGTTGTATAGCTCATTGCACAGGATGATTTCTCATCTTCCTTCCATATGCTTTGTCACACCCATCTAGAAGACAAAAGTTTCCTTAGACCTTATCCTAGCTTTAGTATTTACAATCATGTTTAATTTATTTTTGTATTTGCAAAATGCTTTGATGTAGTGTTTGAAATTTGTGGCATGAATATAAAATTACATGTAAAAATTGATCTTCCCAAAAACATTGCATTTACAAGTAGAACTAGAGAGAAAAATATATTGAGAAGTTTTAAATGTGAAGAAACTAGATACAGAGTTAGAATTTTACAAGTAGAGAGAAAAATATTTTACTGTATATTGTATTAAGATGTCTCTGTCATACCACATTTCAATTTTTCTTAAAACATTATCATTTAAATCCATTATCATCATCCATATCTATTCTAATGTCATCATCCACATCTAATGTCATCATCATTACAAGTAGAGAGAAGAATATTTTAAGAAGGTTTAAATGTGAAGAAACGTGATACATAGTTCAAATATTAATATTAGAGAGAATAAGGTTTTTCTTGTATTAAGATGTCTTTGTCATACCACATTCTAAATTTTCTTAAAACATTATCATTTAAATCCATTATCACCATCCATGATCATGCTAGAAGCTACATCTATGTCCAAATACAATTCATCATCATCCATATCTATTCTAATGTCATCATCCACATCTAATGTCATCATCATTACAAGTAGAGAGAAAAATATTTTATTGTATTAAGATGTCTCTGTCATACCACATTCTAAATTTTCTTAAAACAATTATCCATTATCATCATCCATGATCATGCTAGAAGCTACATCTATGTCCACATACAATTCATCATCATCCATATCTATTCTAATGTCATCATCATTACAAGTAGAAAGAATATTTTGAGAAGGTTTAAATGTGAAGAAACCTGATACAGAGTTCAAATTTTACAAGTAGAGAGAAGAATATTTTATTGTATTAAGATGTCTCTATCATACCACATTCTAAATTTTCTTAAAACAATTATCCATTATCATCATCCATGATCATGCTAGAAGCTACATCTATGTCCACATACAATTCATCATCATCCATATCTATTCTAATGTCATCATCCACATCTAATGTCATCATCATTACAAGTAGAGAGAAGAATATTTTGAGAAGGTTTAAATGTGAAGAAACCTGATACAGAGTTTGAATTTTACAAGTAGAGAGAAGAATATTTTACTGTATTAAGATGTCTCTGTCATACCACATTCTAAATTTTCTTAAAAAATATCCATTATCATCTTCCATGATCTTTATTGAAGTTATATCTATGTCTAAATACAATTCATCATCATCCATATCTATTCTAATGGCATCATCATTGCAAGTAGAGAGAAGATTTTTCTATATTAACTGGAAGAGAAATAATAATGCCTAATGTTTAAATCCATTATCATCATCCATGAATCATGATTATCATCATTATCATCTATCACTATTATATTCATAAACATCTCTTAGGCCTTAGAATATTTTCTAAGTACAAGAAGGCACATGGGAATGTGGGGCCTATATGAAGAAGGGAACGTAGGGTAAAGGTGTGTAGGACAGGGTTTTAGAAGGGTTTAGCAAAACCCAAGGCACACGCATAAGGAAAAGGAAAGGGTTTCAGGACTTAGCCATATTCGGTGTTTAAGGAAGCACACGAGAAAAGTGTGACCCAACTAAGCATGTGGAGTGGATAAGGTGTCACCTAGCAACTTGATGGTCAAGGAAGGAATATTCCATGTGATGGAAGGATCCAGAAATACATCATTATAGAAAGTGGAGAGCTCGGATGGGAAGAAGCATGCTCCATTGAATGACCACATGGACTATTAGAAACCAATCTATTACTTTAGGAAGGCATGACGGTGGATGTTAAAGCTATATATAGAGATGCTTGGGTAGAAGGAAGGGACGAGTACTTTAGAAGAAGAGTGATTTGTTGATGGCATCACATAGTGATAAAAGAGGTGAATCTCTATAGAAATAGGGATGGGTTCTAGGTATTTTCATTAGGAAGGCTATAGGAGAGAGAGGCATATCTATAGGGATAGGTCTATGAACATGTTTGTAATCCTGGAAAGCATAGTTTAGGATTGTAATGTGTAAGTCTTATCGCATTAAGAAATTTTTCTATAATGACCTTGAGGAATGTAATGTGGTTATTGAACAAAGAGTAATAGGAATATATGGATTTCTCTTAAAATATATACATTGTTCATGGGTATAAACCCTAGTGCCTTTTCTTTGTATTATCAAATCTGTTATATGTTTGATATTTCTCTTGTTGTTTGAATGGATGCATTAATATAATGCTTCATCTTAGGTTCTCAAAATGAATGTATTTTTATTTACCCTCTTTCTAATTATTTTTCATTAATCAATGTATTCTCACAAGACTCACATAAATAAGGGGCTCGGCACCCACGCGTTCCTTTGGTGAGCACCCATTGCCCGCTGGGTGATAGGCCAATGTGGATGGGATTAGATGGTGTTTTCTAGTAACATAAAAATGAATACAACTTGGTTCCGTTGTTGGGACGTCTTTTCAAAGTTATTATGAGAAATGGCATATATCTTGCTTCCTATGATTCATGATTAAATAACACATGACCTTGGAGAGTGTTTAAGCATGGTTTAAGAGCATGGAGGATGAGTTTTCTCAAAGATTCAATATGGGACCTAAGTTCAATGCACGTAGATGGGTAGAAGAGCACTAGTACCATGAGCTATATAAAACTTTATTCTATTGCTTTGCAATAGAATTGTATGAATGGCTTTCAAAATATGTACATAAATCAAGATGTTATTATAGATCACACGTATGTGCCCAAGATGATTACTAGAAGCTGCAGGATGCAAATCTGATTTGGACGGGTGTTATCGATCATTGGTGGAAAGGAGTCCTGACTAGTTATACTCTAGAATATACCATTTCTACATATTATTTCCCAGAGGTTGTTGAGTTCAAGTTTCTAAGGGATCCTAGAGGATCATTTTTACATGTTATCCCTTTGGCTATGAAGAGCTTCTTCATTACCCTAAGTTTAGAGGAATTTCCTATGGTCAACTAAGCTTCTCTGAGCATTGGGCAAGGAAGCTAGGGTGGAGGAAGATGGCATACATTACAAATGAAAGGGAAAGGGAAGAGAGATAACTCAAGTATAGTGAAGATTGTGAAAGAGAGATGGATAGAAAACGTGAAGTTATAGGTGTGATGGATTTATGGAGGAAAACATTGTGAGAAGGAATTGAGGTTCCTGTAGAGGATGTGGAACCTAAGCAGTTTGTACTACCCCATCTTGGGAAGTGTGGGAGAGAAGCCCCTTTAGATTTTGATGAGAGTTTGTCGCATGGATAAAGGAGAGTCATTGGTGTGCATCTAAACCCACCTAGTGACCAACCCCTGTCACTTGGTTTTTTAGATCAAGGAAGAAGTATTGTTAATCTGGTTAGTATTGGTGGAAGTAACTAATCTACACCTAGGAGATGTAATTTCTGATTTTAGACATCCATGAGTACGGAAACCATTCTTGTATTTGGAGGAATTTTTGGACAAGGTGAAAATACAAAAGGTTTGGGTATCACGTCTGGAAGTTGAGAGGGACACACAACTGGAAGCGGGAAAATATCACAAACCATCGACATGTAGTGTAGTGAGATGTTGGGGACACTAGGTGCAACCAATTTAGGCCATTTTCTAGATACAGGAGGCAGATTTGGTGGTATGGGAGCTAGAGGATTTTGGTAGTGGAGGAAACACCGAAGGGAACCAAGGTTCTAGATCAAGAGGACAAGGGCCTCAACCACCCCCATAAGTATTTTTGAGATATCTTTACACTTGCCAAAATACAAAGGCATTGAAGATTCCACAAAACACATGAAAAAATGTGAATTATTGTGGCACGCAAAGGGAATCATTACCTTGGAGCAAAAAGCATGTTATTTTACAATAATTTTGCAAGGGTGGGTGTATAGTTGGTACCGCAAGTATGACCCCTACATGATGGTCATGTACATGTTGCATTTAAGAATTCCATATCCCGAGTTTGAGCAAAACATCGGTCCTGAAGGAAATCCAACAAGGAATAGCATAGATTGTGTGGGAGTACAACAAATAATTCAAAACTCTCTTATCAAAACTATCCTATGACATACACCCCTCTCAACATGCTTAATGGTTTGTTGGGGGATTGATAACATCATTTAGAAGGGCACTATCACACAATAATTTCACAGACCCATGTGAGGCCTTGGAAGCTTCCTTACATCCTGAGAATGTTGGGAGTGTTGATACCGGTGTTATCCCTTTCCTAGAGGCTCAAATTCTTACAATGGCCAAGAAGTTGGCAAATTTGTCTTCAAATTCAACACATGAGGTTCATAGTGGGTTTTAGTGCAAAAATTGTGGAGTAGAGGGGCATGTAAAGGATAGTTTCCCTGGAGATCTTTACACCCCGTAGTAGTAGACTGTGAGATTTTCCATGGTGATCATGATGCAAATAGATGTCCTCTCATTGTAGTGTGTAATCTTTAACAATGTTTCTTGCTATTGTAATATTTGTACCTCTACGACCTATGATACCAAGGATTGAGGGTTGATTGACCAGATTCATGATTATATTGATCTTGTTGTGCTCTAGAATAGCCTTATAAGAAGTTCCAAGGATGATGATCACCACTATGAAGGGCGTGTAGATGGAGGAGCGAGTGTAATTGGATTTCATGAAGGATTTCATTTTTGTAGTAATCGCTGAGTGGAGGAAGTGGTGAGTTCCTGTGAGGAACCTGTTATAACTATGGGTTTACAAAGCATTATAAGCGTGAGTGTCTTGATCTATTGCAGTCTCCTCATGTATGTGAGAAGAAACATAAGTACGTGGATTTCCTGAGTCATTTGAGCACATGAGATAATATCACTAGAAATAAAAAGGAACTAAGATGGTAAGTATAAATAAGTTCAACCCACAGTGGATACCAAAAGTGGCACGTGATTCAGGATTAGAACCTGTACTAGTGACAATGCAAGTAGAGGATACATGTGCAAGGGAGATACCAAGGTAGAAATTGGTTGTTAGGGAATAAGTGGTAAATGGGAAGTATCTAGAACCTTCTCAAAAGAATGTAGTTTACCAAGAGAATATCGATGTGATTCAGGGATTACAAGGAGAGATCTAGTGTTTGAAGGATTAGTTAAGGTAGTTAGATAAAATAAAGAATTTTGAGGCTCCACACAAGGATCTGGATAAGGTCGGGAAGTGTGCAAAATATTAAGGCAATAAAATATCATTCCCTTGCTAGGATAACGATTACACAGGAGAAGGTACCATGCAGGAGAGAGCGTGAAAACTAAGTTCTACATGCCAACCTTCCTCCTCACAACCTTAACTGTGATAAAGAGATTACATTTAATGTAGTTGTTGATGGATGGATTTAAGAAATATCATCATTGACATAGGATTGGAGGTCAATTTTCTCACCCTAGATGCATGGCATCAAATGGGAAGGCCCTGCATTACAACCATATTTGAATGTTTTGTATATGGTGAATAAGATAAAGGTAATTCCCATTAGAGTCTTGAAAGATGTGGTTATCACTATTCAAGGGGAAAAGTTCACTGGGAATTTGAATTCTTGGTGCTCATCGATGCAAATAATTTCCTAGCTTTACTTAGGCACCCTTAGTGTTATAATAATCTGTAGACCTGTGGTTTAACAAGGATTATATCAATTTATAGAACAAGGAATAGAGGGTGATCATTCCTTAACAGATGGAAAGACAATGTCATATACTGATCCCTTAGGAGAGGAATTCCTTAACATAATATGTGTGTTCCATTAGAGACCCTGAAATAATTAATCCTCTAGAAGGATTCATCCAATTTGAAGATTCTTAATTGATAAGTGATACACCTAGCATAGCATGTGAAAATTGGGCACACGAGACTTATAAATTTATTAGGTGAAAATTGAGAGGATCTGTAACAAGGGTGATGAAGGCATTCTCAGTCAAGCACCTAGGAAGAAAGATGCTAACAAGTTACTATGGAGGAGCAAGCGTTGATGATTTCTTACAAGAAATGGAGGATCAATGGAAAAATAAGGACAAAAGGAGAAGTATGCTTAGTTATAACTTGCTCGGGACCACAACGCATATGTGGGAAACACATCGCGAAAGTCTCTTAGAGTGGCATGAGGTAAGAGTCACATTCTCTATAAGATTCTATAGAAGCAACATGCCCACTATTATCTAAGACTACCATGGAAAATAACCCACCTCTTCCCATATCCAAGCATGTGAGAAGGCCTGGATGGAGGGCACATAAGCTTTACCACCTTTTTTATGGGTGCATAAGTTATATTCCACCTTATAGGGTTGTGTGCGTGCATGGTATATTCACTCTAAGACACACCATTAGATAGGGAATTGGTAGGAATTAATGACTGATCTCATTCAAGTGTTTGAGTATTGAAGTACCAAGCCATAAGTGGATAAGGTGTTGTAAGTTTTCAAGCACCTTACAATGGGAGATAGTGTTATGGTAGAAGATAGGTTATTGGATTTGTTGGGTGAAAATATTTTTGAGGCGCATCTCAATGAAGAAGAATCAAAATAAATACAACTTGAGCCCGCATGCATTGAAAAATAAAAAGGAAATATGATCTATGTAGTAGAAGGTGAAGATATGGAAAATTTGGATTTTCTATATAGTAGTAGGTACATGTGAAGTCATAGATAATGCTGATGAGTGAGTGTGTTCCTACCATGATCCCTTGAAAATGAATAAGGTTAACATTGGCTCAGAGGCAGAACCTAAGGAAGCTATCATTGGGGACTATTGGTTGAAGAAAGAAGTTTTGAAGATCATTGATCTATTGCACGAGTTCCAAGATTTGTTCCCACACGGGTACCATGAACTCAAAGGCATCCACTATTCCTTAGAGGAGATGAGGATCAAGTTGAAGGAAGGTATGTGCCCAATTCAAAAGAGGCCTTATCAGATGAATCCAAACTTACGCGTACAAGTCAAGGAGGAAATAGATAAGATGATCACTTTAGGCATCATTGAGGTTGTGGAGGAATTAGAATGGATAAGCCCAATGGTCATCAATATCAAGAAGGATGGAAGAATAAGGATTTGTGTTGACTACAAAGACCTGAATAGAGTATGTGTCATCGATGCTTTCCCAACCACCTTTATTGAAGAAATTTTGGAGGGAGTAGCCCGACATGATGTCTACTCTTTCACGAGATGGGTTCTCAGGGTATCACTAAGTCAGGATTGCAAAGGAAGACCAGAGAAAAGACAAATTTCACCACTGAGTGGGGAATATTTTCCTATACGGTCATGAATTTTGGATTGAAAAATGCTCCTATTGTATTCTCACATTGTGGTACAAGAATTTTAGGACTTCATCCAAAAATTCTTCAAGTCTACCTAGATGACTAGACTATGTATGGGCTAGTAAAAGACCATTGTGACAATTTGAGGCTGATGTTTGAGAGATGTCAACAGTTGAGGATATCCCTCAACATTAAGAAATGTGTCTTTGTTACTCCATTTGGAACCTTGTTGGGACATATTATATGTAAGGAGGGCTTGTTAGTAGATCCTATAAAAGTTGTTGTTATTGTGGGATTGGGAGAGCCTACTAGTCAAAGAACAATGCGCAGATTCCTTGAGCATATGGGGTGTTACAGAAAATTCATCAAGAGGTATGTAAATATTGTCATGCCCTTGGAGGAATTACTTAAGCACAAGAGTGCTTTTCATTGGGGAGAGGCGTAGCGAAGGCATTTGAAACTTTGAAGGAAAGACTGTCACGCACGGGCCATACTACAATTTTATTCTTGGGATAATATTTTCCATGTGCCTTTTGATACCTCGGGAATAACCATTGGAGCAGTACTAACACAACCTAGGAGGGTATTATTTTGTATCACCCCTTTTTTTCATGTAGGAAGTTGACACTAGTAGAACAGAATCACACATATGCTACGAGTGTGAGGCACTATCAATGATATACACTTTGCATAAGTTCAGAAGTATCTACTGGTAACACCTTCCATATTCTATACAGACCACATGGAATTGAAATACTTGGTTAACAAGCTTGTTTTGTAAGGGTGCATATGTCATTGGGTCTTATTATTTGAAGTTTTTGGTCATGGTGGTTGTAAAACCAGGAAAGAGAAATTCAGGCCTAACCACTTATCAAAAATTGACTTAGGGGATGACACTCAAAGCATTTAGGATACCATGCCGGATGTGTAACTATTTAGGTTGTGCACGCACCATCAAACTTCTAAGATATTGTAGTATTCTTGAAAACGGGTTTGGTCTTTGGATGGGATGAAGGATTTGGAGAGAAAAAAGTTGGCTATATGTGTCACACCTTACATGTTGATTAGTGGATATCTATATAAGTTGGGATGTGATGAGGTTCTATGCCGATGTGTATTGGAACATGAGTGTGTGGCAATTATGGAGGAAGTGCATGGTGGAATTGCAGGAGGAAACTATGCAGGAAATGCAACCATGTGAAATATTCTACTCGTAGGGCTTTGGTGGGAAACTATCTACCAGGATTGTATGGAATTTTACAAGGCCTGTGACCATTTTCGATGCATGGGAAAACCTAGAAAGAGGGATGAGATGCCACTAAGGCCGATAGCTAGTGCAAAGCCATTTGAAAAATGGGAAATCAACTTTGTAGGGCCAATTTCACCTGTCGCGTGAAGGATTGGTTCACACTACATCATTACTTGCACTAATTACTTGACAAGATGGGCGAAGAAATGCCTACAAAGGATTTCACTACAGCAACAGCTGCTATATTTTTATGGGAGAACATAATCAGTAGGTATGGATGTCCTTTGAGCTTGACTAGTGATAGGGGTACACATTTTCTCAATGAAATAGTCAGGATTTTGCTAGTAGAGTTTATGGTGGCCCATCACAAGACTACCCCTATCATCCATAGGAAAATGGAATTGTTGAGGCATTTAACAAGATACTAAGTCACATTTTGACCAAGATTTGTGATGTCAGAAGACATGATTAGGCTAACAAAGTATTAGTCATTCTATGGGCATACAGGACAACCTACAAGAGGTTGAATAAGGCCACACCGTTTCAGTTGGTGTTTGGCGTAGAGGCTATTTTTCTCGTTGAATTCATGTTACCATCATTGCATATAGTGCGCGTAGGAGGTTTAGATGATGAAAGAGTGCTCTAGGAAAGGATTGACAGATTGATGCAGTTAGACAAAAGGCGTTCACTTGCTAGACAGAGTCACAAGAATGAAAATGCTAGACAAAAGGCATGACATGATCATCATATCAAGAACAAAAAGTTTGAGGTTGGGCAGATGGTTTTGTTGTATGATTCCAAGTTTTTTCATCATCCTAGGAAATTGAAATTCCATTGGCTGGGCCCTTACATCATCTTGTACATACTTGATTCAAGCACATGTTAGTTACAAGCATTGGATGGGACAAAGCTACCTAGCCATTTCAATGGGAGTAGGTTGAAGCCCTACTATAAATAATCCTTCCTTGTGTTTGTAAATAAGGCAGTATTTCCAGTTAGATTATAATTTCCCTTTATGATTTTTCTTTTATTTTCTTCATGTTTCCCTTTAACGTTGCTTGTTCCTTTCTATTTTTTTCATTTGTGCCTTATGCACCGGTAACTATGTTATTTTCAAAAGGTTTTGTATGCACAAAGGACCGTGCATCTGTTTTAGTGTTGGGTGGAGTAGTGCAAAGTAAAGTATAAGATGGCAGCAAAATTTAAATGTATCGGTTGAAGGATAGAAAGTGCGTGGGAAAATGGTGGATGAAAATTTTTGTGTCAGGATAAGGATTTATAAGGACCATGTACAGAGAAGGAAAAGCACGAAACAACATGAGGTAGGTGAGGGAAAAAAATAGGTAAAGGATAGAAGAGGTGCCTTTGGTGTTGTAGTTGCACATGTAAGAATCTTTGATCAGTAAGGATTTTTATGCGCTAGAAGGTTGTAAAGATTTTTTTGCATAGGATTGGGCACGTGGGTAAGGGTGCTTAAGGTAGGATTTAGTGAAAAATCCACATTTAATACTAAGTATGTTGGTAGGTAGCATAGAATTTATCGTAGGAAAGAAGGAAAAATCTATAAGTATGAGGTCCGGAAAATCATTATTTTACCTTGCGATTACGAAGTAGAAGAGCTCTTGCGAACTAGGGCATCCAGAGAGATTTGTGCGAAGGAAGAAGAATCATAGATATCTAAGTGTGTAACTAGGGTTGATCTACAAATTAGAGTGGAAGGAGTACATGGGCATGGGGAGAGTTATTTTGAGTACATCGTCTTGTGGAAGGGTTTTCCCTAGTTAGGGTTTAGCAGCTAGGGCATGAGAGGTAGGAGGATTCTTCATGGAGTTGAGCCTTAGAGTTGAGTAGAGTAGTAGATCAGAGAAAGGAGGAATTTAAGTTTTAACCTAACAAGTAGAATGGCACCAAATAAGGCAACCATCTCGCCAAAGAAACAGAAGGGAAAGGGAAAGGAAAACAAACCACTACCGTTGCTAGTTCCAATGAAGAGTGGTATGCAGAGATGCAATACCTAGATGGAGTGTTGTTGGGAAAAGAGTGGGAATCACACTTGAGGAAGATGGTTGTAAGCAACTATAATAATCATATAAGCACTACAAAAAAATAGATGGCGTTGGAATTGCTTCATCCAATTAACAAGAGGACACCAGAAGAAATGTTAATCTATAGTGACGAATTGAAGGTAAAGTTGGAGAAGGCTAGGTTGCTTCAACTCTATGAATTTCCATATTTTGGAAATCCACGAGGTGTTATACCAGTGGTTGATGTCGTGTGTGCATGAGGACCACTTCTATTTTGTAGGCCAAAAATGTACATAACTCCTCAAATCATATCAAAGTTCACTGGCCTAATTTACAAAGGAGACTCCATAGATGACAACTTGGATGATAAGGAGGCCATCAAGAAAACTATGGAGGCTTATGACTACAAAAAGGGTTCATGTTATTTTGATATCACAGATATCCCGACCCTATTATGAGAATGGCCATGCACTTGGTTACCAAGATGAATGATCAAGAAAGGTGGACACAAGTGAACAAGGCATGGCTGAATGTATGCCGGAAGATTTCTGAAGGAACCATTTATAACTTATCCACCTACATTGTAGATGAGATCATTAGCAACATGTAGGAAGGAGAAAAGATATTGTTTAGCAACATTATCCTCACCATCATCTTCTCGAGTTTGGAGTGCTCGATGGGCTTGGAGATGTTTGTATGGGAGTATCCAAAAGAAAATACCTCACCTGTGAAATGGTTGAGAAATATACTTGTGATACCATGATGGCCACTCACAAGGCACACTGGAAAAATGGTACAAGTGGATGCACGACACATTCAAGGGGAAGAGTGGAGGATACCTGAGCAGTTTCTGTGCTTGTAGATGGGGAAGTGGAGTTTTTTGTATATAAACTTTTTTATTTTGTCTAGTTCACCTTAATATATGGGACTAAGAGTCCATAGTGCAAGCTATCATTTTATTTCACCGCGCAATGCTTCCAAGTGGGGGTTAACCATTTTAAGGAGGACAAGTGAATAAGGTTTGACCTTAGTTAGGTAGATCAAGACCATCGCAAGCTACGTTGAAAGCTTGTGTATCTAAATATGCACACATATGTGGAGAAATATGTCTCCCATGAAGTGTAAATTATGAAACCAATAATATTTTCGATCGTTGGAAGGGATGGAGCAAGGATATATCTACACATAAGGAAGTTTCTTGAGAAGGGTTCCTACCTAGAAAATGATATCTCCATTCCAAAATACCCCATAGGAAGAAATAATGACACATAAAAGAATATGGAGAGAGAAGAGGTGCAGGATAAGAAGGCACCAAGTGTGTAGACAACACAATCTATGGGCACGCCCAAACCAAGTGATAATCCAAGCACGTACACGCGTAGGAAGAAGTCCCCAGTCAAAGAGAAGACCCCAAAAGAAGAGGTGCCAGAGTAAAAGGAACCCCTTATAAGCAAAGAGTCATAATGGAAGGAGTCACCCGCTGAAGAGAAAGAGAGGAAAGAATCTCCTATAATGGAATCACTAGTTAGGAAGAAACAAAAGGTGAAAAAGAAGACAAACTCGAAGAAATGGAGGACTTGGATGCCTACGGGGGAAAAAGTGACGATGATGAGGATGATGTTCAGAATCATCTCATGTATGATATACATGATTTAGAAGAAGGAAGCAGAGGGAAGAATGGTGAGGAAGAAGCCGATGCTTAGGGAAAATGGATGAGTGAAGAAGCGAACAAAAATATCGAGAGGACACAAAGTCTCACCAAGGAATAGATAGAAGAATCTGTGGAGAGAGAAGTGGCAGGCATCATCAAAAATTTAGTGGAATAGGAAGTAGAGTGTAGTGCAGATGAAGTGATGAGGGATATTGAGGAAGAAAGTGTTGGAAAGGAGTATGACATCATAGGTAGATATCCTAGTCGGTTGTTAGCTTTTCAAAGGCTACGCGCACAAGTGGGAAGAGTATGGTGGTAACACAAGGGAAAGGAATCTGTTACATCAATTATCCAAGCAAGGTGTTATGCATGTGCTTCCTAAGTGCCATTCCATCGAGTAACTCCTGGCCATGCCCTCATTTGATGTAGAAGGCACATACCCACAAACCAAGAAGATGTTATCTTGGGAATTTGAATCACATGTCAATGAACCTGAGTTTGAGGTAAGATAAGGGGTGTTAATGAAGATTCCAGAGACAAAAGGAATAAACCCCTTCATTAATGTTCAATGATTGTTAGATGAGAAAGTCTGCAATGCACTCAACAAAGTTTCAGTTGAGGTTGAGGCCAGACTTTTTGGAAGAAATGATAGGGTGAGATTCCTAGAGGTAGAGTTGGAGGAGGAGGAGCTTCTCGAGAAAATCAAGGACCTAAAACAAGAATAACTAATCAAAGCATGTAGTTAAGGAATCAATTGAAATAGGAGAAGGAAAGGGTGCATGAATTACATAAGAAAATTGATATGATTACAGATGTTATTGTCTTAAAGCATCGACCCCCGAGCAAAAATATGAATCATCCTTGTAGTTCCTGGAGGATTTGACTTGAATTCTCACTATGGAGAGGCATCCGCTTGCCTTAGAGTCTGCACAATAATCTCTTGCATGCCAAGAGAGAGAATATAAGCTAAAGGTCATAGGGATTGTTTCCCAAGATACCAACTCCTTTCTGATGTGGAGGTTGCGCACGAGTTGTTGACGCTACCTATGATAATTGTGCTAATAGAGATAGAGTAGAAAAAATCTTGGTCGTTACACATGAGATGGAACTCAAGGAGTTCCAAGAGAAGAATAAGGGGAATAGAGAAGAGTGGGATAGGATCCTGGCCAAGGTGGAGAAGAAATCAGAGGCTATCGAGACCTTGTAGGGCTCAATCAAAAACCGGTGAAGGAATTATACCCCCAGATCACCCGCAAGATGGATGCCCTTGAGGATTTGGGAAAGTAAATAGAAGGAAATTTTTAAATGATGAGCACTAAGGGGGAAGAACTAAGCTTTAAGGAGGTAAGTTCCCTAGTAGGTGACCTCTATCAGCAAGCACAGAGCAAGGTTAATGCCTAGGGAGAAGCTAGAGGTAGATATAGGGAAGGATTTCCCTCTCCTCCTTCAACAATGAACATGTTCTCCTTCATTTCCCCATTATTTCATTATTTCTCCCAATTCTTCATTCCTTCATTCTTTTTCTAACTATTTAGAACCCACCATTCTTTATTCATTGAAGAGAAGTGTTTTTCAGGGATAGAGAACATGCTTAGTGTGGGGTGATGTTGGGCCTCAGAATATTGGCTAAGTACAAGAAGGAACATGGGTGCATGGGGCCTATATGAATAAAGGGTGCAAGGTAAAGGCATGCATGACAGGGTTTTAGAAGGTTTTAGCATAAACTAAGGAACATACATAAGGCAAAGGAAATGGTTTTAGGACTTAACCATATTCATATTTTAAGGAAGCACATAAGAAAAGTGTGACCTGACTGAGCATGCGGAGTGGATAAGATGTTAGCCTGGTAACTCGATGGTCAAGGAAGGAATATTCCATGTGATGGAAGGATCTAAAAAGACATCATTGCAAAAAGTGGAGAGCTTGTATGTGAAGAAGCATGATCAATGAAAGACCACATGGACACATGACAACTGATCTATTACTTCAGGAAGGCATGGTGGTGGATGATAAAGCTATATATAGAGATGCTAAGGTAGAAGGAAGGGACAACTATTGTAGAAAAAGAGTGAGTGGTCGCTGGAATCACATAGTGGTCAAAGAGGCAAAGCTCTACAAAAATAGGGATGGGTTCTAGGGATTCTCATCAGGAAGGCTATATGATAGATGACATATCTAGAGGGATGGGTCTATGAACATATTTTTAATCTAGAAAGCATAGTTGAGGATTTTGATGTATAAGTCTTATATGCATTAAGAAATTTGGTCTATAATGACCTTGAGGAATGTGATGTGGTTACTGAATAGAGAGTAATAGGAATATATGATTTCTCTTAAACTATATACATTGTTCATGGGTATAAACCCTAGTGCCTTTTCTTTGTATTGTTAGATCTGTTATCTTTTATATATTTATCTTGTTGTCTAAATGGATGCATTAATATAATGCCTCATCTTAGGTTATCATAATGAATTCATGTTTCTTTACCCTCTTTCTAAGTCTTTGTCATTAATCATTGTATTCTCAGAAGACTCACATAAAGGACAGGCTCGATACCCGTGCATGCCTTAGGTGAGCACCGATTCTAGCTAGGTGATAAGCTAACGTGCATGGGATTAGACTATTGTTTCTAAGGACATAAAAATGACTAAATTATCAAATCAATATCAAACATAAACACCATATACAATCTAGAGTTTCTATATATAAATATAACAACATATAACAATCCATTGCATGAAAAGTAAAACCATTAAATTACATAGATATTCAAGTTTCATTCTTCAATATGATTTATTAGGAAAATATTTGTTCATGCATACTTGTTTTTAGTCAAATATATTTGTTATATCCATAATATTATAAACGGGTTATTATTTCCCTAATTTATAGGATGTAGTTTTCCTACCTCCATGGCTATATAATAGCCAATGTATTACATGGATAATAGTGAAGGAGCTTATTGAATATCATTTATATTTGGCTGTGATTTATCTATAAATATATTGTATGCTTTTCATTTGGTACCAGAGTGAGATGGGATTGTTAGGATTGTTGAGGGGATGCGAGTGATTTCCATTTTCCCAATCGATGAGAAGAATTTGGTTTTTGTTTTAGGGTGCATTCATATTTTATCTATATGTATTTCTTTCTCTTAACACCGCAATGGTGATTTTTATTGTTTGTGATCTGTTAATCAAATTTAATGCACTAAAATCCAACGAGACTCTGTTAACATGGTCAAAAGAAATATTAAAATCTGCGGGGTTATTTTGGTGATGCCAATCACATCAATGTCTTTAACCTCCAATTTGAGAATTGTTAGCATAATTGGCATTGTTTTGTGAGATGGGATGTTTTTACAAGAAGAATGGAAAAGAAAAGAAAGGGATTTGTATAAATTTTTGAATGAAGCAATTAAATCTATCAAAAATAGCTACAACATGTTAGAGAACAACGCACGATTATTCGCCATTGACAAAAGGTAGTAGACCAATTAATCCTACTCATGAAGTGAAGGTCCTATGATTTTTCTATTATTCTAATGAGATCTATATAAAAAATCTCGAATGGTTTCCACGATTTGTATAATCATCACTCAATAGTATGACTTAGAGTTGAATAGAACATTATTTAGTATTCGGATACAACAAATCCATCTAGTCGATCCATGATTTGATCCATTGAATCCATCATTTCCTACGTAAGCGTGACACATATCCATATGGTGCACCATTTTGAAATCCTTGAGATTCTAGCGAGAGGGGACTAAGCCGTAGGAAAAATAGGTAGTTTCCTAGGGTGTCGGCTATTAGAGGGTGCTTGAATCTAAATTTTTTTGTCGATTAATTATAGAACTTAAATTTAAAATAATTTATTGGAATACTTAATATTTGTCAACCTATTTATAGATATTATTGTATAGTAACATAAATTTCACGCATACACATAAAAACGTTTTGTAATATTTTTGCAAGTAAAAGAAAATATCACATATTTATAAGCACATATGATTTTTTTTGTATTGTTACCCATTCTCTGATGTAGCTCCAGATTATGTAGGTGTGTAATTTGTTCTAGAAAAAGGTTAATGTATTTTTTATAATGTTGTTGGTGTATCTAGTAGAGGTGAGTATAATTAAAGGAAAAAAGTATTTAATTTTCTATTCTTAATTTTTGGGGAAATTTTCTATTATTTTGTTATGGAGGAATCCGTAGGCCTAGTCCAAATACGACTCTTCACAAAACCATGGGAGCTACATAAAAGTTTTGTTTCTTTACAAAAAAATGGTGCTTTATTTCAAGATAGAGTTCATGTCACCTACTTGATAAGGCTAAATTAGACTTGTAAGAAGCCTTGTATAAAATATTGTATTTTTTGCATTCTAAGCATCTCCTATGATTAATTTTTTCCATCCACGAGTATATTTTTCATCCTTCCGTGATAAATTAATAATATATTTTTATTATTATTTTATTATGACCATGATGTAAATTTAAAAATACAAAAATATAGACATATTTTATTTATTTACTTTATGGAAAAAAAAATATTAAATAAATTTTTGAGGAGGGCGCCCACTCAAAATTTTTCCTAGGGTACTCCCAACCTTTAATTCGCCCTGGATTACGGTATAAGTTATAAGTCCCATGTTATATCTCAAAGTCTTCTTGAAGTCGTGATGCTTATTTATTTATTTATTTTTATCATAAAGTGTGAAAAAGTTGAAATATTTTGTAAATGGTCCCTTTATAAATCTTTGGAGTTTGTGTCAAGAGTTTCTTTGTTAAATATAGTATTACATCTCAAATATTTTGTTTCGTAAGTGTTCATGAGTCATTAAAAATGAAAATTTTTGTTTCTTAGTCTACAATAGTATATCGTCAAATTTTTTTGTTAGAGGTTAATTTTTTTAATCTCTAATATCCATTACATTAAAAGAAGGGGGTGTGTCAGTGTCAGGTGTCATTTCAATCCAAATGTAAACATGCTTTTTTACTCATAAGTCTATTGTAATTAGATTTCTATGTGATGATAATCTTTAGTCGTCAAAGTGTCATCAAATGTCTTGTCATTTTTAAGAGTGTTGTATTTGTTAAATTTGTAAAAACTCCAAAAATAAAAAAATTTCCTCACTTTTCAATAATCGGATGCATTTTCACTTGTACGCAACGCCCATCTTGTGGGGATAAATTATACATTGATAATCATTGTCACATTTTCCTGAGGTAGCAACTTCATAATGGAGGACGGAGGAACATAAGGTTGGAGGTTGATCACCGACGTCTCGTCAATCACTAATGAAGGGACCACTTGAGTTGTGGTAGCATATATGTAGTGTGATTATGTGCTTATCAGTTTTACAAAGTGTTTCATTATAGTGTTCTGTTGCATTATGTGTATTGTGTATAATTATACTAGAAAACGGTTGTATAGGATGGAAAATAAATTCAATGATCCTTTGACTACGGTGATCCTCTAACTATGGTGATCCTCTAAATGCGGTGATCCTCTTCTTATGTCATAAGTTTTGGAAGATGATCATTTAGTGCATACATTCATTGGAAATAGTGATCATGTCCAAAGAAGATTGAGACAGTAAGATCCGAGCAGAAGGATGCAACATGATATAATTTTTCTTTTCTATCTTCCTATTTATAATTTCACATCATGGGGGGAATAATAACCAATGTTCCATTCCAATTTTGTGCCAAAATAGCTAAAGTAAAGGGAAAATTCCATTGGCAGTGGCATTTGTCTATGTTGTTAGAGATTGAGTGGACGTGATAAACAAGAGTGGCTACAACTAAGAACATTGCAATTCTTAGACGTGATAATGTGGAATGTTTCCAGTATATGTTTTATTTTTCTGGTTTGGTGAATTTTTTCTCCTATGTTATTCCCTATAGTTTGATTTCAATGTGGGCTAAAAATAGTAGTTGGCACATCATGATGTGGTTTGTGGTAAACCGCTTGAAAACAACCGATGTCGATTTGTGGTCATCCGTTGTAAAACCATATGTCAAATTGGTGGTCAGCCATTGTAAAACCATCCATCGGGTTTGTGATTATCCTGTGAAAATCACCTAATCATGAAAGCAGGTGCAAGTACAAAGATAGGTTTTCCCCATGTTCGCACTAAGGGGGAATGTTAGGAAAATATTTGTTAGTGCATACTTTTTTTAGTCAAATATATTTGTTATACCCATAATATTATAAACACGTTATTAGTTCCCTAATTTATAGGAGGTAGTTTTCTTACCTCCATGGTTATATAATATCCAATGTATTACCTGGATAATAGTGAAGGTTATTATTGAATATCATTTGTATTTGGTTGTGATTCCTCTATAAATTTGGTGTATGCTTTTCAATGAAAATATATAAAATATTTCAAGTTTCAATTTTTCAAGTTCCCCACACCCACAGTTCACTGCACTAGTCACTATTTGCTCAATCATTAAGTTTTTCCCCAAACCCACTGGCACTTTCCTTTTGAGTTTCTGTAGCATCTTTTGTCACTATGCCACTTTCCCCAATGGCTTTCCCTCCTATATTATTTTCTTGAATAATCCCGAACTAATAAGATCCTCCGCAGCAATGTCTAGATTCTTTATGATTTCTTCTTCTTCCTTTGTAGCATCTCCATGGGATGCCAAATAAGGATCTGTAGCTGCCTTTTCTTTGAAAAAAATCTCAAGGTCAAATCCATTCTCTTTAATTATCCACTTAAGTGTATTGTTTTGTTTGTTAACCAAAAAAATATTTTCCTTTATCTTTATTATTGTGGATAAACTGTTCTTAGCAGTTTCCAAGTGAACTTGGAACACCTTTGCTTGACTCTTTAAATTTTCATATTTCAACTTGAAACAAAAATAGTGAGCTCAATTAAACATATTACTAAAATAATAAATTTTCAAACTAATAAAAAATATTGTTTCAAATTGATAATACTTACAACAACTCTATCTCTTTTGGCATTTGCAATTGCCACCAAATATTTGTCCTTCAACCATTTGTTGAAATACACCTAGGCTTCAACACTAATATTTTCCAATTTTTTAATACTTTATCTAAAATATTATTGTTATAATTTTTGGTATATGTGATAGTCCCACCTTTTTCTTGGATGAGTAAGGCATCCATCTTGGCAAGTTGATTTTGGACTGTCGCATATAAACTTTCCCTTTGCCAATGGTTATCATAATGACTTATTATCTCATTGATTAAAACTTTTACCCTTCGCTCCCATTCTATGAGCTGACTGATATGAGGTATAATAAACTCTTTGACATGGGATTGACAATCATAACCAATCAAGTTCTCCAAAGGAAATGATGTCATTTGTTCACTAGTTATATCCGAAGAGGATGATGTTGATGGAGAGTTATGGGGATTTCGGTTTGAGTAATGTCTGCTACTTCTTTTTTACCTTTGGGTGCCCTGATCCTATTTGCAATAAAATAAATTAATAATAAATATTGAAATTGAAATTGAAATGTAAAAAAATTAAATAAAGTACATTGAAATGGAAATATACTGTTGGCCTTGAATCATATCATGTGTGTTGAAAAAACTTGTTGGGTCATTGTTATCAATTCCCAAATAATCTTCATCTAAATTTATATTATTTAAAACTGATATGTTGGTTTTTGAGCCAACCACTGAGAGAGAGGGTTGAAATTGGAAATGTAGAGGCAATGTTTAGTGTCCCACTAGGGGCCGGAGGAATTGGCATGCATTTACCAATGGTATTTTTACCTGAACCTCTTGTGGGAATTTTGAATCGTAATGGTGGAGGACGTGGTGGTGCCATTGTTTGAATAGATGGAAAAGGACTACTATGTACTGTAAATTCCAAGAACAATCAACAAAAGCATTACTAAATTATATGAAAAACTATTAAAACTACATAAAATCTACTAAATTATATGAAAAAATATTTAAAAATACACAAAAGCTACTAAATTATATGAAAAAATTAAAGCCAAAGCAATAAAATTATACCTTTTTAAGGGATAACGAGGTCACTATATGGGTGGTTGTGTTAGAATTTGAATGGATTGTGTATCGAGATGTGGGTGGCTAGTATGGTGGAGCAAGGTGTTGATGTTGCAATTGCTTAAGTTGAGAATCGACAATTGCACGTGATTTGACTAATTGAGTTGGAAATTCTGTTGAGAAGCACATGTATAGTCCAAAGCCCCTATAAGTGTAGCAACTGCATGTCAATTCAATATGGTAAATGGTAAATGGTTAATAGTAAATGGTAAGTGTAAAAACCCTATATTGAATGTTAAGAATAAGGGTATTATGTCTCTGTCATTTAACTAATGCAAACACTTAGGGGTTAGGTGATGAGTGAACTTCCATTTCAGATTGGGAATCTCCCAATGCCTCAGCGTGTTGTTGGCATCTTCCTCTTGATGTTGATTTTTTTCATGGAAGGGCCTCCAAAAATATTCTTTGCATATGGTAAAGATTCAATAATAAGTACATAATGTTAGTGCATAAATATTCAATCAAAAGTACATAATATTCTCTGCATACGATACAAAAATCAAGACAATAACCTTAGTAACGTTGAAATATAAACTATTAACATGTTGTTCTTCAAATGGAATTGAAAAATTCTTCATTGTGTCATTCGTGCAAGTGGGATTTGGTTTATATTTTAAATTAAAATATGCCTCGTAATAAAGACCAAGGAGGTAGTTAGTTGAATGAATATTTGGTATTTCAGAATTTTTGCATTTGTAATATAATTTTTATCTTATTAGATAAAAATGTGCACCAATCAATTTTTTTCTTTCCGATCGATGTAAGAATGTATGCAATATCCCAATTTGGAATATCATTTTCCGACCCTACAGAATAATTCTAGCTTGAAAAAATAAAATCATGGCAACAAGAAAGTGGTGTGCAATTCCTTGTGTATCCACACCTCATCTTGATTTTTGACATGAGCTGAAAAAATTCATTGAAATTTGGAATTAATATCAAAATAAAAATCTTTCAAATGAAAAAGCAGGTTACATGTACAATCAACATGGAAACCAAAACAAGATTTGAGGTAAATATTATCCTCTTTAGTGAGGGTTTTTTTACTTGTTACTATGGGAAAATTTTTAAATGGAAGACATGTCAATCGATGGATATCAGCTACATCTGCACTTTGAACACTGAATGTACGACCATCTTGCAAAGTAACAGTAAAATGACCATCTTCTGTATTGTATGAGGAGAGAAGGTAGTTAAGAATGTCATGATCAATCTTGAACTGGGGCATGTTAACAAGCCCTTTGAAGTCACATGCTTCTATATATTCCTTGTATTTTGCATTCATTTGCAAAATTGTATAAATGTGGGGCACATCAAGCTCCTATATTGAATCTTTCCCTTGGGTAGGACTAGAGGGCTTTCAATTCTTGGTTAGTTTGATTTTCTATTGGATCTTGAGCTTGAGCACTAGCATCCATGAGTACTTGAGCTTGATTGGAGTGTGGAGACATGGAGTTTTCTTTGTTTTTGGTTGGTGTGTTGACATATGGTACTTGTAGTTGTTTGCACTAGGAGAACGAAGAAAACATTTGGGGTCCAGGAAGTGTGAACATGAAAATGAGGGTTGATGGGATATTTATAGGTAATAATTAAGATTTTTCAAGCTGTGGATGCATGATAATGATCCTTTCTTGCGAACATCAATAATAATTGTTTAAGTGCGTCAACAATTCTCATTTACATGCGTTAACAACCCTTATTGTTGTGTGCCAACAATAATTTTTGACGTGATCATCAACCCTTATTCTCATGCATCAATAAATCTTTGTTGTCACAAAACAAAAAGACTTGTTGATGTGTGTAAACAACATTTTTGTCATGCATGCAACAATGAATTTTGTTGACACTGAAAAAATTATTTTTAATGCATGACAAAAAAATTTGTTGACACATGTCAACAAACCTCGATGTCGGACGAAAACAACGCTTATTGATGCGTTTGACAACATTTATTGTCATGCAACAACAAAAAAATTTTAACATGCATCAACATACCTCATTTTTGCACGATAATAAATGTTGATAATGTGCATCAATAAGTCTTTTCTTCACCTAACAAAGATGCATCAACAAAAACTTATTTTCTGTGTCTTCTTGAATAAAACTTGCCTCTCGGGCTCGACTCTCACTTAAAAAATATCAAGAGAAAATTTCATTATGAAAACTAGGAAAATTTGCCTTTCCAGTGAAAGTTCTTCCAATTATATTCACAGAGGGTTTTCTATCTCAAATCTTCCATAGGTTTCTTAAAATGAACCTTATAATAAAGGAATTTTTAAGCAGGATCAAGATCAATGTGTTGAATCTCTTCCTTCTTTTCTAACTTAATCTTGTAGGAAACTAAATTTTCAAACATCCCCAAAAGGGGGTCTTCATCGGGACTGGATAGTAGATAAAGATTATTCCTTATTTGGATAAGGTATTTTCCATTTCAGCATAAATAAATTTCTTCTTATTTATTATCTTATCCAACTTGTTGATCTGACCCTCAAACTGAATAAACCTTTGAATAAAAGAATAATCAAATTTTTTGGTTCTTTTAATTCTCTTTGCAACATGTTACTTTAGAATTTCAATCAATCTTTACGCCTCAAATCCTTAGAGTCTATTAAATTTTGAGGGGAAGCATTTTTTCAATCTTAGATTTAATGTAATCAACATACTCTCTTACCTACTCACTCATATTATGGAGCTTGTTGATGCAATCTTCCAGAGTCTCAATCTACAACTTGATAGCCCCTTCATATTCATATTGTCTTCCTTTAAAATCCATGGGTACTATACCTTATTTCTCCACATCTTTATTATCCATGGCAGTAATAACTTAAAGCTTACATAACATTCCATCCCAATAATCTATTTCATCTTGATAATTCTCAATTAACAATTTTCCATCTTTTATTTGTTTGGAGACTGGTTATAGAACTCAACTACTTCCCTAATGATTTGAATGCCTCTACTTATAAATTTATCCTCCCGGTTTTTAGTAGCTTCCCCTTATTCTTAAAATCCTCAAAACTTTTTATTACTTTAAGAGTGATAGAAGGTGTAATTTCTTGGCCTTCCTTGAGAGTTTGAAATCATTTCTACCCATGCGTTGACAATATTTCAACCTTTTCCTCAAGTTTCTTCTTGATTTCTTTTTTTTTTCCATCTTATAGGAAATACCTCCCATTTCCTCGGTGACTTCGTGTTTGAGACCCTCGGTGGTTAGTTTTCCTAATGGGACATGATTCATCTAGTAGTCAGATGGTGTAACTCCATCCCTTGAAATATCACCTTATGGAGTGGAACTATCCATACATCTATCTCCTTGTGGCCTCGGTGCTCTATATGGTCTCAAGGATATTATATTCCTAATATCTACCTCTTCCACTTGTACTCTCACCTTTATTTTTCTTGGGAGTACTACTCCCAATCATCCCTCACTTGGAGTGCTACCTTCCCCTTGTATTTTTTGGGAAACAATGGGTAAAATTACAAGGTTGGATACATGAACTTATATTTGTGGTGTTTCCACATTTTCTATCATTTGCACTTGGGTTTCCTCCTCTTCCCCTTGATCCTTTACTTCCTCTTCTTTCTCTATTGAAAGGCATGATATATCTACAACTGTTGGTTCAACCACTTCAACCTCGGTTCCTTTCTCCTTGGATGGAGAATGTTCTTTGGATGGATCAACCTATTTTATAATGTTCTTGAGCCTCAACTTGTGAAACCTTTTCTATAGCTTGATAGTTGTAATCATTTCTCCCAATATCTCCAAATCTGATTGAAGAGGATCTATGATTGTTGAATGCTTAACCTCTGTCAATGGAGTCTCTTCAACACTTGGTTTCTCTGATTGTGTTGTCATGAATACTTCCTTAGTGGGTTCTTCCTAATATATTTGGGACCCTTCCTCCTTTACAATTGGTCCAACCTAAGTAGGTGTGAATTTTACATCCTCATATTGAAGGTATACTCCCATATCTTTTCCCAAATCAGATTAACCTCGGTGGTCACCATGCTTGTGAATCATTGAGTGCTACTCTACATTTAGTTTCAATTGAGTTCTTCTAGTGTTTTATGTAAAAGTGCATGTAACTATTTGTTAAACCAAGGTTATCCCTTATGTATCAACATATATAATGGTATATTCTACTTCATCCCAATATACACCCCTTTGTGTAGCTTAAAACATTGTAATTATGCCCTCTTATATTGTGAATGCAATATGTAGATATAGTTCTTGATTTCTTAGCTTCGTAAGTGGTAGATAGATACATGATTGCTAGATAATAAATGCTTAGGTTAGACTTGTATATATATGAGTTATTACTTTGAAATTAGAACTTTAATGATGATAAATGGAGACCCAAAATATATAAACTAAAAGATAAAAGCGGGAAAAATGGGCCCATGATTAGAAAATAAGATGACAAACAAAGTGGTCATGGCTATAGACAATGGTCAAGATCATATATACGGTCCCGACCTTATTAAGCGATCTTAAACAAGGCTCAGATAACAACTAAAATTAAAAGTAGAGTGTCATAGATCTCTTTAAAGAGACCGAAAATCCATCAATGAGGAAAAATAGAGAAAGGTTGAGCTTATTTAAGTAACAAAGAAAATCAACAAAGTACTAATTCCACTAAGATCTTGTTTCATTTTTGAAAACTCATGCACATAACAAAATAATAAAATCATGATGTAATAATGATTTTTGTAGATTATGGTATCTCTGCACTTTGAAATTTTGGTGTCATAAATTTCCTACACTATCAACAAGTCTTATAATCACTATTATTCACTCTAAATTCAAGAAATATTTTCATTTATAAAAATTCAAACAAATTATGATATTCCCTTCATGTCTCCATGGATGAATTCAAATTTTATGTTAATTTCATAAGACAAAATTTTCTTTATATCATTCCCTAAATACAACCTTCTAAATTATTTTAGATGCGGGTCACAAAGATTTAAATTTGATGGCAATTTATGATGAGTCCATAAATTGACTCATCATAACATCCATATAACTATAAGTTTTACTCCTAAAAATCAATAATCTATGCATATGAATGTTCTAAATAGTTATATCTAAAGTAGAAAGTGATGCATTTCCCCTTATTTTATCTTATGCAAACTAATGACCAATGGAACTTTCACTAACTACTTTTTAGAGTGATTTGGTGACATATGCAAGTTGATGATGTGCATTTTCTACCATTTTGAGTAGTTGCAATCAAGGAGACCAAGTCCACAACCACTAAGCTATTTTGGAGGATTGACCCATAACCATCTACAAACAAGGACCCCTATTTCTAGAAGAATTATAGGGTGTCATGGAACTTTTATGAAGTTGTTATTGGTTAAATATGTTTCCTATATTTGTGGCATGCGTTGTAATCAACTATGTCTATAAGACATCCTTTGAATTGTTTCAGTAGTTAGTAGTTTTTACCAGTATTATAATAGTTAATAGAAGAAGTTATTTTCAATTGCACTCTGGAGTATGTGATGAACTTATTTCAATCAATATAATACATGTTTTTTTGAGTATACATTTGTGTTGAAATCCTCAATCCCGAAGTAGAGAAAGGGCCCACTTGACTGAGGATATTGGAGGATTGGTATTTTATGCAAGATCTTTATATTTGATTAGTTTCAGTTTCAGTATCTTTGTTTGATAATTATCTGAATGCAATCTTGTATTTCTTTGTTTCAACGTATTTCCTTTACTATTATTTGATTTCAACAAGTATTTCATTACAAGTAAACATTTCCTTTAACAAGCATTCCATTCAATAACTCTATTTTAGTAGCGTAGATGCATTTGATATACTTTGCTTTTTGTTTGGTAGTTTAAAGCTTTCAGTAGTTTAGACATGTACTTGCTTTCAGTAGTTTGTAGTGAGAACAAGGAAACCGATACTAAACAAAACCCCCAAAAGAGAACCACCATAATACTAAGTTACATATCCACTTCTCTCGAATACAACCTTAAACACATCCTCGGTTTATAATGACATCAACATTTGAACAAGTTTATTAAATGATTGGAAGTTACAATGACCCATCATTTTTGGCACCATTTCTAGGGACACCATAATCAAAACATGTCATTTTATTCATATTCTATGTTATGGGTGTTAGTGAAGTTGAGCTATGCAACTAGTAGAGATCCTAATCCTTTCCTTCACAATAAATATTGATGCACATGCCACAGGATGCTCAAGGGAGATTTATACCTCACAAAACTCAAATAATATCTCCAACTGGAGCACATGTAGTAAAAATTGATAACACTACTCCTGAGAGTGACACTGAATCTAATACCATGCATGTGAGTGATATTGAACAATCTACATCATCTTATTTAGAACCTAAATAAATTTCAGAAATGGGAGACAATGGAAACAATGATGAAAGACCCTTAGGTAGAACCTTTACCTACCCCATTGTCTTAAATGAGAATGAGGAAGCACATATGAAAAAAATTTCCCCATCCATTCTTCCTATCTTTTTCGGAATTTCCTTAAAATATCCAAACCAATTCTTGTTTGAATTCAAAGTTCTCTTCCAAACATATGACTAGAAAATAGATATCTAGAAACTCAATCTCTTTTCTTCCACCCTCAAGGACTCTTCCATGAGGTGGTTTATGGGATTTCCTATAACTCCATTCATTCATGGGAATAGATGGATAATTCCTTTTTGGAAAAATACCAAGACTATTGCAGGGGACGAGATAGGAAGGAAGAGTTCTTTCAGATGAAATAAAAGAAGATGAAAATATGGAATATTACTTGGATAGATTACTTTTTTTTCCATAGGAGAAGTGGTTATGAGTTGAATGCAAAAATAACCAAGACATTCTTCCTTAAAGGAATTGATGATGAAACCAAAGAATCCCTCCATCTCATGGGAGGAGGTGATGTATAAAAATCTCCATGGCACAAATTACTGAGTTATGTAGGAGTTACTCTAGAACAAGGGAATCCTTAGAAGAAGTAAAACATCAAAACATGCCTTTGGTACCTGAAAATTTTTAGAAAAGATGGCCAATATGAAAACAAAAATATTGACACAGTTAAATTCAACTATGGATGGGATAAAAGATAAGAACAATGTTGTAAAATATCCTTTAAACATATAATGTCTCAGATGTAGGAAAAGACATCCTTTGAAAGAATTTCCTTTGGATATCATAGAAATGTTTCGATCTATGATTTCCTTGACCATGACACCAACCATTGTACTCTCCTAAATCAGCTAAAAGATAGATTAAATCCCATTACTCAATTGACTAAAGAAGTAATTTTTTTCAAAGATCAAATAATCAGCCTACTTATGCCTCTAGACCTTCTCAAAACCCCTAGATAATGACATAGCCCAATCGAGTCCTCCACCAACTTAGGAAAAATCGGGTTAAACACCACCAAACCTGTATGGCCTACACAAATCCACAACCATGGATGCCTCCATACAATCAACAAGGATGGACACTAGGTCAGAAAATGCACATCTATGGCTAAACTAACAATGGTCACCCTAAAGAACTATAATCAACCAAGGAGGTTTACACAAAAACAACAAGATTCAATGCCTCTTCTACAAAAAAACATTATTCCTAAGGGCAAGCAACAAAAACTCAAATTCTATCCCATCATGTATAAAAATCCAAAAATCAAGAAACAACTTCAATTAATGAAGCAGGACATGGTGAGACAATGCAAGTTAATGCCATTAATAACTTATAGTTGAGATCTAGAAAAATAGTGAATAATCCTCCAATAGTTATTATTGAAGTACTTGAGGAAAGTGAGAGAACTGAACATGTTCCAAAAACACAAGAAACTAGGGATGACTAGGAGAAAAACAAGAATGTGCATGCAACTCCTTTCCTAGAGAGATTAAAAGAAATACAAAATGGGGAAGAGACAACACTAGTTTAGGAGCTGAAAAAGTTGAATATTGAGGTCCCACTCTTAAGAGAAATAAGGGAAATTCTCAAATTAAACCAGACCATTAGGAACCATTGCATAAAGACACCATGAAGGAAGAAGAAATACCCAAAAACAATCAAAGTAGAAGGAAATCTAGCTGACCTTGTAGCTGGAAAAATTATTTCACCAAAATATGGGGACCTTAGGAGTCCATTCATTACTATTTTTGTAAATGGTCAGTCAATATCTAACATTTTGGTGGATCTTGGTGCTTCCATCAATGTCATAACATATACATTCATTTTTTTGTCCTTGATAAGATTACAACCAACCAATATTGTCCTCCAGTTAGCAGATCAATCTATTATTGTACTAGATGGAGTAATTGAGGACATTATGGTTACGGTTGAATCCTAGGAGTATCGGTAGATTTTATGGTATTACATCCTAAATCTCAAAAGATGGGATATCCAGTCATCTTAGGAAGACCCCGACTAGCTCACATCACATTACCTACATTGACTATAAGTCAAGAAAATGACTATTTCAAATGGGAAAAAAGTAAAGAATATTTCTCTTTATCCTCCTGCCCAACCATATGTGGATGTTTGTGAATGTGTGTGGGTATATTTTTCAGATACTAACAATATGAGTTCTTATTATCTGGCCACCATTGTAGTGAAAAATCATATGGAAGAAATTGTTGAGACATACCCAATGTTTGATGAAGATGATATTGTGGCTACTGAGAAAATAAAATTGTTACTATGGAAAACGAAAAATATGGCTACGAAAATAACAACACCTTGGTAAGTGATATTTCTATAGAATTTTGTGAAGAGACATATGATTACCATGAAGGCCACATATCTACTAGTTTTCATTGTCCTTTAATCAAGATTATATCCCTTGAAAATGTGAATATTCTTCAAATGCTATAGCCTCATGCCTGTCCCTTGAACTCTTTTATTGTTGAGACAAAAATTGGTATTTTGAAAGACACTAAACAAGTAATTGTTGCGGTAGGAAAAACATTGACCATTGGTACTAACTTAGAAGACAACCAAGAGACTAGGGTCATAGACATCTTGAGAAATCATTCGTAGGATTTTGTATGGGATTACACAGATATGAAAGGGATTCATCTAAGAATTTGTGGTCATCACATTTACAATGAGGATGTCAAACTAGTCAAACAACCAAAAATTATGGGTCGTTGTAACTTCCAATCATTTAATCAACTTGTTCAAACGTTGATGTCATTATAAACCAAGGATGTTTTCAAGTTTGTATGCGCAGAGAAGTGGATATGATACTCAAGTATTATGGTGGTTTAGTTTTTGGGTTTTTTTAGTATCAGTTTCCTTTCTCTCACTACGAACTATTGAAGGAAATTACATGTCTAAACTACTGAAATATTTAAACTACCAAACCCAAAGCAAAGTATAACAAATGCATCTATGATACTGCAAAAAAATTAGTGAGTGGAATTCTTGTTAAAGGAAATGTTTAATTATATAATGAAATATTTTTGAAATAAAATAACAATAGAGGAAATACGTTAAAAAAATACAAGATTGAATTTATATGATTATCAAACCAAGATATTGAAACTAAAGCTAAGCAAATATAAAGATCTTGCATAAAATATTAACCCCCAATATCCTCATTCAAGTGGGCCCTTGATATAATTTGGGGTTGAGGCATTCAACACAAACGTATAATCAACACAACATGTATTATATTTATTTAAATAAGTTAATCACATACTCGAGAGTGCAAATGAAAATAACTTCTTCTATTAATTATTGTAATACTGGTAAAAACTACTAGGTATGAAATAATTCAAAGGAGGTGTCTTATAGACACATTTGATTAAAACGCATTCCACAAATATATGAAACTTTTTTAACCAATAACAACTTCATAAAATTTCCATGACACCCTATAATTCTACTAGAAATAGGGGTCCTTGTTTATAGATGGTTGTGGGTCAATCCCCCAAAATAGCTTTGTGGCTACAGACTCAATCTCCTTGGTATCAGAATCGCTCAAAATGGTAGAAAAGGCACATCATCAGCCTACATATGTCACCAAATCACTCTACAAAGAAGTTAGTGAAAGTTCCATTGGTCATTAGTTTGTATAAGACAAAATAAGGGGAAATGCATCACTTTCTACTTTAGATATAACTATTTATAACATTCTCATACATAGAATAACGTTTTCTGAGTAAAACGTATAGTTATATGGATTATATAATGAGTCGATTTATGGACTCATCAATTTATATGATTTTATATTTTCACCTCTAAAATATTTTTTTATCTTTTTTAAAATCACTATTTATTTTAACTTTGCAAATTGGAAATAAGACTCTAATTTTTATATAGATCTAGATGTCGTTTATATTAATATATATTTAAATGGGAATGTGTTATTTACTTGGAGTGGTTAATTTTGCTCATTTTTTTTAATTGGATAAATCCATTCCAAATAATACCCAAAAACTAATATTTTTATCCATTAATAAGTGGACATGTGTCGGTGTTGACTGAGGGTGAAAACACTTCGCACACAGATAAGTGGAACAACTGGTAATTTAAGCATTCCTTTTTCCATTTTATGAAGATAAGGCTAGAATGAATCCTATAGCATAGTTCATACAAAAATCCATTGTTTAGCTACATACCTCCTTGATTTGATTTCTAGAAGCCAAAAAAATGATGCATATATAAGTATTAAAAATATTTTAGAGCTTTCGTATGAGGATACATGTGTGTAATACCTAACACAAAAGGAGGACAATGGATGGTGTTTATTGGAGATGTGTATGGAAAACCCATAATATATATTTACAGGGAAAAAATGTAAGTGGGAACGTGAAATTTGAAATATGGGTGGATTATTATCCCAACAAATTAGGTATCATAAATTTCATCAACATGTTGACCTTCCTTTTTTGTAATATCAATGGCATAAAGGTCCCAACTAGTCTCGATCTCAATATATATATATATATACACCCTCCTAAGGTATAAAACTTTTATGTTAAGTAGTTGAATACCATACTCTCAAAACAGAGTTAGTTGATTCTACAATTATTTATTCACATTGGTGGGATTCCTAACGAAAAATTTTTATATGTATTTTGAAATTAGCTTCACATCAAAAATTATGCTTGTTTTTGTGTATGTTGGGTTTATCCTATTCTATGATTTGGATGTGGAAACTAAAGTTGAGTTGATGATCATATTAACATATGATGTTCTTTGGTTCTTCTTCCATCTATTATATAGCCTTTACAATCTCTCCTTTGAAATATTTTATTTTGGTGTGTAGTGTGGTGTTGTATCAATATTGTGTATTTGGGATCCATCCGGAGTTATTTTCTTTTCAATGTCTATAAATTTCATAAGGATGACATATGTGTCTTTCTGTCTATTTTCTTGACATTTAGTGAGGATTTTCTAAAGTATGAGACATATGTACAGATATTTCCTAATACGCTAGAAAGATAAAATCCCCTTAACCATTGTGTTGAAAATATTCTTTATGGACGGTTTGACTATATTTCTTTCAAAAATGTAAAAATATATTATTTATAGTGTTCAAAATTTAATTATCAAATAAACATAAAAATTAATATCTATCATCAACTATTTATAATTTATACAAATAAATTACACCCCACCACCACTCAACTACCCACCACATATGTCATCAACATAATTAAATTGTTTATTATGTTTAAGGCATAGTTTACTAGGATAAGACATGTTTTTGTTAACACACAAAAGTAGCACCCTAGGATTTTATCATGGAAGATAAATACTTTTGGTTAACATGGGATTGTCTCCAAGTGTGGGACTTGCATCTTAAGACAAACCTCCAAATAATTTTGGTTCATCTACCTATCTAACATAATGCTAACACTACCTCTAATTTAACCTACACTAGCACATCTAAGGGGCAAAGGAGAGAGAGAGAGAGAGAGAGAGAGAGAGAGAGAGAGAGAGAGAGAGAGAGAGAGAGAGAGACCTAAGTTAAAGGGGGTGATAACACTAAAAGAGAGGGGTGATAATTCTCCATCGGGGAAGAAAGGGAAGAAAGTATAGGAGGGAAGGGAAAAAAACATGCCACATACCCAACACCATAAAAACCATCCCATCTCAAACATTTACAACACACAAAAAGGAAATCTACAAGTAGAAAACACATGTAACATACCGGATAAATAATGCGAGACAAGAATGTAATGAAACAATAATATAGGGTAGAAAGAGATCCAAAAAATAATATTTTATTGATGGAAGGATGCACAGACCATTACATTCATGGAAGAAGGCACTAAACACGTCGAAGAATCTAATTCTAAGGTCTGGAACTCATGGGAAGTCAGCCACCATTTTGGCATGGTGTCATTACAACAAAAGAGGGATCCATTTTATAAGGCACGAGTTACATACTTATAGATAAATGAATAAGAACATTGAAGGAGAGAGATTTTCCAATTGGAAATAGAGTCAAACACCAAGGACCAATCATCATGGATGTATGCAGATAGGTATGGGTGCCTAAGATGGATCCAATTGAAAGCCATCATTTTTTTACAGGTCAAGGAAGATGACACCCATACTTCATTAAATTTCGGTTAGTACACTAGTTGAGTTTTTGATTTCAATTTAATTTTAGCTCTATGTGCAATCCATGGACATTATATGATTTTCATGCTTTCTCATGGATTTTACACCCTCCTTATCCACGGAATTTCTTTGTTATGCATCTTTGACAATGTTTCACGGCTCTCTTCTTCATTTGGAATTTTTTAGTGTTATGTGGCCTCTTTCATGTTCCATTCGTTCATTCCTTGTTGTTTGGATTATAAAACTTCTTCACTTATCCATTTTATGCTCCCACCATACCATGGAGGAATTTACTTCTTCTTGTGTTGCACTTTACCCACAATTATGTTCCTTCATTTTGTGACTCTTTGAGAACCCAGAATACTACAATTGGGAAACCCATGAAACACTAGGATACTATTTCATGGCTTCCAACCTTATTCACTCAAAAAAATTAGTATTCTGCCACATGAATCTTGGTGGCACTTATCCTTTGTATCACAAATTCTTCAAGGAAGACTTCATCCTCTATTTCACAAAATTTAGAAAATCCACAAAACTATTTATCTTCCAAGTATGTGTGATGTTATTTTTTCAATGTTGCAAAGCACTAAACATATTTCTAACTCTTTCACTCTGTGGATCCTATCCTTATCCAATTTTCCAAATTTTCACGAGAATGTAACCCTACGGTGCTCTAACTTTATTTTAACCCACAATATTTTGATTAAATTTCGAGAAGATTGACTTTCTTATTACCTTGAAATACTAATAAACCTCTATAAAACACTATCTCCATAAGAAAAATGCCTAAATCTCAAAATATAATTATTTTTCCGTAGGTTAGGAGAACCCTGCAAAACACTATGCGACTACATTATGTGGAATACTAGGTTTTTGTTCCTTTCTTGAGAAAAAGAGTCTAATTCCCAACTTAGATGAGTTGTTTAAAATTGTGCAGGGTGTAATTTTGTACAATAGTTTGGTGACCTCGAGGGTACATCTTCCTACTAGATGATGAAGATGAGTAGCCTTGAAGCATCCATTGGGTGTGGAGTCAAGCATAACCTTGAATAAAAATGATATCAAACCTTCAAAAAACTTGTCTCCTAAATCCACATGAACTTAACACTTTGAATTAAAGTTGATCTCTCGAGGATCTTAATAAAGTTTGAAAACTACCCCACATATCTAATTTCTTCCATGACACCCACTCGAAACTAAATGGTGCAAAAATAAGGGCCCACCAAAACCATGTACAAATTATGAAAATCATACATGCTTTGAGAGGAAGAATGCAAAGTTTGCACAATCACTTGTTTTGCAATAAACACAACTAATCTACTCCTACTATAACCAAAAGGAAAAGAAGATAAAAAAACATAATACATGCTAGGATAAATATATTACATTTCTCACAAAATGCGGCCATGTGATTAGTTTGGCAACAAGATTACATGGTGGAAATGAGATCATGGCCCACACATTGTTATTGCTCAAAGTATTAACCGGGAAAAGAGAATACACATCCTCATTTTCTCTACATTTGGTTTTTAGAGGTATTGTAGATGACATTTATTTCTTGATAATCTTCCTCATGCTCTAAAATGAGCATGACTAGTGGGAACTCTGAATTTGATTTTAAATCATCCAAATACATGATTGAACAAATATTCTTTTGAACTATTTTGCTTATTTGCATGGTTTTCCCATCTTCTTCACACTTCGCTCCAATACTAAAGCTCGTACAGATTTTTTCATCTACATTGTTGATGTTAACAACTGATATGGACTTGGTCTTCCTTTCTCTTTCACATAAATTTTTGTTTGTACTTTGGTGTATGGGTTTCCTCCTCTTCATCCTCTAGCCCGGTCTTTTCCGCTTGGAAGTGAAGCAAGTTAAAAACATGTGGACTAATGTTGATAAATTTACTTATTCATTTCATTTTGTTCACTTAGAAAATATTATTCCTCACACCCACGGATGCCACATGTGTTGAAAAACACTTTCTCAAACCATAGTACATTATGATTTTCCACCTTAAAATTTTTCCGATCTATTTTTCCCTAACTACACCCCTTTATAGATTTTCGTCCTTCTCATCTTCCCAATCAAATTCACACCAATCTTCAACACATATGTGATGTTTATCGTTTTTGTAATTGATTGGATATGTGGCATTGGGAGAGATTTCTCCTTAGATTCATTTGCAAAGAGAAATGGACTAGGCTCAAGATTTTTGATTTGATCAATTGGAGAAGCCAAATGATTCTCAAAAACATATTCTAATTTCCAAATTTCCTTCTCTCTATGGAAGTAGAAATCATCATGATATACCCACCTTGTATGATAACTTGGCTCAATTCGAGTCGGGTAGGGCATTGGAAAAACAATTTGAACATCGTGGCCTCTCAAAACATTGTGACAAGGTTTTAGAGAGTTGGATAATGCCTTGGGTGGAGATGGGGAGAAATTTTGTAGATCATAAGGGATATTTTGGGCATGATAAACTTGTAGAGCACCAAAAGGGGAACTAGGAAGAAAATGATCTTCCTCTTTTAGACAATAGATTTTTCTTGATTTACACAGGGGGTATGGAGAATTTGAGATGGTGAGGGAAGAATGGAATAAATGGGGATGGTTTTTCTTTTTCTAACCTGAATAAGTATCTTCTCATCTTGTAATACAATTGTAAAATCCTGAGGAAGATTACTTCCTCCTAGGGTTTGGATCAATATAGCCAAATCTACATCAAAGGAGCTCAAATAATACAAGAATGTCATACCATGTGAGGGTAATAATTTTTAGGGATTGTGATTCATGTCCTTAAAAATCTAATGTTGAAATCTAAGATGAACTCCATTCAAACTCATGTTATTTTTTAAGGTGTTCTATGACATAATTGACATATGTATTCTACTTGAATAGGTTGAGTAGTGTTTTTCCCAATCGATCCCATGTGAAAATGGATTGAGGAGCCAAACTACTATACCATTCTCTTACTTTACGTATGAATTATAAAACAATAATTCTTAGGAAATTTTTCTCATCATGGATGTTTTGAACAGAACAATCATTTACTCTATCTTAAATTTGATCAATAGGGACTTAATCTTCTTTTGTCATGGAGAAAAGGTAGGTTTTTAGGGATATTTTTGGGATTTAATCTCATTACTGAAAATGAAGGGGGTTTAAACTAAAATTAGATAATGGAATAGATCTTTGTAGAGCCATTAGAGAAATACAAACATTAAAATGATTCTAGAAAGGACAAAAGGACGGTCTTCAAACTTAGACAACGGATTTCTTGAATAATGGAGTCACCAAATGTATTGAGAACTACATCTAAAGGGTTATTATCGCTAATAACACATTAAAATTGATGATATGAGGTTATAGAAAACTTCAAAATTTGTCCCATTGGGTATGTCATAACTATTAACACACAAAAGTAGAACCCTACAATTTTATCATGGAAGATCAATACTTTTGGTGGACATGGGATTGTCTCCAAGTGTGGGACATGCATCTTAAGAAAAACCTCCATAGAAGTTTAGTTCCTCTACCTATATAGCCTACTACTAACACTACCTCTAAGATAACCTACACTAGCACATCCAAGGGACTAGGCAAAGAGAAAAAAATGTAAGCTAGAGAGGGTGATGATAGCCCCGAAGAGAGGGATGATCACTCTCCATGAGGGGAAGAAAGGGAAGAAAATGTAGAAGGGATGGATAGAAAAACATGCCACATACCCATCACCACACAAAATAACCCTCCCACACATTTACAACACATAAAAAGGAACCATTAAAATAGAAAATTTACACAACATCCGACATAAAGAATGGGAGGTGTATACACAAAATCATACACTTGGGTACATTTCTAGGTCCTAATCACATACCACTATCCATATGATTCCTAAGAAAGAAAATTAGTAATTAACATTTATATTTGGCCTCTTTTCTATATTGCTTATTTCCTCTTTGGTCTTGTGCACCCCATAGCCCAATATAATCTTCATTACTTTATCTTTCTCGACTCTGGACACCAAGACTGGCCGAATGCCGGTGCCCATGCACCCTCATCCCATCTAGGCTCCTTGGAACTCTTTGTATATTACTTGTTCTCTTTGGTCCTCTTTTATCTTTAGGACATCTTATTTTATTATGGGTCGACCTTTTAACTATCAATTACAAAATTAAAATAAGGGAATCATATCAATAAAAAGATATGTGACCATAATAAAGGATCAACCTCTAAGAATCAGCTATCACCACCTAAAGTTACGTCTAAAGGAACTCTAAGAGCATCAAAGCATCCATCTAACACTTAATCAAGGGAAAAGGGACTACATTTTGTGCATAAACACATAGGAGGTGAAGTTAATTTTGAAATCCACACATATACTTGCATTGCTACATCTAGTTATTGATCGCTATCAAGTGCATCTTGAACAAGAGCTTCCTTTGACCTGATTCTACACACATGCACATAAAACTACATCGAGTCCGAGATGTAGTGTAGTGCTTAGTCATAATTTCACTCTGTTGAGTGACTTCCGAGGTCGTCGACTCCCCATTTGCATCTTTCTATTTTTAGGATTTTACTTGATTTGGGGTTTTGTTGGAGATCATTTATTTTCTAAGTTACGGAAAATTCTACAGACATAGTATGACATATAAGCAATCAAAAACAAAATGTTACGACGTTGGTGCGAAAAAGAAAAATAATTTTCCAAGGTTCTATGCAGTCACAAGCGCCCAATAGAGGTCTCTAGTGCTAGGAACCTCACCCCGATCCAGTGCCCTAGTCCGACATATTCGATAACTCGAATTTATTATGCTAGTTTCAATAGTTTTTCATTCTTTTCATTATATTTCTAGTCCGAACACTTTGGGATTAATTTAAAAATCAACTAAGTATTATATTCACTCTCTTACACATAGGGTTTTAATTTTTATTAGCTTATTTCTTGCATCAAATCTATCATTAGAGTTTATTTACTAAACATGACTCTAAAATATCTAAGGTTTAGTAGTACACATTCATAGTTTAGACACTGCACAAGTATAGGAACAAATAAGTCTTTAGTTAGAGATATGGACCAAAATATGACTTGGATCCTCGTTTAACACAAAAACCGATGCTTAGATATAGACATGAGCTCCTAGGTGCTCCCGACCTCTCCCGGGTACCTATGACTAGGGCACTTACGGTCACTTTCTCGAGATCACCACAATTTTTAGAATTACAGTTTAGTTTGCATGGTATAGGCACAATCCTCCAATAATTAGAATGCATTTTATCTCCATTTTCTTCTCTTTATATGTGGATTGAACTTCATCAAACTAGAACATAGTATGATCACACCATCTGCAATGGTGTATAAATTTAGGAAGCAAGTCAGGGATGGAGAATAACACTAGACCTTTCTCCCCAAAACTCTTCTTTCTTTGTGTGAAATCTCCCAAAAACTAGCACTTGGTGTGATATCACCCAGAAAACTCTCTCTTGGCATGAGATCGTCATAAAAATTAACTATTCTACAAAAGATTAGGATACTTTCTATCATTTTCACTCATCATGGATCAAGTCGTCCTTAGTACACAAAAATAAGTAACCCCACATTAACACAAAAAGAGACAACGACAAAAACTACAACACAACACAACATATATGCTTCACCCCTAGGGTCACTTCCTCTTTCTTAGCTTCCATGTTTCATCTTTATCACTCCATGATTTTTCTTGTCTCTTTGGCATGTTTTCTCCATCGATCTACATGGTTATCAGGTATGCATCTCTTATTTACTTTATGTTATTTAGTATTCACTCAAAAACATCAACAACGTAAAGTGGGGGAAACTTAGACACAAAATCATGCACTTGGGTACATTTCTAGGTCCTAATCACAAACTACTATTCATACGATTCCTAAGCGAGAAAAATAGTAATTGACATCTATCTTTGTTCTATTTTCTATATTTCTTATTTCCTATTTGGTCTTACACATACTAGAGCTCATTTTAATCTTAATTTTTTTATATTTCTTGACTTTAAACACTTACAATCAGACGATAGTGCCTAGGCACCCTCGTCCACTTTGGGAATCCCCAACCTATGTGTATCTTACTCAATCTATTTTTTGGACCCTTTTATCCTTTGGGAATCTTATTTTATTATGGTTTGGCATTTCAATTTTCAAGTATGAAATTCAAACAAGGGAATAATATAGATACAAAGCTATGTGATCATAATAAAGGACCAAGCTCTAAGCATCTACTATCACCACCTAAGGTTACATCTAAAGGCATTCTAAGAGAATCAAAGCATCCATCTAGCACTTACTCCAGGGGACAAGGGACTACATTTTGTACATACACGCATAAGAAGGGAATTTCATTTTAAAATCCACACATCTACTTACATTTCTACATCTAGCTATTTCTCGCTATCAATAGCATCTTGCACAAGATATTCCTAGGGAATGATTATACAAACACGCACACAAAACTACATGGAGTTTGAGATGTTGTAAAGTGCTCGATCATAAGTTCACTCTTTGGGTGACCTTTGGGGTCATTCCAACTCCCTGTTTGCATCTTTTTATTTTTAGTAGTTGATGTTTTATGGGTTTTGTAGGAGATCAGTTTTTTGTAGGTTATAGGTGATTTCTGCAGACATGGTGTGACATACGGGTGATCAACAATGAAGGTTAACAATATTGATGTGACACAATAAAAATAGTTCCTAAGGTTCTACACATTCAAATGCGCCCAATAGTGGTCTATGGTGCCTAGGTTCCCTCTTCCTATTCCAAGTTCCCTTGTATTGGAATATGTTATTGCTCCCGAATTTATTGTGCACAGTTGTGAAAGTATGCCTTTATTTTTCATCGGTTTTATAGTCTAGAAAAGTTCAAGATCAATTGTAAAATCAGCTAAGTATTCTATTACCTCTCTTGCACCTAGGGTTTCAATTTTATTATCTTATTACTTGCGTCAAATCCGTTCTTTATCATTTATTTACTATACTTGACTCTACAATATCTAGGATTCAACATAAATATATTTTTGTTAAATCATTTGGTGAACCTGACTTATTCAAACACTTTTGGGTTATCATCTCATCATGGATATCTCCATTCATGATTTCTTGGTAGCCAATCCTTGTTGTAGAGATAAATTTATTTGTCTCTTGGTTATTAATCGCATTCCTTATGATACACATCTGGATAAAATATATCAATTATTCATATATGTATTTTCTCAAAAACTTAATTCTCCACCTGATATAGCTACGATATTTCTATTTATGAAAATGATCCTCCCCTATATATATATTGGCTCTGAGTCATAGCTAGGGTATCAAGAAAACTATAATCAATAATGGATCCGAGCTTAACCTTTATACTCTATCACTCCTCCATGACCTTGGTCTTCCCTTTGCTTTAGTTAACCCAACATCCATTTTTCTTTGTGTGTATGATTATTCTATGCGTCCGTGCATAGGCACTATCACCTTACCATTCACAGTTGGGCCAAAAACTATTCATGTGGTATTTTTTGTTATTGATTTCCCAATTCAATACAATTTCTTACTTGGTAGGTCATGGCTTCACACTATGCATGCAAAGTGCCTTCTACAATTCACCAATGTGTTAAATTATTACATGAGGGATTTAAATATACCATATTCATGGATTGTGACCCATTCAAATATTTCCACCTCGATCCAACCCACCGTGTTACCTTCTCTAATTTCTACTACTATCATGTATCCCATTGATGATCAAAGCAACCCGTGGACTATTCTCGACAAATTTCCTCCACTCGAAGGAACTATTTTTTCCTTAGATGTCATTTCATTTGCTTCAGTCTCACCCCCTCTTACTACTAATTCTATGGTACTTTATCGGGGTTTTTCCATATATTAGATGTTATACCACCTTCTTCATCTTCTCAGGAGGGATATGCATTTGTGCTTTCTTCTTTCACATGCACTCTTTTCATGAATAATTCTTATTGGCCACAAATTCCATTCAATCCCACTTTCTCAAACACTATTTACACATATGAGGGCTTGGCTCAGCTAAGATTCACCCTATATGATATCCTCCCTCCATCACATTCTCCTCATCTATATCATGGATATATTCACATTACTGCTACTTATGGCCTCTGCTTCTTCTATATATAAGTATTTGTTTCATAAACTTCTCACACATCTCCACTTATACTAGGACAGTCTTAGTTGGACTACATTGGCAACATTTGGATCCTTATCAAATCGACATTTCATTCACCATATCCTTCATTCATGTTTTTATTTGTAATGATTAATTTCTCAGCTATTCACACAATCTTACTCGTTGGTATGCACATGGATGTCCACCACCACCTTTTATTGATGAGGAATACACGGTGGGAATTTATAATCTACGTCACAATGTCTCTTTACATGATCAACCTCATACTATAGCTTATTAAGTCTCTGTTGCATCTCCAATTAACTTTGACCATGACAACGATGATGTATTAAATGACATTACTTGATTCTTCTTCACATAATACACTTTGGGGTCATCATGCTTACTCTCCCCCTTATAGCATCACCAAGTGTCTTTCATTTCTTCGCATCTATTCTTTAACATGCATCTAACACATCTTGATACACTTGTATCATCACCACCCTATGGCACACTTTTGTGCTACGGTTCACACTTGACTATTGAGGGCATAGTTTCACCATGAACCTCACATCATATACACTATGCATTTCACACTACGTGCATTCATGACACATCTCTCTCGGCATCGTATTCTACCACATCACACCCCCTATGAGCACTCTAGTCCCACAATTCATACTCGACTACCGAGGGTCTAAATCTGAAATGATCCTCACAACATTCACACTCTTCACATTCTATGCTTCACGATTTATCTATATAGCACACATTTCAAATCATTTCCTAAAGATAGACTCTTGTTCTATGGTTCATTCTTGATCTGCTAAGGGGGCATTTATTGATGAACCTCATCTTATACATATTCATCCACACAAACTTGGGGGCAATCTACTCCTCACACTCACTTTTCATTCCATTTCATTCACACTCACACCATATTGCATATCTTGGTTGCACATACTCTTTCTTGCTTATACTTGTTACATGCACACTTTATTACTATGCTAGTAAGATATTATGTATGTCATTATCTTTTCTATATACATATGTGTATTCACTTTTTCTCTAGTTGTGAATGAAACCTTTGCATTGATCTTCACATGTAGCATGGATTTTTGGCATTGTACCTCTTACCATTGCCACCAAGGCTCCTATGGGAATATACTTTCATATACACTATAGGTGTTATTGTTTCATTTTATACTACCTCTTATTCTTACTATCACACTACTCTATCGATATATACACATCTTGACATAATTTATGTCTTTATAACATGCTAACAAATGTTTCATGTGCAACATTTTCTTTGCAAGAACTATATTCCACCATGGTTGTCTGATACTTTGTTTTCTATTGTTTTCTATTGTATGCCATTGTTTACAGGCTTTTCCCTATGTCTTCCTTGTTCATTGATTTTATACTTTTGTCCACTTCATCCTTGATTGTCTTGTGGAATTGTGGAGTAATGTCCCATGTTTGAAACCCAATTTTCATGGTTTACATTGTCTTCTTGCTTACTAGATTACACATTGTATTCTATAAGCATATTTGTCTTGTTTGCACTAACACATGTTTCCATCCACTTTTTTACATGTTCCTTAGCTTCTACCAAGAACATTCCCTCCTTGTAGGGAATCACTTTTAGATCAACATTCGGTGCTCTCCTTTGGGCTACATTTTCCTAGTAACATCACATGTGACCAGAATTAGGGGGGCATACATTGGGTGAATTAGTCACCCCATTTAGCAATACACAATCACAATTCAGACCTACATAATATAAGAACATATCAGTCTTCAATTATAAAAATGGCTCACAATCTGACTTAGGTCCTCAATTCAGCACAAATTCTAGCACCTAGATATAGACATGAGAATTTGAGTGCTCTTGACCTTTCCTGGGTGCCTATGACTAGGGGGTAGTTACAGTCACTTTCTCATATCATCACGTTTCTAGCATTACATATATCAATTTACATATTACACGCAAAGGCCTACATCAATCAAAATGCATTTTATCTATGTTTTCTTCTCTTCTTACTTGGATCAAACTTGATCAAACTAGAACAAAACAGGATCACACCATCTATAGTGGTGTATAAATTCAGAAGCAGTCAAGGATGGAGAATAACACTATACCTTTCTCCCTAACACTCTTTTCTAATGGCGTGATATCACCTAAAAAAACCAAAGTTGGCATGAGATCTCCCAAAAAATCACACTTCCCAAAAAAATCGCTCTTGGTCAGGGAAAATTTTAAGGGTCTCTTGAAAAAAAAACCTTAAAAAATATTTGACGAATTTTGAAATCCCACTTTTTCATGTATGAAAAATCATAGGAAAAGTTATTTTGTGTGGAAGGTGATTATTTAGCATCATTTTGGGAAAGTTTGGTGTTTCAGAAGGAACATATTTCAGCATGTTATCGGCTGGTAGCATTCTCTATATTACTAGTCAGTAGCATATTCCATTCTACCATTCGGTACAATGGATAATGCTACTTGTTAGAAACATTCTCTATATCACCTGTTAGTAGCACTCTCCACACTACTAGCCAAGAAGCATGGAGAATGTTACCAACCGATAATAGCATGTAGAATGCTCTTTGGCTGGTAAAATTCTACTTGTTATCGCCTAGTATCATTCTCCAAACTATCTAATTTGGAAGCATGGTGAATACTACTAGCCGAAAAATGGAGAGTGCTCTTTGGACAAAAGTAGTATGGAGAATGGTATTGTGCGGTAGTATGGATAATTCTACGATTCGGTAGCATGGAGAATGATATCGACAAGTAGCGTTTAGGATGTTACCGACCGATAGCAATCTCCATGTTGTAACTAGTAGTATTTATGATGCTACCAACTGGTAACATTCTCCATGTTGTCGATGGTAGGATTCTCCATGTTGTTGATCCTTGGCCGATAGTGGTATTAGAAAACCTATATCTACATGAACTGTAGTCATTTTTTCTTTAATAAATGAGAATAGCCACAAAAAAATGAGGAAAAATCCTCGTGAAACAAGGTGATCTGTAGAATCTAGACATGAAGACGCTAAAAGGAAATCTACAAACAAGAAGCAAGGATTTTATAATATATTTCAAAATTTCCAAGAAGAAAGACCATTTCCATAAAGCCCAAGAGCCCAGTTGCGTCAACAAAAAATATGCGAAGTTTTCATTCAAGATCCTAGTGTTTCCTCAATTGTACACATTTCTAGAAGATCCTAATACATTTTCCCAATGGATTGAAGTGACTAGTTTCACAGGGCTAGTGTATATGCCCCAATTTTAGACAGACCAGAAAACACTCAACAATCTTCTAGCCAACTATGACACTTCCACTTTCATCTTTCACATTCCACTCCCATCTCATGCACATTCATTTGGAACTTCACTTGAGGACATTGAGTGTCTGACAAGACTACCACACAAGGATGTGGATCCTATCACGATGAAGTTTGTTTTATCAAATAAATATTGCAAGTATTTAGAGTCTCACTTTGAATTATCTAATGATACAATTGCAGCCACTACTGCTCGTAAGTTTTTTTTAATTTTACAACCTTTCGATTTTGATTATTTTCAATGATACCGATTTTGATTCTGTTTTTTAAATGATTATTAATAAAAATTTATCTCCTTGCATTTACAACTTCCTAAAACCCTTTAGAAAGGGGAATTCAACTCAAGGATTTTATTCACCCATTTATGTAGGTTGTGGTGCGTTCTTCCGGGACAAGGTTACATTAGAAGGTCAATATACACATATTCCATGGTGGGCTTTGGCTTATATCATTCACACCCTAAGTGGGCATAAATTTGACTAGTGCAATTTCTTATCCTCCAAGATAAGAGATGATTTGGTTAACATTCATTTGAATAACAATGTTACTATTAGCTCAAAAAAATTATTCTTGGTTTATATTATGAATCTCTTTATAATTTACATGACACCACTCCTCCAAAAACACTATATGCAAAGCTATCGGCTTTGTTGTTAATAGTTCAAGAGTAGGAGGTGAGTCCTAATTTTTATTATTTGGTTTTTAATTATTATTCTTTATTTTTGTAATATTTATCTATTATATTTGGGATTAATAAGCAATTTATTGTTAAATTATCATAGAAGATAGTTTTTGTGGCTACATCATGAAGGGAATATCTTTATCAGAGGTCATTTCGACTGTGTTCCGAGAGATTAAGTTGTTAGAACATGATATTAAGTGCGTATAATTTTTAGTTTATAGTTAAATAATTTCGAGTATAGTTTATATTCTTTATTATTTAATATAAACATTATATTGTGTTTATTTTTTATTTAATAACTAATTATTTATTAAACTAGGGTGTACACCCCATCACTTAATTCATAACCATTGGGGTTATTTAAATATGGTCATGGGCCATAATCATATGTATGGATTTTACACTGAGTTAAAAATATGGATTATTGCATGTTTTTTTCATAATGTTCGACGTGACATATTAATTAATTTGGTTAATTAATTCCTCGGTCCTAATATGGTATCAGAGCCGAGTATAATGTTTATTAATTAATTAACCAATAAGTTACGTCGGTTGGGTTGGTTGTTTAGTTTGGTGGTTAGAAAGAGTATTTTAAATACCCCCTCCTTCCCTCAAGACATGCTTTTTTATGTGTGTGTGGACAATGAAAGGGCTCTTGAATAATTCTTACCCATGAAAACCATTTACGAGACCATGTAAGGATTATTAATATTTAAACATTTCCTATGTTTCCTATAGTTTTAAATGTGTGTAGATGAATATTCTCAAGGGTAAATACAAGTAAAAAAAAAGTTACGAGACAAACCCCACAAGAATAGGAAAATTAAATTTTTCCATTGGTGAATCATTTTTCAATGTTCCTCCATGTAGTAAATCTTGATTTTTTTATTTTACCTTTTTCATTAAAAAAAAAAGGTATATTGACCCCTTCATTCTTACATTTATTTGTGTAAATATTAACACTTATATGTGTTATATCATATTAATATCTAACTTGAGTGGTTAACGTAAGTGTTTAATTAAATTATAATAAACTATAGTTATAAATTATATATTATGTAGTTTAATAGTTATAGACTATATATATATATATATATATATATATATATATATATATATATATATTATATGGTTAATGTGATTTTAATATTCTTTGACTTGGTCATGCTTAGACTATTTTTTTATAGATAAAAGTTTTGGAAAGGCTCCAAGGGCCATATACAAAAATATATTACAATGTCATCCCAACACCATAAAGAAACAAGCCCGGAGAAAAACCCAAAGACAAGTCAAGGAGACATTGACTCAACAACAGAGCTGCAAAACAGAACAAAAGGAACCAACCTAGCTAGACCAAAGACCACCGACTAGTCAAAAACGGAGTCCCAAAAATCTCCTCATGTACTTTTATCTCGTGTCCTTGAACTTGGGCCTGCAGAGACGTCTTGACCAACCCCCATCTTCATCCTCGAGATACAACATACATGCTCTTCCAGAGTGCGGGTAATTGGTGAAGGTTAAGCACTCCATTGAAATGACTTGACATTAATGGTAATGTGATTGAAAATAATGTGTGGCATGAATAAAATGATACTCACTTCCCTCTTGTCTTCTTAAACGTATTATATTTAGTAGCGAAGACTATTTAAGATTTAATTCAAAACTTTTCCTAACCATTACCTATGTTATGTGTGTGGAATATATTTTTTTAATGCTTGGTGACCATATTTGTGATGTCCTTTGAGTGGGCCACCCCGATTGGCATGTTCTATTTTAATATTTTTTAAAATAAAATATCAAACTATATTTTATAACATATTCTATTAAATATTAATTAATTATTAATATATAATAATGTATAGTAATGTTTATATTAGTTTTGGTTTGTCATATGTTATATGATATGCATTAAATGGGGAAAGGGATGTTATTTATATTGGTCATGATTTGGCCTCTCCATATTTTACTTTGGATCCACATTATCTTTGATCAAACTTATAGTTTATATAGTTTTATAAACTATACACTATATAGTTTAAAAACTATATATTCAAAACTTAATATAACATATCCACATAGAAAATATATATTATAATCTATATAATATAAACTATATTATATTAAAAAAATGCATAAACCCTCTCTAAATTATTACCCTTACGTGAAAAAGGGTTAAATGGTTTGGTGAAATACTTCTCCCCATGCACTCTCTAGGTATGAGTAAATAATGTTGAATTTTTTAATTTAATTTGTTTAGTTTTTAATGTGGAACATAAAAAGTAAATTTGTAGGAAAATTTTAAGTTAAAATCTAAGATCTCTCAAATGGAAACAACCCTCCATGGAAATAGGATTTTTTTTTCTATTAACTATGTAAAAAAATTTTAACATGAATTAATTTTCTACATAAATTTATATTATATATCTTATATAATATAACTTAAAACATTCTATATATTTTTAGTAAGTCACACATATAATTAATTAAATTTTATATATGTATAAACCTTATACTTAACTTTTATGCGGTCTATGCATATTTAAAACCTAGAATATTAAAAACCCTAAGGGCCTAACCTAAATGCTAAATATCCCATTAAACCTCCACCTTATATTATGTAAGCACTCCACACATATGGTTGTTCTTTTACTTATATAGTAAAAGTTTGTGATAAAATTTTAAATCTATTTCCTAACCATTTTCCATGCACCACCTTAGAATTGGTTGGAATGATTAATCGAGGTGGCTGCTTATATAATAAATGATTTCAAAATCTACGTCTAGACATTATCCTATCTAAAATGACTTGGGATTAATGTAAACTAATGTTAAGGTATAAATGGGATAATCTACCACGAAAAGTGGTCAAGTGTTGGGTGGAAAGTGTATAAGTATATGGACCACTTGAGTTGCTAAATAATACGTTTTTTTAATGAATGTTGAACTTCAGTAAAAAAACATTATGTAATATACATCGTTAATATTTAGATATTAATGTCCACACATTAATATACATCGTTAATATGAGGAGGGGTAAATATAATATACGACATTCACTTTAATATAAATTGAGGTTTATTTTTTTATTATTTTTTAAAGATAAATTTAAGTTAATTTTTTTCTTTAAAGACTTAAGTTAGAATTTGAATTAATAGTGTGTAAATATATGAATTTGAATAATTGGTAGGTAAGTTTAGTTTGTGGTGTTTAAATCATGTAGTTGAGTTTGAGTTATTGCATAATTTACCCTTGATTTAGATGAATTTTGGTTTTTATAAAAAGAGGGAAGCACGCTATTTTTAAAATAATTTATAAAATTATTAGAGTATGCTACCTTCTTGATCGACCACCAATGCTCTCTTTCGATCAATCATTATTGATTTGATATCAAGGAAAACTATATTCAAATGTTATCTTTTCGAATATAATATCTTATAATATGCTAATTTGATGTAAAATTTTATTTTGAAAGTGACTTAAACTTTCCTTTTAATAGGTTACAACCATATTTTTTGGTTATATTTATCTAGATTTTACAATTTGTCTCAATTATGATTTAATTAATTGATGAAATTTTTTTTGGGAGTCTCTTTGACACCTAATCTCGTTTTTAGTGGATATTTTTGTGCCAAAAGTTATCCGCAAAATATCAAGGAGAGTTTTTTTTCATCCTTAAAATAAATTTTCAAGGCAATCAATTTTTATAGAGGATTTATGTATTAGATAATATATAATAAATTGAGTGACTTAGTAAGAAGATTATTTTCTGCATATCGAATGAGGTTTGGGGATGTCTTTGTGTTTGTATTGGAGACCTCAATACGATTGCATCTAATATATATTTGTAATATAACATGGTTAATTGTTAAGCATATTGTTATGTTAATTGTTTTTTTTTTATTATTGGCAAATAGTTTTTTGAAAGGGACTATACCCTTGAATACAAAAGAAGGCCTAAAAGCCAGGATGAACAAGAAAACCAGAGCGAAAAGGATCAGAATCCAAATGTTACAATGATGCTCAAAGTACCTATAAAAAATTTGCTACCAAAACAAGGCGTAACGGCAAAAATATCGCAAAAAAGTAGTAAAGGACCCGGAAAAAATAGCAAAAAAGCAAACAAGGACAACAGAATCAATCTGCATTTACTTCCTAAGTAGCTTTTTCTAAGATGGTTTTGATATTCTTCCAGAATTAAACATTCCCAAAGTAGTCATATGGGCGGCGTCATTAGGATCCACCTGCTCCAAGGTCTTCTTTCTTTCTTTATCGAGCACCCCAAAGAGTCACGGCACTCCGCTTAGGTTGGAGACACTTCTGACGTGCTGTTCAATAAATTCCTCAATTGCCCTAAAGATGGCAATGTTGTAATCATGCCTAGTCTTGGCCTTCCCTAAGCGAGAGTCCAAGGAGTGCAATTTCTTGTATATATCTTCAATTTGGTTGCTGTCCACGTCCTCCTCCTCCTCCTTCTTCCTCTTTCCTTTCTGTTTTGTCAAGTTTTTAACTTCATCCTTTAACAATTTCATATCTGCCTCTAAGGCTTCCAGCCTTTTAGTAGGGCTTTCCAATTGCACTTCCCGGGGGCTGGCACTGCTGATATGCAGAAGGTCATGAGCAATTTCAAAATCCTGAGAACCCTTCTCCACAGCAAGGGTCTCGAGGTTGAGCTTCCTAGAAGCCCTGGTAACCGGTCTCCGCGAGGTAGAGGCCAAGTGGGGGGCAGGAGCCTCAGAAGGGGGAATGGGAGAAGAATCCTGAACGGCCAGCATGGGGGTGACAGCAGCGGTGGCAGGGACAGAGAAAGGAGAAACAGGGCTGGCAGCAGCAGAGCTTGGCAAAGGAGGAATCGAGCTAGGGGAGGATGGGAGACCAGGAAACCTGAGAAGACAACATTTGTGTAGCAACAAAATGAGCCCTTGGTGTAAAGGAACTGCCTGGGAATGCTTTTGAAACTCAAGAATGGAGCATTCAAGAGAGTTCAATAAGTAATGGGGGAAACAAACCAGCCGATCCCTACGAAAATGATTAAGAAAAATAAGGTGCTTCAGCAGAACAGTGACAAACCTCCCTTCCAATGAGATGAACCGTATCATCATGCGGGTTACTTCATCATATGGTGGAGGGATCGAGCTGACAAGAAGGCCCGCTGTTAAGTGGGTCAGTTTCTCCTCTCCCTCAACAAATCTTCTCTCTTCCACATCTCTATCAACCCTTTTGTTAAAGAATCAAGCCCTCAAGCCAAGGCGATTGGCCGCTTCAAAGAATAAGCTCTTCATTGATTAAGACCTTCTGCCCCCCATACTCCACTGTCCTCTCCTTCCAATCTTTTGCAAAGCGCACAGAGATGCTCTGGTCATGTCCCTGAACTTTTTCCATGAAGTTTGTTATTCCACCCTTGCTAAGAATGTTCCACAGCTCAATATTGTCTTTCCAATCTGGGTCCACACTAGGCTCAATTTGACAAGGAGGACCCCCCATCTTCTCTATTCTGAGCTATTTGCAACTAATTCCCAACTGATTGCCAAAGCCAGTCCACTCTTTGCTATAGTAATCCGCACAAAACTGGAAATGAGAGCCGTTGTTATTCCCACGATCGGCTGCATGTATCCGATCTCGAACTCTTGAACACATGTGAGAATAATTTTCTCCCTTCCATCAATCACTTTATCGCCGCATTTAGTTTCCGTGGAGATTTGAATCCACCTTTTAACAGATACATTACAGCCCGCATGCGCAATTTTCAAAATCGTGTATCTCCACTTGTAATTCCCATATGAATCACACTATCTTGATTATTAGACATGAAATGCATAAACCAATACTTTAAATCAACACGTGTGGGAGTATTTTCCACACCCAAAATTCATCATTCAATTCAAGATATTGCTTACGTATGGAGCTCCGCTTGAATCTGTTTTGAAGTTGTTTGGCGATGTTGCTATTGTCCCAATCGTAAGGTTTACATTGATGCCATAATTTTCCAACACATCCGCCAATTTATTACCCTCCCTGTATGTATGCATGATCCCGATGTTATTGAAAGTACGACTAATACTTATGGACTCTCGCAATAAAATCCTTGATGCTCCACTTGGAGATGAGCACCGCTTAAGAAGATAATAATGTTTAGGAGTCTCCTTCAATGATGAGGTTCGGATATTATTTTCCTGGGCAATTCTCGGACCCAAAGAGCAGCTAAAGCTTCAGCAAAATGATTAGTTTGAATTCCCATTTTACCAGCATACGCAGCTATTAGATTGCCTTTATGATCCCGTATCGCTCCTCCCCCTGCCACATTCCCAGGGTTTCCCTTAGAAGCCCCATCAAAGTTCAACTTATACCAATTTAGATCTGGAGGATGCCATTTAATCAAAGATCTATCAATGCTATTCCCGGGAATGTTCCAACTATTAATTGATCCAATCTACCAGTTGGAGAGAATGTATTCTTCATTTTCTGGATATCTCTTTTTCTTGGGAGGTTTAGAACCAGCAATATTCTCTTTGATACCATTAGAGATTTTCCCAATACTAAGTTTGTAGTTTTGCTTTCTATTTCTGAAGATAATATCATTTATGTCCTTCCATATTCTCCAGATTAAATGAGGGATAACCAGCTTCCAGATCCTTTTAACAACACAATGCTTAAAGGGTGGGTTCCACTGAGTCCATAGCTGATTGAGATCCTTCGGCATCACCCAGAGAGCTTCAAATTTAGAAAGGGCAAAACTCCATAATCTAGTGGCATACTCACAATGTATGAACAGGTGGCTGATATCCTCAAAATATTTCTTACAAAGATGGCACCTATTAGGGATTATTAATCCTCTTCTCATCAGATTGTCATTGGTAAGAATTCTACCTCTAATAGCCAGCCAAAGGAAAAAATTTATTTTGGGAGTTAAATCAGTCATCCAAATCCTGTTCCAATTGAACTCTGTTTGATTACAGTGAAAGAAGTTATTGTATCCAGTTTTGACAGTGTAATTCCCATCATTTGAGTTAATCCACACCAACTCATCCTTGGAATCCATCTGACTTAATGGAATAATCTCCAAATGATCTTGAAGGGAGGAAGTAATTTTCTTTAGATCAATTCTATCAACAGCAAGTTTTTTCCACTTCTTTTTGTTGCCATTTTCCTCAATATAGTCCTTGATTTTGATGCCATACTTATTTATAAGACTGTCCCTTGGCCATCCCAAAACTCTCTATGAGATTGCCATTAAACCAATTGTCCTCCCTGAATTTTATGTCCCTTCCATCCCCACTTTCCATTTACTTCCCAAACTGATGAAATTTCTTTTAACCAAATTGTTCCAAAAATGGAACCATAGGGGAGTGTTCATCAAGAAGGAAGGAGTACAAAGATTGATGCTTTAGGTATTTTGCTTTAATTAAATCTATCCAAGGTTATTTCTCACCAAGCATTCTCCAGCCCATTTTAGCAATGAGGGCCTCATTCATTTTCTCAATGTCTTTTATACCCAGACCTCCCATAAACTTCGGCGTGCAAACCTTATCCCAAGCCACTAAATGAAATTTGAATTTCTCATCCATGCCTTATCATAAAAACTTTTTTTGGATCCTTTCAATCTTATCCCTAAAAGAGGAGGGGATCTTGTAGAGAGCGACATAATATAAATTGTGATTTTGGAGAGTACTTTTGATGAGCAGCACTTACAAAGACTAGATAAAATGGCTCCTTTCCAACCAGCCATTTTTTTGGGAATCTCTCCAATAAATCATCCCACACCTTGCAAGAGACTTTCCTAGTGTCGAGAGGAAGTCCCAGGTAAGTGGCTGGAAGCTCGCTTATTTTACAGCCCAGAATTTTAGCTATTTTAAGTTGTCTTTTCTCAGAAGTATTGAAGAAGAAGATGGTGCTTTTGTCATAATTGATCTCCTACCCAGAAGCAGATTCATAGAGCCTCAACAAGGCCTTGGTAGCCTTGGCTTCAATGACAGATGCCAGAAGGAGAAGGACAGTGTCATCCGTAAATTGTTGATGTGAGACAGCACGACTAATGGAGGTGGGCTTGGAGCCACTTAAAAGCCCTTCATTCACCGCTTTACCAATTGTTCTACTAAGGCTGTCAGCCAAGAGAATGAAAAGTAAGGGGGAGATAGGGTCTCCTTGTCTAAGTCCCCTGCTCTTGGTGAAAAAACCCACTGGTTCACCATTAACAACCACAGAAAATCTGGCCGTGGATATGCAAGCCTTAATAATTCTTCTGAATTTTTCCGGAAACCCAAATTTTGTTAAAACTTTGTCAAGGAAAGCCCAAGAGACCTTGTCAAAGGCTTTATTCATATCCAACTTGAGGACCATACTCACCTTTTTATTATTCTCCATTGAATGTATGGTCTCATGAACCATGATCACTCCGTCTTGAATAATTCTACCTTTAATGAAGCCACTCTGCTGCCTTGAGATAAGTTCATTCAAAATGAGCTGGAGCCTAGTAGCAATAATTTTGGTAAAAATTCTATAGATGGCATTCACCAGTGCAAATGATAGTCGAAGTCCTTGAAATCTTTAGCATCCATTTTTTTTGGGGCTAGCAAAATTTGAGTGTTATTAAGTTCTTTAAGAAGATTACCCGTTCTAAAGAACTCATTCACTGCTCTGAGGAGATCTTTCGAACATATTTCCCAAAATTTCTGGAAAAAATTTCTGGAAAATCCATCACGGTCCAGGGCCTTATCACCCTCTAAAGCAAAAAATGACTTTTCTGCAGCTCTTCCAAAGTCTGCAACCACTTTTTGGATATCTCGAAATTCTGTTCCTCAATTATATTTTGGGGGATGGCCTCCAACATAAAAGAAGTAGCTTGAGTTGTTGTTATTGCCCTCCTCAAGAAGTTTTTATAAAATTCAAGCACTTCTTTCTTGATGCTATTGGGATCTTTTATGATAATTCCATTGTTTTTAGAAACCTCTAAGATAGCTCTATGCTTTAGAGTGGTCATATGAAAGAACTTCGTATTCCTGTCTCCCTCTTTAAGCCAAATAGCTCTAGATTTAAGCCTCCATAAGGATTCCTATCAACTGCAGATCGTATGCAACTCAGAAAGAATATTCTTTTCATTGACTTCGTCTTCAGCCGATCTCCCCCTAGTATCCATCTTTAATTCCAGCTCCTGAAGTTTTTGTTTTAACTTTTTTTTTTCCTCGAAAACATTACCAAAGACTCTTTTGTTCCATATTTTGACTTGCTTTTTCACATTTTTGAGCTTTTGGACCAATCTATATTGAGCAGTGCCTTCTCCATTCCATTCCCACCATTCTTTTATCTTGTCATATATATTGTCATGTTCCATCCACATCTTTTCAAATTTGAAAGAGCTTCTGGTGGGTTTAGTCCAATTGAGAAGATTTAGAGCAATCGGATTGTGATCCGATCCAACTCTGGGCAAGGAGGAGAGGTGAAAGTCTTGACTGAGAATCCAGCTTGCTGAAATTAGTGCCCTATCCAATCTTACCTGAATAAACTCTTTCCCCAACCTTCTATTATTCCAGGTGTACTTATTCCCATGAAGATCCACATCAAAGAGGTTATGCTCAGCTATAAAATCAGCAAAATCCTCCATACCAATAGAAAATTTGGAAGAACCTCCAAACTTTTCTCCTGGGTTTAGTGGAGAGTTGAAGTCCCCCATAATAAGCCAATTAGAAGAACCATACTATTTTCTAAAAGTTTTAAGGTCAGCCCAAAGCTTCCTTCTACCACTAACCGTATTAGGGGCATATATGTTAGAAAGGATCCATTCATCATTATTCTCAACAACAACAAATTTGATAGCAAGATGATTAATACTAGCATTAAGAACCATACCAGTACAATGTCTTTTATCCCAAAAAGTAGCCAGTCCACCAGAAGCTCCCTGGGAGTCAACAGCCGCCATTTCAGCGATATCCCAGAAACTCTTTTTAATAGTTTCAAGGGTCCTAGCTTTCATTTTAGTTTCTTGCAAAATCAGAATATTAGGATTACTAGAGTCCCTTAACTCCTTGATGGTTCTTTGTTTGGAGTTTCCATTTAGGCCTCGTATGTTCCATGAAATAATCTTCATTTGGAATATTTGGTGGTTGGAACTGTCTGATGGTTCAACTGGCGCTGAACTCCATCTGCAATGTCCCTCTCCGTTCTCTTAGATCTTAGAGCCTTTTTAGAGGGTCTTCCTCTTTTTGTACTTCCTCCAAAGTCCACTATTTGTTTAGCAGAAGATCTAGTTGTTCTGGATGTGGAGGTGTCCCAGTTATCTTTATTTTATTTTTATCACTGTAAAGTGATTCTGGGATCAATTCAAATCCTTTCATTCTTTTTTTCTTTTTTGAAATAACCTTTGTGAATCCCGAATCCGGACCCTCCTCCTCTAAGTTGGGCATGACTTCACCCTCTTCACATTCTTTCGAGTCCCGTCCGATGTGTGTATATCGCTTGTCACAGTGCTTTGAGGCAAGTAGGTGAAATCGCTGATATATTGCTGAAACAAGGAAGTAGATCTTCTCAAGAATTACCGACTCCCCTAGGAGAGTTTTTCTGCAATGGGTCTTTAGGAGCAGAACCCTCCTTGTTATGTTAGTTGTTATTCAACTAGTGTTTAACTTTTACAAATGGTTAAAAGTGAAATCAATAATGATTTATATTATGCTTATTATGATGTCTATATGGATATTATGAATCTAACCATGTTGATGTTGTGTTGGATATAAAATATACATCTGGATTTGTGTTCAAGTTTTTTTGTATAGGTGTCATTACTTGGAGCAACATAAAGCAACCAACAGTCTCCATTTCTTTTTGTGAGGCAATGTAGATAAAAGTGCAATGGAACACATAAAGAAGCCATGTAGTGAAGTGGCTATTGGAAAAGATACATGGATGCTAAAGGAAGTATTCTTCTCATATGTGATGATTAGAGTTGTATTGTTCTTGTTAAAGAATCTATTTCAACATCAAAGAACGAATAATATTGAATTTTATATACATGTTATCCGAGAGAAGGTTCTCTGCAGTGATAGAGATCTCTAGTCTTCGCTAAACTGAATATTCTAATGCAAATATATTTACGAGCCATTGTGTGATGTAAAATACTACAAGTTTTGTGCAATGTTTGGCCTTTCAAAGTTTTCATTGAGGGGAGTGTGCATGGAAATGTCACCTCCTAATGGTCGGCTGGTTGATGACTCCTTCTCCTCTATACTTATGCTCTGGTATAAAGCATTGTAAATAGATCTTTATGATATTTGTAAGCGAGATAGAGGTTATGGTGTATAGTCCATTGTGTTGTATATATTTGTAAAGGAAGTCCTTGTCTTAGAAAAGGATATTAGAGATATGGTTTTAAAAAATTCATGAGAAATGGTTGGATGTAGTCTCACAAATCATGCTTAGCCTAAACCTTCACTAATGGTTTATGGATTTGTAAATAATGTTGTACAAATAGGTAATATTGACATATGGATCCCCACTTAATATTAAGGGGGAGTGTTAGAACATAATATTAAGTGTGTATAATATTTAGTTTATAATTAAATAATTTGAATATAGTTTATATTCTTTATTATTTAATATAAAATTTATATTATGTTTATTTATTATTTAATAACTAATTATTTATTAAACCAGGTGCACACCAAATCATTTAATATTCATAACCCTTTGAGCTACTTAAATATGGTTGTGGGCCATAATCAGATGTATGGATTTTACACCGAGTTAAAAACATGGAGCATGAAGTGAGGAAGGGAGTTTGGATGTTAAATAGTTTCTCAATAAATGGAAAATTCTTCCATGGTTTTTTACCCCATTGGGGTTTTCCACATTAAATCCATGTCACTTTATATTATTTAATTATTATATATATTTTTTCATAATGTTTGATGTGATATATTAATTAATTTGGTTAATTAATTCCATTCTCCTAATATAAGTTATTATTTCAAACGATCATCACACGAGAGGACACCACTCCAAGCTGTCAAATGGATGAGGAGTTCCTTAAACCCTCAAAATGACACATCCACCAAACTACAGGAATTACTCACATGTGTTTTAAGTAATGATGTATATATGTTTCAATATGTTTGAAAATAAATGTAATTAATTATTTAAAACTTGTATATGTTTCAATGTTTATTGTAAGTTATACGAATTTGATCAAACACAGGATGTAGAAATATTGTTGGTGCCTCACTCTTTGGCTCCATGTATGAATCTCATTTTTGTATTTTTTTTTTGCTTATATTTTTTAAACAAAAATTCAACAATTGGGTAAGTGCATCAAGTTGGGGGACCAAAAGTGGACATCAAATCCTTAATTTTGCATCAAAACTAGTAAAACATAAAATTTTCTCTTCATGAGCTTGAAGCATACCGAAAAATCAAAAACATGTCACAAAAATGGTACCATCGCATAGGGGATACTTTTAGGTTTGTCAAAATATTGATTTTAAAGTGTATAGAATATGAAAAATATAATTTTTATTTTTTACTTATATAGTAGGTCTTTAAGACACTTTTCATATAAATGTTCATGTGTATGATAAATACTACAACTTTTGTTTCACTTATCATAATGTGATAAAACCTATACCATCCCAACCATGGAAAAATTCTATACACATTCAAAAAAATTATTTGATTTTGATATTTTTATGAAGTTATGGTGGGAAAATGGAAAGTGCTCTGTTTTCTTTATGTTTTCATACCACTTTCATGGAAAAAATCATTAAAAAAATATTGCTAAAAAAATACAAAATAAAATCTATCCCAAGATAAAAGTGGCATCTAACTTTTCACCAAAGGAAAAACATATACATCAAGTTTTGTTCATCCAAATTGTGGGAAAACAGATTTACAATCTTATAAGTTTTTTGAAAAGAAAAACCAAGTCATTGATTTTGAGTATTTAATATAGCTAAACTTGTGTATTTTTTTTTTTAAATAGTATTTTAGAAACTATATTCAAGAAGCTATGATTCAAATTTCTATAATTTTTATAATTTTGAGTGTATGCATTGCTAATAATCCCTACAAGTTGATATTTTTTTGTTATTTGCAATATGATGTCCACTTATGACCCCTTTTGCCCCCATGACTTGTTGCACTTAGCCAAAATCATAAATCGTTAATGCTTGATTATGTTTTATATCACACCTACTAAGTACAACTCACATAATTTTCAATCTACTTCTACAACAACCACATCAAGCGCAATAGGCCCCATTTGTACCTCAAATTGAGTATCTACTCAAACTAAGTATTTTTATCATCATATATGATTTAACGCTTTATTTATTAGTATTTCATTCTTATTATGCGTTTCATTTGAATTTTCTCATGTTATTTAAAAAATTACAATTGATTTTTGTAGGGTATCCTCACATCCAATTCAAAATCCATCTTCTACTATGAAGAGGAAGATTCCACCTCCTCCACCTCCACCACAAAATATCAGGACCTAGTCAAAGTGGCAAGCATATTTCATTTTTTCCTCCAGCTTTAAGCAGGGGCACCCTTAATTTTGTAGTTGAGTTTCCAACATTTTTTTGGGAAATGTTCTAGTGGATGAGGAGCTTCGGTTTCTAAAAAATTGATTTAGATGAGGAATATCTAGGGATTGAAAGTAGGGTTCAGGCCCATGGAACTTTTAATCCCCAAGATATGATTCATGGGGCAAGGCAACCTTCTCCAATAAGAGTGGATAGATCAAGCACACCTTCTCCAGTACATACTACCTTAACTGATGACCAAAAACTACTTTTGCACTTAATGCTCTTTTGGCTGACAATTGTGAAGCCAATGTTGATGTTTTATTGAAGGATATTGAACAATTAAAATTGTTGGAGTTTAAGGATAAAGTTATGATTAAAGAAACAAATTCTCGATTTAAAAATCACTTCCAAAGACATATATTATATTCTTCAATTCAAAACAATCCGTAAAAGCATGATAGTTTGTTCAATCAAGTTGTTTTCGGTTCGTATCTTTGAAAATAATTATGATGATGAAGTGTTGGATATTATGTTGAATAGAATTGAGAATTTAAATGTAGAAGCACAAGCGTACCACAATATGTGGTTGAGAGACAAAGGCCTTGTAGTTATTGCAAATGTGGAACGAGATAAGGCATTGGTAAGTCTTAATAAATTTTCAAATATTATTTACAATTTTTGAAACTTTATTAATTTTTTTGTTTTAAAATGCATTCAAAGTCTAATTTTTTTAAATGATGCTACAAGATTTTGATGTGCATTTAGAAATTGTTAGGGAAATTTTAAATGAAATAATTGAATTGAAGCATAATCTTGTTATCTTAAATAAGAAGAAGAATGCCTTAAGAAGGATAATAAATGAAAATGGAATGGATCCAGAGATATTTTTGAAGACAAAAATAGAACAGGATCAAACATTATTTTCTCGCGGCGATGTATAAAATCCTGAATGAGAAATTATTTCAAATATTGAAGTTGCAACGAAGGAGCTTGTTCAATCGGGTGTTGTATAAGAAATTTTTGGTGCATGAGATAAAAACAAAAACAAAAGAATCTTCTTAAGGATGAAGATACAAAAAGAAATTGTGAAATTGTAATCGTTATTTTAATTTATTTTTTAAAATCTGTTTCAAATTCAGAGTATAAATATATATATATACTTTTAATGAAAATATTGAGAGTTTCAAATTTCAATCGATGTGGCATTTTAATTTTGTTATATTAGTGCATAATTTCTTCAAATAGATTCTTAATGTGATTATTATTCTCAATTGTGTTTGGTATTACTATTACATTACTGATTATTATCATTTTCAAATACTTTCTGTGGATAGAACTAGAAGTTGTGTTTCCAAACATTGAAATTATTTTTCAAAGAACAAACACTGAAATTATCTGAAAATATTGGAAAATAAAAAAGTATATGGTGTTGGAAATTATTTAAAATGCAACAAAAAAATTAAGCATAACATTTCTCCATTAAAAACTCTAAACAAATCGCAACATTGAAAATATCATTCAATAGACAAAACACGTATATCAAAAATAACAAGATGCATGCATATAATCTAATATGATATTTTATTTTCGGAATTACAATGTGAAAAATTATTCGTACTCAATCTCTTTTTTTACTATGGGTAAAAGAGATTTGAGAGGACCTTACCTTTTTACAATAACGAGCTCCTATACAGAGTAGATATTCAATGACATTTTATCCAAAAAACATAGTTTGATAAAAATATAAGTAAATAAACATGTAAACTAACAACATATAAAACCAGTGATCAAACAACAAAAAACACAACAATCCAATAGCCCCTGTCACTCATCCTTTTTGTCAATATTTTCCAAAAAGTGGCCCACTCTTTTTCTAGAGTTCATTGTGGCCATCAATGATCTTGAAGAATGGAGTCAAACTCATTTCTTTCAAAAGTTCCCAAGCCTCTAGTTCGATGCTATTGACATCCCATGGTTTTGTTCTCACAAGATCCCATCCTATTTTTCTTTCTCTAAAAGCAAGACTCACCCGAGTATCTCCAACCTTTCTATGATAAGGGTTCAACAAGTCATAATACAAGACAAACAGCCCGAGCCTCATAATAAGTGTGATTGAAATGGTAATTAATTGGCATGAGTGAAGCTTATCCCCTTCATAATTAAGACTGGTCTTACAATATTTACCATGATTCCCATAAATTGTGTCAATCATAGCACTAATGTTCACAGGGGTATTACTTTTCTTTCTTATAATATCAATTAGTAATTTTTTTGTCTCCATAATATTTTTCAAGTTGGGACTTCGTTAAATGTTCTAAATCAACATACTTTATGACCAATTTCAGCCCATCACTAAAAACTCCTTTGTTGGTGAAAGAATCAATAATGTTTTTAGCTTCTCTATAGATGTGTTTGAATTTGATACCTTCAAAATTATTTACCATTTCCCTAATACTTTCAAGGGAATATTGTATTAATATAAATTTCGTTCCCTTGTCAAAAATAGTGTTTATTATGTTGGGCGAGTCTCCTTCCACCTCCAATCTCTGATAGTTCCTTTGTTTAGCTATCAGAACACCCCTAGAAATCAAGCAGACCTCAAGAATGTTGTTTTTTGAATCCAAAGGTTGGAATAGTATCTAAGAATAAATTTACCTATGTGATATCTAATCCCCCTCCCCGAAACAAACTTTTCTAGGATTTCCTTTTGATGCCCCATCAAAATTCAACTTGATCCACTCCTTGCTAGGTTTTTCCATCCCTTCATCCTAGGATTCAGTTTGGGGGGTTGTTTTGGGTATTCACCACACCCCAATTTCTTGAAATTTTACTCTCTGCCTCTAGGAATGTCTTCTTATTGTTTTGAATAATTGATAAATTAGCATTTATAGAATTACAGCATCTAGCCACAATTCTTTTTTCTGATTCCTTTTTACCCTTAAAGATGCACCTATTTCTCTCCTTCCATATTTCCTAGCATAGATGCATAAGAGTAAAGATCCATAAATTCTTAAGACCCTAACTCCTAAAAGGACAACACCATTGGCTCCATAGAATTTTTAAAGAGGAGGAAAAAAATCCATTTATCTCAAAGAGTGATAATAAAGTATTCCTAACCTTTTCCATAAAGGGACATTCTAGGAAGAGGTGGGTTGAGTTTTCTATTTCATTTTCACACAATACACACCTGTTGACCATATGGAAGTTCCTTTTGTTGAGATTGGCCACTGTTAGTATTTTTTCATGTAGGACCAACCACCAAAACATATTGACTTTAGGTATAACATATTTAATCCATACACTGTCCCATTTGAAGTTGCCTGCCTCTAACTCATTTTCAAAGTAAGTGTTGTAGGTACTCCTGACCGAGAAAGTTCCATTTTCCTCCTTTGACCAATATATGTTGTTTGGTTCATTCTTCTTGGCCACAATCACTCCACATAGAATATTGTTAAGATATTTTAGTTCATTATTATAGTACCCCTCCAATTGGATATCTTTCCAAATTTTGAATGGGTCCTTAAGGTTAAAATAGTCTTTCACCTAAGATCCATGCTTATCTGTGGAAGTTAGTTGGAGATCGGGAAAGGTATCTTTATGTGGGCGGCCCATTAACCATTTTTCCTCCCAAAATTTCACAATACACTCATTTCCTAATTTCCATTTACAACCTTTTGAGATTATGTTCTTGGCCCAATTAACTGATTTCTAGAATGTAGACCCTTGAAATCAGGTATATTGAAGCACCATTCAACAACATTTTGGTTCCTCTAATATTTTTTTCTAACTATAGAAGTCCAAACACTCTCCTCCTTAACCATTCTCCAAGCCATTTTGGATAGGAGTGCTTTGTTCATTTTTTCCCAATCTCTTATTCCAAGGCCCCCAACCTTCTTTGGTGTACATATATTTTCCCATGCTATAAGAGGTATCTTGGATCTATCCTCAATTCCACTCCATATAAACCTTTTATGAATACTTTTCAATTTATTTACAACCGCACTTGGAATTCTATACATCAGACATAATGTAAACTAGGATATTTTGAATAGAGAACTTGAGAAGAGTTTCCTTACCAGCTTGAGATAAGAGGGATCCTTTTATAATCTCATTTTGTAGCCATGTTTTTTCAAATATAAAAGGTGTTCTTCTTATTTCCTTTCTTTCACTTTTAACAGTATGGGGCTATGGTCAGAACCTATTCTAGGAAGGGAAAAATGATAGACCCTTTTTCTCAGCCATCCCCAAGAGGTTATATCTCTGTCCAGTTTGACTTGAATCAGCTAATCACCACTCCTCGATTAGACCAAGTATATTTCCCCCCTTTCATTTCAATATCCATAAGGTTGTTTGTCATAATGAAGTTTTTCAAGGCTTACATACTTTTTGTGAGATAAACATTACCACCTTTATTTCACTGGGCATTAAAGGAGTGTTAAAGTCACCCATAACAATCCATTCCATTTCAGAGATGATTTCATGGAATTTAGACAGGTCATTCCAAAAACTTTTCCTATCTCCTTTATGGTTAGGTGCATAAATATTTGACATGACCCACAAATCATTATATTTCTTATCTTTGAAGAGAATGGCCACATGATTATTCTTTCTTAATAAGTTCATACCTTTGAGCCTTTCAAGATCCCATAGGATAGCTATTCCTACCATTAATCCCCTAGAATTTACAATCCACCGAATCAACCTTGCTCCAACAATTGTTTTTAGCTATCGAAATTGCTCCTTATTCATCTTTGTTTCTGAATCGATATGATATCGGGTTTGTGTTTTGATTTCAATTCCTTAATAATCCTAAATTTTGTGGGTGTTTTATGCCTCTTGCATTCCAAGATATGACATTCATTTGGAAACTTGATTCTTTTTCCTTCTAAAGCTCCTTAGATCAAGTTTAGATTGGGTTCCATCATCTATATCTTTCTGGCTGATCTTTTTTCTAGCAACTTGTTTGTTTGGCCTCCCTGATCCTATTTTATTTTCCTTGGGGGTGGCTGGGTTTTTTCCTCTAACATTTCCCCTATCTTTATAGGTGTATTCAAACCCTCTTTAGGAGGTTTTTCCTCTCCTACCTTCCCTACCAATCTTTCTAAATTTTCTTGTTCATTTTGTTGGATCTTGTTTGGAGATTTCACATTACTAATGATACTTTTAATTTTGTTAGCTTCTAACTCTCCTCTAGTTCCATCTCCAGATATCATTGTCACCTCTTCATAACCCATTAGGTTTTCAAAGATGTTGGAAAATGGTCATAATTCTTCTTCAATGTTATTATCCTCCTTCGACCCCCTGTTCAAAATGAATTTTTTTATCCTTCACTGTTACATTCCACAGTAGTGGTTCTAATTTTTTCGATGCCATCATTTTATCCACCTGAATGTGTTTCTTAGTTGATTGGAAGTGTGGTTCATAAAAATACTTTCTATGATTTTTCATGTATCTGACTTTTATACAGACTTCATCGTCCACTAAAGGAGAGTTGTTGGATCGAGGTCTCTCTTCCTCATTAATATTAGGGGGTACAATTTCTCCATTCTTTTCGTTGATTGCTACTTCCTTATTTTGGAAAAGATCTTTAGGGGTTCTGTTTCTATTTTGTTCACATGTTTCAATATATTTTCCTTTTTCCATATTTTTTCTGATTTGGGTACCTCCCTGAATACTTTGAGACTATCATCTTACATTGTTGTTTAACATGTCCCCACCCCTAGAATTTTTCACATCTCTGAGGGAAGTTCTCAAACTCAATATTTTGATCCCACATTCTAACTCGAGATTTCAATGCTATATATTTAGGTAAGGAAGTACCCATAAGAGAATAAATGTAGAATCTAGCACATACACCCTTGTTTTTATAAGGGTGGCATTTTCCACTTTGTGATAAAGGTTCCTATGGTACTAGAAATCCCTTTGAAGACATCAACATCCCATAGGTCCATTATAAATCCCAAAATCCACACCCAAAAAGGGAACTGATTGATTTTTTCTTTATCAAGATTAAACATGGGGTCCATTTTCGAAGGAAGAGTCCCAATATTCCAAGGAACCAAGGGCCATCATTCAAAACCCTTTGGGGATCTTCAAGATTATTGAAATTGAATAAAAATAAACCATTAGGAAGGGATGAAACTTCTAGATCTCCTCTAGGTTTCCATTTCTCAATGGACTAGGACCTTATTGATTGTAAAGCATTCAAACATTCAAATTGTTATCTAATCCGTTGTTATTTTTGTCATAGTTTCGTTGTTACACACCGGTCCTATATTAGAATTATTGATCCCTCTCCTATCTAAAATAGAAATCCATACTTTCATTCCTCATTCATAAGGAAATGTGTCCACATCATATTTAAAACATAGAATCCTAAGAAAGTCTCAATATTTTTATCAAATCGGTTTCGATATTTTGATTTTATAAATGCTAATGTGCTAAAAACTCTTTTTCTTTAATTGCTTGCAATATAATTATTTGACACCATTCATACAATCATAAATATTCAATAACTCTTTCACGAAGGATACTACTAGGTACAACTATTTCCATAGATGTGTAAATTTTCCATTCTCTCGTTGGTTCACTTGGTAAGTCGAAATTTTCACTCATTGTCATGCTGAAATGAGTTTATTCAATGAAAGTATTTATTTTTAATAACACCATTTATGTGAAATCCATTACATTTAATTGATTTTCCTATATTCTTAATAATAGTACCCATCTATCTTTTAAATGAATCAGCTACAACTTTTCCTCTTACAGGATTCCAAAATATAGGATTGACCACTCCCATGGCCTCAAGAATCTCATCCCTTTAAAAAGATCTTTGATCTCACTAGATAAGCATTGTGAAATTTTCTACAATTTTATTCTTTTTTGAGATAGAAATCTTCATATAAACCGCATGTAATAGGTACTTCTTCAATCTCCGATCCAAAAATATCCACTCATTTTTGAAAGTATGTATTTGAATCTATTTCCCGTTTACAAGGAAACAAAGATGACCACATATATTAAATCTGAAATACCTTTGAGGATCCTTTAAATTTGATATAGTTTTCCAATTATTGAATACATGTTCTTGAAATCGTTCATCGAGTTGTATAAGAAATCTAGATTCGACATAACCTTTTTATAAATATAATGAGGTCGACTATATAGATGGATCTTTCTTAAGCATGCTTTGCTAATAAATTAATTTCATTCAACACTAGAAGGATCTCGCAAAGTGTAAACAATGTTTCCAAGTCTGTTAAGCTATAAAGAAAATATTTTTCCCTACTAACTTGCATATGGTTCTTAAACATGGAACTAATTAACAATGGATATTCATCAAAAATTATACGTGCAGGCTCATACATTGAAATCCATCTTGTATCAACATCTTTAAGAAGTTTCTTACCATCTGTGACTCCAATTGAAAACTTCTAAAACTCTAGAAATATTTTTTTACTGTTTGACATATAGGCATGTAGTTCATAGATAATATCTTCAAATTTTTCAACACATTCTAATGTGTTTACTATCCTATATGCAAGATTCATCCTGTGAGCCATATAATGAATAGGAATCATATAAGGAGAAACTGATGTTTGTAGGTGCACACATAGACTAGTTCTATGACCCTGCATCACTGATGCACCATTAGCACCAACACAAATAATCTTTGTAGCTATAGAATAATCATCTATTCTTGCTATATCCTTCAAATTAGATATAACTAGTTAGAAAATATTTTCAACATTGAAATTATCTTACATTTTATGAACAAATAGTAGATGAGGTTTCCTTGTGTGGTTATGGAAAATATATACATGCACACAAACTCAAGAAGTGTTTTTAATAGTTGTAACCTCATCAATGGAAAGGGAGATGAAAATTGCATTCTTGACATTTTATTTCAAATCCTCTTTTTCAATCATTGCAAGACATCTCACCATATCCCAAGCACTTCTCTCTGACCAATGTGAATGTGGAAGGTTTGCAAACCCATTGAACTTGAAATTTTTCTTAAATTATGAAAAATATTAAATAGGTCTTCCCATTTTAATAATAAATAATATGGTTGAAAATTGTGTAGTTTTTTCCTTCATATTTTCATTTACAATATTTCCAAAATTTACATTAATGGTTCCTCTCTCCTCAAGGTTTTGATATTTTTTCATCTTCTTATCATACTCCTCCTTATATCTTACATGGATGCACTCTTTAGAAGTTTTCCATCTATAAGTATTTGTTATTTTCCATAATTTTACTTGTTTGTGAAATATACTTTGCAGTGTAGTCATTTTTATCCACCTACTAACTTCTAACCCCATACGCTTTTGACCTATCATGTAAGAAAGGTGTTGGGTGCTCACTCGATCCACACACGGATGTGGATGATGAGCCCCTCCTTTATGTGAGCATTGTGAGAAGATATTTCCATTGTTAAAGGATTAGTTGTAGAAAAGTAGATATTCATGTAAAAGAACAACATGAGCTACCATATCCTTATACCCATGCATGAAAACAAGAGAAACAACACAACATGGATTATGAAGAATAGATATGATTCATATTATGAAGAAATGACACTAGGGTTTGTACCCATGAACAAGATATCCATAATGATATATATATATATATATATATATATATATATATATATATATTTATATTTACCAATAGTGCTAAATAACCACATTACATTAAAAATGCAATGCGGGTCGAATACAAGTAATTTTCAGGATCCCGCCATACAATATATGTTAAAACAAATATCTAACTCATATATTAGGAGTCCTAGCTATGCCCCCTTTATTACATAAATTTTACAGACCCATCCCTTAGATATGATGACCTTCTTGCAACTCCCTAATGAAAACCCCCAACCCTAGGGCCTCCTAATACTTTCTACAAAGCTTCCCCTTTTCCCATGCTATATGTCTATCCATATATATCTTGGTGTCTCTTCTTCTACCCGAGCATCTCTTCTTATAGGTCTAGTACCCACCGCCATGCCTTCCTTCAAGAGTAGATCGCATGCCAAGTGTCTATGTGGTCCTTCATTGGTGAATGCTTATCCTATTCTAAGCTCTCCACTTTCGTAATGATGTCTTCCTAGGAATATTCCCTATGTGGAATATCCTTTTCTTGACCATCAAGTCTCAGAATGACACCTTATCCACTCGGCATGCCTAGTCAGTCACGGTTTTCCTAGAGTGCCTCCATAATGCCAAATATGGAAAAGTACTTAAATCCTATGTATTGTCTCCCCGCATGCACCTTGATCTCTTCTAAACCCTTCTTAAACCTCTTCATCCTATGTACTTCTTCCCGTGTGCCATTATCTTTATAGCTCATGTGCACGTGTGCCTTTTGGTACTTAGCCAATAATTTGGGGCATAACATCACCCCACACTATGCTTGTTCTTTGTCCTCAGAAACATCATGCTTCCCTAAATAATAAAGAATGGTGGGACTAGATAATTTGAATGAAGAATGAAAGAATGAAATAATGGAGGAATTAAAAATTTAATAATGGGAAAATATGTTATTATTGTAAGAGGAGTGGGAACTCCTTCCTCATTGTTGCCTCGATCTTCTCAGGACATCCACTTCACCCGCACTTCAGAGTAGGTCACCCACTAGAGTGCTCACCTCTTCAAAGATCAATTCATCACCCTTAGCATTCAACGTATCTACAATCCCTTCCAGCTTCTTGCTAAGGTCGTCTAATGCATCCATTCTACAAGTGACTGGGGGTACAGTTCCTTAAGCTGATTTTTAATTGAACCTCACAAGGCTTTGATTTCTTCCATTTTCTTCTCAACTTTAACTAGGATTTTATCCCGCTCTTCCCTGTTTCCTTTATTCTTTTCTTGAATTAATTCAGCTCCACTCATGTGTGTGTAGCAACTAGTATACTTATTACCCTATCTCTATCATCACAGTTGTCATAAGGGCCTCGACCATTCATGTGGCGGTCTTCACAATGGAAAGGAGCTCGAAACCCCGAGTGACTGTCTCCCTAATCTTTTGCTTCTCTTCCTCCTTCTGACATGCCAATGCCTCTTCTGCTAATTCTAGTGTGAGTGGTCGCCTTTCCATGGTAAGGATGTGAGTTAAGTCTTCCAAGCATTACAAGGTTGACTTGTATTTCTTATCAAGCGGGACTAGGTCTAGATGCTTCAAGATAATGACATCTGTAATCATCTCTATCTTTTTGTAGACCTCATGCACCTTTGATTTTTGCTCCCTTATTTGGAACCTTATTTGTTCACTAATCATCTCTTCTTGCTTCAAATCCTTACTTTTCTCAATGATTTATTCATTCTTCTTCTCTAGTTCTTCCTCCAAAACCCTTACCCTATCATTCCTTCCAAAGAGTCTCGCCTCAACCTCCATCGATACCTTGTTGAGTGCATTTCAAACTTGCTCATCGATAATTATTTAGCGTTTACCAAATTTTTTTAATCCCTTAGTCTCTAGTATCTTCATCAATGCCCCTTGGTTGACCTCGAATTTTGGGTCATCAACATGGGCCTAAAAATCCCAAGGTGGCATTTTTATAGTACAAGGGTATGTGCCTTCTTATTTGAATGAAGACCATGTAAAGAGTTTCTCTGTAGGCACAATAATTTAGAAGCACATGCACAATACCTTATTTGGATCATTTATATAGCCCATCCCTTGCTCCTACACCACTACCACATTCTTTCCTCCTATACGCACTACTTTTGGAAAGCTTACTACTAAGTTGGGATATCTTCCCATGCTCCCATACTCACTCCCTACACTCTCCTCCTCTATCTCTTTGAGTACTTCATCAGTGTTGTGCTCTACCTCCTACTCCACCAAGTCCTTTATTATGCCCGCTATTTCCCTTTCCGCAGCATCCTATATTTTCTCCTTGGTGAGGCTTGGGGTCCTTTGATTGTGTTTACCTCCCCACTCCTCCCTTGCCATGAGCATCTCCATCATCCTCTGATTCGTGTACATTATACATAAGATGGTCCTAAGCTTCTTCATGCTCATCATCATCCCTTTCACCTCTATAGGCTTGCAGGATCTCCGTTCCTTCTGAGTCCACCTCCTCTGCTACCTTTCGCTTCTTCCTAACTAGTGACTCCAGTATAGGGGATTCTTCCTTCTCATCTTCTTCAATAGGTGACTCCTCCTTGGTGACTCTTCTTTTGCAAGGGGATCTTCTTACTCTGGCATCTCTTCCTTAGGTGTATTTTTATTTTTCCTTGATGGGGGACTTCTTCCTTTGAGCATATATGTTTGGCTTCATGTCTCGACTCCTATACACCAACAGATTGCGTTGTTTGTACACTTGGTGCCTTTTTCTCTAGTGCCTCCTCTCTCTCCCTCTTCATCAGCATGACCTTCTTCCTCATGGTGGGGTCTTATAGGATGGATACATCATTCTCCACATAGGCTCCTTTATCATACTTCAGCATAATGCACAGGTATACCCTCATTGTGGTCCTTCTAAAGCAATTGGCAACGTCATAGGTTTTATCATATGCACCGCATGGGAGACATAATGCTCCCCATAAAAGTGCTTATTGGGGTATATTATCTTTCTACGTAGCTCGTGATGGTCCTGGCCCTCCTCACCGAGGTCGAACCTTAGTATTTTTCCTCCTTAAATCGATTAACCCTAGCTTAGAAATATTGTGCAGTGAAGGATAACAATAATTTACACCATGGGCTCTCGGTCCCTTCTGATAGAGTGAACATGCCAATGCAAAAGTGTTGATATACAACAAACTCAACTTCTCCTTGTAATAGTGCTAGAAATTATCTGGGTATCCTCCACTCAACCCCAAATGCATCACACATTTTCTTATACCACTTCTCTAGGCACGCCTTGTGGGCGGCCGTCATGGTGTCACAAATATATTTCTCAAATCTCTTGGCTGGGGAGGGGTTCTCATTCGGGTACTCCCACACAATTTTTTTGGCCCATCGGGCACTCAAATTTCTTAAAAAATGATGGTAATGAGGACATTACCAAACATGATCTTCTCCCCATTGCATGCAGAACTGATGATCTCCTCTACTATTGAGAAGTTATAGATGGTTCCTTCTTAGATTTTCTGGTAAACTTTTAACCAGGACTTATTGATCTATGTCCACCTCTCTTGTCCGTTCAACTTGGTCACTAAGTGCATGGGAATCCTCATCATAGGGTCGGATATTGCAGAAATGTCGAAGTACCACGATCCCTTCTTATAGTCATAGGCCTCCACAGTTTTCTTTATGGCCTCCTTTTCTTTCTTTCAAGTGAATCTCCCTTGTAGGTAAGACCAATAAATTTGGAGATTAGTTGGGGAGTTATCCTCATCCTTTACCCTAGAAAATAGAAATCATCTTCATGTATGTATGACATTAGTCATTTCTACAACCACTCAAGTTTACCAAAATAGGGCAACTCATATAGTTGCAATAATCCAACCTTCTCCATTTTCACCTTGACTTCATCATCATAGATGGGCATTCCGTTAGGTGTCCTCTTGTCTATAGGTCTAACCATTTCTAATGCCATGTCTTTCTCTCGTGGTGTTTATGTGATGGCTTTGATTTCTTAGCACCATATTACTTACATGGGATATACACTCCTTTATGAGCAACATGCCATCTAGGTATTGCATCTTCGTATACCACTCCTCGTTGAAACTAGTGGAAATGAAATGTTTCCCTTTGCCATTATTTGGTGTCATCTTCTTGTCAGTTACTAAAAGCAAACTCTTCCTCACTCCTCTTCCTCATTCTTGTTAAATATGTGGCTTACCTTTGCGAAAAATCCCTTTACTCTCGTGCCCTAGCTACAGAACCCTAACTGGACAACCCTTCCATAAGACGACGTACTCTCCTAAAACCTTCTTCCCTATGCATGTGTACTTCTTCCACTCTGGTTCACAAATCACACTATTCACACACTCATATTTTCACAATTTTTCCTTCACACAATTTTTTTCACGGATTCCCTAGTTCACAATATCTCTTCGATATTGTAATTGCAAGGTAAACAATAATGTGCCTAACCTTCTACTTATAGATTTTTTCTCATCTCCCATGATAAATGCTATGTCACCTACTAATGTAATTTTGTAATAAAGGTGGTTTTTTCCACTAAATCCAACCTTAATCACTCTTACCCCTGCACCCAATCTTGCACGAAAAATCTCTATAACCTTCGGTCACGTAAAAATCCTTATTGATCAAAGATCGAACACTTCTTCTGTCCTTAACCTAATTTTTTCCCTCGCCTACCTCATGTTGTTCCTACGCTTCTCATCCTTTGTATGTGGTCTTTGTAAATTTATCCTAACACCAAAATCCTTATGTCCACCTTTTTTATGTACACTCTTCTACACTACGCACCTTTAATCTGGGCCATCAATTCAACAAAAATACTACCAGACTTCCATTTTACTTTGCATTACTCCACCCCACACAAAAAGATGTGTGGTCCTCTGTGCATACACAACCTTTTGAAAATAATAAGTGGCTACCGGTGCACAAGGCACACAAAAATAACACAAAAAGGAACAAACAACGAGAAAGGGAAACATAAGGAAAATAAATGCATTAAGGGGAATCCTAAGCTAAATGGAAATATTGCCTTATTTAAAAGTACACTGAAGCCTTACTTATAATAGGGATTCATCCTACTCCCATTAAAATGGCCTAGTAATCTTGTCCTATCCAAGACTTCTAATTGGCATGCAAGTGAATCAAGGATGTACGAGATGGTATATGGCCCTAACCAATGGAATTTTAGTTTCCCAGGATGGTGCAAAAATTTGGATTCATAAAGCAAGACCATCTTCCCAACCTTGAACTTTTTTTTTTTAATATGGTAATCATGTAATGTTTTTTTCACGCCTTTTCAGCCTTCTGACTCCACCTAGCAAGTGATCACCTTTCGTCCAACTGCATTAATTTTTCCATGTGCTCCTATATTACTTTTTCATCAGTTAATCATCCTATGTGCACAATACACATTGATGCTAGCATGAATTCTATTGGTAATACAACTTCCACACCAAACACCAATTGGAATGGTGTGGCCTTGTTCAATTTCTTGTAGGTAGTCCTATATGCCCATAGTACAGCTAAAACTTTTTCATCCCAATCATGTCTTCCCACATCACAAATTTTAGTTAACATGTGACTCAGAATTTTGTTAAATGCCTCAGCAGTTCCATTAGCTTGTGGGTGGTATGGGGTAGTCTTATGGTGGGCTATCATGAATTTTTCCAACAAGATCCTAACTATCTCATTTAAGAAATGAGTACCCCTATCACTTATTAAGCTCAGTGGACATCCATATCTGCTGATTATATTTTCCCACAAGAACCTAGTTGTTGTTTTTGTTGTGCAGTCCCTTATAGGCGCTTCCTCTACCCATATTGTTAAGTAGTCAGTGCAAGTGATGATATAACACAAACCAATCCTTTGTGCGATAGGTGAAATTGGTCCTACAAAATCAATGGCCCACTTTTCAAATGGTTTTGCGCTAGCTATCGGCCTCAAGGGAATTTCATCCCTTCTTCTTGGCTTGCCAAGGCACTGGAAATGGTCACAGGCCTTGCAAAATTCAATGCAATCTGGTAGATGCTTTCCCACCAAATCCCTGCCAGTAGGATTTTTCACACGGTGGCATTCCCTACATAGTGTCCTCCTACAATCCCACCATGTGCTTCCTCCATGATTACAACACACTCATGCTCCAACACACACCAAGGTGAAAAACCTCATCACGGCCTAGTTTTTATAAGTCTCCACTGATTAGCATGTAGGGCACAATGCGTATGGCTAACTATTTTCTTTCCAAAGTTTTCATTCCTTTCGGTGACACACCCATTTTGAGAAACACAAAAATATATTCTAAGTTAGAGGGCGCGCATTGTAACCTAAATATTTTCATGTATGTCATATCATCCTCAATGCTGCGTGTCCTCCCTAAGTCAATCCTTAATAAATGGTAAGTCCCCAAGTTACTCTTTCCTAGTTTCACAGCAACTATAAAATCAAACTCTTGAAACAACAAGACTCACCGACATATGCGCCCTTGAAAAATGATCTTGTTCACTAAGTACTTCAATACCATGTGGTATGTGTAGAATATGAAAGGTGTTACCAAAAGATATTTCCTAAATTTGTGCAACACGTAGATCATTGATAGTGCTTCACACACAATAATAGTGTAGTTATGTTTAATTGGTGTTAACTTCATGCTAGAAAAACAAAAGGATTGGTCAATAATCCCTTCTCCATTTTATGCTAAGACTTCCCTAATTTTCATCCCTAAAGCATCAACATGTACATGGAATGAATTATCCGAAGAGGGAAAGCGTAATATGGGAACAATGATAAGACTACTCTTTAATGTATCAAACATTTTCTATTGCATCTTTCCCAATGAAAGGAAATCGTGTGTTTAATTAACATCTCCAATGGCGTGGTGATCATTGCATACCCCTTAATAATTTTTTGGTAGTATCCAGTATGCCCAAGGAATCCACACACTACGCTCTGGCTGGTAGGCTTCCCCAATCCCACAATAATGGTAACTTTGTCAGGATCCACCAGAAAACCTTCCTTACATATGATGTGCCCCACAGGATTCCAAATGTAGTGAAGAAATACTTCTTGATGTTGAGGGATATGCAAAACTTCCAACATATTTCAAACATCAACTGTAAATTGTCACAATGGTCTTTAACTAATCCATAGATCATCTAATCATCAAGGTAGACTTGAAGGAAATTATGGATAAAATCCTAAAATGCTTGGAGCACTATGTGTGAAAAGATAGCAGGAAAGTTTTTCAGTCCAAAAGGCATGACCGTATAGGCAAAAATTCCCCATTCAGTGGTGAAATTTGTCTTTTCTTGGTCTTCTTTAGCAATTCTAACTTGATGGTATCCTGAGAATCCATCCATGAAGGAATAGATCTCATACCTAGCCACTCCTTCCAGGATCTCCTTAGTAAAAGGGGTTGGAAAAGGATCAATTACACATACCACATTTAAGTCCCTATAGTCAACACAGATCCTTATCCTTCCATCCTTTTTAATGCTAATGACCATTGGACTTACCCATTATGATTCCTCAACAACCTCAATGATTCTGATGTGATCATTTTTTCTATCTCCTCCTTGACTTTGACATGAAGATTTAGATTCATTTGATAAGGCCTCTTCCGAATCGGGCGTGTACCCTTCTTTAACTTGATTTTCATTTCTCCCAAGGAGTGGTGAATGCCTTTAAGATCATGGTATCCGTGAAAAAAACAAGTCCTGAAACTCACGCAATAGATCAATCATCTTTGAAACCACCTTCTTTGACTAATAGTCTCCAATAGTAGCCTCCTTAGGTTTCACCTCTGACCTAATGTTAACCTTCTTTGTTTTGAGGGGGTCATGGTAGGTGCTTGCTTGCTCATCAACACTATCAATAACTTCATGCATACATTTAGTATGGTTAGCATCCAAACTCTCCATCTCTTTGGCATCTATCACATAGACCATATTTCCCTTCTCTTTCTCCATGCATGTGCACTCAAGTTGCACTTCTTCTGACTCTTCCTCATCAAATCATGGTTCCAAACTAGGTTCACATAATAACTCCAGTATTCTATCCTCTACCATGGCACTATCTCCCATCACAAGGTGCTTAAAAACCTACAATGCCCTATCCACTTATGGTTTAGTACTTACGATATTTGAAAGCTTCAAGGAGGGCAACTGTCAACTCTGTTAATTTCCTATCTGATGGCACATCTCTGAGTGAATATACCATGCACACGCATAACCTTGTAAGGTTGAATACAACTTATGCACCTATAAATAAGGTGGAAATGTCTCCACACCTTCCATCCATGCTTGGATGTGAAATGAGGTGGGTTCCTTCCCATGGTAGTCTCGTATTGTAGTGGGTGCATTGCTTCGAGAAAACCTAACAGAGAACATGATTCTCACCTCACACCACTCTAGAAGGATATTGCGATGTGTCACCCACCAACACACTACAATTCTAAGTAAGTTATATATGAGCACCCCTCTTCTTTTGATCTCATTTTTCCACTAGGCCTCCATCTCTTGTAAGAAAACATTAGGGTTGGATCCTCCAGAATAACTTGGTAACTTCTTTCCTCCTAGGTGCTTGACTGAGTGCAAATTTTTCACCCTTATAACAGATCCTCTTAACTTTCTCCCAATTAACTCATAAGTCTTGTGTGCCCAATTTTCACATGCCACACTAGTTGTATCACTCATGGACTGAGAATCTTCAAACTGAATAACTCCTTCTATAGGGTGAATCACCTTAGGGTCCTTGATAGAGTGCACATAGATTCTCAGTAAAGAAATTCCTCTCCCAAGGGCTTAGTATAGGGCTCTAACTTCCCATCAATCAAGGGGATAATAAACTGTTCTTCCTTTTTTCAAAAATTATGTACCTTTGTTGAATCGTAGGTCAACATTGTTCTTACAACACCGGGGGTAATCAAGTAATTCTAGAAATTAGTTCACCTATACTATCACAAAGACTTCAAAATCTCCAATGAACTTTTCCCCTTGGATACCGATAACAACATCCTTTAAGAGACCATAGGGAATTTCCTTTGTCTTTTTAGACATATACAACACATTCAATGATGTTTATAATGGGGCCTTCCCATTTATTGTCATGCATCTAGAGTGAGGACATTGACCTTTGTGCCTATGTTAATCATAATATTACTCAAAAGCCACCCATCCACAATTGCATTCAAGGTAATCTACTTAACATAGTCTAGGTTTTGGTGAGGAAGGTTAGCACATAGAACCTACATTTCATGCTTTATTCCAACGCGTGGTACCTTCTCTCGTAATAATTCCCCTAGAAAAGGAATGATATTATATTTCCTTAACATCTTTCATACTTCCCTAGCCTCATCTAGATCCTTCTGTGGAGCCTCAACACTCTTCCTTTTCTCTAACTACCTTGACTATTCCCTCGGGAATTGGATCTCTCGCTTTAGGCTTCAAATTATGTACATGGTCTCTTGATATACTTCTTTTCGATGAGTAGGGTCCGGATACTTCCCGTGTACCACCTCTTCTCTAATAACTAGTGGTCTTTACCTTGGTACTTCCCTTGCACGTGCAGTCCGAGATCATGTCATAACTAGTACATGCTCTAGTTCCAACTTGTACACCACCCTTAGCATTCATTGTGAATCACCCTCAAAGTCTTCCACATGAATTGGATCTCTTTCTTCCAATCAACCCCTAGTGGTTGATCAACAAATCATACCGATTGATATTCTTGGGCCACATCCTAGTAGTTAATCATCTTACATCTATGGGTCATGTCCTAATATCCCTTCTTCTTCTATTCTTGGGCCACATCCTAGTATCCCTTCATCTTCTATCTATGGCTCACCTCCCAGTAGCCCATCTTCTTCAATCCTTGGACTGTATCCTTTTCATCAATCACATCATGCTTCTACCAATGACCAGGAAATCCCACCATCATTTCTCTTGTTCTTATCATCAATCGTAAAGGTTCACTTTCTTCTCCTTCTCGAGGTCAAAAATTCATAAGTCGGCTTATAAGAAACCCAAACAGGTTCATTAGAAAGCTCTGGTCAAAACTTCCAAGAGCTCAAAATCCCCCAACAACTTGAACAATCTCAAAGTTGTAAATCAAGTGTTATTCAAGAATGCACACCAATGTAACCATCAAGTATGGCGTAAAGTGTGTAAACCTCTGGATGGGGAATTAAATCTCCCACATATGAAATCCATGTTTCAGAATGAATCACAGTCATTTATTGAGTGTGAACTCACCTCGATCATCGAGATCGGGGATAATATCACTCTCGATAAAAAAAACGCGCTTAGTCTCCCTTATCAAGGAAATCATAAACATTATTGTTGGATCTTACCACACATAGTGAATTTGTTAGTCCTAACCTCTTAAAAACTGTCAAAAATCTAAAAATAAAAAAAAATACAAAAATACAAAAAGAAAACATTAAGAAAACAAAAATAAAATCAAAGGTACAAAGATCAAAAAGTGCAATCGGGTGTTGTGTACACATGGATATTTCTTTCTTCCTTGGTATTCTTCTCGCAAGTATTGCTTCCATTTTCATCCCTTTGGTGATATTTTAGTTAGCTTATTCACACACATTTTGTAACATTTATCTCTATGGTATCTGTTTGAACTCGGTCTTTTATCACCTTGGTAAATTAAAGAACGACTAACATCTTAGAGATCCTATCACACTCAACATCTAATATACTTTTTTGCGAAGAAATTTTGGACATATTTGTTGACACTAGCCAATGTCATCATCGTAAACACTTCCACCTTCTTATATTAAGCCTTTAGTGGTTCTTAACCCCTTGTCAAAAAAGAGAGCTGAAATAAGTTTTCATAAAGAAAAAGAATCAAAATCAATCAAAATCAAAAGCTAAAAGCTACAAAGAAAAAGCAAAGTGATGTATTACTCTCTCTTGTGGTATTTCAAATAATCTCTATCGGGGTTATAGACACTGACCGGGCAATAGAGCATTGTTGTGATTAGAATCAAATACATCTCCGTCGAGGGGGCTATTGACACTGGTTGGCAGCAAAACAATGTATGGCTATCCTTTTACCATCCATTCAAAAAAATTTCCTTTCAAAATAAATCATTCCTACACATTGGCTAGGGTGTCTTCACTTGTTGTCTATTCAATCTTCCCTTCAAGAGGTAATAAACTCCACGTGCACACACTAGATCTCTATGAGAAGGCAAGATTAGTATGTTACCAAGTGTCTTATTTTGGATCTTGTTCAAACTCTTACTCTAGTCGATATCTCGTCTTACGATTTGTGCCTTTTGCTAATTATTTCTTAGTCGTGAGGCTTCTAAGCTACATTCATATCATTCACATCATTCTTCTACTTCATTCGAGCATCCATGTGTATAAGATTACTTTTTTGTCATGTTTTTGGGAACCTTTTTCCCCTTCTATAAAAATAATCTTCTCACTTCATTTCTATCATGTGCTTTTAGGCCAACTTATGTTGGGGGCATCCTTGCTTCTTCCCCACATTTCATTAGTTTATCTTCATCATCATGTTGAACCTATTCGTAATGGCCTTGGGTCCCGCTTCTACTGTGAAGAGTTTAGCTTTGAATACTCCCACCTAATCGTTGGGGCATTTTTACATCTTCACCTTTCTCGGTACGCACGTGGCCTTATGCCCTTATACATCTCATCTATCACTAGGTGCATCCATGCTTCCTTGTCTTCATACATACGAGTTTCATAAAACTTTCAAAATGAACCAAAACAATCAAATATGTTAGAAAAATCATAAAAAAACATTCAAATATGTTTTGAGAAAACTTCTAAAAATTGAAAATCATCCTACAAAACGTCGCTCTTTGGTTCTCACTTGTTCATGTGTGTGAATTGAGGATCATCTTGATCTACCTCTATCAATAAAAGCTAGGTTGCTTACTTTGTCTATACTACGGGGCACAACAAGTTGCACAGCATTGTTTCATAGTGCACATTATTTTTCCATCAGACCCAAGTGTCCTCCGTTATTCCCCTCACATGTATCCTTTCTTGGGTCACCATCATCAACCATTGTCATTAATTTGCACAGGTCATAACTGAATCTCAATAATAAAAACATTATATTATGTTTCTATGTTAGTTTAGCTTGTTTAATTTTTCATATTGCATTGCATTTTGTATGTTGCATGGAGTTAGGCATGTTTCACTTTCTCATATTGCATTTAATTTTGTATAGTGCATGGAGTTAGTGTTTTAGACAATGGACAATTGTTCATAGTATGGCTTTTCATGTCATTCTACTTTTGTCATATGCTTATATTTTTCATAAGGATCGATGACGTAGCTCTTGTGGCAATGTGATGACAAAAATTGTTCTAACACAAAGTGGTTAGAGGCTAAGCTATTCTCTCTCCTCCTCCATATTTATTCTTCATTACTTTCTTCTCACCCCTAATCTTTTGTCTCACCTGGGGCATCTCACCTCTTCCCATTCTCGCTATATATCTATCACCTTTTCGATCGTCGATCATCTTTTTCATTACCCCATGAAACTCGAGGGGGCATCTCTCCCTCCTACTAATTTTTCTTATATCCCTTCAAAATTTTCTTCCGTCTACTATCCTTGAAGTGGGGTCACTTATGCCACCCCAAAGAGGGGCAAATGTAGACACCCATAATTACGCTTGAGCAATTTAAATACTTAAATTACGCTAATTATCCATTTTCTCGCAAATCAATGACATATCATCAAAAGCGATCAAATTCCCTCTTTTTTCGTTAATTAATTACAATACGCTAATTGATTAAGTCACCTATCCAGCTAACAACCTAATTAACGACCTTCGTTAATTATTTACCCTTTCTATCTAGACTAATTAATTATTATTAATTAATTAGCCTTTCACTTCATTTAACCAATAAATCAATATTTAATTGATTTAATCCCCTCCTAATAGCCTAAATCATACTAATATTCCTCTAATTAGCTTCTATAAGCTTACATCTACCTATTAGTTAATCACCTTTGATTAATTAAAACACCCCCAACTCCCATGACTTGCTAAGCATAAATTAAACCCTTCTAAAGTAAGGTTACCTTTTATAAACAACCTTATCCATTCCTAATCATGTTTTACCTTTATCCCACATGCAAATGGGTGAAGTGTTTCCTTTATCCATTGGGCTATATAAGGAGCCCTCCTTCTACCTTTATACCTACACCTAAACTCCTTGAGAAAGTAAATGTAAAGCATATAGAAAAATAGACTAAGAGCTTGCCCTTTGTTTTCTTGAGAGTTCATCATCTTGAAGAGTTAAGCCTCTTTCCTAAGTCCTTAGGTCATATGGGAAGTTTCAAAAGGGTCTTGTAGCCCAAATTTGACAAGCCCTCGTTCCTAGGTTCTTGGAACACTAAGGACAACCATTGATAGCCATGGAGCATAACTAGGTTCCTTCATTTATATGTTGTTAGAGAATAGAGTATTTTTAGATGTTTAAACATTGTTAGGTTCAAAGTTTTGTATTAATGAATGTTTAGCATCTAACCCTTGTTTAATTCTTATCATGATGGTGGTTAATATGTTGTTTGATTCTTTCTAATTAAGACTATTTAGGTGTTAGTCTTTTAATCACATTTAACATTAGTTTATAAACAATTCATGCACACAATTGGCATGCCCGGTGGGAGCCTTAGTCCCATGGAATTTTAGTTTAAGTTTGATTTTTTTGGCTAATTTTTGATATGCACATGTAGCAATTAATGTCCATTTTCTTGGATTTTTTGCTAATTTGATATGTGTAACTTCATGTTCATAGTCATCATTTTAATGGGTAATTTTCATTCTTAAGCTAACTTGTCAAAATTTTAGATATTATGAGTTTTCTTATGTTTTTTTCCGTATTTTGGTTGTAGGTCTGGCATAGGCACATTTTTAGGAGCGCAGGCACGGTTTTTTCGCGCAGTGCCTTTGTTAAAACCTGGTTCTCTATTTACCAACCCCGGCATATGCGCGCTAACCCCGATGCATGAGACCTAACCAGCGTATAGATGCACTAACCTAGGCATAGATGTTGTTTCATATTGTACCTTCACTGCATTCTGAAACCTATCAAATCGGTGCACACACCCTAACCGAGAATGCACACGTTGTTTTAGTGGTGCAGACACATTTTTGGTGACGCGGATGTTCTATCGGAATAAGGAGTTATTTTAAAAGCGGTGGTGCACATGTTTTCTGGTAGAGCACACACTTTTTACGGTGGTGCACGCATTTTTCTGGTAGCGTGAGTGTGTTCGTATGTTTTTATTGAAGGTGGTGCATACATTGTTTTTATGGCGCACACGCCTCTCTAGTGGCATAGGTGCATGGTAAGAAAAAAATACAGAGTGGCGCATGCATTGATTTTGTGGCGCACACGCCTCTCGGTGTGACACGGGTGCACTTGTAATTTGAAAAAATGCAAAGTGGTGTATATTCCCTAACCCACGCACTGTACAGGCACTAAAAAGGGGTGCAAGTTTCATTTTGTATTTTTAAAATTAATGTGTTTAGGTTCTAACATTCTTACGGGTTTTATCTAATCATATAATTGTCTTTACTGGGCTATTTTTAGATGTTTGTACTTGATTAGATAATATTTTGCATTTTTTACTTACGGGAATAAGATCGTGTATGCTCTTCCCTCATGTACCTTGGGAAAATCTTGGGAAACATAAACGATTCTTAAGTCCTTTGATGCTTTGAGGTTGTTAGGAATATTTGAGTTGGAATTGGTTAACTTGGCGTAGTTGAATAAAAGTGTTTTTACATTTTGATATTCTTTTGGATTTTGAAGACATCACATATGCTCTTCTCTTGCGTCCTTGGACGATCTGGAGAATCAGAAATGGTGCCTTTTCTATTGATGGAAAACTACTAAAAATCATCATACATGACCAAAACACCATCACTTGTCAAAGAAATGGAGGAATCAAAATAAAAGTAAAAAAACTACTAATACAGTTGTTATACAGGTTTCCAAATGATGTTCGAGCAAACCACACCTAATTAAAAAAGATAAAATGAACAACATATTCAAAACATTGTATTGCAGGTTTTGAAAAGGGTACATCCCTCTCCGCTCAACTAGAACATAACCCCTTTGGCATAACGCCTTAAGCTACAAAAATGGGGGTGGTTCCAGGAACCCCAAAGTAGTCCATGCAAGAGGGAACCTTGTGGGACGAAATGAGAAGTGCTCGCACTACCTATCTAACTAGTGATTCCGTTGTGAGATAGAGTTACAATTTATCCCTACGTGACCCTTTTAAGTACACGATGGATGCATTTATTTCCCACTATACTTGAAGGGGGAAAAATTGAGATACTCCGACAGTGAGTCGGTGTGACTTTTTGGGTAAATCGTCCCACTCATGGATAGGCTTTGTAACACATAGGGCGAGAGAACCACCTAGGAAAATATATTTTAGCCAGGATCCCACTTTGACCAATTCAAAATAGTGTTCAGGTGTGAGCCATATTTCATCACGAAACGTGTGACGCGTTACTTTCGCTTAGTTTTTCACTTGCGTTAAAGGTAAGGAGAAAATCTCTGAAGTGAATCCAACATTTTTGTCCCCATTTTGACTTGCTTCCTTCACATTCTTTTGACACTTTGTTGATCAAAATAAGGGTGACTACTTCTGTGCTACCAATCGATTGTTTCTGCCACTTTTGTGTCCATTTACGCCCATCCATGTTTGTGGTTGGGTAAGTTAAATGTCTAAAGTGTGTGGAGGCGTATTTATATCATTGGTATCCTTTTTTATCTTGATACCCACATCAAGATCATCATCATATGTTGGATTAATTCATCATTTTATCTCCCTTTGACGTGTTACCTTGTTTGCATTATCTCGACACAATTAATATACTTATATCATGTTTTTGTAAACATGATCTAAGTATCCGCATTGTGGCATTACGTTGCGCACATTTTAACACATCCTTAGTATACTTTGACTTAGTTTGATTTCAAAAATTGTCCCAAATCTTGACAGGTGTCGATTACTTTATTTGCGTCATTTCGATACCACTTTGACACTAATATCTCACTTCTCCGTGAAGCTTGATAGACGTGTTCAATTGGTGTGGTTGCGTGGCTTACATTTGTAAACCTCACCATTTAACATTTAGGTCTTGTTGGTTGTTGAACTTATCATGGTATCCTTTGATTGGGAGTCGCATCTACCCTTTGTTAATATTTACACCTTGTTCATTTTGAGCTTGACGTAAATATTGACATTGTGTTGATCATTTTTGCATCGGACTATCACTTTGCACACGTATTTTCATATGGTGTATTTCCTTGTTGATTGGATTTGTGTTTCCAACTTTCATGATTGTTCCTTGTGCTTATTCATTTAGAAAACTTGTTTCCTAGGACAATCCCTCTCGATCTCATCGATATTGCATCATCACAATGTCTATTTTCCTTACACCTTCTTTGGAAAATCACGCACGCATATTTGTACTTACACAATGTCTAGTTGGTTACCGTTATGCTGCCCAAATCGAAATGTCACTTCCTTTCCTTTGAAGGAGTTCCATACCACTATCTAGATTTAGACATTTGTGCTTAAAATAACACCAAAATGACCGACTATCACACGGTTCCCCATACTTACAAAACTATGGAACCTAGGTTTAGCGATTCAAATCAAAATATTCCCATTACAACTAAACCTCGTTTGGTTCTTCGTGCTTGAGATCCCATACGGGTCACTCGTTCCCCACCTTCATCTCATATTCGGTGGTATGGTTTGGAAACTTCTGATCCAAATTATTATTCGGGTTCCCCCACTCTTATTTTGATTCTTATCCAAACATTTCCTCTTCTTCTGAGGATTCCAATCCAAACATTTCTTCTGATTCCAATCCAAACATTTCTTCTGATTCTTCTGATGATTCAGATCCAAACTACTATTCAGATCCAAACTACTATTCAGATTCATCTAATTCAACTCCTAAGTCATCTAATGTGACTCCTATGTCATGTTCCTCCTATATTTGTAGGAACCTCTTCATTATACATTTAATATGACTCTTACATCACGGTCCTGCCTTTCTTTATAGGACCCCTTTTATCAGTTGCCTCGACGATGTATTCTTCCTTTGAAGATACGTGTGACTCCAAATCCCTCCAATCAAACATCTAATACAATTCTTGAATCGTGGTCCTCTCTTTATTTGCAAAATCCTTATTATTCATCCGATGTGATTCTTGAATCATGGTCCTCCCATTCTTCATAGGACCTTGTTCATCAATCACCCTCAATAAGTATTCCTCCTTTGAAGATTTTTGTGACTCAAATTCCTTCAGAAAAACATCTAAATCGACCCATGCATCGCAATATACATACTTTGGATTTAATCCTACTATTTTACATATGACATACCATTATGTAGGTAGGTCCACACTACCTTATTATACTTATGAGACATCTAGCTACACATCTTCTTCATCCCCCACATCATTTTATTCTATCAATCATCATCAAACATCTTCAAAGTCTTCCACACTAATTAGATCTCTTTCTTCCAATAAACCCCTGGTGGTTGATCAACAAATCATACTGATTGATATCTTTCAGAATGAAGAAACAATCTGGTCATTTATAGGGGCATATGAAGATATTCATTTAGTAGATTACGAGAAAGAATTCTATTTAGAATTTGATGTGTTTGCATATTGTGAGGAAAAGGTTGATTCCTTTTATCAAGAAATGGAGGAAGAGCCTCAGGTCATGCAACTTGACCCTCCTCTTATTCTTCCATCTTCACATTCTTCATTATGTGATGAAACTCCTTGGTCTTGCATTGATCCATGGCCTATCTTCTCATCACCCAATAAATCTTTTTCTATCATAATTCCTCAATCACAATCTCTTATGGGGTCAATGCCAAGTAGCCCTTCATCTTCATCTAGGTGTGGGTCACCTTCTAGTAGCCCTCCCTCTACTATTTGTGGGACATTTTCGAGTAGTCCACTATCTTCTATTCTTGGGGCACGTCTAACTAGCCCCTTATCTTCTATGTATGGATCACCATGGATCACCCCGGGTAGTCCACCATCTTTTATTCTTGGGTCACATCTTAGTAGTCCATCATCTTACATCTATGGGTCACGTCCTAGTAGCCCTTCTTATTCTATTCTTGGGCCACATCCTAGTAGCCCTTCATCTTCTATCTATGGGTCACATCCTAGTAGCCCTTCTTCTTCTATTCTTGGGCCACATCCTAGTAGCCCTTCATCTTCTATCTATGGCTCATCTCCAAGTAGCCCATCTTCTTCAATCCTTGGACCGTATCCTTTTCATCAATCACGTCATCCTTCTACCAATGAGTGGGGAAATCCCACCATCATTTCTCTCATTCCTATCATCAATCGTAAATGTTCACTTTCTTATCCTTCTCGAGATCAGAAAAGTCATAAGTCGGCTTATAAGAAACACAAATAAGTTCATTATCAAGATCAGGTCAAAACTTTCAGGAGCTCAAAATCCCCCAAAAACTTGAACAATCTCAAAGTTGTAAATCAAGCGTGATTCAAGAATGCACACCAACGTAACCATCAAGTATGGCGCAAAGCGTGTCAACCTCTTGATGGGGAATTAAATCTCCCACATATGAAATCCATGTTTGAGAATGAATCATAGTCATTTATTGAGTGTGAACGCACCTCGATCATTGAGATTGGGGATAATATCACTCTCGATAAACAAATGCGCCTAGTCTCCCTTATCAAGGAAGTCATAAACATTGTTGTTGGATCTTACCACATAGATTGACTTTGTTAGTCCCAACCTCTTAAAACTGTCAAAAATCTAAAAATAAAAAACAATTCAAAAATACAAAAAAAAGTTAAGAAAACAAAAATAAAATCAAAGGTACAAAGATCAAAGCGGTCTGCAATCAAGTGTTACATACACATGGATATTTATTTCTTCCTTGCTATTCTTCCGCAAGTCTTTCGCCATTTTCATCCCTTTGGTGATATTTTAGTTAGCTTATTCACACGCATTTTGTGATATTTATCTCTATGGTATCCGTTTGATCTTGGTCTTTTATCATCTTAGTAAATTACAGAGCGATTGACCTCTTAGAGATCCTATCACATTCAACATCTCATAAACTTGTTGCGAAGAAATTTTGGACATATTTGTTGACACTAGCCAATGTCATCATCATAAACACTTCCACGTCCTTCCATCAAGCCTTCGGTGGTTCTTAACCCTTGTCAAACAAGAGAGCTGAAATAAATCAAAATCAAAAGCTAAAAGCTACAAAGAAAAAGCAAATTGATATATTACTCTCTCTCTTGGGGTATTTCCAATAATATCTATTCGGGCTATGGATGCGATCGTGGTAGTAGAGAAATGTTGTGATTAGAATGAAATACATCTCCATCATTTCTATGGATGCCCTGGGTCAGCGAGTGAGCAATGTATGGCTCTCCTTTCACCATCCATTCACAAAATCACCTTTCAAAATAAATCATTTCTACACATTGGCTAGGGTATCGCACTTGTTGTCTATTCAATCTTCCCTTCAAGAGGTAATAAACTCCATGTGCACACACTAGATCTCTATGAGTAGGCAAGATTATTATGTTACCAAGTGTCTCATTTTGGATCTTTTTGGACTCTTACTCTAGTCCATATATCGTCTTATGATTTATGCCTTTGGCTAATCACTTCTTCATCGTGAGGCTTCTAAGCTACATTCATATCATTCACATCATTCTTCTACTTCATTTAGAGCATCCATGTGTATAAGATTAATTTTTTGTCATGTTTTTGGGCACCTTTGTCCCCTTCGTCAGAAATAATCTTCTCACTTCCTTTCTATCATGTGCTTTTAGGCCAACTTACACTAGGGCATCCTTTCTTCTTCCCCGCATTTCATTGGTTTATGTTCATCATCATGTTGAACCTATCCATAATGGCCTTGGGTCCTACTTCTACCCGTGAAGAGTTTAGCTTTGAATACTCCCACCTAATTGTTGGGGCATTTTTGCATATTCACCTTTCGGTATGCACATGGCCTTATGCCCTTATACATCCCATCAATCGCTTGGGAATCCATGCTTCCTTTTCTTGATGTACATAGTTTCATAAAACTTTCAAAATCAACCAAAACATTGAAATATGTTAGAAAAATCATCAAAAACATTCAAATATGTTTCAGAAAACTTCTAAAAATTGAAAATAATCCTACAAAACATTGCTCTTTGGTTCTCACTTGTTCATGTGTGTGAATTGTGGATCATCTTAATATACCTCCATCAAAAAGGCTAGGCTACTTACTTGCCTCGTACTTTGGGGCACAACAAGTTTCTGCATCTTGTTTCATAGTGCACATTACTTTTCCATCAGACCCAAGTGTCCTCCGTTATTCCCCTTGCATGTATCCTTGCTTGGGGCGCCATCATCAACCCTTGTCATTAATTTACACAGTCATAAATGAAGCTCCATAGTAAAAAAATTATATTATGTTTCATTGTTAGTTTAGCTTGTTTACTTTCTCGTATTGCATTACATTTTGTATGTTACATGGAGTTAGGAATCTTTCACTTTCTCATATTGCATTTCATTTTGTATGGTGCATGGAGTTTGTGTTTTCAACAATGGACAATTGTTCGTATTATGGCTTTAAATGTCATTTTACTTTTGTCGTATTCTTATATTTTTATAAGGACCGTTGGCGTAGCTCTTGTGGCAATGTGATGATAACAAAATTGTTCTAATACATAGTGGCTGAAGGCTAAGCTATTCTCTCCCCTCCTCCATATTTATTATGCATCACTTTCTTCTCACCCCTATTCTTTTGTCTCACCAGGGCATCTCGCCTCTTCCCATTCTCGCTATATAACTATCACCTTTTTCGATCATCAATTGTCTTCTTCATCACCCCATCAAAACTCGAGGGGGAATCTCTCCCTCCTACTAATTTTTCTTATATCCCTTCAAAATTTTCTTCCATCTACTATCCTTGAAGTGGCGTCACTTACGCCACCCCAAAAAGGGGCAAATGTAGACACCCATAATTATGCCCAAACAATTTAAATACTTAAATTGCACGAATTATCCCTTTTCTCACAAATCAATGACATATCATCAAAAGTGATCATATTCCCTCTTTTTTCATTAATTAATTACAATACGCTAATTGATTAAGTCATTTATCCAAATTTAACAACCTAATTAACGACCTTCCGTTAATTATTTACCCCTTCTATCTAGACTAATTAATTATTATTAATTAATTATCCTTTCATTTCATTTAGCCAATAAATCAATATTTTATTGATTTAATCCCATCTTAATAGCCTAAATCATACTAATATTCCTCTAATTATCTTATATAAGCTTACATCTACCTATTAGTTAATCACCTTTGATTAATTAAAACACCCCCAACTCCCATGACTTGCTAAGCTTAAATTAAACCCTTCTAAAGTAAGGTTACCTTTTATAAAGCAACCTTATCCATTCCTAATAATGTTTTACCTTTATCCCACATGCAAAGGGATGACGTTTTTCCTTTATCCATTGGGCTATATAAGGATCCCTCCTTCTACCTTTATACCTACACCGAAACTCCTTGAGAAACCAAATGCAAAGCATATAGAAAAATAGACTAAGAGCTTGCCCTTTGTTTTCTTGAGAGTTCATCATCTTGAAGAGTTAAGCCTCTTTCCTAAGTCCTTAGGTCATATAGGAGGTTTCAAAAGGGTCTTGTAGCCCAAATTTGACAAACCCTCATTACTAGGTTCTTGGAACACTAAGGACAACCATTTATGATAGCCATGGTGCCTACCTAGGTTCCTTCATTTATACGTTTTTGGAGAATAGAGGATTTTTAGATGTTTAAACATTGTTAGATTCAAAGTTATGTCTTAATGAATGTTTAGCATCCAACCCTTGTTCAATTCTTATCATGATGGTGCTTAATATGTTGTTTGATTCTTGCTAATTAAGACTATTTAGGTGTTAGTGTTTTACTCACATTTAGCATTAGTTTAAAAACAATTCATGCACACATCTTTGCAATGTTGTTGCAAACTAACTTTCCTTTCGTTCCGAGGTAGTGATCCCCTTTTCGTGCTATAGAATCTCACACTTTTTGCATGATCTACAACATCCTCAACACCTTTGTAGTCTATTAAATGTAAAGACATTTTGAAAAACACTTACTGAGGTGGTTGAGGCCTTTGCCCGCTTGATCCAGTAACCTTGATTTGCTTCGGTGTTACCTCCACCACTAAATCCACTAGATTCACCAGGTCATATCCCTCCTAACCCACCAGATCCTCTAAATCCACCAGGTCCTCTAGCTTCTATGCCACTAGATCTAGCACTTATAGCTGGTAATGGACACAAGTGGCTGCGCTAGTGTCCCCAATGTACCATTGAAGCGCACATCAACAGTTTGTGAGATTCCACCACTACCAGATGTGTTTCCCATACCATTTCAGACATGATACCCATACTTTTTATACCCATACTTTTCCCAAATGTTGTTCCAGATAATATTCCTCCAAATATAGGGAATGATTGTGCAGCCATAGATGTACCAAATGAGAAATTATATCTCCTAGGTGCAGATCAGTCACTCCTACCAATACCAACTAGGTTAGCAATAATTATATCTGGATTTGGAAAAATAAGCACCAGGGGTTGGTCACTAGGTGGATTTAGATGCGTGCCAATGACTCTCCTTTCTCCAAGTGACAAAATCTCATCATAAGCTAAAGGGGTCTCTCTCTTGCATTTTCCAAGATGGGGTAGCATAGACTTCTCAGGCTCCACATCCTCTAAGTGAACCTCAATTCCTTCCCTTAATGTCTGCCTCCATAGATCCATCACTCCTGCGACCTAGAGTTATCTAGGAAACTCCCTTTAACAAGCTTTACTATACTTGAGTCATCTCTCCTCCCTCTCCTTTTCAGCCGCAATGTCTTCCATATTCCTCCACCCTAGCTTACTCATCCAACACTCAGAAGAAGCTTATTTGGCCATGGGAAATGCTTCCAAACTTAGTGTAATGATTAGGATCTTCATAGCTAAAGGGATAACACACAAAAATGATCTTCTAGGTTCCCTTAAGAACTCGAACTCGTGACCTCACGGACAAGAATACATAGAAATAATGTATTCCATGGTATGACTGGTCAACACTCTTATCCAATGATGAGAAACAACATGTGTCCAAGTCGATCAGCATCCTATAACCTCTAATATTCATCTTGGGTCCACACGCGAGATCTATAATACATCTTGATCTAGATATGTACACCAAAATCCATTCATATAACTCTACTAGAAAGCAACAAAAGAAGGTATCATACATATCAAGATACAAGTGTTTTTATACCCATTTACATGCATCAAACTTAGGTCCAAGATACTAAATCTTTGAGAAAACTCGTCCTCCATGCTTTTAAACCATACTTCAACATTGTCCAAGGTTAAGCATTTTTTCATCACGCATCATTCTCACAAAGTAGCTTGAAAAGAGGACCTAGAAAAGGAACCAAAATGCAGTAATTTTTATCCACCTACTAACTTTGAACCCCATGCACACCAACCTATCATCCAACGAGCACTGGGTGCTCACCCAAGGCACACACGGGTGTAGATCCCCTCCTTTATGTGAGTATTTTGAGAAGATCTTGCCATTGTTAAAGGATTAGTTGTAGAAAAGTAGATATTCATGTAAAAGCATAACATGAGCTACCATATCCTTATACCCATGCATGAAAACGATTGAAACAACACAACATGGATTATGAAGAAAAATCTTAGTCATATTATGAATAAATGACACTAGGGTTTGCACCTATGGACAAGATATCCAGAACACACACACACAGACACACACACAGATATATATATTGATCAAGAGTGCTAAATAACCACATTACATTCAAAAGGCCATGCCAGGTTGAATACAATAATTTCAAGGATCTCGGCCCATAAAATATATGTTAAAAAAATATCTAACTCATATATCAAGAGTCCTAGCTACGCCCCCTTATTACATTAATTTTACAGACCCATCCCTTAGATATGATGACATTCTTGCAACTCCCTAATGAAAACCCCCAACCCTAGGGCCTCCTAATACTTTCTGCAGAGCTTCCCTTTTCCCATGCTATATGTCTATCCATATATATCTTGGTGTCTCTTCTTCTACCCGAGCATCTCTTCTTATAGGTCTAGTACCCACCACCATGCCTTCCTTCAAGAGTAGATCGCATGCCAAGTGTCTATGTGGTCCTTCATCAATGAATGTTTATCATGTTACGAGATCTCCACTTTCTATAATGATGTCTTCCTAGGAATATTCACTGTGTGGAATATCCTTTTCTTGACCATCAAGTCTCCAGGTTGGCACCTGATCCACTCGTCATGCCTAGTCAGGTCACATTTTTTCCTCAAGTGTCTCCAGAATGCCAAATGTGGTTAAGTCCTTAGATCCTATGTATTGTCTCCCCGAACATGTCGTGGTCTCTCCTAAACCCTTCTCAAACCTCTTCATCCTATGCACTTCTCCTTGCACACCCTTTTGTTTATCTTTGCTCCTACGAGCACGCGCCTTTTGGTACTTATCCAATAATTTGAGGCCCAACATCCACAATGTTTCTCAATAGCATCCAATTTAAGTTGCATTTTATGTTTTCTCCTATTTTCCAACCACAAATAGTACATATACATTATTTTGGAGTATCACTTTTGCCATTATCTAGTTGTAAAATTTCAATGAATGGGCATTTTGTTGTCCATTCTACGAAAAAGACCTTCCAATTTTCCATGATGTTTTCTTCCTTATCACATTTTTTTCCAAAGAGTCATGTCAATATCATCTTCTGCTTGAATATTTTCATTAGAACATTCATCTATTGAAGGAATTTGGTAGTGAGGATTGTCTTCTAGCTCTGGCATGTCATCATCAATTATATCTTCATCTACTGAAATATTTTTTTCTTTAGGGTTTATGTTTTGGTTTACTATTTCATGTTGAATATAATTAATAGTAGGGTTTTACGCATTCAAACATGAAAAATGTTCGACTGTTACAAAGATATTAAAAATAATTAAAATGAATGATGAAAGAAAGGAAAAAGGTTTATGATAATCTATTATAACTTACTGGTACTCGTGTTACTGTTTCTAGTGGATGCAAGTTGGGTCTTCATTTTTTTGGTTGGCTAAAAAAAATTAATATGCAGCTTTTTATTTTGAGTTTATCTATCTTATGTTCATTATTGATAGAATCCATTGTACCTATCCATGAGTAATTTTAAAATAGATCATATTTTTCAAAATTTAAATAGGATATTTAGGAAAAAATTAAATAGAAGCCAAAGAAAAATATATTATACGCTATTGATTTGGTAACATAATGTATGTTCTTGGTCGGTAGCATAATGTATGTTACTAGCTAACAACATAATGTATTCTAGCAGACAGTAGCATACAATATGCTACATGTCACTAGTATACATTATGCTACCGGTCAGTAGAATATAGTATGTTGTCATATGGTGGAAAATGTATGCTCTTCGCCAATAGTAAATGTATGCTAGCATAATGCTACTAGGCGGCAACATTTTGGCTCCTACCGTTCGGTAGAATTTTGTATGATGACAAGCTGATAGCGGTAAAAATTCTTCTCAACAATGAAAAGTACCTTTAAACTATAAAGGAAATATCTCGGTCAATGACGATCTTTAAATTAGAAAGGAATTATGAGGAATATTTGATAATCATAATTTCAATATGGAAGTGGAAGTTAGAACTATGAATAATGAATTATAAATACTTAGTAGTATATATATCTATGAGGCTGATTTCACATATTTTAATTTTGGGATAAGGGTGATTTGAATAATAATAGTCAGTTATTGGTGTAAACTCCTTGGCGAACAAACCCCTAAAATTAACTTGTACCCAAAAAAATTGGAGACCCGGTCTTAATTCCTACCTAAAAAATTCACCAATTTCAAAATTTAAAAACTAGAATATTCATGAATTAACAAATATTTTCCACTAAAATTTTCCCTACTCTTTACGTGAGATCACACAAAAACTTTCTCTTCTACAATAAATTAAGACACTTTCTATCATTTTCACTCATCACAAATCAGTCAGTCCTTCCTTAATATGCAACAAGAAGCAACACCACATCAACAATCACAAGTGACAACAACATGTATAACATGGCACAACACATACGCTTCACCCCTAGGGTCACTTCCTCTTTATTAGCTTCTATGTTTCAACTTTGACACTCCATGCTTTTTTATTTTCTCTTCGGAATGCTTTCGCCATCAATCTACATGGTTATTAGGTACACATCTCTTATATACTTTATGTTATCAAGTATTCACTCAACAACATAAAGTGGGGAAAATGTAGACACAAAATCACACACTTGGGTACATTTCTAGGTCCTAATCACATACTACTATTCATATGATTCCTAAGTGAGAAAATTAGTAATTGACATCTATATTTTTCCTCTTTTTTGTCTTTTTTATTTCCTCTTTGGTCTTGTACACCCCACAACCTAGTCTGATCTTCATTTTTTTATCTTTCTTAACTCTAGACACCACCGCCTGGGTGCCCTTTGGCGCCCCCTGCCTCTTTGTATCTTATTCACTCTCTTTGGGCCTCTTTTATCTTTTGGGCATCTTATTTTATTATGGGTCGGCCTTTTAGTTTTTAATTACAAAATTCAAACAAGGGAATCATATAAATACAAAGTTATGTGACCATAATAAAGGACCAAGCTCTAAGGATCTACTATCACCACATGAAATTGCATCCTAAGAGCATCAAAGCATCCATCTAGCACTTTTGAATGGGAAAGAGAATGCATTATATTCATACACACATAAGAGGTGAAGTTTATTTTGACATCCACACATCTACTTACATTGCTACATTTAGCTATTTCTCGTTATTAAGTTCATTTTACACAAGTGCTTCCTAGGGCACGATTCTACACACACACACACACAAAACTATATAGAGTCTGAGATGTAGTGCAGTTCTTAGTTTTAAGTTCACTCTGTTAGGTGACCACCAGGATCATTCTAACTACCCATTTATATATTTTTCTTTTTAGAATTTGATTGTTTTTTAGGTTTTGCAAGAGATCATTTATTTTGTAGGTTATAGGAAAATTTTGTGGACATGGTGCGACATACGGATCAACATCAAATGTTAGTGACATTGGTGTGAAACAAGAAAATTTAGTTTCTAAGGTTCTATATAGTCACAGGCACCCAACAGAGGTCTCTAGGGCCTAGGTACACTTGCCTTAGTCCAAACGCCTAGTCTGGAATAGTCAACAACTCCTAAATTTATTATGCATAGGTATGATAGTTTTTCTTTCATGTTCATTAGTTTTTCAGTCCATAACACTTCGGGATTAATTAAGAAATCAGCTTAGTCTTCTATTCCCACTCTTACACCTAGGGTTTCAATTTTTATTAGCTTATTTCTTGCGTCAAATCTGTGCTTTAGAATTTATTTACTATACGTGACTCGGCAATATCCAGGGTTTAGCATAAATCTATTTTTGTTAAATTAGGAGGAAAGAATACAATGAAACATGAGTATATGGTAGAAAGAGAGCCACAAACACAAAATTTTATTTCTTAAAGGATACATGAGATCATTACATTCATAGTAGAAGGCACTAAACACGACTTGCAAAGTCTAAATCCTAGGTCTATAACTCATGAGAAGTCAACCAACATTTTGGAATGGTGTTGTTGCAATAAAAGAGGGATCCGTTTTACAAGGCATGAGTTTCATTTTTAAAGAGAAACTAATAAGAAGAGAGAAGGAGAGAGAGGCGCCAATGGGAGAGAGATTCAACCACGAAAGACCAATCCCTATAGATGTTTACAAATAAGTATGGGTGCATGAAATAGATTTTATAGCACACCATCATTTTTTTGTAGATCAAATAAGACGGTGCCCATACTTCATTAAATTTTGGTTGGTGGAGTGGCTGAATGTTTTATTTCAAATTAGGCACGTTCCTATCTGTAATCTGAGACTTCAGATGATTTTCATGGTTTCTTACAAATTTAACACCCTCCTTATTTGTGGATTTTATTTTTATAAAGTTTTGACAATGTTCGTATCTCTCTTCTTTGTTTAGCGATATTCTAACATTTTGCAAATAGTGTCATGTCCTCCATGACTATTCCTTGTTGTGCACCTTTAAAAACTTCTACACTTAGTTGTTTGATGCTCCCTCCATGCCGCAAAGTTATTTCTTTCTTCTTGTGTGGCACTTTACCTGTGACTATGTTCCTTTATTTCGTGGCCCTTTAAGAACCCAAGGAATACTACAATTGGAAAACATATGGAAAACTAGGATAGTGTTTCATGGATTCTAGCCTTAGTCACTCCAAACTTTTGACCTTCTACCACATGGATCTTGGTATCACTTTTCCTTTGCATCACAACTTCTTTTGGGTGGACTTCATCCTTCATTTCACGGAATTAACAAATCTGCGTGGCACTCTATATGTTATAAGTCTATGTGACATTTTTTTCCATACCGTGAAGCACTAAGCTTTTTTCCCACTCTTTTTCTCTATGGATCCTATTCTTAGCTGATTTTCCAAGTTTTTACATGCGTGTAACCCGTTGTGCTTTGAATTTCCTTCAACCCACCAAAGAATGATTTGATGCCATGCAATATTGACTTTGATAGTGTTGTGAAAGACTAACAAACCTCTTTGAAAAACTACATCCATAAAAAATCCACCTAAGTCCTAAATTATAATTATTTGTCTTGTGGGTTAGGAGAACCAGCAATACACTAAATGATTGCCTTTTGTGGATGACTAACTTAGTGTTCTCTTGCTTTCTTGGCAAAAGTGTCTAAGTCCCAACTTAGATGAGTTGTTCAAAATTGCATTGGGGTGTAATTTTTGGACAACAATTGTTAGTGTATATCAATGGCCTCCACTACAACCAGACGTATACAATATAATTAGAGATACAGGAGATTGAAACTTGTCATACCCAAATTTATTCCATGTATGGAATTGTTAAGTTTGACCGTTCATTTTGAATTGGATAAATCCAGTCTAGATAATACTTAACTAGATTTTTGACTATTTATAAGTGGACATGTCTCCTTTTGCTCTTTGAAACAACCCCGCCATAAATGTTATGTACATTGATAAATAGTTCTCCATCACCAATAATGGTGTGAGGAATCCAATTATTATTTAAGACTTTGATTTCCAAAAATTACAGTATAGTGGAATACTTAAACGTAAGCTAGCAACTTTTGTACAAAGTGTATTAAGTGATGGTCTTTAGATATGGAAAAAGATGATCGATAAAAAAAAAAAAATACAATAAATATGGGAAAACAATATTTGTATCACTAATCTTCGGGACTATTTGAAAACCTTGAAACAATACTTAAAAATGAAAATTATGTTAACTCCTGAAAATATAAATGTTGAAAGTGTCATAATTTAAATATTTATGATATAAAATAATAATAAGTAACATAATTTTTTTATATCCTAAAATATGAAATTTCAAAAACGGAAAATCTATACGGTATATGGTAACTATGCTTAAACATCCCCTTGCACTCCTGAACGAATATAATTTGTTGCGACATTTTCTCTTCGAAAGCTTACACCAATCGAAACACTCTCCCTACAAAACTTCAACGACAGTCTAAACATATTTACAAGGGATACGTAGGTAAGTAGGCTTTTGAGTCCCAAAACTTTGTAAGCTGGCAGAAAACCACACAAGTGGGTCAATGATAAAATCAAGCAGCAATCCAGAGTTATTTGAACCTATTTTAAATTTGGTAAGCTTGACTGTAATCTCAACTCGGTCGTAGTCAGTAGAGTGTGAGCCGTATTTACGTAAGATGGGAAGCCCTTGTCACTTACTAAATCTCTTCTTCTGTAATCTGTAATTTTCTTTGACTGATGAAATAAATGTGAGCAGTGCAGAGCGAGGTGTTGTTGTTGTAGTTCATTTCCTTCAAGAAGGGGAGAACACCAGGTTGGGAAAGAATTGAGTGTTGGGGCCGAGGGTTCAAATCTTGATGCCACATTGTGTAAAGACTGTCTCCATTTATCTCGTGGGCCTTCACCAAGGAGAATATCATCTTCGGAGGTTGTGGCAGCGATCTGGTGGAATGTGTGGAGAAAAACTACGTGAGAAGATATTTTGAGATGGCATTGTACAATCTCGTGGTGTTGGTTAGAAACACGGGCATGCTGGCGATGTTATTCATTATGCGGATTCCTCCCACACCTCATCAAATACCTTGTTATCGAATAGTGGTTATTCATCCCCTTATAATGGACACTTCTATGTTTTAAGATGTCATATTTATGTTTTCCATTTGACGAGACATCTTTATTGACTAGGGTTGTGCTTTTTATTTTTGTCTTTTTCAGAAAAAAATTTCTCTACTAATTGTTTGTGATTCTGAAATTAACATTGACATCAATGGTAATTAATCACCGTTCATTTGAGTTCCGTGGTGGTTTTAAATTGTCTTAGTCATTTAAAGGGATTAAATATTTATTTTCGTTCAAATAAATTGTTTCATGTCAATATTCTGGGGATCTAACCACATATCGTTCTTCATCCATCTCATGGGTGATGTTTATTCTCTCAATATAATGTACCTATGCCCATAAAAATACCATGTACCCATCCCATGCATACGTGTGGTGAGCGTTTTTACTTTTTTTTCTTTTAATTTTTGTTGAAAAACACATTCCATTGAACTACGATTTATGTAATTCGAATGCATGTTTTTTACTTAGTTTTTTTTTTTCTGTTTTTTCAAAAATATATTCCACTTTTTAGGTAGATTTTGGATTTAGTCTTATCATATGAAATAAATCACCAAAACTCAAAAAATAACAAAGTTTAATAATACATGCATCCACAAAGTTGAGATGTATGGAGTACAACAGTGTAGAGACTCTTGAAAATGAGAAAACTTGCATACAACTAGACAGTTTGAAAAGAGATACGTTAGATAATAATATAACAATTTTCTTAGAAAAGGAAAATCCCAGGAACCAAAGAGCTTCCTTTGATAGGTGTCAAATAATTTTTAGACGATTAAGCTGGAGATAATGATAGAAATACAAATAGTATGAAACTATCTCGATAGAGGAAATCAGTCAACATCCTCGATGATAGGATGGGGATGGTTGAAAACTTTATCCCAATAACAATTGGTTTTGTTTCTTTGTTCAAGGGGGCTTCCAACTGCTTGATGATATCGTCTGAATTAGGTGCGAAAGTGATGGCACAAAAACGTAATTCGTAGTTGATATCTAAGCGTGCCTACACAATGGTCGGTGTATGTTTGGTAAGTCAAAGATGGTGTCTATTTTATACCCTTCACATGGAATGGTCATCTACGGACTTTGGTCACTTGAAACACAAGGATTAGTAGAAAAAAAAACTCTAAATTGGATTAAAACATCCAATATGTGATCAAAGGGATGAGAAGCAGGAATCACAAGTGATTCAAGGTAGTCATTGGCAATTCAAGGGAATCGTTGGTGATTGTTGTGTAATGTTCTAATTTGAATAGATTGCAAATTTGATCTTAAATGAATGATTAAATGATTTTATTTTTTCTAAAAATCATGCGCGAGATAAAAAGGGGGTGTAAAGAGAAAACAATACCTTGCCTTTGGTGCAAAATATATATGTTGAATGTTGGAGAGAGACCTTATGATGACGTGGACTCGATAAGATCTTTGCATATAATAAATGAACAAGCTAAATAATATGTTGAAGATAACACAACACAAGAGATATTGGTGGGCCAAGATGCCCAAATATTCAATATATGTAGAATAATACCCTTAAGGTAGGGCAACACCATATAATGCTCCTTAAGGAAGGAGTAACTCCACAATCTCCCAAGATGGGAATCCACTTCGAGGGGGACACCTCCAATATACCTCTACCAAGTAGAAGACTCAACTCATACATCCATGACATCTCATAATGATACTCACATCCTTTATATAGACATATATTACTCTTAATGGATGGGTAACACCTAATCCCAATGTAGGTCGACTCATTACCCAATATAACTAATTCTTATGTGACCCCATATATTATAAACATATAATTACTAAGGGGATGTGTGACACATGTCGAAATCTACATCAAACAATCTACATTATAATATCATATCCCAAGGTACATACCATTCTCTCCCTCTTGACATGTTTCGTCCCGAAACATAAGAAGAATCCATATAGTGTGTGTGCTTTAAATAATTGCGCATTTGTCACGATGCTCGATCATCCAAAACCCATATGAGATCTTAGTGGGTGATGCTTCTCTAAACCTAATTCCTTAGTCCATCGCAATCCTCTTATTCCATCCATGTCCATATGTGCTCCTCGTAATCCATGCGTATCTATAATTATTATTCACATGATTCCATGCCATGTAATTGCTTCTCCATTGATTTTGTGTATATCCATAATGATTACTCCTCCAATTCCCTATATATCCATATATATTTATACCCTCATGTGTCCTAACATGTCTCCATGATTTTTTCCTCTTATGATGATGTGGGTGTCTATATGGTGCAACCTTAGTATCCTCAAACTTTACCTACACTTTATTTTCCTCTTCTACCTTGTTTGCTATTTTTTTATCTTGAGTACATGAATTATTTGTCTTTTTCATCATTTTATTTATCCTCTCCTTATAAATCATCCTTATTCAATTCTTCACCCTCTTCAAATTCATCTTCATGCTCCATCTTGACATTAATTTTTCCTTGTTTAGTGTGATATCCTCGCAATGTAATTTTTTTCTCTTGTACCATAATTTCAAGAATTTAATTTACACAATAATATTAATTGTTCCCAATGTCTCTAACCAAGGATATCCAATAATAATATCCATACCATCCATATCTAAAGCATAAAAATATGAATGTAAAACATATTTATCCATAGAGAGATTTACATCTTCAAAAACTTGAATATGCTTACCATCCACTTGAGATTCCTTTGTATGCTATGCTTGAACATGTAGATGTTGAGCTACATTCATATTGATGAAGTTATATTTTCTATTAGGGTTTATGGAAATCATTACCTTTTTCCTTTGAATGCACCCTTCAAACTGAAATATTGAAGCTTCATTCCTTGGAGATACACTATTTAAATTTGTATCTTGATTTGTCATATCTCCTTTGAATCATGCATAGCCTCTTCATCATCAACATTGTCTTCTTCATCTTCTTCATCGTCAACATATTCTTCTTCTTTTGATATTTCCTCTTCCTCACTATTATCCTTACATTATTCTTCTTCCTCATGCTCTTCTTCTTTTGTTTCCCATCTATCCATGAAGACTTGTTCTAGTTCCTCCCAAGACCAATTAGACCTTTCCTTTTCTAACTCAAAAAACCAAATCAGTGCAGGGCCACTAATCCAAAATTTGAATATCCAAATACCTAATGATGTAGAATGATTGTTACCATTTCTTTCACAAAGCATTTAAGAAGGCAACTCAAAACTTCGTTTCTTAGCTTAACAGAGATTTTGGAAAGGCTTACTGATTTTGATTTGGAAGTACGAGCTACTCGAGAATTAATTATGAATGTTGTTCATTAGCTCAAAACTAAAATTATAAAGGTTAAATTGGAAACATCGAGGGTAGAAGCATTAGAATGATAGAGTACAGATCAGTATTTTAAAATGGACTTAGCCATTTTTAAGAGTAAAATACATCCAAACGGCCATCAATTTCCATGTTTGTAAATCATTGGAAAATTTTATAAAATTCATGTGGTGTTAAAATGACCATTTATTTTAATAGGTAAGATAGGGGCTACGTGTCGGTGGATCCACGTCTTAGGAAAGGCTATGGGGCACCATTTCATGCCTCTCTTCATTTTTGTAACTCTAGTGGACCTAAGTTGGTTGAATGAGATCTAATTTACAAGTTTTCAGGTTCGTTGCAGATTAGTGAGGTCAAAGCTATGTGTATGCATCTTATAGAGCCAACAATCAAAGGATAGACTAAAACCATTAGGTTCATGGAAAATTTTTATTGGTTCATATTTTATAAAACTCGGTTGAGAAAATTAGTGAATGCGTGGAGCTATTTTATTCGTTCGCAGTCAGTAGTGGTCAACCAAGTGAAGATAAAAAGTTACATGGGTTATTTCTATTGGCTTGGACTTTGTAGTTTTTAGTCTTGGATTGACACCTAGATCCATTTATCTGTTTTTATTGGTCCGAGTTTCGCAAGCGAAGGTAGTCGAGGTCTGATTTATGAAGGATTCGTGGAGCTTCTTGATTGGCTTGAATTTTACAAGGTATGGTCGGGATGACACAGAGATATGTGGGTTGTTTTTATTGGTTTGTGTTTCATAGAACCCATTCACGGATCTAAAATATGAAGGAAACGTGGAGCTTTTCTATTAGCGTGTGTTTCGCAGTCTAACAGTGTCTCCCGATTAAGGATGACAATGAGGATTTTTGGGATGTTTGATTCGATCGTATTTTGTAAGTTTCCATCAAAGAAATGATTTGTGAAGGAAATGGAGCTATTTTATTGGTTGGAGATATTTTTTAAGATTTGAAGAAAATGATTTACGAAGGACATGGATTTTTTTAAGATTTTCACAATTGACTTCTATAAAATATTTTTAAAAAATTGTAAAAGGGGTCTCTCTGCTTATTCATTCATATTTCTGGAGAAATTCAGTCTTTTGAGTGAGAAAACAAGGGTCATGAGTGACTATATGTGCTTATTCCACCTCTTGGAGCAATAAAGGAGTTATTTTTACCTTCTACAATTTGTATTTAGTGCATACTCTATTTTGACTGATTTTATTTTGTGATACTTGTTTATCCTTGTCTTATCAGTTAAATATCTCATGCATTTTTGTAGTTTTGTTTTAATTTATAGGTCATAGATTGTGTTTCACGAGTTGTTTATAGGATTTTGTTGTAGAGCTATATGTTTTCCTTCTTATCTTATGACAATTCATTCCAACCCCTTTTATGAATCACCTTAATTTGAATCAATTACTTGTAGTTTGTGTATGGTGTGTGTGGATTCTTTTCTTCATCTGTGTGATCCAAATAAGTCTAAAGTTCTCAAAACATTCGGTGTATCACCTCCCTTTTTAGTTCTTTTTCTTTCCTTTCCTTCTCCCTTTTCTCGAGTCAGTTTTAGGAGGTAGAATTAGTTTAGGTGTTGCACTAGGGGAACCATCCCTCTCTAGAGATTCACTCCAACATATAGGTCACCCACAACCTAGGAGTGTTTCCATTTTGTCAATTGAAAGGAGATTTATCACACCATTCTCCAAAGGGTGCATTTCAAAGTGACAACAGTTTTTGGCATGCCCGATGGGACAAACAAAGAATTTGTTAATAATTTGATGCTATTTTTGACAAAAATCAGTGTTTCATGCATTGATCACCAAAAATATGGTGACTCCACTAGTAAAAGCACATCCCGATATCATATCAGCACATATTTCATGCCAAAGGTTACAACAAAATCATCTACAAAAGGTATTCCTTTTGATTTCATTGAATTACCTTTGAATTCAGCTAAGAGGAGCATATTTTCAAGTTCCAAACCATATTTTAAACCTCCTCCCATTCCACAAAAATCCAGTATTATCTCCCAAAGTTTCCATAGCGATTCTATCTTGAACATGGCCAATCCAAGAAATTAGGTTTTGTTCCCTTCAATGCTAGTAGCCCATTGTTGCTAGCCCAACATAATGACATTCCAGCTAATTCCCTTAAGAGAATTCCATTTTTAGTCGATAAAATCATATCACACCCATAGAACATGTAAAGGATGTTGCCAATATATGCTCTATTTATCACATAACTCAGGATAATGTTGCAATAAAATTGTTAGCATCTTCTTTCAAGGGAAAAACATTATAGTGGTACAGAGGACTTGCACTAAATTCTATTACTACTTGGGATTAGGTGGGAGAAGTATTTTGCAAGCACTTTGAATATAAATCAGATCATATTTCATTGGTTGAGTAATCAAATACTACCAAGAGAGCACCACAAGAGTTCATGACTGATCTCAACTACATATTCCAAAGGAATTAGGAAAGAATTCTAGAATTTATAAGGCCTACTCCTCAAAATAATTTATTATATTATCTAGGGCTTTGAATTCTTATATTTCATAATGATACAATCAATGAGTTGAGAGAAACATCCTAATGCTCATGATATAGAAAATTCTAGAAATAGTCTTATAAAAGAAGGAAAGATATCTCCAAGGCCTCCTATGCCCATCTTTGAAAATATTTCCTCTCCCACTTCTCAACAAGTACCTATAATAGCCCCAATTCCAACATCTAATTCTCAACCTTTAATCCAAGCCAATGTTACCCAAGTCCAATCAAGTGATTTACAAGAGATAAAAGGACTTTTAAAATATTATAGGAATGAGATAGTTTCCCTCAAAAGGTAACAAAATCAGAGTTTCAAACCTTACTATCCTCCCAATTAGTATAATGGACCTTCTTTCCAACCAGATTGACAAGGCTCAAATCATATTGTTAATCCAAATCCTATTCAAACAATTAATCCCAATGTTGCTATCACATCCAAAGAACATGTCCCAATCCATAATAACATGAAACAAAAGTATGAGTGGTCTTAAATCCATGTAGTAAACCTCGTAATCAGAACTCATGTGTTAATGGTACTCAGAAGCAGGAACTTATGATGCAATCAACTGCTATGTCACAAGGTCCAACAGTTGAGGTTACACCACAACAGAAGTTTCAAAAGAGTTAGTGCCAAGTGATGCTACATTCCTTAATTGGAAAGAGGATGACTTCTGTGGAATAAATCAACTTGATAATTAGAATTCTACTTTTGTGGTAGCCAATACAAAGTCTAAGAAAAGGGCATTAGAAGTGGAGTAACCTACTGGTAAGATTAGTTCTCAGTCTTCTCCATTTTTGCATGTTGATTTTTCAGTCTCAAATCAGCAAGGTAGTCAAAAGAATCAGCCTACAAAGTCTTCAAATCAGCAAGATATTCCAATTCCCATTCTTCCAACACAAGAAGGTGTTGTTAACAAGTCACAACATAAGGTTATTACCCTGATTTTAATATCCTTTATCATATGAAGTAAACTAAATTTAGTATTTCATTATGGGATACAATGTCACTTCCTGGACAAAAGTACCTTTTGTAAGAAGCCTTGTCAAATCTTAATGTTTCTAACCAACCATCCAAAGAACTATCTAAGGTTTTTCTCACAAATACATCTGATCCAAAGGAAGATCAAGAAAATAAGAGTTTCAAGCCACCTCCCTTATATGTATCATTGATCATAGGCCATAATCTAGTTCACAACTACATGATTGATTTTGGAGCCTCTCGCTTAGTTATTCCCAAGAAATTTGTTGACAAAATTGGTCTAGACTATGAGCCTCTTTCTAATGGAGTATTTCAGCTAAATGACACACCAAGAACCACAATTAGAGCCATTATAAATTTGATCTTAACCTTGCATGCATGCCCCACCTTATCCATTCTTCAATATGTCTTCATTATTGATCTTCCTCCTCTTTTTCTCTTATTCCATTCTATAGATTTTATGACCAAAATTGAAGTTTATTTATCAGTAGACTAGTCTCATATGTTATTCGTAACAAGGTATGGTGCCAAGGTTTCCATAATATCTAAACCAATATCGAACATAACTTTAAGCCTTATGTTCTTAGTGACAATAACTCAAATTGCATGAGCATTGCTGAAGAAGACTAGTCGGTTGACCGTTAGCCAACCAAACTTATAGAGGAAGTTCTTGATTTATTACTAGATGAGAGGGATTTTAATAATTATGCACATGGGGTAAGTGCACCAAGTTGGGGCCAAAAATTGGACATAAATATGATTTTATGTGAAACACGAATGCATTTTGGGAACATGCGACCACGCACAAATTGTCAAGTCTCGGTAACTACTAAGCCTAAAACACGAGTGTGTTATAACATGCTCATGTTTATGTTTGCTATGTGGTATATGTGGTTTTGAGAGGGATATATTTATTAATATTTATACTTTATTATTTCTTATACTTCAAATTTATTTTAGTAAATATAAGAAACTAGGCTCACTCTGCACCTTATGGAACTAGTCTCATGATCCATCATCATGGTTTAGAAGATAGTTTTTCATATTCTAATCTGGTCAAGACATGGAAATTTTTAAGTATTTCAGCATTCAACCTAAATATTTTAAGGTTTAAATTATACAATCGATATCTATTATTTTTAAGGTTTTAAGGCCTTCTTGATTATTTATTGACATTTGTAGGATTTTTTAGATGTGTCAAAACTATATTTTATAAACCTCACAAATCTAGAAGGTAGCAAAATTTCTCGAATATATGGAATCATGTGATTCCTTATAACACATAATAAATCAAAACACATATGTAAGTTTTTATCAATTCACATAATCAAGGGAATGGTCATCATGAGGTCTCGTGAAGGATCTCGAAACATCATGAGGATAATGGGTGCAATCAAGAAAATATTGAGGTCTTCCTCAAGGCTTCCTTCATTCTCTCAGTGTTGTCCCTATCCCAAAAAAATCCTCTAGTGCTGCTGTTTTGGTCCAACTCTTCCCCGACTAGTTCAATTGGTTTTGTTTCCTCAAGTAAGAAGCTTCAAATCTAGGAACCTTTGAAGCTATTCATCTCTTTTGAGACAATATTATCATTCCATCATGTTCTCATACCACTAAATCATGTATTTCACCCATCTAGTTTCTCAACATTCATCCAAAGACTCCTCTCACTTTCCTTTACGGAAATTTCCATTACATTGCACAAAAGCAAGGTTTCCTGGTCACTTCTTGGTTGGTCTACTCTGAAAACTCTTCAAGTAAGCTAAAATCATCCCTAAACACCCTTCTCAATCTCATGGATGTATGACAATTTTGGTTAACATATCCTTCCATTATTTGTTCCATTCATTAGCCACTCTCTTAACCGATCTTCCCACTTTCTAGCCCGCATGGGTGATATGTTGATTGTATCTTTAGCTTTAAGATCATACTCAAAACTTTTAGGGAAATGTAGACTACATATTAAGGGTTTCTAGTTGCATTAATATTTTTAGGTTTGAACTCCAAAGAAAAATATCATTTCCTTCATTAAATTGAGTTAACAATTAGGTCTAGGTCTGTATTTGTTGTTTCTCCCCTAGACTATCACTCATACCTCAACATGCACCCAATGAACCTTCTAATTTTCCTATAAATCTCTTAATATACATCCTTATCATCATATATCTAATTTTCAAGCTTCAACTCATAGATTAGAGCCTTCAAACCATGAGCCCTAGGATTTGCTGTCATCACACACCCGTTGAATCTTTAAGTGATCCATTCTAACATGGGAACATTCCCAAGGTGTGGGACCTTGGCCCTTGGGATGAACCTCTAGAGAAGGTTGGATTCTTGCTAAACTTGGTGCATATGATTTAAGATCAAAGTGCAGAACTACGATAATTTGAAAGAAAACTAATCTATTTGTTCTTTTGGAAAGAGATAGAAGGATAACTAAAATATATGGGAAGAGGTGATGCACCAATAGTTTTATGAACAATAATATCTACTTCACATGCACATCATATTATTTCAGAATTTTAGTTAATAGACATAAATCCTATAAATTTCGTCAATCAATGCTTTTGATAGAATATGAATTTAAAGATAATAGAAGGGACTCGATATTTTCCGTAGCTGAAATAGTAAATACCATATACCACAACTTGCATGGTGATTGAGAAAGATTATAAATATATGAAGGAAAGTTAAACCATTACATACAAGGAACTAAAACATCCATAAGTATTCAATGAATCATTTAAATGCACAACACATCAAATATTCATAGGTAAAATATCATTCTAAATATAACCAAGACTACAGATTGTTTGTTGACTCTAAAAAATGATAGAGCCTCTTTACAAATAAGATCTAAAAGTATTTTTTAAACATACTAAATCCTCCTATTTATATACTAAGAGGATTGAGAAATTATAGCTAAACTTCTTAACTATTACATACTAAAAAAATGTAATTATGCTAAGGAAACATTACCCCATAAAAATAGCGAAGGGTTGTGCAGGGTTTGAATGGGCCAAACCTACAACTCCCAATGATGTTGTAGCTTGGGGGCTATGTGAAAATGGCTAACAATGCCTAACTAGAGCTGGAGCCGCCCTTTTGTTGATCCACTTCTTCTTTTGTTTCTTCCATAGCTACCTTGTGTTTACAATTACAAAAGCGCTTAACTACCCTTGAACCTCTTCATCATCTAGTCCACATGCATAGTTTTTTTGAACCTCTCTTGAATCAGTTTCTCTAGCCAATTTCCTAAAAAAATTAGTATTCATGAATTTATTGATCTAACTCAAGAATTTCTGGTAAGACACCAATCAGTGAATGGAATCAAGGTCAAAATAATTAGCTACATCATCTTCTTATTTCACCAAACTTTAGACCTAAGTGATGATCTAATCAGCCTGGAAGTGCATCAACATTTGCATCTAGAAAATTGTAATAAATCTTGTCAAATTCTTCCACAATATCATTTAGGCCATCAAATCCTTTAATCCTTCTTTCATTCGAATTCGACATGACCTCCGCAATATTCAGACATTAAATTTCGTTGCTTCTTTAAATTCAATTTTTTTTGCAATATAATCAACAAATCCTTTCAAAAGGAGATCAAGCTCAACACTTCGTACTTCCTTCCAAGTTTCAAGAATCGGTTCCAATATATCACTCTCCTCGGTGAGGAGTTCATTCATTTTTGAGAGGGCATATTTCTCATCATACAAATCAATATAAATATTAACAAAAAAATTAATAATCTCTTCCCCTTCTTGAACAAGAATTTTCATCCATATCCCTACCGCTCATCCTCATTGCTAATATTCTCCACCACCGAGAAAGAGATGTCATCAAAACCGAGAGGTATGGTAAGAGTGGTGTTATGAAGGGGTTGTGTGATTTTATTCAAGATAGCACTCATATATTAAACCTTACCATTAAGCTAATCTTTAGTTTATCTTTGTCAATTTATGCAAAGCAAGTTACCCAAGGCAACTTGAACATCCTTCTTTTCTCCTTAATGGGTTGATTTTCCAAGAGAAAACTTAGAAATCTGTGAGTCTGCTCACCGTGATTGTTTTCTTTTCTTGGTTTTCCCCATATCTAGAGTGGCTATCTCAAAAATATTTCCACCGCTGGTCATCGATAGGTTAGAAATAACTCTCGGTATTTTGGCTTGTCTTTAGCAATAGATCTAAAACTTTGAAGTCAAAAATCAATGATAGAAAATTTCTTCTTATTATTTTGTGTCTACATGTCTAACCACATAGGAATAGAAGAATAATCTTTGATAGATAATGTAGGCATTTTTATTTTAGTAATTAGATGAGTTGGTGTAACTAGGGCACTAGTTGTAATCACCAAAAGGGGTAGTGATGTGGTAACAATAGAAGGTGGGGTAGAAAGGATGGATATAAGAAATGATGATATATAAGCTGAAATGGGAAGTGATTTTTGGGGAAGAGGAGTCTCAAAAGGAGATCGTAATGCGAACATCTCTAGATGAAAGAGCAAAAAGGAGGAGAAAAATGAGACATAGAGGGTGAAGTAATGAGGGATATAGGAGAAATGGGAATAGAGTAAATGGAGGACATGGTCATAGGAAGAGTGTGGGATGGAGGGGAAGGAGGAATTTAGGATGGTGATGATGGAAAATCGAGCGAGAGGGTGACTGCAACACTAGAGGGATATTAGGTGAAACACTCGGTTTTATGATATCAGTATATTTTAATTTGGTAGATGTAGCTCCCATTGTAGAAACTCGAGAAGACGATATTGAACCTCCAACAACAAAATAAATCTTGTAAGGCCTTTAGATGGAATGGTTTCACCCAATGATGTTTGTGTTTGGATAAGTTATGTGGTAATTTTTTCTAACACTTTGGGTGTGATTCCCAAAGTTATCAACCATTGGTAGGTCTGATTAAGAATGGGAATTACCCTTTCCTTCATGTTGCTACATTCCTCAAGAGACCAATCAATCAAGTTCAAAGGATGATTCTTGACATTATTTTGATCATAGGAAGGATCTAAAACTTGTTTGTCATCATCTAGGCCTCAGAGATGACCACAATTCCGTATTGGGTTACCTCTTGAAGAGTTAACCTTTCAAATTATATTTCCCTTACTGCATTCTCATCCCAAAGTAGTGGATCTAAATATCCTAAAAATGAGGTATGTTAATGTTTGATGATCCCATTTTTTTCGAACTTGTACCAATAGTAAAAAAAAGTACGGGGTGAAATGTCTTCAAAGTCATTTGTTGCATTTCTCCTCAAGCATTTTTAAATTTTTACGTAGAGGCACACATTTATCTTACCACATTTATTAGGTATTGGACTCCTACCTTATTTTGGCCATGTTGAATCTTGTGGTAGAAAAAGAATCACTTAACTAACTCCATTAGAACCCACTTGTCCATTGGGAATCTTGGCAGCTTGGTAGGAGCACCTATGAATCTAGGAGCAGCGATGTATGACAACATCAAGAATTGTAAGTAGATACCTCCCCATTCCATTACTTATTTCAAGAATCATTTGAAATCCTTCGGTTATATAAATATTTATCAAATAAGTGCATGATAATTATGTGAGATGGCATCATTTACTCTCTGTAAGTTCTTAGGACCTTCTTGCATTGTGATATGGGGATAATATTCATATATTTGAGAAGAATTCCTCAACCCCATCGGATTTAACCTTGGAAAATGTCTCATACCTGCCACTTCATACAAAGGGTAAGAAGTTGTGAAGAAATTTCTAGAGGTTAGGACATATGATAATTGAGAATAGATAGCATTACTGATGTGTTCAGCCCATCAAATAAGGTCCTTGTTTCTCATGATAGTGGCAATATAAATTTAGATCCATTTTAGGAAATCCTTAGAGAAAGGAAGTCTTGTAACTCTTCTCAAGTAGTGTAATGATACCATTTACTTCTTGAATGAAGTCGACCAAGGAATCATCTTTGGGAATCGATAGTGAACTTTTATTTTCACAAAATAACTTTTGTTGATGATCCTCGTGCAAGAATCATTTTTGTAACCTAGTGCTCAAAAGAAGAGTCTATAAAAATAATGGCATATGATTTGACATTGAGGAGTCTCAGTAGATCTTCAAAGAAATCACTATCTAGTTTGATCACCATTGTTCCATCCTCATCATTTTCATTTGTGCATGAGTCTTTATATAAATGTGATACGGTAAAAGAAAGCATGAACTCGGGGCATTGTATGGATTGGGGAAATGCAACAGCTAGGGAAAGCCCACTGTCAAAAATTTCTTTCATCCATGGTTTTTATTGAGAGACTCGACCCTCTCCCGAACTCGGGAAAATCAACGTGTCCCCAATTTTTTCAACATGATATGAAATGCTCATAGGGGGTGTCACCCCTAGAAAAATATATTTCATTTTATCTTTTCATTTGGAGTAAGATACATAAATTTGTTCTTGATGAGAACCTAAGAGAATACCAGTGGAAGGAGAATCAGAAGTTGAAGGAATAAGTGTGGCTCTATAAAGTATCTCTACACCTCGACGTGAAAACTAGATCCGAGATTCTGAAGTCAAAAATCAGACCCTACTTATCAAATTTGTACTCTTGAAACCCAAACCTCCGAAACCCCAAAGTTTAAAGTTTGAAATTATGATTCACAAAATTATGAAGCTCGAAGTGCTGAAACTAAAGTTCTACATTTGCATGAAAGCAACCTCTCACAACTTTGAAATAGCAAATTTTGAAACCTTGCAAAGACATCTTTGTTCTCTAAAAGGCACTTCTCTCCTAGAATGTAATCTTATTCCTTGTTCATATAATATATTGAATCCTAGACTATAAAAGCAATAAAAACCAAAAACAAGAAAAATCCATGGTTCAAATTTTAACAACAAAACATAGAAGAAAAATTTATCGAAAGGAAAGCTAGAGGTAGTGGGAGAGGAAAAAATGATAGATCAAAGCCCCAAAAATGAAAATTAAAACAAAACTTACAAAATTACTCAAAAAATTGATGAGAAAATATGAAATAATTCTCAAAAAATCACCTAGCAATATGGTTAGAATTGAAGTATGTCAACATGTCAGAGTACTAATTTTTATGGTAAAAATGAAAAGTAAAACTTGCATATTTAAAGGAAAGTGAAAAATTATTTACCCTAGGTTTAACACGTGTGGGTAGTTGGGCATTTATTTTTGTTGGACATCAAAGTTTTGAAGTCGAGTGCAGTTCCTATGTGAGTTACACTTTAGATTCTCGAAGTTTGAAATGGTGGAGTTGAATCAAACTTTAGAACTTGGGAGGATAATTACATGTAAAACGCACTTGTAGTTCTAATTTCCAGTTCCAAAATGTTGTTGGGGTGGATTTCAGGTTTTAGAACCCAATGTGCATTTCATAGGAAAAATTCATGTTGAATTCCGAAATCTATAATCCGGTGAAAAATTATACTAAGGAAAATTTTGAAACAAATTTCCCAAAAAAATAAGGAATGGGAAAGGTAGGAAAATGCACAAAAAATTTAAAATCCTTCTTGGTAAGGGGAACTTGAAAATTTAACATTTTTGGTGACCTCTCGGGAGATGCTTTCCTGCTAAGCATTATTCCCGTAGCCTTAAGAAATCCATTTGGCACATGATTACTTAACCTCAAAACATACAGAACAAAACACAACCAAGAAAGAAGAACAAAACAAACAAACAAAACCAAACAAAGAAAAAACAAATAGTGTACGAAGCACTTGGAGGAAATAAACCTAGATTAAAAGTGGACAAGGTGAAACTCTCTTTAAAATAATTTTTGAGATGTATCCCATTAATTGGAATGGGAAATTCTTCTCCATTGAGTCTAGATAGGAAAAATAAATTTTCCTCTTTGCAATATGTGATCATGTATGGCCCGCTCCAAAGAGCATCGAATTTTGTGTGCATTCCTAGCTTGGCCCTATTTGTGTCCCGTTTGAGGACCAAATATCCTTCTTGAAAAGATCTAGGAACTACTTTCCCATCAAAAATTTTCTTCATTTGGGCCTGATGCAACTCCATAGCCTTCATAGCCTTGTTCCTAATTTCTTCCAACTCCATCAATTTAGCAAACCTTATTGTCATGTGATCACTTTCCATATCCTCGAGCTTATGTACTAACTCCAAAGAGGGAAATTCAAGAGAAAAAATAAGTTTTTCCTCCCTACCATATAAAATCATGAAAGGGGAATTTCCTATGGCCCTTTTTGATGTGATCCTATCTGCCGGCAAGGCAGTCTTTTCATTGTATGCCAAGTTCACCGGTTTTTTTCATTGTTCGTTTGATGATCCAGATTAGGTTCTTATTATTGGACTCATCCAAACCAATTAATTTTGGGTAATAATTAGAAACAAATTTCAAGCATTCTCCATTCCCGACAACCCACTCACTAATATTTGTGCCTACAAAGGCCATGGCATTATCTCGAGATCATTGTAAAGGGAACACCAAACCTTTTCATTATTCCTTCTAGAAAATCCAAAAAAATTCTCATTTCCCTCATTCAATGCTACTACCTCTATCCACAGAGTAAAATAATATGTTGTAGTAAAAACCCACCTATTTCCATCACTTGATGATGGATTTATCATTCCAATAAAGTCTAACCCCCATTAAATAAAGGGTTGATCTACTTGGATTAGATGAAGGGGTAAAGTAGCTAGCCTTTTCTTTCCCGTAAATAATGTACATTCTCTAGATTTCCTTACCCACTTATGGGCATCTTTGAGTAGGTCTAGTCAAGTAATAACCAGCCCGCATAATCTTCGTAAAAGTGGTTCTTGCGTAAAAGTGTCCTCCGAACAATCCATTATGGAATTCTTCCAATATTTTTTCAACTTTCTCTAGTCTTATACATTTGAGGAGAACACAATTAAAATCTCTTTGAAAAAATTATGCCATCTACAAGATCACAAGGAATGAATTGAAGTTGGAAACTTCACCTTTGGGTTCTATCCAATTCAATAGGATATTCTCCTAATAGAAAAAAATTATTCATTTTTGATAACCAATCAGTAGGAGTGTCTTCTTGGAGGTGGTTATGAAACATAATTTTTGCTTCACCTTTGGTTCTAAATATGTAGAAAGTTGTTTTCATAAACCCTTTCCTTTGACTAACTTAGCTACCTTTATATGCACATCATACTATATAACCTTGGTGATCCATACAACTCAATTTTCATTCATATCCTTATTCAACTGGAAATCCTTGACTCCCAAGTGTGACCACTGTCAATCTGGATCATGTTATTGGACAACATATGTTTGAATTTATTTAATGCTGAATAACAGCAAAAACCCATTTCTCGATAAATGAGTATTTGAGCTCATAATTTTTGAGTGACTGGCTAAAAAGAGAAATTAGTTGTTCCATCAAATCATCATTTTGTTGATTAATAATTCTTGAAATTCTTTCTTGTCTTGCAAAGGTGTAGAGCATAAAATCCTTGTCATACCTTGGGTTTACCAATGTAGGATCATGGGAAATAGTTGTCTTGATAGCTTTAAATCTCTCTTTTCCTTTTTATTCCGGATAAAGGGTGTATTATTTTTAGCATGACCATTAATGGCTTAGCCAAGGTAGAAAACTAAGGTATAAACCTCCTTACAAAGTTTATCGTTCCTAAGAAACTCGAAGGCCTTTCTTATGGCTTGGAAGGGACAAAGCCAAGATGACACAAATCCTTTCTGGGTCAATAAAGAGTCCTTTCTGCTGAAACAATATGCCCTAATAATTTTCCCTCATGAACCAAAAAAATGCACTTCTTGGGATTTAATGAGACCCCAAATTCCCTGCACCTCTTAAAAACCTTTTCCAAATGGGCTATGTGGTCTTTTGCATGCTTGGAATACACCATTATGTCATCAAGATAAACAAGGATCATGTCATTTATTATCCCTTTGAAATCCATATCCATAGCTCGTTAGAAAGTGGCCCCAGTGTTGGATAACCCAAATGACATTTTATTATAGGCATATGTACCCCATTTAGTAGTAAAGGTTATTTTGAATTGATCTAATTCCTTAACCAAAATTTGGTTATATCTTGATTAGCCATCAAGTAGTAAAAACCTTTCTACTCCTACTATTGTTCGGAGAATCTACTCCATAGACAAAAGGGGTAATGATATTTTAGAGAGGCTCAATTCAAGTCTTTGAAGTCCTTGCATAGTCGATTTCCCCATTCTTATTCTAAGGAACTATATTAGCCACCTTAAAGAATTATTAATTGGTAAGATGATACTATCTTCAATGAGATTTTAAATCTCTATCTTTATAAGTGGTTCAATTTTGGGGCTGACTGGTTTCTAATTTTTCCAAACCTGTCTTAGCATGCGGGTCGAGCTCAATAGTGTGTTATGCCAATCACGGATCAAAACCACAAAGGTATTAATAGATCTATACAATATATCATTAGAATCTTAACAAAGATAAACAAAATCTTGTTTTTCTTTCAAAGAGAAAACTTTCCCAATCTTCAAAAATTTATCTTCTATAACCTAAACCTATTTAAAATCATATTTTTAAATTATCATATGGGAAATTTTTCTTTTAACTTGGTCATCGAATTGAATATTGATTCAAGAGTGATCAAAACCTTTGGTAATATATTCATTTTCAACTATTTAATTTGATCATTATATGCTTCCTGAAGCTTAGATTGGTTCTTGAAGAGAACTCGGCTTCCTCATTTAGAAAAAGAATAATTTTCTTATCATTATCAAAAACTTTCTAACTACCCACATTTTCCATTACTACCAATCTAACCACCATTTTGACGGAATTCCATTCATCTTTCATGATATTAACAAGTACATCATACTAATAACCCACTATAGCAAGCTGATTTTGATTCCCGAGAACCACATGGATTCGAAAGGCTCTAAATTCCTTAATCAAATCCCACTCCCTATTTTTTTCTTACCTTAGAAGATCATTTTCTGATGCACTTTGGGCTCTAACTTGATGTATGACTAGCTCACTATCCCCCAAATTAGTTAATGCCTTGATTCCTTTATTCTGGGCTAATTGGATTCCTTGCACTAATGCTTCATATTTAGCCACATTATTAGTGCAGCGTAATTGAAGTCAAAAATACAAGAAATATTTTTTACCTTGTGGAGAAATTAGCATAACACCATTGCCTACGCCTTTTTACTCCTTGACCCATTGAAGAAGATTTACCACAATCCTTCATGATTGTCCCGAGTTTTGAAAAGGTGAGAAATAATTGTTCCTTCTTCATGGATGTTAGGAAAATTAATGTTTACATTGCATAGGGTATTTCTTGTATGGTAAATATTAATATTTTGGTATTTATTGAAAGGTAAATAAGTAGTTTGTTAGTTAATATTTAATATTTTTATATAAAATATTAAAATATAGGTTAAAATTTATATTGTTAAGATATATTGTTTATTGTTGTAACAATATATCATAATTAGTCGAAGGAGATTCTTGTGAGAATAGTGGAGATTGCATCTACCTAGTTATAGGAATCTTCTCCTTATATGTTTGAATAACTTATTCATATGAACTAGAAAGAAGAAATATATTTTGTGTGTAAAATTAATTATTCGAGATTTTTTTCATGTGCAAGTCGGTTCATAGTTTAGATTTGGTATTAGAGAAGTGTTTAAAATTGTTGAATGGATGTGTGAGGGATAGTATTTGAGCCGTCCCTATGAATGGAAGTCTTTTTGTGTGATATGACAATATTGTGTAGTTCGTATTTTCTTATTATATTTTATAAGTTCATTTGTTTTCTATGATAGTCGAACCGTGATGTAGCCTACAATTTACTCAAAGTAAAAGCCTAGGCATGTTGGCACATCACTTAGCCTAGACTGAGAACTCACCCAAAGCGCACAAAGGTACTAGGCCCCTCTTTAGGGTTGTTGTAGGATGTTAGCATGATGAATACTTAATGCATTCAGATCCATAATTAATATATCATTCTACAGTGCATGTTCAGATCTAGATCTAAAGAATAATAGACTTAAATGATAGCCATAATGAAGTCAAGCATTCAAGAACCAATTAAACTTAGGATTAATACTTTGATTCAGCCAATACACTACATTATATTAAACATGATAAATACACAGAAGATCATTACAATAGATAATACCATCGCTTATGCGTGCATCATATTAGGCAACATAAATTCATAGTAATTTAGCTCTCACACACTCTATACCATGCAGATCATTACATATTTTTAAGGGTGGAGACTTTCCCTTCACCACTTGCATAAATCCAAAAATAGGTCACATGCTAAAAATAGCCACGCACCTTTACAATCACAACCACACATACAAGTGCGCTAATAATAGACCTCTTCTAGTTTAATTTTTAGTAGCAATTCTATCCTTACCCCGCATCCATGCAAAGTGCTTAGTAGTTGTTCTTCCAAAATAACTAATGCGTGTCATGTAAGTATTTTTCCAGTTTATGCGCTCTGCACATTATCTCCAAAATATCCTGTACACGTGAAAATGAATAAGTCCCAAATCTTCCCTTAAATTTCACATGCGTTTCCTCCCCTATCATTCCGCACCTTTGGTCGTGCCTGTTCTCTCACGCAAACCTTCGTATGCCTTCCGCTAAGTATTCCACTTTGTTTACTCAACATTACCCCCCTCTAAAATACATTGCCACCCCGGAAATAGATACTCCTTGAACAATAAAGAATAAAGTAATGGAAATAATGTGAAAGAATTTCTATACAAATAATAAGGATTTACTCTACATCACGCTCTTCTTCAACGAAGAATGAGCTCTGGATATTCTTCTTTTATTTTGGCCTCTAATGTTTGTCATTCACTCATGACCTCTACCTTTTCTAGGATATTCACTGCAATAGACTCTAACTCATCTTGTGTAATTTCTCCCTTCTCATTTTGTAATACTAACATAATGTTAGCCATTACAGACATTCTCCCTTCTAGCAGATCCATTTTCTGCTCTATTATTTTTCCCAGTTCATCTAACCTATTCTTTTGGAGCTCTTGAGCCACTACAAAGACCTCGCACTTGTACTTCACAAATGACAATCTCTCCACGTGCCCCAATGTTTCATCCTTCATAGATTTTAGGACTTCATTTTCCTCTACCATCATTCTTATTCTGATGACTTCCTCTAGATCTATATAGATATTCAATGCTTGATCCACTTTCTTCATCTCCTCCCATAGAGTTTGAAGCAATGCCTCATATGATGAAATATTTCTAATCACTGTAGCCTTTTCCCTCTCTACCTCATATTCGGGTCTTTTGGCATTGACATCCTAACTAGTCCCTCTTCAAGCACCATATCAACCAAAGTACACACATAGTACATAGCCAAAGGGAACTTTTTGGGTACCTTAGGCTCTAAATGTGGTCTTTCTTAGAGGACATGATCCCGATCTCCTCTACCATGCCAATAAGAACCCCATTATTTTTCTGCTCCAGGTCCTTTTCTTGTTTCAAGTGCACGATCTCAGCATCCTTGGCCTTAATCTCTTCCCTCAACACCTTGATAGTGGTATATTTTTCTATGTTCCTCTGCGCCACCTCTGTAGATACCTTCACTAAGGCATTGCTTACTTTCTCATCAGACATAATAATGGGTTTCATGGTTATATGTCTAGCCTGAGGTGCCTTCTTCAACCTTCTTGATACACAAGATTCTTTGCATATGTTGAATTCTGTCTCATCCATGTGTGTGTGCATAGACCAAGATAGTTGCTTTCTTGTGCACGTGGTGGCCATGTCCTCATCCATCAGCTCCCATCCATATAACTCCTTAGGGATCACTGTGCTTTGAAAATGGGCATGGAAAATTTTTCTTGTGTCCTCAACATAGCCCAAAGATGGAACAATAAATTCTCCACTTGTCCGTTTACTTCTTAGCCCCTTAGGAACTCGGCATTCCAAGATTTTGAGTTGGATATTTAGTGTCCGAGAAGTATCTTTCTACATCTCTCCTTCCTTTATTACTTCTCCTTCATTATTTACCCCTTCATGTTTCATTTCCTCATCTTTTGGATCTTCCATGTCCTCTAGTGGTGTAGGATATTTAGGTGCGCTCACCTCAAACTCTTTCACCTCCTCATCTAACTTAAAATTTATCCTTCTCTCCCAAGTTATCTCCTTCTATGGATAAAGTTGTGGTGATCTCTGTACCAATTGGGAATAACAACTTGAGTCCTTATTTGCCCGAACACCCTCTTAAAGCAACGTTCCTCAGGGTATTCTCCAACCTTCATTTTTCATCCCCTTCTTATTGTGTCTCGAGGTGGAGTACTTACACGCTCGAATTTACCTTGTCTCGAGGGTTGACTTCATCCTCTAAGCGCCAAGCCACCACTATCTCCACGCTTTTCCTCTTCATCATGTACTTCCATAGTTTTAGTGGGATTTAGAGCTGGTACATTCTCTCTGTATGCTTTCCCTTAGGCGGCCATGGGAGCACAAACTTGTTTTCCACATATTTGTTTCCCTCTAACTTGGGTTTAAGCTATAGGTAGATAAATGTGGCTCCACTATCTCCAATTTCCACTTATCATGTCTAAAATTAACCTATCTATGTAGGTGGGCTACCTTGAATAGACACATCTCTTACGTAGTGTGTGGTATTCATAGTCTACCTTGTCTGTAACAAATTTCAGGTGTCACACATTGTTGAACCGATGGACTGCTGCCTAGAAGTAACGTGTTGTGAAGGCATATGGAAACTTACACCAGGGGCTCCAAGTACCATCCTTCATTGTAAACCGTGTGATGCGAAGTGCTTGATACACTAAGAATTGGACTACCTTTCCCACCATCGAAGGTAAATATTTGGGGATGTGCCACTCCTCTTCAAATGCCATGCAAATCCTATCATACCACATTTCCTCCCTCTACTTGAATGGCCTACTCATTTACCCTTCACATAAGTACTTCTCAAACCTTTCTACTAGGGACTTATTCTGCATGGGGTACTCCCAGATCTTGTTCTTCACCCATCAGGCACCCCGATCTCCAAAAATACTAAGGACAATAGGACAACGTTGAAACTAATTTTCTCACCTATGCACGCTTCCTTGATGATTATGTCTGTAATGTAGCCTACTATGTTGTATATTGTTCCTTGTGAAATTTTCCTTACAATGTGTAGCCACATTGTGTTCACCTGGGACCACCTCTCTTGATCATTTAACTTAGTGACCAGATGTGCAACTGCATGTACGATGGGATACTTATTCAGTTTATCTATATCCTTTTTACACAAACCTTTATGTATCCTAAATCCTTTCGCATCTCCGGGATGGATGCTTTATTTTTCAGTCCTTTGTTCAGGTCCACTCCTATGCCCCTTAATCCTGTTATAGTTGAAATCGGGCAGCTATAATACTTACCCTATGTCCAAGTGAAATAGAAGAAATCTTCATGTACCCTACTCATCACCACTAGTACAAAGGTTCATACTTTTCAAGTATGGGAGTTTGTAAAACTAGTAATATCCAATCTACATTAGCAGTTTCTCTCCCACATCATCATACACCGACATATCTTCGGTTGTGCACTTGTTTGTCTTTGTATTCAATAAGCGTGTCCAATTCCTTTTTGTTCTCTAATGTGTGGTGGTTATAATCACTGATCTTGCATTTTTGACATGAGATTCACATTCTTGTCCTACCATTACGTCTTCTAGGTACTGCATTTCTTAAAAATTTCTCTCAGGAGCAATTTTGAATTTTAGTTCCATCTTCTTATTCTTTTTTTCTCCTATGGAAGGTGCTTTATTTGGTGCCATCTATAAATCACAACGCTTCATCCTCAAATTCTTGTTTTCTAGCTCCTGCAATATGTAAACTCAAACCACGGCTCAAATCCATGTTCCCTAGTTAAAAATGCATGCCATAGCACTTTCAAATGCTCTCCTTCACTCAAACCCTTCACCAATAGGGACGTAAGCTTCTCCTACACACAAATCTACTTCTCACATCTGGTTTCACACTCTTCACACCTCAATACTATTTTCTCAATTCAGTCGCACTTATATCTTTCAAATTTTGTGATTTACAATGGTAAGAATGAACTCATATCCCACACTTATATATATTTTCAAAATTTTGGTGCATTTATTTCTCCTTCACCTACCAAGAATCCTCATTAAGTGACCCTTTTTACAATTTTCTACGTGGTACATCTTCGTGCCTCAGTCATAACCTTTTAGTGTGTCTTCCTACCTTCTGGCTACAAGCTTCTCTTCAACACACTTCCATGTGCATTAGTACCTCATCATTGCACCTTCTCATGGTAGTCTCCATGGCTGCCACTTACCTCATGTTATACTGTTCCTTCATTTATCTCCATCCATGGTCATCATTTGTAAACAATCTTCTTTTCACCAACTCTTCAAACTTTGAATAGCACCTCTAGTAGTTTGTTCCTTTATGTGTACCTATTTCTCAATAACCACCCCACACAAATAGTATGTGTATTCCTCTGCACATAAAAATACTACCAATGGTAATTAGCTTCTAGCGCGCAAACGCACTTATTTCACAAAACAATAACTAAATTGACAAAGCATAACGATGAAGAAGGAAATACATTAAGGGAATACATAATTGAAAACGTAATCTAAATGGAAATACTACCTTGTTACAAACACCAAGAAGACTTATTTATAGTAGGGCTTTAGCCTTCTCCGTTTAAGTAACTGTAATGCTTGTATTCCAATAAGCATTTCTAACTGACAATCTCCTATTTCAAGTATGTGAGTGATAACATATGGTCCTAACCAATGTACTTTGAGTTTTCCTAGATGGCGTAGAAACTTAGAATCATAAAGGAGCACCATTTGTCTAATCTCAAGCTTCTTGTCCCTAATGTGCCTATCATGCCATGCTTTCTACCTAGATTTTTCTTGCTTTTGACTCTAGCGTGCTATTTCTTGTCACTCATCCACTTAATCACCTTTTCAATCCATTCTTCTAACACTTTCTCATCAGCTAGACCTCTAGTGCATGCAATACACAAAGAAGGTAACATAAATTCCATAGGAATAACTACTTCTATTCCAAACACCAATTGAAAAGGTGTGGCCTTGTTTAACCGTTTGTATGTTATTCTATATGCCCAAAGTACTATAGAAACTTTATCATCCCAATCCTTTCTTCTAACATCACAAATGTTTGTCAATGTCTGGATCAAAATATTGTTGAAAGCCTCAGTAGTCCCATTTTCCTAAGGATGATATGGTGTAGTCTTATGGTGTGCAATTCTGAATTCATCCAATAAAATTTTGATCGTCTCATTCATAAAATGTGTGCCCCTATAATGGTCAAACTTAAATGGCATCCATACCTTGTAATAATATTTTCCGATAAAAACCTAGCTACTATAGCCACTATAAAATCCTTTGTAGGTGTTGTTTCTTCCCACCTTATGAGATAGTCTATGTAAGTAATGATATAGCATGATTGAGTCCTATATGCGGTTGGTTAAATAGGACCCACAAAATTTATATCCCATTTCTCAAATGGTTCTGCACTGGTAATAGGTCTTAGAGGTATTTCATCTCTTTGACCCTATTTCCCAAGGTGATGATAGTGATCACAAGCCTTGCAATATGCCTTACAATCTTTATACAGGGTCTCCCACCATAATCTAGTGAGTAGAATCTTGTGCATAGTGGTGTCACATACATAATGGCCACTTACAATACCACAATGATCCTCCTCCATGATATCTGTACAGTCATGTTTTGGTACACAGTGGCATAATACTTCATCCTGACCTAACTTTTATAGGTCACCACTAATCAATATATAGGGTGTCGTGCGTATAGCAAGTTGTTTCTTCTTTAAGTATTTCATTCCTTCTAGGGTCAAAGCATATAACTGTGTCCCACTTTTTTGTAGTTTTTGTACTTTCAGCAAACTATGTCTGACAACCAAAACATGACCAAACACATATAAAATGACCAAACATGAATTTTAAGAGGCTATAAATACCAAGGTGCAGGGCATCCAGAATTTACCTGATTTTTTAAATTTTTATAGTATTTTTAATTATTTATTTACTAGTCAGATTTTAAAATATTTATGGCCAAAAAGTGGGACACACTTGTATGCTTTGACCCTCTAGTGTCATACCTATTCGTAGATAGACAACAATGTCCTCTAATTCGATGGTGCATGTTGTAACCTGTATAAATGTGCATTAGGCATGGTATATTTAATTACCTCGTGCTTCTTCTCCTAATCTGTTATATGGATAAATGGTCGGTCTAGAATTACTTTTCCCTAGTTTTACCAAAGCGTGACATCAAATTCTTGAAATAAGAGTACCCATCTACATATGTGCCCCTGTAAAATGAGCTTGTTTACCAAATACTTTAATGCCATGTGATCTGTAAAAAATACAAATGGTGTAGTTAGCAGGTATTGTCTAAATTTATGTAGCGCATAGATCATTGAAAAAGCTTTGCGCTCTATAGTTTTGTAATTCTACTCTGCAAGAGTTAACTTTCTACTAGAAAAATAGATAGGATGATCTATAATACCTTCTCTAAGATGAGCCAACACCACACCAATGGTCATGCTAGTGGTGTCCACATGTACATGAAATGGTTGGTCCCACAAAGGAAAGCACAAAATAGGTGCAAAGTAGTAAGTTTCTCCTTCAAAGTCTCGAATGTGCATTGTTGCGGTTCTCCCAGTAGAACATACCTTTTCCTTTCAGTAACTCCTCCAAAGGTGTGACAACCTTAGCATACCCCTTTATGAATTTTCTATAATAACTAGTGTGACCCAAGAATCTGTGCACCTCACTTTGATTGGTAGGATTTTTTAGGCCAATAATGACTGCAACCTTAGTTGGATCAACCAACACACATTCCTTGTAGATTATGTGTCCTAACAAAGTATTCCAAATGGTGTAGCAAATATGCACTTCTTGATGTTCAAAGAGATACTCAATTGTTTACATATTTCAAACATTAAGTGTAGATTGTCACAATGATCCTTAACAAGTCCATACACCATCTAATCATCTAAATAAACCTACAAGAAGTTATGAATAAAATCTTTATAAACACGAACAACTATGCACAAAAATATAGTAGGGACATTTTTTAGACCAAAAGACATCAAAATATAGGAAAATATGCCCCATTTATTAAAGAAAGTAGTCTTTCCCTAATCCTCCTAGGCAATCCTAACCTAATTATACCCAGAGAATCCATCGTCAAATGACTAGATTTCGCGCCTTGCAATGGCTTCTAGTATTTCCTTAGTGAATGGAATAGGAAAGGGATAAGTCACACATGCAACATTCAGCTTATTTTAGTCCACATAGATCCTAATATGACCATCCTTCTTGATAGTGATCACCATTGGACTAACCCATTATGACTCATCCAGGGGCTTAATGATTCCAAACTTCAAAATTTTTTCAATATCTTCTTTGATATTTTTGTGCAAGTTGGGTTTCATCCTGTAGGGTCTCTTTCGATTGGGAGTGCACCCTATTTAAGCATTATCTTCATCTCTCTTAATAACTCATGCACACCTTTAAGTTCATGGTACCCCCGAGGGAATAATTCCTAATGATCCCGTAGTAACTCAATGATTTTTGTCACTTCAGAGTCAAACCAATAGTCTCCAATTATGGCCTCCTTAGGCTCAGAATCTAATCCAATATTCACTTTCTTTGTTTTCATCAGTTCATGATAAGTAGGCATGGCTTTATCTACACTATCCAACACCTCATGCCTACCTATTGAATGTTCTACATCTAGATTTTCTACTTCTTCATCATTCACTAAGTAGACCATTTTTCCTTTTTCTTTCTCAAGGAAAGCGTGCCAAAGTAGTGTGGCATCGGCCTCTGTTTCTTCGTAAAACTGTTATCCTAGGTCTTTTTCATAAAATAACTCTTGAATGAGTTTTTCCCCCTTGCAAATATCCCCATAGTTAAGTGATTTATAACCTTTAATGCTTCTTCTACATGAGATTTAGTAGAGAAGAACTCAAATGTATGGGTCATTCCCTGCAATTACATTCTCGTCAATTTCCAGTGTCTCTATGGAGTTCTGCATATACATACCAAGCATGTGCATAGCCTTGTAAAGTGGAATAAAAATTTTGCACCTAGAGCGAAGGTGGTAAAACTTCCTGCCCCTCTATCCAGATTCTCTCACACTACTGAACGTGGTGCTAAATAGGTTGATTACCATGATAAGTGAATATTTGAGTAGGTGCATTACTATTGAAGAACATAGTAGCAAGAGCAATCCTAATTTCATTCCATAATACAAGATTATCCCGCTGAACCACTAACTAGTGCGGTGTTATCTGGATAGGTTATATGCTATCATATTCCATCTCTCCAACTGGTCTATCCATTGTCCCTCCATGGTGTGTAGAAACACCATGTACCGAGTTGTTACCTATTATCCTAATATAAAGTGGTTTATTGTCCCACACAAATGTGCTTTTACTTCATGCCCTACCAACTCATAAGTACTATGAGCCCAATTATCATAAGAAACACTTGTTGTATTGTTAACATATTGTGCATCATCCCTTTGAAGGATTCCTTCTTTCAATGGCTCAAGCACCTCTCAGTCCCAGATCGGGAATACATAAATCTTATTAAGGTCTTCCTCACTCAAGGGCTCAACATAGGCGCATATTTTCCATCTATTAAAGGGAATATAATTCTTTCCTCCTTGTTTCCAAAGTTGATATAACCCTTTTCGAACCAAAGATAAACATTATTTTCATAGGACCAAGGATGCCCAAGTAGAGTTTGGAAGCTATCTACCGCGCCAATGCTAAAACCTCAAAATCTCTAGTGAACTTGGATTCATGTATGGTAATGGATGCATATTTTAAAACTATGATGGGAGTGGCCTTAGACTAGTTAGCAATACACAATACATTCAAGGATGGCTGCCATGGAGGTCTTCCTATTTGTACCCATGCATCTAAAGTAAGAACATTGACTTCCACGCATGTATCAATCAATATATTACTCAAAATCCACCCATCCACAACAAAATTCAAAGTGATTTCATTTTCATAATCTAGGCTATGAGGGGAAATATTTGTATGTAGGATCTATTTTCTAGTCTCAATACTTGCGTGTGGAGTATTTCCCTTTAACCAATTCCCTAATAGTGGAATGATATTCTCCTGGTGCAACATCTTGCACACTTATTTCAAGTCATCCATATCATTTTGGACCGTCTCTATTGCTTTCTTTTACTCCATCTTAAGTGATTTCTCCTTTAAATATTGTATTTCACCCTAAATATTTCTGAGTACCTCCATGGTGTTGGTACCCAAATTAATCCTTCCTTTGAAATCGAGAAGCATCACAATTTGATTAGGATTCTTAGAGACAAAAAAATCATAATATGAGTCATTTTGTAGCCGAGGATGGATTCTAGATTAATATTTATCACTCTGGTTTAGAAAGGACTAGGTATCACCATGTTAAGAGTTTTACCTACCCTTACTACTTTAGGTTGTGCCTTCAACCAGGGTGAGAGGACCCACTTTGTGACCTGTATTAGTGGAAATTATCAACAGATTAACAATATTTGACTCTTCCTTTGCAAAGTATTTTGAAGGAGACCTTAAGAAAACATGGCCAATACAACATAACCTAACTCTCATGAGTTGTCACCTTAGAAAATGAATATGTTCTCTAGACAAGGTCCAGGTCACTAAAGACAACAATAAAAACTGATTGCATCTACATATTTTGGTAAAGGATGGACAAATTTAATGATCTTATTTAGCATTTGTGGATATACAGTGCAAGCAAGGATGGTTCATGTATGATATATCACTGAATATGAAATTTATGGTTGGGAAGTTAAGCAGGATAAAGTTGATTATACCAAATTCTTGAGAGATTTAAACAAATGTTGACAAATCTACAAAGAAAAATGATAAATGGCTTCAAATAGTCAGGACGAACCTTCAACTAGAAAATTGTGCATCTATGAAATCTCAAAGACACACAGACTTCACACATTCTTCAAGGATTTAACATAAGAACTCATGTTAAATACTTAATTAAACCTTAGAATTCCCTAATATATCATGCTTATGATACACTCATAAACTAAAAAAAAATTGTATCACTGAAATGAAAGTAAAGTGAATTTAAATCACTTATTGCATCATGAAATGAAATCTCTCTTCATAATGTAATTGAAAATGCCACAATATTGTCATGAGGATGAGATCTTGTGTGATTTCAGAGGGATTCCTAATGTAAGATTGCAACAGGAACACAGATAACTATTTGAAGATATCTCAAAATGATAGTAGACACAACATGGTTCATGATTAACACAAATTACTTAAGGTTTTTCAAATTGATCAACAAGGGAAAGTTTGTTTACAATCTCAAAGTTTGTCAATGGTTGTACATTTGCAACCATCTTGACATGATCAATTTCAAATATACACAAGAAATAATTGGTTTCTCAAATAAGTTCCTTTAGAAAATGGATTTTCTCGGCTTTCTCTCCTTCTCTTTTCTTTGAATAAATCTCAGAAAAATTAACCCCCCCTTTTTGTGATTATCCTTTTTCCTTTTATATCATCTCCTTTACTTGTTAACCTTCAAGTTATTTCCCCTAAAAGTATGAATATTCCCAAGAATATTCCCCTTTTAAAAATTGTTCTAGAACATGGCATTTAGAAAGGTTTTTCTTAAAGTTGCAGTGTACAAATCACTAGTATTTTCAATCAACTTCACTAGTGCTCGACTGGGATATTAGGTAATCATTTCTAGCAGTTTATTTTAATCATTCTTTCCTGGTATTGATTAGATAATCATTTCAAACAATCTCTTGAACACCTCTAGATAATATTGAAATGACATATATCCATACTCACTTTTCAATAATCTACCTTGGGCGCCACACCCTCTGCTTCATGTCTCATTGGCTTAATTTCCACACATAATTTCTGTCGAATCACCTTGATTTACCATCTCTGCTCATTCCTAACTTTTTCCAAATCTTAAATTCTCCTTTATGCGAACTGAACAAAATCTCCTTCATTTCATGGGAAAGATTGCATCAAATCAAAACATATGTCTCCTTTTCATTATAAAACTTGGCTCAATTTCATTATCATCATGCCTTTCCCTTCTTATTTTAAGTATAAGTAATTTCAAAGAGAATGGCGAAGGTGCTTGTAGCTCACAACCTGAAGGAGATTTCTTTAGAGGACTTAAATCATATTTTTTTATTCAAGCGGTTCGATGAAGCTTTTGTCAGGGCTCTATTTGAGATAGAATTTTCAGGTGACACTAGAAGGCCCTTAACATATCAAAAATTCTATTTAGCACTTCTTACAAGGCTGATCAGGATCAATCCTATGTTCGTAGCCTTCCAGGTTATGTATTTCCATATTTTTAGATGGGAGCATATGAAAAATCCTGAAGAATTGAAAAAATATTGGGTTGAGAGAAGACCCCAAGTCTCTGGGAAGACCAATTTTCAATGTCCTTTTTGTGTGATGAGGAGTTTGTATCAAAAGAGATTCCTAAGGAATCATATGTGTTGTATGATAAATCCTCCATCAACATAGTGCCTGTTATCTCCCAAAATAGAAGAGTTAGAGAAAAGGATCAACTTCCTAGAGAAAAATAAAGTAGATACTAGTGCCTTCACAATCAATTTCAACACTGTGGTCATCTTCAGGGAAAAATAAAGGTGAACCAAAATCACAACCTCCAATCATTATCTCAAATGGGGAGGAATACCAATCATTGTCTGCTTTCATTGTTTAAGGGCAGCCATTTCCTCTACTCGAGACAACAGAGGGATATTTTCTATTTGATCATCCACCCACCTAATGCATCATGCTCCTCAGGAAGAGCATGAATTATTGGGCCCTCAACCAATTCCTTCCCCGAAGGAAAATCCACCTTTTACATGAAAATGGGAGGTTGGGTCAAGTTTGAGGCCTCACAATCAACCTAGTCAACAACATGTAGTACCTTCCTCCAACTACTTCAAGTGTCCCCTCTCAAGCAACTCCCAACATGTCAATCCTTCACAAAGGGAAAGGAAAGATAACATTCTTCACAGGAGGTCTGGATCTTTTAGATTGGGTTTCATCTCAATAGAAGAAAGTTGAACTGGAGAAAATCATGAGTCATCCTAGAATGACTCTAGAGGCATTAATGGATATGGGAATGTCTTGGGACCTAGCAGGTCAGTAATTTTCATTCAAACAACACAAGGCTCAAGTGAGTTTGTGCTTAAGGAAAAAACAAGCTTCTGAAAAAGCTCCCCTTGCTAGGAGGAAGCTATGAAGTAGGGCTGAAGAATGCCTAGATGTTGTCTTCTTTTTCATTGTTTCTCTTTCTGGCATGTACATATCTTTCTTTGTCATGGGTAGGGGCCCCTATAGAACCCCATTTTGTTCCTTATTTAGAGTGTAAGAAACATAGCAACATCAATCATTTACATGTTTATCCAAATGTATGTTAATTTCATCAAAGTAAATATGGCATTACTACATTCTTCCATTTTTCAATTGAAATAAAGGAACAATAAAATTCAGAGAAACAATTACTTCCAATGCAATAGAAGTGTCATTTTAAAACATTAGTTTAAAAAGGATGAATATGAAAAGAGAATATAGTTCAAGGAACAATTTTCTAAGCATGTTCATCATCCTTTGCATCTTCTTCTTCTTTAGCTTCTACTTTTGGATCTTGTTCTTTTGGTAGCCTCGCCACATATGCATCATATCTTTGAATAATTCATTAACCTCATCCTCATTTGGTCTGTATGATGCTAGAAAATCAATTCCTATCTAGATATTGCATCAATGCAATGGCCCATTTTCTTCTTGTATTCCAGTGGCCTTGCCTTCAACTCTGTAATTCTATTTTCTATCTTTCTCATGGTCTTAATGACTTCATAGGAGAAGTCATTCCTTAGAACATTATTTTCAAAAGATTCAAGTAAGAAATCAATCTTCATGTCCCCATAACTCTTCTTGAACTTATCAATAACCATATCCTCCAACTTTAAGTCAATAGCATCGAGAGTGTCATCAACCCAGTTTATTTTGATTTCAAGCTTTTCTTTGATTCCATTTAGGGTCTTGACTCTAATTTTTGACAACTCCTCAAGGGCATGTTGGCTTCCTTTAAATTCAGCTGGTACAATGTCCTCCTCCTCAACCAACTCATCACTGAGCTGGGTAATGCAGTCCAACTTGGGAAGAATACCTTCAAAGTAGAAAATCTCATTGTCGCATTGTTCAATTATCTCATCAATTTCATTGATTCTATTTTTGAGATCTTCATACTTTGATCTGGATTCCGTAATTGCTTATTTTCCCCTCTTGGTCAAGTTCTCAATCCATGTGTCTACTGCTTGAACCTTCTTGATAACCTTGTTTATCTTATTCATTCCTTCAAGGGTGTTTATATAGGCACTTTCTTGTGTTTGACTAGTCTTCCCTATCAACTATTGTAAACAAGAACTCAAGGCCTTAACTTTCTCCTTTAGTTGCCTTTTTGTCATTCCATCTTCATCAACCTTTTGCAGAAGATCACTCACTACCTCAGATACCCCTTGCTTCAATTTTTCCCTTGAAGGTTTTCCCAAAGGAATAATCTAAATGTTATAATCATTGATGTTATGTCTTTTCTTGTTTTACCCTCAAAAGGGGTTGTTATTTCCAAGGTTCTTGCTCCAGATGAATTAGTGTGGGTTTTTGTGATGGTCCTGGCCCTTTTTGAGGCTCTTACTACCTTTGGAAAAGACAGAGTAGTAAGGTCAACAACTTGCATAGGGAGAACCTCTTTTTCTTCATTTGAAATCAACTCACTGATCCATCCCTTTTCTAAGCTTGTTATAGCTCTTGTTTCTTGTGATTCTTGCTGGAGTTTCTCAGGAAAAACTACCATTTTTTTGGATACTTCTTGTTCATTTTGCACCAATGATTGTGTTTGTTCCTGATTACTTATTTCGATGGTCCCTATGCCAATCTCACCTTGTGCTACTGATTCTTTTGGATGCTCTTTTTCATGGTCTGGAACTTTAGATTGATCATTTTTTCCTTGAATTGTATCAACATTTAGGGAAACTCCTTCCTTGCTTCTTCAGTTGAATCCATAGTGGAATCAATTTCTTCTACAACACTTTCTTACATTAAAATTTGGGTTGCGGGATCCTTCTCTCCGAAGTCTATTGAGTTGCAACCTTACCCTTTTCATGCTCTAATGATGTATCTTGTAATGCCATGGTAGGTTGTTCCTTTGGAAACAACTCTACATTTCCCACTAAGGGCTGTAAATTCTTATCAAGTAATGATTTCTGCATCAGCAATTGCATCTTGTGCTATTTTCAATCTTTCTTCAAAAATAGATTTTCCCTCTTGAGGAAGGTTATCAGTTTTGGTCACCTCAATAGAAATGGATATAGCCTCTTCCATTAATAACTCAACATTAGTGTCCTTTTCAACAAACAACTCTGGTTTACCCAATTCCAAAGTCATTTGTCTTGGGAAAGCATTTTAGTTTCTGGGTCCTCTCTTTAGTAGTTGGTACATGAATATCTTTTTCCAATTCTTTTCTTTCTTGAATGCTACCCACTGGTGTCAATATTGGTTCATCTACAGATAAATTAAGTGCATCCAACATGGAAAATCCTTCACCAACATCAACATCAATTACATCAGTTTGGCACTTTGCAAATTCATGCATTGTTTCGACTAGAGGCACATTTATATCCTTGGCAAGAAAAGTTTCAGATATTTTCATACCTGGGGTAATAAATTGATTGTCTACTGGATTAACTGCAGTAATTCCTTGGGAAACTAGAATCTGAGTGCATTCCATTGTTTTTTCCATAAAAGACATAGAGATGGGATCAGAGGATCTGATTTCTCTACACGTGGCAGTGATGTATCATGCTGCTTTTGGAAAGTATCACTCCTTTCAAACTCTAGGGGATCAATTACCACATCCCGGTGCTTGAACTTTGTAGGCGTATGGGAACCTACTCTTACCAAGACTAGATGGTGAATAACCTTGTGTTTTTGTGTGGCTTAGACTGAATGTGGCCACTTGCAATGGCTCCACTCATTAACTTTTCAACACTATGTTGCTTTGGTGAAACACTTGGATGGACCACATGTGATGCCAAACCTTTCCCCTTTTCTTGAATTGGCACTGAAAAAGTAATGGGGGCATTCTCCATAGATTTTAAAAGCATCTCTTCAGTATTTTTCCTAAGAACTGACATAGAAGTGTTAGTTCGCTAGTGGCTGATGTCCACTCATCAATGAATTTAGGAGTAGGCATTTTGGATGGAAATTGAGGGGCATTTCCTCCCAGTGGGTCCATTCTATCTGCGTCCTCCCTCAGGGGTGGAATATCCTCACTCAGGTTTCCCAAACTTCTAAAATTGTTTAGGATTTTTGTATTCTGGAGTGAAAGATCAATGTTCTTTTGGGTCAACTAGTTTATAGTCCTTCTCATTACATCAGCTATTCTTAAATAAGGATCATCATATTCTACCACATTCCAGTCTAGAGGAGATATAGGCTGATCCCCCACCTTCGATCAATATAAAATCTTCTCACTATGTGTGGATCATCCATAATCCCCTCTGGGATAACTACAATTTTGTAGTCTATTATCTGTGATAGAGTCATTCTAGAAAAATCCCTTAACCTGACTTCTTCCTCATCCCTGTAGTTCATCTAGTAATCCTCAAAATGGGGCTCATGCTCAAAGGTATTTGCAATGTTGTTAAACACCCATCTAATGTCATAATTAGGCCTTGCCTCAAACTTTTCCATATCAAATTTCTGCATTTCCTCTTCAATCAATCTAGCCTTTATGATGGAAGGGCATGAATACCTTCTAATTCGAATAGGAAATTTGATATTTTTTTATGCCTCCTAGCAATTATTTTATGCACATAGGTGTCAACTATCTTACTAGTTCCCATAAAATAAATTTATCATCTACATACCTAGGCAACTTATATGGCTTTCCCTCAAAACCACTAACTCTTATGTAAGTGAACCTTTTATATTGGATGAAGTAACATCCATATTCCAAAATTACTTGTCTAGCTTGTTCAGACATCCTATATTGTCCCCACTCTGGCTTGAAAATACAAATTATTGGGGAAAAGAAAGTGTCATTAACTAACCTTACATTCCCACTCCAGTTGATCAATTGCAGTTGGGGAAATATCTCATGCATTTGACATTGCTTAAAATTTACACGTGGTGAAAACTGGGAAACATTTGTGCCCTGCAACATTATAAATGAGATATGTCATCATATAAAATTCAAGGTCTGTAGTATCTCCCATTTCAATTTTTTCTGCTAGAGTGACCATGTGATCATGGAGTGCGTCTGCAATAAAGGTGGCCCAAACAAATTCTCCCTTTTCTCTCCAGAATAATCCATATGTATGTATTCATCCATTCTTTGAATTCATTTGTTGTTTCTAAACCTTCCATTCAACTTAGAAACATAATGACATCCTCAACCTCCTCTACAAACTATGCCCTAACCAAACTTCTTAGGGATTCTAGTCATTGTCCTCTTTGTAATAAGCCAAATTGATGCCGATGGTAATTGGGTTTGTGACTATAGGAAATTTTAACATTATTTTGATGGTCATTGGTGTTAGTGTCTAGTACTGCATCCCCACTCCCATCTAACACCTCCCTCTTTTCGGATCATAGTTCATAGCACAATGCCACACTAATTTAGGGCAATGAACAGAGGGTGGGATGGCACCAGCTAGAGCAATACAACTTTCCTGAATTACTTTTAAGGATTCATTCTGATGGGGAATTTTTAACCTTTGGAGGAAGTCATCTAGATCAACTCCCATTAATTCTATGTTTGTAATTTTATCTAGATCACTTGTGATTCCGACACAAACGAGAATGAAGATGGCATAGTCTTCATTGTTCAAAACCCTAACTTTCCTTTTAAACCAAACTTTCCACTGAAAGAGAAATATAGGAGTTTTGAAGCTCTTACTAGTCAATCCACAAGTGCCTAAACAATTTAAACCCAAATCAACAACTTCTTAAATCCTCAAGTTTGTAATTTGAGCTCCACAACTAATGACGCGATAATTCTTCACGAAAATCACAAAGGTGAAAAAAAAATCAAGCCAATTGGTAAATAAAGATGAAAGCATTCACAAGATTTAAAACATCCTTGATTTATATAGCAACATTAATGGCAGCAGAAATAAATGCAATGCATCAAGACCATTCAATCCATCATTCACAATTTTAAAAATGAACCATCCACGTGGAATAAAGCTTTTCTGCTATCACGGGCTTGGGGGAACCTTTTGTAATTTTGTAGCTTTAGAGACTTTACACACTTTTGGAAAAATTGACCTCGCCCATCCGCCTTTTGGTTTTCAATACTAGCTTGACACATGGTCACATTTGAGTGATAAAGCAAGCCTAAAACTCTTTTTGAAATTTTACTCCTTTTCCAATTAAAACCAAAAGTATCAAAAATATCTAACAACCCATTTCCCGCTTCCTTTATAAACAAAAGCCACATGTCCTTCTGCGGGCCTTGGGGACCCTTTTGCACTTTTAACACCTTTTCTCTTTAAAGTGCACAAATATAATTATGTATCACTTCCCGCATCCACTCACTTGAGACATGTGTACACCTTTGGGGGCGGAAAGAAAAACTACTTGTCAGATCGCTTTATGGTCATGAATATTCGAGAATATTCATTGGGTCGTGGAAATTTTTTATTTATTTGTGAATGCCATAGAAAAATAACAAGTTTATGAATTTGACCAGCCATACCACATCTAATTTAAAGCTACCATGTATCAATGGGTGATGGGAGATAAAATGCACATATAAACATGATCCTCGACTGAAAAAGAGGAAAGACTAGACCGAACACGTAAAAACACAGAGACAACTTACACCTCAACAAGGATAGCATAAAAATATAGAAAAAATGATGGAAAATCTTAACTCGAATTAGATCTCGTGCATCCTATCTTGAATTTTCATGCTAGTCATCATAAAGACCTACGCGAACTATAAAGACAAACCGGATCATAGAAATTCTGCGCATAGAGTTTCGTATATATTCTAACTTAGCCATGGAATAGTACAATTAATTACTATTTGGTTACTCATTACAGATGTGACATGTTTGTATATTTCATCTGAATCTCCTGTAATCAAATCCTCATTTGTTGAAACATTTTATTTCTCCCACAACAGATCTACACAGAGTTCCTAGGAAGATATTGAACATATGGATATATTTTCATGCAAGTTTCCATGCTCCATGGATAAAACATTCACCCACTTTGCATAAGATTCTCCATTTGTATATCAAATCCTCAGCCAATATCTCTATTTTTGCAATTGTTTAAACATTCATCGAGCTTGACACATTTTAGAATTTCTCTAGCTATGAGATTTACATCCATAGTCTGAGATTCAAGGACTTGTAAGAGATATCGTGTCTTGCATTAGATGTGTTTCGATCGATCAATGCTCCTAATTTCCATTGTCCAACAGATCCATGCATGATATTTTTGTTTTGACACACCTATCAAACATGTGGTGTGGAATATATGTCACAAGAAGGTGTGAATAACTTATACAACCAAAAATCACATTTGGAAAGGGAAGATCCAAGTAAGATATCCCAAGATTGTTTATTGTTTCATGGTCAGTAGTTTGGTCATTGTTAGTTTTTAGTGATAGTGTATTTTCCACTATTACATAGACTTTTGAATTATTTGCAAATTCTTCATCCATGTGTTTATTTTATAGGATTTTTGTTAATAGTCTTCTAGATAAATAGTGCTTGGTCTCTCAAATAACTACTCATGTGGCAATGTTTGATAGTTTTGAAATATACTATATGTCGATATTTTTTAAAATATTTAATAGTGGGTCTTTATCAAATCATTAAACTGTATTGTAGAGTATTTTTTCCGAGTCAAAGTGTTGTTGTAAAATTCATTGAGTCATATTGTCAAAATAAAAAATGAGTCAAGAGTTATTTTGTGTGTTAAGACCTACATCATATAGTCAAAATAAAAATAAAAATTCCTTATGAATGGATTATCAGTGGAATCTAACATTCGATTAAGGTATATAATATGTGTTGTTTCACATAGCGGGAGGGAAACTATACCAATTAATCTAATGTGGAAATTTATGAGCTTCACCACTACATGGATGAGTAAGCAGCATGTCTAATGGAGGATGAAGGCATTAGAGGATGGAGGACACCCAACGACCTCTTGTCGGTCGTGACAGGGCCACATATCAGTTATAGTGGCACATTTTTGTGATTTGAGTACTTATTTTTAAGTTTTTAGTTATGGTGTGAGAAATAAGAATAGAGTTTCATTCCTATTCTCGTATGTATGTAGCCATTCCTACACAATTTTGCGAAGTACTAGCATAGTGAATAAAATATAGCATAGATAAATGTATCATCATGATTCTTGAAGAGGTTGAACATTCAAATGTGTTCATGTTCATACCTAGGTTTGTGGTTAGCCTCTGGAAAACCATTAAACGCTATTCGACGTGTTCCTTCCGAGTTCCCAAAATTCTAGGTCATATGTGCTCCTTAGAGTGATTGGTTGATAAGTAGATGATTCCTAAGCATGTTCCCATTCTCATCAATCAGATGTGTTGTCGATAATGCATAGTTGATCAGAAGTTGATGTGTTCCTTCTTCTAGCTTCAGTTTGATTGTTGTACTAAGATCATGACCAAGCATGTGTGGCAGTCATGCAGATTAATTGTGAAAGTTCTTTTGCTACCATGTAAACATTAAGGGGGAATGTTAGGAAAATTAATGTTTACATTGTATAGGGTATTTACCATATGGTAAATAGTAACATTTTGGTATTTATTGAAAGGTAAATAAGTAGTTTGATAACTAATATTTAATATTGTTATATACAATATTAAAATATAGGTTAGAATTTATATTGTTAAGATATATTGTTTTTTTATAAGAATATATCGTAATTAGTCAAAAAAGATTCTTGTGAGAGAAGAGTGGAGATTTTATCTCCCTAATTATATGAATCTTATCCCTATATATTTGTAACAATGTATTCGTATGAACTAGATAGCAAATATATTTTGTGTGTGTGAAATTAATTATTCTGAGAGTTGTTTCTTGTGCGTAAGTCTAGTTCGAGTTTAGAATGTATACAATAAGTTCCTAAACTAGTTTCTTCTAACATCAATAAACCAACTTCTTCTAATTCCAACTCTTTAACATAGGGGTCAAATTTATGTTTCATTCTTACATCATCAAGTATAATATTAGGTACTTCTTCCACAGGATGGTGGACTCGTGATCCGTGACATCTTCTTCTTGGTCACATATGGTGTAATTCCAATTGATGGTGTTAGTGGTATAGGGTTCAATATAATTTTGAAAAATTGGTTCTTCCATTATAGTTACTTTAGTCCCATACATGGTATCCTAACCAATCGGTAGACAAATATCCACCCATTTTGGCGGTGAAGTCTCTCGGATAGAAATATTGGGAAAAAAGGTGGAAGATCAATTATTGATATGTCCTATGTAAATGACAAGCTTGGAAATACGTGAATGGTAAGAATGAGATCCTTGAAAACCCCAATAGTTTTAATTTTTGTGTCATCCAACTAAAAACCCTTTGATACTAGCATATATTGAATACTCATCACATTTACAATCTATTTAAGCACCACAAAGCTACTACAACAAGAATCGATCATGAAGTTGTGTACCAAGTTCTTACCAATGATCAAAGAAATATAGAAGGGTTGTGGTTTATTATTCTTGGCAACATTTATTTCTTCTAGTTGACACAAGCTAGTAGTAGTATATGTTTTGTGCTTAGCTACCTCACTAGGTCTGCCAAAACTTTTTAGAGCTTCTGCAGCAGATTTCTCTTAGAAGGAATCAAAAGTGCCTCCCACATGGTGACGTTAAAGTTGATCTTATTCATTTACTCCACAATACTGAAAGGGATATTTCCTACCTTACCAATGTTTCTTTGAGTGTTGATATATTCTTTCCGAAAATGGAAATTTTCTACTGTAACATTTGGGGAACTTTCCTTCCTTGCAAAGCATAGGTAGCCTACTTTTCTTACAAATTATTCCTTGTGTATTTATTTGGAACCACTTGCAAACGAGGTTGATAGGTGGATGTGTGATTAATATTTGGCAGTTGGCCTTCTACTGCTATCTTTTTTATTGAGTATTAACAACCACTGCTGTATATTCTATATTGAATCCACAAAAATCTTCCTCTTTCTAGTTCAACAAAGTGGTCTTTTTTAATGTTGATATTAACAAGCCTCTTCTTGTGAAGGAGATTCTGTTGGTGAATCAGTAAGAGTGGATATGCTTTGAACCATAAGATCTTGACTAAGTACTTCGTTAGGTCACCGGTTCCGATTGTGTGGTGATAAAATAGGTGACACCATTTGTAATCCTAGACTAAGTTAGTTTGCACAAGAATAAGGGCTCTAGAGGAACTAGTAGTAAGGGGACCCTTAACATTCAAGGGTTTAACATCAGCAACTTGATTATGAGCTTAGTTTTTATTCTAGAAATTCTTCCTATTAGATTGATACTGTTGGTTCTGAGGTTGGTAAGTATGAGCATATTGGGATTTTTTCCTCTTAAGGGCTACCAATTCATTTCCAAAAGTTTGAATCAATTTCTTAATATCATAAAGATCATTTTGTCGGGCAGGTGTAGATGGAGCTAGTTAATTGGGTGCCGAGAGGAAGAGGACAGATAGTGGGCATCGGTGGTCTTGGAGCTATTTCTAGCCTAGATCAAGAAATTTTAAACTCTTACGACAATATTGTAGGTGTCGGGAAACATTGCATCACCCTTGAATGAATCATAACCACAACATCACTATTCAAAGCCCTTAAGTAGTACAAAAATTCATTAGTTGGGGAAGGATTTATCGATATTGGAATCCTGTTCCAAGTTTTCTAGAATTGGAAAGTGAAACCTCCCATGAAATCTTGAGGAACTCTCTTTGTGGTGGTTAACTTCACCATGAGTGACAATTAATCAATATTATCCTTGAAATATTTTCAAATCTTCTCTCCTAAATCATCCCAATTACATATAGTGTCACCTCCAATCAAAAACCATTGGATTGTTTTTTCCTTAAAGAAAATAGTGAGAAGCTAGACTTCAAAATTATCTTATGTGACATTATGAACTGATCAAATACTAGCCACACCTTAAATGTGTTCTATGGGAGTGATACTTGTCTCCCTTGTTTATAATGGTAAACTCTTGAGCACAGATACAAGTATGGCATCACGTTGCACTAGTGTAAGAGGAGTGCCACCATTAAAAATAGGGAAAGCTTGAGCTCTTACTTCTTCCATAGTGACAAGTGGTTGATTTTCTCTTGGTGGAGTTAACCTTCCAAAATGAGGCATTGAATGACCTCTATAATATGATGACGAAGCTTAACCCTTTCTTCTTCTTGGAGGAGACAAGGATAATTCAATATGCCATTGATTCTCTTTCCTTGAATAAGCTCTTGTCTGAACTCTTTGCATAAGTTAACACACTGAATCTTGAAATCAAGAGATGTGGATTCGTCAGGTACCTTAATTTATGAAAATGCTGAGAGGAGTACCAACTCTTAGATTTTTCCCACTTGGCGTGCCAAAAACTGTTGTAACATGGATCACACACTTGTTGAATATTTAAGTGATCTAGTGCAACATGGGAACATCCCTAAGGTGTGGGACCTTAGCTCCTTGGGATGAACCTCTAGAGAAGGATGAATTCCTGCTAAACTTGGTGCATTTGATTTAAGATCAAAGTGCATAAATACAATAATTTGAAACAAAACTATAATCGAAATATATGAGAAGAGGTGATGCACCAAAAATTTTATGAACAAAAATATCTACTTCACATACATAGAGTATTATTGCAGAATGTTATTTAATATACACAAATCTTGGAAATTTCACAATCAATTCTTTTGAGATAATATGAATTTAAAGATAACGAGAAGGGACTCGATATTTTCCATACCTAAAATAGTAAATACCATATACCACAACTTGCAAGTTGATTGAGAAATATTATCAATATGAAGGCAAGTTAAACCATTGTATACAAGGAACTAAAACATCCACATGTATTCAATGAATCATTTAAATGCACAACACATCAAATATTCAAAGGTAAAATATTGTTTAGAATATAACTGAGGCTAAATATTGTTTATTGAATCTACAAAATGATAGATCCTTGTTACAAATAAGATCTATAAGATTATTTTAAACATAATAAATCCTCCTATTTATAAACTAAGAGGATTGAGAAATTATAGCTAAACTTATTAACAATTAATTACTAAAAATAGATGTAATTATGCTCAAGAAATAGTCCCCATAAAAATAGCATAATGGTTGTCCGTGTTTGAATGACTTAAACTTACAACTCCCAATGCCTAGTTAGGGATGGTGCCACCCTTTTCTTCCACAACTACCTTATGTCTATAATCAAGAAAACGCTTAACTATCCCATGAATCTCTTCATCATCCGGTTAGCATGCGAAGTGATTCAGACCTCACCGACTCAGTTTCTCTGCGAGTTTTCCTAAAAGTTTTTAAATCTTATTCATGAATTTTTGAACTAACTTAAGAAGTTCTCTGGTAAGGCACCAATAAATGAATGGAATCAAGGTTAAAATAGTTATTTGCATCATCATTTTCGTTCACAAATATTTTGAATCGAGTAACGCTCGATCAACCGAAGTGCATCAACATCCTGTCAAATTATTCCATAATATCATTGAGGCCATAAATTGCCTCAATATTTCTTTCATCCAACTTTGACATGACCTCCTCCAATATTCAAACTCTAAATTCCATTACTTATTTAAATTCAAAACGTTTTACAATATCATCAAAAATCCTTTTAAAAGGAGATCAGGCTCTACACTTTGTACTTCCTTCCAAGTCTCAAGAATAAGTTCCAAGTTATCACTCTTCTCGGTGAGGAGTTCATTCATTTTTATAGGGAATATTTTTCATCATACAAATCATTATAAATATTAACAAAATATTTAATCATTTCTTCCCCTTCCATAACCAGACTTTCCATCCATTTCCCTACCACTAGTCCTTATTTTCAGATCTTCTCCACCACAGAGAAAGATGTGTCGTTGAAATTCAGTGGTATGGTGAGAGCGGTGGTATGAATAGATTGTCTGATTTTAATCAAGATAGCAATCAATTTTTGACATTACCCTTTAGCTCATCTTTAGTTACTTTATCTTTGTCAAATTTATCCAACAAGTTACCTAAGACAACTTGAAGATCATGATTTTCTCCTTCATGGGTGGCTTTTCCAAGAACAAACCTAGAAATCTAGTATTCCACTCTTGTGATTGTTTCCTTTGTTTTCCCCATAGATGGAGTATCTATCTCAACAAATATTTCCCCTACTTGTTTAACCGATAGGTTAGAAAAAACTCTCAATATCTTGGCTTGTCTTCAAGAGGTAGATCTAGAATGCCGAGGTCAACGAAATCAATTATAGGAACTTTCTTATTCTATTTTGGTGTATTCCTATCTAAGCACATAAAATTAGAAGAAGAATATTTAGTATATAATGTAGAAATTATTACTATAGTAATTGGATGAGTTGGTTTAACTAGGGCTTGGTTCGGTCATAATCGCCAAAAGGGGTAGTGATATAGTAATATTAGAAGGAAAGGTGGAAAGGATGGCTACCTAAATTGAAGAGATGTGAGTGGAAATGATAAAAATTTTCTTAGGAATATGAGTCCTAAAAGGAGATCCTAATTCCATAACATCTCCAAATGAAATACTTTGGGAAGGGAGGAGAAAACCTTAGCCATAGAGGGTGAAGCGGTGAGGGATATAGGAGAAATGGGAATAGAGGAAATGGAGGACGTGGTCTGAGGAAGAGTGAGGGGTGGATGGGAAGGAGGAACCGAGGATGGAAAATATGGAAAAGATGAGGAGAGGGGTGACTGCGACACTTGAGGGATCTTGGGTGAAACACTCAGATCTATGATCTCAGTAGATTGTAATTTGGGAGATGTAGCTCCCATTAAGACATGAACCTCAACAACAAAAGAAATATTGTGGGGGATTGAGATATGTTTAGGACTTGACTTGTTTCCTTGAGATGGAATGGTATGGCCCACCAAGGACTATGCTTGAATAATTTATGTGGCAATTTGTTTTGATGCTTTGGGTGTGATTCAAAAAGTTATCAACGATTGGTAGGTACAATTTATAATGGGACCCACCCTTTCCTTTGTGTTGTTACATGCCTTAAGTGACTAATAAATCAAGGGAAAAAATTTATTCCCGAGATTATTTTCATCATAGGAAGGATCTAAAACACGGTTGTCATCATGTAGCCATCGGGGATGATCACAATTCCATATTGGGTTACCTCTGGAAGAGTTAAACTCTCAAATTATCTTTCCTTACCGCATTCTTATCTTGGAAATGGATCCAAATATCCTCCAGATGAGGTATGTGAATTCTTGATGATCCTATTTTGTTGAGCTTGTCCCAATAGTCAAAGCAGTATTGTGATGAAATGTCTTTAGATTCATTTGTTGCATTTGTCCCTCAACATTTTTGCATTATACGTAGAGGAACACATGTTTCTTCTCACATTTATTAGGAATTGTGCTCCCTGCTTTATGTCGGTTATGTTGATTCTTGTGGTAGTGCAAGAACTAACGAAGTAACTCCATTAGAACCCACTTATCTCATTGGGCATCTTGGTAGCTTGGTAGGAACACCTATTAATCTAGGAACCCTGATGTATGTGAAAATTGAGAATTATAGGTAGATACCTCCCCATTCCCTTAATTCTTTCCAAGCCTCATTTTAAATCCTTCGATTATATAAATCAAATCAAAGAAGTACAATATAACTACGAAGAAGGCATCATTTACTCTCTGAAAGTTCTTAAGACCTTATTTCATTGTGAGTTAGGGATGATATTCATATATTTGATAAGAATTATTCGATCACATTGGAGTCAACCCTAGATAAATTTTTGTACCCTCCTCTCCGTACACAATGTAATAAGTCAAAAAGAAGTTTCCATAGGTTAGGACATCCGATAATTGAAAATATAAAGCATTTATGATGTGCTCAGCCCATCAAATAAGGTTCTTGTTTCTCCTAATAATGGAAATATAAAGGTACATACATTCATATAAATCCTTATAATAAGGAATTCCTATAACTCTTCTCAGTAGTGTAATGATATCGTTTACTTCTTGAATGGATTCGACCAAGGAATCCTCTTTGGGAATCTAAATAGTAAACTTTTGGTTTTTCACCGGTTAGCTTTTCCGACGATCCTCATGCAAGTATCATCTTGTGTAACGCAATGCTCGAGAGTTGAATTTGGGGAAATATTGGTATATGATTTGAAATTAGGAGTCTAAGTAGATCTTAAAATAAAAACTATCTAGTTTGATCACCATTGTTCCATCCTCATCCTTCACTATATGTGAGTCTTTATCAAAATGTAATGTGGTATAAAGCATTAACTTAGGGTATTGCATGGACTAGGGAAATGTGGGAGCTATGGAAATCCCACTTGACCAAAATTTATTTCATCCATGGTTTCTTATTTAGATCCTTAACCTTCTCCCAAAACTTAGGAAAACTAATGTGTCCCCGATGTTTTCAACATTATATGAAATGCTCATATGGGGTGACATCCTTAGAAAAATATACTTCATTATATCTTTTCCTTTGGAGGAAGATCAAGAAAATTATTCTTGATGAGAACCTAAGAAAATCCCACGTGAAGGAGAATCAAAATTTGAAGGTGTAAGTGTGACTCTGCAAAGCATATATGCATCTCCGATGTGAAAAACCGATCCAAGATTCTGAAGTCGGAACTTAGACCCTTCTTGGAAAATCTGTACTCCCGAAACCCAAACCTCTAAAACCCCGAAGTCTGAAATTCTGAAAGTCTGAAAAACCAAAGTATGAAGCTCTAAAGTGTCAAAACTATATTTCTAAATCTACGAAGCAGCCCCGAAACTTTGAAATAACGAAGTCCAAAACCCTGCAAAGAAACCTTTTTCTTGAAAAGAACTTCTCTCCTGAAATGTAATCTTATTCCTTGTTTGTAGAATAGTTCGAAGCATAGACTTCAAAATCAATAAAAACAATAAATAGGAAAAATCCATGGTTCAAATTTCAAAAAAAACCTAGAAGAAAAATGTATCTAAATGAAAGATAGAGGTAGAGGAAGTGGAAAACATGGTGAAAAAAACCCCAAAATTAAAAGAGAAAAAAATTGTAAACTTACCCAAAAAAATTGATGAGAAAATATGAAATACTCCTCCAAAAATATCTTAGGGGTATGGTCGAATTCGGAAGTATGTCAAAGCATGTCTGAATACCGATTTATCTAGTAAAAAGACAAGTAAAACTTTCATATTTATAGGAAAGTGAAAAATAAATTACCATAGGTCCGACACGTGCGGTGGTTGGGCATTTATTTTCATCGAAGGTCATAGTTTGGAATTCAAAGTGGATTTTTCATATGAATTGCACTTTTAATCCAATTTTCGAAATGGTGGCACGGAATCGACTACCAAACTTGAGAGGATAACTGCATGAACAATATAGTCATAGTTCCAACTTCTAGTTCAGAAATGTTGTTGGGGTGTATTTTGGGTTTCAAAACTCAACATGCATTTCGTATGCAAAATGCATTTTTAATTTTGAAATCCAAAATCTGATGAAAAATGATACTAAGGTAATTTTCGAAACAAATTTCCCAAAAAATTCAAAGAATGGGAAAGGTAGAAAATTGTAAAAAAAATTAAAATCCTTATTGGTAAGGGGAAATCGTAAAGTTAAATGGATTAACCAGTGAGGGGTTACTAAACAACCCAATAAGGTGAATTTCCTTTACCTTTTGACTTGTACAAACTTTCAAAACTCCAAATAAATTTTGTAAGTTTATCAACCCATTCCCTTTGTGATTCTTTTACAAGTGAGAGAAGAATGAACCTTTCAAAGGCTTAGAACAATGGATATTTTATTATCTTCCGTAGGTGTACAATAGGGCAGGGTTACTATGATTTCGAGGGTTTACTCAAACTAATCACAGTTCTAGCTAACATTCCACATTTTTAAAAGTTTATGTGGTGTCTTCCACTCTTTCATAATCTTCCAGTCTTCTCCCACTCATCTTGTCTTCATGATAATCTCCCTTGATTCTCTTACATAACTTGTACATTAACATGCCATGCCTCTAGACTCGTTAATAACACTATCAACAATAACGAAAAATAGAACCTAATTTATGTGAAAATATTGTTATGAGCATGTCTCAGTCCACAATATAACTCTTCAACTCGTTCCTCTTGTCTTTCTTAACTTTGACTGTGCTTCACAGTATTCAACCATTAATTATTCAACAAAATCACCATAACTCACAACCACAAGAACAAGCATATATATATATATATATATATATATATATATATATATATATATATATATATATATATATATATATATATATATATATATATATATATATATGTATATATATATATATATGTATGTGTATATATATATATATATATACATATACATATACATATATACATGTAAGGAATGTAATGAAAGAATATATACTTATCTCTCCATCAGTCTACAAACACCATATTGAACAGAATTTGGATTCATCATATAATCACCATACACAGATTCCCTATATCACAAAGTGGTTTGCAAACTATGTTTTCTTCAAATTCTTGGAGCCTCAACTCTCCCAAACCTTGGATCATTCGAATGATAGTCTCATCAGTTACAAACATGAGGTTTTTTACTCCTTACAAGATAGTTACTATTTGAATTGTGACCTTTCAAGTCCCTCAATACAACATCATAGCTTTAAAATGGTGACTCCAAGACCCATACTTCCTAAATTCACTCACATTGACTCCTAGACCCCACTAGGACTTACATTCATGACTTAAATCCCCTAAATACCTACATGACACCTTGAGATTCCTAGTTCATACCCCTAATAGCCTTCAAATTCACATTTTGCACTTTTGGAGGGAAAGTATGCAATTTAAATTTTTGAAAGGCCAAGACTCAAACCACCACACCAAACTGACTCACATGGATTCCCTAGACCTATAACACACCTGCACACTAAAAATTGATGACACCATGACATATTTATAGAGATGGATATGATTCTCTTGCATCATTGGTGATGGTAGTCATCTCGAGATCACAAATGGTGCATATCTCTTGAGATTGTTTCTAAACACTTAATCAATATTTGGCGATGTTCTCACATATTGCAATTCAAGGAGTGGCTTTCACAGCGATTCAATGTAATTGGAGTTCAAGAAGATGGATCTCACCCTAAAAATTCCTTCAAGTCTCATTCAAGGAGAAATCATTCCATATAGAGGAGGAAACCTATTTCCATGAGGAACAATAAAGAGAATATGTGTCTAGATACTATAAGCATGTTTCCACTCATGTGACATCTTGATCAAGGAAGTGAATTGTGAAGTTAAAAATGGTGTCATCATGTTTAAATCTGAAATGGTAATCTCATGGAGTAAGTAGAGGATCATTATATCTTGACTATTCTATCATGTTCAAACCACTTTAAGGAACAAGCCCATATGTGTTATTCAAGCTCTTGAGGCATTCAAGACCATCATGTGTGAAAGATCAAGGCATTATGGAGCTAGGAAGGGTAAAAGGATGATCTTCATATAGATCACCATGTAAGTATGGGAATATCATGGAGTAAGTAGAGGATCATTATATCTTTACTATTCCATCATGTTCAAACCTCTTTAAGGAACAAGCCCATATGTGTTATTCAAGCTACTGAGGCATTCAAGACCATCATGTGTGAAATATCAAGGCATAATCTATCTCCATGAGAGGCATATGAGAAATATGTGTATGAATATCATGAATTTTATTCCATCCGAGGATAATTATGGAGCCAGGAGTATGTTATAATGAAAAATCATCTTATTTTTACTTGATTCCGCTCACTTGATAGTGTTCTTAAACACTTATTTGAACCTTGTAGTGTGATCAATCTTCAAAGGAGGAAGTACATTATAACCATGTCATTTCAGTCTAATAAGTGGCCACATGCCAAGAATCTAATTTAGTGAGAAATTATTCCATCTACATGGTGAATACCTATTCTAGTAAGTGATAGATAATTAGAAAATTGTTTGATCATCATGGAGTTAATTTGTGATCAATAAGGTTAATTGTGGAGGCCTTGAAAAGTAAGAGAGTGATCCTTGCTCTAGCCTTGTAACTAGAAGAGAGGATGTTGTTCCCATCAATATCGTAGCAGTGTTTATAAATACTTAATTCATTACTTGAGGTTTTATAAACATGCTTTCAACTCATGGTAACTCGTTTTTACCCATTTTTCATGTTAGAAGTTTCATCACTCAAAAATATAACTTGGGGTGTTAGGAAAGTTTTTTTCAAATCAAACAATTTGGCCCCATTCTCATGAGATCCTTACTCATGGTAAAAAAATGATAGTACCCATTATGAGAGGTACTTATCAACATTTACAAATATTCACCTATCACCATTTCGTGACCATCCCTCTAGATCTTGCAAATTTAGGGCCGTTTTTTCTAGAACTGAAAGGGGTAGCTACACTATTTTGAAATTCTTCATGAAACCTTCAAGTCTTAGATAAAAATGGATGTTCCAACATGTATAGGATTTAAATATATTTTTAGTTTCTTTTTTTCCTCCTAACTCCTTATGGAGCTCCCAAAATCCTCCGTAGAATTCATATTTCACCTTTAGAGTATTTGTTCCCTGCACCTAGAAAACCCGTTGTTGAGAAAATTTTCTTTGAATGAGAAAACCTTTAATAAATCTTCCTAAATTACCTCCAACACTTCCAATATTACTTGAAATCACCTTTGGATGCTTAATATATTTCTTGAACTCTCCCATAGGGATTTTTATTATTTCATAATGGCCTTTTTAGGCCTCCATGTTGGATGTGTGTTTCACTTTTGTTTTCATTGATGTCAAAGTGGTCTAGGTGATCAAGGTAAGTTGGCTAAGTAACCTAGGTATGTTGGCCAGGTGATCGGGGATCTCAAAGGTGGTATGAAGGTCAAACAAGGTCCATGAGGTGAGTGAGATGTGTCAATGAGTCTGTAACATGTCCACATGGTCCATTCATGAAATGTATGGGTCAAGTCAAGTCATTATAGGCCTTGGCCTAAGTGTAAATATATGGTATAAATCAAGAAAACATGAGAATAAACTCAAAAAAAAAAAGTAGGGAAAGTAATATTGGACCACTATGAGGTGGCACAAGAGGTGTAGAAAGAGATAAAAGAGACAAACCAGATTCATGAGACTGAAACAAGTTAGTATGGAGCTTTCTTAAGCCAATCCACAAGTAAGAAAGGTGTGAAATGTTGACCCAAAGAATGATGATGAAAAAAACATGTTGTGAGGATAAAATGATGGTATAAGGTGTGTACAAGGCCTCACAGGTGGTTATTGAAGTGTTTTAGGCACTTTAACAGTCAACATAATTTAAATGCGAGAACCGAGATACCAAAGGGAACCTAGATGAGATGGGATGGAAAGATTAAGGATGAAATAGAGTAAAATATAACATGGAGGTTTTATAGGTATGTGTCCTTAATGTTTTAGATAAATTTCAGAAGCTAAGGAATAATATTTTGCAAATATTTCCAAAACTAGGATTTTCAAAGTATACAAATTGAGCACCAAACTTCATAGAATTCAAGAGAAATTTTTTAGCCTCATTTAGATAGGTCATAAGAAAAATGGAAATTTTTTGATAAAATTATGGTGCAAAAATTATTTTAGTGATTTTTGAGTATTTTAGAAGTTCTATCTATTTTGTGAGCATGTTTATAACCCTCCAAACCCCAGTTTGGACCAGTTTTGGAAAATTGAGTTGGATAGCTGTCCTAAATCAAAAAAATTTATTTGAAAAATATTTTAACATGTAGATTACTCCTGAGGGTACATTTTCATAGTATTTTGAGTTTATGGTGTGTGGTGGGTCCTACTAAAAACATGTATTTTGTGAATATTTAAGTGTACAGAGAAACTTGCAAAGGAACCCCTACTCAAATTTGAGGTGGATTATGTTGGTAATGTTTTATTAAACTTCATGAAGTAATTTTGGTTACTCATTTGGAGAAAATTTGAGAAATGGTTGCATATTTGAGCTTACCGACAAAAGGAGCTTGTTTTGAGAAGCTAGTGAAGGAGAATGAAGGTAACCATGTTGAATTGCATTGTATGGATGTTTTTTCTTTCCTTGATAATTATTTTTATGTTTCATATGATGTGTGGAAGTTCATAGTTTAGTTTGGAAAGATCATTTCTTGCTTAAAGGGAATTGAGCCAAAACTGCCCTATTAGGCCTATTGAGAAGCATGTCTGAATGGGCACAACAGTGAGTGTTTCTCCATTTGAATCATGGTTATAATGTCTTGAACATCTTTATATATATATATATATATATATATATATATATATATTTCATTTTAATATTTAAATATTATAGGAATCCATGAAAAAAATTGGAGGTGTTTGATCATGTTGCATTGAAGACTAGTTTTTGAACTCTCAAGATCAGCTAGACCAATCTCTGAGTTTCAAGTTTTTGAAGGAATTATGAGATGAATTGGAGCATGAAAATGATTTTTTGAGTTAGTATACTTCAATATATTTCCATTGATAGGTTAATTTTCCCATGAGGTTAAGTTTTGAGGTGTGAATCGGCTCAAGTTTGGAAAATCAAAATTTATAGACCTACGAACAAGACAAGAAAGTTAAAGGAAAATGAGTTTTGGATGACATGTGCTTTGAATTGGATCTTACTATTTTTATAATTTGAAATTATACTTCCAAATATTCAATATGGTATATCATTTTTCTTTTGGAGGTGAGTGGAAGCACTTCAAATAGTATGATATTAGAACTATTTTGGTAGAAGCTGATTTAGGCACACCTATGAGCTTAAATGAATATATTGGCTAATGTGGAAAGTTTCCAAACATAAAAGAGAATTATTTGATTTTGTAGGACCATTTACCACATGAATATGAATTTGGAATACTTATGGACATGTTTGAGAGCTATAAGAAAAAATATGAGCTCATTTGAAGAAGAAGACAAAATCTGATTTCATTCAAATCCCAATTCAAATTTAAGGCTAGGAAGTTGAAGATTCAAGTGGAAAGTGAAGTGTAAAATTCATCTTCATGAATAATTTTTTCTTTAAAATGGTGTTTGTACGATGGAAAAGTGACATGCAAGCATGGGAATCTACAAGTACCTTTTCTTCATACCCGACCTCTCGAGGTCATGTCGAGACAACCGGTGAATGTTTGAATGTGAATAGACAAGCTAATCGGGTAGTCCTGTATCCTCAATACGCAATAATGGAATCTATGAATCTAAGACAAATAACGCCCTCCTAACCTAAATTTATGTAATGGTTCATTTGGATATAATGGCTGCTCGGAGGCTCCAATCAATGTCAAGCTCTGTCGAGATCCTGTTTCTTGGTTGTTGGATACATGGGAAGTGACCTATAGGAGCTTCATATATATCTCCAGACAAGGTCATAAAATGGTGATGGGTGATTTAGTGGATTCACAGTTGACTATGGGTGGTTTTTCGGTCTATCCGAGAAAATATTAGATTTATTGGCTTCTATATTTACTACGAGAGAATTGTACTATAATATCTCGGGCGGGAGTGGTGAGGATTTAAATACCAGTGTTCTCAAGCCAGTGTCAATACTTAACTGATTTATAGGCCCATTGGGTTGTGGGATTTGGGGATCACAACCGTGAGTTCATGGTTTTGTGGACTGTTATGGTCATGTGAAGAATCAATCCCTCCTCCCAACTATCCAATAATCATATGCCTTTTCAAACCTCTATGTTTAGAACTAGAAGTTGTATGATTTTCTCGAGAATACCTAATAGGTGTTTTGACAACTTGAATACGTAAGCTAGTATCTACCTCAATGAGGAGGCCTCTGCGTCAGGTTGTGCAACCAAAACATCGTAACCAAATTCTTTCTCTCGTTCGAATCCTTGCACAATCATTTAGATGCTTTATCAAGGAAATCTATAGTTTAGATGGTTTGACCAGAATGTGTAAGCTTTGTCGTCTTTGATGTTTAATCCTCTTAGTTGCTCACTAATTGCTTGTAAATTTGTTGTTGCTTGAAAGACCTATATCCTAAGGTCCTGATCTATATCAGCTAATGTTGTGGGTAGATTTGGCTGAGGCACTACGGGTTCAAATATATACTCTCTAGGCTCTCTAGGTCCTGTGATTGTCATACAAAATGATTCAAATTTTAACTAACATTTAATAAACTGATTACAAAAGAAGTATTTACACTATGCAAGCATTCTTCTATTTTTGTATTTTCAATGACATATTTCAATGAAATTAAAGAGAAGCTACTCTAGTATATTTATAAAATGAACAACTAATCTAGTAATCAGAATAAAAACAAGCAACGTAGCCTGGTATGGCTATTTTCCTATGCAGTTGTGATTTTATCCTAAATATCTAAGTAGCTATATATTTTGAATTGAAAGGCTCTCGATCCTACCTCAGAAGTGAGGAATGAATCATAGTTTCTCAGAAACTATCAATCCCCATAGCTTCCCGGTGATATTGAGAGTGAAATTTTAACTGAAATGAAATAATTCACTACTCTATTTGATATGTCATAACTAGAACTTTGATAGCTCAAACCTGGCATTTACAGAATAGTGGTAAATCTAGTTGTGTGTGATTTTGTCCCCTCAGTGTGATCTCCTCATTCCTTCGTGTCCTCGTGAATCTAAAAAGTATGTATATGATCGTATCAATAGAGGATGGTATTTGAACAATGGCAGCTTTGGATATAGACCGAATACAATGTGAGTAGGAGAGAGATAGCGCAAGTGAACAGAGCTTGACTATGTAATTCCTAGTAGGATTTATTATGGGAATACAACACAAGTGTACCAAGAGTTTCAGAAACTATCCTTGTGATAAAACAAAACCTACAACTTTAATGGATTCTAGTCTAGAAATGAAGCTATTCTATGTTAAACTGATTGTATGCAGCAATAATGAAACAAGACTGAAACAAGAAGATCATATGACCTCTAAAATACCAACAATGGAAGAAAAACATGAAACTAACAGAATTCTAAGCAAGAAATTGAAAAAATGAACAAGAGAATTGAGAGGATGAGGGGCCATTTGCTTGAAAACAAGTTGGCTATTTATAACCAATGCATTTACCAGAGGGTAACTCCCATTTGATCTCTTTTACTATAAACAAAGGAAAAACACTATTACCAAGGACAAACAACATTAATGCAAGCCAAATTGGTTGAAGAAAACATGCGAAATATAAGATTTACGTTTGATGTGATCGTCAGAAGGATCTGGAAAATGCGTATAGGACCACCGCCCTGTGTAGGGTGGCGGTTATGGGACCACCGCCTTGTCCTGGGTGGCGGTCATGGGACCGCCACCCAAGCAGGTGGCGTTTCATCATCAAGACAAAAATGCAAGAAGAAAAGGAAAATGGGGAAAACAAAGCATGCGGAGGCTGAGCGGGGCATGCGGGATACAAGTGTATACTTGGTGATCCTTTCTGGATTCCGAACACCTTGCAAGGAGACCTGTATCATCATTGGGGCATGTGTAACATCGTTCCGGTGGTGTAGTACCCTACAATTTAGGTACGTACATATTTCCCCCTCAGAGAAGTGTCTTAGCCATGAAGAGGTGTAAAACGGTGGATCTGAGTATGGCGGTCCTAAAATGGGGAGTTAGGAGTTATACCTGACACGCCCATGTGTTGGAAAGTCACCATCCAAAGTCCCGCTATCTGCAAAATAAAAACAAGGGACTCAAGTGCAGATAGATAAAACAATTTGAGAGATAAGGCTAAATTGATAAGAAAAAGAGGACTTACCATCTATGCGAGGTTTAGAACTTACCTCTGTTGGCACTCCGGACCTGTGAAAGACATTCAAAATCAAATTAAGGGGGCTATTTATATAAAACAAAGTCATTTTACTATTCATTTGCACGGATTGATTTGATAGATTTTTGAGCTCTGGGACCCACGGTAACATTTTTGATGAGAGTATAGTCAAAATGTTCGTGGTGAGATAGTGATCATGCCTCCGAGAGTGGAACATCGACCCACAAAGTCTCAGGTTAGTTCTTCTTGATTTATCATTTTTAGACCTAAAATGTGGAAATGATGAAATCTTTTACTCGGGGGGGTCATTTTTGAAAATGTTAGTTTTAAACGTGTCTTTAGGGGGCACCCATAGGGTAGGTTTTCATTTTAGCAAAAATGGTGTATTTGCTTGTTTTAAAGCATTTTTTAGGGTATACAACCCGTTTAAGTTTGCGGGACAAAACTACCACCCTGTGCAGGGTGGTGGTGGAAAGATGGACCGCCACCTTAGAAGGCGGCGGTTATGGAACCACCGCTCTGCATAGGGTGGCGGTCTTTGACAAAGTGACAAAACAATGCTTTACCTTCTTTTTTTTTTGCATTTTTTGCACTTTCACATGTTTTTAGTAGTCTTTTTAATTGGGATTTGATACTAACTCACTTCTTTTTATGTTTTTGGGTGTATGCAGAAGGAGGAGTACATTAGATGGAGCTGGGAGAGGGAGTGTGATTGGCTCCCAGCAGTGTTAGAGGCACTCTCCCAAGCGTAACAGGGATACTCTCCAGAGGGCTGGTATTTGGAGGATTGCCTAGGTCCCTCACGTTGCACCTGCCAGTCACATATTGTGTGACTTATTTTCATACTGGGACATGGATCAGAACACCTTCCAATTTCTAGGAGTTAGGGGTGAGTGGTCCATCACCCTGGAGGATGTTTACCATATACTGGGGGTTTCGATCCTTGGGTGGTGACTGTCTCTTAAGACAGAGTATCTAGATCATAGGTGGTTCAGTGGGCCACCTACATGGGAGATGTAGTTGTATCAATGGGATCAAAGAAGGGCATGAGGATCCACTCTATTATTGAGTCAGACATTCCCTTACTCTCGTAAGGCCATCATGGGCATCCTTGCATCCAGACTGATCAGGGACAAGGGAGGGGATACCCTCTTATATTGCATGGCCCCCATTATTGCATAGATTAAGGGCCATGGATGTGTCTATGCTTAGGGAGTAGATATCCTTGGAACTACCTACCATGATTTATACAGGGTAGTCTAATTACAGGATAGTCACTGAGCCACCTGACTCTTTTCATGAGTTGGGTGTATGAGCATATCACCCCATATGGGAGAGGTGTAGAGGTGGAGGATCTCGGGGCCGTCAGAGCAGCGAGGTGGACGGGGATGATAGTTCTTAGAGCACCCCACCAGCTAGTGGCCTCTCTAACCACTGCAGACATGGAGGCCACTCCTTATCAGACCATGGAAAGGGTATGGAGGAGGATACCATTACATTGATTACCTGTCAAACTACAAGCTAGTTGATAGACAGGATGGGGAAGCTGGAGATCCACCCCTTTGATAGAGTACCACAGTAGTTTGGCCTCCCCTATAGTGACATGCTTCCTCTAGTGGTGCCAGTGTATAGATCTATCTGCGAGGCTCGGGGAGGTCTTAGAGACTAGGGTTGGACCATTGTTACTCCCGATGTTCCTATTGCAGCCAGGAGGGTGGTACGTGCTCGAGGGAGAGCCAGTGCTCCTCAGGCACCCTTACTTCAGATTTCCGCCACCCTACCAAAGTAGTAGGGATGAGCCCATTGATGTGGACTCTGAGTTTGAGGAGTTCACTAGGGGAGAGACCAAGGAGGAGATAGAGGAGATGGAGATCAATGAGATGGGTGGGTGGAATGATAGTGATCCCGAGTGGTATGATACCCAGGAGAACCTACGGGTTGAGAGGGCGGAGTGGATCATAGAGAGGGTGACTCTGATTTTAGAGGAGTTACTCTCTCAGGACCTAGGTGGAGATGGCAAGTCTATTGCAGGCCGTCACATTACCCTAGATGTGGGAGAGGGACACCACCACCAATGCATCAGTGGCGGGTGCAGATCCTAGAGATCCTTCTTAGAGGCCTGACGATCCGAGTGAGTTGTCACTCTTCTCTTGACATTTGTTTTAGTTAGAATTTTCTTAGTTTGTTATTTCTCTTTGTTTTGTTTATTCTTGGTTTTATCATTGATCATTTTCTAACTTGTTTCCTCCTTTGCTTGCAACAAATGCTGATGAGTGGCGAGACTTGATTCACCGAGTATGCACTGATACCTTACTTCTCCCCTTAGAGAAGACTCGTTCTTAGATTTCCGTGGATGTGGGGGATCCTTTAGAAGCCGGTAGGCATACTGATATTTTTTCCTCTGTATAGCACGCGGCGAAGATCATGAATTATCTCCCCATGAAGGTAGCTGGATATAGGACAGCTGAGCGCTTGATGAGGAGGAGTCATTCTTGTAGTGAGACGGTAGCTACTGGTCATGACCGTGAGCCCTCAGTACATTCAGAACACCGGTGTAGATGGATTCCTAGGTGTGGTCGTGTACCCTCTGAGGAATCTCATAGGGATTGAGAGACCATTTTGTAGCATTTTGTCATATATCTATATGAGTGTTTTTGTACTTTTTGGGCTCATTGAGCGTTTTGACCATGCCTAGGGCATGATGGCATTGTATATGAAACTTGATTTATATATATATATATATATATATATATATATATTTGGATCTAGACTCTTGGCATCTAGAATTTCATGACTTGTTTCCACATGTGTACTTAGATATTTTTAGAATATTTGTTTTCATGTTTTCAGAATGTATGCAATGGATAACAAATGATGGTAAATAGGATGTTTTACTTTTTATGCTTTTGTAAAGCTGATATGAGATGATACTAACATATGGTAGTACTAAACTTTTGAACTCTTTGGGCAATGTTTGTAATTTCTTCTTATGTTGGCAAAACGTGATGAATGCATAGTGATCAAGAGATGAACTTGCCCCAATCCCAAATCCACACAACTAGTAAGATGCGAGGGCTCAACACCAAGAGTTAGGAAGGGCACAAGTTGTATGAGTTTGATTGAATGGAGTGATGAGAGATAGACAAACTAGTAACAACAACCAAATTTGGACCTACACACCTACCCTACTCAGAACTACTACCATGCTTAGAAGGCCACTTACTTTCTAGTTTATCTAGACTTAGATTCATAAATGGCAACTTGGTTGACAAAATATAGTTTTGAGGATTTGATCTCTTTGGAATTTGGATATTTGGATATTTATTTTCTCTTAATAGTATTTGATTTTTGCTTTTAGCATACCAAGATTTGTTCATTTGTGTGACTAGACCCCCCACACCCTGCCTCACGCCACTAGTAAGAAGCATGGGTTTGTCACCAAAGGAAATATATAGGTGAGTAAGGGCGCTTCTTTCCTTTCCTAGCCTCACACCACTAGTAAGAGATGTGGGCTTATCACCGAAGGTTGATGGGATAAAGAAGTGTGTAAAATAAAATATTTTGTTAAGCTTGGTGCTTTGGATTTCATTTCATTTTGACATTTCTGATCTATGACTTTGGGATATCCTTTCATTCAAATATATTTAAGAGGGATAGATGTGATACCAAGAAGCTTCTAGAACAAACTGTAGGCAAGGATAGCTTCACCTAGTAGAAATCCAAGTATGCAGGCCTTGGTATGGTTTTCATCAATGCTTGTCTATCGAACTTGATGAGAAGATTTGAAAATACTTGATGATGTTTGAAGAGATGTGTTTTGAATGCTTTTTCCAATACGTTCAGAAATTTGTAACAAATTTTTTAAGAGAAAGTTCTTGGACTACCACTTTTATGAAATGGACAAGAATGAAGCAGCTAAAAGACTAATGTAATGTAGGTAACTATAATGTACAAGTGGTGATTTTGATGTTTTATGTGTAAAACCATTTAAGATGCAAGGAATTGATAGTTTCACCAAATTCCTCACCTTCTAGTGTGCACAAGAGATACACACCATTTCCGTAGTCTTTCATGACTCGGTATGGGCCCAACCATTTGGGCCGGAACTTTCTTCCTTCACCGGTTTTCTTATCGATCCATTGTCTAGTCTTAGAACTAGATCTCCTTCATATATTTCTTTCTCATAGACTTTTTTTAATACTGTCGGCACATCCAGTCAGCATAGGCTCTATGCCTTTGTTCAAGAATTTATCTTGACCTCATAAAGGATTTTTAGTTGAGAGAGGCATGCCTCCCTATAAGCTTCTTCATCCAGAATCCCTTGTAATGAGATGCAGAGACTGGGTATTTCAACCTCAAGTAGGAGAACTACTTCTACCCTGAATACCAGTGAGAAAGGACTTGCTCATGTTGGTTTTCTTACTGAGGTTTGATGGGCCCACAAGGCCGAATATAGTTTTAGATGCCAATATCACTTATTCTCCTTGACTGTTTTAAGGATAATAGCTTTCAACGTTTTGTTTGTCACTTCGGCCTGCCCATTGGCTTGAGGATAGTAAAGAGAGGTCGTATGATGGTTTATCTTGAATTTTCTACATAATTCATGGACTTCATCATTTTTAAAGGAAATTCCATTATCTGAGATAATGACTTGTGGGACACCATACCTACAGATAATTTGGTTCAGAATGAATTTGGTAATTACTAAACCTGGTACGGTGGTGAGAGGCATGGCCTCTACCTATTTGGTAAAATATTCCATGGCTATAATTATAAAATTATGGCCATCGGTTGCTGAGGGAGAGAAATTTCCTATCAATTCCAGACCCCATGTGGAGAAGGGCCACAAAGTCATTATTGGTTGTAGGGATTGTCTTTGGCATGTGAATCTTGGGAGAGAATTCTTGGCATTTTGGCACTTACATATAAATTCCACTACATCATGCCCGAGAGTGGGCCAAAAATATCCCATCGATGTATTTTGCAAATGGTGGCATGACCAACGAAGTGGCCTCCACATATCCCACTGTGGGATTCATGAAGAATCTTCTTGAATTTTTTCATATCAACGCATCTTAGAAGCATGTCGTAAAAGGATTTATGATAGAGTACCTATTCTAAGACAACATACTTAGCGGTAATAATGCGTAACCACCTTCTTTGTTGTGACATGGCACCTTCCAAGTATGTATGGTCTATGATGAAATTGATGATATCAGTATACCAAGGACATGTGGAGATGGGAGGCCTGGTTTCAATGAAGTATATACACTCATAAGAAAATTCCAGATTCACCAGATTGCCTCCATCTAGTGGATTTTCAGCCAACCAATCTGCAATGATTTTTCCCTTAACGGATTTTTGGTTTACGAATGTCAACTCAAATTCGCCCATTAAGGTTATGAAATGTCCAACCTTTTTAGATAAAGACCCTTGTGTGAGAAACATTCGTAAATGATCTGTCTTTACAATGACCCTCATTTCTTGGTTTAACATGTAATGTCTTAAACATTTTGTTACAAAGACTATGGCAAGGCATTATCTCTCTACCTATGTGTAGCATGTCTCATAATCAAGCAACATTCAGGCTGATGAAATAGACCACACATTCCCGTTTATCATTGTCTTATTGAGCCAACATGCAGGCCAGTGAGACATGAGTGGCTCGTGAGTATAGGATCAAAGGGTGGTCTAGTTTGGGATACATTAACGTGGGTGGATACAACAGAAGTGTTTAAGCGCTTGCCAAAGGCCTTGTTGCATTCTTCACCCAATCAATGCTATAATCTTTCTTTAATAGATTGTTGATTTGATGAATGGAAAAACTTAGATCTAGGATGAATAGTGGATTGCGCTGAGTTTCCCAAGAAATTAGCTTATTCCGGACTCATTTGATGGTGGGATCATTTCAAGAACAACATGTATTTTGGCTAGATCAACATCAATCCCTCATGAAGATATAATTTAGCCCAGAAGTTTGCCTCCTATCACGCCAAACACGCACTTCTTTAGATTTAATGTGACGCCATATTCGATTAATCATGAGAGGATGATACAAAGCACTTCTAGATGATCACAACATTTCTTGGCCTTGGACAACAAGTCATCCACATATGATTCCACAATTTTATGGATAAGATCGTGGAATATATATGTCATTGCCCAGTGATACGTAGCGCCGGTGTTCTTAAGACCAAATGGCATGACAACGTAACAATAAGTTCCCCAGGGAGTTATGAATGTAGTTTTGGCTTGATCTGTTTAGATATTTTAATCTGATTATACCCTGAGAATCCATCCATGAGGGACAATATTTCAGATCTAGTTGTTTCATCAATGATAACATCAATGGATGGTAATGGGAAGTCATCCTTGGGATAAGCTTTTTAATATCCCAAAATCTATGCAAATGTGTATCTTCCCATTCTTTTTTAGGACAGGGAGAATATTAGACACCCCTTGTGAATAGTCAATGGGCTTGATGAATCCTACCGGAGAAGTTTTATTACTTCCTCTTTTACCATGAGAGCCACTTTTGGCTTCATTGGTCTTGACTTACATTTAATTGGCTTCGCATCTGGATTTGTGACAAGATTATGTACTGTGACTTGTGGTGTAATACCTGTCATTTCTTTATAATTAAATGCAAAATCCGTTTGATGTTCTTTGAGGATTTGGGCATGTATTTCTATCTCCTCTCGGAGTTAACGAGGATCCCAACTTTAAAATTTTTTGTTCTTCCTCCATTCCAATGTTTATATCAATGGTTTCTTCTATTAAAGAAGCATTACCTTCTTCAAATTCAGGTAATGCTGGAGGTAGTTCTAAAAATTCTTCGTCTTCTATCTCGTAGATATCAAGATCCTTCTGTGGAGGAGACTCTATCATGGGATTTCCAAAATAGGAAGAGGAATGTGGTATTAAGGAAAGATCAACTATACGGTGAGCAAGGTGTAGCTCTGCATAGGTGTTTAGATATTCGAGAGTGACTCTATCATTTTCAAAGCGATCTACGATGGAAAAATCATCCTCAGCCTCTCCATGAGTTAGGAATGAGTTTGTTGGTATTTTTTACACTAATGGCTCAATACAAAGTGATACCGTGAAATTTGTATCCTCCAACTCACTATTTGAGGTGAAACGGGAAGCTGAGGTTACTATCGAGTCTGTGAGAAGGTTCTGCTCTTATGGGATTGCTTTAATTGATATGAAGCTAAATCCCTTACTTAGATCTAATAATGCTATCTTATAGAGTTGTAAATGTTTAGCCCTAGTTTCATATACCTCAGAGACTTGGTTTGCAACCAATTGCGAGTCTCCTAGTACTCTAATGTTGTCAACACCCATTCTTTTACCTAGAATGAGGCCAAGGAGGAGAGCTTCGTATCAGCCCCATTGTTTGTACATTCAAAGTTTAATTTAAAGGCGAAAGGTAGGATATTTCCCTCAGGTGAAGTAAAGATCAGTCCCACCCCAGCTCCAAAGTGACATCTTGCTCCATCGAAGTGGAGATTCCAATACACGTTTGGAAAAATGGATGTTGGGATAACTATTGTATTTATTTCTTTTGCTTTGTTACTTCTACCATAAAAGCTTCATCTGATGGAAGAGAAGCAATTAACAGGGTGTGTTCCATACCCATGGAATAAAATGGTAGGAGAATAGGTAAATCTTTCTCCAACAACTCAATAATTTTGGTGGTAGTCCCTAGTGACATTGTTTTTATAAAATTGGTCTCATTTTTTAGTGCTAGAATGTCCTCGGCTAGATTTGTAATCTCCAGCCCCTGTGGTGGATATCAACTCTTCTTTTGGTTTTGAATTAATTGGTTTGATGAGTTGATTTGTTAGGAGTTCAAACTCAGAGTGAACACCCGGTCTTTTCTTCAAATCAGCTAGGTGTATATCGAAGGGTTTTGTGTTACCTTGTGCTACGAATATTTTCCCTAAGTGTAGAAATCTTATTTGTTGGAATAACATGGAAGGTATTGCCTTCATGCGGTGTATCCATGGCCAACCAAGGATCATGTTATAATTGGTTTCCCGATATATAATATAAAACTCAATGAGGATTGTCTTGGGTCCTAAAGTGATTGGTAAAACTATGGTTCCAATCGAAGTGGCTTTGAGGCTATCATAACCTCTTAGCGTATTTTGCATTGTGGAATAGTTCGTCTCTCGATATCCTAACTTTTTAAGAAAAACGAAGGGGAGTATATTAACTTCTGCCCCATCATCAACCATTACACGTTTAACATAATTATTATAGACCCAAACTTGTAAATGTAAAGTTGGGTCGCCTCTTCATGTAATTTCAGCGTCTGTTGGCATTTTGCTTATATCGAATATAAATTTTGTATCCCTATCTGGCTGCCCCGGAGGATAAATGTCAAATTCCACATGGTTTACTTGCGTTTTTGGGGGAGGAGTGATGTTGATTAAATGACCAAGGCCTAACACTTCTAAGAGAGCAGCCCTATGGGCGAGAGAGTTTTTTAACAAATCCAAGAAGGAGATGTGCAAGAAGGTTTTAGTTAAATCATTAATTAAATCATAGGCACCTATGGGTTTTACCAGTGTTTGTTGATTGTTTTCTGGTTCCAATGGATAGCTTGGAATAGGTTGGGATGAATAATCCCATGTTCTTGTTATGGTTTCTACGGGTAGCTCGGTGTCTAACTCCACTAAACCAACTATTTTAGTTTGAGGTAGAGTTCCTAATTAGGGTGTGACTGGTGGATTTAATGAAGTTGAAGCTTCATGATCATTGTTTCTAGTGACAACACCTTTGTTTGTTCCATTAGGATCTAGCATGTTATTGTTGGGGTGGTTTGGGAGCGGATCATTAAAGATCTTGAGGGCTGCATTTTGAGGGAAATTTCCCCTACATAAGCGTTTGGCGTGGGTACTACAGAATTCACTAAAAATATATCTATAAAGAGTTGTTTTTGATCTTACGTAAGCGCTGTATGAATTTATTGTATTTGCAACAAGTCCTAATATTGTGGCCTTAAATCTTGTGGAAGCCACAATATAAATTGGGATTATAATTTCGAGGTTGTTGATTTGTAATCTGTTGTGGCCCAAAATTATGATAAGGTTGCTAGTTCTTAGAGTTAAAATTTTGAGACTATTGCCTTTGGTTTTGACTCTGATATCTAGTTGGGTTTCGATTTGGACTTTGTGTTTGAATTTTTCATCGTCATTGTTGTTGTTGTTGCCGTGGTGGACGATTAAAATCCACCGCGTTGATTGTTGGAGTAAAATTGTTATTTCACTAATTATTAATAGGTGGCAAAATGTTTACAATGTTTGCCCTTTTAGCTTGGTCAATTACTCCATCTGTTGTAACCCCGCAGGTTCTTGTTAAGGATCTTAGGTCCTTGATTAGTGTTCCCAACATTAGGATAGGTTGCGGTGTTTTGATTGGGAGTAGTTAATTTTCCATTTGTCCCATATGTCTTACGGCCACTATCTATCGCTGCTTGGTCGATTCGAGAGAGCACTCTCGAGTACTTCATCGTAAGTTCTTAGTGGGAACTTATAGACTTCTTCCTTTATCTCTCTATTGAGAGAATTAAGGAATAAATCACATAGTTCCATTTGATCCATGTTTGGAGAACTCGCTGATGAGTAGAGAACCGTATGCCATCTTTGGATAAAATGAGCGGGATTCATTATGTTCTTGTTTAATATGTAAGAATTCCCTAATTCCCATTCTTAACAATTTGTTCATGTCGAAAGCTTTGATGAATTCTGACACGAGTTGTTTAAATTAGTGTATCGAGGCTTCAGGTATTCTGTAATACCAATCAAGGGCAATACCCTCTAAGGTTTTAGGGAACATTTTAGCGACAAGCCCGTCCTAAGGGAGTAACTCTTTGTATGGCTATGGCATAGGCCTTAATGTGTGCATTTGGGTCCCCTTCCCCTTTCTATTTGGGTAAGTCGGGGAGAGGTCACGGAAGCATAACACTTTGTATGGTGAAGTCTAGGGGATCTTCTAAATATTGTTAATAAGTCCCTCTATCGCATAGGCCTCAACCATCGATAGGGCTTGCTGAGGGGGTTGAGGTGGGATGGTTTGTTGATATGGCATAGCATATGTGTTTTTAGGGACATATGGGAATCCCTGTGGTTGAAAAAACATCCCAAGAGAAGAGAACATGTCTCCTTTGGTGAATTTCAATAAATGTTTAAGTAAGGAGGACATTGTTAAGCACGGGTTGTTTGGTGCCAAGCCGAGAGGTGTCATGTTTTCAACTAGAGCAGCGTTTGAAAACACGGTCCTAGTTGGTGTTTATTGTGGGTAACTATAAGAATTTTGAGGAGGCATGCCTAACATGCCTATTCCTATAAGAAGGTCGACCTAACTGGGATGATGCGAAGGGTTGGGGATTCCTACTTGCCCAAAATATGAATTTTGGTTTGCTTGAGCAAGTTCCAACCCTCTAACCTTTTCAGCTAAGGCTGAAATGACCTCCATTGGTGAAGACACAGTGCTTTTCCTTAAGGGTGTTTGTTGTATAGCTTGAGGTTGTAAAGGGGTATGATACCCTGCTATGAATTGGTCATTACCCTACCAAGCTTCACCGAGGGTATTTCCCATAGGTGGAGGAATGGGGGTGTTTTCCTAGAATAGGGTATCAGATTGTATTTGCAAACTTCCTATTGGTGGATACATGTTTTGGAAATGTTGTTCACTTTTAGCAAAGTGTGCTAAGTATTCCTCATCCGAAAAGGGGAGTGGATCGACTTGTCACTGATTTGTGGTCCGAACAAGGTGAGGAGATGAAGTGGACTCTCCAATAAATGTCATATTGTTAGAGCCTGATGGATCTGGCTGTTGTGTTTGTGCAAACTAATCAAACTCCTCGATTCAGAATGAAGAACTTGAGCTAGTTCTTTGAGGGGGAGTTTGAGATGACAAGTAGTTACTTGAATAGTTATCCACCCATGCAAAAAGTGAGGATGATGGTTGCCTATTTGTTTGACTATAGTTTGTTTCAAGACCTAAGAGAGGTCTACCATATGCATCGTATCCTAACATATTTAGGGGTATATGAATACCTGTAGAATAATGGGAAAGAGCGAAGGTGGATGAGAGAAATGAAGAATAATAAAAGGAAGAACTATTTGTTCACGTCGGGTTCACCAATTTTGTATGATGGAAAAGTGACATGTGAGCATGGGAATCTACAAGTACCTCTTCCACTTACCCAACCTCCGAGGTCATGTCGAGACAGCCGGTGAATGTTTGAATGTGAATAGACAAGCTAATCGGGTAGTCTTATATCCTCAATACGCAATAATGGAATCTGTGAATCTAAGGCGAAGAAGGCCCTCCTAACCTAAATTGGTGTAATGGTTCGTTTGGATAAAATGGCTGCTTGGAGGCTCAATTAGTGTGGAGATATCTTTGAGATCTTATTTCTTGGTTGTTGGATACATGGGAAGTGACCTGTGGGAGCTTCGTATATATCTCCAGACAAGGTCATAAAATGGTGATGGGTGATTTAGTGGATTCACAGTTAACTATGGGTGGTTTTCTGGTCTAGCCCAGAAAATATTAGATTGATTGGCTTCTATGTTTAATATAGATAATTGTACTATAATATCTGGTGGGAGTGGTGAGGATTTAAATACCAGTGTTCGCAAGCCGGTGTCAATACTTAACTGATTTATAGGCCCGTTGGGTTGTGGGATTTGGGGATCACAACCGTGAGTTCGTGGTTGTTGTGGACCTATTATGGTCATGTGAAGAATCAATCCCTTCTCCCAACTATCCAATAATCGTATGCCTTTTCAGCCTCTATGTTTAGAACTAGAAGTTGTATGATTTTCTCGAGAATACCTAACAGGTGTTCTGGAAACTTGAATATGTAAGCTAGTATCTATGTCAATGAGGAGGTCTCCTGCGTCAGGTTGTGGAACCAAAGGATCACAACCAAATGTTTTCTCTCATTCGAATCCTTACATAGTCATTCAGATGTTTTATCAAGGCAATCTATAGTTTGGATGGTTTGACTAGAATGTGTAAGCTTTGTCATCTTCGATGTTTAATCCTCTTAGTTGCTCACTAATTTCTTGTAAATTTGTTGTTGCTCAAAAGACCTGTATCCTGAGGTCCTGATCTATATCAGCTAATGTTGTGGGTAGATTTGGTTGAGGCACTATGGGTTCAAATATATACTCTCTAGGCTCTCTAGGTCCTGTGATTGTCATACAAAATGATTCAACTTTTAACTAACATTTAATAAATTGATTACAAAAGAAGTATTTACACTATGCAAGCATTCTTCTATTTTTGTATTTTCAATGATGTATTTCAATGAAATTAAAGAGTAGCTACTCTAGTATATTTATAAAATGAACAACTAATCTAGTAACAGAATAAAAACAAGCAATGTAGCTTGGTATGGCTATTTTCCTGTGCAATTGTGAATTTATCCTAAATCAAAGCATGGGGAAAACAAAGCATGCGGAGGTGAGGCGGGTCATGCGGGATACAAGTCTATACTTGGCGAACCTTTATGGATTCTGAACACCTTGCAAGGAGACCCGTATCATCATTGGGGCATGTGTAACATCGTTCCAGTGGTGTAGTACCCAACAATTATTAGTACGTATAGTGTTCCATGTTTAGGTGTGTTAAAATTTTTTTAAAAAAATTTCTCTTCTTTTGAATAAAACCTTTGTTGCAAAGCAAAAACCCCTCGAAGTATCTTCTAGGTTAGTAAATGGTTGGAGTTTCATGAGGAGGATGTGAGTAAAGAAAAAATGGTTAAGTCTATGTTGGATGTAATATGATTTGAAGAGTTGTAATTTTATTTGAAGAGTTGTAATAAAATTTGAATTACAATATATAAGGTTTGTGAGTACATCTTATGTTATTGATATGTATGCATTTATTGATGAACGCTATTTAATTGTGATCTAGCATTAATGCATGAAAGTGTATATTTGATGTTATAAATAGAAAAGTGAAATTTTTATTGCTTTGAACTAATTCAGCCCCCTCTCGATCCCTTGTAATTTTTAACCATTGGTATCGGAGCAGGCCCTTGGAAGCAACTTTAACAAGCTATAGGGAGATCTTTATCACATGATATGGGAATAGATTTCTATAAAGAGAAGATGGAAAAAGTAATAAAATTACAAGAAGTTCTAAATTGTGTACTGAGACTCAACTCAATGAATCCCTAGGTAAGAAAGAAGAACTAAAGAAATAGAATCAAGAAGTGAAGAAAGAGTTAAGCATCATGAAAAGTAAGGTATCATTTTTGAAGATACCTTAGAAATAATGAATAAGATGTTAAGAAAAAAATATATATGATGATAGAACATGTCTAGGTTTCATAGAAAATCCATGTAGTATAGAGAAAATTGAAGGTGAATCGAGTAAAGGATCAAATGAAAAAATAAAGTCAAGAAAGGGAAATAATTTAAAGCTTACATCTCATGGAAGATCATCTATCAAGAAGCTAAATACTTGTAGGCATGTTTCTTTTCATGGTAATTGCTACAAGTGTGGTACTTATGGACACATGGCTAGTATGTGTAATCCTAATGTTGAAAAGAGATAATATTTTAAAGAAGAAACTCAAGAACATCACTTTGAAGGAAATAAGGAAGAGAAAAAAATTAGTTTAAAGATATGGAGCTGAATGCTATCACTGCCATTAGAAAGGACATCTAGTAAATTATTGCAAAAATGAGCCATCAAACACAAGAAGGTATGTAAGAAAATTAAATGGCTATTGTTATCCTTGTAATGAATTTTGACACAAGGATTTTGAGTGTAGAGGAAAGAAAGTGGAATGATTTAGGTTCCAAAAGGTAGGGCACATTGCAAGGTTCTATGATGCAGGTCAACTAAAGAAAGAGATTCAAATACCCAAGCAACAAGCTCATAAATAAAAGAAGGGAGAAGCTAATAAAAATTCTAAAGAGAATTCCAATAATATTACTTGAGAAAAATAAAGGTTACGTGGTGAAAAATGAAGATTCATAAAATAATGAGTCAGTCAGGAAACTAAAATAAATCTTGAGACCTTCTTAGGTCTCTCATCAAGCTCCTCCATGGTATATAGGTGTCAATGAAGTTTTGCGGTGAGGAGGAGTTTTCTTGGTGTGTATGAATCTTGTTCATGGTGTTGATGTCATTGAAATGTTTATAAGATCATGGGAACAACTTTGGAATAGTGTCTATAATATGTGCGAGGAAAAAATAGGCTCAACTTAGCCCTAGGAGTCAAAATTCAAAGTTGCATAGAAGTTGGTCTTGAGAGCCAACAGTACAAGAAGAGGTAAATGAGATGGAATAGGATATTTCAGGCATATTTGTGGAAAATGGGCTTATGGACCATGTATTAGGGTGATTTTTATGCTCGGGCCAAATTACATCAAATTTTTAGAAGGTATGTGGAAGTTAAATTAGCTTTTCTAAAATAGGATTTTCGGAAAATGCATAATAAGGTGTACGGATTATTAACACTCAAGAAAAATATAATGCATCCTTTGGATAAATCAAAGAATTAATTTTTGTATAGGATTATGATCTTTAGATGTGGAAAAAAATTTCACATAAAATGGACGAGTATCGAGAAAAAATATGAGCATTCCAATGGTAGGTTATTTCTCATCTCAGTTTGGTTCTTGAAGTGTTTGAGTTAAAATGAGTTTTTACGTGTTGTTTCTAAAATTAGATAAGTAGTGTAGCTGATCAGAGCTTAATGAGGTTTTCTTCATGTAATATAAATGATTTTTATGGACTTCAAGCATATCATTTCTAGCTAGACTATCTCGGTATTTGCAAGAGCCTATTCATTCAAGCATGAGGACTAAATAGTATTGTCATAGTACAAAGTTCATAGTTATATTTAAGAGAGAAAATGATGTTAGTTCCTTTATACATATCAACTTGAAAGTGTTGGTGCATTTAGTAGGATCTTGGGTTGAACCTTGGATCTCAAATACTCTTCCTCCACTGTAATATGATATTTCGATAAGAAAACATAACTCATTGGTATGCAAGAGTACACTTGTTCTTGAAATCTCTATCAGGTCCCTAAATAGGAGTGTCATAATATTATTGATGAGTGTGTGCTTGAAATTTTATAAAATGTGAAGCTTTGGCTAAGTTCAATATCAAAAGTTGAGATTCTCTTGTGTCTATCTAAGAAATTTCATATTCACCATGTTAGCTCTTGTAGTCAAACATGTGGTTGTGAAAGGTGTGAATTGGGATTATGACTCAAATTTTTTTCTGTAAGATCATTATCTAGGTGGAAATGAGGTGTTCTAAATTTGAAGACTAAGATAAAATGGAAATAATGTGTGTATGTGCCTAGTGTCACTTCAGAATCAGTAGTAAATCCCACTAGGTATGATGAGATCATTATGAAAATGATTGATTAATGTGTAAAATTTGTTTTAAGGGGATAGAAGGAAGTATAAAAGAGATATTATGGATCACTTATGCAATACCAAGTCACATCAAAGCCATGAAACATCCTTTGAGCTCAACGAGTAATGCTTTGAAATTCTCTTTCTAAATTGTGCTCTACATTTTTTAAATATGACATTAATTTTGGTTTGTTAAATCTCTAAAATCTATTGGATAAGATTAAGAAGATACCTACCAAGCCTTAGTAGTTGAAACTTTCTTATTTCATCAAGAATTGAGAAAGAAATCAATTCTTTTTAATGTTTCGGGCTTGTTCGGTGGTCTCAAACCCTAGAACTAGGTTTTTCATCTAACTCGAGTTTCAATTGATAAAATATCTTGATTTTTGAGGATATCTCTGTCACTACTATATGTTCACGATGAAAAAATAATTTTTAAATTCATCAAGTATTATGCGAGAGTTCGATGACAAAATTTTTAATTTGTGAAGATAGAATACAAGGTCTAATTTTAGTGTTATTGGGGAAAATTCTTGTGCAAATTTGAAATAGATGATCCTCCAACAGTCTCATCATCTTGTTCATGGTTCAACATGTATAAATGGTTGTTTGTAATTCTTTGAAAGTCAAGGTTTATGCAATAGTAATGAAATAGTATGTTGGTACCCAAATTTGTTCTCCTTTTCGATCCGAGAAGTGTCAGAGATATGGCATGAAGCTTGAAGTTAGATAGATCATGATGTATTTCATTTTTTAGCTGGGGATGTGATCTAACTAGCACTCAGATTTGTGGAGAGATAGAAAACACTCAAATAGGACTTGATCTTGTCCTAACTATTTTAGGTTGTGCCTTTCAACCAAGGTAAGAGGACCTATTTTGTAACCCTCAAATGGTGAAGGAGATGACGAAATCCCTTAATTTGTGAAAATAGCATGGAAAGGGCCTTGGGAAAATATGATCAACACTCCAAATCTGACTTTCACAAGTTGTCACTCCTAGATTATGGAGATAATTTCAATGCAAGGCAAGGGTTACTAAATACATTTGAAATCTGATTTGTTACGCATACTTTAGGAAATGGATTTTGATCTTATGAGTATACGAAGCCAAAACATGAGTAGTATGGGGTAGGATTTTTGTTTAGAATGATTTTTGGTGGAATATTGACAAGAAAAACTTGACTATGCCAAATCTTTGACAAGCTCTACAACACTTGAACAACTATTGGATAAAATGCTTCAAAACAGATTAGGATGTTCTTTCAACCGAGAAGAGATACATGAATGGAGGCCTAGGTTTGCACTATTCACACAATATTTGAGACCTCAACACAAAATATTGAGTTGAAGCACCCAATTAAACATCAAAATATCTGATCAAATCATGCCTAAGGGACTGCAAAGGCTTATAAGAAATATCTCACAACAAAATGAAGGTGAAGTGATTTTAAAATGCTTATTTTCAATGCCGATGAAAGCTCTTCTAACAAAGGAAATTGCAAATGCGGTAAAAAATCAGTAAGGATGAGATCTGTGTGATTCCTAAAATTTTCAATGCAAGATTACAACAAGAATGAGGAAAAGCTGTTTGTAGACATTTAAACATGATAAAATACATCATATTTCCCAAGATAACATAAATTAATTCAAAATCTTGTTAGATTCATCAAGGGGAGAGTTTTAGGAACAATCTTAGAGTTGTGTGATGGCTATACACTTGTAACCAACTTAACATTAATGAATATGTAACATAAAATACATTAGCCGGAGTTTTTAGGAGGGTTTCTCGGAAGATGAGCTTCTCTCAAAATTTTCTCATGATTTTTAATTTTCCGACCCTTTGCATGTCAAAAACATGCATAATAGCATTCCCTTACAATTGATCCTTCTTTCACAAGAAAATAATATCCTATGGCATCTTAGTTATTTACAAATTCATCGTGATTTGCAAAAAGGGACATATAACAGAAAAATGTTTAAAAAGTTGCCAGGTGCCTCAAAAAGGTGAATCATTGCAAAATTCATATCATAGTTTCAACTGGGAGCACGTTTTTCCTCCTCAAAGCATGCAGACCCCCTTCCTTTCATTATTTCATCCTTATCCCTCCAAAATTTGTCTCTCAACTTTTGGATCTGATATTTGACGTTTATTCTTGAGATCAAACAAAATTTCATTTCAAAAGTACCTCAGATCCATAAATTTAATTTTCAAATTGATTCCATTAATCCTTGAAGGCAAAAACGACATGGATTCACCAAAAAATTGATCAAAATCAATGCAAAAAATGCATTTCCACGCTTCCTAGATTAAAAATGGTGGCCAAGTTGAAAAATGCCAGATTACCATCGATTTTCCTTTCTTCCTTCAATTTGAGTCCTCCATGTGTCAAAATGTGATTGGAAATGGATTTGGGATCTTTTTGACTTTTCAACATTTTTGAAAAATGTAAAAAAATTGACATTTTTCTCCACCTCTTTGAGCTTGACATGTGTCCGAAGGTGGGCCCCAATGGAATTGTGACTTAATTCTGCACATTTCCACCTTTTTTGGGAAAAAGGAAAAAAATTCACTTTTCCTCCACGGACCCCCATGTCCACCTCTCCCTACCATGTGTCACCTTCTCAATCGCCGAGGATCTACGGGCTCATTTCACATTTTAACTCCTTTTTTTCACCGAAGAAAATTTTCCCAATTTTCTTCCATCGGCTACTGCCACTCGTGCAGAGCTTCAAATTCCTTCTTTGTTGGGGCCATGCTTTCTTTTAAGACCTTAAGTCCATTTTTCCGAAAAAGGCAAAATTTCCTAATTGCCCCCGAAATCCCAAACCTCTACTTTTCCATTATGAGAAAAAATGTGAACAAGGCATTAATTCAACTTAGCGGGCCCACGGCCTTGTTTTGCATTTTAGTACATTTTTCCAAAAAGGCAAAAATTCTCCAAGTCCACCGCTGATCCACATCCCCTCTGCCAATTAGAACAAGCCACGTATGCAAAAGTATGTGAGCTATAATTTGATGGGAAAATGGCACCGTATGACCATCAAAGGACACAAAATTTTCCAGTGATGCCTTAGGACACTAAAGAAGATTTTGATGGGAAAATGATGCCCATCTATTTGTCACAAAACACAAATAAATGTCGGGATCCTTGAATTTGATTTTCTCTTCACGGATGAAGAATTTTCGAACAAATGATAGATGAAACATGTTTTCAAACATTTTACAACCATGTAAAAGGATTTTCAAATGCATTCAAGTAAAAATTTATTAATTTGAAGCCTCCATGGTTAGGAAAGAATGGTGGAGCCCACAAACTTAAAACATTTAGGGAAAAAACAAGAAAATTCGGGATTTCTCTTAGAAAGGGGCAATGCAAATGAGTTTCTTAACAATTCAAGAGCAGGAAAATGGAGACAAAACATTATATCATCCATCTCAAAAAGGGAAAAATGTTTCAAGGAATGCAGAGTAAAGGGAAAAACATTACAAAATGATGGAGGGTCAAAGTGGGCACCAACATCAGCTTTTGCTCGGGGATGGGCATTCTAGTGAGTGTCATAAGAACAACGTAGACCACATGCCAAAATAATCCATTGGGTAAAGGATTCATGAGTGAAAGCCACAAAAAGCTAGGCGAGAAACCGACAAAAATGGCTGCACACACACCAAGGAAAACCATGAACCGACAAAACACAAAAAAAGAGCAAAATCCAAACACTATACACTATACAATTTGGTGCATACCTCAAATTTGGGGTTTAATCCAAGAAACACTTTAGATTCCTACCATTAACAAGTAGTTCAAGCAATTCCCCATCTAAGTCCTTGAGAAAAAATGTATTTTCACCAATTCGATATTAATGGAGTAAGGGCCCGTCCATAATGCATCAAATTTACCATGTTTTCCCTTATCTTCATTTCGTTGTTCCACAAAAACTAGATCTCCAATATTGAAGGCCCTAGGAGTGACCTTCTAGTCAAACAACCTCTTCAACTTCTTCCTAAATCGACATGCCTTTGGTGGAAGGCTCTTCTTTCTTCATCTAACTCAACAATCTAATTAATCCTTGCTTGGATGGACTAACCTCTTGATCTTCAAGTTTTTGAACAAACTAAAATGAAGATAATTGTAGATGTAAGGGTAGCAGAGCTTGAGTTCCATACACCAACTCAAATGGGCTCTTACTAGTAGCTCTTTTGGTAGTAATTTGATTAGCCCAAACTACAAATTTCAGTTGTTCACCCCATTTTCTCTTGTTTAACTCCAAGGTTCTCCTAATGATCTTCAAAAAGTTCTTATTGCTGGACTCAGATTGTCCATTTCCTTAAGGGTTATAGTTTGAAGCATAATTCATATTGCTTCCATACTCCTTGAACATTGCCATCAAGGGTTTAGATCTGAAGCACATGGAATTATCAGCAACAATTTTTACTGGCACACCAAATCTACATATGATATGATTCAACAAGAAGTCCATAACAACTTAGTGTGTTGTTTTCTTGGTGGGGATTTCCTCTACCCACTTGGTGAAGTAATTTGTGGCTACAAGAATCCACTTATGTCCAGCACTAGAAGGGTCTGAAATTTCACCAATGAAGTCCATTCCCCATTGTTTGAAAGGAGCTTCAATTGAACTAGGTTGCAAAGGAAGGGAGCCTAAAGCTTTCATTCTTCCAGAGAAATGCTGAAAAATTTCACATATTCTAACCAACAGAGATGTATCTCTAAAAAGAGAAGGCTACCAATAACCATCTCTCAATTTTTTTGTGATGTGACCCTTCCAACAAAGTTTCCTCCACAAACTCCCCCATGGAAATCAAAAACTATCTTGGGAGCTTCATCTTCAGTTATACATTTCAAGAGGACACCTTCAAGGTTCTTGGAAGCCAGTAGAAAGTCAGTGATGATGTATTTTTGAGAAGCCAGCTTGAGGGCTCTTTTCTGATTTTTATTTAAATGATCAAGACAGCATAGGTGTTTGAGGTAATAGATTACATCCTTGTACCACTTAGAACTTGTCAACTTCTCAAAAACATCTTCCCTTTCTTCCTCTACTTCATTCACTTCAATTATCTGTAGGTTGCTCTCAGCCATGAGCTTAGCAAGACCCAAACCTCTTACCAACTTTTTGGTTTGGAAGTCCATGCCATATTCCTACGGTTTGTTCACCCATCTGCATCTTTTTCTCGATATCTCCATCTACGATAAGATGTCTTTTACCATGGTGTGGGAACATATGCAACAAATTTTGAACTTAAGATTTAAGGCACGAAAACCTTTGTTGCTTTCACCAAGGAAAATGCTTTTTTCCATGATTGTGTACTTTAACTCAACATCTTGTAAAGCCTTGCTAAAGAAATAAATAGGCCTCTCAGCCCTATCTTCATCCTTTTGTAGGAAATCAGATGCAATGATATTTTTAGAAGCAAAGGAGAATATTTGGAAAGGCTTCTTGGAATTTGGAGCTACCAAGACAGGTGCATTCTTAAGTGCTTCTTTAATTCCTTCAAAATCCTAAATAGTAGCCTCCTCCCACTTGATAACTTGGTCTTTCTTTAACATGCATGTAATAGGAAGAGTTAATTCAGAAAAATTGGACACAAACCTTCTAATGAAATTGATCTTCCTAAAGAAGGATTGGATGTCCTTCTTTGTTCTTGGAATTAGAACCTTGCTGATTGCTTCTACCCTCTCAGGGTCAATCATGACACCAACCTTTAAAACAATATGACCAAGCAGCTTGGCCTTTTACACCCCAAAATGAAACTTCTTTGGATTGAGAGAAATGCCATATTCTCTACATCTTATCAACATTATTTCCAAGTGTTGTAAGTGATCTTTTCTGCTCCTTAAAAACACAGTCACATCATTTTGATAAACTGCAATCAATTCATTTATGTAAGAAGCAAAAGTAACATCCATTGTTCTTTGGAAAGTAGCTCCAGCATTCATGAGACCAAAAGGCATCCTTACATAAACATGTGTTCCCCAAGGAGTGGTAAAGGTAGTTTTAAATCTTTCTGACTCCTTGACAAAAACTTGATTGTAGCCAAAGAAACCACCCAAGGTGGACAACAATTCAGATCCAGTCACTAACTACAACATGTTTTCCATGTTTGGAAAAGGATAATTTTCCTTCAATGAAGCTCTATTCATATTTTTGAAGTCTACACAAAGTCTGATATCTCCATTTTTCTTTCTGACTGGCATAAGGTTTGCAACCCAAGATGAATACCTCATGGGCTGAATGATCCCTCCCTCCTTGAGTTTCTTCAATTCATCTTGCATTTTCATGGAGAGGAGTGGATTAATTTGCCTTTTCTTTTGTATGAAGGGCTTGGATTTTGTTTCAAGAGGAATCTCATGCTGAAACAAGTCCTCTTTGTATGCTTTCAGCTCTGAATAAGACCAAGCAAGACAGTCCTGATATTTCTTCAATAGTTGGACATAGGACTATTTTTCCTCTTTGTTTAGACTTCTTCCCAACCAAAATTTTCTTGGTTTATCAATAGTTCCCAATTTATGCTCTTCCACATCCCTTGAGGTAGACATGTTTCTATTGATAATGCAATCAACATTGTTAAAATTTGATTGAAGAGTAACCAACCCTCTAGGATGGTGTTAGTTTTCAATTGGATAATATCCTTTCCAAAAAAATTCTCTCTTCCTTTAGTCACACACACCATTGGTTCCCAATCAATATTCTGATCTACAAACTCACCTTGCATTTTTAAGAACCTTTGCACTTGAGCATCATCGTTAAACACTTGCTAATGTTTGATGTTTTTAGGGATAGTTGGCCAAGTTGACACTTCAATATCATACTCACAATAAGGTGAAATGGTGTAATTTCCAAATCTTGACACAACACTACCAACTTTTCAGCACCAGCATTGAAACTTCTATCATGATGCACAATATTGAAGGAATCAAACATCTCAATTAAATCCCAAACTACATGTTTGTATTGTTTCATCCGCTAATTTTTCGTAGCATACAGTTTTCTTATTTGTTTGACAACTATCTCTCGAGTCCCCTTTTGCAATGATGTCCCGACACCATACTTCCATGCAATTCTTAGACCTAACAAAAAGGCTTCATACTCAGCAATGTTACTAGTACATTCAAAATTAAGCTTGAAGGAAAAAACAAACTCTTCCAAACTAAGAGAAATTAGAATTATACCAACACCATTTCCAAATTTGGGAACAAGTTCCATAAAATAACAAGGTCTAAGGAGAACCTACCTATTCAAGGCACTTTGACTGATCCATCTCATTCTCCTTACCATCAACAAACCCAATAAAATTATCAACATTAACATTAGCAAACAATACTTCATAAGAAGCATTGTTTGGATCCTTAATTAGATGCAACATCTTCTTCTTTTCTCCATAGACCTTGAAAAGGATTCCCTTAATGGTAATATTGGAAAAATACATGTCCATTTGGAAACTTCCTCCAACACTTGCAGCTGAATTTCTTGATAATAACATACCCCATTTGGCGGGGCAATCAACAATCACAACATCCAATTTTAAATTCCTCCCAAGATAAGAAGCAACCTACACCACCAGACCCTTCACACAACCAACTACTAGTAATTATTTTAAGTAAATAGCAGTACACTTTCCATATGCTTTTTTCACTTTGATATCCAACTCATTCATGACTTCTAGAGGCATGACATTATATGATGCGCTGAAATCAAACATACAATTGTGAAGTAGTCTATCCTTTTGATCAAAGTTGTAAAGAATGGATCAACATTCAATTGGGAATCAACCAAGGATGTCCCTAGATATACCTCAAGTGTTTCTCCAAGATCCTCAAATGTTGGTAGTGTCTTAAGGTCTGCAATGATCTAAGGAGGATTTTCAACAACATTTACATTTCTTCTTGGGGTACTCTTCTCCTCTTTCAATTCCAAGCACTCAAATGCTCTCTTCTTGTGCTCTCAGGAATCCTAAGAAACTCAATTATTAGAACACTCAATTTGATTTGGCTCAATAATTGGGCTATTTCATAGGGAACACTCTTTGGAAAAGTAGCATTGGAAGGGAGAGAAGTAGATTCATTAGATGGCATGGGATTCTTGGCAACTTGGGCATGAGGAGGACTATCATTTTTTCTTGGGACAATGGAGCTTTTGGCAGGTGTTTCTCTTCTAGAATCTTCTTTGGGAATGCTTGTGAGAAAGGGTGTTTTAGGTTTGGCTTGAGGCCCAACTCCCTTAACCACTTTTCTCCTAGTGTTATAGTCTTTCTCTTGAGCTATAACAACATTCATCAACAATTACCTATCTTCATCCAAAGGGATACCACCATCATACTTCTTAATCATCAAAGCTCTTAAATATTCAAATTCATTGTTAGGAATTTCAAAATCTTGCACTACATCAACTTCAAAATTATGAGGGGGAAGAAATACTTGTAGCCATTTGATGCAATCCAAAAAGGTTGCAGCTGTCCTTACACTTATGACCTCAGTTGATGTTACTCCTTGTGAGCTTGAAGAACTGCCCACCATGCAAATATCGTCATCGGTATCATCATCATTATCAGCTTCACCATCTTGCTAGTCCATTTCACATGGAGGATGGGGTAGAAAACACCTATCACACCAATCAATATGAATAACTTCTACGAAGAGTAACAACCCTAGCAGTTAGGGGATCAAGTAACACTCTCCCTTCATGTGCTTGAGGATGTCTATTTGCAGACCCCATGGGTCCTTTCCCTCTATCATCATATCTCTGATCACCCCTAGGATGATTGGAAAATATGGCATGGTTTTGTGATTTTTGCTGACCTTGTGAAGTATTCCCAATTCCTTTCTCGGCTCTTGCCAAATTGTATGAAATCTCTTTGTGACCCTTGCCAAAGTCTTCACCACTTCCTCCAAATCTACACTATTGCTAGCTTGAGGTTTTTAGGGTTTATCAACTTTACACCATCTATCTTGAGAGGTTTCCCAATAGCCTTGATATTGTTTTCAATCTACTGTGTCATGGTAAAGGCCTACCTTAAATTGGTAGGTTTCTTATCTCTTAGGTAATATGCTGCCTTCTTGTCAAATGCATCGTATATTTGATCAAACATGACTGATCACAAGGCCTCAAATTAATAGGAAGCCTTCTCAAAGTTTTGTTAAACCTTTTGTTGAATTCATGAACTGATTCATTGGGGTTCTTCTTGATATTCTCAAATTCAGACAAGAGAAATCTAGGATTAGTCTTATCACTTTGTATTGCAATGAATGCATTCTACATTTCAGTCCATGAATCAATTGAATTATCAGGCAAAGCCTTGTACTAATCCCTTGCATCCTCTTCTAGTGTATGAATGAACAATTTAATAAACACATCTTCATGCTCAATCTCAAAGTCCTCCATCATGTTAACAAAAATTTTGAGATGCTGATCACCGGTTATTGCATTGTTACCTTGGAATTTTGGCAATCTATTTATGACATCTTGTAGGACATCATTTGGGTAACCATCCATTCCTCTAAATTTTATAGGACCAAAGGTGTTAACAACAAATGGAGGTCTAGGGGGAGGCTAAGCCATTCTATTTTGAGGTGGTGATCTTGGAGGAGAAATAAAATGATGAGGAGTAAGAGGTCTTTGGGGCTCAAGAATGTGATTCACAAGATTGGTATTCTCTAGGTGCTTATTTTCTTGGAAAGTTTTACTTGAATTGAAGCAAATAGGTGCAGATTGAGAAAAGAACTTACAGGTATAGCAGAAGGACCTTTACTAGTTGAAGTAAATAAGTTTATGAGAGGATTTCTTAAATCATAATCACTAGAAGAAGAGTTATAATCCTCTATTAAAGGCTAATCTCTCTCACCAATGGATATACCTTTGCTTGATGTCTGACCTTCAACAACCTTCCAAAATTTTCTTTCCTCTAAAATTGTCTTTCCCAATTCTTGAAATAACTTTCTACTTGGGTCCCTCTTGAAGAGAGATCTTCTTCCTTCCATTTTTGTAGAGATTAGCAACATAAAAATAAATGACAGAAAGCTAAGACACTGGTATTTATCAAGATCAAATCAACATGGAGTCGCCACTAAGGATTTTCACCCTAGTTGTGAAAATGCACTAAAATACTCTGTCAAATACCTATCAGCACTGAAAATCTTGCAAAACTTTATAGATCATACCTTCCTTTTCTTGAATCTATCCACCAAAAATGTAAATGAAGTACAACTACTGCTAGAAACTGATAGAATTACAAGGAGAACTTATATATTCACTTAATCCTTACAAATATGATCATAAAATGATGCTTCAATAATGTACTTGCATGCAAAAATTGTAAGAGACATTACCAGGGTTTGATATGCATTCAAATACCTCAAATATGTATGAACATGGATCAAATTGAACCAAGAATGTCCCCACCATGTGGCGCTCTTTGGTGTTGGTACCCAAATTTATTCTCCTTTTCAGTCTGAGTAGCATCAGAGATATGACATGAAGCTTAAAGTTAGATAGATCATTATGTATGTCATTTTGTAGCCGGGGATGTGATCTAATTGGCACTCATTTGTGGAGAGATGGATAACACTCATAGGACTTGATCTTGTCCTAATTGTTTTAGGTTGTGCCTTTCAACCAAGGTAAGAGGACCTATTTTGTAACCCTCAAATGGTGAAGGAGATGAAGATATCCATAAATTTGTGTAAATAGTATGGAAAGGGCCTTGGGAAAATATGATCAACACTTCAAATCTGAATTTCACAAGTTGTCACTCCCAGATTATGGAGATAATTTCAATGCAAGGCAAGGGTTACTAAAGACATTTGAAATCCTGATCTGTTATGCATACTTTAGTAAATGGATTTTGATCTTTTGTGGGTATACAGGCCAAAATAGGGGTAGTATGGGGTAGGATTTGTTGTTTAGAATGATTTTTGGTGGAATATTGACAAGACAAACTTGACTATGCCAAATCTTTGACAACCTCTACAACATTTGAACAACTATCAAATAAAATGCTTCAAAATAGTCAAGATGTTTTTTCAACCAGAAGAGATACATGAATGGAGGCCAGTTTTCACTCTTCACACAGTCTTTGAGACCTCAACACGAAGCTTGAGTTGAAGGACCCAATTAAACATCAAAATCTCTAATCAAATCACGCCTAAGGTACCCCAAAGGCTTACAAGCAATCTCTGTCAACAAAATGAAGGTGAAGTGATTTTAAACTACTTATTTTCAATGCTAGATGAAATATCTTCTAACAAATGAAATTGCAAATGCCACTAAACAATCAATAAGGATGAGATCTGTGTGATTCCTAAAAATTTCAATGCAAGATTACAACAAGAACAAGGAAAACTATTTATAGACATTTAAACATGATAATAGACATCATATTGCCAAAAATAACATAGATTAATTCAAAATCTTGTTAGATTCATCAGTAGGGGAGAGTTTCAGGAACAATCTTAGAGTTGTGTGATGGCTATACACTTGTAACCAACTAAACATGAACGAATATCTAACACATAAGACATTAACCAAGTTTTTGGAGGGTTTCTTAGAAGATGAGCTTATCTCAAAATTTTCTCATGATTTTCAATTTTCTAACCCTTTCCATGTCTAAAAATATGCATTATATAACATTCCATTACAATTTTTCCTTCTTTCCCAAGAAAAAAATATCCTATGGCATCTTAGTTTGTTACAAATTCATCATGATTTGCAGAAAGGGACATCTAATAGAAAAACATTTAAAAAGTTGTCAGGTGCCTCAAAAAGGTGAATCATTGCAAAATTCACATCATAGTTTCAACTGGGAGCACGTTTTTCCTCCTCAAAGCATGCAGACCCCCTTCCTTCCATTATTTCATCCTTATCCCTCCAAAATTTGCCTCTGTAACTTTTGGATATGATATTTGACGTTTTTGCTTGAGCCCGAACAAAATTTCCTTGCAAAAGTACCTCAGATTCGCAAATTGAATTTTCAAATTGATTCCATTGATCCTTGAAGGCAAAAACGACATGGATTTGCCTGAAAATTGATCAAAATCAATGCAAAAAATGCATTTCCACACTTCCTGGAGAAAAAATGACAGCCAAATTGAAAAATGCAGCGGTTACCATCCATTTTCCTTTCTCCCTTCAATCTGAGCCCTCCACGTGTCAAAATGTGATTGGAAATGGGTTTGGGATCATTTTTTGAATTTTCAACATTTTTTAAAAATGTAAAAATTGACATTTTCTTCACCTCTCGTGATTGACACGTGTCCCAAGATGGGCCCCATTAGAGAATTGCGGCTCAATTCTACACATTTCCACCTTTTATGCAAAAAAAGAAAAAAAATTCACTTTTCCTCCATGCACCTACACCTCTGCATCTCCTTGCCATGTGTCACCTTCTCAATCGCTAAGGATCTATAGGCTCCTTTCACATTTTAACTCCTTTTTTTTGCCAAAGGAAATTTTCCCACTTTTCTTCCGCTTGACCCACCACTCACTGTGTAGGCTTCAAAATCCTTCTTTGTCGGGGTTGTGCTTTCTTTTAAGACATTAAGTTCATTTTGCGAAAAAGGCAAAATTTCCTAATTCCCCCAAAATAGCTAACCTCTGCTTTTTCATTATGAGAAAAAATGTGAACAAGGCATTAATTAACTTAGTGGGCTCATGGCCTTGTTTTGCATTTTAGTACATTTTTCCCAAAAGGAAAAATATTCTCCAAGTCCACCAATCCGCATCCCCTCTGCCAATTAGAACAAGCCACGTATGTAAAAGTATGTGAGCTATAATTTGATTTCTAAAGGACGCCCGTATGACCGAAAAAGGACAAAAAAGTTTTCAGTGATGCCCTAGGATGCTAAAGATGAATTTGATGGTAAAATGATGCCCGTCTTTGTTAAAACACTTTAAAATGCAGGATGCCCAAATTTGATTTTTTCTTCACGGATGAAGAATTTTTGGAACAAAGGATAGATGAAACATGTTTTCAAACATTTTACGACCATGGAAAAGGATTTTCGAATGCATACAAGTAAAAATTGATTAATTTCGAGCCTTCATGGTTGGGAAAAAATGACAGAGCCTACAAACTTGAAACATTTAGGGTAAAAATCAAGGAAATTTGGGATTTCTCTTAGAAAGGGACAAGGAAAACGAGTTTGCTAAAAATTCAAGGCATGAAAATGGAGACAAAACATTATATCATCCATCTCAAAAAGGGAAAAACATTACAAAATGATAGAGGGTCAAAGATGGCACCAACACAATAAATGAATGGAACACTCCAAATTAAAATGTAAGGTGAAGGAAAATCCGAGTTATTTTGTCTCGCCCTTAAGAGTAAAGTGTTGATCTTTCAAACATCAAGGAGATTTTGGAATATGATAAATGTGCTTGAAGAAGACTCAAGGAACATAACATTCATGAATTGACGCACATTTAGTAATGTTGTAGTTTAAAATTCAGATATTTAGCCAAGTACAAATTGTCTTCATATCGTGTGAAGGTGTAAGTTGTTGAAATCACCTTAGCTCGAATTTGAGTGTATTTTGGAGAATGCTAAGAGCTCTAAAAGTCAAAATAAAATAGTTATATTTTTAATGTGTATATAATTTTACCATGCTTAGGATGTATAGGTTTTATCACATTTTTATAAGTGAAACAAAAGTTGCGAGTCTTAAATTTAGACATGAACATTCGCGGGAAAAATGTCTTAAAGATGTATTATTAGTAAAAAATTATAAAATGATATTTATCTTATTCTATTCACTTTAAAATCATTATTTCTATGAAGCTAATAGTCTCCCCTACGTGATGGTACCATTTTTGTGAGATGTTTTCAATTTTTAGCATGGTTCAAGTTTGTGGAAGAGAAAATTTGAAGTTTTTGACCTTTTACATGCCATAATGACCTCCCATAGCTCTGGTTGGGGAAAAACAAAGATTTCTCGAGCCTTGAGGGTTGGATTTGATGATACAAATAGAACCGTGATCGTGCTTTATAAACCGTGATTGTGGTACTTAATATTAGAACCTGTGATCACACTTTATAAACCATGATCATGGTTTATAAAGTGTGATCACGGTTATTAAATCATATTTACACATATCCCAACATTTGAATTACCATGTGATTTTTCTTTGTTTAGCCTTCTTTGTATGAATTTTGTGAAATTTTTGCTTTCTACATGTTTTTCTTATCACTGGAAGCAAAACATCATGGGAGACAAGAAATGAAGTCAAAAAAGGAAGTCAATAAGTAAAAAAACACCAGATGAATTAGAGGCAAAAATATTTCAAAATGTTGAGCGAATGCGAGAATCTTCATGAATCAAGAAGAGGTTCATCTTCAACCCCTACTATTGTAAGCAATGAGGAACCAGGTAATGTTTCTACTATCAATGTTGAAGATGAATTAAATACTCATGATGAAGATATTTTTACTATCAATGTTGAAGAATAATTAAATACTCATGATGTAGCTGATGTTGAAATTGAAGGAGACAATGAAAATGTGAATCAAGAAATTTAGGTTGAAACTGTAGACAAGCAAAAATTGACAAAAACACCTCCTAGGATTTTACATAAGAAACCTAATTATTTTATTGAAATTGATGAGAACATTTTGAAACCAATTTCTGAAAAAAATTCTGAATGGAAAATCAGAAGAAAAGCCACTAAAATTTGGGATAATCATTTTGAAATTTTAAATTATTCCCAAAGATGTCAGTTGTTAGTTAGTTTGATTAAATTGATTAAAATGACACCTACATTAAACACCTTAGGATTGACAACATCTAATATACACGGTCAAACCTCTATAATTTTTGAAAACTTTTGTGATGCATATCACACTGTTGGTGTCAAGATACGCACAAGGGATAGTAATATTGTGCGTCGTGTATTTGTTACTAGTGTTGTAAGTGAATCAACAAGAAAACAATGTTTGTTTATGCAAACAAGTTGAATGTTGAAAGTTAATCGAAAAACTCTAATGAAAGCAATTGAAAGATGTAATATCCTTCAATCACCCAATAACACCAATTTTTGGGCATTTTGTAGTAGAGCACCACTTAAGGAAAACTATATATCGATCTATAAGAGAAGTTGTTATTGAATTTTTGCATGATAACACTAGATTTTCACCTAATACAAGAGATGTTGTAAAGCAGATATTTGGTTCTACTAATCACGAACCACATCCAAATCATTTCTTAGATATGACTCAAACTCATTTTTCGTAAGTTTGAATAGGAACATCTAGAAATCAAAATTCATCAACGTTTTTGAAATGTTGAAACCATTCTTTGTGAAAATCAATCACTCTTGCACCACTTGTTGTTGTAGGAAACATGTTGAATTTATGATGCATTATGCTAAATTTTTACGTATTCATTTTGATTTTCATTCTAAAAATATGTTATCAAAATGTGGTGTTCAAGTTCCATAAATATCTTCTAGGGATTTCATTCTGCAATATTTTTGAAAGAGAAGTTAGACAAATTTTTTATTGTTAGGATCTGTTTAGATGGAAGTTGTGAGTACGTGTGGCGGATTACCTAAATTGAAAATTTTCATCCATTAGAAAATTTGAGGTGTAATAGAACATAATTTAGTTGAGTTTTATAAATATAAATTAGTACCATACTAGTTGAAAGATGGAAAGGAGTCTAAACGGTGTGAGCTAGTTACAAAATATATGCATATTTTAAATTTATGAGAAAATTTAAGGATGAAATTATTTATGAGTATGCTAATCATACAAACAAAGTTGAATGGTTGGATGAACAATTCAAGAAATGCAAACACAAATTTCCTATTGGTACTATTATTTCGGTGGTCAATTTTGCGAGAGAATTACACATTGCAACCACAAACGGAGGTTCAATTGCAATATTACAACTCAATACAAGTTGCCATTTTTGTGCATATATCATTTATACATTCTACTAATAATAAAGAGAATGATCAAATTTTTAAGAGAGTACCACTTTTATATCAGTGATGATCATACTCATTCTACTGAATTTGTGCAAGGGTGTTTCTAGTTATTTTATGGAAACTTGTGCGATAGGGACATCTGCTTGAAATTAACATTATATATGGGCGAGATAATTGCAAGTCTCAGTTTAAGAATGCACAAATATTTTATTGTATGAGCATGATGAACATCAAGATGGGTGTGCAACATAGTTAGAGTCTCTTGAAATTTGGACATGGAAAAGGAGAGCATAACAATGCACGGGTATGTGTGAAAATATCTCTTGCAAGAGAAGAATTGAAGTACAAAGATGGTGCTAAATTGAAATATGTAAAGAGCATAGTGGAATGGTGTATTGACAATATGGCCCAAGGTTCTCAAAAAAATTCCACAGTTTATAGATATTTTTGGTTGATAGAGAAATAACAAATTTCTAACTACGAAGATTGTATAAAAATCATAGTGCCAATGATGATATGCACTAATTTTGTAGCATAGACGCTACTTCGTAGGCCACATGAACAAGAAATTTGAAATTTTTTTGTGCATCTTGTATTGAATTTGTCACTCCTAAGTGTGATTCACAAGAATTGGTGGATGGATGGATTTGTAGGCCTCTAACTCTACTTCCCAGTTATCAACCTCCATAGGCATTATGACTTGTTTCTCCAGATTAAGTTGTAACATCCAAGGAATTTGATGAAATTTTAATTTTGGTGCGACAAGGTAAATGGTTATTTACAATTTTTGTATTGAGTTATGTCCATTGAAATTAATATGTAATTTAAATTTGAGTTGAAACCTTTGTTTTTTTTGTAGGACATGTGTTTGTAGTTATTGCGACAGAAGAAAATGAAGAAGGAACAAACTATTTCTTATGTTGTTGCATCAAGGAAAGAAATAAGTTGACTTCTCCTATTATATATGGAGAAGATATTGAGTACCCTACAAGGTCAGTGGTAGTTATTGGAACTTGGCTTCGATGGTATCCATTAAAAAAATTCTCTGTTTGTGTGTTTGAAGACTTTGAGACACACAAGAAAATAATCTTATATTTGCATCTAGTTCTAGCAACAAATATTCAATTGTATAGATATCAAGGCCTAATAACAAGATTCTTTGGAAGGTTCGAGAGTCGAGATCATGAAGCAATCATGTCTGCTTTATTTAGAGTAGATCTGATTTTGATGGTTCTTTGGAATGGATTTACATACTCACATTTTGTATATATAATTTCTTTGAAGTGTTGAAATTTTTCAACTAGATCATTCAAGTTCATATATTTATTAAGTTTGTGTATTTTTATATATCTACTATATGGTTTTGAGTCAACTTAAATTTCTTTGACTAACACATTTATGCATATTAGTGGTGTCATAAAAGCTTCCACTTTCATATACGATGGAGAACATTGGAATGAATTTACATGAGCTTATCGGTATATATAATTTCTTTGAATTGTTTAAATTTGCGTTCTATATTCAAGTTCATTTATTTAATTAAATTTGTGTATTTTGTATATATCTAATATGGTTTTGATTCAACTTAAATTTATTTGACTAAAATTTTTATGCAGGTTAGTGGTGCTATAAAATCTTCCACCTTCACATGGTTGGCACTATTAGTAGAGAATTTAATATTCTCGAAGATAAGAGAAGATATCATTTTTACAAGAAAAGAGAAGCAACTAACGGTTTATGTACCTATGGAGGGGGATTTTGGCTCCAGAGGAGGTATCCCAGAAGCATATGAAGCATAAGGAACCAAAATGAAGCCTCCCTTAGTGTTTACTGAGGACATCCCTATGCATGTTCATATTCGGTTTGGTGCCATGACCCACCATTTGCAAAATATATCATTTGAAAGGCTTACACTGGCTCAAGCGCACTATTTTGCACATTTTAAAACAATAGGAAAAAGAGAGCACCGATTGGGGATGGAAATAACCAAGACAATATCTTGTATAGGGTCCCTCTGCTAAGGTGTAGAATCTAACGAGATGTCTCTAGGTGCCATAGATTTTGATCAATCACCCGTCGAAGTTAAACGATTTTTTTGTCTCAGGGCTCTTAAGGGACTACACCTAAATGAAGTAGTCTAGAAGTAATGATGTTGTTGCACACAAAAATATACCTCTTATAGTGTTTAACTAGCCACCCAAACATTTTGGTGCGTCGGTTTGGTGCCACGACCAGCGTTTGCAAAATATAGTGTTTGTGAGTCTTCCAATGGCTCAAATTACACTACTTCATGCATTTGCAAACAATATGGCATTGAGAGCACTGATTGGAAAAATAAAAACCCAAGAAAATCTATCTCTACAGGGGTCCCTATGCTAAGGTGTAAGATCACACAAGACATCTCTAGGTGCCATGGAGACCGAGTAATCACACGTCAAAGTTGAACAGTTTTTTGGTCTTAGGGCTCTTTAAAGACTACGCCCGAACGAAGTAGCTGCGAAGCAACGATTTTTCCCGTATCAAAATGAAACCTCCTCTAGCATTTACCTCATAACCCATACATGTTGGTATAGTAATTTCAGTGCCACAACTGACCGTCTGCAAAATATATTGTTTGACATCCTTACATTGGCTCAAACTGCACTATTTAACGCATTTGCAAACAATAAGGTAGTGAGAGCACCGATTGGAGATATAAATAACCAATAAAATATATTGTAGAGGGTCCCTACACCGAGGTGTTGGATCTAATGAGACATCTCTAACTATCATAGATTCTAAGTAATTAGCCATCATAGTTGAAAGGGTTTTTGGTTTAAGGGCTCTTAATGGACTATGCCCGAATGAAGTAGCCCAGATGCAATGATGTTATCGCATACCAAAAAGAGGCATCCTCTAGAATTTACCTAGCCACCTAGATGTTTTAGAATAGTAGGTTTGGTGCCATGACCCACCGTTTGTAAAATATAGTGTTTACTTGACCTTTACAATCGGCTCAAAGCGCACTATTTCGAGTATTTGCAAACAATAGGGCAGCGAGATCACCGCTTGGAGATGGAAATAAATGAGACAAGATATTGTATAGGGTCATGTACTAACCCAACATTGCATGTCCTACATTTTCATAAAACGGTTACAAAAATCTCCAATGATGATTCAAGTCCTTTCAAGAAGGTGTTCAAGCTCCAAATCCCATTTGCAATGTATATTTGTTGCCTAGACGTATTTACTTAGCCTTCCCACACTTTTTCATAGCTTTCTACCTCTTTCTACACATGTTTTGGCCTTTAGTATCAGGACCTCCACCTGCCCGGGCGGTGGTCCTGAAACTACTACATGGCTGCGTAGAGGCGGTGGGTCCCTACCCGCTTTTTCCAAATTCCGTAATGTGTGTTTTAACATGTGACGATTCACTTAAAGTTCATGATGACATATATTCTTTTCCAGGATATTCTTGGCCAACCCTTAATCATGATTGTTTTTCACTTTTAGCATGCATCCATGAGCCAAATTGTGTAAAATTATCTTTGATTTCTTGGTTCTCCTTCCTACTTCTATTTTTAAATAGATTTAATTAGTTATAACTGCTTCTTCTTGTCTTGTGCGTTAATGCACCTCCCATCCTCAATTCTTATATATTCAATGCTTGTATTCAAGAAAATTCTTGAGAATTTTTGTGTATCTTGCATTATATTGCTTCCAAAATCTTGTTGGGAATTGCATAGCCAAGCTCAGATCTCTTGTGTTATCACTCTTCTACTCACATTGCATCCATACTATCTTTAAGCTGCCATTTCTCAAGTGCCATCCTCATGTTGTTGTTCTTACATTCATGCAATCCCTTAGACTTATATGAACACTTAGAGAAAAAAAAAGGAAAAACTAACGAGAAAAACTACTACAAAGTTGGATTTATCTCGTTACTTGTGAATTCAAGTTGAATTTTTGTTTTATTTCCTTCATTCTTGTAATTTATCATTATTACATCATATCAAATAGATTACAAATCAATTTATTTTCATTTTCAGGTAATTAGTTAATTTATAAGAGGGTTTGAATATTTCATAGCAATCCCTAGTGACAAATACTCTTCTTCCCATCCTTGTGGATCGAAGGAGAGAATCATATCATAGATCATTTGAAAAAGTTCTCATTTTAAGTTAGTTTAGTTTTAATACACTCAATACGGGTGAATAACCACACCAGGTTATCTCTCTTGTTTAGTTTTAGTGTAGAAATATTTTAATTATTTAGAATGGAAGTAAATTGTTGTTTGTGATTGTAATATTTTAGTTTTGTGATTTGTTTAAATTATTTTCCTTTTAAGCGGTAACATAGATTGCCAGTTTCAGCTTAGTTAATTTGAACACTTCAAACTAGATCAACACTTAGATCCAAGTTAGGAAAACAACCCATAGGGAATTTACACTACTCATTCATATCCTCTAAATCTCCACTTTTCCAATTCAACTACCAGGAGATCACACTACCAGATGTTAGTCACTAATGCTCCTATAGTTAGCCACACACATTCAACATCGGTTGCTCTGGCATAACCTTGGGGGTCGAGTGTGGTTGAAGTTTTCATGTAATTTTTCATCCGTACAGGCTCCTACCCGATGTGTAGTATCGATGAGATGTCTCTAACTTCCATGGAGACCAAGTAATCACTTGTCAAAGTTATACAATTTTTGGACTAATGGATCTTAAGGGACTACGCCCCAAGTATCCGGAAGAAATGATGTTTTCCCACACCAAAATTTCACCTCCTCTAGCATTTACCTGGCCACCAAGATGTGTTATCATGATTTTTTTGGTGCCATGACCCACCATTTGCAAAGTATAGCATTTGACAAACTTACACTAGCTCAAGCTGCACTATTTTTCTCATTTGCAAACAATAGGGTAGCGAGAGAAGAAATTAGAGATGGAATGAACCAAGAGAGGTTATTATAGAGGGCCCCTACACTGAGGTGTAGGATCTATGAAACATCTCTAGGTACCACAGATTCGAGTAATATCCCATCGAATTTGAACAATTTTTGGTCTTAGGGATCTTAAGGGACTATGCTCAAACAAAGTAACACTGGAAGCAACGAAATTTTTCACACCAAAATTATGCCTCCTATAGCATTTACCTAGCCACCCAGATGTGTTGGTATAGTCGGTTTGGTGCCATGATCCACCATTTGCAAAATATAGCATTTGTGACCTTACACTTTGGCCTAAACTTGTAAATAATAGGGCAGCGAGAGCACCACTTGCAAATGGAAATAACCAAGATAGGTTATTATAAAGGGTCCCTACACCAAGGTGTAGGATCCAACAAGAAATCTCTAGGTTCTACGCTTGAGACCAAGTAATCACCCATCGAAGTTGAATGATTTTTAGTCTCGGGGCTATAAAGGGACTACACCCCAATGAAGTAGCTTGAAAGAAACGTTGTTATCACACACCTAAAAAATGCCTCTCCTATCATTTACCTAGCCACCCGGACATTGGAAATTTTGGTTTAGTGTCATGACTCGTCATTTTCAAAATATAGCGTTTGATATTCTTACATTGGCTCAAACTGCACTATTTCGTGTGTTTGCAAACAATAGGGCAATGAGAGCACCGATTAGAGACAAAAAAATGAGATAGGATATTGAAAGGGTCCCTATGCCAAGGTGTAGGATTCAACATGATGTCTCTAGGTTCCACGGAGTCCAAGTAATAACCCGTCAAAGTTGAATAATTTTTTGATCTCAAGTCTCTTAAGGGACTATGCCTAAACGAAGTAGCTTGAAAGAAATGATGTTGTCACACACCAAAACAAATACTCCTCTAGCATTTAGCTGGGAACCTAGACTTATTGGTGCATTTGTTTTGGTGCCATGACTGGTCATTTAAAAAATATAGCATTTGATAGCCTTACACTAGCTCATATTGCACTATTTCGTTCATTTACAAATAATAGGCCGGTGAGAGAACTAATTGGAGATGGATAGAACTAAGAAAAACTATTGTCTAGGGTCCCTAAATTGATGTGTAGGATCCAACAAGATGTCTCTAGGTGCCACATAAATCGAGTAGTTACTCATCAAAGTTGAACAATTTTTTGGTCTCGGGGATCTTAAGGGACTACGCCCAAATGAAGTAGCACTGGAAGCAACAATGTTGTCCGTACCAAAATGACACCTATTGTAGCATTAACTTGGACACCTATACATGTTGCTATAGTCACATTTTGTGCCACGATTTCTTGAGGCATGACTTTTCACATCTCACCTTTGTTCATTTCCTAGGACTGCCTAGAAAAGATAGTTTGTAAACAATTATGCCATGAAGGCTCAAGGAATGACATGATCCACGAATTCTTGGGTCTAAATAGTGAACTCCTTCACTCAATTTTCAGCGTAGATGGTTCTTGGTTTGGATGACTAAGCACTAATTTGTGATTGTTATAATTTTCGTCTAAAAACATGATTTGGTATTAATAGGGAATGGGTTCTTGGCTTTAGATTGGGTGGTCTAACTCCAAACTGGGCCTCCCTAGAACCCGCCATAGCACTTGAAGGAATATACCCCCAATTAGACATGTTTTTGGTGATAGTTTTCTTCCATGATGTCTTGGGGTATGACTTGTCACAACTTGGCTCACATTAAAGAGATAACAATAAGCTTAACACATTACCATGTAAATACTCTAATGATTGTTTGATCTCTTTTTAAAGCATGTTAATACACAATAGAGTGTTAAGAATATTTTTTGCATATCTTGTGCTAACTAAACTACAATGTTTTTGTATATTTTTTTAAATAAGTGAATTCAAATTAGGACCTTATTGTTACACACATCAATAACACTTAATTTAGACTAATACGTAACAAATAAATTATAACTACACTAAAAACATATAAAATGACTTGTAATAAATCCCTCAAGACCATTTTTAATTTTGTAAATTTTGTCCCACTTTGGATTATGTTAACCACGTGCTTAAAATAAGAAAATTGATATAATTCCACACTTGAATCTCTTGAGAAAAGCTGATCTTGCACCCAAGAACCTTCAAAACCATTATATAACATAACATCATATATCATATATCATTTAACAATAACATAACATCATATATCATATACATCATATGGATAATGGTCACATAATTGAGGTGTTTCACCATTTTCTTTACCTATTTGAAATGACGAAACCGATAAGTGTAAGGGCCAAGGAGGAATAATTGTTTATGCTAGTCAATAGATGGTTGTTGCACATGTTCTAACTTCTTGATCTAGTGCCGATTGTGAGAGATTCCTTTTGGCTAGGAGGAACTACCTGTAATATAAAACAAGACCACAAAAGGATAGTTAAATGATATATGACAGTGGACTACCTAGCGTATGTTAGTTCAGGAAGTGTGATACTTCCTAGATGGTTGTCAATCCACTATTTTAAAAAAATTAATGCGAGAAATAAATAAATTCCTACTGTAGTTGATATGATTTAGGTATCTCATTCAAGTACAATAAGAAAATATTAACATAACAAGCTAGGCTATGGTCAGATAAAAAAGGTAGGTAGTTGTCAGGGTGTTGGAACTAGTCAAGGTTTGATTCTGGGTTGTTTAGGTCGACTGGTGAGATGATTGTTGGGTTTGTTCTTGGTCAAGGTATAAAAAGTAAGCTGACATCGGTCGGGTTTGACTAATGCCAATTTAGGTGGGAACCGACAATAGTTGTGGATAACCAGCATTGGTAAGGTTGAGGTAAAAGAAACTCGAATAGATCAACTGGAAGGGGCTGATCTGAGGTCAAATGAGGTTGGGAGGGTGGATGAGAAGATTTGTGGAGATCTTAGATATGCTTAGAAACAAATATTAGGTCAGAATGGTGATTTGGTGGTGTGGGTAAGGGAAATGGTTGAATTACAAGCTAATAAGAAATGGAGGAATGAACATTCAAATTACAAACTAATGACGGGAATTAAAAAAATTAACTATGTTGAAATAGAAAATGCTGGTAGAGATGTACTTATTGTGATGCAGGTTTTGATGGCTGAATAGAGGTGGTTGTTGATAAGAAGAATAGTGTTAGATATTGTAGCAGTGGCTCCCAGAATGATTCCGTGAGTGTAATGTCTCCAAAATCTATCCTGGTGATGGCTTTGGATGTCTGGATGTGTGAAGGGATGTATGTTCTACTTGCTTGCAGCTCGATTTCTCTCCCTTGCTCTTAGAATGTGCCAACCCAAAAACAAGGATTTTTAGTTCCATAAATGGTAACTAATGATGGTTCCTTCTTGACCCGCATCGGTTTACATCCGAGTGACATCGGTTAAGGTGGGATTCCCTAGGTTTACTAAAATGGGTAGATCTTTCTAATTTCTTTGGCCTAGTTAGTTTCTTCTCATGGATTCGAACAGAAACTTCCCTTCTAATGGGTGGGAATGTGGTTAGAGAGATTTTAGGGATTGATTTTATGGTTTAGACCAAATCTTAGCTCATTAAGGCAAGTAAGACTTAGTTATTGTTAGTTATGGAAACATGCCAAGAATAGGTCTAGGGTGAGGTGGCTAGATGAGGTGTCTAGGTGAGGTGGTAATTAGGTCAATTAATGTAATTAAATGATGAATATTGTGAGGATGGGTATTAATTTAATTAAATTAATATGGTGTGGAGGGGGGCATGGTTAAGTGAATATGTTTTGGTTGGTTATTCAATGGGGTGCAAGGGGAGTGTGACCCAAGTGTCTACACGAGGCCATCAAATCAAATCAAACATAGAAATACTATGGTTATGAAAACATACATAGAAGGATATCATGTGCAATGAAATCAAATCAAACATAGAAGTAATATCATTATGAAAACCAAAATGGATATGATGTATCAAAATAAGTGTCCATTGAGGTGGGGAGATCTACAGTTGGTTAGAGGATCCGAGAAAGATGGGTCCACAAGCATAGGGGATCAATTTTAATTGGGTGGAGGTTAAGAGGATTGAATTTGGTGATTAGACATGAGGAAATTTGGAGAAGTTTTGAGTGGTCCACCAAGCACGGTGGACAAACGTGCCACCATCTTGCAAAGACCTTTGAGATGAGGTGGGATTTTATTTGATCCTATATTTGTTATTGAAATAGGCTATTTAAATGGGGTTGGGTGAAAATTTGGGTGTAATTTTATTATTGGGAATGTATGGGTAAGAAGGAAGGAAATGAGGGGTGGGAAGGTCCAATGTAGGTGAAATAGGATTGGGAATAAAGCTAGGCTAGGTTTGGGTAGGTTAGAGTGGAGGATTAGGGTAGATTTTGGGAATTTTTGAAAATTAGGGTAGGGGTTTATGGTTATTGACATCGTGATGTGATCGACACGGTTAAGTGTTGTCGACATCGGTGGTATTTGGCCAACATTGGTCAAGTAATGGGTGACCAATGTCAGTTACACATGACCGATAATGATTGTTGTTGATTGGTGTCAAATGGATTTATGGGAAAATAGGGCAGTAGAGAGAAAGGGTAAGAGGTAAGGATATGTCAGGAGATGTAAGGGTAGGTTTCATGAGAGAAAAATAGGGGAGTAGGTATAAATGGCATGAATATATTGGTCTAGCAAGGGGTAAGTGGTTGGGTGGGTATGATAAGAAGTGAGGGTTGGATACGAGGTTTATGAGGTAAGGGGTGTGTTCGGTATGGTAAGGTTTTGACAATAGTGTGTTTTGTTGGGTGTAGGCAAGGACTAGTTATGGATGCGGGATAGGGTACCTCCCTTTCTTGTGGAGGTGCGAGGGGGTGCAACAGCTAAGGAATAGTGCCATGTTGTAGAGGTTGGCCTAATTGGGGTCAGATGCCACCGGTATGTGGTCTAGGAGCCGAGTTTGATGGTCACTCTCATCGACAGATGGGACTCAACAACCAATACCTTCCATTTACCGATGGGTGAGATCATAGTCACCCTGGAGGATGTGTACAAGATCATGAATCTACCAATAGTGAAGATGTAGGTGTTTTCTTTCTCCTCGAGAGGCCTCCGAGGATTTGATGTTGACCGTGTTTGGTAAGGGGATCATAGAGTTGAGCTTCCATAGAACCAGTATGAGCTATGGTGATATGTATCAGGCCCATCCAGAGGAGAAGAGGCTAGTAGTGTTGCTGATGGATGCAGTATGTTGATTTACACTGTCAAATGTAGAGGGTGGGAGATTCCCACCATCCTTGATGGGGGTTCTGCATGACATGGTGGAGGATAGGATTCATTTTTCCTAGGTGCCTGCATTTTGGGTACAGTTGTAGAGAGAGATATGGGCTTTTGGGTGGCTACGGAGGTTTAACTTGTGATGTACTTTCCTACTTCATTGTTAGGCGTATGAGTACATTGTATGTGTGCGTCAATCGGTATGCCCCGATTTGATGCATTTGAGCCGGGTTTTGTTCGAGTGGGCTTCAAGCAATGGGTGCCTATGATTGGGGAGCGCCGAACACCTAGAGCTACACACAATGTATCCTATTACAGGTGATTACTAGAGGGGTTGTCTAGCATGGACATCATTTAGAGGCCCTATGTGGGTTTTCCATCATATGGGTGGATGGAAGAGGAGCTACAGAATCTATAACTACTCCGGTGGATAGAGGGGTGATGTGTAGGAGAGCACAAGATGATACCTATGGACATGGTTAGATGGTAGTTCGGGCTACTTCAGGATATACTACCACCTTTCCCACATTACAAGAGGGATGACGTGGAGAGGCCTCTACCTCTACCATAGCCGATAGTGCCGATAGGGTAGGAGGAGCAGGTGAGAGACCAGCGGATTGATGATGTCGGGGTAACAAATAGATATAGACAATGGTGGGTTGCACATTTACGAGAAGTACCACCGAATTTGGGGTAGTTGGATTTAGCCACCATCATAGTGTAGATGAATTCCCTATAAGGGTAGGTGGGGACCCGATTACACATTAGGTATAGTCCAGGGGAAGTTGATAGACTCATAGGCATAGGTTTATATTATGCGAGGCACGGTGGCCACTCTACGAGCCCAGTAGCGTAGGGACAGTACTGCATAGGGTGGAGATGGAGATGGGGTAAAGGTGTCCATCTTATAGGCATAGGTTGCAGCCCTTCAGGACCACATACGGGAACATGTATAGGGGCATGGTTCCTCTTTATAAGTACCAGTGGGATAGGGTCCCAAGAGATAGGCATTAGTGGGGCCGAGGCCGATGGTTGCACCATAGACAGTAATGATAGGAAAGTTAAGGGATGCCTTGGGTGAAGTTAGGTATTATCAGGATATTATGATGGCCATAGGGATAGATTTTCTATCATATGGGGATTATAGAGCACAACAGGCCTCGAGTGAGAGGACCAGGTCACATACCCATAGTGTAGAGAGCACAAGGGCCATCGAACTCGAGACAGAGTCGAGTGTGATGCCACCGGTTCACGAAGGCCAGCCCTAGGTGAGGTACCAACAAAGATCTGGCCAGGACCAATGATGGGTGGTGAGATGCTAGTTGGATGTTGTGTGGGGGCAGAGGAGGAGGAGGAGACAGTGATACATATATGGAGAATATCCAGCAGGGTGATCTCTGATAGCCATATGTACCTCTTGTTTTGTATAGTCGTGTATTTTTTATATATACCAGCCTGCATGCTGAAGAGAGTGAGGATGTACATGAGATTTTTTGATGATATACCGGCCTACGTGCCAAAGATGGTGAGGATGTATCTGAGTGATTTGAGATGATTGTGATTATTATTGGGATATATGTTCACATGTATTTTTATACAGACTATCTGATTTATAGATGATGGTGTTTATAGTATGGATGGTATACATGTGTTAATTTTCATTTATATATATATATATATATATCTCTCTGTGTGTGTGTGTGTGGAAATCAAGTGGATTAGGCATGATAGATTCAAGGTCATGTAGGCATGGTGGATTCAAGTCGGTTTAGGCATGATGGAGTTAGGTCATAGGCATGGATTGAGTCAGATTGACTTAGGCATGATTGAGTGAGGTTGAGTTAGGCATGGTGGATTTAGGTTAGTTTAGGCATGATTGAGTCACGTCATAGGCATGGATTGAGTCGGGTTGACTTAGGCATGATTGAGTAAGGTTGAGTTAGGCATGGTTGAGCTAGGTTGGTTTAGGCATGATTGAGTCAGGTTGGCTAGGTATGGGTGAGTTTATAATTCATTAATTTGTGCAATTAATGATGATGTAAATCATGTTAAGATGATTTGTAGGGAAATGTATTATTACGGTAAAGAAATTGTAGACAAGATGAAATGAATGTGTAAGTTATGATGGTAAATATGTTAATCAATTTTTGTTTGTTTGGTTTAATTTCCAATTATTGATATAAAAAGGAAACTAACTAGGGTAGAATGTGAATAGGAAAGGGGAAGAGGGAATTGGTTAGGGTAGAGAGTGGATGAGCTAACCTTTAAGGGCCCCATGCCCTCGGAGTGCTACCTACATAGTCTGGTGAAAAGGGACATCAAGCCGATGTAGTTCTCTCATAATATAGGGAAGATTACGATGAAGTAAAGGAATGGATTGATAGGTGTTAGGCACGGGTGAATGTAGGTCATGGGCATGGTTGAGTTCAGATCATAGGCATGATTAAGTTTTTTAAAATATAAGTGTCAATGAGATGGTATTGTTATAGTATAATCAATAGGTGATAAAACAAGGTAGAAAGATAAGAGGTGGAAAAATAACCACCTAATTGATAAGAACCCTAATGAGTCTACCATACCCCGGATGGGCTTATGAATGTAAGACCCTACAGGCCTTGCATAATGGGCTATTCTAAGGGTGAAGAAAATTCACATGATCACGAAATGTCGTGGTTATGACGAGTCCCTTGAGTAGAGAGGGAGTTAGGATAAGAAGGTAAATGAGGTGAGAATGGGTGGTTTAGCATAACTTAGTGTATGACAGGATGTGTTTTTGAACAAGAAACCTAGAATCCAAAATAGGCAAGTCCATGACGAAAATTTCATCTTTTTCTTTATTTGTTTGTTTTTAATAGACTAGTCGATGCGGGAAGTCTATATGGGATGGGTATATTATCTACTTGAGGTCTTCATGAAGCTAATTGATGTGGGAACTTTATGGATATTTATTATATTTTTGTAATGACTTTATATAGTTGTCCTTCAAGGGAGCAGTCTATTTGCAATGGTAGAATAGAAAGAAGGGATGTCCCCTTTGAGGGAGTTATATTTTACTGGAATTTTGACTTAAGGAGTTGTATCCTTTTTCTCTTTAGATGTTTAATCCATGGACAAGACTATAGAGGAAGATTAGGTTCTTGTTTAGAAGACAAGACCGTATCACACAAATATTAACTGTGGAAGAGGTAGTTTCGAGTGATAAATGACCATGGGATTTTTTCTTGAAGAAGATGAAAAGTATCCATGAGAATCATGCTATGAGTAGAGATGTGGTACTCATATTGAAGACAAGGCTAAAAGGTGATGGGTAATCACATGATTCTTGTTTAGTCATGGATCCTCAAAATGGGAAATATGGAAGGTGAACACCACTTAATGGATGAGTGATCAATTGATAGAATGTGATATAGGACTTGATATCAACAATAGAATGGTCGAAGATGCAAGGCATTAAGGGGCTCAGGTTTAGGTTTACCTTTGAGTGAAGACAAACGACAAGCACCTAATCCATAGGAATGGGTAACTATATAGGGTATGAGCCAAGTAGGAGTGAATTTTCCCCGTTTAATTTTCTCCTCTTTGGTTAGATGTTTATTTTCCTTCATGATGAGGTCACTAAACTGAAAGGTTTGTTTGTGAACACATTTTTCATAGGCACGTTGGATACATTTTTGGTAGATTTGGAGATGGACAAGAGTGTTAAGATGACGCTCATCTAATAATTCAATTTACGCCAAACGATCCTGGAGAAAGTCATCATCATTTGAGCATGTCTTGTAGTGAGATGTAGAGAGATGGAATTTGGAATTCAAGAGGTAAGACAGCCTCAATACCATAGACTAGAGAAAAGGGGGTGACAATAGTTGAAGTGTGAATACTAGTACGATAAGCCCACAAGGTGAAAGGAATGTGCGTATGCCAATCTTTCCCAGTATCATTGACTACCTTCATAAGAATTTTGTTCAAGGTTTTATTGGTTTATTCAGCTTGACCATTGGTTTTGCAGGTAATAATGTGACAAGAAACCGAGTTAGATTTCAAAAGCGTTGCATAGTTTGCATAGGGTTTTTGTTTTTAATTTTTTCCATTATTAGTGATAATGTGGTGAGGGACACCAAAACGACAAATGATGTGATGGTTGATGATTTCACATACTTTCTTGGCTTTGGTGAATGAGGGGAATTGCTTCTACCTATTTAGTGTAGTATTTGGTAGCGGTTATGATCCATTGGTGGTATTGTGAAGAATGGGGGTTGATCTCACTGACAAGATCCAAACCCCATTGAGAGAAAGGCCAAAGGTCTCGCGTGACCTGTAAGGTGTGACTAGGTGTGTGATGAAGATTAGCATGTTGTTGGCATTTTACGCAACATTTTACATAATGACAATAGTCCTCGTTTAAGGTTGGCTAATAATAGCCTCGAAAAATAATGCACTTTGCGAAGGCTAAAACACTAAAGTGACCTCCACATATTCCATCGTGGACTTCCTTAATGGTGTAGGGAATTTCAGAACTCGTAATGTATCATAAGAGAATTCCTTGAAGCCGCACTTGTAAAGAAGACCACCCATGAGGACATAATGGGAGACACTTTTGAGAAAGGCATGTTGTCCATTACGAGTGAGATCAGTAGGTAGAATGGAAAGGGAAAGATAGTCTACATATTGCTTATACCAAAGGTCATATGGGTCAGGGAAATAGTTCCGATGGAGTAAACTTCATGAGGTAAATAAGAGGGTGATTGTAGCCTTTGTATAGTGACAAAGATTTTAGAGTTGGCGGGTGAAGCGGATATCTAAGAAGCCAAGAAGGCCATGGTATCTACAAATTTATTAGTATAACGTGGGGTCGTTTGAAGTGCATAACAATCAAAGGTGGTCAAAAGTATTTCTATGTGATGCTTATACTTTTTAAGTATCTAATTACAACACTAGTTTATACCATTGACTTAGTTTATGACCAATAGAGAATCACCAAAGATGTTGATTGACTTAACATCTAAAGCATAAGCAACCTGAGACTGAATACGAGTGCTTCATATTCAACAATATTGTTTGTAAAATAAAAATCAAGTTTGAAAGACAAAGGTGTAGGTTCACCATTAAGTGTAATGAGGATAACACCAGCCCCATCCCTACACCGACACTTCAAGCCATCGAAGAAGAGTGTCATTTGAGTACGTGGGTTTGTCAGGAAAGGATAGTTATAGACATGTCTCGGGAAGTCAAAGTTAGAGGGTTGATTCCCAAAACTAGGTGCGTCACCAATTGGTTAGAAATATCCTGGCCCTTGATGGACTTTTGATCAATCAATTTGTGGTCGAGGCTGGCCGGAAGCATAAGCCAACATGTGACATGTTGATTTTGATAAGGTTTGGCATACATATAGTGTAATGGGTCAGTATTAGTAATGATGAAGGTTTTGTGGTTGAGTAGGTAATGGCGAAGTTTGGTCGTGACGAAATATAAGGTTAGGAAAAAAATTTCAGTGTGGGTATATCTAGTTTCGTAGTCAATAAGGGTATGGATTATATAATAAACCACTTTCTCTCAGTGTTGGTTGTCACGATGAGTGAGCATGGCACCTAGAGAATGGTTAGTGGTGGAAATATATAGGTAGAAGGGCTGGTCATCCTTAAGAGGAATGAGCACTGGTTGTTGAAGGAGGTATTATTTCAAGGCTTCAAATGATTTATGGCATTCATCATCCCATTTGAATGAAATGTATTTCTTGAGAAGATGATGGAATGGTTAACAATGGTCGAAAAGCTGTGAGATAAAACAATGAATTGATTGTAACTTTCCTTGTAGGCTGTGAATTTGATGGAGATTAGTGGGTGGCAGCATTTCAAGAATAGCCTTGACTTTAGCAGGATCGACTTCTATGCCACACAAATAAACGATGAAACCTAGGAGTTTTCTAGAAAGTACCGCAAAGATGCACTTTTTGGTTGAAGACAAACACAATACTTGATGAGGTGGTCAAAGATGACTTTAAGAATGGGTAGGTGTTCGGTTCGATGCTTGGATTTGGAAAGAAGATCATCTATGTAATATTCCAATATGTGATGCATGATGTCATGGAAGATGTAAGTCATGGCCCACTGATATGTAGTACCAACATTTTTGAGGCCAAAGGGCATGACTCGATAGCAAAAATTCCATAAGGGGTGATGAAGGTAGTCTTGTGTTGATCCTCGGGAGCTAGTAATATTTGATTGTAGCCTGAGAAACCATCCATGAGTGATAAATTTTCATGGCCAGAGGTGAGATCAACTAATTGGTCAATGATTGGTACTGGGAAATTTTCTTTGCACAGTAAGGTTGAGGTCATGGAAATCCATGCAAATTTGGATTCTCCATGTCACTTTTTGTGACAGGAACAATATTAGAAATCCATTAGGGATAATCAATGGGTAGAATGAAGGAAACTGAGAGAAGGCATTAAAGCTCTTCTTTGACCAGAAGTGAAATGTGAGGATGTATTTTCCATAGCTTTTGTTTGATGGGTTTGGCATTAGGAATGGTTACAATATTGTGAACCACAATTTTTGGGTCAATACCAAGCATATCAGCATAGGACCAGGAAAATGCATTGCTATGGTCCCAAAGGAAAGAGGTGAAGGCTTCCTATTCAATAACGTCTAAGGATTGGCCGATCTTTAGAATGTGTGGGTCATCTTGGGTATTAATGTTGATTTCAATGGTCAATTCATTTAACATGGTTTACGTCTCAGAGGGTAATGATTGATGAATATAAGAGTCTTTTGCACCAAGGTAGGTGAGGATGGAATCATCATCCTGACATTGAATGATGTTAATTGAAGGCATATCATCATCGATCATGTCAGGATACAAGAATGGGAGAGAAGAGGGAGCCTTGCCATCGCGTTGATAGGTTAGTGATCCTAGGAAATGGTGTTTATGAAAAAAAAAGTTAGGAGGAATAGATTTAGGATCTATGGACTTTGTGGGTGAAGATGGTAATGTGGGTGAATGAGAGGGGAAGATTTCTCATCCTGGATAAGATCGACGTGAGCCTTCTTAGACTGTGGAGCATCAAAACCAATGCCACTATGGTCATTTTGTTTACGAGAGGTACAAAAATTAATAGTATGGTGGTCTTATTCATAAAAACCGAAGCCAAATACTTTCTACATGCACCGGTGGAGGAAAGTGTGAGGAAAGTGGTGATTAGTGAGGGAGTGCAGGTCAAAAAAATGGTTGAGCACTGGGAAGGAAGTTTAGGTTTATAGGTGGAAATATCAAGTCCCCCTTATGTTAGGTTGCTTCGAAGGTGGGGAGGGACATAAGGGAAATGTCACCCTTTGCGGGATGTTGTAACTAGTGTGTTGACACAGATTCCCATAGTCTTGTGGGGTGAGGAAGGTATCGATATTGTATGGGCAAGTATTCCCAGCAGTGAGGTGTTAAGTAAACACCTTCTAAGGGATCGATGGTAATTGGTATGTTGGCGGTGAGTATAGATGGCTCACTAGATGTTGGGGAAATAGGGGTGCCAACAGTAGAGGTTATAGCTGTAGTAGGGATAACAAGGTTAGATGCAATCAGAAGTAGTGGCAATGTTGGTGGATGGGCTCGTGGGTGAAGGTGAAGTGGTGACAAGTGGCAGATGCCTTTACCAGCACAAGCACATCATTGGGCCGATATAGCATGTTACAGGTCTTGAAAGGTGAGGGGTCAGCAGGGATGGTGTAATTATGTCCCTCATGTTCAAATTTGAGGCATCGATGTAAAGTCAAAGGGACACAACCCATAGCACGGATCCAAGGTTGTCGAGTAGCAAGTTATACTGGAACTCTCCTTATAGAACATAGAAAAGTTCTGGGATATTATGGGGGCCCACGCAGACATGGAGAACAATGGTACCTAGGGTAGAGGTCATGGCATCATTAAAGGAACACAACATAACAAGATTACCATGCATGTAATTGGCAGGTATCCACATTTGGTTGTATGCATGGGAGGAGATGATATTAATGCTAGCACCACCATCAATCATAACACATCGTATGCATATATTATCGATAAATATGGAGATGAAAAGAGCGGGGTCGGGGTCACGGACTATAAGGGAGAAATCTCTTCATCTAAAAAGGTGATGGCAGACACTTTGCATGAGTAGGTGGAGTAGAGGAAGGCGAAGACCTAGTGAGAGAGGCCACATGGTGAGGGGTAATTATGTAGGCTACGGGTGTGGGGTCATTTGCTAAGAATTCAATAGATTGAAGGACCTCCATAAGGGTTTGACGATGTGACTCCGAGGTTTGAATGAGGTAATATAAACACATTTTGAGGGGGTATTTGTGTAGTTATTTTAGCATTGTGTGATGTGTGAACCTATCGAAATAGGATATGCGAGAACCTCGAATGATGACTTTGGGTATAGGTGCAAATGGTATGTTGAGCACAGGTTGGTTAATGGGCGATTTCCTTTTCCTTACCCTTGTCTTTCTGAGCATGGGTGGCAATGTTGATCATGTTAATATGAGGGGAGGGGGTAAATGGAGAAGGTGTAGGATGAGTGGTATAATGGCATGATGGGAGAAACCTACCGGGAGAAAATCCTGTGAAGTGAGCTAGGTGCAACAACATTTGGGTGGTGATTTGTCCAACTCTCTTATATGAACCATGTTGATCTCGAATCTCGGGTGTGGATCGAAGAGTTGTGGGGGTGGAGATTTTGGTCGTTGAGTAGGAAATGGGGGAAGATCTATGGAAATTGGTGAAGGTGAAATGGGGTCCTCATCAAGAAGATCATCATCGTCAAAATTTTTTTTCGGGAGGACATAATTGGACAAGGGAAAATTTTAAAGCCTTACAGCTTCTCCACATCATGTCTGGCACACGATGGTAGGCACAAATTTTGGTATTGTCAAACCCTTTTGATTTGGGTTTGAGTGGGTTGTAAGGTCTAAGAGGCGGTAATGTGATGATGGAACTTTCGAGGAGATCTCGTTAAGATTTTGGCATAGGACCCTACTAAAGAGATCACAATGGGAGGTGAATGTGGGTTTGGGTAGAGGTGTGGCTAATCATAGAGGAAGAGACTTTACAGGTGGGGGGAATGTTTTTGTCCACTAGTTTGGTGTGTGGTGTGGTCTTAGGTTTTGGTCATATCTACTTGGGTAGGGGCATGGTAGAGAGCTGGTGATAGAAGGCTTGGTTGTTTTAACTACCTTATTGGAAGGTAACTGATTCTTAGATTTAGGTTGCACCTTTTTGGGAAAAGGTGACACATGTGTACGAGATATAGAGGGAAAAGTGGATGGTGGAAGAGGATGGGTTACCCATGGGGGTAACTGAGTTGCTATGGAGGTGTTTGGTAGAGGTCGGGAAAAAGGTGTGAGTGAAAGAGAGGGAAATGTTATGGGTAGTGAAGTAGTTATGGATGGTAGTGGTGGTATGGGTGGTAAGAAGGTTACGGGTGACGGCGGAGGTTGTGTGGGTCTCTTGGGTACATTAGAGGTTCGTGATGAGGAGGTGGGTTGTTGCATTCTTGGTTTACTAGTAGACGAGGTTGTTTTGCCAGGGTCGAGGGGTGAGGTCCTAGGATGGACGACAGGGGTGAAGGTGATAATGGTGTGGTAGGAAAGGTTAGTGTATGAGGTCTAGGAGGTTGGGTCTTCTTTTTAGGGGCCAGGGTGAGTTTAGTGTCAGTTTTGGAGGATGTGGCTAAATCTAATTTGATGGGTGGGTGAGTAAGGCTAGCTGTCGGTATGACCCCTAAGGTAGTGATAGGTTTAGGTAAGGGAGATGAAATAGGCATGGGTAGGTGTTTGGGTGTAGATGTATGTTGGGCTATGGGAAGAGGTGTGAGTTTGGCCATGGGTGGTGACGTGGAAGGTATTTCCATAGTTGTAGTTGTGTTTGGTTTGGTCACTTGAAACACTTTTGGATAGATAGTGGAGGTGTTAGCAAGCGACAACTGCATTTGTGTTGAAACAGGAAGTAGAAGGCATCCCCAAAGTAAGGCTCTATCGACATATTCTAGGTGATCAACCAAGCATGAGAATGGTATTAACGTAGGTAGGGTCGACGTGGATCGAGTGGAAATCCCCATAAAATGTGTTTGAGATACAAGGAAATGGCTAGCCTCGGACTCTGTGGGTAAGAGAGCCGAAAGCAGATCAACAGGATCTTGAAAGTCTAATGGTGAATGGTCATCTAAAGGTAGTGGTACTTCTATAGTATCCTCCATGGGTAGAGGAGAGGATGGGCCAGCTGAAGTGGACTCTTCTTGTGTTGGTGTAGGCGGTGGACTTGCATCTTCTATGAGTAGGAGAGGTGCCACTGACAACTACTCAGAATTTTGAGGGGTCAAAGGTGGCATGCTAATTATGGGCTCTTCCATGGATGAAGAAGAAAATGAAGGGGGTGCCTCTATGGGTGGAGGAGTAGATGAAATAGGATCTTGTGTAGGTAAGGGAGCTCGGGCTAAGATTTCATCTATGGAAGGCACATGAGGCAATTGGGAAGCAACTGGTATGTCATCAAAAATAGTGTGGACCTCACGGTCATTGCTATCATTATTTGAGGTGTTACTGGGGTTTTTGGAAGATGGGGCATGATTAGGCAATGACTTCTTGAAGATATGAATGTTTTCGTTAGTGTGTGCATTCATGCTATCCAAGACTAGATCTCCATTGTCTAACATTTCTTGGATGATATTCTTGAAGGTGATGTAGTTATTGTCGCTATGACCTTTGACATGATGATAGTTGCAAAATTCATGTTCCTTATACATGTGGGCATGGGTCGCTTAGGTCAAAACCAATATGTGGTTTTATAGGTGGAAGGGTAATGACACCAGCCTTAACAAGATTTTCCAAAACATAAGAGTAATATTCTCCTATAGAAGTTTACTTTTGTTGTTCTCGTCGAACCTGGAAAGCTTGGATGGGGAGAGAGATTAGGAGGTTTGGCTAAGTTTGATTGACGAGGAGGACCAACTATGAAAATTATGGTGTTGGCAGATCCTTTAGGTTTTGTGCATTGGTTTTGGGGTTTTGAAGATGAATAAGCCTCATTTGATTTGAATGAAATGTTCTTTTTATGAAGCTGAATTTTATTCTCTTCGATAGCATGAATTTCCAATTTCCATGCCATGGTGAATGCCTCATCAAAAGTATGGAAGGTCTACACCTACAGGGTTGGTGAGATGTGTCTAGTGTAGGCCCAAGTAAACAACTCTATGAGTTCAGTTTGAGGTAGTTGAAATGTGAGTTGATTGATTAAGCTACGCCAATGAGTGACAAAGTCAGTGATAGACTCATCGTTGTATTGTCGAGTGGAATAAAGATCAGTCATGGTAACCTTCTTGACAATATTAATCAAGAAGTGGTCTAAGAAGGCCTAGGCTACTTGATTGAATGAGTAGATGGAATGTCTTGGTAGCCCACTATACCAATCTAATGTAGGTCCTATCAGGGACATTGGGAAAGTCCTCAAAAGTAAAGCATCATCATGGGAAATCAGGTAACACCCATGTTTAAAGGACCGCAAATGTTGTTGTGGGTCTTCTTTTCTATTGAAGCAGTTGAATTTTGGCATTTCCCAATGTATGGGGTATGGTTGAATAGGAATGGATGGGTGAATAGGATCATTACAAATTTCATCATAGGTGAGGGAATTGCATGAGCCGAGAAACTAATGCTTCTAGTGTCTGCATCTTTTCCATCATTAACTTGATGAGGTCATTGGTAGGTTGTGATGGAGGGACACCTCTTGTGGCATAAGGGGGTAGATATTGAACCTAATAGGGAGGTTGAGAATAGGGAACCGACATAGGAGGCACATATCCAGAATGGGTGACAGATGAGATAGGGGGTGGTTGATAGTATGTGTATGTAGGTGGGACGGTCATGGTGACTCTAGTAGCGATTGGGGAAATGTTTGTGGGATGGAGAGGACAAGATTCTGGAATGGAGTAGGGGTCACCGACACCATGGGAGGTTGTGTTACAATGGGTATTTGTGAGACAATGGGTGCGGACTAGGATATGGTCTGGGTGGTCGATGAGGGGACAATAGATACGATAGGTGCAAGTGATACTGCAGATGTAGCGGTCATGGCAGGTATGGGTCCTAGCTACAAAATTATTGTGGGTGAATTATGTGAGTGTAACGTCGCATTATTAAGGGCTGATACAAAAGTAGGAATAAGGGTAGGAGAGATGGATACTGGCATGTTGTATAACAACTGACTTGAGGAGTCTCATGTGGAAGAGTGGGAAATGTAGAACTGAAAGGTTGCGAGATTCTAATCAAGGAGTCGTGCAAATTATTTGTCACCTACAACAATGGTGGTAGGTAATGTTGGATCCATGGGTGACAGGAAAAAAGGTGGTGAGGGACTAGGGTGGAGTGGTTGATGACTATCATGGATTATGAGGGAATTGGTGCATTGGCTGCAAGTATAGAAGGTGAATCTTTTCAATGTATAGATTTGAAAATCAAACACAAGAAACCAACAATGGTCGGGTTGACCAGTGACGGTTGAGGGAAAACTGATGATGGTTCTTCAAACCGGTACTAGTCACTATAGAAGAAAACTAGTCTCAAAGTATGAAACAAGAATATTGGATGGGTATAGAGAAAGCGTGTATGGTATTAGTTATCAACAAGGGAGAAATATGATGATGCCTTGAGGGAAAGAAACAAAATAGAAAGAGTGAGGAGGGTTATTCCAGGTAAAGTAACTAGAAAACCGAAGGTTTTTGACACCGGTTAGGGTTTAACTGACGATGGTCAGATGTGAACCAAAAATAGTCACTGGACCGACGTCGGTGACTATAAAAATAGAAATAAATGAAGAAATTAGGTTTTGTGAATTAAATTAAGTGAAGAATCAAACTCAGAAACCTGAGAATGAGGAGATGGGGCCTTGACACACTCAAACAAAGTTAGAATACTCCAACTATGATGGTGGAGTGTGTAAGGAAGAAGAAAAATGGAGATTCGTAGTCTCACACCTCAAAACACAAGTCAAGAAGAATGCTAAGAAAAACACGATCCTAATAGTGATTTTCTTATGTTTGTTTAGCTTATGCTATTTAGGACTGATTGTGTGTATTTAGAACATAATTTTTGTTAGGAAGGTGTCCTACGAAGAAGGATATCTAAAAGGAGAGGTTTTAGGTATGTTATGGTGGGGCGGGCCATCCTCTGAGATGATGACTCGACAAAGGAAACGAGATGGGGAGTACCTGCCAATCTGATTGTGTGATCACGAACAGGTGTTCCTGTAAGATGTTGTTTAAGAAAGATGTGTATATTTCAAATTTGTGTAAGTTTGGTAAGACACGGAGAGAGAGAGAGAGAGAGAGAATGTGCTTTCTACGATTCTTTGTGTCAACCATCAGCTGGGCATGACTTCCAGCATATAGGTTGCCCTCATTTTAATGTGAGCTAAATGTAGCAAATCAGAATGTAATGCAACCAATTTTAAGCCCAAATCGAAAGATTATGTTCGATGACACAAAAAGATGAATAGGAGAGGGTATGCTCTTTCACTAAATGCAAAAAGCAAGAAGAATGGTTCTTTTTAAATGCACCAAAAGAAAATGTATCCTTTAGAGAAATTAGAAAGAAGAGAAGATTACCAAGGAAGAAGATTAATGTGTAAGCTTTTTGAAGGGAAACAAACACACAACCTTTTCCTAGGAATGAAGAAAATGTAGTAGAACCTCTTAATCTTAGCATACTCATAACTAATTTCATCCTTAAATTTTCTCATAAATTGAAAATGCAGAGACAAAAGGTGTTTCAAGACTTTGAGACACACAGAAAATAATCTTATATTTGCATCTAGTTCTAGCAAAAAATATTCAACTATATAGATATCAAGGCCTAATAACAAGATTCTTTAGAAGGTTTGAGAGTCGAGATCATGAAGCAATCTTGTCTGTTATTTAGAGTAGATCTGATCCTGATGGTTCATTGGAATGGATTTACATGCTCGCATCTTGTATATATAATTTCATTGAAGTGTTTAAATTTGTTAAACAGATCATTCAAGTTCATATATTCTATTAAGTTTGTGTATTTTGTATATGTATATATATATATATATACTATATGGTTTTGAGTCAACTTAAATTTATTTGACTAACATGTTTATGCATATTAGTGGTGTCAGAAAAGATTCCACTTTCACATCCTGATGGTGAACATTGGAATGAATTTACATGAGCTTGTCTGGAATATATAATTTCTTTGAATTGTTTAAATTTGTTAGTTCTAGATTCAAGTTCATATATTTTATTAAATTTGTGTATTTTGTATATATCTAGTATGGTTTTGATTCAACTTAAATTTCTTTGAATAACACTTTTATACAGGTTAGTAGTACCAAAAAATATTCCACCTTCACATGGTTGGCATTAGTAGTAGAAAATTTTATATTCTCGAAGCTAAGAGAATATTTCATTGTTTCACAAGAAAAGTAAAGTAGCTAAGAACGGTTTATGTACTGTGGAAGGGGTTCTTGGCTTCGTAGGAGGGATCCTGGAAGCACCTAGAGTGTAGGAAACCTAAACGAAGCCTCCCTTACTATTTACAAGTACATCCCTATGCATGTGCATAGTCGATTTGGTGCCACGACCCACCATTTTTAAAATATAGCATTTGACAGCCTTACACTAGCTCAAATTGCACTATTTCACACATTTGCAAACAATAGGGTAGAAAAGAGTACCGATTGGGGATGGAAAGAACAAATACAAGATCTTGTAGAGGGTCCCTATGCTAAGGTGTAGGATCTATTGAGACATCTCTAGGTGCCACAGATTATGAGAAATCACCCGTTGAAGTTGAATAGTTTTTTTCTCTCAGGGATCTTAAGGGACTACACCCAAATGAAATAGCTCAGAAGCATCAATGTTTTCATACAACAAAAATATGCCTCTTATAGTTTTTATCTTCCACTAGCTCAAATTGCACTATTTCATGCATTTTCAAACAATATGGCATCGAGAGCACCAATTAGAAATGGAAAAACCCATGAAAAACTATTGTAGAGGGTCCCTACGCTGAGGTGTAAGATCTCACGAGACATCTCTAGGTGCCATGGAGACCGAGTAATCACCCGTCGAAGTTGAATGGTTTTTGGTCTCAAGGATCTTAAGGGACTACACCGAATGAAGTAGCCCAGAAGCAACGACGTTGTCCCATATAAAAATGACACCTCCTATAGCATTTATCTAGTAACCCATACAAGTTGGCGCATGATCACGCGCAAGATTACCATGACCCACCGTTTGTAAAATATAGTGTTTGACAGCCTTACATTGGCTCAAACTGCACTATTTTGTGCATTTGCAAATAATAGGGCAGCCAGAGCACCGATTGGAGACACAAATAACCAAGAAAATATATTGTAGAGGGTCCCTATACCGAGGTGTTGGATCTAATGATACATCCCTAAGCACCATGGATTCTAAGTAATCGGGACGTCGCAGATCAAAAGGTTTTTTGGTCTCAGAGATCTTAAGGGACTACACCTAAACGAAGTAGCCGGATGCAATTACCTTATCGCATACCAAAAAGAGGCATCCTCTAGCATTTACCTAGACACATAGATGTGTTGGTGTAAAATGTTTGATGCCACGACACACCGTTTGTAAAATATAGTATTTGGCAGCCTTACACTGGCTCAAACTGCACCACTTTGAGTGTTTGCAAATAATAGGGCAGTGAGAGCACCACTTGGAGATAGAAATAACTGAGACAATATATTGTATAGGGTCATGTACAAACCCAAAATTACATGTGCTACATTTTCAGAAAATAGTCACAAAAATCCCTAATGATGATTTGAGTCCTTCCAAGAAGTTGTTCAAGCTCCAAATCCCATTTACAGTGTATATTTGTTGCCTAGACGTATTTACTTAGCCTTCCCATGCTTTTTTACAAATTTACGCCTCTTTCTACACATGTTTTGGCCTTTAGTGTCAAGAGCTCCACCTTGCACGGGTGGTGTCCTCGAAGCGCCACCTGCGTAGGGTGACGGTTCTACCCACTTTTTCCAGATTCTTTCATGCATGTCTTAACATGTGATGGTTCACTTAATTTCACTTTTAGCATGAACCCATGAGCCAAATTTTGTAAAATTAGCTTTGATTTCTTGGTTCTCCTTCCTCCTTCTATTTTTGAATAGATTTAATTAGTTAGAACTACTTCTTCTTGTCTTGTGCATGAATGCACCTCCCATCCTCAATTTCTATATATTCAATTCTTGTATTCAAGAAAAAGGCTTGAGAATTTTTGTGTATCTTGCATTGTATTGTTGTAAAAATATTTTTAGGAATTGTGTAGCCAAGCTTAGATCTGTTGTGTTATCTCTCTTCTACTCGCATTGCATCCAAACTACCTTTAAGTTTCCATTTCTCAAGCACCATCCTCCTGCTATTGTTCTTGCATTCGAAATCCCTTGGACTCATATGAACACTTAGAGAAAGAAAGGACAAACTGAGAAGAAAAACTAATACAAAGTTGGATTTACCTCTATTCTGTGAATTCCAGGTTGGACTTTTGGTTTGATTTCCTTCATTCCTGTAATTTATCATTGTTACATCATATCAAATAGAGTATGAATCAATTTCTTTTCATTTGTAGGTAATTAGTTAATTTATACGAGGGTTTGAATATTTCATAGCAATCCCCAGTGACGGATCCTTTGGTTCTCATCCCTATGGATTTGAAGGAGAGAATATCTGTAGGAGGTTGTCTACATATCATAGATCACTTGAAAAAGTTCTTGTTTTAAGTTAGTTTATTTTTAATACACTTAGGTTTGGGGAATAACTGGATTAAAGGTTATCTCGCTTGTTTAGTTTTATTTTATAAAAAATTTAATTATTTAGAATAGAAGCAAGTTGTTATTTGTGATAGTAATATTTCAATTTTGTCATTTGTTTAAATTAGTCTCCATTCAAAGAAGAATAACATAGATTGTCAGTTTTAGCTTAGATAATTTGGACACTTAAAACTAGATCAACACTTAGATCTAAGTTAGGAAAACAAACCATAGGGAATTTACACTACTCATTCATATCCTCTAAATCTCCCCTTTGCCAATTCAGCCACCGGATATTAGTCACTAATCCTCCTATAGTTAGCCACACCCATTCAACATCGGTTGCTCGGCATAACCTTGGGGGGTCGAGTGTGGTTGAAATTTACATGTAATTTTTTATCTATAAAGGTCCCTACACCGATGTGTAGATATGACGAGATGTATCTTTGTGCCATGAAGACCAAGTAATCACTTATCAAAGTTATGCAGTTTTTTGGTCTCATGGATCTTAAGGGACTACGCCTGAACGAAGTATCTTGGAAGAAATTATGTTGTCTCACACCAAAATTTCATCTCCTCTAAGCATTTACCTATCCACCAAGACGTGTTGGAAAATCTAGTTTGGTGCCATGACCCACCATTTACAAAGTATAGCGTTTGAAAACCTTACACTAGCTCAAACTGCACTATTTTTCTCATTTGCAAACAATAGGGTAGCGAGAGAAGAGATTAGAGATAGAACGAACCAGACATGTTATCGTATAGGGTCCCTACACCGAGGTTTAGGATCCAAGGAAACGTCTCTACGTGTCATAGAGTCCGAGTAATCTCCCGTCGAAGTTGAGCGATTTTTGGTCTCGGTGGCTCTTAAGGGACTACTCTCAAACGAAGTAACCTTAATCAATGACATTGTTGCACACCAAAATGATGTCTCCTATAACATTTACCTACCCCCTTAGATGTGTTGGTATAGTCATTTTGGTGCCATGACCCACCGTTTACAAAATATAGCATTTGATAGCCTTACACCGGCTCAAACTTATAAACAATAGGCAATGAGAGCATTGATTGGAGATGGAAATATCCAAGATAGGTTATTGTAGAGGGTCCCTACACCGAGGTGTAGGATCCAATGAGACATCTCTAGGTTCCACGAAGATCGAGTAATCACCCTTCGAAGTTGAACAATTTTTTTGGTCTCGGGGCTCTAAAGGGACTACGCCGAACAAAGTAACACAAAGCAACGATTTTGTCGCACACCTAAAAACACCTCTCTTATCATTTTATATTCTTAAATTTTCTCAAACGACAATATTTTACGTGTTTGCAAACAATAGGACAATGTGAGCACCGATTGGATATGGAAATAACTAAGATAGGATATTATATAGGGTCCCTACGCCAAGGTGTAGGATCTAACAAGATGTCTCTAGGTTCCATGGAGTCCAAGTATTCACCCTTCAAAGTTGAACAAGTTTTTGGTCTCAAGGCTCTTAAGGGACTACTCCCAAATGAAGTACCTTGGAATAAATGATGTTGTTACGCACCAAAGAAAAACCTCCTCTAGCATTTTCCTAGGCACAAGGACTTATCGGTGCATTTGGTTCGGTACCATGACCGATCATTTGAAAATAATAGCATTTGACAGCCTTTACACTAGCTCATACCGCACTATGTCATGCGTTTGTAAACAATAGGGAAGTGAGAGTACTGATTAGAGATGGATATAACTAAGACAAGATATTGTAGTGGGTCCCTAAATTGATGTGTAGGATCTAAAAAGATGTCTCTAGGTGCCATGGAGACCGAGTAATCACTCGTCGAAGTTGAATGGTTTTTTGGTCTCATGGCTCTTAAGGGACTATGCCCAAACGAAGTAGCCCGGAAGCAACAACATTGTCCCGCACCAAAACAACACCTCCTCTAGCATTTACCTAGCCACATGTACATGTTGACGTAGTCATTTTTGTGCCACGATTTCTTGAGGCATGAATTCTCACTACTCACCTTCGTTCATTTCCTAGGACTACCTAGAAAAGGTAGTTTGTAAACAATTATTCCATGAAGGCTCAAGGAATGCCACGACCCTGAATTCTTGGGTGTGACTAGAGAACTCCTTCACTCAATTTTTGGCTTAGATGGTTCTTGGTTTGGATGACTGAGCACCAAGTTTTGATCATCATAATTTTCTGCTAAAAACATGAATTGGGATTAATAGGGAAGGGGTTCTTGGCTTTGGATTGGGTGTTCTAACTCCAAAACAGGCCTCGCTAGAGCCCGCCATAGTACTTCAAGCAATATACCTCCTAATCGTACGTGTTTGCAAAGTGATATTTTTCTCCCACAATGTCTTGGGGCATGAATTCTCACTACTTGGCTCACATTAATGAGATTACAACAAGGTTAACACATTACCATGTAAATACTCTAATGATTGTTTGATCTCTTTTTAAAGCATGTTAATACACAATAGAGTGTTAAGAATATTTTTTTCATATCTTTTGCTAACTAAAATACAATGTTTTTGTACATTTTTTTAAACAAGTGAATTCAAATTAGGACCTTATTATTACACACATCAATAACACTTAATTTAGACTAATACTTAACAAATAAATTGTAAGTACACTAAAAACATATAAAATGACTTGTAATAAATCCCTCAAGACCATTTTTACTTTGTACATTTTGTCCCACTTTGGATTATGTTAACCACATGCTTAAAATAAGAAAATTGATATAATTTCACACTTGAATCTCTTGAAAAAAATGATCTTGCATGAAAGAACCTTTAAAACCATTATATAACATAACATCATGTATCATATATCATTTAACAATAACATAACATCAAATATCATATACATCATATGGATAATGGTCACATAATCGAGGTGATTCACCATTTTCTTTACCTTTTGAAATGACGAAACTAGATAAGGGTAAGGGCCAATGAGGAATACATGTTTATGTTGGTCGATACATGGTTGTTGCGCGCGTTCGACTTATTTATCTAGTGTCGATTGTGAGAGTTTCCTTTTGGCTAGAAGGAACTACCGTGTGACAAAAAAAGACCACAAAATGATAGTTAAATGATATATGACAGTGGACTACCTAGCGTATGCTAGTAGGGGAAGTGTGATACTTTCTAGATGGATGTCAATCCATTTTTTAAATAAAATTAATTCTAGAAAAAATAAATTCCTACTATAGTTGATATGATTTAGGTATATAATTCAAGTACAATAAGAAAATCCTAACATAACAGGCTAGGCTATGGTGAGATAAAAAAGGTAGGTAGTTGTCAGGATGTTGGGACTAGTCAGGGTCTAATTCTAGGTTGTTTAGGTCGAATGGTGAGATGATTGTTGAGTTTTTTTGTCAAGGTATAAAACACAAAGACCGACATCAATCGGGTATGACCAATGTTGATTTAGGTTGAACCGATGAATTTTGTGGATACCAGGCGTTGGTATTGTCGAGGTGAAAGAAACTTGAATAGATCAACTGGCAGGGGCTGATCTGAGGTCAAATGAGGTTAAGAGGGTAGATGAGAAGATCGTGGAGATATCGGATATGCTCAGAAATAGATATTAGGTTAGAATGGGGATTTGGTGGTGTGGGTAAGGGAAATGGTTGAATTATAAGCTAATAAGAAATGGAGAAATGAACATGCAAAGTACAAACTAATGAAAGGAATGAAAAAGTTAACTATGTTGAAATAGAAAATGCTAGTAGAGATGTACTTACTGTGATGTAGGTTTTGATGGCTGAATGGAGGTGGATTTTGATCAGAAGAATAGTGTTGGATATCGTAGCAGTGGCTCCTAGAATGATTATGTGAGTGCAATGCCTCCAAAATTTGTCCTGGTGAAATCTCTAGATGTCTGGATGCATGAAAGGATGCCCTTTTTGCTTGCATGTACCTCTAATTTCTCTCACTTGCTCTCAGAATGTGCCAACCCAAAAACAAGGTTGTTTAGGTTGATAAATGGTAACCGATGATAGTTCCTTCTTGACCGGTGTCGGTTTAGGTCTGACCGATGTCGGTTAAGGTGGGATTCCCTAGGTTTACTAAAATGGGAAGATCTTTCTAATTTCTTTGGCCCAGTTAGTTTCTTCTTCGGATTAGAATGGAAACTTCCCTTCTAATGGGCGGGAATGTAGTTAGAGAGATTTTAGGGATTAATTTTAGGGTTTAGACCAAATCTTAGCTCATTAAGGCAAGTAAGACTTAGTTATTGTTAGTTATGGAAACATGCCAAGAATAGGTCTAGGGTGAGATGGCTAGATGAGGTGTCTAGGTGAGGTGGTAATTAGGCCAATTAATGTAATTAAATGATGAATATTGTGAGGATGAGCATTAAATTAATATGGTGTGGAGGGGGCTGTGGTTAAGTGAATATTTTTGGGTTGGTTATTCGACGGGGCGCCAAGGGGAGTGTGACCCAATTTTGGTGTCTACACAAGGCCATCAAATCAAATCAAACATAAAGCTAATATGCTTATGAAAACATACATAGAAGGATATCATGTGTAATGAAATCAAATTAAACATAGAAGTAATATCATTATGAAAACCAAAATGGATATAATGTATCAAACTAAGTGTGTCATGTGTCTTTGAAAATATAAGTTCATAATGTATCGAATTAAGTGTTTCATACATATAGGACCACATGTGGTCGCATAAGGCTATATACATGGACTATATGAAGAATCATGAACTAGGACCAAATGGCATATATATCTATACATCTAGGTCCTATGAATCTAATCATGAACCATCTTCCCTCTCTTTTCCTTGCTAGAAGAAGCATGTCCATAACATGTGGATGTAGTAGAGGGAGATGCCACTATGGATTTCATCCATGTGGTCCTAGGCGTCTCTAAGAAGGCCTGCAACCTAGCCTTCTCATTCATAAATAAAAAAATTTAGCACCCAAATTTCTAAAATACATTCAAAATTTAGAAACTTAGAATTTATAATGCATGTGAAATTTTACCACAATCTCATGATCTCTATCAATTTTTCATCGACACATTGCAGGGTCAACGGTAGACTCACGAGGGGTAGGCTATATACAAATAAATAGTTCAAATTAAATATTTCATGTACAAAATTTGATATTGTAGATAAGTAATAAGAAAAAAATTCCTCCAAAATTTAACAAATTTGAAAATTTGTACCTGAGTTAGTGGATCTGTAGACGCTATGGCAGCCTCCACAGTTTTCATATAGGGAGGAGTCTCTATGGTAGTCATAAGCTATACAAAAAACATGTACATATCAATAATAATTTACATGAATGCCACATAATAGACCCAAAGCATAATTGACACATAACAGACCAATGTATTAATTTTCTAATAGAAACCAACCAAGGCTCTTAATATCTTCTTCCCAAGTTTATTTTCCTTTTACGATTGAGAGTACAATTTGTCTACAAAAAGTGTCAGAAATGAATGTGTTCCCAAGACTAGTGTAATGCTCTTAATTCCTTTCTTATTGCATATTATCATGTGAAGTAGAGTTATATACCTTCCTAATTAATATAACCTAGTATTTTGAAACTACCCGAGGCTTGCAAAACCTTCCATACATGTTGATCTTTGAAAAGAGACAATTTCACAACTTTGACTAGGTTGTCTAGTAAAATGTGGAGAAATTTTACATACCAAAAATGTCTAATATTGACAATGCAATAGATAAGGTTAGAAGGCATAAATAATGTTTGAGCTCGAGGGAGGTCCACTAGTTTCTTACGAGATTTATCATTGATTATCTTTCCCCAATCTATGAATTATGTCTCATTACTAATGGTGGAAATGACCTAGATATTTAAGGCTCAAAACACCATATCACCTTATCTCCTTTTACTTAAATTAAAAATGTGATGACATTAAAAATAACATCATTGAAATCATACTTTTGGAGTCTCTCATAGACTTAGGATCTACCCTATTTGTAAAATTGGAGCCATGACAAATTAATTTCCTTTAGAGACTATTCTTGATGATTTTCCTAGTAAGTTAACACACCATTAATGCTCAAGTCATTGTAAACCTCACAAACATGGATTTTGAAGTAAGTATCAATAGAGTCTTTACTTAGTTGTGCCAATGGAGTGCATGAATCCTTTATCACTTCCCAAGAATTTGGCTCATAATTATTTATGCATGAAAATAATAAGTCTACACATTTAGTGAGATATGGAAGTCAATCACCTTATTGAGACTATTTTTGGCCAAGTATTTGAAAATTTTGAATGTGTCTAGTATAGTCAACTTGTCTTAAAAGATATCAATTTCAACATGTCTATTTTATAATTCTTTAATCTAAAAGAAGTTATTTTACAATGTGGAACATGGCTCAAAGCCATGGTACTAAAACATAATTTTATTTCAATAATGGAAACGATTGAACTTGTATCACTAATAAGTTGGGTACTTGAATTATGTTGTTTAGGAAGCTAAATGTTTCGGGGATTGTCTATAATTAGGTAAAGTAGTATAATTGAGTTCATGCATATTCGAATGAACCACTTTTTCGATATTTGGAGGACTTTTGCCAGTATGAGTTAGTGTATTAATAGGCTTCACAAATGACCTATCTATAAGAGGGTGATCTATAAAATCTTCAACTTTGAAATTATCCAGAAAATCACAAATTGAAAGTTGTTGTTCTACTTTCTATTAGAAAATGACAGAGATAGTTAGTGAATGAATTTTGCTTATGCTTATAATCCAAAATTGTAGAAAAGGAAAGAATATAAATTCATAACACCAACAAGTTTTATCCTAAAAACCTCCAGAGGAGGAAAAACCAGTCGAGAAGGGAAATTGTTCTTTCTTCCCACTTTATTGGTCAATTCAAAATAATAAGTACAGAATTTACAATAAGTATGAAAGAGAAGTAGATAATATCTCACACTTCCTCCCAATGACTTGTTTTCTCTGTCTATACACTTATTTCTTCTACAAAACACAATTCTAGCACTAAGAAATTCTTGATCACTTACTTTCATGCTTCAATGATCCTATTCTCTTCTACAAACATGTATTTATAGCATTTCTCATGTCCTCCCATGCACTTTGGAGAATGGGAAAGGTCATGGAGGAGAAGCGAGATAGACAACCTTCCAAATTTTGGGTCGTTCGTTTCATACTTTTGTTTTCTGTCTAAAAGAGTGAGGACCACCACCTAATGCATACTGCTGGTCCTAAGAATGCCTCCTGGTTAGGCAACGGTGTTTGAATCGCCACTCTACATAGATCAGTGGTCCTGTTATTAAAAAGATAGAACCTCCACATGTTATTTTTCCTTTTTTGTATTGAGTGATTTGATGAAGTAGAATCATTTTGGATCCCTATGGATCACACCTCCCCTACTTAGGACGATTTTTATCCCACAAAATACTATTGGGGGAGTAGATGAGGAAATAATTCCCTCACTTGCTCCTTCAAGTACCACCGGGCCTACCTTGGTGTCTTTATTTTTAGTACAATCTAGCAAGACTTCTACGGACCTCTCCTAGTCTCTCTGACATTTTGATACATCACTACATCCTCCTCTAATTTACCCCATGAGTCCAATATGCAATCCTCAGTGGAAGGTAGCAACTGTAGTCCTTCATCTTCATCTAGCATGGATGGCTCATATAGGCACAAGTTTTCATAGTTTACTACAAATTACATCCTTATAAATGATGGTAAATCAAGCCAAAAGGAATTTTCTCCAACCTACTCCAATATGGTGAAGGTCCCATGTCGTAATGGTTTGAGATTCCATGCTTGACCTTATAGTCTCTCCTTGTTCAAGTAAAGCCAAACTCTATCTCCAACATGAAGCTTGTGTTCCCTCCTATGCCGATTGTTCCTAGCTCGTACTTGGCTTGAGATTTCTCTAGTTGTTCTTTGACTTTGAGATGGATTTTCAGATCCTCTCAATGAATTTTTTTTCTTTAGTCACCTTTGTGTCTCGTGTATCACCCTCATCCTACGCCCAATTGCTATGTCTAGAATATTCATAGGTAGATATCCCAAGCATGCTTCAAACAGTGACTTCATAGTGGATGTGTCTACTACCCAGTTATAGGAATGTTGAATGTAGGCTAAGGACTCATCCCAATTCCTTGGGTATTTTTGCTATACCCTTTGATCAACTATACCAAAGTCATGTTCACCACCTTTGTTTATCCATCTATCTCGTGGATTGAAACTTCCCCAAGAACCTAGAATCCCTGTCAGAAACAATAGACTTTGGCAAAAAAAAATGCACCCATACATTAGCAAATAAAATATATGCTACCTCATGTGATTTTATTGTCTTTTTACATGCCATAAGAATACACATCTTACTAAATCTATCAACAACAACATAGATATAGTCATGGCCATGTTTAGACATAGGTAATCCTCTTACAAATTCCATAGAAATGTCCTCCCATGGATGAGTAGGTACTACAAAAGGCATATAAAAATTCTCCTTCCCAGTCTTAGGCTTGTTGGTACAACAAATTTTACATCCACGTATAAATTTTGATACTTCTTCTTTCATATTTGGCCAATACATGTACCTTTGCAATTGGGCTAGGGTCTTACCAACACTGAAATGTCCCGCTACTTTCAAGGTATGTGTTTCCGTCATCAATAGAAGTCTTTATTATTTAGGCATGAAAAGCTTCCCCACCGGTAGAGCATCCCATCCTTGAGATAGCAATTTTCAATCCCCATCCTTTTAGTCCCTTGTGATCGCATTGCTGAAATGTCACCCCAAAGTCTCTGTCCTAGGCATATACCTCTTTGTAAGCTTCCTTCGTGAAGGGATAAATATAAGAGATACTTGGCCAAACAAAAAAATTCTCATATATGGGTGGCCTAGATAACACGTCGCCACCAAATTTGTACTACCCTTCTTATATTTTATAACCAAATGGGGCATTGAAGGAACCCCATCCATTTGTAGTGCCTTGCTTAATGTAATTTAGACTATGTTTACAAATCTTGGAGAGGTTTGTGGTCGAGTGCACAATAGTTTCATTACCCAATAAATAATGATTTCTTTTTTTAATTACATGAACTAGTGCATACATTTCCTTATCACATATTGAATATCCTTTAATTATTGAAGTGAAATTTTTAGAATGACAACTTACGGAGTTTACCTCCTTGAAGCAACATTGTGCCCATAGCATAATCACTAGCATCGGTCTCTACTTCAAAAGGCTTCTACAAATTAGGAAGAGCAAGTCTTGGAGCATGACTAATCTTAAATTTCAACAACTCAAAGGATTTTTCTTGTTACCTACCCTACCAAAACCCTTACTCTTTGTGGCCCTTTGTGTGTAGAGGTGTTAAAATCACGGAGAAGCCCATGATTAAATTCCACATGTACCGCATCTTGTTCCCAAAAAAATCATAGTATTTGTGGCTCCTATTGGTGTTGTCCAATTAGTGATGGCTTCTACCTTCTTTGGATCCACTCATAGCTCACCTCCTCTAACCACGTACCCAAGATAAACAAGTGACTCGCTTAGCAAATTCACATTTCTTCATATTACAAAGCAGTTTTTTCTCCCTAAGAACTTGCAAGACTTGTTGTAAATGAGTAATATGTTATTCCCATGTGGCACTAAAAATAAATATATCGTCTACATATACAATGACACAAGAATCTATGAAATCCCACAATACATCATTCATCAATCTCATAAATGTAGCGGGTGCATTGCATAACCCAAAAGGAAGTACTAACCATTCATACAAACCCTATTTTGTTTTGAAGGAAGTCTTCCATATATCCTCCTTCATTCTGACTCGGTGATAACAAGACTTGATATCCAACTTCATGAAGAATTTGGCATGTTGAAGCTGCTGCAAGAGATCATCTATATGGGGAAGTGGATATCTATTCTTTATGGTGATCTTGTTTAAAGTGCAGTAGTCGATGCACATTCTCTAAGAACCATCCTTCTTTGGCACCATCATAATAGGTGAACTACATGGTGAGGTGCTCGGATGTATCACCCCTTGATCTTGTAGTTCCTAGAGTTATTTCTTTACTTCAGTACTCTCAAGCAAGGATTTCCTATACAACCCAATGTTCAATAGAGGGGACTCTTGCAATAGCTGAATCTCATGCTCTACTTCCTATTTTGGTGGTAATCCACTGGGAGCTTGAAATAATTCCTGAAAAGATTGAATAATACTATCCAAATCATACTTTCCTTGGTTATTAATCTCTAAAACTTCTACCCCATCTTCTTTATCCTTTAACAAAAGTAAAAAAAACTAATTATGATTTTCTGAATAAGTCATTTTTCTTGGTTAACACTCGGCATAGTAACTCATGTCTTATGTTGGTGTGCCCGGATGTTGTAACTAATCCCATTCTTGATCAATCTATACCAGTTTTTTCCTTCTCATAAAAATAACATCCCTAATATACAAGTAAGGACTCCCAAATACAACATCAAAAGCATCAAGAGGAATAACGTCATCTTCCAAAACATCAATATATCGGGAATTTATCCCAAACTTGACCTTACATCTTGTTACCTAAATTTCAACACCCTTATTCACCCAACCCAAAGGATAAGGGTGTGGATATTCGTAAGTCTCAAGACCAAGCTTATTTACAAGTGCTTTAGAAATCAAGTTAGAATGAGAACCAAAGATCAACCAAAGCATTTACCTTAGTTCTCTTGATCTAGATTTTGATCTAGAATAATATACTCATATGCTCTTCTTGGTTATCCATGTTGATGGCCATGCATCCAATCCTTTCATCTACATTAGAGTCATCTTTGATTTCCACCTCTCTTTCTATTTTTACGGTTGTCATGGAATTCTTTGAGTCCTTGGTTCATTTTTTGGATGTAACTCCGGGTGTAACTTCCAACATGTAGTGTCGGTATGACTATTGATATCATAGTTCTTGCAAAAATCTTGGGATCTTTACAAGCATTTAAAGTAGTGGAATTTTTTTACCTTTCTATTTCCACTTACCCTTGTTACTTGTTTTCCCATACTCTTTTTTCTACTGATTTTTCAATTGATTTTCCCTTGGCTTTGCTTCTCCTTGCTTCTTATCATCATCTATGTAGTAAGCTTATACACATGCTTCGTTGAGATATTTTGGATTTGTGGAGATGAATTTTCTTCAAAGGTGATTGTGAAGTCCTCCCAAGTACTTAGTCAGAATATCATCATCCTCCAAGTCCATGTTTAGTAACATAGAATTCCTCCAGAAACTTCATAGTATAGTCCTACATACCTTGACCATTGCCTTGTCTAAAATATTTCCATTTAATCATTTGGTCAGTATTGTGGCTAATAGGATAGAAGTTAGCTCTAAGTAATTCTTTAAATTCATGCCAATATTTCACAATAGGACGCTTCTTCTTTTCACGAGTGGTTAGATGGGTTTCCCACCAAAATAGAGCATGTCCCTCCATTTTGAGACATGTAAAGGTGATGCTTTGTGACTCAATGAAATTATGGATGCTAAAGTAGACTTCTAATTGTTTTAACCATTTATCAAGCAACTCTACATCTACTTGTCCTTCAAAGATTTTAATCTCAACTTTTGTCTCGACTTTAAAGGGAGTATGATCAAATTCTACCTTTTCCCTTGCATTTGAAGTCTCTTCTTCATGATCTTCCCCTTAAATTTCCTCATGGTGGCTTCTTCCTATGCCAAATGTTTCAGCTAAGCCCGAACCACTAATTCCATGGAGTCTTGCTTGATAAAAGTTGTCTTCTACAAATTTGCAATCTCTTCTTGCCTTCTAAATATCATATCCGTCATTGTCTCTAGCATCTCCATTCTATGGACCAAGTTCTCTTCCTCCATTTGTCCCGAATTCTTTGTTTCCACTTCTTTGTAGAAATTTATGGATTGTAAGGTAAAGCCTCTTCTCCTTTAGATCTCTTCATTTTCATACAAATCCAATAACGAATACCATAGTTCTCGAATACTTCTTAGCTCGATACCAAAATGATCTCAGTAAACTCCTCAACTTTGGAATTATCCACAGTAATCACAAATTTAAAAAAAAATCTACTTTCTATTAGAAAATAACAGAGATAGCTAGTGAATGGATTTTTCTTATGCTTAGAATCCACAATTAGAAGAAAGGAAATAATATAAACTCATAAAACCAACAATTTTTATCCTGGAAACCTCCATAGGTGGAAAAACTAGTTGGAAGGGAAATTTCTCTTTCTTCTCACTTTTACTCGCCAATTCAAAACAATAAGTATAAAATTTATAATAAGTATGAAAGAGAATTAGATAATATCTCACACTTCCTCCCAATGACTTGTTTTTACGTACCTCAACACTCCTTTCTTCTACAAAACACAATTATAGCACTAAGAACTTCTTGTTCACTTGCTTTCATGCTTTGATGATCCTATTCTCTTCTACAAACATGTATTTATAGCCTTTCTCATGTCCTCCCCATACACCTTTGGTGAATGGGAAAGGTAATGGAGGAGAAGAGACATGGAAAACCTTCAAAATTTTGGGTTGTTCGTTTCATTTTTTTTTTTTCTATCCAAAGATCATAGCACCACCACCCAACGCTTTGGCGGTCCCAAGACCTCTGCCTTGGTTGGGTGGCGTTCTATAACCACCAATTTTCATGGAGAGGCGGTCTGTTACTAAAAATACATAACCTCCACGTGTTATTTTTCCTTTTTGTGTTGATATGTTTGATGAAGTATAGTCATTTTAGATCCTTATGGATCGGAGGGATAGGTGTGAAGTGAATCGACTCCAGGTATCCCATTTTGAACAACTCATTAGCATCATATTCTATGTCCTCTATGACCCATTAGAGACAAAAGTTTGTTATTTGTTGTAATGTCATTCTATAGAAGTATCGGTAATAAACATTAATCTTGTTGACACAATCTTCCCAATAATCTTCCATTTTAGGTTAATAATACTACTTATTGTCATATGACCTCCTAGAAGAGTAGGAATCTAGGTTTAATGATCCTAGGGAAGCTTTGATGTTACTCGAGTCTCCAAAATTCCTACAAGAGTAGATACACAACTGAACTTCCACAATTAGAAACAAAGTGTAAAGAGAAACTAACTGTGTAAAAGTCACGTGAGGCATGCCAGTAGCCTCAGTGCCCAGAGAAGATGATGACCCGCTAGGCTCCTACGTATAAAAGAAAAACATATTAATATGTACATGTACACATGAAACATTATACACGAACATTAAAAATATGTATTTAATAATAAAATTGAAATCAAATGAAATTTGAAATGTAAGTAACTTGAAACTTATGTTTGTAAACACTTGATTGTAGTAGCTATCATGTCAACACCGGATGTATCATTCACTAGATCTTGTTGTTTAAAAAAAAAATTATTGGTTTTTACATGTATGTACATGACATAATCAAATACATATATATTAATGTCTCAAATGAATTAAACTTTTCTATATATATATATATATATATATATATATAAATATTAAATATTTATTTGGCATTGACTCGTGAAAGACCAAGATCATTTGCACCGCTTATAAAAACATCCTCCATCATCTCATCTAGAGAAAATAAATCATGTAATCCAACAAATGATGTCTCGCCCGTAGTGCATACGGCACCACATGATCCACGGTGGTGTGGTGCATTAGAACTAACACCTCCACCAACATCATCGGATGCAATCTAGTCACTATATTGGGTCAGAGTGTCAGTGAGCTCCCTTAATGCATATAGTGTGTCAATCTCCATAACCTCCTTCACTATAGAAGGGATAACTAAAGGCAGTGGGGGTTTTGGGGCATGGGGGATCCTTTGTTGACCAATGTGTGCACTAGGTCTACTCTGTGCAGAGCCACCTCCTCACCCATAAAACTCAGAAAAGTCAAAATAATTTAGGACCTCATTAAGCACAAACTCGCAATATAATTTCTTCAAAAAATAGAGAGGAACCTCATTTTTGTTGCATGGTGGATAATAAAAAACCATCCACCATCTGTCCCAAAAAAATTTCTTGATTTGGCCATCTTCGGACCAATGTATTGGGAATCGTTTGTAAGTAGTTTCGGGTGGGCATTAGTTCTCGGATCAGTAATATTGCACAAATGTGGTCTTTTGCAAAAACATTATCTTTTGTGGCTACATGGGATAATTTATATAAATACCACTACCTATAATCACCTCTAAAGGTATTCCATCTATCCATTTGGTTAGTTGATGATTTGACTTCACCAATCAATGTTTGCAATGTGTTGGCTAAAGTCATATGGGACGGATTTATGGCATGATTTTGTTTTATTTTCTAAATAAGGTTCTCAATGGAAATTTTATTTTGTCTAATTCTTCCAACGATATCATCCTGTGTTCCTTCTAGTTCTGTGGGAACAAAAGGAGCAACAAGAGGCATATCTATGTTTGGAGGAGGGTTTTAAGGAATGTTTGGAGGGTGTTGAGGAATATTTAGATGGTTTACAGGATTACAAGTTTCTTGAAAAAGTGACAAAACAAAAAAATTGTATACATAAATTTTTTTTGAAAAACCCATCAAAATCACAAAAAAAAACCTAAAATGCAAGAAATTTGATCGAAATCATGGGCTTACCTCTTCGTCTTTACAGAATTGTTAAAAATTTTATGATCCATAAGTCCAAAGAGAAATTTGCAGGGGTATTCAAAGCTTGAGTGCAAACAGTTGAGGATAAATCACAGTTCACAAGGGAAAATGGGGGAAAATGAGGGTCGGGGTATGTTTTTTTGTCTCGGAGAGGACAAGTGATCATTGTTATATTAGGTTTGGAAATCCCCAAACCTATAGAAAATATTATGCGATCGTGGTACGTGAATTTTGGGTTTTATGTCCACTTTTTTGTCCACCAACTTGTTGCACTTACCCAAGGTTCTAGTAAAAGTACACATGACTGTAATAAATAAAAATATGTAGAACTATGGCCATAAGTAGTGTGTGAATCAAAAATAAAACAGATTGAGGGATGTGTTTTCTATGATATGAAGAATGTTATCTACTTGAAACAAAGTGAATGGAATATACATATGAAAAATGATGTTATCCAAATAGTATAAAAGGATTTTAAAAGGCATGAAACCAGTAGGAAAAAAGTTGGAGAGTGTGTATTGAATTCTTAGTTGATCAAGCAATTGTAAGTAGGACAATGAGTGAATAGTGATTAACTTATGTTTAAGAGAAGGTTAAAATGAAAATTGTCCGATAAAGATATAGGTTGTGAAGGTGAGAAAGTAAAAGGAGTATAAGTATGATTGTGGACATGTGAAATAGGTATAAACTTGCAAGGTACAAGTTAATTGTGTGATGAAGATATGAGAATGATCATCAAGGTAAGGTGTTCTTGGTTAAGTCTTCAAGAATGGAATTTTATCTCGAAGGGCTTAATGATGGAATTTAGACCCTAAATGTTCTACAAAAATTCTAGACATATTGGACTAAAGGATTCAAGTGATGTCAAGTCATTAGAATGTATACATTTTAAGAAATTCATGAAAGTGTTTAGGAGGGCAGTGGTAGTGTCAAAAGATTTGACTTGAACCATGCACTTTTTGCAAATTGGGTAACATTTTTTAGAAGTTAGACTCAAGGTCTTTGAAAGGTACATGGTCATAATTTCATAGTATAAACACAGGAAAATTACCGGTGGAAAGGTTTATGGATGTGTATATTTGTAATAAGTTATAAGGGAGGAATGAAGTCTATATCAAATGGATATAAAGAAAGTATTCGGGGTCTTTTATAAGTTCTTAAGAAAATACTATGAACAATGAAGCTTCAAATTTGCAACCTACAGTGAAGATTGGAATGTCATGATGAGTTATAGGCATAGTCTCGAGATGTGCATTAAGTAACCATTGTGTCACAAGGTAGAGCTATAGTGAACAAGGAATCTTGATTGTCTCTAAGTATGTAGAGTACCATGAATGTGTGTCTTTCATCATGTCTTAGTCCCAGATATAAATTGACAAGTAAGAATATCAAGCTACAAAATATTGATGGCAAAGAATAAAACTCTCTTCAAAAGACATGATGATTTAAGAGGTACTTTATTTGGAATCATCATAATAATCTAGTCATGAAAAGAAGAATCATTGAAAAATGTAAGATATGAAGGTTTTAAGAAAATAATGGGGTATGAGCTATCCATTTGAGCTATGACAAAGCTTCTCAAATCAGTGAAATGCAAAGGCTTGTATAGGTGATTTGAGGTAGGAGAATCTAGGTTCTTTACTTGGTCATGTATTCAAGAGTGAAAATATTGTCTTAGAAGGAAAACTTGTTGATTTTAGAATTATATAGATAAGGAGAAGGTTGAGAAACATAAATGAAGGACATGGGTAATTTTAAAGGTGAATATTCGTAATATGGAAAAAAATTTATTTTAGGAAAATTTAAAAAGTTGAATTTTTAGAGAAGGTCACTGTCTTGTTTGCCTAAAATTTACAATATATTTTTTTAGGGGTTGGCTTCACCTACATTTGAAAACATCTCCTATAAAAACCTAGGTGATTCGTCGGGTAGTATACTACCACCAGTACCTTACTACTAGTTGAGCTACTGGCATATCAAATATCGTGAACTTGCATACTCTAAGCACTAGTTCACAGTGTTGATTTGTTTATTGTTTAGTAGTTTGCAGTTAGGTGATAGGTGTTATTTGTTGATGGACAATTAATAATATTTGCTGACATGCGACAAAGTTTTTCTATGGATGGGTGATAAGGAGATACAACTAACATGCAATAAGCATTTGGTTTTGACACACGACACTACTTCTGTTGACATGTGATTGTACTATTCTTAACGCATGACAGATTTTTTCTCGATGTGTGACAATGACATTTATTGACGCGTAACTTACTATAGTTTTGATGTACAACAATGCTTTTCTATGGACGTGCAATAAGGAGACTCAACCGATGTACAAAAGGGGCTATGTTGTTGACACCCGACACAACTATTGTTGATGTACAATAATTACCTTTATGATGCATGAAAAAGACCTTCTCTAACAAGTGACAAGGATATTTGTTGATGCACGATAGTGTTACTTTATCGACGATGACTCATAGCTTCCGACACGTGAAAATTTCAAATTATTCACTCGTAACAATGGAAGGTGCAAGTGCTTAAAATGAGAAGACCCAAAAAGTAACTAAGAAATATCATAAGTCCATGTTCAAGTATTTTGGAAACTCTCTATTGCTATATATATATATATATATATATATATATATATATTGCTATATATATATATATATATTGCTATATATATATATATATATATATATCACAAACACCAACACCCACACAACTACCACTGGAATGAATCAGAGTATAGACTATGTGGAAGGTAATATTGAGGTGGACATACATTCTACACAAAGTATCAAACAAATGACACCTATGATGATACCATGCCAGATCTTGAAGATATACCTGTTGGGATGCCCAAGATTGAAGATATTCTGTTGAGGTGCAAGCAAGAGTGCATCAAGATATCACACATACAAATACTCAAAGCAAAATGGAACTCAAAAATCAAATGCAAATTCTAGTTCATGAAAGAGGAAAGCAGGTGATTGTGGTAATGCTCAAAATTCTACTCATAAAAGTAAAACATTGAAAACAAACAAAAATATGTGGACACTTGGGAGGACATACAAGTTTGATTGGGCTAAAAAAATTCCATTTATCAAACTTGTATAGCCAGCTAATTCTGTAAGAGATCCCATCCGAATGTACGTGGAAATTGGGAAAGAAGCAAAAATGCAAATAAAGATGGACACTTTGTAGAAAAACACTTTGTGGAAAATAATATTTGACTGTAACGGGGGAGGATGGTCAGAAAATCAAAACACATAGGTGGAAAACTGAAAAATAATGCATGCATGTTAAACACACAGGAGATTATGAAGCAGAGAAAAAAAATGCAGACATCTCATGGAAAAGGGAGGACTGATCACATCAAAAATTGGTAAAATGAATCAATCAAATCAGCATGCAAAACTCATACAGTTATCTACTTTATTTCACATACTTAATAAAGGAAGACCAATTTCAGATTTCATTGATTTCAAATTTTTGTATCAATAATATGGAACACACAACGTTCCTCGGTCTCATTGGTCGAGTAGTGCATGGGAAATGGAAAAATTCCTTTCAATGATAGAGAAGGGAGATTTGAACGAGAATGTAAAAAAATCAAATTTTATCTCTCTTTCAATTGATGAAGTGATAACAATGACAACACCGCATGGGTATGTATCCACATTTATACTTTAGAAAATAGTATGAGGACACCTCATCTTCCGTGTGTTATGAAAATGGTTTAAAAGCGTAATGCCGAAAACCTACACAAAATAGTTGTTTCTCATTTGAAAGATATTACCTGGAATGAATGATTATGAAATTGCTACGAAGTTGATATGCATTGGAGTAGATGGTGAATCAATCATGCAAGGTCACCAAATAGGGTTGTGTGTTAGACTTCAAACATAAATGGCCCCTTATATGCTAGTAATTCTTTGTATGACTCACAAAATGAATTTAACATATAATATGGTAAGAAACTATGAAAATGTTGCTAAATTAGAAGACCTTATAACAGAACTTCGTGCCTATATGGAAAGCATCCCAAATTGATTTCTTGACTTCTAGAAGTTTGCACTTAGAATTATAGATGGAAAAAAATTTTGAAGGATGTTAAGTTGAGATGGATTTTTTTGTATGAACCTGGATACGAGTTCGTGAGGAATATCCTTCATTGGTTGGTTTCATGGACAAATATCGTCATGAAGTTGACACGGTGAGGTTTTGTTGTTCTGTTTAACTAATTTAGAGACATTGATTACATTGGTTGATATTCTTCCAATGTTACAGGAGATCAATACACTAATGAAGCATGTACATGGGAGATTAATCTATATTGTGGATTTTATATGGATGAGAAAAATCGTATGTTAAAATATTGATATCTTGTACACTTCGTAAGATAGTTTTGATACATCATTTTTCAAGAATTGGAAATATTTATTAGATCTTAAGAATCAAAGTAAATATTTGAGACTTAATATCCATAATCACCTCTACATCAATAAAAATGGGAGGGACATACCACTACTCATTTTACAAAAATTTCAAACTATTATAGGATCGGAAAGAGAAGAACTACCTATGACACATAATCTCTTTGATTCTGTTACAATTGAAATAAGAATAAAGCTTAGAAAAATTATAGAATCCTTATCATTAGAAATTAGAGAATGTTTCTCCAAAGGTAAAATTCTTGAAGCAATGGGTGTGATGAATCCTAATTTTTGGAATATTGAAGGTTCTCGTAAGGACTTTTAAAGAAATCATTTCCATTAATCTATGGGTAGAATAATGGAACATTTCATAAAGACTTTAGAGGTCAAGGGTATGGAAATCAAAGGTATACTAAATTTTTATTTATTAAAGTCTCAATCAACAAATTTTTCAACAACAATGAGGAACCAATATAAAAAGTTAGACGAACCTTTTGAGAGTGGTGCTATTACAGGGCTTTACCGAGGATCCTATCAAAGTACTATCTTATAAGAAGACATCAATGAATATTTTGCATTATATGAGTTATACCAAACAATGATTTTTGGGTCTGTGGAGGATGAAAGGGTTTTTAGTGCTTTATCATTTATAAAATCAAAACTAAGAAATAGGTTGGATAAAAATATAGAAAGTTGCATGAGGTGTTATGTTTCTCGCTACTCCTTGGAAACCTTTCCTTTTGACAGAGAAATTGCACATTGGAATTCCCTTTCGATAGAAGAGGTGTAAATTATACAGCTATAAGTACAACTGTTCCTAACGATGAGACTGGAATTGGTGTGTCATCACACTCTACAGAAGAGAACATCGACTTTGAAGAAGCTATTGATAATGGATTGTTTCAGCTTTAAATAGGTATCTCCTTGACCTTAATTTTATTGTTTGTCACCTTACATTTTAATTGTGTTTATTTATTCAATTTCATATTAACATATTCGAATATAATAGTTTGTAGTTAGACGTAACAGTGAACACAATTGTAACTCTACAGATGCAAATATTGACTGAGGAGGCTTTTTAACATATTTTGTTTCAGCTCTTGTTATCATTAAAGATGTTTACAGGTATATATATTTACATTTATATAATTACTATTTTGGATTTTTCAAATACCAATTTCCATTTTAAAAATTTGTTTGTTACATGCATTTGTCGAATACTAATTTGTAAGGCCTTCATAGTTCAGATCTGCATATTCTTCCACTATTATACTCTTCTATACTTCCATTGTCCAGACATGCACATGTTCTCATTTGAATTTTTTTAATCTTTCTGTTTTAAAAATATGTTACATGCATTTTTGAATACTAATTTGCAATGCCTTTAGAGTTTAGATTTGCATATTCTTCCACTGTTATACTCTTCTAGACTTCCAGACTTGTACTTTCCAGACATGTACAGGTTATCAATTACATTTTCTTTAATCTTTTTATTTCTTCCTTAATCCACTCAAACATTATTTCATCTTTTTTTCTTAAAAATGTGGGTTGGAATCCATTTGAGGAAGCTCTCACTTCTTGGGACAGACAATATCAGGTGACTCACCCATCTATACACTAATCCATTTTTCATGTTGAGTTTTCTTGAATTGAAGGTCATCTAACATGCTACGAAGGATGATTTCTCATTTTCCTTCCATATGCTTTATCATATCCATCTAAAAGACAAGAGGTAGCCTAAACCCTATCATATGACATTTCTTGAGTTTTTACAATTATGTTTAATTTATTTTTGTATTTGTAAAATTCTTTGATGAAGTGTTTGAAATTTTTGGGATGAATATCAAATTACATGTAAAAATCACACATTCCAAATTTTCTTAAAACAATTATCCATTATCATCATCCATGATCATGCTTGAAGCTAAATCTACGTCCACACACAATTCATCATCATCCATACGCATTTTTATGTTATCCTCCACATCTAATGTAATCATATCATTGATTCATTACATGTAGAGAGAATAATATTTTGATAAGGTTTGAATGTGAAGAAACTTGATACAAAGTTTGAATTTTAAAAGTAGAGAGAAGAAGATTTTTTGTATTAAGATGTCTGTCCTAAAACATTCCAATTTTTTTAAAAACAATTATCCATTATAATCATTTGTCTTCATCTATATCCATTCTAATGTCATCATATAATTAAAAGTAGAGAGAAGAAGATTTTGAGAATTTTTAAAATGTCTCTATCGTACCACATTCCAAATTTTCTTAAAACTATTATCCATTATCATCATCCATGATCATGCTTGAAGCTAAATCTACGTCTACACACAATTCATCATCATCCATATCTATTTTAATGTCATCATATCATTGATTCATTACAAGTAGAGAGAAAAAAATTTGAGAAGGTTTAAGTATGAAGAAACTTGATACAGAGTTCAAATTTTACAAGTAGAGAGAAGAAGATTTTACTATATTAAAATGTCTGTCCTAACACATTACATTTTTCTTAAAACAATTATCCATTATAATCATTCATATTCATCTATATCCATTCTAATTTCATCATATCATTACAAGTAGAGAGAAGAAGATTTTGAGAAGTTTTAAAATTTCTCTATCATACCACATTCCAAATTTTCTTAAAACTATTATCCATTATCATCATCCATGATCGTTTTGAAGCTAAATCTATGTCCACACACAATTCATCATCATCCATATCTATTTTAATGTCATCATCCACATATAATGTCATCATATCATTGATTCATTACAAGTAGAGAGAAGAATATTTTGAGAAGGTTTAAATGCGAAGAAACCTGATACAGAGTTCAAATTTTACAAGTAGAGAGAAGAAGATTTTACTGTATTAAGATGTTTGTCCTAACACATTCCAATTTTTCTTAAAACAATTATCCATTATAATCATTCATCATCATCTATATCCATTCTAATGTCATCATATCATTACAAGTAGAGAGAAGAATATTTTGAGAAGGTTTAAATGTCTCTGTCATACCACATTCAAAATTTTCTTAAAAAAATTATCCATTATCATCATCCATGATCATGCTTGAAGCTAAATCTACGTCCGACATAATTCATTATCATCCATATATGTTTTAATGTCATCATCCACATCTAATGTCATCATATCATTTATTCATTACAAGTAGAGACAAGAAGATTTTGAGAAGGTTAAATTGTGAAGAAACATTATAAAGAGTTTGAATTTTACAAGTGGAGAGAAAAATATTTACTGCATTAAGATGTTTTTCCTAACACATTCCAATTTTTCTTTAAAAACTCATCCATTATATGCATTCATCATCATATATATCCATTCTAATGTCATCATATCATTACAAGTAGAGAGAAGAAGATTTTGAGAAGGTTTAAATGTCTCTGTCGTACCACATTCCAAATTTTCTTAAAACAATTATCCATTATCATCATCCATGATCGTGCTTGAAGCTAAATCTATGTCCACACACAATTCATCATCATCCATATCTATTTTAATGTCATCATCCACATATAATTTCATCATATCATTGATTCATTACAAGTAGAGAGAAGAATATTTTGAGAAGGTTTAAATGTGAAGAAACCTAATACAGAGTTCAAATTTTACAAGTAGAGAGAAGAAGATTTTATTGTATTAAGATGTCTGTCCTAACACATTCCATTTTTTTCTTAAAATAATCATACATTATAATCATCATATATATCCATTCTAATGTCATCATATCATTACAAGTAGAGACAATAATATTTTGAGAAGATTTAAATGTCTCTTTCATACCACTTTCCAAATTTTATTAAAACAATTATCCATCATCATCATCCGATTCCATGATCTATGTCCATATATAATTCATCATCATCCATATCTATTCTAATGTCATCATCCACATCCAATGCAATCATCATTACAAGTAGAGAGAAGATTATGAGAAAATTTAAATGTGAAGATTTAACTCTATTAAGATGTCCTTGTCATAATTGAGGGTGATTCTCTAAATATTATCAATCTTTTGAATAAAAAGCAACACCCCAGCTGGTCTATCAGGGATTATATTGAGGAAGCTATTGATATATGCAAAAGCTTTGAAAATGTCCAAATCACCCACACCTATCGGGAAGGTAATAGGGTAGCTGACAGCTTGGCTAACTTCGGTGTTAATAATTCCTTTCAAACTTGGTTTAGGGGGGATGCTCTACCCGCTCATGTCAATAAAGCCATTATCATTGATCTACATGGCAGTGAAAATCATTACTAATGGCTGTAATTTGGATGCTAATGTGCGGATCCTCAAGTACATGATGATGACATCACAAAAGATATGGATGGCTGATGCGATCTGTGCGGGATGGACTGTCATCATTTCTTGGCATAGGAGGAAAGCCGAGGAGTGGGGCAATAATAACAAGTGTAGCATAATCATTAAATCAGCTTTCATGGTAAGGAAAGATTCAAATATCAAAATCAAAGCTTGGCTGTCCCGCACATTGGTAGCTTTTTTACCGTTGAGAACAGAAAAAGAAGCAGAGGAAACATGGGGGGTCCGCCTTGCAAAACTGAACCGACCCACAATCCTGAGTGGAAAGAGAACACGGAGCTTTGGGATTACCTGCAAATCGGGGGCCTGTCTAATTTCATTGAAAGGATCCAAGGCTTCGACCAAGACATTTCTATCAAATTTTCCCAGGGTTGGAAGAATAGGATTGTCAAGTATAGTAACATGGAGATGGAAATCACGGAAGAGCTCATCGCTCAGATCACGGGCCTCAGCCTGGAAGGCACCAAATTCTTCAATAAGAAGGTGGACAGGGAGGTGGAGACCAAGAAATTTCTGGAAGAGGGGGAAAATCTTGAGTTCATGGCCGCTGGCATCAAGGTGGCGTCGATTCCTGAACCTTTTGCTGAGCTGGCCAAAATGGTGGTTAGGTACGTTACCCTGGAAGGAAGATTTGTGACTATACCTCAAAAGCATCTGATTTTTCTGAATCACTTTCGTAGAAATAACATTATCAGCTTTCCTCACTATTTGATTAACTCTCTGGAGAAATCTATAAGGGAAGTTCAGAGCCACTCTAGGGCTGTCCCTTTGCACCAGGGACTTATCCTCTTGATCCACCACCACTGCTCCAGCTACCCTCCCATGAATCCTACCCCACCTCCCTCCTCCATACCTCCACCTACCTACACTACTTCCACTCCCCCTTCTTAAAAGAAAGAATGAAGATACTGTTTCTAGCAAGAAAAGAAAGAGCCTTAAAGCTAAAATCCCTACTTCCCAACGGGTCCTAAGGAGCCACAAAGACTTGGAACTTGCTGAAAACCTCCTGCATATTAGCAAGCCGGTGGAGGAGCCCAAGGAGGAGGAATTGTTGGATAGGGTGGAAATATTAGAAAAGGAGATACAAGAGCTCAAAGGGGCTATAAAAAACATGGAAAGAGCTAAGGGTAAAAGAATCCTTCAAACTGTGGAGGAAGAGGGGGTTATTGCTGAAGTCTACAAGAAGCTACAGTCCTTAGATGGCAGATTGGGGAATGCTAAAAGCCACAATGACTGCATATTGTCTGCCCTCAAAAGCATTTATAATTTCATTGAACAACATGTCCATAGTGTCTGTAGTTTAAGTGGGGTTAATGAGGACATTTGGGGTCCTAAAGAGAAAAGGGATATTGCAATTGCCCAAGCAGATATGCAAGACTCCTCTCAGGCCACTGCCATTGCCTTCTTCATGTCACTGCAGGCTATCAAGACCAAGATTGACAGAGCCATCAAGTAACGGGTTGTTGTGATGCTATTTTTTGGCTGCGATGTGGCTGTCATCTGGCGGTTCTGGAGCTGTTTTTGGTGGAGCTCTATATGTTGTTTCTCTTTTGGTTTCTTTTTATCTTTCCTTCTTTCTTTTGGATCTTTGTACGTTTAGATCCTTTTTTCACTTATATTGTAATATTTGGCTATTGAGCCCTTCTTGGTTGACTGTTTTTCCCTTCTCTGGGTTGTTTCTCTCATCTTCACTATCTGGCTTTTGAGCCCTTTTGTATACAGGGTATAGTCCCTTCAAAACTATTTTCCCTTAATAAAAAAAAAATGTCCTTGGCATACAAAATTCCAAATTTTCTTAAAAAAATAATTAACCATTATCATAATGCCATCACATTCATATCAAACATAAACACCATATACAATCTATAAATTCTATATATAATATATAACAAGATATAAAAAATCCAGATTATAAAGTATTTCAAATTTTGAAACGCCATCACATTCAAGTTTCATACTTTGATATATAAAGTATTTCAAATTTTGAAACACCATCACATTCAAGTTTCATACTTAAATATATAAAGTATTTCAAATTTTCAAACGCCATCACATTCAAGTTTCATACTTCAATATATAAAGTATTTCAAATTTTCAAATTTAAAGTTTCAATTTTTCAACCCTCAATCATGAAAATTTTCTCTAGAAAAACTGGCATCTTTTGTACCCCTTTCCCCAATGGCTTGCCCTCATGTACTCTTTCCTTGAATAATCCTAGAACTAATTAGATCTTCCATAGCACTTTTTATATTCTTTAAGATTATTTGTTCTTCCTTTTTCACATCTCCATGGGATACCAAACTAGCATCTACAATTGTCTTTGTTTTGAACAAAATGTCAGGGTCAAAGCCATTCTCTTTAATTATCTACTTTAGTGTATTGTTTTGTTTTTTAACTAAAAATATATATTATTTCATCTTCATTGTTGATAATACATTGTTCTTCATGGTTTCCAAGTGAACTTGGAACACCTTTGCTTGACTCTTCAAATTTTCATATTTCAACTACAAAAACAATGAGCTCAATTAAACATATTACTAAAATAAGAAAATTTCAAATTAACAAAAATATTGTTTCAAAGTGATAATACTTACGATTTCTCTATCTCTTTCAGCATTTATAATTACCACTAGATCCTTTTCCTTAGACCATTTGTTAAAATATGCCTGGGCTTTAGCACTAATATTTTCTAATTTGTTTAATGCTTTATCTAAAATATTGTCTTTATAATTGTTGTTATACGTGACAGTCCCACCTCTTTCTTGGGTAAGTAAGGCATCCATCTTCATAGGTTGATTCGGAATGTAGCATATAAACTATCCCTTTTCCAATAATTTTCATAACGACTTATTATCTCATTGATTAGTACTTTTTCCCTTCTCTCCCATTCTATGAGCTGACTGATATGAGGTATAATAAACTCTTGGACATGGGATTGACAATCATAACCAATCAAGTTATCTAAAGGAAATGATGGCAACTATTCACCTTCTGTATCCAAAGACGGTGATGTTAATGGAGAGTTATGGGGGATTTTGAGTTAATCATCATCTGCTACCTATTTTTGCCTTTGGGTGGCCTGATCCTATTTGTGATAAAATAAATCAATATTCAAATATTGAAATAAAAAGTGAAATGTTAAAAATTTGAATAAATTATGTTGAAATAGAAATATACCTGTTGGCCTTGAATCATCTCATGTGAATTGAAAAATATTGTTGGGTCATTTCTATCAATTCCCAAGTAATCTTCATCTAAAGTTAAATTATTTAAAATTGATAAGCTGATCAGACCGAGAAAGCCACCGAGAGAGGGTTGGAATTCAAAACAAGGAGGCAATGTTTATTGTGTCGTTAGGGGCTAGATGAATTGGCATGCGTTTACCAATGTTATGTTTTCCTAAACCTCTAGTTGGCATTTTGAATCATAATGGTGGAGGATGTGGCAGAAGTGTCACTATTTGTATGAGATGGTAAAGGACTGCGATGTACCGAAAAAGTCCAAGAAAAATCATTAAAATCGTTACTAAATCATATGAAAAAATGTTAAACTATGCAAAAACTATGAAATTATATGAAAAACTATTCAAAACTTGTACTAAATAAATAAAATCATACCTTGTTGTTGAGGGGTAACCTGTCGTTGTACTTGAGGTGGCCGTGTTGGAGTAGTAATTGGTTGTGTTTGAGTTGTGTGTAGCTTTAGGATTGTTGAGGGGTCTTGAGAATCAACAATTACACATGATTGAACTGAGTGAGTTGGTAAAGATGGTTGAGAAGCATGTGTATAGTCCAAAGTCCTTGCAAGTGCAACAATAGTTGATTGCATGTCAATTCAATATGGTAAATGGTAAATTGTAAATAGAAAATGGTAATTTGTAAATAGTAAATGTTAGGGTATTACATCTTTGTCGTTTAACTAATGCAAAAGTTTGGGGGTTCTGTGATGAGTGAACTTCCATTTCAGATTGTGAATCTGTCGACACCTCAGCGTGTTTTTGTCCTCTTCCTCTTGATGTAACTTTTTGCATGGAATGGCCTCCAAAAATCTTCTCTGCATATGGTCAAGATTTAATCAGATTGCGAAGTACATAATGTTAGTACTGCATAAAGATTCAATCACAAGTACATAATCAAGACAATAACCATAGTAAATTATAATGTCGAAATATAAACTATATACCTATTTTTCTTGAAATGGAATTGAAAAATTCTTCATTGTCTTGTTCATGCAACTAGGAATTGGTTTTTCTTTTAAATTAAAAAGAGCCTTGTAATAAAGGCCAAGGAGATAGTTTTTGGATTGAATAAAATATTTTTTAGAAAGGGATGCATTTTCAATGTCGGTTTTATTTTATTGGATAAAAAGATGCACCAATGAAAAAAATCTTTCGATCATTTCAAGAATGTATGCAATAGCCCAGTTTGGTATATCTGTTTTCCAACCCTGCAAAACAATTCTAGCTTGAAAGAAAGAAATCATGGTAGTAAGAAAGTGGTGTGTAATTCCTTGCATATCCACACCTCATCTTGATTTATTGACGTGATCTACAAAAATGTCATTGGAATTAATATCAATTTGAATTGTATCAAAACAAAAACTTTCAAATGAAAATTGAAAACAAATTACACATACAATCAACATGGAAACCAAAAGTAGATTCGAGGTACTTCTTATCATTTTTGATGAGGGTTGCTTTTGTTGTTACTATGGGGGAATTTTTAAATGGAAGGCCTATCAACCGATGGATATCATTTGGATTGACACTAAATTGGAATATACGACCATCGTCCATAGTAACAGTAAAATTACCATCTTCTATATTATACGAGGAGAGAAGGTAGTTTATAATGTCATGATCAATCTTGAATCTGGGGCATCTTAACGAGCCCATCAAAATCACATGCATCTAGAAAATCCTTGTATTCTATATTCATTTGCAAAACTATCTGAATGTGGGGGCACAACAAGTTCTTGTATTGTATCTTGCCCTTGGGTAGGGCTTGTGGGTTGACCAATGCCTCGTTAACCTGATTTTCTATTGGATCTTGGTCTTGAGCTTGGGTTGCACTTGTAGTAGCCATTGTACTTGAGTTTGATTGGAGTATCTTGTGTTTGGTAACTTGGTTACACCATTGGTGGAGTGATGTATGATTCATGTAGCAGTAAGTGCTAGGAGAATGGATAAAATTTGGGAGTTGGGAAGTGTAAATGTGAAAATGATGGGCAGTGGGGTATTTATAGGAAAAAATTAGGGTTTCTCAAGACTTGGATGCACGATAAAAAAGTTTGTTGATGCATAGTGGTAACCCTTTTTGTTTTATGTCAACAAAATTTGCTGACGCCTAATACAAAGGGTTTTTGTCGACCTACAACAAGCATTTGTTTTCACGCATCAGCAACTCTTGCAGATTACTTATCATGCAACAATATCCATATAACACTAATTATTGGGAGACAACTATGCATAAACAATGAACAATACCTATTTTTCTGCATCTACATAATTTTTTTCCTCAGGGCACTCACTTTCTCTCAAATAATATCGAGTTAAAATTTCATTCTCAAAATTGGAAAATTCTCCTTTATGCGAATGTGGTTCTAGGTATATTTTTCGAGGATTTTCCACCTCTATTTTACCGAAGCTTCTTTAAATGAACCCTGATGAAGGCCAAGAAGAGGTGTATCAAATTAGGGGATCATTCTTATGGCTCTCATCAAGTCTAAAACAAGGTTTTGATTTTCATCTTATGTAAACTTGAACCAAGAATGAAAAAATCATCATCTAAGGGGATTTTCTTGATCAAGTAAGCTAGTTTGTCATATTTAGTTTGCTTTTGTTTGGTCTTGTTTTTATTTGCAAATCATGTCAATTCAATGCATACCTTGGTCATAGATGACAAAGGGGATAAGTGTGTCGAGTAAAAATATTAATGAGGTCATCCAAGTGATTTGATAGTCATGGTTTCCATCAATGACAAAGGGGGAGTTTGTTGGATGTGTGTGTCACTTGTGTTGTCATTGATGTCAAGTTCATTGATGTCACAAAGTGATCTAGGTGATCTAGGTATGTTGGCTACGTGATTTAGGTATGTTGGCTAGGTGATTTAGGTATGTTGGCTAGGTGATCTAGGGATCTCAAAAGTGGTATGAAGGTAAAACAAGGTCCATGAGATGAGTGAAATGTGTCAATGATTTTGTAACATGTTCACATGGTCCATCATGAAATGTATAGGTCAAGTCAAGTCATTATAGGCCTTGGCCTAAGTGCAAATATATGGTATAAATAAAGAAAACATGAGAATACACTCAACCAAATAAGGGAAATAAATCTTGGATCAATATGATGTGGTATAGGAGGTGTAGAAAGATCTAAAAGAGACAAACCATGTTCATGAGACCTCAAACAAGAATATTGTGTTTTCTTAAGCCAATCCACAAGCAAGAAAGTTGTGAAATTTTGACCCAAAGTTTTATGATGAAAAAAACATGGTTTTAGAATAAAATTATGATATAAGGTGTGTACAAGGCCTCATAAGTGGTTATTGAAGTGTTTTAGGCACTTCTACAAGTCAGCATAGTTCAACTGCTAAGAATTAGAGACCAAAGGGCACCTAGATGAGATGGGATGGAAATATTCAAGATGAACCAGAGAAAAATATCACTTGGAGGTGTTATAGGTATGTTTCTGTAAGGTGTGATAAAAATTTCAGAAGTTTAGGATGAATAATTTGCAAGTTATGCAAGTATTTCCAAAACTGGGATTTTCAAAGTGTGCAAATTAAGCACCAAACTTCTTACCAGTCAAGAAAAATTGTGGAGGATCCTTCAGATAATTCATAAGATAAAAAAAATGGATTAAATTATGTTAAATTTGTGGTGAAAAATTATATTGGTGATTTGTTGATTATTTTGTAAATTTTATCTATTTTTGTGAGCCTGTTTGTAACCCTTCAAACCCTGGGTTTGGACTAGTTTTGAAAAAATTGAATTTGATAGGTGTCATAATTCAATGTTTTTACTTAGAAAACTATTTTAACATGTATATGACTACTTATGGTACATTGTCACATTATTTTGAGTTCATGGTGTGCGGTGGGCCCCACTGAAAAAATAGGTATTTTGTGAAGATTTTAGTGTACATGGGAAAATTTCAAAGGAATCCCTACTCAAATTTAAGTTGGATGAATTTTTTTAATGTTTTATTTAAATTAAATAAGTCCCTTGGGTTTCTAATTTTGAGAAAAATGGAGCAATGGTTGCATACCTGAGCTTTCCGATAAAAGCAGCTTCTTTTCATAAACTAGTGAAGGAGAATGCAGGTAACCATGTTGAATTACATTGTATGGATGTTTTTTTTACCTTTATAATTATTTTTATGTTTCATATTATGTGTGGAATTTCATATTTCAGTTTTTAAAGGTCATTTCTTGCTTAAAGGGAATTGAGCCAAAACTACCCTATTATGCCTATTGAGAAGCATGTCTGAAAGTGCATGAAGGTGAGTGTTTATCCATTTGAATATTTTTTATAAGTTATTGAACATGTTATATATATCTCATTTTAAGTGTAAAAGATGATAGTAATCCATGAAAATTGTTTTGGAGGTGTTTGATGCATTGAAGACTTTTTTAAACTCTCAAAATCAGTTAGACCAATCTCTTAGATTCAAGTTTTTAAAGGCATCGTAAGATGCATTGGAGAATGAAAATTATTTTTTGAGTTAGTATAATTAAATATATTTCCATTACTAGGTCACTTTCCCCATGAGGTTAATTTTTGAGGTGTGAATCAATTCAATTTTGGTAGTTCAAAATTCGGAGACCTAGGAACCAACCGGAGTAAGTTTTGGGAAAAAAAAAATTTGGATGGCATATGCTTTGAATTAGATATTATTATTTTTATTAAATTAAATTATACTTCCAAATATTCAATTTGGTATATTTTTTCTTTACGGAGGTGATTGGAAGAACTTAAAATAACATGGTATTCATGATTGTTTTTATAGAAGTTGATTTAGGCACACATATGAGTCTAAATGAATGGCCTGGATAATGTGGAGAGTTTCCAAGAATACAAGAGAATTATTTGAATTTGTGGGACCATGTACCATGTGAATAAAAATATGGAATACTTGTGGACAATTTTGAGAGCTAGAAGACAAAATATGAGCTCATTTGGAGAAGAAGACAAAATTTGATTTCATTCAAATCCCAATTTGAATTCAAGGCTAGGAAGTTGAAGAGTCAAGTGGAAAGTGAAGTGTAAAATTCATCTTCATGAAGGATTTTTTCTTTAAAAGGGTGTTCCACGTTTAGGTGTGTTGAATTTTTAAAAACCCTTTTCTCTTCTTTTGAAGAAAACCTTTGCTACAAAAAAACCCCTAGAAGTCTCTTCTAGGTTAGTAATTGGTTGGAGTTTCATGAGGAGGATGTGAGTAAAGAAAAATTTTTGAAGTCTATGTTCGTTGTAATCTGATTTTAATATTTGTAATTTTATTTGAATATTTTTAATCAAATTTTAATTCCAATATAGAAGGTTTCTGAGTACATCTTGTGTTCTTGATATGTATGCATTTCTTGATGAACTCTATTTAATTGTGATCCAACATTAATGCATGAAAGTGTATGTTTGATGTTTGAAATAGAAAAGTGAAAAATTTTATCGCAGGACTAATTCACCCCCCCTCTCAGTCCCTTGTCAATTCTAACACTCCAGAGGAAGTTATCTTCCATCAAGTCATATTGAACTCATTAATCCTTGTATTCGATCATCCATGCACATTGAAAGAAACTTAAAAACCTTGTTAATATTTTTTTAGCCATGTTGATAGTTTTATTAAGGAAGGTTGGCCAGAGGAAGGACACACCAGTGACCAGGAAGTGAAATATTCAACTATGGGCTTAGTTCTCATGCTCAAAGTTTCAATTTTTCATGCCATACATTTTGCATGACAACACCCTCTTACCAATTTCACCAAATTCCTTTTTGTAATGCACAAAATTATTTCATTGGTGTCTTATCCATATATGAAATTATTTCAAGGGTTTCTTAGCAAAAACACAAAAGGATATCTAAAAAGCATTTCTCTTAATGTTGATGTATATTTGATTTCTTATGAAGTATGTGGCACTTGAATCAACCTTCCTACTCCTACACTAGGGTGAGAATGTAACTAATTTACTTAGTATAAATCTTGATGAAAGTCCTAAGTTTCTTTCTCCATAGAAAGTAAATGAATGTGTGGAATATTTTACACATTTTCACCTACTCCTACCCTAAATTTTGTTGAGTGTTATAAATATATCAATGTGATGCACTCTTTTAGCTTCTAACTCTTCAAGTTACGTCATATTATTCTATTGAACAAATGAATATATTATGGGGTCCTTAGATAGATCATATTCTTTCCCACACCTTACTATTATTAATCTATATTATAAGTATCAAATGATTATATACATGCCAACATGGGAACCAAGGTCACTCCCTTCCATTGTTGATTGTGAGGATCGCACAAGTGGTCCTCTTAAAGATGCATTCCCTAAGCTTGTAAAGTAGGTACTCATCCATAGTATGATTCTATTATATTCTAAGACAAAATTAGGGATTCAACTTCATTCTCATGGGAAAATTGAGGAGTCTACATATTCGATCAATTATCATTACCTTTAAAAGTGTGAGATTTGTAAATTCTAATTTTGACATAGTTAACACTCCTACAAATATCGTAAACAATCCAAAACACCCCAAAACCTAAAAATGAATATATTACTTCTAAAAATAGACATCGATTATAGAATTTAAACCCTAAAAGATTTAAGTTGAATGCTGAAATCCTGAAAATAACCTATGTACTGACCAAATTATAATATGAATAACTATCTTCTAAACCATGACTGATGGAGTTATGAGACTAGCTCCATAAGGTGCAGAGTGACCCTAGTTTCTTATATTTACTAAAATAAATTTAATAAATTATAAAGATTAATTAGTGAAAATCTTATACTTAAACCATTTATTTTAGTAAATATGTCCCTCCTAAAACCACATATACCACATAGTTAAAACAGAACACGAGCGAGTTATAACGCGAGCGTGTTTCATATTTATTAGATTTGAAATTCTCAATCCACATGCTTGGATTTTCCTTAGATATCAAAACCTAAGGTTTGGGTGTGTAATCCATGAATAAATCCATGTTTTACAAATATACATAAAAATATCTTGTGTAAACCCCGACATCTCATGCATTATAACATAATATTCCAAAAAAATGTACTACGATGTCAAGCTTGGTTTTACGTTGGTGACAATATACTTCTTCCTAAAATCCTATTAGTTTAAGTCTTTCATCCTTAATTTATTTTACTAGTGCCTTCTTTTCATGTCAAAACGTATGCATATGTTTTTGTACATAATTTATAATTTTAAATCCAATTTTTTTTAAAAAAATCCTCTTCTAAACTCCATTCTACATGCATTAAAAAAAAAAAAAAAAAAATGAATGTTTTTCTCAAAGTTCTGGGGTATACACACAAATATTTAATTTTCAAGATGTCTGCACTTTTAAAATTAATAAAAAATTATATATTCATCCAAAAATTATGAGAAATTAGTGGGACCTCGTACATGGAATTAGCTAACTTTCTACTCAAGGGATTTGAAAATAATTTATAGAACTCAAAAAATAGGGGGCGTACACACTATAGGTTCTTATTTTTTTGACACAAAAATATACATACTTTGTGTGAGCACCACATTTGACCCTCTTAATCTCCACCATTTTAAAATATATATAGTAGGTTAGAAACTAAATTTTGAGCTCTATGGTGCTTATTTTTATCACTTCGTCAAAATTTGAGTATATGCATGCCAAATTATTAGATGAAGTTCAGGTTTCACTCATGTTAGGAAAAATGTGTCCACTTTTGACCCCCTTTTGGTCCCCCATTTCCATACACTTACCCCATGATCCATACCAAAAAATGGAAGAAGATAGGTTTGGGATATATTGTTTGCATGAATAAAATTTTATGGTTCTCAACCTTGTAAAATCAGATAAAAAGAAGAAGGTTTGTGGAAAATATAATTTGATGGATCAAGGAGAAAAAATGTAGCAGGTGGAGGAATCATGTTGGTTTACCCAACAAAGAAAAAGTATTTTTCGGCTCTTAGATTCCAATTTTCTTGCACAAATAATACAATAGAGTATGAAGCTCTTGTGCATGGTCTTCAATGGGAAAGAAAGAGAGGAGAAAAAAAATTGCAAGTTTTTGGTGATAGTGAGTTAGTGGTCAACCAAATCAGAGAACAAGCTGCCACTAAGAACAACTTATTGAGATCTTACAAAAATAGGGTATGGGATTTAATTGAGGACTTTGATGCTTTTAATATTCAGTCTATTCCCGAGTGAAGAACAAACATGCAGATAGGTTGGCTTCCATTGGTGCTCAAGTTGATATTCCAGATTAGACAAAGAAGGAAAAAGATCATAAGTATGTCAAAATAGTGGTAAGGCCTTCTATTCCAGATAACAACATTAATTGGCAGGTGTTTGAATCAGATGAGAAAATTGTTAATTTCTTACAAGATGAAGCTGAGTTTTTAGTCAAAAATCAGGAAAGGTTGCAACAGTAGTATGATAATCAAATTATTCAACTAAAATCTAACAAAATTCCTCAAGGATTGATTACTCTTGAGTCTATTTTCAACACAGATGATTAGGTCAGAAAAGAAAAATCCAATATGATGATCAAGCAAGAGGATTATGAAGCAATCAATATTGGAAATGACAAAGCACTCAAAGTAGGAAAGGTATGTAATGATGATGAAAGGCTTTATTTTGTTCAACTTGCTCAAGAATTTGATGATGTTTTTGCATGGAACTATGGAGATTTAAAAAAATTAATCCATATCTAGCTTAACATACCATAGATTTGGATCAAAAATCCAAACCAGATTAGAAAAAGGCAAAGACCAGCTAATCCCAAGATTTAACCATTGATGAAATAAGATTTAGACAAATTAATCAAGGCTAACATCATTTTTCCTATTAAACACTAATCATGGTTCGCTAATTTGGTTCCTATAATGAAAAAGAGGGGATAAATATGGTTGTGTGTAGATTTCAAATATCTAAACATAGCTTCTTTAAAATATCATTACCCTCTACCAACTATGGAGAAAATTTTACAAATGGTAAGTGGATCATAACATTTATCCATACTTGATGGTTATTCAGCTACAATCAGATCTTGGTACAAGATTCATATTAGATTAAGAAAACATTCACCAAAAATGGGGGACCTACACATATAGGAAGATTCCATTTGGATTGTCAAACATAGGAGCCACCTTTCAACGTGCAATGAACTTGGCCTTTGAAGGATTAATCAATACTTGTGTTCTTGTTTACCTAGATGATATAAAAAAAATTAAAACATGTTGCAGATCATATCATACATATTAGACATGTTTCTGAGAGGTTTAAAGAATATGGTGTTTCACTTAATCTAAAGAAGTGTGTATTTTCAGTCTATGAGAGTAAGTTTTTGGTCACATTGTTTCAAGAAAGATCTCACAATTGATCCTGAATGAGTAAGTGCAATCTTGTCCTTATATTTTCTAAATCATAAGAAGGCATTACAAATTTTTAAGGTAGGATTAATTTTATTAGAAGATTCATTCCAGATTTTACAAATCTTGTAAATCCACTAACCTCAATGCTCAAGAAGAATAAGATTTTCAATTGGGGAACAGAGGGAAAGAAATAATTTGAAGAAATCAAGCATGCCATCTCACAAGCTCCAACTCTCACTAATCCATATTTTAGTAAATACTTCATTCTTTATGCTTTTGGGTCAATTGATATAGTCTCAGCTATGTTGGTGTAGCAAAATGATGAGGGAATGGAGCAACCAATTGTTTTTTTCAGTCAAGGGCTACATGATTATGAGATAAATTATTACTTTATTGAGAAATAAGTTATTTTAATCATAAGGAGACTCAATAAATTTAAACATCTACTTTCTAATAACATGATTCATTTGATGGTTTTTCATCCAAGTGTATAGGAATTTCATTTGAGAAAATGTTTGAATGAGAAGAGAGTAGGGTGGATCACAAAGGTAATGGAATATGATGTTGATATTAAAGTTACTAAGATGATCATAGGAAGAGGAATTTGTGAGTAGTTAGCTTCATATTTTCATGATGATAAAGATCAAGTTTTAGCCATTCAAGATGGTTTAGATCCAACAGTTTTTGCATTACCTCAAAGTTGGATCCAAGAGATGATTCATTTTCTTAGGACTAGACAATGTCCATAGGGATTAGACAAATCAAAAAGGAGGTATTTTAGGTTACAATCCATTCCTTATGTTCTTGTTGATGATACACTTTTAAGAAAGGATGTCAATGGAGTTCTTTTAAGATGCATGAACCACATTAGATTGAGCATTTTTGGAAGGATTTCATAATGGTGCATTTGGTGTCAATTTTTACACCAAGAGCTATAGCCTTGAAGATAATGAGAGCTGGTTATTACTGTAGTCATTTTTTTATACCCTTAGATTAACAGTAAAATCCCATGCGTGTCGACCTATCACCCAACGAATGATGCACGTTCACCTGAGGCATGCGCAGGTGCTGAGCCTCTCTTTTGTGTGAGTCTTATGATAATACATCATCTTATAATAGATATTAAAATGTAAAAGGAAGGAAGAAAACATGTTTTCATTCTAATAACCTGTGATGAGTTATCATATCAATGCATCCATAAAAGAGAAATAACAAATAACATATGGAAATGACTCATACACAAGGAAATGCACAAGGACTATGCTATGAAGACAAATATGCCTTATAATAGAGCCTTCCATTAATATTAACATGTTCAATAACCAAATTACAATCCTTGACGTCACAACAGACCCATATAAACATGCAAAGCAGAGTCATGCATCAAAAACTATACTACATCCTTCACATTACAAGAATAAAAAAATTCCCATCCTCTAAATATGACATCGCTCCTATGTTTTCTCCAATCCCAACCCATAGAATCCTCCATTATATTTCTATAGAGATTCACCCCTATTCCACCACCTCTTCCCTCTCGGGATGATTCCATATATATCTCTTTATATCTCTTTTCTACTATCCGCACACCTATATATATATATATATATATATATATATATATATATATATATATATATATCTCTTTATGCCCTCACCGTCATACCTTCTAAGGTAACAGATTAGTTGCCAAGTGTCCAAGTGGTCCTCCAATGGAGCATGCCTCCTTTGATTTGAGATCTCCACTCTTTACAATGATGTTCTTATGGAACCTTCCATTGCATGCATGGAATATTCCCTTTTGATCCTACAGCTGCTAGGACCTTATCTACTCCACATGCTAGATGAGTCATTCTTTTCTCAAGTGCTACTTAGAAATCTGAATATGAATAAGTCCCAAAACTTGTCTTTCCTTGTGAATAAACCATGTTTTCTACAAAACCCTACTAGAACCCTTCCCTAAGTGCCTTCAACCCGCGTGCCCTTCTTCAAATAGGTCACGCGCGCCCACACACCATCTTATACTTAGCCAAATTCTGGGTCCCAACATCACCCCACACTACACATGTTCTCCATCCTATGATACACTCTTAAATAGAATAAAGAATGACATGTTATTAAAATGGTTAGAAACAAAGAATAAAGAAATGAATAATTAGGAGAAATAATGAAAGAATGGGGAACTTGTTTATTGTTAGAGGAGGAGAGGGAAATCCTTCCCTATTTCTACCTCTAACTTCTCCCAAACATCAACCTCATTCTGAGCTTGTTGACAGAGGTCACCCACCAGGGCACTCACCTCCTCAAAACTCAGCTCCTCCCCTTTGGTGCTCATGGTCTCAATAATACTTTCCAACTATTTTCCCAAGTCCTCAAGCGCATCCATCCTGTGGGTGATCTAGGGTATAGTTCCTTTAACTAACTCTTGATCGAGCCTCACAGGGTCTCAATTGATTTTGAATTCTTTTCCACCTCGGCCAAGATCTTATCTCTTTCTACTCTATTCCCCTTATTTTTCTCTTGGAACTCCTTGAGTTTTGTTTCATGGGTGGAAACCAAGATGCTTGCCACTCTATCCCTATCAAAGCCAGCTTTTATACATAGCTTTAGCTACTTGCACAATGGCCTTCACCTCTGCAAGAAGTTTAGTGTATCGAGCCACAATCTCAACAACCTTCATCTTTTCCTCTTTCTCTTGGCATACATACACCTCTTTTGCAGACTCTAAAGCGAGTGGTTACCTCTCCATTGTGAGAATGCGAGTCAAATCCTCCAGACATTGCAAGGTTGATTCATACTTCTACTCAAGTGGCGTTAAATTGGGATGCTTTAGGAAAATGACATTCGTAATCATCTCCACCTTCTTGGAGACTTTACACACCTTTTCTTTTTCTTCTTTCATCTCATGCCTCAACTGAGCGCTAATCAGCTCCTCTTGCTTTAGGTCTTTTCTTTTTTCACAAGCTCCTTCTTTTTCTTCTCCAATTCCTCCTCTAGGAATCTCACTCTATCATTTCTCCCAAACAGTTTGGCCTCAACTTCGATTGAAACCTTGTTGAGTGCATTATAGACCTATTCATCTGATAGCTGCTAAGAATTCACCAAGGGATTTACTCCTTTTATTTCTGGCACCTTCATTAACACTCTGGCTTACTTCGAACTCAAGTTTCATCTATGTGAGACTCAAATGCCCAAGATAACATCTTCCTAGTTCAGGATATGTGCCTTCTTCATCAAACAATGACATAGCTAGGAGTTTCTCTATTGGTATGGTGCTTTAGAAGCATGCACATAGCACCTTACTAGGATCATTAATGTATCCCATTCCCTGCTCTTGTGCCACCACTACACCTTTCCCACCTATTTATGTAGCTTTTGGGAAGCTTACCACCAATTTGGGATCCCCACCCATGCTTCCATACTCCTTCCCAACACTTTCTTCTTCCATCTCCTTCATAATTTCGTTCACGCTCCTCTCCAAATCCTGTTCCACCAACTCCTTCATGATGTCAACCACTTCTCTCTCCGTGGATTTCTCTACTTTCTCCTTGGTGAGGCTTGGGGTTCTTTTGTTTTGGTGCTTACTTATTTTCTTGTCCCCTTGCTTTGATCCTCCACTTCTTCCTCATCATTCTTCTCATCCTTCTCATTATACTTCTCTTAATATTCTTCCTCCTTTGAGTCATGTACATCATACACTTTGGATGTTCTTCACCTCCTTTAGGCTTGTCATCATCCTTTTTGCCAATGTAGGCATCTAAATTTTTATGTTGCGGTCATACGGTGATCGACAACATCACGGGCTTCATCATTTACACTTCATGGGAGACATACTTCTCCACATATGTGCACTTTTTAGGGTACATGAGATTTCAGTGCAACTCGTAGTGGTCTTGGTCTACCTCACTAAGGTTGAACCTTAGTCTTTTGGCTTCTTTGAACCGGTTGACTCTATCTTAGAAGTATTGTGTGGTGAAGGAGAAGGGTAGATTGCACCATGGACCCATAGTCCCATTTTTCAAAGTGAACTTGCTAATGCAGAATTTTTAGTAAACTACAAAATCTACCTCTCCATACACGAGTGTAGGAAACAAATCTGGGATCCTCCACTCTACCCCGAACTTGTCATGCATTATTTTGTACCACTTCTCCAGGTGATCCTTGTGGGTGGCTGTCATGGTTCCATAAGTGTACTTTTCAAACCTTTTTGAGGGAAATGGATCCTCTTCACGATACTCCTAAACAATTTTCTTTGTCCCATCAGAAATCCAATCTCCGAGTAAATAATGGTGAGGAGGATGTTTCTAAATAATATCTTCTCTCCTTCCCTGTGCACCTTTGCTTATGATCTTATCCGCAATGAAGGCGACAAGTTATAGATGGCTCCTATGATATCTTCTCGGAACACATTTAGCCATGCCTTGTTCACTTACATCCATCGTTCTTGATCACTAAGCTTGGTCACCAAGCACACAGTCATCCTCATAATAGGGTCTAGAATATCTGTGATGTCAAAGTATCATGAACCCTTCTTGTAGTCATACGCTACTACTATCTCCTTGATAGCCTCCTTGTCACTCAGATCATCATCTATACTTTCTCCTTCACAAATAAGGCATGTGAACTTGGATATCAACTACGGTGTTATGCGCATCTTATGCCCTACAAAATAGAAGTGATCCTCATGTACGTGTGACATCAACCATTGATAAAGGCACTCAGGCTTGCCAAAGTAAGGCAACTCATATAGTTGCAATAACCCTTCCTTCTCCAATTTGACTTTCACCTCGTCATTGTATATAGGAATCCCATCTGGTGTCCTTTTATTAGCTAGATGGACCAACTCTAATGTCATTTCCTTCTCATTTTTGCTTGTGTGATGGTTATAATTTCTCACGATCATTTTTATTAAATGTGACACCCACTCCTTTCCTAGCAATACTCCATCTGGGTATTGCATTTCTGCATACCATTCTTCATTGGAACTCGTGATGCCAACGGTTTGTTTTCCTTATCCCTTTCCTTTTGGTGAAATGGTTTCCTTCTTAGGTGTCATGCTTTCTGTTAGGATAAAATAAGAACTCCTTACTCTACTCTACTACTCTTCTTAACTCCAAACTTAACTCTGAAGCTCAACTCATGGAATAAATCCTTCTATCTTCATGCCCTAGCTACCAAACCCTAACTAGGAAAACATTTCACAAGAAGTCTCACTATACTCTAACTTCTCTCACACCCATGTACTCCTTCCTCCTAGTTTACAGATCCACTCTAGCCACACACTTAGATTTCTCGTATTATTCTTCCTTCGCACAAATCTCTCTGGATGCCCTAGTTTGCAAGAGCACTTCAACTTCATAATAGCAAGATAGAATAATGACTTTCTTGACCTTATATTTATAATTTTTCTTCCCTCTTGCATGAAAAACCCTCTACAACCTTCTAGTGAGAAAAAATCTAATCTGACCGAAGACTCTTACGTGTGTATCTACAACACCGAAGGAACTTCTTTTGTCCTTTACCTAATTTTTTCCCTCACCTACCTCATGTTGTTCATGCACTCTTCATCCTTTGTACATGATTTTTGTTATAGCCTTCTTGACACCATAGCTCATTATCCATCATTTCCTCATGTGTTTTCTCAATATTACAAACTTCCTTCTACTGGGCCACTCAACTTGTATTACAGGCCTATACTTTGCTTTGCATTACTCCACCCTATACTAAAATAGATGCGCGGTCCTCTGCACATACACAACCTTGGAAAAATAATGTGGTTACCAAAGTGCACAATGTGCAAAAAAAAGGAACAAACAATGAGAAAGGGAAACATAAAAAATAAAATCATAAAGGGAAATTCTATGCTAACTAACAATACTACCTTATTTACAAACACCAATAAGATTTATTTACGAGTAGGGCTTTAGCCTACTCCCATTGAAATGATTTGGTAATCTCGTCCCATCTAGCGCTTGTAGTGGCAAGAGCTGAATCAAGAATGTACGAGATGATGTAGCATCTAAACCAATGGAATTTCAACTTCCCATGATGGCACAGATACTTGAAATCATACAACAAAACCATATATCCAACCTCAAATTGCTTGTTCTTGATATGATGATCATGTCATGCCTTTTGTCTTGTTTTTTGTCTTTTGACTCCGTCAGCAAGTGATCACCTTTCATCTAACTGCATCAACTTATCAATCCTCTCTTCCAGTGCTTGATCATCATCTAACCCTCCATTGTGTGTGTTATACGTAGTGATGGTAATAAGAATTTAACTTAAAGAATAGCCTTCACGCAAAACACCAATTGAAGCGGTGTGGCGTTGTTCAACCTCTTGTAATTTGTCCTATATGCCCATAGTAAGCAGTCGATACTTTGTCATCCCAATCTTATCTTCCAACGTCACAAATTTTAGTCAACGTGTGACTTAGTATTTTGTTAAATTCCTCGTGCCAGCTTCTATTTCTTGAGGGTGATAAGGGGTAGTCTTGTGATGGGCCACCATAAATTTTTCTAACAAAATCTTAACCTTTTCATTGAGAAAGTGTGTACCCCTATCACTAGTTAAACTTAAAGGGAAACCATACTTGTTAATTATGTTCTCCCATAAAAATATAGTAGTTACATTGCGGTGCAATCCTTCATAGGTACTACCTCAGCCCAACGTGTTAAGTAATCGGTGGAAGTAATGATATACCACGAACCAGTCCTTTGTGTGGTTGGAAAAATTAGTCCTAAGAAGTTGATGGCCCATTTTTCAAATGGTTCAATGCTAGCTATTGGTCGTAAGGGCATTTCATCCCTCTTCCCAGGTTTTCAATGCACTAGAAATGGTCACAAGCCTTGTGAAAATCAATACAATCTGGTAGATGGTTTTTATACGTACCAAAAATTATAGGGTACCGTATCACCTAACGACATCACACATGCCCCAATGATGATACAGTCACATCGCAAGGTGTTTTGGATCCAAAGAAGCTCATGAAGTATATGTTAACATCCCAAATGCTTTATCTAAGTTCCTTGTGCTTTGTTTTGTTCCTCTTCTTTTCTTTTGTAAGTTTTTTTCCTTGGTGATGAAACCGCCGCCGCCTGACGGGGCGGTGGTCTCATGACCACCACCCTACTCGGGGTGGTGGTCCTTCATGCATTTTCTAAAGCACGCTCCTTTGATCATAACTATGGAATTTTTCAACTTTCACCAAATTTTCTCAACCGCCTTAGCTCGTATTAATGTTTTATGTCCCCTGGAATAGTGTTTCTTCATTGTTTAATGGTAAAAGAGTTCTAATAGGAATTACCTTTGGGTGAACGTGAAATCTATAAGTATCCAACTTGTTTTCAAGCAAATGGCCCCTCAAATTCTCATTTCCATTGTTTAGTATTTCAATTTCTTGTTTAGATCTCATTTTGTTTTCATGTTAGCATCCATGCTAGTTTTCTTTTGCTGTTGGAAGCCATTCGATCTTCTTGCTTCAGTCTTGTTCATTGTTGTTTATACAAATTAGTTTAGAGCAAAGTAGTGTCATTTGTAGATTGAATCCATTAGAGTTACAGGTTGTGTTCTTCATAGAAGGTAGATTCTAGAATCTCTTGGTACACTTGTGTTGTATTCCCACAATAAATCCCGCTAGGAATTACATACGCCAAGCTCTGTCACTTGCGCTATCCCTCTCCTACTCACATTATATTCGGTCTATATCCAAAGCTTCCATTGTTCAAAATACTTTTTATATTGATGCTAGCATATACACGCTCTTCCTACGGACTCACGTGATCACGAAGGAAAGAGGAGATCATTTTGAGGGGACAAAATCACACACTCTGGATTCACCACTATTCGCAAATTCCGTGTTTTATCTCACAAAGTTCTATTTAAAACATATCAAATAGAGTAGTGCAATATTTCATTTTAGTTAAGTTTCATTTTCGATATTGTGGGGAATATATGGTGATTGATAGTTTCGAGAAACTATGATTCATTCCTCACTTCTAAGGTAGGATCGAGAATCTTTGAGTTCAGTTAATCAGCTATCTAGTTATTTAGGATAAACTCACAACTACACGGGCAAGTAGCTACACTAGGCTACCTTGCTTGTTTTAATTTTGTTATTAAATTAGTTTTCATTTTTCGAGTATATTAGATTAGTTGTTCTTTCAATTCTGTTAAAATTCTATCAAAAATACAAAAATAGAGGAATATATATATATATATATATATATATGTTGTAGATATATCTTGCATAATTAGTTTATTTCATTTCAATTAGGCTTATATTGATCTTGTATGACAATCACAGGACCTAGGGAGCCCAGGGAATACATTTTTGAGCCAATCGTGCCTCAACCAAATATTGTTATAAAGCAATAACTAACATAGACCAAAATCTTAGAATTTAGGTCTTCCAAACAACCATAGACCTACAAGAAATCAAAGCACATAGTTAAGAGGATTAAACATAGAAGACGAAAAAGCACACACGTTTTGGTCAAATCACCCAAATTATAGACTACCTTGATAGATATCCGTATGACTGTAGAAGGACCTGAAAGAGAGAAAACATTCGGTTGTGATCCACTAGTCCCACAGCCAGACGCAAGAGACCTCCTCATTGATATAGACACTAGCTTACGTATCTAAATTTCCAGAACACCTATTAGGTACTCCAAGAAAATTGTGCAACTTCTAGTTCTAAATGTAGAGGCCGAAAAGGCATACAACTACTGGATACTCAGAATAAGGGGTTGACTCTTCATATGACCATAGGAGGTCCACAACAACCACGAACTTACGGTTGTGATCCACAGGTTCCACAACCCAACGGGCCTACAAATCAATCAAAATTGATGCTGGTTTATGAACATTTGTATTTAGGTCCTCTCCACTCCCACCAGACATCATCACACAACTATCATTATTAAACGTAACAGCCAACCAAGCTAAAGATTTCTAGACTAGACCAAAGAATCATCCATAAAGCACCAAAAGATCCACTACACATTTAGCCATTCCATTTTCATGACCTTGTCAGAGATATATACTGAAGCACCCATAGGTCATCTTCCACGTATTCCACAACCCATAGATTGGATCACGGTCAGAGCTCGATATTGATTGGAGCCTTCAAGTAGCTATCCTCACCGAATGATCTATCACACCGGTTTAGGTTAGGAGGGCCTTATTTTCCTTAGATTCGCAGATCCCGCTATTTCTGTTGAAGACATAAGATTACCTAACTAGCTTATTTGCATCCCACATGTATTCCATCCCCACCGGCTATCTCGGCATGACCTCGAGAGGTCAGGTGCGAGGAAGAGTTACTTGTAGATTCTCATGCTTGCATGTCACTTTTCCATCGTACAAAATTGGTGAACCCAACATGAAACAAACAACTGCTTCATCTTCTCTACCTCTTTACCCTCCACATCAACTTCACCAACAAAATTTGTGAACCTAACATGAAACAAACAACTGCTTCATCTTCTCTACCTCTTTAGCCTCCACATCAGCTTCACCAAAAAAATTGGTGAACCTGATGTGAAACAAACAACTACTTCATCTTCTCTACCTCTTTATCCTCCACATCAGCTTCACCAACAAAATTGGTGAACCTGACGTGACTCAAACTAATTTTCCTCTTTCTATTCTTTCATCCACCTTCACTCTTTCCCATTATTTTTTGGGTACTCATATACCTGTTATCAAAATTTCACCCCCCCGGGTAAATTTCGATAACATGCATCAGATTCTCAGGTCCCAGGCAAATTGATTGATTCGGGGCCAAAATTCATGTTTCCAGGGTCCCCTCAGATTTTTTCTAACTCCCCTGGTCGAAGTTGGAAGGAGAAAGCTCTGAGAAAGTGCGGAAAAGGTTGCAGAAAGCAAGTAGTTTGGGCCAGATAAAATTGTGAAAATCGGCCAAGTCCTAGTCCAGCACAAGGTGGGACAAATGGGACAAAATTACGCGAACCGCCCGAACCGGCCGAAATGAGTCCAGGCGGCCCACTAAGCATTTGGGACAAGTGGGACAAAAGTACGCGGCGGGCGCGAAAAGCCGATCCGGCCGAAAGAGGAAGAAAAATTGGCTAAGTGTTGCTCAGGACGTTTGGGACAAAAAGGCGCGAACCGGCCGAACCGGCCGAAAAGAGTCAAGTCAGTCCGAAGCAAAGTGAGACAAGCGGGCCAAAAATGCCCGAACCGGCCGAATCGGCCGAAATGAGTCCAAAGGGTCCAAAATCAAATGGGACATCTGGGACAAATGGACGCGAAATGCCCGAATCGGCCGAAATGAGTCCAAAGGGCCCAAAATCAAATGGGACATCCGGGACAAATGGAGGCGAAGTACGCGAAGGAGCCGAAGGAGCCGAGGACCAATCAGAAGCTGCCACGTGTCCTCACAGGAGAAAAAGTCAAAAGGTCAAAGGGGCGAGTTATCGAGCGCTGAACCGAACCAATGAAATGGCGCCACGTGTCCAAGTTTAAGGGGCCCACAAGCAATTTCAAAAGGAAAGCCCGCGAAAGACGGAGGACAGAGAATTGCTCATCCAATCAGCACGTGCCACGTGTCGTCCAGACGGTGAAGAGCGGGAAAACATTTTAAAATCCGTTTTGGTCTGCTCCGTGCCCTAAATCTTCAGATCGCCATATCTTTTGATCCAGAGCTCGGATTTCCACGTTCTTTATATCAACGGAAAGCTCATGAAATTCTCTACATGATTCTGGGGTTAATATTGAGTTTTGGTGTAGTTTGGAGAGAGAAAATCAAGAAACAGCTCTGACGCGTGATACAACAGAAGTGACGCTTCAACAACCAGCTTTAATGCAGCAGACAGCCCGCCGTTTTGCCAGGATCCGCCGCTTCTACCATAATGAGATGATTTAAAATACGACCTGGGGGTGGTTGGAGTAGATCTGACTTTCCTCTTTCTTCCTTCTCTCATTCTTCCTATATATTGTAAGGAGTGGCAAAATATAAAAGGTTGTTCATTCTTTCTGCTCTGCCCTCCCTTCTTTTCTTCTCTAGGGTTGAAAATGGAGTTCGGACCTCCTCCCTTTCTCTGTAATGGCGTTCCTGCCTTTTACCATTAATGGAATGATGTTCTGTGCAAACCTCTGGAGCAACAAAACGTGTTCTGTGATGCATCTGTCCATCCTCTCTCATTTTTGCTTGTCTTCTTCTTGCCTCTCTTCATTGCAGGTGTCTGTGCATGTTTGAATGTTCATTGCAGGTTTGGAGCTGTGTTCATGGAGTTTTGGGACATTTTCTGTGTGAAATCTATCCTTGGGTTTGTGATGCTTCTGTCCATCCTTCCCAATGGCTCACCTCTCTTTGTCCCATGGCAGTTTTGATAGATGTTCAACATTCTCCTTCTCTGGTGTATCACCGTTTTAGTGTAGGCTTTTTCTTTTTTCCTTTCTCTCTCTCTCTCGTCTCCTCTGGCATGTTAGATTAGGATTAGATTAGCTTGCCTGCACTGGAATAGCTTGTGGCAGGTAGTTTAGGAGCAGGAACCAGCCTTCTCTGGAGATTCCTCTCTCGGTTTCACAAGTCCCCACGCTTGGAGAGAGGTTTCCATGTTGTGCAATCACACTGGATGCCTGAACATCAACCTAGAAGCCTGATGTGTGTCCGGGGTCTTTGTGATTTTCCACTAACTAGCGAGTTTTGGCATGCCGGTGGGACCTTAGAGGTCTTTCACTTCATCTTTTGCAGGTTGATGTGTTCCTGTGAAGATTTCAGCCTTTGGAGGCACTTGCAAACACATCTGGCGACTCCATCTGGTCAACAACCCATCTCTGAAGTTGCAGACCTTCCTTTCCATTCATTTTCATTCATTTTCCATTCATCCTTCTTTCCATCTCTTTCATTCTTTCCCATTCCATGAGGTTGTGCAATCATGACTTCATTTCCATCATGGATTTCACATCAACAACAGCAATATATTCCACCTCCAACACGTTTTACAAATCCTCCAAATCAGCATTTTGAGCAGATTCAAGATCAGTATGCATACCCATATGAACAGCAGTGCCAAAGTCAGTTTGGCTATGGAGCTTTCCAAGAGCAAGAGTATGCATACAATGAAGACAATCAGATCCAAGATGCTGGTCTGTTGGAGAAAATCCAAAAGATGGAGGTGGGGATGGTGCAGTCTAGGGCTCAAGCACAAATGAAAGCTTTTGGAATCGGTTATGGAGCACCCTGTCCATGGGTGGGACCTTTTCCAAGGCATTACAGCCCTCAGGAGAAGCTTGACTTCATGATTGCAATGTTGCCTTTGCTTGCACAATGGACAGCAGAAATAGAGGCCTACAGACTTGTTGTTGAACAACCTTGTCAATGGGTAAGTTCTACACCATCATCTGGTTTTTCTCTTTCCATTACTCAAGCAGCATCATCTCATTTAAACTCCTCATCTGCTGTCCCATGTATTGAATCCATCCCTCCATCCCCTAGTCTTCCACCCCATCTCGATTCTTCTTTTCTTTTCCCTTCCAAACAGTCATCCCCTCCACAAGAGCTAACAGAAATACCCCCTCCTCCAAAGAAACAAGAAGTTTCACCGCCTCCACCACCACACAAAATTGTCAAATCAGTTGAGTTTCAACCTATCCCTCCTCTTGCATTCCCAATTCCATGTGGGAAAGAAGAAATTGAAAAAATCAGTCATCAAGGACAACAAGAGGAAGAGCCAAAAAGAAAAGAAGTGACAGACAGTCTGAAGAGTTGGGCTCTTAGATTTGGGATGACAAAGATCCCCTTGATGGTTAAGCCTACAGAAGAGGCTGAGGTTGAACAAGTGGTGGTGAGGACTGATTTTGTTGGAGAAGAAGATCTTGCAGTCCCAACTTGTCCTCTAGAGCAACAAATTGAAGAGTTTGACTTGACAAACTTCATGCTGGAGGAGGAGTTCAATCAAGAGCAAGATTCTCTTCAAACATTGGAGGAAGGAGAAGATGCTCCAAATCCAAAAGAAGAGGAGCACAATCTAGCTGTGGAGGAGAAAGTTGTAGATCCAAGAGCTCTGAGCACAAAGCAGGCTACAGGAGAACCTTCAGTTCTTCTTTCCACTTCATCTCTCTCAAGTTCTAGTACTGAAAAGGAGTTTGATCTCTCAAACTCGATATTGGAGAGTAAAGGAAACCATGGTGGTCAAGTTGCAGATCAAGAGGACACCATGGAGGAAGTTGAACACGAGCAGCAGGACAGCGATGAGGCAGTTTACCTGTCAGATTTGGAGGACTGTTTTGATGGAGAAGAGCTGGTTGAGTTTTCACCATTCTCTTTTTCATCATCCACATTCCAAACACAAGAGCCTGCTGACATGAAGGAGAACTTTCATTTACAGCAGCCTGCATCTTATAGCAGCCCTTTGGAATCAAAATTGGAAGATTCTAATCTTCCCTGTTCTTCATTGGAGGAAGAGAAAGGACAGAAGAATTCCACCATTTCTTCCACATCATCCATTCAGGTGGGTCTACAAGAAGACTCCATTCTTGGAGTTGAAAATCAGAGCTATGGGCATATCAAACTGATCAGACCTTGCCCAATCAGATATTTGGCTTCATTGGAGCCAAAGGAGAAGCCACAACCAGTCATGCTTGCTTCTGAGCATGAGGATGAGCTACAAAGTACCAAGGATCAGCTGCCATACCTCTCCAATCCAAATGCAGAGCAACTAAAAGAGGTATTGGATTTTTCAGTTGATACCTTGATGATTTGGATAGAAGACCAGCTTCTTGCTGATTTTCCATCCATCCAAACAGCCATGATCAGTGCCAAATCAATTGCATGGCTGCCAATTTTGAAGAAAGGAAGCTATTTCTCACAACCAGTTGTAGAGTTTGTTTAGCTTGCCTTTGCTTCCAGTTAGAGTAGAGTAGCTAGGTTTGCTTTCAGTAGAAGAAGTTCTTGTGCACACTCTGCATGTTCCATTTGGGGCATGTATGATTTTCAGTTTTGTACATAGTTTTGGTGTTGCTGGTTCTGCTCTTGCACAGTTCATTTCAGTGGCATCTTGGTGAGAACACTCCAGGTTCAATGGGTTTCTTAGTGGCTCAGAAGGGAGATTTTCAAAGTTCAGATCAGTTGCAGGTTACAACTCATGACTCCATGCCCAATGGATTGCTTTAGGCTACTGATCATTCATCTAGCAGGCAGATGACCCCGCTGAGTCGCCAAAACTGTTATCAAAATTTCACCCCCCCTGGGTAAATTTCGATAACATGCATCAGATTCTCAGGTCCCAGGCAAATTGATTGATTCGGGGCCAAAATTCATGTTTCCAGGGTCCCCTCAGATTTTTTCTAACTCCCCTGGTCGAAGTTGGAAGGAGAAAGCTCTGAGAAAGTGCGGAAAAGGTTGCAGAAAGCAAGTAGTTTGGGCCAGATAAAATTGTGAAAATCGGCCAAGTCCTAGTCCAGCACAAGGTGGGACAAATGGGACAAAATTACACGAACCGCCCGAACCAGCCGAAATGAGTCCAGGCGGCCCACTAAGCATTTGGGACAAGTGGGACAAAAGTATGTGGCGGGTGCGAAAAGTCGATCCTACGAAAGAGGAAGAAAAATTGGCTAAGTGTTGCTCGGGATGTTTGGGACAAAAGGCGTGAACTGGCCGAACCAGCCGAAAAGAGTCAAGTCAGTCCGAAGCAAAGTGAGACAAGCGGGCCAAAAATGCCCGAACCGGCCGAATCGGTTTGAAATGAGTCCAGAGGGTCCAAAATCAAATGGGACATCTGGGACAAATGGATGCGAAATGCCCGAATCGGCCGAAATGAGTCCAAAGGGCCCAAAATCAAATGGGACATCCGGGACAAATGGAGGTGAAGTACGTGAAGGAGCCGAAGGAGCCGAGGACCAATCAGAAACTACCACGTGTCCTCACAGGAGAAAAAGTCAAAAGGTCAAAGAGGCGAGTTATCGAGCGCTGAACCGAACCAATGAAATGGTGCCACGTGTCCAAGTTTAAGGGGCCCACAAGCAATTTCAAAAGGAAAGCCCACGAAAGACAGAGGAGAGAGAATTGCTCATCCAATCAGCACGTGCCACGTGTCGTCGAGCGGTGAAGAGCGGGAAAACATTTTAAAATCTGTTTTAGTCGCTCCGTGCCCTAAATCTTCGGGGATCGCCATATCTTTTGATCCAGAGCTCGGATTTCCACGTTCTATATATCAACGGAAATCTCATGAAATTCTCTACATGATTTTTGGGTTAATCTTGAGTTTTGGTGCAGTTTGAGAGAGAAAATCAAGAAACGGCTCGACGCGTGATACTGCAGCCGAAGTGACGCTTCAACAACCAAAGCTTTAATGCGAAGGACCCCGTCGTTTTGCAGGATCTACCGCTTCTACCATAATGAGATGATTTAAAATACGACTGGGGGTGGTTGGAGTAGATCGACTTTCCTCTTTCTTCCTTCTCTCATTCTTCCTATATATTGTAAGAAGTGGAAAAATATAAAAGGTTGTTCATTCTTTTCGCTCTCCGCCTCCCTTCTTTTCTTCTCTAGGGTTGAAAATGGAGTTCGGACCTCCTCCCTTTCTCTGTAATGGCGTTCCTGCCTTTTACCATTAATGGAATGATGTTCTGTGCAAACCTCTGGAGCAACAAAACGTGTTCTGTGATGCATCTGTCCATCCTCTCTCATTTTTGCTTGTCTTCTTCTTGCCTCTCTTCATTGCAGGTGTCTGTGCATGTTTGAATGTTCATTGCAGGTTCGGAGCTGTGTTCATGGAGTTTTGGGACATTTTCTGTGTGAAATCTATCCTTGGGTTTGTGATGCTTCTGTCCATCCTTCCCAATGGCTCACCTCTCTTTGTCCCATGGCAGTTTTGATAGATGTTCAACATTCTCCTTCTCTGGTGTATCACCGTTTTAGTGTAGGCTTTTGTTGTTTTTTTCCTTTCTCTCTCTCTCTCTCTGTCTCCTTGGCACGGTTAGATTAGGATTAGATTAGCTTGCCTGCACTGGAATAGCTTGTGGCAGGTAGTTTAGGAGCAAGAACCAGCCTTCTCTGGAGATTCCTCTCTCAGTTTCACAAGTCCCCACGCTTGGAGAGAGGTTTCCATGTTGTGCAATCACACTAGATGCCTGAACATCAACCTAGAAGCCTGATGTGCGTCCTGTGGGGAGTCTTTGTGATTTTGCACTAACAATACCCCCGAATATTTCAAGATACGATGCATATGGTAGAGCGTCTCCTAGGTCTTGAAGCATACTACGATCAACTAAATAGACAACCATCACCCTCGCTCTCGGCATGGGATGAAAACTATTCAACTAACTAGTTTCCAACACAAACTCCACCTCAAAGGACTAGATATAGTTCTTCTTTCCAAATAGAGGAGTTGGATCAGCTCACTCAAATGCAACAACCAGAGCCTTCAGGCTCAAACAATATGATGCTCACTGGAGAATCTGGTTCATCTCCTCAGGTGTTGCTTAGACCAAAAATTAGTAGACAGTCAATGATCCATATCCATTGTTAGATGACGAATACTTAGCGCGTTGTGCTATTATTGAACAACACTCTCAAAATATGTACCCATCTATAGGAGGTTTGCAAACACAACCCGAGGTCTCGTTCCAAGAAAACACCCTCATTCCTCCACCTATAGGAAATGCCCTCGGTGAGACTTGGCAGGGCACCGATCAATTCATAACAGGATATCATATTCCTATACAACCTCAAGATATATGACAAATGCCACTAAAGAAAAATACCATATCTTCTCCAAACGAGGTCATTTCAGCCTTAATTGAGAAGGTTAGAGGGTTGGAACTTGCTCAAGCAAGTCAAAATTCACAGATTCATGCAGGCGGGAACCTCTAATCCTCCACATCATCCTAGCCAAGTAGACCTCCTCACAGGAATAGGCATGTTGGGCATGCCTCCTTAGTATTCACAACAAATGCCAACTAGAACTACATTTTCTAACGCCACTCTAGTGGAAAATATAATACCTCCCGGTTTAGTACAAAACAATCCATTCCTGAGCAATGCTCCTCCATACTTAAACATGTATTCCAAATCACCACAGGGAGATATTTTCTCTTCTCCCGGCATGTTCGCTCAACCATAGGGATTTCCTTATGCCCCTGCAAATACATATGCTTCGCCATATCAACAACCCATTCCACTTCCATCCCCTCAAAGCAAACACCATGAATGGTCGAAACCTATGCGATAGGGACTTATTCAGAATATTTGAAAGAACCTTTGGACTTCACCATACGAAGCGTCATGCTTCCAAGACCTCTCCCCAATCTACCCAAGTACAAAGGAGAGGGAGACCCGAATGCACATATTAAGGTCTATGCCATAAGAATTCGAGAACTGCTCCTTTAGGATGGAGTTCTTTGCTAAAGTATTCCCCAAAAATTTAGAGGGTATTGCCCTCGATTGGTATTACAAAATACCTGAAGCCTCAATACATTCATATAAACAATTCGTTTCAGATTTCATTAAGGCGTTCGACATAAACAAATTGTTGAGACTAGGAATCGGGAATTCTTGCATATTAAGCAAGAACACAATTAATTTGTTGCTCATTTCATCCAAATATGGCGTACGAGTCCTCTATTCTTCAGCAAGCACTCAAAACATGGATCATATGGAACTATGTGATTTATTCCTTCATTCTCTCAAAGTAGAGAAATAAAGGAAGAATTCCAAAATTTCCCACTAAGAACTTATGATGAAGTGCTCGAGAGCACTCTCCAAATAGATCAAGCTGCAATAGATAGCGGTCGCAAGACATGGAACAAATGGGAGGTTAATCATCCCCAACCAAAACACTACGACTTATCCTACTACCACAAATGCTAATCAAGGACCTAAAATCCTTAACAAAAACTATGGAGTGATACAGATGGAGTGACTAACCAAACAAAAAAAACAAATGTTGTAAATGGTCCACCACTAGTTAAAAATCAATGAAACAACAATTTTACCCCAATAATCAATGCGGTGGATTTTAATCCTCCCCAACGATGACAACAACAAAAATAACGGTAGATCGAGACACAGGGTCTAAGTCAAAACTCAATTGGATATCAAAACCAAAACCAAGGACAACAAACACAAAACTTTAATCCTAATAGTTAATAGTTTAATCGAGTTTTGGACCACAACACGTGCCAAACCAATAACCTAGGAGTTACAATCCTAACTCGTCTTGTGGTTTCCAAAAATTCGAGGCCATGACACTAGGACTTTTCATGATTACAATAATTTCATGCAATGTTTGCAGGAAGAACAAAGACAATTCTTCATAGATATGTTCTTAACAAATTTCGTGACACCTATGCCAAATACTTTCACATGGGCAGTTCCCCCTCAAAACGCACCTCTTAAGATCTTCAATGACCCACTTCCAAATCATAATAACAATAATAAATTAAATCCAAATTGGATGAACAAAGGTGTAATTACAGGAAATAACGATCACGAAGCCTCAACTTCACTAAATCCACATGTCGCACCACAATTAGGAAATCAACCATGAACCAAGATAGTTGGTCTAGTGGAGTTAGATATTGAGCTACACGTAGAAGCCATAACAAGAGCATGAGAATATTCTTCTCAACCAAATCCAATCTATCCACTAGAGCGATAGCATTCAACAAACATTGGTAAAACCCATAGGTGCTTATGATTTAATTAATGGCTTAACAAAGACCTTCTCTCACATCTCCTTTTTGGACTTATTTAAAAATCCTCCTTCCCATAGGGTTGCTATTTTAGAAGCACTAGGTCTAGGTCATTTAATTAACATCACTCCACCTCCCGAAACATAAGTAAACCATATATACTTTGATATCCACCCTCCAAGGTAGCTAGATAGGGATACCGAGTTTATATTCAAAATAAACAAAATGCCAACAGATGCTGAAATTGCACGTAGAGGTGATTCGGCCTTGCATTTAGAGGTGTGGGTTACAATAATTATGTTAAATGTGTAATGGTTGATGATGGGGCAGCGATTAATATTGTCCCCAATAATCAACATGAACTAACTTATACAGGTCTCCAATAATCAACATGTAGGGTGCGACACGTATTTCTAACTACTTTCTCTCTAGAGCCTTCATCCCTTAGGTGCCACACCTATTTTTAAGAACACTGTGATATATTTTAATCCTAAGGGCATGTTCCACAACCTAAATAGTGGTAAATCTGGTATGGTATCCTAAATTCTTAGGGCATCCTCCCTAAGTTGATCCTTGATAAGTGGTCGAGGTCCTGAATTGATTTTCTCGGGTTTTAAAACCACTTTGTGAACTCAAAATATTTGAATAATATGACCCAACGACATATGTGCCCTTGCAAAAGCAGCTTGTTAAATAAGTATTTTAATACCATGTGGTCCATGTAGAATATAAATGGTGTTGCCAATAGATATTGCACTGAACTTGTATAGTATGTAGATCATTGACAGTTCCTCGCTCAGTAGTTATGAAATTATGTTCTGCTTTGGTGTCAACTTTCTAGTTGCAAAACATAAGGGGTGATCAACAATCCCATCAACTGGGTAGTGTTAATAATGCTCCCATATTTTTCCCTGAGGCATCAATATGCACATGGAAAGGCTTGTCTGATAAGGAAAATGTAGTATGGACGTCGTGAAAAGCCTATCCTTCAAAGTGTAAAATTCCCCCTATTGTGCCTCTCCCTAATGAAAGGCACTCTTGTGCTTTAGCAATTCCTCCAAGGGAACAATGATTTTGGCATACCCCTTGATGAATTTTCTATAGTACCCCATATGCCCAAGGAATCCATGCATTTCGCTTTGACTAATAGGCTCCCCAATCCCACAATAACTATAACTTTGGCGGGATCCACTAGTAATCCTTCTTTGTATATAATATGTCCTAACAGGGTTCTAAATGGAGTAACAAAGACACATTTCTTAATGTTGAGGGATATCCTTAATTTCTGACATCTCTCAAACATCAGCCTTAAATTGTCACAATGATCTTTTACCAACCCATACACAGTCCAGTCATCTAGGTACACTTGAAGAAATTTATGGATGAAGTCCTAAAATGCTTGTACCACGATGCACGAGAACATAGTAGGTGTATTATTCAATCAAAAAGGCATAACCATGTAGGAGAAACTTCCCCATTCGGTGGAAAAGGTTGTCTTTCTTTAGTATTCCTTTGTAATCGATTGGTTATACCCGAGAACCCATCCATGAAAGAGTAGACTTCGTGCCCGAGATACTCCCTCAAAAACGTCTTCACTAAAGGGGGTTGGAAAAGGATCGATGACACATAATACTTTCAAGTCCATGTAATCCATACATATCCTTATCCTCCCATCCTTCTTGATACGATGACCATTGCACTTATCCATTCTCGATTCTTCCACTTCCTCAATGATACTAAATGTTATCATTTTGTTTATTTTTTCCTTGACCCATACACATAGATTTGGATTCATCTGATAAAGCCTCTTCCAAATAGGGTGCACACCTTCCTTCATCTTTATCTTCATCTCCCATAAGGAATGGTGGACACCTTTGAGTTCATGATACCCACGAGGGAAAAAATCCTGGAACTCGCGTAACAGATCAATGACCTTTGAAACTTCTTTTTCCAACCAATAGTCCCCAATGATAGCTTCCTTAGGTTATGTCTCTGTCCCAATGTTAACCTTATTTATTTTCAAGGGCTCATGGTAGGCATGTGCTCACTCATTAGCGCTATCTATGACTTCGCGCGTACCTTCAAAATGGTTAGCATCCAAACTTTCCATCTCTTCACCATCTACTACATAGACCATTTTTCCTTTTTATTTTTCCATACACGCATGCTCAAGTTGTACTTCCTTTGATTCTTCTTCATTGAGGTGCATCTCCAAATAAGGCTCACCTAGCAACTCCAGTAGCCTATCTTCTACCATAACACTATCTCCCATCGTAAGGTGCTTGATTACTTATAATGCCTTATCCACTAATGGCTTGGTACTCCTATACTCAAACATTTGAATGAGATCATATGCCAAATCTGTCAATTACTGTTTGATGATGCATCTCCGAATGAATATACCATGCATGTGCATAGCCTTATAAGGTGGAATACAACCTATGCACCCACAATGAGGGTGGTAGATCTTTGCGCTTCCCATTTAGGCCTTCTCACATGCTTGGTTATGAAATGAGGTAGTATTTTTCCATGGTAGTCTTATATGACGGTGGGAACGTTGCTCTAGAAAACCTTACGAGAGAATGTGATTCTTACCTCATGTCATTCTACGAGGCTCTCTTGATGTGTATCTCACCAGCATGTTATAGTTACGAGCAGTTATAACTAAGCATTCCCCTTCTCTCATCCTCATTCTTCCACTGAGCCTCCATTTCTCACAAGAAAATTTCAGGGTATGCTCCTCTAGAGTAACTCGATAACTTATTTCCTCCTAGGTGCTTGACTGAGCATGCCTTTGTTACCCTTATTAGAAATCCTCTCAACCGTTATCTAATCAACTCATAAGTCCCATGCACCCAATTGTCACATGCCATACTAGTTGTATCACTCAAGGACTAAGCATCTTCAAACTGGATATATCCCTCGTGGGATGAATTATCTCAGGATCTCTAATGGAGTGCACATATATTTTTTGAGGACTTCCTCTCCTAAGGGCTCAGTATATGGTGCTAACTTCCCATCTGTCAAAGGGATAATCACCCTTTCTTCCTTGTTCTCAATACTAATATACCCCTTGTTAAACCATGCAGGTCAGCATTGTTCTTATAACGCCATGGGTGCCCAAGTAATGCTGAAAAGTTATCTTCCTCAGTGATTGCTAAGGCTTCGAAGTCTCCAGTGAACTTGGCCCCTTGAATGGTGATAACTACATCCTTCAAGACTCCAATGGGAGTTTCCTTTGCTTTGTTTTCCATATACAACACATTAAAAGATGGTTGTAATACGGGCCTTCCCATTTGATGTCAGGCATCTAAGGTAAGAACATTGACCTCTGCTCCCATGTTGATGAGGATATTACTCAAAATCCATCCATCAAAAACTAAATTTGATGTAATTTCCTTATCATAGTCAAGGCTATGAGGAGGAAGGTTTACATGCAAAATCTACATTTCATGCTTTGCTCTAACGTGTGGTACCTTCTCCCTCTACCATTCTCCTAGTAAGGGATTAATATTTTCTTTCCTTAACATCCTACATACCTCTTTGACCTCATCCAGGTCATCCTTTGGAGCTTCAACATTCTTCCTTTTCTCCAACTACTTTGATTTCTCCTTTAGACATTCGATCTAACCTTGCAAACTCCGAATAATGTCCATAGTCTCTTGATACACCTCCTTCTGATGAGCAGGGTCTAGATAATTTCCATGTATTACTTCCTCTCTTGAAACTAGTGTCCTTTGTCTTGGCATTTCCTTGGCATGTACGGCCTCTTCTCACATTGTCACTAATATAGGTTCTAGTCCTGACTCACGTGCCACTCTTGGCATCCATTGTGAATCATATTTCTTGATGCTTACCATCCCAACACCTTTTTCCTTTCGGTGCTGTTGGTTCATATGCTCATAAATCTCTAGACACTCTTCATACTTATGTTTCTTCCCACACCATGAGCATTGTAATAGATTAGGACACTCACGTTTGTAATGCTCTGTAGATCCACAATTATAATAGGTTCCTTATAGGAATTCACTTCATCCTCCACCGTGGTTATTGCGACCATGAAATCATCCACAAAAACATCTTCCACACACTCCTCTATTTTCCCACCCTTCATAGTGATGATCATCATCCTTGGAATTTCTTGCAAGACTATTCTGGCACACACCAAGATCAATAACATCATGGATCTGATCAATCAGTCTACAATCCTTGGTATCATGGGTCATAGAGGTACATATATTACAATAGCAAGAAACATTCTTACAGATTGTGCATTGTAGTAGAGGAAACTTACTTGCATCATGATCCCCATGGAAAATTTCATAGTCTACCACTATAGCGCATACTGAATTCCAAGGAAAACTGTCCTTTGTATACCCTTCCACTTCACATTATGTACAAAAAATCCAACTACGAACCTCATGTGCTAATTTTGTAGATAAAATCTCCAATTACTTGGCCATTGCAGCAATCGAGCCTCTATAAAAGAACTAACAAAAGCATCAACGCTCCTAATAGCCTTAGCGCATAAGGTAGCTTCTAATTCCTCACGGAGTGTGAAAGTCTTGTGTGACAGAGGCCTTCTAAATGGTGTTATCAATCCTCAAAAAAACCATTGAGCATGTTGAAAAGGATGAATGTCATAGGATAGTTTTGATAAGAGCATTTTGAAATGCATGTCGTACTCCCTCACACTCTTTGTCATTCCCTATTGGATCTCGATCAAAGTATTGATGCTCTTCTCTTCAAATTTTGGGATATGAAACTCTGTTAGGAAGGTGTTCTTTAATGTGGTGTAGTCTACCACCATCTGATGGGAGTCATACTTCCTATACCAACTATGTGCGCATCCTTACAACATTGTTACAAACTGACTTACATTCCATTCTGGGGTAGTGATACCTTTCATGCGTCATTGTAATTCAAACTTGTACATATTCTCTACATCATCTTCAATACCCTTGTATTTTGGTAAGTGAAATGACATCTTAAAAAATACTTGTGGAGGTGGTTGAGGCCCTTGTCCTCTTGATCCAGAGCCTTGGTTTCCTTCAATGTTACCCCCTCCACCAGATCCACTAGATCCACCAGATCTCATTCCTCCTAACCCACCAAATCCTCTAGATCTGCTAGGTCTACCAGGTCCTCCAGCCCTTATACAACCAAATCCACCTTCTGCAGTTGTAAAATGGCCTAAAGTTGTCACGCCTAGTATTCCCAATGTCCCGATAAACTATATGCCAATTATTTGTGATATCATCCTTTGAAAGTTGTGTCTCCCGCACCACTCCTAGATGTGATACCCAAACCTTGCGTATTTTCACCTTGTCCAAAATTTCCTCCAAATACCGGAATGGTTTGCATGACCATAAATGTTCGAATGAGAAATTATATCTGCTAGGTGTAGATAAGTTACTCCCACCAATACTAACTAGGTTAGCAATACTTCTCCCTTGATCTAGAAAACCAACCACTAGGGTTGGTTTCAGTGGGTTGAGATACATCCTGACGACTCTACTTTCTCCATGCGAAGAACTATCATCGAAGCTAAAGGGGCTTCTCTCTTGCGCTTGCCAAGATGGGGTAGCATAGACTGCTCAGGTTCCATATCCTCTACGTGAACCTCAACTCCTTCTTGTAACGTCTACCTCCATAGATCCATCACACTTACAACCTCATGTTGTCTAGTCATCTCCCTTTCACAAGCTTTGTTATACTTGAGTCATCTCTCCTCCCTTTCCTTCTCAGCCACAATGTCCACCATCTTCCTCCACCCTAGCTTCCTCTCCTAGCACTCAGAGAAGCTTAGCCGGCCATGGGAAATTCCTCTAAACTTAGGGTAATGACCAAGATCTTCATAGCCAAAGGAATAGCATGCAAAAATGATCCTCTGGGCTCCCTCAGAAACTTGAACTCAACAACTTATGGGAAATAATACATAGAAATGGCATATTCTAGAGTATAATTGGTTAGCACTCCTTTCCACTAGTGATCAACAACACATGTCTAAGTCATATCTACATCCTACAGACCTCTGATAATCATCATGGGTCCATATGCGCGTTCTATAATACTATCTTGATCTTGATGCATATGCTGAAATCTATTCATATAGTTCTACTAGAAATCAGTAGAAGAATGTCTCATACACTCATGGTATAGGTTATCTTCTACCCATCTACGCACATCAAACTCAGGTACAATGTTTAATATTTGAGAAAATTCATCCTCTATGCTCTTGAACCATCTATCAATACTTTCCAAGGTCAAATGTTCTGTCATCACCCATCACGGGAACCCGGATGCATGTCATTTCTCATAACAACTTCAAAAATAGGTCTCGACAATGAAACCAAGATATAGTCATTTTTATACCCTTAGATTAACAATAAAATCCCATGCACATCGAACTATCACCCAGCGGGTGCTAGGCGCTCACCGAGGCACGTGGGGGCATTCAACCTCTCCTTTATGTGAGTCTTGTGAGAATGCATCATCTTATGATAGATATTCAAATGCAAAAGAAAGGAAGAAAACATGTGTTCATTCTGAGAACCTATGATGAGTTATCATATCAATGCATCCATAGAAGAGAAATAACAAACAACATACGGAAATGACTCATACACAAGGAAATGCATAAGGACTACGTTATGAACACAAATATGCCTTAGAATAGATCCTTCCATTGATATTAACATGTTTAATAACCACATTACATTCCTTGAGGTCACAACAGACCCATACAAACATGCAGAGTAGAGTCATGCATCAAAAACTATACTACATCCTTCACATTACAAGAATAAAAACAAAGCCATCCCTCTAAATACATCATCACTCCTATGTTTTCTATAATCCCAACCCATATAATCCTCCATTATATTTCTGCAAAGCTTTGCCCCTATTCCACCACCTCTTCTCTCTCAGGATGATTCCATGTATATCTCTCTATATCTCTTTTCTTCTATTTGTGTACCTCTATATATAACTTTTCTTCCCTCACCGCCATGTCTTATGAGGTAATAGATCAGTTTCCAAGTGTCAAACTGGTCCTTCAATGGAGCATGCCTCCTTTGATCCAAGCTCTCCACTCTATTCAATGATGTTGTTCTAGAACCTTCCATCGCATGCATGGAATATTCCCTTTTTGATCCTGACTTCTAGGATGGAACCTTATGCACACCGCATGCTAGATGGGTCTCACTTTTCTCATGTGCTACCTAGAACTCTGGATATGGCTAAATTCCAAAACCTTTCTTTCCTTGCACACACGTCATGTGTTCTACAAAACCCTGCTAGAACCCTTCCCTACACGCCTTCAACCCACGCACCCTTCTTCAAATAGGTCCCACGCACCCACGTACCTTCTTATACTTAGCCAAATTCTAGGGCCCAACAATTACTAGCTAATCTTATTCAAATATGTTCATACATGGGTAAGGAAGTGTGCAAAGTGTGTAATTTTTGTAGAAAAACAAAAGCTAGCAGCTCTCCCTCTTCAACCCATCTAGGTAAATCAACCTTTCATGTAATGGGGATTGGATTTTATTAGCATGATTAACCCACCTTCTAGTGTAGGTCATAAATGGATTCTCATAGCTACATACTACTTCACAAGATGGACAAAAGCAATGGTTTTAAAAGAAGCAAATGAGACATCAGTTTTAGATTTTTATGAAAGTCTTGTCACAAGGTTTGGTGTTCCAGCAACAATCATCTCAGATAATGCCTTAGCTTTCCTTGGAACAAAAATCAGTGCATGGGAAGTCAAACTTGGCATCCATCTATCAACTTCTTCCAATTATTATCCTCAAGGGAATGGCTTAGTTGAATCAAAAACAAGAATCTTCTCAAAATCATCAAGCATACTATGGAAGAAAACCAAAGAACATGGCATACAAAATTGAAGTCAACTTTATGGGCTGATAGGATTACTCCTAAAAGGTCCATCGGTAATTCTCCTTTCATGTTTTTCTATGGAAGAGAAGCAAGGTTTCCTATTTCTAATGAATTACCACCCTGGACCTCATTAATCAAATGGATATGATGGAGGTAGATTCAATGGAAATCAGATTTATAGAATTGATGGAGTTGGAAGAAACAAGGAACAAGGCAATGAAAATGATGGAAATTCATCAAGCACAAGTCAAGAGTCATTTTGATAAGAAATCATTTGCTAGAACATTCAAAGAGGGAGACATTGTGCTTAAGTGGGATGAAGACAAAACAAAACCTAGAAGACACAAAGTTTGATGTTTTTTGGAGTGGACCATACTTGATTATAGGTTGCAAGAAATACAATGCTTTCTAGCTCTCTAGAATGAATGGTGATGAACTTCCCATCCCAGTTAATGGGATGTATCTCAAACCTTATTACTAGGGATGTTCTTCCTTTGTAGTAGATTGTTGTGTTTACTTTTCAATAAGTGCTTCATGCACATTGTTGTTTGTAGGTTTCTTTTCCTTGTGTGCCTTGTGCACTTTGCTTCTATGTTGTCTAATAAGTTCTTACAAGAACGTGTTTTCCCTTTTGTTAGAAGGTATTTTCAGTGTCCTTACAACTCCAATAAGGTTCTAAAAATTCAAATGCTTGACTCCATGCCCAATGGATACATCAAAGCACTAGATCATTACAGCTAGTAGGTAGTTGACCCCACAAAATTTCTATAATTGTTACCATTTCTTGCACACCTACAAGAAGGAAACTCAAAACTTTATTTCTCAACTTGACAGAGATTTTGGAAAGGCTTGCATACTTTGAATAGAAGAACAAGTTCTTGGGAATGAATTATGAATGTTTTGCACAAGTTAAGGACTACAATTGCTAAGGCTCAGTTGGAAATGTTGAGAGTAGAAGCATCATAATGAAAGAGTACAAATTAGTCTTTTTAGATGGACTTAACAATTTTAAAGAGAAAAATACGTCCAAATGGTAGTCAATTTCCGTGCCTACAAATAATCATCCACTAGCATTCAAAAACTCCATGTGGATCAAGTTTAAATCATTGGCAGATTTTATAAAATCCGTGTGATGTTTAAATTCCCATCAATTTTAATAGATAAGATAGGGGATACATATCAAAGGATTAACAACTCGTAAAGAGCTACGTGGAACCATTCTAGGCCTCTCTTCATTTTTTCTAACTCCGATGGACCTAAGCCCGTAGAATGAGCTCTAATTTAAAAAAATTTAGGTCCTTTATAGGTTAGTGACGTAAAAGCTACATGTCAGCATCTTATAGAGCCAACGATCAAAGGAAAGACTAACACCATAGGGTTTTTTGAACCTTTTAATTAGTTCACGTTTCATAAAAATCAATTGAACAAATTAGCGAATACGTGGAGCTACTATATTTGTTCACATTTTGTAGTGGTCAGCTAAACAAAGAGCGAAAGGTACATTGGATGTTTATCTTTGGCTTGGATTTCACAATTTTCAGTCTAGGATGATACCCTAATACATGCAAGCCATTTTTATTGGTCGAGTTTCACAAAAAAGCGATCGAGGTCATATTTTCAAAGGAATTGTGGAGTTGTTTGATTGACTTGAATTTCGAAAGGTACAATTGGGATGACACAGAGATATGTGGGCTATTTTTATTGGTTCACATTTCACACAACCCAATCATAGATCTAAAATTCAAAGGAAATATGGATCTTTTCTATTAGCTCGTGGTTTACTGATCGGACGAGTTGCTTAATTAAGGATGACACCAAGGATTTGTGGGACGTTTTGATTCATTCGTATTTCACATGTTTTGGTCAAGGAAGCGATTTGCAAAGGGATTGGAGCTATTTTATCTGTTGGAGCTTCACAGTTGACAATCAAAGATCTAGTTTGTGCAGAATGGCCTTTTCCTATTTGTTCACATTCCATAGAACCCACCAAGATAATTAGTAAATATGTGGAGCTTTCTAATTCCTTCGTAGTTTGTAGAAGTCGGTCAAGCCAAAGGTGAATAACATAGTCAAACTAGTCAAAATACTCGACATCACATAGGTACACTGAGTGATTTGAATGGTTTGTACTTCATAGTTAAGTGTTTATAATCCTAACACCTTTGTGCATATGTGGCGTATTTTTATTGCATCAATTTTTAAGGGAAAACAAGCCTGATTTTGCAAGAAAATAAAAGAAGGACACTTGGCAACTAGTTAGGGTTGTAGACACATGAGAAAACTCATCCCCAAGCCAATTAAAATATGAAACATGTCATTTTCCTATGCATTACGAAAGATAGAACTTTGGAATGCCATAACTTTTGATCTACAACTCTAATTCAAAAAAATGGTCTCATTGGAAATATCTTGCCATGATCTACAATTTGGCATCATTTATTTCAGGAATTGAGGAATTTAGAGGAAAATCCATGCAACATAATGGAGGGAAAGTTCTACGAGAGGCTTAAAATAGATCAAAGCATGCATAAAAGCTTGGAGTTAAATAAAGCGAGATATAAGCATGCAAAGCAAAGGAAATAATATTTTGAGCCATATAGAATTGATCTTTGAGAAAAATATTAATATAAATGCATGATTTCATATAGAAGGAGTTTCTTTCAAGGAAAGAAATCAAAGAGACTATTTTTATTTTATTTTAAGTCGACTTGCATGCCTAGGATTTTCTTATCATTCTTTCTCTCTCGAATTCTATAAAATATTAAAAAAACATTGTAAAAGGGCTCTCTCTACTTATTCATTCATATTTATTGGAGAAATTCATTCTTTTGAGTGAGAAAACAAGGGTCATGAGTGACTATTTGTGTTTTTTCCACCTCTTAGAGAAATAAATGAGTTGTGCTTTTTCTTCTACAATCTGTATTTAGTTCATATTCTGTTTTGACTAATTTCATTTTGTGATACTCGTTTATCCTTGTCTTATCAGTTAATTATCTCATGACTTTTTACATTCTTGTGTTAATTTCTAGGTCATAGATTGTGTTTGATAGGTTGTTCGTAGGATTTTGTTCTTGAGCCATCTATTGCCCCTTCTTATCTTGTGACAATTCATTCTAAACTCTTTTTTGAATCACTTTCAATTTGACTCAATTATTTTTAGTTAATGTATTGTGTGTGTGGCTTCTTTGCTTCATCTATGTGATCCAAATAAGTTTGAAGTTCTCAAAACATTCTGGTGTATCACCTCCCTTTTTAGTTCTTTTTCTTTCCTTTCTTTCTCCCTTTTCCCGATCAACTTTAGGAGGTATATTTAGTTTAAGTGTTGCACTAGAGGAACCATACCTCTCTGGATATTCACTCCAACATACAGGTCACCCATAGCCTAGGAGTATTTATATTTTGTCAATTAAAAGGATATTTATCACACCATTCTGCAAATGGTACATTTCAAAGTGACAACAATTTTTGGAATGCCTAGTGGGACCAACAAAGAATTTGTCAATAATTTGATGTTATTTTTAACAAAAATCAGTGTTTCATACATTAATCACCCATAATTTGGTGATTCCACTGGTAAAAGCACATCCTGGTATCAGATCAACACATATTTCATGCCAAAGGTAACAACAAGATCATCTACAAAAGGTATTCCTTTTGATTTCATTGAATTACCTTTGAATTCAGCTAAGAGGGGAAGATTTTCAAGTTCCAAACCATATTTTAAACCTCCTCCCACTCCAAAATATCAAGTATTATCTCCCAATGTTTCCATAACCAATTTTATTTTGAACATGGCCAATCCAAGAAATCACCGTGAAATGTATTCACATCAACCCAAAACAATTTAAGACATAATTCATCATAATGCAGAAGATATAGATGAAACCTTAAAATTATGGTTTTAACCCCAAAACAGACATATCTTTTGTAAAATATCTCCAAAAACTATAAAATTTGGAGGAAATGTCCCTTGAATGATGTCTCCACTACAAAAAAATATTTGAATTTTTTTAAGTTTATCTCTAGATATAGGTGAATCATCAACATTCGGGTTTCATCCTCTGATTTCTGGATCAATTCTCGATACCACTTGATAATATATTTTCATGTAATGAATGAAAAAGATGGATAATATCATGAAGATAACACAACACAAGAGATATTGGTGGGACAAGATTCCCAAATATTCAATATATGCATAATAATACCCTTAAGGTAGGGTAACATTGTAGAATGCTCCTTAAGGAAGGAGTAAATCAACAATCTCCCAAGATGGGAATCCAATTCGAGGGGGACACCTCTAATATACCTCTGCTAAGTAGAAGAATCAACTCATACATCCATGACATATCATAATGATACTCACATCCTTTATATAGATATACATTACTCTTAATGGATGGGTAACACCTAATCCCAATGTAGGCCAACTCATTACCCAATATAACTAATTCCTATGTGATCCAATATATTATAAACATATACTAACTAAGGGGATGTGTGCCACATTTTGGCTTCTCCATCAACTAATCTACATTATAATATCATATCCTAAGGTACATAGTAGACTTTCCAAAGGCTTGGTGTGGTTCCATAGGGTGGTAATATGCCATGAATGGCATTGTTTAAGTCTCCGGGATGGAAGAGTGTCGATAAAATGTTCAGGAGTCCCCATCTAAGGAAGTTGGTGGGTTTATATAGAATTGCCAATAATTTTGGGAGTTCTTTGGAAATCTAGGAAAAGTGGGGAAAACTTACTTGAAATTGGTTGAAAATACCTCCAAATGAGTGAGTTTTGGGTTGGGGATAACACGAGTAAGATTTTGTTAGGGAGGTTGAGAGGTTATGAAGGTTTTTCCTTACTAGGATAAAATATGTTTAGCTAGTGTAGGAGGTTTAGGAGGGGGTGAGTGAATATTTATGAGAGTAAATAGATATTATGGGTGTAGAATATGATTTAGAGAATAATGGGTATATTGATTAAAATATGGATATAAGTTGTGTGAGTAGGTCATTGGAGGGTTCTAAAAACTAGTTTCTACATTTGCCTCTTATTTCCAAGTGGTTTGTAATGGACAATCCAAAATAAAGAGTGAAATAGTTGGATTTGTGCTGGATAAGATGTTAGATAAGTGATCCCCCTCAACCGTGTGGATCATTGTGATAAAACACAAATAGTCATCAGTTTGAATGGATGGTGTATGAATAAACACAAGAGCTTATAGGCTTCTGTAATATTTCATTTTTGGGTAGGTGTGTTTCAATTTAGGATGTTCTAAGATCGAGCATGAAATATATTTCCACAAAGGTGGACTTACACATCAAATAATACAAGTGATAGGGGAACTAATGGGTTCTCAACCTATAGATGTATAACTTGTAGTGAACAAAAATAAAAACTTCTTGGAAATCTTCATAATCCACAAGTGTGTCATGAAATGTGGGCTCAGTGTAATACCTTTGACAAACAGTTATATTCCTCTTTTGCATTACAAGCGTTGGCATGTGATTTTCTTGAATGAGGTGTGTTTCCTTGATTGTTGAAAATCATGCTTGTTATGGATAAATCATTTCTTCTCTTGGATTCATTGGACCAAAATGATATGGCTTGTAAGAATCCATTTTCACTTCTTGTAGGTGAGTTGCAATATGGTTTTGAGAGTTGCAAACTTATCTCTTTTAACTGACTCATCCTTGGATCAATTCCAGTGATCCAAGGAATGTTTTAAATCTCCTTACCAGACTGAATGGTAAAATTGACATTCATAGGTGGAGAGACATAGCGGACTGAACTTTGTATGTTACAAATTATTTGGTCTTGTATGAATGTGCCTTCATTCGGTTATATGATTGTGCTTGGATCTTTGGGATTGATCTCTTTGGGACATTTAATGGCGTAAGAAAAATAAATTCTACTTCATGACTATGAAGGGGATCTAAATCCTAAACCTAAAGGATTATTCTAATGGTATCCTAAAATAGGTAAATGTTCCTAATTCCTAGATATGTCTACTTATTTGGGTTACACTATAACCTAAGCTTCTTATTTTATTTTGTGGGATGGCGTGCTAACCTAAGTTCTTGTGCTAAATGAATGAGGGAGAAATTACTAAGGTAATGCTAGGATATTTTAACCTAATACCTAATACTATATGGTTGTGAATTTGATCTAATCTAAGGTGGAAAATACTTATGAAATGATTTTGACTAACTGAAGGTTATAACCTAAGTTTTGGGGAAATCTATCCTAAACTATTGAAAGGGAACCTAGGGTCACATGACATTATGGTGACGGTTCTAATGGCATTTATTTGATTTGATTTGGTTAAATGAATGGAGGTACAACCAGTTTTGGAGAAGGCAAGTAAACTTTAGCAGAAGCATACATGGAGGATTCACTAAAGTTGGAAATGCATGTTGAAGTGGAAATAACATTTGCCAGTTTTGGGAGGTGGTGGAAAAGAAAGATAGGTGGGATATTTGGGAGTAATTGCATTAATGAACCTCAGTTTTTACGTGCTAACCATCTTGGAAACAAGGAAGGAAGATTTGTTAGATTGTTTGATCTTGCATGCATTGTGATTTTTTCTCTGCATGGAGCTATCTGGTTCTTCGAACCAAGAGTTTGACTTAAAATTTATGGCTATTTTTGGTTTCTTTGGTCTATTTTCGATCAAAGGAAAGTATATGAAGCATTGGGAATAAATATGTTTGGTTTTTGATCTCTCTTGGGGAGAAAAAGCGTTGGAAGCTCGGTGAAGTCTCCTTCGAATTGGCAGAAGCACTATCAGGCATGATAGGCTCTAGCCATTAAGATTTCTTTCTTTCTTCTAAATGATTCATTAAAATAATTCTACTCTCATGAGATAAATGTTTGCATGTTTTGTCTAGTTATTTACTTTTTGGGTTGTGTAGTAAATTTTAGTCCCATTATAAGAGGAAGGAATCCCATGCGCACCGGCCTATCACCCAACAGAAGCTGAGTGCACACCCGAGGCACGTGCGGTGTCGATTCTCTCTTTTATGTGAGTTTTTAGTGGGAAGCATTCATCAATGATTAGTATAGGAGTATTCGGGAAAGAATTTTATACATACCGGGATTACGGGGCTGGGACATCCTTGGATCCTTGTGGTCTCTTGGTGTGTTTTAAAATACTCCATAACCCATCATATAACAGAAAGAAAGCTACAACCATTCATTCATAGCATGAAAGGAAAGAGAACTTCTATGAATGAAATATACATGAACCCACCGATATTCATATCTAATTGCAATCCAGTAACTTCATTATATTCATCATTTGATTACAAAGAGCCATATAGGGAAGACTGCAGTCATGCACATCACTAGGCTTGTATAACTACGCAAAATAGAAAAGAAATTACAATGTTGAGCTCAATACATTAGAGCCCCACTTGCAGTAATCCTGCAGAACTCTACCCATGTTATCTCTCTCTGTGTTTATCTCTCCTATCTTCTCCTCTTATGTCTATCTATATATTTTTCTTGGTCCACAGGCTCTTGTATTTATCACCTTCCTGTGTTGCCAACTCACCTTTTCGCGCCCTCAGATCCGTCGCCAAGTGTCAAATGTGGTCCTTCAACGAGCATGTTTCCTCAGGCCTAAGCTTTCCACTCCATCTCATGAAGGTCTTCTAGAAGATTTCTTTGTTGGCATGCTCTTTCCTGGCCCCTGTTGCAGGTGGCATGTTATCCTTGTGCAACCGATCACGCTTTACATGTGTTCTACATTTTTTGTTTGAATCGGCTAAGTCACGAATCTCCTTTCGTGTGCCACACATGCTATATGCTTCCTTGAGCCTTTCCTCTTATGCAGTTTTTCCTTGTGTGCCATCCTATAACTGGGGTTCCACGCACCCACACACCTTCATACTTAGGTGATGTTTTAGGGGCCCAACAGTTGTATGAATCTCTGTGGTTTTTGGATATAAATCCATTGCATGTTAATGTTAGCCTTTGAAAACTCTCTATGCAAGTTCAGTAGTGATATGCATGTGGAACTGTGTTCAAGGCTGGTGTTGTTCTGAACTGGTATTTGATTCCTTGTGTTTGGTTCTAAACTCGAATGTTAAGCCTTGTGTTTCATTCTGAATTTGTATTAGAGGCTAGTGTTGTTCTGAACTTGCATTCAAAGCTTTATGTTTCATTTTGAACTCGTATTCAATACATGTGTGTTCTAAACTTGTGTTCGAAGCATTGTGTTTGGTTCAGTACTTGTATTCTGAGCTTGGTGTTTTACTCATATTCAAGGTTTTGAGTTTCTTAGAACTCGTTTATGAGACTGTCTACTCGAAAAAGCTTGAGAGAATAGTTTTGGTTTGAGTTGATTTGGTAATCTCTTTTGAGATCTTCTCCTTATAGCTTCTTGAGTTTGGAATGGTTGTGGTACTTGTTTTGAGACTGTACCACCTTCTTTGAACTTGTAAGGGCATGTAAATATGGAGGATATTCTTCTCTCCTCTGCTCTGAGAAAACCCGCGTCTTGTTAAAGGCTTGACTATTTTTTTGAAGGTTAATGAACTGGAATTGTATCTTATTGTGGGACTAAGGAACCATCTGGTTAGATATTGTATTGCTATTTAATCTTTGGTTTTATTTAGAGCTCATTTGAAACATTCATTAACATTTTTTGAATTTTATGATAATGCAAAGTATGCATATTTCTTCTTGTGATCGATGTTTGAAACGAATACCTTCTCTATTGCAATCTTTATAGATGGAGTTGTAAAGGTCTTGTTGATGGAAAATCACAACACCCTTGAATGTGTGCAACTCGATGGGTTGAGACTCTCATTGTGATTTCATAACATGGAGCTTTTCCTAAGTGTGGGACCTTGTGAATCGGGAAAGATCTCGGGATGAAGACCAGTTCCTATTCCTCTATTCGAGATGCACATGTAAAAATGCAGAGGGTTTACTCAAAAACCTAAACTAAATTTCCAAGGATACGGGGTAAGAAGATGCATAAATTAAACCTAAACTAACAAATGTGATGCACCGAGGAATTAAGAACACTTGTCTTGCCAATAAACACAAACCATTAAAATGTAATGCAAGATCATACACAGATAACAGATTTGCAGTGAAAGATCAAGAGGATGCAAATGAACATAGAGAGGGTTGAGAATCATCCACATACATGCATTATTTTCTCCAAAGATTGATACAATACACTACAAAATGCCAAGAGGTAAAGTTACATTACAGTTTTAAATGGGAGGTTTGATCTCCACAAATTCACCTGCCAAAGAGAAGAAGGGAGGGGAAAAACAAGAATGTCCAACCTTTAGAAAGAAGCCCCTCCTTACAATTTATAGGAAGAATGAGAGAGAAAAGAGAGAGGAATTCCAAATCTACCCCAACCACCTCCAGGTTGCATTTAATTCATCTCATTATGGTGGTAGGTGAGAACCCTAGCAAACCCAAAAAGTGGCGGATTGTATTTTGAATTTTCAAGAATTTTTTCTCACCCAATTAAATATATCCAGTTGTAGTTGGACAGAGGACCTCGTAAGCTTTCGAAAATTCCAACCTTGCATGAATCCGAGCTCCCTGTGAAAATTTATGGCCATCTGAATATCTGGGTCAGGATTTGCTTCTGTCAGTGCTCAAAATGTTGCGTCTCTCCAGAAGGTGTGCCTTTAACACCGCACCTCGCGCATCCATTTACATGTTGACATTCCTTGTTGTGCACCTTTAACCTACACCTTGGCACATCCATTTACATGTCGACATTCCTTGTTGTGTGCCTTTAACTTGTGCCTTGGCGCATCCATTTACATGTCGACATTCCTTGTTGTGCGCCTTTAACCTGCGCCTTGGCGCATCCATTTACATGTCGACATTCCTTGTTGTGCACCTTTAACTGTGCCTTGGCGCATCCATTTACATGTCGACATTCCTTGTTGTGTGCCTTTAACCTGTGCCTTGGCGCATCCATTTACATGTCGACATTCCTTGTTGTGTGCCTTTAACTCGCGCCCGCGCATCCATTTACATGTCGATATTCCTTGTTGTGCGCGTTTAACCTGCACCTTGGCGCATCCATTTACATGTCAACATTCCTTGTTGTGCACCTTTAACATGCACCTTGGCGCATCCATTTACATGTCGACATTCCTTGTTGTGCACCTTTAACCTGCACCTTGGCACATCCATTTACATGTCGACATTCCTTGTTGGTGCTCTCCATATTCTTCTGTTTTTCCCATATCTACCCTGGGGAAGATATATACAATGAGTCTTTTTTTGTGAATTCTATTTCAATCAAGTTTGAGGTAACGTTGGGACCTTGCTTGACTTAATGTGTATTGGGTTTTCTTACTCTCTTTTAGATCCTTTTAATTGATTTCTAGGTTTTAAAAGAAAGAAGAGTTGAACACTCTCATGTACTAGAATCTTGTTTGGAAGGATTTATTACCTCTGGTTTGGGATTGTTTCTATAATTTGTTCTTATTTTGGATCATGAACTTTATGTTATTTTGTATTGATTTGTTTAAGTCCTTGTGTTGGGATTTCAGTTACTTTTGAGTTCGTGAGTATTTTGGAAACCTTGCTTAAGCTTAATATTGTTGTTGAGTTTTAGTACTCTCTTATAGATTCATTTGGATGAATTTTTGGGTCTTTAAAAGGAGAAAAGAATGGATTTCTCTTGTGGATAGTATTTTGTTTATTCTTCAGCCTTGGGACTGTACTGTGTACTCCTTTCTATTCAAACTTGTAAAATGGAATAAAAGAACCAGGTTGTATTGATTTAGTAAGGGAAACTAGAAGTGTTGCTTCCTATAAACTGTGTGTTGGTTTTGTGTTCTCTCTAGGAACTTGTAAAAGAACTTCTGAGTTTGGAAATAGAAATGGGAATTCATTTGATTGTATAAATGAAATGAATTCTCGATTGGATATTTTCTATTTGAGATCCTTTAACTTTTGTAAGATAAGTTCACTTGATCAAAATTCTCTGTAGCATGACTCTCTTCTTGGCTGTAGAGTGATTGTTCTCTTAGGCCTGCTTGACTTCTTGGGTTCAGCTTTCTGTCCTTTCTGTCTTATAGGGAATAGTGAGAAACCACTCTTCTGAGATGGAAATTTCCTTGTGGATTGTTTAGGCTACTTTGTACTAAGTCATTTGTTGTAATGAAGTGGATAGAGAACAACTGAGTTGGTTTTGTTGAAGAGAAAGTGTAAGTGATGTTTTGACCGACTGCTTTGTTTGACTGAGTCATACTCCATTTGGATTTGTTATTGGAATATTTTCTCTTTTTACACTTTATCTTATTATGAATCCTCCTTGGATGGACACGAGAAGAGATTAAACTCATGTGAGTCTTGCTTTGATTTGTGGAACGTCTGGTTTTAGAACTTTGAATGATATCTTCTAACATGTATAAGTTAGTTAAGACTTGCAGGTAGACTGTTTTGATTCTCTATCCCTTCTTGGATTGATTTGGGATTCTTGTTTAGATATTGTCTCTTTAATGTTGAATCCTTATATTGTTATCCTTGAACTGAAGTAGTTATGTGTGTTCTGATCCTATTTCTGTCTTTCAGATGATTAGTGAATGGGGGATAGTATGTATTGATTCTTCTTATTTTTTCTTAAGTTGTAGGATGAAGCATCCTAATATGAGCTATGTTGTAAATAACTTCTTTTGCTACATAGTAAAGATAAATATTGTATTTCTATTTAGATAGAATTATGAAACAATTGGATGACAAGATCTGTTGTTTGTTTAAAAGTAATTGATTGGGTCAATTAAACTATATGTTATCATGCAGATGTAGCTGATTATATTATGCTCTTTTCTTAAAAGTGAATTCAGACTCCTTATTTGTACTTCTTTTCTAGATGTTATTACTTATGCTTATTTGTATGATGTATTAATTGTTTCATTAAAGCAGAGTTGTTTTAATGGAACAATTAGTGGAATGCACTTGGTTTTAATGCTTAGTGTTTATTAGGCTCGGTTCATTGAACCGACTCGTGCTAGAATTTTTGCGAGATGGACATCATAAGTGATAAAAGAAGACATAATTTTTATGATGCATTGGCTTATTTAATTCTGGATCTTATGTAAAGAATTTTGATTCATTCTTGAGTTGTATGGAAAAGAAAAGTGATGTTCTTTTATGATTGTAATGTTGATTGACATGCAGTATGTCTGAAATGCATAGTCTTGTAAATGTATATTTTATCATGATGAACTAAAAGCTTTAGAGACTGACTCTAATTTGTGTTGTAAATTCTCTTGTACTTTATATGACGGAAATAGTAGTGATATCTTGTTGATATTCTTTTATTTGTTTGTATACTATTTTTGTTATCAATTAATAAGTTGGATTAAGGGGATAATGCAATCCCCCTTACTAAAATGAAACTTGTTAAATTGTAAAGATGTCATTCTATAACTAAACAACTATAGTTTAATTGTTAAATTGTTAAATAAGTGAATAAATTGATTATCCTTAATGCAATGGTCAAACATAAGACAATCATCAGGATGATGATTCTTTTTAGGAGGGAAGTATGTAACACCTTTGACAAACAGTTATATTTCTCTTTTGCATTACAAGCGTTGGCATGTGATTTTCTTGAATGAGGTGTGTTTCCTTGATTGTTGAAAATCATGCTTGTTATGGATAAATCATTTCTTCTCTTGGATTCATTGGACTGAAATGATATGGCTTGCAAGAATCCATTTTCACTTCTTGTAGGTGAGTTGCAATCTAGTTTTGAGAGTTGCAAACTTATCTCTTTTAATTGACTCATCCTTGGATCAATTCTAGCTATCCACGGAATGTTTTAAATCTCCTTACCAAAATGAATGGTAAAATTGACATTCATAGGTGGAGAGACATAGCGGACTGAACTTTGTATGTTACAAATTATTTGGTCTTGTATGAACGTGCCTTCATTCGGTTGTATGATTGTGCTTGGATCTTTGGGATTGATCTCTTGGGACATTTAATGGTGTAAGAAAAATAAATTCTGCTTCATGACTATGAAGGGGATATAAATCCTAAACCTAAAGGATTATCCTAATGGTATCCTAAAATAGGTAAATGCACCTAATTCCTAGCTATGTCTACTTATTTGGGTTGCAATCTAACCTAAGCTTCTTATTCTATTTTGTGGGATGGTGTCCTAACCTAAGTTCTTGTGCTAAATGAATGAGGGAGAAATTACTAAGGTAATGCTAGGATATTTTAACCTAATACCTAATACTATATGGTTGTGAATTTGATCTAACCTAAGGTGGAAATTACTTATGAAATGATTTTGACTAACTGAAGGTTATAACCTAAGTTTTGGGAAAATCTATCCTAAACTATTGAAAGGGAACCTAGGGTCACATGACATTATGGCGATGGTTCTAATGGCATTTATTTGATTTGATTTGGTTAAATGAATGGAGGTACATCCAATTTTGGAAAAGGCAAGTAAACTTTAGTGGAAGCATACGTGGAGGATTCACTAAATTTGGAAATGCATGTTGAAGTGGAAATAGCATTCGCCAGTTTTGGGAGGTGGTGGAAAGGAAAGATAGGTGGGAGATTTGGGAGTAATTGCATTAATGAACCTCGGTTTTTACGTGCAAACCATCTTGGAAACAAGGAAGGAAAATTTGTTACATTGTTTGATCTTGCATGCATTGCGATTTTTTCTCTGCATGGAGCTATCTAGTTCTTCGAACCAAGAGTTTGACTTAAAATTTATGGCTATTTTTGGTTTCTTTGGTGTATTTTCAATCGAAGGAAAGTATATGAGGCATTGGAAATAAATATGTTTGGTTTTTGATCTTTCTTGGAGGAGAAAAAGAGTTAGAAGCTCAGCTGGAAGTCTCCTTTGAATTGGAAGAAGCACTATCAGGCATGATAGGCTCTACCCATTAAGATTTCTTTCTTTATTCTAAATGATTCATTAAAACAATTATGCTCTCATCAGATAAATGTTTGCATGTTTTGTCTAGTTTAAAGTAACGTGATGTCAGATGAATATTGGTAACAAACATTCAGATAGGTTCTTTAAACAGATCACTCAGTACCGGAATAGGGTAGGAAAACCAAGTATACATAATATACATAAATTATTCTATACTTTAAGACAAACATGAGAGATCGGTTGGTAACCGAGTCATGGAATGAGAGATCGGTAAATTACCAAGTCATTATAGTTGCATATGGTTATATGTTATGAGATTGATTGGCATGGAATGTGTGTTCTAAATGATGTTTTATTTAGAATAGAGAACATTGTGTTTAAAAAATAAATAAAAAATTTCCCTTGTTTCTAAAGTCTTAAAATGGGAATGTTACACTCAGTATGAAATATGTTGCCATAAATGTGGTCTCACATTACCATAAAGTCAAGTGATATGGGAACCAATGGGTTCTCAACCTATAGACATATTTCTTCTAAGGTGCAGAGAAGGAAAATGTTCCCAAGATGTTTGGAAATCCATGGTGATTTGATAAACATGGGATACATATAAATAGGATGAATTAGGATTTTGAGAGGGTCTTGGGGCCCAAAAAGGAATCACATACTTTGAAAGTGTACAATTCACAAGGGATATGTAAATCTGTGTGACCATTAAATGGGTCAAAGGCATACAAAATAGGGATCATGAGAAAAATAGGGTTTTGACAGGTTTTTGACATCAAACAATAGTGGTTTATAAATGGGAGATGAATCATTGGCAATTTATCAAATCATGGTGATCATCCAGATTGTTGGTGATCCTAAGGGTAGGAAAATTTTGTTATAAATATCCTGTAAGGATTCATTTTGTGTTATTGCAATGTTGAGATAAAAACATCCGGTGTGCTCGATTTTGTAATTTTATAGCATTTTTAGAGCAATGGAGGCAACTAGAGGTAGTCAGAGACCTACCCTTGTAGAGGTAAGTGGATTTTTATTTTTGAATTTTTTTGTTTATTTTGTGTTTTTCAATGGTAATGAGGAACTCACATGTGATTTAGTATGAAATCACTAGTAATTTCATAGAATCACATGCGATTAGAATGGGTCTCCATTGCTTCAATATAACCTTTAGTGATTCCAGTAATATTATAATATTAATCCTTATTTTAAAAACAATTGAGTGATTTTGATGAGCTATGTCTAATAGTTTGTTGTTTTTTTATGGATGCAAGCGATGGATTGATTGAATATATAGGATCGGATCCTAAAGTTATTAGATACTTTGTATGATCATTTTTCAAAGGATGTTTAATTCATCTAGAGGAGGTTAGTCTAGGAGGGATGTATCATTATAGGCCTATCCACATAGATATGGGACTATTGTTGGTATTATTTAAGTGGTAGGATCATGTTATAATAACTTTCTCATTGTTAATGGGTGAGATGATATTCACCTTAGAGGATATTCACAGGATCCTTTGATTACCATTGCAAAGGGAGAAGGTGTATGTGATCCATGAGGTGGGTAGGGGTGTTTCCATGCAACGCGTTTTTATGTTGATGATGCCCTGGATGTTGTATTATTTTATGGGGTATTTGCATATGGGCCATGTTTCAATGACTATGAGGATGGTCGGGATCTTGTGACCATGATGATGATTAGTATCAATTGTTATGCCTTGCCAAATTCAGTAGGTGTTAGGTTTTCATGGATGTTGATTGGGGTGGTGAGTGATATGTTGGAGCATAGGATATTGTTTTCTTGGGCTCCTGCCTTACTAGCTTAGACATACATGGAGTTATGGGCTTGGAGGATATGGAGGAGATTTATAGTGGATGTTGTTTTTTTGCTAGATTTTTTGGCATACGAGCATATAGAAGTGGCTCGACCAAGAGGGTTATTGTGGGCCATATGGGTGGGCCTATTTTATAATGTTGGTTTTATGAAGTAATATTCTGATTTCGAGTCATAGGACTGTGAGAGGAGAGAAGCATTATATGCATCTCCTAGAAGGGTGACGGGGAAGGGGATGTAGTGTGGAGGCCATACAAAAGTTTCGCAATGTGAACAAGAGACAAGGGGAGTTGAGGGATACTCAGTAGGATATGTGAGTGCAGATTTGACAAGTTGAGCAGGGTAAGTGCACGAAGTTGGTGGACAATTCCGTGGACATAAAAACCCAAAATAAAGGTACTGCGATCGCGGTTTTAAAACTGCGAGCGCGGTCCTAAAACCGCGATCGCGGTTATTGAATTCTAGGTTCGGTAATTACCGAACCTAGTTCCACGATCGTGGTTTATAACCGCGAGCGCGGTTATAAACCGCGATCGCGGAACTCTGAGACAAAATTTAACAGTCCCGCGACTCGTTATTTTCCTAATTTTCATTTCGAACCGCGACTTTTCTTAAACGTTTTTCACTCGCACTTTCAATACTATCTCAAAATTGCTCATCGGACTTCTGGATAGCGATAGATTCAACCATGCCGCCAAGACGAGGAGGTAAGTCCCCGATTGTAATCATTTTTTTGCATTTTAGGTTGTTTTTTTTGCATTTTAGGTTTTTTTTGGCATTTTCATGGGTTTTGTGAATTGTTTGTTTATGTATACAATTTTATTGTTTTATCAGTTGGTCGGCAAGCTCGGGCTCGTGAAAACCGTCAAAACATTCCTCAAAACCCACCGAACATTCCTCAAAACCCTCCGAACATTCCTCAAAACCCTCCTCCAAACATAGATCCACCCCCTGTGGCTCCTTCTGTCCCCACTGAGCCAACAGGAACGCAAGATAATATCATTGGAAGAATCCAAGAAAATAAAATTGTCATTGAGAACCTAATTCAAACTATAAGACAAAATCATGCTACAAATCCATCCCGCATGACTTTAGCCAATACATTGCAAACATTGATTGGCGAAGTCGAGTCTGCAACCAACCAAATACATAGATGGAACACCTTTAGAAGTGACTGTAGGCGGTGGTATGCGGATAAACTATCTCATGCGGCCGTCAAAGACAAAAAAATTGGAAAAGACCTCATTTGTGCATTATTTACCGACCCTAGAACCAATGCCCCCCTGCAGTTACTTGCAAACGGTTCCCAATCCATTGGTGCCATGATGATAGAATCAAAAACAATTTTTGGGACCAATGGTGGATGGTTTTTGATTATCCACTATGCAACAACAATGAGGTTACTCTTTATTTTTTGAAGAAATTATATTGTGAGTTTGTGCTCAATGAGGTCCCGAATTATTTTGACTTTTCAGAATTTTTTGGTCGAGGAGGTGGCTCTGCACAGAGTAGACCTGGTGCACGCGTAGGTCAGCCTAGGATCCCCCATGCCCCAAAACCCCCACTTGCCTTCAATTATCCCTCCTACAATGAAGGAGGTTGTGGAGATTGATACATTACATGCATTGAGGGAGCTCACTGACACTCTCACCCAGCATAGCACCCAGATTGCATCCGGTGATGTTGGTGGAGGCGCCAGTTCTAGTGCACCACACCACTGTGGATCATGTGGTGCCGTATGCACTGCAGGCGAGACATCATTTGCTGGTTCACAGGATTTTTTTTCTATAGATGAGATGCTGGGGAATGTTTTTGGAACTGGAGCCACTGATATTGGTCTTTCACAGGTAAATTTTAAATAAATTTAAATAATATATATATGTACAATAGTTTAATTCACATGTTTGAGATATTAATATATATATATGATTGTACGTCATGTACATACATGTAAAAAACTAATTTTTTATTTTATTTTAAATAGCAAGAGCCGGTGAAGGAAACATCCGGTGTTGACATGCTAGCTACTGCGGTTGGGCGTGTTTCAAACGTAAGTTTCAAGTTGTACAAACTTACATTTTTAATAAATCATTTAATTGCACTAGATTATTATTATAATTTGTTTCACGTGTATGTTGTACATGTATTAATATTTTCTCTTTTATACACTGGGAGCTGGCGGGTCATCATCTGCTCGGGAGGCTGAAGCTACTGGCATGCCTCGCATGAGTTTTACGCAGGTTAGTTACAAATCTCTTTAAACACTTTGTTTCTAATTCTTGGACCTCTGTGTACATGAGTTTCACTTTCTTATACTCAACGTATATAAAATACATACAACAGCTACCATATATAAAGTTGTAATTTGCTTAGAATACCATAGTATCTCACACTTGTACACATGCTCTGCTGCATTTTCAATACCTCTAAAATTTTTGTAATTGGAGATACATGTCATAATAGACTTGAGGTGCTTACTTTAGGTGAAGAGGATTATTAAGTGATTATTATGGATGTGGACCCTATCCTCTAGATCCAGAAATAGAAATCTCATAAGTATTTTTTCTAGGTGGTTACTGACCCAATCCTCTTGATCTTCTTGATCCTCTCGGGCCAGTTGATAAATTCCCTTATGTCTCGTTTGTAGTACTAAACTGGATACACATGGTCTACATGTTCCCAACATCCAAAATAATGACACGTACTGCAAGTTGTCATAGGTATATTATTTGTACATGATGAACTTCTCAATCCAATGTAAAATGATATCTTCCCATATCTACTTATTTACCTAGACTATATCTTGATTCTCAATAACTACCTCTAGATATGTAACACCATGAGTCACGAAGGAAAAGATACTTGACAAGGTGGAAGCGATCAACTCGTAATCAAAATGAATGATAAGAGTGATGAAGAAATGTAAAAAAGGTTATTAAATCCTCTTGTACCTTTATCTAAAAAAATCTATGCGTCCTTTCCATATGATTATAAGTTTTATATGGATTGGTGTACTGAGATTTAAGAATTTACAACATCATTGTATGATCAAGAAGTGAGGTTTGTATTTACTTGTTTCTTATCTATTAATCCAACATTTATCAATACTATATTGAAATGGGGGTAATTTGTAGTACCTAAATGTATTCCCAACACTTGGAAACATGACGTGTGTTACAACTATAATGATATATATCTCATTCACACATAACTTGAACAACTTAAGGAAATGTCTCACTCTATATCCACTTTGCTTCTACTAGATAACAAGTATTCTCCATCCTAACCCCTCACAAATCACTGCACATGTTATTGAACATATGCATAATCCTCCATGTGTCTCAGACCTAATTTATTAGACATCATGGACATGTTTGTAGGTTTAGGATAAGTTAAACTCCAACCTATCCACCCCCTACGAACCTATCCCATACACTTCTAATATTAACTTTTTCAAAAGGGTTACTTGGCTTAGTCAACCTAGGTAGTACTTTTAGGTTTGTTGAGTAAGAAATCTAACGATTGGTCATATATAAATATTCATTCACTAAAACCTAGTAGGGTGACCTTGGAAAATTCAAGGATCCTCTATTCTCACTCTAATAAAATTAAGAAGAAACATTGGACCATTTGATTCCTTAAGAGTACCCATAACAACAACAAACTAGGTCAGTTTGAAGTTATCCATGTTTCTTCCCATAGATCTCTAAGCCAGCAAGGTGGAAGGAGGTTATGTTCTTTATTTCCAAAGGGATAACACACAAGTAAGATCCTCTAGGCTCGTGCACCAAAACTCAAACTCAGCTACCTTTGGACACAAATACATATAAATAGTGCATTATAATCTATATATTTGCAACACACTTGCCCACCAAGGATATACAACTCTAGTCTACTCTTCGTCTGATCTATATGTTTGGTCTGGTGATGTTAGATTTAAAAGTTCTTCAAATTTGAATGATGCTCTAATTGTCATAGAAGATGACTATGGGTTACCTAGATTAAATACAAAAGTTTGTCAAAATCTTATGAAGATAGATGGCCTCCGTGCTAACATTTATAGATCCTATGTATTTAGCCTAAATAGAAGATAAAATTTAATAATGTATTTTTATTCTTTCTTGAGTAACTAAATATTGATTTGTACATGTTTTTTGTATAGCTTATGATTTTAAGAGACCCCTCCACATATGTACATGTTTTTGTGGAGCTTATGTTGTAGAGAGATATGCGCTGTGGAGGTCTGCTTGCAAGATCTCATAGCATCTGCAAATCCACTAACCGAGGTACACAATTTTTTAAATTTGTTAAATTTTGGAGGTTCATTATTTCTTATTAAACTTAAATCTACAATATCAAATTTTGTAGGTATATATATGTGTGAAATAATTAATTTGAAAATTAATTATTTGTATGTAGCTTACCCCTCGTGAGTCTATTGTTGTCCCTGCGACGCGTCAACAACAAATCGATAGGGATCATGACATTGCGGTAAGATTGCACATGCATTTTAACTAAATTGTACAAGTTTCTAAATTTTGAAGGTATTTTAAAATTTTGGGTGTTAAAAACTTGTTGTTTATGAATGTGCAGGTTAGGTTGCAGGCATGCTTGGAGACACCTAGGACCACACGGATGAAATCCGTAGTGGCATCTCCCTCCACTACATCCCCAGGTCGTGGACGTGCTACTTCTAGCAGGGCGAAGAGAGGGAAGATGTTTCATGAGTAGATTTATAGTCCACTTGGATGCCACATATATGTGGTCATGAGTACATCTATTCACAGTCCATTGTATATATATCTAGCCTTTTGCGACCGCATGTGGTCCCATATGTACATTATGACACGTGCTTAGTTCGAGATGTATACATACATTATGAACTTATATGTGTACATATATATTTTCAGAGACGTGCGCGTCTTGAGCACACTTTATTTGATTCTTATATATATATATCCATGTGTGTTGGTTAAATAAGGCTATAAATTTGGTTATTTTGGTATTATTGCTAACTCTGAGAAAGTGGGTTTTGATCTCTGTTCGGTGGATTTAGTGTATTACTTCTAGTTATATATTTTCTAGTATCTTTCTGATTATTATTTGTGGTATATTTCGTGCCATGGGCATTTTGAATTTTTATTTTTCAAACTAAAACAATATTGTTAGCTCTATATCAAGCCAACTTAAGTATTAGTAACTAGAGATGTGCTATGTATAACGTGCATTGATTCTTGAGGTACCAATTTACATGAAGAAAAAGTAATGAAATGGCGGACTTAGAATTTGGGAGTGAGAAAGATGCTTTAAGCATAGTCAATAAATGTGTAGTTTTACATGTTGGATATTTTTTAAATGTGAGAAATATTGCTTCTCTCCCTCTCTGAACAATCATTTGTAGTTTTACATGTTGGATATTTTTTGTAGGTTGATTACTTTTTATTTTTCTCATTATTTTTCTCTAGTTTTTTATTTTGTTTACATGTCACTTCTAAAAATATGAATTATTATATTGATTCCATAACTTCCACACCTTATTTATAATATTGGATGCTCAATTCAAACCAATTATATTACTATGTTAACAAAAAAGTGGTGTTGATGTAAGGCTATAAATTTGATCTGATAAACAAATATGAGAGAAACAATTTACTTAGGATATAACACCATGCCATGCCATATAGAACACCATGCTGGATATAATGTGTATTTGTGTCAATTTTTAGGATATCTTTAATATATAAAATTCACTAAAATATTCTGATCAAAAGGGTTGTAATTTAATTGGTGCACATGTGCAATAGTAAAAGTGTCATGTAGTGTTGAATTCATTAAGATATAAATGTTTAGTACCCAAAATTTGGTTTGGGAACTTGGAAATATAGAATTTTGTACTTATTTTGATATACACTTCATTTATGCATTGTTTTAACAACCATAGGCGCCTTCTTGATCTATCTCGCACCGTATATCCACTAGATAAAAATACTCATACCTAATTTTTGTCATACTCTAGACACACATCTGAATACAACTAACCACATCCTAGATCACACTCATAGCCCTGGATGTATATCATCCTACCAAGGACAAGATGACAACAACAGATAACATAACAACCAAGTCATTGTAATTTAATTTAAATAAATAAGGAAACGCTGTATTTTGCAAACGGTGGGTCGTGGCACCGAACCGCCTATGCCGGCACGTCCGGGTGGCCAGGTGAACGCTAGAGGAGGTGGTGTTTCGGTGCGCGAAAGGGTCGTTGCTTCCGGGCTACTTCGTTCGGGCTTAGTCCCTTAAGAGCCCTGAGACCAAAATATCGTTCAAATTCGACGGGTGACTACTCGGACTCCGTGGCACCTAGAGAGGCCTCGTCTGATCCGACACCTCGGCATATGGACCCTCTACAATAGCCTCTCTCATTTTTTTCCTTCTCATTTCGGTGCTCTCGCTGTCCTAATGTTTGCAAACGCGCGAAATAGTGCAGTTGGAGCCAGTGTAAGGTTGTCAAACGCTGTATTTTGCAAACGGTGGGCCGTGGCACCAACCACTGTGCTTGCCGCACGTCTGGGTGGCCAGGTGAACGCTAGAGGAGGCGGTGTTTTGGTGCGCGAAAGGGTCGTTGCTTCCGGGCTACTTCGTTCGGGCTTAGTCCCTTAAGAGCCCTGAGACCAAAATATCGTTCAAATTCGACGAGTGACTACTCGGACTCCGTGGCACCTAGAGAGGCCTCGTCTGATCCGACACCTCGGCATACGGACCCTCTACAATAGCCTCTCTCATTTTTTTCCTTCTCATTTCGGTGCTCTCGTTGTCCTAATGTTTGCAAACGCGCGAAATAGTGCAGTTGGAGCCAGTGTAAGGTTGTCAAACGCTGTATTTTGCAAACGGTGGGCCGTGGCACCGAACCACCTGCGTGCCGGCACGTCCGGGTGGCCAAGTGAACGCTAGAGGAGGCGGTGTTTCGGTGCGCGAAAGGGTCGTTGACGGGCTACTTTCGGGCTTAGTCCCTTAAGAGCCCTAAGACCAAAATATCATTCAAATTCGACGAGTGACTACTCGGACTCCGTGGCACCTAGAGGATTCATTTTCAAAATTTACAACTTTTTCAAAATTTACAACTTTTTCAAAATTTACAACATTTTCAAAATTTACAATATTTTCAAAATTTACAAACTTGACTTTTCAAAATTTACAAATTTTTCAAACAATGTTCAAGCTTCTCTTAGCTTCGAGAATTTAAAATTCTCTACTAACGATACCAACCACGTGAAGGTGGAAGCTTTTCTGGCACCACTAACCTAAACATAAAATTGTTAGTCAAAGAAATTTAAGTTTCAAATCAAAACCATATACTAGATCTATATACATGACATACAAAATACACAAATTTAAAATAAAATATATTCAAACTTAAATCTAGATCTTTAAACTAAAAATTATATATATATATATATATATATATATATATATACGCTATATAAATTGAAACTTGAAATTAAATATATACCAGACATGAGCATTGTAAATTCATTCCAATGAACCATCAGGATCGGATCTACTCTGAATAGCAGACAAGATTGCTTCATGATCTGACTCTCGAACCTTCCAAAGAATCTTGTTATTAGGTCTTCCTCGATATCTATACAACTGAATATTTGTCGCTAGAACTAGATGTGAATATAAGAGTATTTTCCTGTGTGTCTCAAAGTCTTCAAACACCCAAACAGAGGAGTTTTTTAATGGATACCGTCGAAGCCAAGTTCCAGTAACTACCACTGACCCTGTAGGATACTCAATCTCTTCGCCATCTATAATAGGAGAAGTCAACTTCTTTCTTTCCTCGATGCAACGACATAAGAAATAGTCTGTTCCTTCTTCATTGTCTTCTGTCGCAATTACTGCAAACACATGTCCTACAAAAAAATAACCAAGGTTGAAAAACTCAAATTTAAATTACATATTAAAATTTCAATGGACATAACTCAATACAAAAATTAAATAAATAACTGGATAAATACCTTGTCGCACCAAAATCGAAATTTCGTCAAAGTCCTTGGATGTTGTAACTTCATCTGCAGAAACAAGTTGTAATGCTTGTGGAGGTTGATAACTAGGAAGTGGAGTTAGAGGCCTACAAATCCATCCTTCCACCCATTCTTGTGAATCACACTCAGCAGTGACAAATTCGATACAAGATGCACAAAAACATGTCAACTTTCTTGTCCATACGGCCCACGAAGTAGCGTCTGAGCTACAAAATGAGTGCATATCACTGGACCCAGTGAGTGTCATACAATCCTCGTAGTTAGCAATATGTTTTTCCTCTATCAACCAAAAAAATCTGCAAACTGTGGAATTTTCTTGAGAACCTCGGGCCATGTTGTTAGTACACCATTCCACTATGCTTTTTACATCTTTTAATTCAGCACCATCTTTGTACTTCAACTCTTCTCTTGCAAGAGCTCTTTTCACACATGCCCCTGCACCGTCATGCTCTCCTTTTCCATGTCCAGCCTCAGTGAAACTCCAAATATGTTGCACACCCATCTTGACATGCATTCTGCTCATCCAATAAAACATTCGTGCATTCTTAAACTGAGACGTGCAATTATCTGACCATATATAATGTTGTTTGAAGTGGATGTCCCTATCAGACAAGTTTCCATAAAATAACTGGAAACACCCTTGCACAAATTCAGTAGAATGAGTACGATCATCACTGATATAAAAGTGGTACTCTCTTAAAAAAATTTGATCATTCTTGTACTTGTCGGAGAATGTAGAAATGCTATATGCACAAAAATGGCAACTTGTACTGAGTTGTAATATTGCGATTGAACCTCCATTTGTGGTTGCAATGTGTAATTCTCTGCAAAATCGACCACTGAAACAATAGTACCAATAGGAAATGTGTCTTTGCATAGCTTGAATTGTTCATCCAACCATCGAGCTCTATGTGTATGCCTCGCATACTCATAAACAATTTCATCCTTAAATTTTCTCATAAATTGAAAAATGGGCATTTGTTCTGTAACTAGCTCACACCGTTTCGACTCTTTTCCATCTTTCAACTGGTATGCAACTGATTTATATTTATCAAATTCAACTAAATTATGTCCTATTGTACCTTCAATTTGTTCATGGATGCAACTTTCCAATTTAGGTAATCCGCCGCATGTACTACAACTTCCATCTAAACAATCCTGACTATAAAAAAATTGTCCAACTTCTTTTTCACAAAATATAGTAGGAATGAAATCCCTAGAAGATATTGGTGGAACTTGAACACCACATTCAGATAACATAGTTTCAGAATGAAAAATAGAACGAATACGTAAAAATTTAGCATAATGCATCGCAAATTCAACATGTTGCCTACAACAACAAGTGGTGCGAGCATGGTTGATTTTCACATAGAATGGTTTCAACATTTCAAAAAAACGTTGACTAATTTTAATTTCCAGATTCTCTTGTTCAAACTTACAAAAAAATTGAGTTTGAGTCATATCTAAGAAATGCTTTGGATGTGGTTCACGATTAGTAGAACCAACTCTCCGTTTTATAACATCTCTTGTATTAGGTGAAACTCTAGTGTTATCATGCCAAAATTTAATAACAACTTCTCTTATAGCATCAGAATTATTTTTGTCCTTACGCGGTGCTCTAGCAGAAAATGCCCAAAAATCGACATTATTGAGTGATTGAAGGATATTACATCTTTCAATTGCTTTCATTAGAGTTTTTCGATTAACTTGCAACATTCGACTTGTTTGCGTAATCAAATGTTGTTTTTTTATTGATTCACTTACAACACTAGTAGCAAGTACACGACGCACAATATTACTATCCCTAGTGCGTCTCTTGACACCAACAATGTGATATGCATCATGAAGGTTTTCAACAATTGTAGAGGTTTGACCACGTATGTTAGATGTTGTCAATCCTAAGGTGTTTAATGTAGGTCTCATTTTAATCAATTTCATCAAACTAACCAACAACTGACATCTTTGGGAATCATTTAAAATTTCAAAATGATTATCCCAAATTTCAGTGGCTTTTCTTCTGATTTGTCGTTCAGAAAGTTTTTAGACATTGGTTTCAAAATGTTTTCATCAATTTCAATCAAAAAATTAGGTTTCTTATGTAAAATCCTAGGAGGTGTTTTTGTCAAATTTTGCTTGTCTATAGTTTCAACATGAATTTCCTTATTCACATTTTCATTGTCTCCTTCAATTTCAACATTTACTACATCATGAGTATTTAATTCTTCTTCAACATTGACTGTAAAAACTTCTTCATCACGAGTATTTAATTCAACTTCAACATTGACAGTAGAAACATTACCTAGTTCTTCATTGCTTACAGTAGTTGGGATTGAAGATGAACCTCTTCTAGATTCACGAAGTTTCCGCATTCGCTCAGCATTTTCAATTTTGTTGGCCTCTAATTCGTCTGGTGTTTTTTTACTTAATGACTTCCTTTTTTGACTTCGTTTTTTGTCTCCCATGATGTTTTTGCTTTCGGTGATAAAAAAACGTGCCTGGAAAAAGACAGAATTTCACAGTAATTCATACGGTAAGGTCAGAGAGTAAAAATCACATGGTAATTCAGACATTGGGATGTGTGTAAATATGATTTATAAAGCGCTCACGGTTTATAAACCGCGAGCGCGCTTTATAAACCGCGAGCGCGCTTTATAAATCGCGTTCGCGGTATTTTTACAAAAACCACGATCGCGGAGCTATTTTCCAAACCTTAGCCTCGGAAAATCTTTGTTTTTCCCCAACCAAAGCTATGGAAGGTCATTATGAAGTGCAAAAGGTCAAAAAACCTCAAATCTGCTCTTCCAAAGACTTGAACCATGCTAAAAAACTGAAAACATTTCACAAAAATGGTGCCATCACGTAGGGTAGACTCTTAGCTTTGTAAAAATATTGTTTTTAAAGTGAATAGAATAAGATAAATATCATTTTATAATTTATTACTAACAATAGGTCCTTAAGACATTTTTTCCCGTGAATGTTCATGTCTACGTTTAAGACTGTAACTTTTGTTTCACTTATCAAAATATGATAAAAATTATACCATCCCAAGCGTGGACAAATTCTATACACCTTAAAAAAAATAAAATTGATTTCGATATTTTTTGATATAGTTATGGCGGGCAAACGGAAAGCGCTCCATTTTCTAAATATTTTCAGACCACTTTCACGGAAAAAATCATAAAAAAAAAAATATTGCTAAAAAAAATACAAAATAAAATCCATCCCAAGATAGACAACTACATCTAACGTTTCACCAAAGGAAAAAAAAATAACAAGATTTGGTCATCCAAAATGCGGGCAAACGGACTACAATCTTATAAGTTTTTTCGAAAAAAAAAAGTAAGTCATATAATTTTAAGTGTTTAATATAGCTAAACTTGTCCGTTTTTTACAAAAATTAGTATTTTAGAAACTAGATTCCGAATGCTACGATTCATATTTATATATTTTTTTCTAATTTAGAGTGCATGTATAGCTAATAATCCCTACAAGTTGAGATCTCATTGTTTTTTGCAATATGACGTCCACGGATGACCCTATATTTGTCCATCAACTTGGTGCACTTACCCAACATTGGGAGTTGATTAGTTTGGCTTAGTTTAGAATGTACCCAAGGTGATTATTTCCTATAGGCATGATGATGGGGATGTACATGTGGCATAGTTGGAGCTTAGGAGCCATTATCGATGGTGGATGAGGAGGAAGTGGGGGTTAGGGTGGATGTACGGGGTTTGAGGTGGGTTTGGATGATGCTTTGGAGTGAAAGAGTCATATATTTCATAGTGGTAGGGAAACATGGATGGTTTTGAGAGGTGGGTGCGAGCACATATGAAGGATTCCTATGAGAGTGCCTCGGGTGGGGTGATGAGGATGAGGGAGTATATTTATTGGAGGAGGTGGTGATGATCCTTGAGGCATAGAGGGTCACATGGATAGTCAAGCGGGCCAATTTGATTGCATAGTGGGATAGTGTCATAGTTTCTCGATATGTCATGACTCAAAAGTGAGACACAGCTTATTACGAAGAGATGGGATGATCTAGTAGCTTACAACCATACATGGGGATCTTACGCATGATATATCGATAAAGATAGATATCATCATGAGAGGGAGACCTTGCAGAAAAATTTTGGGGTGACAACATGGTCGAGATCGGGATTAGAGTTTGAGGCAACTAGGCGTAGGCCAATGGATAGATGGGTCCACTGCTAGTGTGAGCATGGATCACTATCGGGCTCACCGTAGATGAGCTGCATTATTATGAGAGTGTAGTTAGATGAAGGCTTCCGGGTGAGCCTAGATATGGTGAGTACATGGCTTCGTGGTGATAGGATCCATCGGGAGTGCCACAAGTGTGGGCCATCCATAAAGGGGTCCTAGCGAGGGACCGACTAGGGACCCCGATAGAGATCATGGGAGTAGTGCTAGAGGGGGCATTCACTTGTCAAACTTGAATTTTAATACATAGTTTTGTACAAAAATTTTAAGAGAATTTTGATGTATGAGACTTTGATGTATGAGGCTTCCAGATCCATTAATGATGTCTATACATTTGATGTATATATATAATATGATTTCATCTTTGTGTTATGTTTGAATTTTAAGATTTTATGTGAAGTGTTATGTATATTTTAGATTAGAGATGTATGTGTTATGAGTTGATATATATGTGGTTTTGATGATATTTGATATGGTTTTGTCTAACTGTGGGTGATGAAGTAATAGTGGGATTTTGGACACCCCGAGGGTCATTTAAGGACACAAACAACATTGGCCCTTGTTGATTAATTGTAGGTGATGTAGTAATAGTGGTATTTTTACACCCTAAGGATTAGTTTAGGATGTAAATGTTGAGGGCCTTTATTGACTAGCCATAGTTTGTGATGAGATAGCATTGAGTTTGAAGCTAACTACGGGAGCAAATGTGATAGGTGTTGATGTTCCTATATTAATAGTGGTAGGATATGGAGAACTTTTTTGGATAATTGGCTAATAAGAGGGATCAATATGCCAAGAGTGATCGAATGTGATAGTGGTGACAGGTGGGTGGGCCTCTGGACTATATCGGGAAGTCGATAGCCCGGGAAGTGAGATAACTACTAAGATAAATTAAATTGGTGTCTAAAAGTTCTTTGAATATTGTATCTCTATTGTGAAAGTGTTGTGGGATGGATTCATCGAGAATCTCGAATGTTTCGATTGACGTTGGGGAGCACGGAGGCTCCTGGTCCGATTCAGGGATTGTCGTAATGGGTTTGACATGTCTATGGATTCTAAATACGAGATTGTTGTCTAGTCAAAACCATGAAACAAAAAACAAATAATGACAGAAAGATGTTTAATTAAGACACAAGTCACATAATCAACAAGAGATTTTAATTATCTTGATTTAAGTAGAAATGTGTGAAAAAATGGATGATAAAGGGCACTAAGAATCGGGTGAACTATGGCTAGTTTCAGGTTTGTTTAAAGATTGAGTCCTCAATATACTCTAGAGTATGAGAGTCCCAAATCTATGTTGGTGTCAATACAAGGCATGATATTGGGGCCTACCCCTCACTTCATGGTCCCACAAAGAATAAGGGTGTCGAGTGCTTAGCAGATGTACTAGCCACCAATTGCTTATACTCGGCAAGAACACTGAGTTGGCTTCCCCCTTGGTGACGAAATCTAATTAGGTAGACTTGGAATGAAGTGTTTAGAATGTAAATTTTATTTGTAATGTGATTTAGTTGTGTATGAAGGGAAGCAATGAATGTAGAGTTTTAACCCTTATTTAAGCTAGATGAGCAGGAAAGAATGAATATTCTTTTAAGACCCGAAATAAAAATTGATTTCGATGAGGACAAAGAACACAAGATGTGATGTTGAAAGGAGACTAAACAGTAAAACGAAAGGCATACCTTTTTTTTGCTAAATACAATTTTTAAATTATTTTGCGCATTTTTAGAAAACCACCATAGGACTCCATACTAAAAAGCTAGTTGTTGTGAGAAGAAATGAAACAAGACGTAGATTTTACTATGGATACGTAGAATTTGATCTAAAAGGAGACTAGGGTCCCACTCGGCATGCCATAATGTTTAGGTGGATTTTGGATTCACTCTTACCAAAACTTAGAAAATAATAGGATTTAATGATACTTATGTCAAGAATGTCGAGATGTACGGATATAACGAGTGCGAGAGACTCCTTCTTCTAGAGAATGAGGAAACATGCATATGAATAGACACTTGACAAGAGATATGTTAGATAAAAATATGATGAGTTTCTTGGAAAAGGCCAATCCCAAGAACTAAAGGGATTCTTTTGATGGGTGTCAACTCGTATTCAAACAATTGAGCTAGAGATAATGATGGAAATACAAATAGCATCAAATGATTTGGATAAAGGAGCTCGATTGACGTCCTTGATGATAAGCTCAGAGGGTTGAAAATGTTCTCCTAGTAATGGTTGGCTTCTTCACTTTCTTCTAGGAGGAATTCCAATTACTCTGTGATATCATCCGGATTGGGTGTGAAAGTAATGACACAAATAATTAATTCGTATTCGATATCGATTGCTCTCACACAAACGGTCAAGATTACATCGATCGTAAGTCAAAGATGGTGTTTGGTTCATACCCTTCATCTGGAACAGTCATCTACAGATAGAGGTCACTTGAAACATAGGGATTAGCAAAAAATAGACTCTAAAATGGATTAAAAACATGTAATATGCGAACAAAGGGATGAGAAGAAGGAATCACTATCGATTCAAGGGATTCACTTTGGCGATTCTTTGTGTAATTTGCTAATTCAAATATATTGCAAATTTTATCTTGAATGAATGATTAAATTTATGGATTGTTGGTAAAAAAGATGCATAGATAAAAAGAGGGTGTAAAGAGAAAACAATACACTTGCGTTTGGAGCAAAATGTAGATGTTGAGTATGGAGAGATGCCTTATGGTGACATGGACTCTCCAAGGCTTGGTGTGGCTTTACGGGGTGGTAAGATGTTGCGAATGACATCATTTAAGTCTCCAGAATAGCAGAGTGTCGATACAATGTCCAAAGATCCCCATCCAAGGAAGTTGGTGGGTTTATATAGAATCGAATCATTTGGCGATATCGTAAAAGTGGGAAAAATCACTTGAAAGTGGTTGAAACCCCCTCCAAATGGGTGAGTTTCGGGTTGGGGATGAAAATAACATGAGTAAGAGTGTGTTAGGGAGGTTATGAAGGTTTGGCCTTACTAGGCTAAAATGGGTTTAGGTGGTTTAGGAGGTTTAGAAGGGGGTAAGTGAATATTTATAGGAGTAAATAGATATTACGGGTGTAGAATATGATTTAGGGAATAATGGGTATAGTAATTAAAATATGAATATAAGTTGTGTGAGTAGGTCATTGGAGGGTGTCGAAAACTAGTGTCTACACATGAAAGTATGATTTCTCTTAGTTTTTTCTTTAATATTTTTTCAAAAAAATTTGTTGAAAAATACATTCCACTAAAGTACATAACTATGATTTATGGGATTCGAAGGTTTTTACCGGCACATTGTCCTACCAACTTAGCTGAATAAAAATAGATACAACCATTTATTCTCAAATTCATATGATCGGTGCCTTTTTTTTCTTTTTTCGAAGATACATTTCATTTTTATGGTGAGTTTAAATATTAGCCCTGCCGTGCAGCACCTAAATACACAATAAATTTGTAAGTTCTTATAAAGGCGTGTGCTATTTTATTTGGTTATGGTATATGCTTGCAAACTAGCAAGTAGAAGGTATGTGGAATATAAAAGCTATTTAGTATTCGCTTAACCCTGCCCGTTGGTGTAAAGGAGACATTCTAGGTACCTATTCGATTCTTATGAGGAGAATAAGTCGAGAGGTGGAAGAGACACTCGTGTCCACCCAGCATATAATAATAACAAGAACCCATCCATCGAAATCAACGCGCGGATTATTCCTAGTAACGGATACAAAGAGTGGGGCACGCAATATAGCTATAATCTGCATTGGATATAACATCTCCACCCTCCTCTCATCACAATATTTGAATGTGATTGTGAATGAAAGAGCATGGCCAACGAGATCAAGGATTCAGCAGAAAAGGCGCATCCAGACGCCTTTGAAGTCTCTGGGCCTCGTAATTTATCGAAGCCCACCTGGAGAGACATTATCAACTCTAGCTGGTAACTTGGTTTCTCAATCTTAATTGTTTTCATTCCTGCTTTCTTCTTAAAGATTGTGTGGCCATGTTGTAGCAATTTATGTTCTTTCTCTCACTCTCTGTGTGTGTATTTTCAGGAGGGATGAAAAGTACAAGCGGATGGTGATGGCATGCTTCATACAGGCAGTGTATTTGGTGGAACTAGACAGGCAAGAGAAGCGAGAAGGAGAAAGAGCCCTGGCACCCAAGTGGTGGACGCCCTTCAAATACAAGGTAGCGGAACTACTGGTGGACAAGAGAGACGGATCTGTGTTCGGAGCCGCATTCGAATGGGACAGATCGGCGGCGCTCTCGGACCTGCTGGTAATAAGACCGCACAAGGCACCGAGGGCGGTGGTGGCCCTCCGCGGAACGATCTTGCGCGGCCCAACGATGCGCAGAGACATCGAAGACGACCTGCGGATCTTAACGAGGGAGGACCTGCGTGGATCGTGTCGTTTCAACATCACGCTCCAGGCAGTGAAGGCCGCCGCCGCAAGACATGGCAGCGCAAACGTGTTCATGGCAGGGCACTCTTTGGGCGCCGGCCTCGTTCTGCAGGTGGGCAAGGCCTTGGCGGAAGAATCCATCTGCATCGAGGCGCATCTGTTCAACCCGCCGTCGGTTTCGTTGGCCATGGGATTGAGGAGCATTGGGGAAAAGATGGAGGTCATTTGGAAGGGCGCCCTCGACATGGCCAGAGCCATTTTGCCGGCCTCCAAAAAGAAGATAGACGCGGATGATGAAAGAGACCAAGTTTCTTCTATGGTGTGCGAGGAGCTCAGAAAATGGGTGCCGCATCTGTATGTGAATGACAGCGATTACATATGTTGCTATTACAACAATAATGAGGGCAACAAGGAGAACAAAGGGACGTTGAAAGAGGAGGTGAAGGGCGCCGCTTCGAAGCTGTATGTCATGTCAAAAGGGCCGAGGAAGTTTTTAGAGGCGCACAGTCTGCAGCAATGGTGGTCGCCTGAGTCGGAGCTTCAGATGGCTCTTAATGGGAGTAAATTAATACAGAGGCAGTTGAGTTCTTTGACCAGTCTTCCTCGGCTTAATGAAAAGGAAGCCCGCCGTTGATGGTGATCGGCTTCGTCAATGCCGGACTCTTTCACGGCTGACCGTTTATTATTATTATTATTATTATTATGGCCGTTATACATAGTGGTTTCAAATATTCTTTCCGTTGGCCAAGTGGAGACTCGGGCAACGGTCCCAATGTTGAATTCAATTTTCAATAATTGTGTAGCCAGAAGCTCCCTTTTACTTTTCTTTCAATAATTATGTTCCATCCAAAACACCTTTTTCCATTGCCAAGTTACTTACCAGTCCCCAATATTTTGTTCGAATGCGAATGATTACCAAAACCTTTTACTGTACGTAAGATACATTTTTGTGCTGGTGCTATACGCTAGTTTTATACTAAAAAAATTATTGCCAGTTATGTTGTGTGTGAGATTAAAAGGGACTCTTTCTCGGAAATAAATATAGAAAAGCTACTAAACGTTGGTAGTTAGCTCACCCTAAAGGTAGCTACATACGAATGGTATTTGTTCTAAATCCGCTTACACAATCAAGTTTATAATAAGTCAAAGCTAAATATATGTTAGATTAAATATATGCTAAAGCTTAACTAGACTGCACTTAATGTCAAGCCAATCAAGATGTAGGACACCTAAGTTAAGCTTAATGACATGCAATTGATAATATCGTACCAACACCTTCCCTTAAGCATAACTTAGGAAATTTAAATCAAACTTAAATTAAATCCCTTGAAATAGATCCCGACACTAGGTTTGATAAGGTACCTATGTACAAATATACAAAGTGTAATGTTTAATGTCCCTATAAACACTAATCCATCTTTATGAAATACATCGATGTTGAGTTGCTATAATTGCCAAGTCGAAATAGGAATTGGTGTTTTGTACGAGGCTCACTCAAAAGAAACATTGATCTAAAAATTGCATAAGAAGTGTTGGATATCACAAACACTAAGATGGGGGTGGTGAATCAGTGCAAATCAATTTTATCACCTTTAAAACTTCTTAACTAGAAACAAAACTCAAACCATGAACAAATTAAAGTGCATGCAAGAAGACAAGTATACATAACACCAAATTTATAGTGGGAAACCCATAGAGGGAGAAAACCCACTTGAAATCAAATCTTTTTATTAAGAACACCCATTCTTAACATACAATGATTTCCAGTTTAGTTGAGCACCCACTCAACCTGAGAAGCACCCACTTCACAGTCCTTCTAACACCCACTGGAAGGTTGCCAAGCACCCACTAGGATGGTTTAGCAAGTTGCAACTTGCAAGGAGCATCTTCTCCTGTCACCCAAACACCCACTTAGGAAAATATAATAACAATTATCAATTTGATCATCTAGCACTTGTTGCTTATTCAACTGATTATGATCACCTTGCTATCACATTATCATTTGCAACTTTACCGTGCTTCTTGTCAAGTTCTTATCAAGCCCTCGCGCGTGTCTCTTTCTCTCTTTATTCACTATTTTTTTATCTTCAACATATCTCTTACTTTCATACATGATCTCGCCGTTTACTTTCTCATTGCTCTCTCGAATCTGTCAAAATCTTCTCAACTCTCTCTCTCTCTCTCTCTCTCTCTCTCTCTCTCTCTCTCTCTCTCTCTCTCACATTCAACTACTTCTTCTTCATATGCACTTAGTTTGATCTCAACTACACACCTCAAATCCTCTATATTTCCCTTTTGCACATTACTTGTCATTTTATCACCTTTAAAACTTCTTAACTAGAAATAGAACTCAACCCATGAACAAATTAAAGTGCATGCAAGAAGACAAGTATATATGACACCAAATTTATAGTGGGAAACCCTTAGAGGGAGAAAACCCACTTGAAATCAAAGCTTTTATTAAGAACACCCATTCTTAACATACAATGATTTCCAGTTTAGTTGAGCACCCACTCAACTTGAGAAGCACCCACTTAATAGTCCTTCTAAGCACCCCGGAAGGTTGCAAAGCACCCACTAGGATGGATTAGTAAGCTGCAACTTGCAACGAACATCTACTCTTGACACTCAAACACCCACTTAGGACAATACTATAACAATTATCAATTTGATCATCTAGCATCATTGCTTATTCAACTTATTATGATCACCTTGCTATCACATTATCATCTGCAAATTTACCATGCTTCTTGTCAAGTTCTTATCAAGCCCTCGCAAATCACTTTGTCTCTTTCTCTCTTTATTCATTGTTTTCTAATATTCAACATAGCTCTTACTTTCATACCTAATCTACCAGTCTACTTTTTCATTGCTCTCGAATCGGTCAAAATATTATTAGCTCTCTCTCTCTCTCTCTGTCATTCAACTTCTTCTTAATATGCACTTAGTTTGATCTCAACTACACACCTCAAATCCTCTGTATTGCCCTTTTTCACATTACTATCATGTATAATTTTTCACCATGAGAGATCTCTCACTTTCAATACATCGCATTATGCACCGCACACACTTGACTTACCCATCTATGTCATGATATAAAATTTGAGTTTTGGAAAGGAAAACTGACTGTTCTTGAGTTCTATATTCACTCCTCTTTCTAGCCTTTTGAATTACCCTTTGTTTCTTATTCAAGGAATATTGTCCTTTCAACTTCTATAACCTCTCAAATGAGCTCTATAAAAATCACTATCTCTTCACATTCTACTTGAAAGTTCAAAGGTTCTTTGACACTTAACTTGTTTGATGAAGACAAACAGTGTCTTTTCAACTTTTTCCACAAGGTAGGAGAAAGCAACACATGAATTTTCATCGACTATACCTAATTTTCTCCTTCAAGTACTCAAGCAATCCAAGCAAAGGATCTTTCACTGTCCCAATTTTTTTCACATTCTCATGCAAGCAAAAATCACAGTCTTATTGTTTTCTTTTCACACTCACACTATACAACCACATCTACTGCTATATTTTAAATTTTTTTGAATACCTCCTTATTATTTTCATCTTTTCTACTATTTGACAAAGTATAATAAGTTTCTTTGAAGCACTACTGATTTTTTGTGACAAGTAATATGAATAGTGTGTTTGGTTTCTCCTTTGCCGCAAGGTTTAAGCTTTTCAAATAAAAAAAGAGGCACACCAAGTTTGATAGAATTATCTCAAAATTATTCAAGCCTTGTATGCCCCTTTAAAACCTTTACAATAAATAAAAATGCACTTAAATCCCGATATTTGTCTCTACACATAAAGAGAACAATTTTGAATATAAAGCCTGTCATCGAGTTCTTTTTAATTTTGAATGGAAACAATTTGAATCCTTTTGTAATGCCTTTGTATTCACAATATAGAGCATTCTAGATAAAATTATAAATTTTCATTGGCTCCATAGTGAGAGTTAATCGAATTTGTCTTCCTAACCCTAAGTTAGGGTTTCTTCTTCGTAAGACTCGAAAGGCTTCAAAAATGAATTTCTTAGGAATATATTGGTTAGAAACAAAAATTTTGAGTTTATGGGATCTATATACATTGCTTAAATCTTTTCAAAAATATATCCTTCTTTGTATTCACTAAACACAACCCCAAAAGCTTGATTTCTTAGTACAAATATGGTAAAGAAAGGTTTCTCAAATAAAGCAAAGGTTTCAATTTAACTTATAGTAAATATTTTCCTATCATTAATGACCTCACTGAAAATTTATATGTCCCACATCACTGTATATGAGTCATCTTCATACCATAATCTCATCTACATTTTTCAATTTTACACAAGAATGGTGAAGAGTTGTTTTTATTTGAGTCTCTAACATGTTTTACAACCTTCATTTTAGTATTCTACTTAGCTCCAACAACTTTGAGACCATTGCATGCAAAGAGTAGATCATGTCATACCTCTCAAGGCTCTACCAGACATATGACTATGAGGAGACACATCTTTTTGTTACTTAAAGAAGCCATTCCAAGAATTTTCTTATAACACAGAGCAATGTCAGGGTGGAAAACCTTGCTTCACACTATTCATATAACAAGTTGGACTTATAGAGGTTTTTCCTTTCTAAAAGTCATGAGTGAAAGAAATTAAGCATGAAACCTCTTCTTTTAAGTGCATATACTAAACCACCTTCCTAACAACCACTTCTTCATGTCAACCCAACTATGAAACCAGTCTGGACACACAACCTACAACCATGAAGGAGCTTGAAGAAGAGTATCATTCTTAAAGAACCTTGGATATCCAAAAACATGATATCACCATTTAATTTACATGAAACATATTATAAATTATCAAACACATGATTAAAGCATAAGAGACCATTTTTTCCTTTGTTGGTTCAAGGAGCTTCTTGGAATTGGGAAAAACAGTACCAGAAAAATGATCATATCTTCTTTGATACTTGTCAAAATTGCTTCAAAACTTTGGCACCATCTCAGGATATGAATTTTATCCAAAAATTCCTTCTATGATTTATCTGAAGAAGGCTCTATAATTTTTCTTGAGACATAAGAATATAGGAAGCTCAAAATGCATTTTTCAAGAAGGCTATTTTAGAAAAATTTGAATAACTCAAAATCCCCATTTAAGAATCTGATGAAATTTTACATGGAGCACTCAAAGACATCCCTCTACACATTCCATATGTTGGTTTTCCATAAGTTTTTATGTGAAGATCTAACCAATCTAATTTTCATGCAAGAACATTGTAAGTTCTGAAGGCCACTTTCTGTGCATTTTGAATTCTGACTCCAGGAGTTAAATTGAGCCATTTTTTTTCTCAAAATTTTTATAGAAACTATTTCTAGATTGTTCCCATGTTCACATGACATTTCCTTGACCTTTATTAACTTGTCACATCTCATTAGGCACCATAGCTATCCTGAAATGACACTACCAATCAACCTTCATGTCCCTGACTTCTTCACTTCACCAATCAACCCTTTTTCCATCAATGTCACTTGACATCAATGAAAACACCACTGAAAATGAATGGAGTCCAACAAACTCCCCCTTTTTCATTGATGGCAACACCTTAGAAACCTACAAACTTTGATGGAAAACACTTGTATACCTGGTTTTTGGATTGATACTTTGTATCTCTCCCCTTTGACATCATTGACAAAGGTGTATTGGCCACTTGACATGAACCAATGATAGTTAAGAACAAGAAAACATGAGCAACTGATCTTACCTGTCCACAAGATCCCCCTTGGATAAGTGACTCCACCATCTGAACATCATCAACAAACATGAAAGAAACACATTCTTATTTCATCTCCTAGGCATGTAAACCAAGTAATGTCTCTCCTCAACCCTTTTTTCACCGTTTGGAAACATTGTACCTTACTGTGATCTGATCCACACACCTCTTGAACATGCCAACAATGTTAGTACCAGGCATCTCACATCATCTTATTACCTTTCTTGACTATATACTACCATCTCTAGGCATATTTTGGGATTTACAATGCATCATCTTGCTTCTCATACCAAAGTTGATATCAAGAGTCTTGAACAATCTTCTTAGTGTTTTTAGAGCCAACTTTAGCAAGAAAAATAACACCATTCAAGCTATGTCTCATCAAGTACATCACTCCTCATGAGCTTGAGAGCACTATACCTAGCTTCCAAACACAACAATGTGAGACTCACCTTCTTATTATGACAATAAATCATCTTTTCTACTTTGACCAAGTCCTAAACACCATTTTTAGTCTTCCACAGTCATTTCCAACTGAGATAAGTCAATGTAAACCTTTACAAGCATGAACAAGAAGTAATAATCTTATACACACCTTGGATAGCCTTGAGAATACCAATTTTACTTACCAGAAGTCAATTCCATGCTCCCCTATCATTATCAAGCTTTTTCACTCCTCCATATAGTTATAACTCACTTTGTAGCATTGTGTTCATCTCATAGATGCCAATATCAGTCAACTTATTATAGAAAAATACTTCAATCCTCTTCATTGCAATCTCATACATACTTCATGAGATATTAGGCTTGCAAAATTATAATTTCCATACCTATGGAAGCTCCACATGCTCTACCACCTACTACAGCATGTGTATACTCTATCACTTTACCTGAGTAATCACCATGCTCTTCCACTGAGTTTTCTCATAAACTATAGGTGTATGATTGTAAAAATATGAGTATGAAATACCCCTCGGTACCGCCAATACTTCATTGTGAACTGCAAGAATTAGCTTCACATATCAAAAACATGACTTCAATATCATTTATAGGACCCCCTTTGACTGCAACACAATTATGAGACACATTATGACCTGTAGCATACTAATCTCACTTTGTATACTACTACAATACAAGTGTACTCATCTTTACTCATGGATCACTTTGTATTCTGACACTTTAGTCCTTTGAAGGACACCTTGGGACATGTGTAGCACTTACATTTGAAATCACAACTTCATTCAAGATGGGAACATCTTGAACATACCTCTCACTACTCATATGACTTGTAATGACACTTGATGGTATTGAGATACAAAAATACATACCACACTAATCTCAAGGCAAGTAATTTATCATTTCACCCACACATGCTTACTCAAGCCTGCATACTTGTTTAGAGATGAAAAATATGAGAAAAAAATAAATAAAAACGTGATAAACCACCTCTGATCAAGAGAATAATCATGATTTTTAATCAATAGGTATTTTCTTGATGTTTACGTATTACTTGAAACAATATTCAACATAGAGACTATAGTTATATCTTGAAACAATATTCAACATAGTCCTATAGTTATATCTTTGACCTTTTAATGCAATGAATTACTTCTCATAGTCTTCTAACATTTAGATTACTTCATGAAACATCATGAACACTTTGAGAGCTCACTCTCTTCCTCCTCCGTAGCTAAATCTTGTAGTTGCACGGGGGATTCACTAGCATGAAGAAAATTATAGTTCATTTTACCAATATATCCATGTACCTTACTTAATTTTTCAATTACAATTTTATTTACCCCTTTTTATTTCTACCCCAATATATGAGACACACTCAATTTTTTTAATAGCACCTTTCGAAAGAGACTTGAATACATATTACAAGGATACACTTTGCATTTTGTAGTTCTCATACGACCCTTGAGAGCCAAATTTAGATCATTATAATTTTTTCAATTTTAAGGTATTTTATGAAAGAGTTTCTATGACTAAGGCATCATTAATAAATTAACTCACACCATCCTCCATATGGTGTTCCTAAATCTTGTAGTAATGTAGGTCATCATTTTTATGTTTTCATCTTGATATATTTGTCAACATATCATCATTCAGGGTTTAGTTTCTGTGACAAATATATCTTTCTTGACCTCAATAATGGTTCTATATGTTGAAAGTGATACTTTAAACTATCTGAAATCTTCTTTCAATGCCTAAGGTGCATGGTCACCCAAAAACATACATGTAACCTTCCTTCTTTCACCTAGTGCATACATGATTTGGACATACCTTGGCCACATCCCTTCTTTTGTAGCAATGTATTGATCAAGTTATCACTTGATCACACTATCCATCTTCTTAGAGCTCCTTCACCATACTCAAAGAGATATTGAAACCTATAGAGCTCATGAAATATGTCCTAATAACTCACACAGACTGAGACTGGTGTTTAGACCACTTACAACACCTCTTAGGGAGAGTGAGTACACATGGACTCATGATGACCTCTTACAACATCCACAGACACCTTCAAAACTCCATACACACAAATGAAAAATGTTGTTACAACCGATGATTGATCATTGTGACACCAACAACTTCTCAAATATGAACTCAGACTTTTCACAGTTCACACTAATCTTCAATATTGCCAAAAATTGTGAAGGGCTTATGAGACATACTTCCATTTGCTCAAAGACCACCAGTTCATGACTAAAATACTCAATAAAATATTCAACCAATTCATATCATGAGATTACGAGATACGAGATCACGTGATATTCTTATAGGTTCAACTCGAGACTCAAGACTGATTTTCAAGACCATTGCACAAGAACAAACAACACAAACCAAATCAAGATTATGAAAAGCATGTACACACATAACTATTGACTCAGAGAGTTGAAACTATGGAATACCACAGACCAGAGACACATGATGACTATGCTATAACTCACATACCCAACTTAAAGTCTCTTTTACATGACTATGATACTTGTAAACAATCACAACTACTTAGACCAACAACTTCATCATGTTTTAACTAGCATGAGCTATCAGTGACCACAAGCTATCATAAATTCTCACACAAGAACATTCTTATAGAACACACTTAGTAGCTCAAGATTACATACCTTAACACAATCATACATCTTTGTCACTCAAATATAGTCTTGAACTTTGTATTTGAAGACCTTATGGCTATTTAGGCTTGTGTGATCATTCTTCACGTTGTGTTGATCTTTTGAGCTTGAATGAACACTACTTATGTCTTCTTGAAGGCTTCTGATAGACTTGAATGCAAACCCACATTCTTTGACACAGACTAGAGAATCTCATGACTTCAGTTATGCATTGCTTTATGTAGCCACTCAATACAATTAGGGATTAAATGAGCCAAACCATATTAGAAAAGTACCTATGACTTCTGATATATTTGTAAAAAGTCTCTTATCAACACTTGATGATGGTATCTTCACTCCAAACACATTACTGCTTCTTCCAAAAGAGTATGTCTCCTAGAAGCATAGAGAATACACTCTTTTCTTGATGGAATTTCTCATAACAATAAGAAGTCATCAAAACCATATGATGACTCCATCTTCCCTTTCCTTGTCTTCACAATATTATTAACCTTCTTAGTTACATCTCTAGGAGTGATAACCTCATTACCTGAGCTCTCATCATCTATTTGAGTTCCTGATAAACATACATGATGCAATTCATACACCTTCTCTATCACTGCTTGAGGAATAAATTCCTCATCCTTAGCACTAGAGTTGTTTTCCGTTTCTTGCCTTTGTCATCCTTTGTTGATATAGTATTAGCTTGTTGTGCCTCTTCCATATATGCCCATGTCACCTTCTTTTCATTATTTTCTTTCTCAACTTCTGAATTTTCTTCCTTGATTTTGTACACCCATTTCATTTCCTTCTTTCCAGGAGTTGTTTAAGTATTCATTGTCTATAATTATAGTAATGCTTTGAGAAATGCCCAACTTCATGACATGTATAACATATGACATGATTTATCCTTTTTCTTGAGTAATGACTGTCATTGCTAAATTGACTTAGAGGTTCTTCTAAGCAATGCCTAGCTATATGACCTTTATTTCTACAATTGAAACACACTATGTTCCTATTTCACCTGATTCTTGGATGTTTCTTAGAAAATGATGAAGCAGAGATAGGGTAACGTGCATAGGAGGAATACTGTCGAAATGATGGTTGATAGGTTGTTGCACGCATATGAATTTTGAATCCACAGATGATCATGAGAGCTTCCTTTTTCTTGGAGGAACTACCTGAAATAGAACACAAGACCATCAAATAAAATTTAAACAATATGTGCAGTGGACTGCCTAGTGTGTGCTAGATCCTAGAAGTGTGGTACTCCCTGGAAGGCTATGAATCCACTGTTTAAAACAAATCAATGTTGGTAATAAAGTAAATCCTACTGTATTTAAAATGATTTAGGTATCTAATTCATCTATAATAAGAAAATTAGTTCACAACAGGCTAGGATATGATTGATTCTGAAGGTCGAGGTCACTGTCAAGATACTGTTATTGGTCAGGGTAAGGTTCTAGGAAGTTTAGGGTATTTGGTGGTAGTTTCAGGCTTTGATATGGGTTTTGGTAAAAGACACAGAGACCAACGTCGGTTTAGGTTAACTAGTGTGATTATGGGTGATCGGCGTCGGTATGGTTGGGGTATAGGAAATTCAATAAAAGTTGGTTGGGTGATAGATCTGCGGTTAGATGAAGGTGGAAGGGAAATGGCGAGGTTCGTATGGATCCTGGAGATGCACAGGAATGATGAAAGTCTAGGTATGGATAGTTCAATGGTGTGGGTAAAGAGGTGGTTGGTTTTTCATGGAGATAAAATGGTGGGAAATGGAAATGAAAGTATAAACTAATAACAAATGTAAAAGGATCTACTCAAATGAAAAGGAACCAATACAGGTTAACAAACTTACTGTTTGTATGAGCTTGATGCCTAGTTGGTAATGGTGGGTGATCAAATGGACTTGGTGTAGTGCTGGCGCTTCCCGATGCTCCCGTGAAGATAGGTGGCTGTGTGATTGCTTTTCCTCTTGGCTATGGGTGTTCTGATGCTTGTACGGATGCTAGTTTGCTTACATGCAGCTTTGGTTTTGTCACTTATTCTTAGAAGATCTCTCTTTCTCAGAAATGTGCCAACCCTCCAAAAGCAATCTGCTAGCCTCGAAATAAGGTTGTTTTGGGAGTTAAATGGTAGCGCATTTACATTTCCATCTTAACTAGTGGCGTTAAGGGTAACTGGCGTCGGTTAGGGTGGGATTTCCTAGGTTTACTAAACTAGGCAGATCCCCTTGATTTTCTGGGATCTCGTTTTGTTTACTCTACGGATTAGACTCGAAAGCTTCATTCTAACATGTGGGAATGTGGTTAGAGGGAATGTAGGCATTGATTCTTAGGGTTTGGGTAAGTCTTAGTTAGTTATGGCAACTTACTAAGAATAGGTCTTAGGATGAGGTGGCTAGATGAGGTGGATATGTGGGCATTATCTCAATTAGGATATTTAAATAATAAATATTGTGAAGATAATGAATTAATTTAATTTAAATAATTAAATTAATATTATAGCGAGTGAAGGGGCCATGGTTAGGTGGATGTGTTCAAGGTATTTATTTAACAAGGGACCAAGGGGAGTGTGACCCAATTTTGGTGTCTACATTTTTCCCCTTTTGTTGCATATCTTGTATTGGTAAGCGACAACGACAAAAATAAGACGTGGGTGCCCAATGTGTGGGTGAAGGTGTTCCCCCTCAAACCAGGAAGTGATGAGGTAGAAGGAAAAATCGGTGAGTGGATTGATAAAATGTGAATGTTAGGAAGAGGAAGGTGGGTATTGGGGGAAAAAGGAAAAAGGTATACTCGGGTAATCTAGGTAATGGGTTAGGGTCAAAGGTAGTAATAGTCAAACGCACACACACATATAAACTACAACACAGTACTAGGTTGAAGAGCAAGCAAACTCTACATTGTCTAAGGTCGATAGGTTTATTCTAAACAAGGTTGAAGTGATTTTGGTATCCAAGGTATAGGATATGGTTAGGAAACATGACCCAGGTTAGATGCAGGAACATTTAGGTATATTCCAGTACACCAAAGGTAGGGTCAGGATAAATGGTCATGATAAGAGGCAAGGTAAGGTCATCAGGTCAATCAACACAGGTAACAATGTTGTAGGGTATAGTGAACACATGAGGTCAAAGGTCATTAGCGATGGTACAGGCCCAAGTATCTAGGTCACGGCATAGGTAGGGTAATAGGGTGAAAATGTGGGCCATGTGGAAGAGAGGGTGACCGATGCCGGTCAAGGGTAACCGATGCCAACATAGGGTAACCAACCATGGTAAAGTAGGGCATGTGACCAATGTTGGTGAAGGTAAAACTGGTGTTGGTCAAGTCAGGTTTATTATAAAAATGAAAAATCCACATTTTTGCAATTCATTTGTCTTTTTGCGAATTGGGAAAATGACACAAGAGAGACAAAAATGTGGAAAATTTTCCTGATGGAATGGAGAGTTGAGTTAGTGAGCCAAACGGTGGGTGATTGGTTGTTGAGAGGCGGGTCCATAGGATAAGATTATGAGATTTGATTGGTTGGAGGTGTAGGTACCGATTGGTGATGGCAGAGGTTGGAGAGGGATCGGGTGGGCCACCGGTGTAAAGCCAAACGTGCCACCACGGTGATGGAAACATGATGAGGTAAGCGTCAAACTCTTGTTGTGTTTTGGTGAGGGGAATTAGTTGGTAAAACAAGTTTTGACAAATTGGATTTTTTTTTTTTGTTTTTTTTGGGGGAGAAATGAAATTTGAAATGTGGGAGGGTAAATTGGGTAAAATAGGAATGGGGAAAGAGTAAAATAGGAGAATAGGGGGTGAGAGGTGGTTAAGGAGAGGTATAGGTAAGGATGAGTGAGTAGAAGAGGTAGGAGAGGGGAGGGTTTTGGGGTTGCGACTTTTGGCCGCGGCGGTGGACCGGCATTAGTCGGGTTTAGCCACGTCGGTAGGGTCAAAAGGATCGATCACGAAAGCAGATGAGCGATGCCGTTTAGGGGTGACCAGGGTTGGTTAGAGATAATCGGCACCGAGTGGGTTTTTGGGAACGAGTGGAAAAAAGGGTCTTAGGTCAAGTGGGTGAAATATGGAAGGATAGAATAGGGTGCGTTGTTGAAAAACCTAGAGTAGGCAGGGGGAAAAATGGGTTTGGGGAAATGATAGTGGGTGAATATGGGTATGATAAAGGTGAATTAATTTGTTGTTTGTATTAGATGCAGGGGAGATATCAGTTGTGGATGAGAGATAGGGTGCCACCCCTACTCTTGAGAGTGTGGGCGTGGCGACAACTAAGGAGTGGAACCATGTGGAGGAGGTGGGATTGAGTGGGGTCCGACACTATTGATATGTGGTTTGGTAGCCAATTCTGATGGTCTCTCTCATCGATAGATGGGATTCAATGACCAACATGTTCCACCTACCGATGGGTGAGATGACAGTCACCCTGGAGGACATGTTTAGGATCTTGTGGCTACCGATATTGGGTATGCAGGTGTATTCAATCTCCTCTAAGGCCTCAGAGGAGTTGATGCTTTGACAGTGTTTGGAGAGGGAGTGGCAGACATGACATTCCATAGTGCTAGTCTGAGCTACAGAGGGATGTACACAGCCCGTCCAGAGGATACGAGGCTTGTTGTCTTATTGATTGAGGAAGTGTGCTATTTTTGCACTTTGCCGATGCGAGAGGAGGGATATTTCCCCACTCGTTGATGGGGGTATTACATGACATGATGATAGATCAGACCTACTTTTCCTGGGCACCAACATTCCTAGTGTAGCTATACAGAGAGTTGTGGGCATATAGGTATCTCAGTGTGCGGAGTTTACCATGTGATGCACATTTTTACTACACTACTGGGCCTATGAGCACATAGTTTGTGTGTGGCCAATAGGGATGCCTTGAGTAGATGCATTTCCATTGAGATTGGTGCAAGTGGGGTATAAGCGATGGGTACCGTGATTGGAGAGCGGTGATCAGACAGGCCCACACATGATGTAGCCTATTACAGGCATTTATTGGAGGGGCTATCTCGGAGTGGACATCATATGGAGACCATATGTGGGCTATCCCTCATTCAGGTGGATGTATGAGGAGCTAGATGGTCTATAGTTGGTGAGATGGATAGTGGGGCACCGTGCTGGGGAGCACGAGATGATCCCAGTGGACAAGGTTAGACGGTAGTTTGGACTACCATAGGACATACCTCCACCCTTCCCATAGTACAGGAGGGATGACGTGGAGAGGCCATTACCTCTACCACAACCAACAGTGCCCACAGGGTAGGAGGAGCAGGTGGTAGATCGGTGGATTGATGATGTCGGGGTTACAGATAGATACATGACAATAATAGTAGGTCGATTACGAGCAAGTACCACCCAGGCTAGGGCATCCAGACTTAGCCACCATCACGGTGCAGAGGGACACCCTACAGGGGCGGTGGTGACCCTGATTACCTAGTTGGGTATGGTGTAGGCACAACTTGCTAGCTCAGAGGTGGAGGTGGCTGAGTTATATGTATAGGTTGGGGATAGAGATGGAGATGGGGATGATGGTCGGGTGGCTACCCTAGAGGTACAAGTGACAGGGTTGCAAGGCTAGTTGGCCACAACACAGGCTCAAATTGGGGCTTTATAGGCCCAGATACAGGCACAAGGGTAGGGGATGCTTACACCACCACAGGCACCAAGACAGGGTCCCAATTCACAGGCAGGGGTGGGACTGGGTCCCGCATGATAGGTACAGGGGCCGAGGCCTATGGGGCCACCAAATAACATACCCATAGCTAGGTTACGGGAGGTGAGAGAGGAGGCCAGGTACTATCAAGACCAATGTGTGTCATGGATAGATTTCTTATCATATGTCGAGTACGGGGCATAACAAGCCTCTAGTGAGAGGACCGGGGCATGCACCCACAAGACGGAGAGCAGGGGGCGGTGAGCCCCAAGACATGGTCAAGGTGAGGCCACCAGTTCCTAGAGGCCAGTTCTAATTGGTGCACCAGTAGGGACCCAACCACCCCCTATGATGGGTGGGAAGATGTTAGCAAGTCACCAGACAGGGGCCAAGGAGGCAGAGGGGACAGGTGACACGAGATATGGAGGTTGTCTACCGAAAGGATACGATATATGGCTCCCGATTTGGACATATTTTTATTTTTGATAAATATCGGCTGCGTGTGGATATTTTATATTGTTTTATTGTTCCATTATATATGATATCTTGGCTTTGTGTGCCGATGACATTTTATATTTGAGTATCACCGCATGCCAATGATTTTGAGAGATGGACATGATTGGATATCCATATATATTGTATAGAGACACACATATTTGTTTATATGATGAGATGGATGAGATTCTGATGATTGGTTGATGTTTTATGAGAATTTTAATTTTTTGTCATGATATGGATGGAAACTAGGTGATATGGATGGAGTCAGGTTGGTTTAGGCATGGATTGAGTCAGGTCATAGGCATGGATCGAGTCAGGTTGGTTTAGGCATGGATCAAGTTAGGTTGGTGGTCTAGGCATGGTTGAGTCAGGTCTTAGGCATGGATCGAGTCAAGTTGGTTTAGCCATGGATCAAATCAGTTGGTGATCTAGGCATGGTTGAGTCGAGTTGGTGGTCAGGCATGGATCAAGCCGTTTTGGTCTAGGCATGGATTGAGTCGGGTTGGTGGTCTAGGCATGGTTGAGTCAGGTCTTAGGCATGGATCGAGTTAGGTCTTAGGCATGGATTGAGTCAGGTTTGTGGTCTAGGCATATTTGAATTAGGTAATAGGCGTGGTTGAGTCAGGTTTGTGGTCTAGGCGTGGTTGAGTTTAAATTGATTGAAGTTATGATTCATTAATATGTGTAATGAATGATGAGATGGGTCATGTTTAAGATGCTTTATAATACATGCATGATGATGATAGAGAAATTGTAGTCATAATAAATGTATGGTGTGATGATGATAAAAATGTTAAGCAACATGTTGTTTGGTTGGTTTAATTTCTAATTTTTGACATAAAAAGGAAACTAAGTGGGGTAGAATGCAAGTTAGGAAGATTAAAGATGAATTGTTTAGGGTAGATATTGCACAGAGCTAAACTCCAAGGGCCTCATGCCCTTGGAGTGTTGCCTACATAGTCCCAGAAAAAAGGGACCTCAGGCCGATGTAGTTCTCCCATAAGCTAGGGAAGAATATGAGGAGGTATGAACATGAGTTGGTAGGTTTTAGGCATGATTTTGGAATTAGGTCAGTTAGGTATGAGTGGGTTATGGGAAAATTGGTATAGGTGATGTCAATGGAGGTAGAAGAAGAAGATTACCCCAAAAGTAAGCATCGAGGACCAAGTCCTGTATAAGGTAATCAAAACATAATAAAGACGGTTAAAAGATAAGAGGGGGCAAGAAAGCCACCTGATTGGTTAGGATCATACCGAGTAGGTCATACCTTAGAGGAGGTGATGAATGTAAGGCCCTGAAAGACATTGCATGATTGATTATTATAAGGGTGAAAATTAGTCACATGATCACCAAATGTCATGGTTTCCAAGAGGTCCCTTGAGGTGGTAGAAAATGGGAGTACAAATGGTGAGAGGGGTGAAAGGTGGTTAATTTCGATATTGTATGAGGTAGCATGCTCTTTGGGTAAGAGATACAAGATCACAATGGGAAATTCCATGACTAAAAGGATTTTTGTATTGACTGATATTTGAGATAGACTGATCGATGTGGGAAGTCTATATGGGATGAGGAATTTAACTCCTTGAGGTCTTCGTGAAGCTGATCGATGTGGGAAGCTTCAATTTCTCTCATTTTTTTGAAAGAGCTATACATAGCTGTCCTTTAAGGGAGTAGTCTATTTATAATAGTGATTACCGAGAGGAAGATGTCCTTTTGAGGGAGTCATCTTTTTATTAGAATTTTGACTCAAGGAGTTGGATCCCATGTGAGGGCTTTTGAAGTCATGGAAAAGATCAAGGTGAAAAATAAGATTCTTGTTCAGAAAGCAGGGTGAAATGACCATGGGATCTCATCTAAAGGTAGACAAAAAGTATCCATGAGAATCATGCTATGTGCGCAGTGCCCGGTACACATATTCAAGCGAAGATAACAAGTGATGGGACACACATGATTCTGGTTTAATCATTGGTGAGGTGTAAGAAGTGGATAACGCTCAAGGGATGAGCATGGAAAGAGGTAAAAAGTGATGTAGGACTAAAATTCAACAATAGAATGGTTGAAGATGCAAGGTGTTAAGGGGCTCAAGTTTGGGTTTACCATCAAGTGAAGATAAACGATAAGCACCTGATCCATAAGTATGAGTCATGATGTATGGTCCAAGCCAATTAGGAGTAAATTTTCCCCGTTTAATTTTTTCTGCTTTGGTTATATGTTGATTTTCTTTCAGACCAGGTCACCAACTTGGAAGGTTCGTTCATGGACACGTTTTTTGTAGGCACATTTGATACGTTTTTGGTAAACTTGAAGGTGATCAAGAGCATTAAGACAATGTTCATCTAATAACTCAAGTTGTGCTAAACGGTCTTGACGAAAGTCATCATCATTGAGCATGTCATGGAGAGAAATGCGGAGTGAGGGGATCTAGACTTCAAGAGGTAGAACAACCTCTGTACCATAGACCAGAGAAAAAGGTGTAGCAGTAGTGGAAGTGTGAATACTAGTGCGGTATGCCCATAGGGAAAAATGAATGTGCATATGCAAGTCCTTCCCAGTATCATTAACCACTTTCATGAGAATTTTTTTTAAGGTTTTATTAGTGGATTCAACTTGGATGTTGGTTTGTGGGTAATAAGGTGATGAGAAACTTAGCTGAATGCCGAAGGCACTGCAAAGTTTTTACAATTTTTTGTTTTTGAATTTTTTTTCCATTATCAGTGATGAGGCTATGAGGAACACCAAAGCGATGAATGATGTGATGATTGATGAACTCACATATTTTCTCAGATTTCATGGAGATGAGTGGTATGGATTCAACCCATTTTGTGTAGTATTCAAGTAGTGGTGATGATCTATTGATGTCTTTGTGAAGAATGGGGTTGATCTCTCGACAAGATCCAAACCCCATTGAGAGAAGAGCTAAAGGTCACGGGAGACCTGTAAGGCATGAATGGGTGTATGATGAAGGCTAGCATGTTATTGAAATTTTACACAACATTTGACGTAGTCACAACAATCATGGTTGAGGGTTGGCCAGTAATAGCCTAGGTGGAGAATATGCTTAGTAACAACAAGGCCACTGAAGTGACCTCCAAATATGCCATCATGAACTTCTTTAATGGTATAAGGAATTTTAGAACTCGTGAGGCATCATAAGAGAATACCATCAAAGTTGTGCTTATAGAGGAGGCCCCCCATGATGATGTAACAAGAGACCTTTTTAAGGAAGGCACGTTGTCCATTACGGGTGAGATCAGGAGGTAATATGGAGAGAGAAATATAGTTAGAGTATTGTTTATACCAAAGGTTTCTCGGGTTGAGGGTAGTGGTTCTGATAGAGTAAAATTCACAAGTTAAATAGGAGGGTGATTGGAGTCTTTTTACAAGTGACAAATATTTTAGAGACGACGGGTGAAGCGAGGTTTTGGAGAGGCCAAGCGAGGCCATGATATTAGTAAATTTATTGGTTGAATGGAAGATGGTCCGAAGGTCATAATGGTCAAAAGTGGTCAAAAGTATGTCCACATGATGTTTATACTTTTGAAGTGTCTCATTACGAAATTGGTATATACCATTGACTTGGTTTATAACCAATTGAGAATCACCAAAGATGTTGATTGATTTGACATCTAGGGCATAGGTGGCTTGGAGACCTAATATGAGTGCTTTGTATTCGGTAATATTGTTTGTACAATCAAAATCAAGTTTGAAAGACAAAGGCATGGGTTCACCATCAAGCAGAATGAGGATAACACCAGCCCCACCCCCACACTGACACTTGGAACCATCGAAGAAGAGTGTCATTTGGTAAGTGGGTTCGTCTAGGGAAAGGGTAGTGATTGACTCATCTAGAAAGTCAAAATTAGAGGGTTGATCCCCAGAAATAGGTGCGTCGGCCAATTGGTCAGCAATATATTGGCCTTTGATGGAATTTTGATGAATGAATTCGAGGTCAAGGTCAGCTAAAATCATAATCCATCACGCAGACGCTGGTTTTGATAAGGTTTGGCATACATGAAGTGTAAGGGGTCAGTGTTGGTCATAACATAGGTTTTGTGGTTAAGTAGGTAATGGCAGAGTTTTGTGGCAACAAAAACTAAGGCTAGAAAAAAATTCAGGATGGGTGTATCAGGTTTTGTAGTCCAAAAGAGTACGGATTATGTAATAAACCACTTTCTCCCTGTGTTGTTCATCATGATGAGTAAGCATGGATCCCAAAGAGTGATTGGTAGTTGAGATGTATAGGTAGAAAGGTTAATCATCTTTAGGTGGAATGAGTATGGGTGGTTGGAGAAGGTATTTTTTTAAGGCTTCAAAAGCTTTGTGGTAGTCATCATCCCATTTAAAGGAGACATCCTTCTTGAGTAGATGATGAAATGGTTGATACCGATCAAATAATTGTGAAATGAAATGACGAATAGATTGCAACTTACCTTACAGCCACGGATTTGTCTAAGGTTATTGTGCGAGAGGCATTTCAAGAATGGCCTTGAATTTAGTAGGGTCAAATTCTATACCACGTAGGGAAACGATAAATCCCGAAGCTTTCTCGAGAGGACCGCGAAGACATCTTTTATTAAAAATAAGCCCCTTGCTTATTTTTTGGCTAACTCCCTTCATTCCTTCTTTCCTTGTGTCTCAGTTAGAATTTTTTTATCTTTCAGGCACTCAAAACCTTTTGGAAATAGTTTCATTGGATAGAGAATCTTCTCAAATTTCAGAAAGGTAAAATTTTGCCTCTAACTCCTTGTATTTTTCAAGTTATGGCTCGGCAGAGTTTTGGAGGGAAATTTTCCCATGGGAGGTCTACTGGCGAATCAGAATGCACCATGTCACTAGTGGAATGGTGGATGGACGAGGGAAAATAATTTTTTTTTCCAAGTATTGGTGGGGTGCACAAAGAAATTTTTTGGCCCGAAGGCTCCCCAGCCAATAGGAAGAGGGCACGTGTCTAGAGGCCCATTGGAGTTTGGCTCAGTGGAGAGGAGTTGGAAACATTTCCAAGGTTGGCACAAAAGGAATATCTCCAATCGAAGGCCTACCAATGAATCACATCCTACCACGTGTCCTTGGGGCATCAGGTGGTGGAGGTGTGGAAGAAAATTTTCCCTTTGCCAAAATAGGGGAAAAATATTGAATGAAAGCCCGCCCACACCGGCCCGCACCAATCGAGCATGCCACTTTTCCATGTGGTGGCGAAAACCTTAAGACGGACCCATAGAGGAGAAAGAGCTTTTTCAGTCCCATGCCAATCTAAAATTGCCACATGGCACCGAACTTTGGGTGATGGAGCTTTTGGGGAAATTTTCCCAAAGGTCAAAAAGAGGGAAAATTTCAAATTTTCAGCCCGCCAATTCAAATTTGCCCTAGTTTTGCCCTAAATCTTTAGAAGGACATAAATTTTGATCCAAAGCTCATATTTTCATGTTCTTAGTATCATTGGAAAGATGGTAAAATTCTCTACACAATGGAGGGATCAATTTTGTATTTTAGTGGGGTTTGGAGAGATAAAATAAAGAAATGCCCTCAGCACAGGAGGAGAATAGAACTGACATTTCAACCACCATTTTTAATGAAGTATGGCTCGCATTCTCTCCTAGCATGGTCAAAAACATCGAGAAATGGACTTTTGAGGGTGCCCATGCTATTTTAATGGCATTTTCTTGGTGGTTGAGACATCCCTTCATGTTTTCCCATGTTTCTTCTTCATGGGCTCGAATTTTCACCACTAAAAGCTAGTTTTGGCTCATTTGTAAAGGGTTGGACATTTTTATGTTTTGCAGGCTCCCTCTTTCACCCTAGAAAGTGATTTTGTTGAATATCAGACCTCTTCTAAGACTGTAACATGTTTTTGCCTCTCTGCTATTGTAATGCATGCATTTTTGACATTGGAAAGGACAATACAAGCTCTGTGAATGAGTTTCAATCCTCTATTTGTGTTATTTTCTTCATTTCTAATCTTTCATTACATTTTATCAGTTTGTGCATGATGTTTTATTGCATTTCTGTGATCTATGTCAATTTGCAAAAGTAAAATGTTCACCACTCCTTTGGTGTATCACCTCATTAGTCTTAGTTTTATTTCTTTTGCAGTCTCTATCTTTGTCCCCTTGGAATTTAGAGTAGGATTTTGAGTTTAAACCTCTGCAATTTTCAAGTTATACATCTAATTAGAGGATTTGAGGAACCAACCTCTAATCTGGAGATTCTTTTCCCATTTTTACAAGTCCCACACTTGGGGAAAAGATTCAATGTTGTGCATTCACACTGGATGTCCAAATATCAAACTAGAAATCTGATAAACATCCAAGGGTGCTGTGAATCAGCACTAATAGTTTTGGCATGCTCGGTGGGACCTTAGAGGTCTTCATCTTCATTGCAACAAGGTTGATGTGCATTTGTTGTAACTTTCTTACTTGAAAAGTGCCTTGATCTGCACATCTGGCGGCTCCAAATTGAAAAAATCGACTGGTTTCAGTAGTCACAGTCTTAAGATGCATGAGAAGAATCAACACAAGGTCAAAAGCCAAAGAAGAAGGGTTGTCTGAGTATCTACAATTATCTCCTGGAAGAATACATAGAGGAAGGAGGATTCAAAGGTCTCTATCTCCACCAAACAGAACTCTATTAACTCCTCCACCTTCTAGAGCTTTCCTCAATCAATAAGGGTTCTTAGGCCAATCGAATGGCACAACAAAACTCTTATGTCAAATTTCTTCGGCAGTATCCCACTTGCTCTCAATGCAAAAATCCAGTTCTAGTTGCAACATTGAAGAACATTCCATATTTTACTAGAGAAAATTAGACCACCCCTGGTGATCATGTCAAAGACATTGCTAACATTTGTGCAATCCATGAGATTGTTGAGATGTAAATTGCTATCAAATTGTTGGCATCTTCATTCAAAGGGAAAGCCTTGCAATGGTTTAGAAGCCTTGGGGCTGGCTCTATCCAAAATTGGAATTAGTTATGCATAGCTCTCCATGAGCAGTTTGGAGAAAAGGGAGATAACTTATCTCTATTGGAACAACTGACTACTATCAAGAGAGCTTCAAATGAGCAGCTAACAGACTTCAACTTTAGATTTCAAAGGACTTGGGATAGAATTCCAGTGGTAGTAAGGCCAACAGTTGAAGGTGCTTTCTTATACTATCTTAAAGCTTTGAATTCTGACATTTCTATGTTAATTCAATCCATGGGAGGTACAACTATACCTGCAGCTTATAGCATTGCCATTAGAGCTGAAAATTGTTTGATTCAAGATGGTAAGATGGCTCCTAGGCCTCCCATGCCCTTGTATCCAAATTTAGAAAACCTAAGAAATAGTCAGGCACCTACTATAGCTCCTATCCCCACTCCTAGAAATCGAGTTCAAATGAAACTTCTACTTCATCCTCTAGTGCCTCAGATGAACTTCAAGAAGTCATGAAACAATTGTAAAATTTAGGCAATGAGCTGGTTACACTCAAGAGGTAGCAGGCCCAAAGTTTTAGACCTTATTATTAGCCTCAAGCTTAGCCTAATAGGTAACCATATCAACATAATAGGCCACCCGATCCAACCGAAAATAAAAATCAAGTAAGGCCTCCTGCCAACAGACCATTTCAGCCCTATAACCCCAATGTTGCATTTGCCTCTAAAGCCTTAGTGCCAGTGAAAAATAATATAGCTCAAGAATATGAGTGGTGTTTCCCATGTAATGAACCTCACAACCAATCTATGTGCTTCAATGGTGCCTTGAACCAAGCCTTGATGGTGACAACAACTAGCGTAGAGAGTGAAGTGAGCTAGGAAACAAACCAACAACAAGGAACATCCCAGCAAAATGCAGCTCCAAATGAGACTACACTAGTGAATTGGCAGGCTGAGGATTTTTGTGGCATAAATCAAGTAATGTCTCAGAGTGTAGCAGCCAATACAAGGTCAAAAAAGAGGAATATTGGTGAAGGGAAATCATTGGCTCCAGGTGATCCACAACCTTCCATCACTCCACAAAGTGCTGACAAGCAAAATGCAATTTCAAACATGCAAGGACAGCCCAAGCCATCCTCTAGACCAACTCAAATGCCAGTTGTTGCTGCCCATGTGCAAGAAAAGAATGTGCAGGCCAAGGGGCAGAAAATAAATGTTTCATTCCCATTCAACATCATTGATCAGATGAAGAAGACAAATGTGAATATATCAATGTGGGAATCACTATCCATCCCAGGCCAAAGAGACCTACTACAAGCTGCCATGAAGAATTGGTCAACTTCAAATCAGCAAGTCCATATGCAAGAGAAGGTACTCACAAATGCTACTTATCCTGAAGGGAATCATGGAGGACAACAAGGTAAAGTTGTGAAGCCCCCTCCTTTCTATGTTTCATTGATCATAGGGGATAAACTAGTACACAATTGCATGATTGATTCTGGGGCAAGTAGTTATGTAATTCCCAAGCAAATAGCTGATCAGCTAGGCCTACAATATGAAGTCATATCCAAAGGGGTAGTGCAACTGGATGGGACAATAGTAACAACAGTGGGAATAATTAAATATTTGAGCCTTACTTTGCATGCATGCCCCAATGTTACTGTTTTGCAAGATGTGTCAGTGATAGATTTGCCACCACTCTTTTCCCTATGTTTGTCAAGGGATTTCACTAGCTAAAATTGGGGGATACTTATCTACTGATTGGTCACACATGTTTTTAGAACTAGATATGGAACTAAGGCCGGGATTAGATCTGAACCTATTGCAAAATTTCACATTGAGCCTCATACTCCAAGCCCAATCAATGCCAACTGTTCAACATTTGATCAAGAGGATTATCCAAGCATAGATGAAGCTGATACAAAGGTTGGAAGCATCCCAGATTTAACTCTTGATGAATGGGCAAGCAAGGTACATGCTTTGGATCCCTACCAAGAAATAGAAGAATTTGAGCTAGGAGTCTATTTCATACATGAAAAAATAAGCCTATTCCTAGCGTCACCAAGCCAGGCCATAAGGATGACAATGAGGTATGGAAACTATTCTTTGATGGATTAAGAAGTAGACAAGGTGTAGGAGGGGGATCTACGCTTGTTTCACCTCAAGGAATTAATTACTATTCAACCTTTAGATTTCAGTTTACATGTTCTAACAACACTGCTGAATATGAAGCTCTGATACAAGGATTGCATTGGTTAATCAAAAGGGGTATAAAAACTTACAAGTCTTTGGTGATAGTGAGCTGATTGTCAATCAAGTTAGAGGGCAGCATGCTACTAAGAATTATCTGCTCAAGTGTTACAAAAATAGGGTGTGGGACCTCATTGAATATTTTGAAGGCTTTAACATCAATTCCATCCCTAGGAAAGAAAACCAAGCTCGGCTGGACTTGCAATAGTTGGGGCCATCTTTGATGTTGTTGAAAGTATCAAGAAAGATAAATTACAACCAAGCATTCATGTGATTATAAGGCCATCAGTGCCAGACAACAATGTAAGTTGGAAAGTGTTTGAAAATTATCCAAAATCATCAATTTATTGCAAGAAGAAGCTGAGTTCTTAGCCAAAAATCAGGAAAAGTTAGAACAACAGTATGGTGATCAGGTGGTACAGCTGAGAACCAACAAACTACCAAAGGGACTTGTCACTTTGGAGTCCATTTTTAATCCTAATTATCAATTTAGGAAGGAGAAGGAAAATTTCAGGTCAAGGGAGAAGATTCGGTGCCCATCTTGGTGGGAGAAGGCAAATCACTTCAAATTGGCAAAGTGGCAACCGAGCAAGAAAGGTATGAGTTTATGCAACTTTTTCAAGAGCTCCCTGATGTATTTTCTTGGAGCTATGAATACTTGAAGGGTTTCAATCCCAAGATACCTCAACATACAATAGAATTGGATCCAAGTGCTAAACCCATCAGGAAAAAGAAAAGGCCAGTCAATCCACACATGGAGCCTCTCATGAAGAAGGAATTGAATAAGTTAATAGAGGAAAGTATCATATTTCATATCAAGCATTCTAATTGGGTTGCAAACTTGGTTCTAGTTAGAAAGAAGAGTGGAGAAATCAGATTGTGTGTAGACTTCAGAGATTTTAATAGAGCATCTCTGAAGGATCATTACCCACTTCCTTCTATGGAGTAGATTTTGTAAGTTGTTGTTGGCTCTGAAAGATTTTCATTGCTAGATGGTTATTCAGGGTACAATCAGATCATGGTCAAGGAGGATGATCAGTTCAAGACAGCCTTTACAACCAAATGGGGGACTTATGCATATAGAAAAATTCCATTTGGGTTGTCCAATGATGGAGCTACCTTCCAAAGGGAAATGGATATGGCGTTCAAGGGATTGATCAACAAGATAGTGCTGGTATATTTAGATGATATCACTATTTTTTCTAAAAGTATAACAGATCATCTCTTTCATTTGAGACAAGTGTTCCAAAGATGTAGAAGATTTGGGGTATCCTTGAATCCCAAAAATGTATTTTTCTAGCTCATGAAGGAAAGCTCCTTGGCCACATTGTTTCCAAAGAAGGATTAACAATTGATCTAGAGAGGGTTGAAGCAATAAAATCCCTACCATTACCAAGTCATAAGAAGGCCCTTCAAAGTTTCTTGGGAAGGATCAATTTTGTTTGGAGGTTTGTTCCAAATTTTGTAGCCCTTGTCAAGCCAATAACCATGATGTTGAAGAAAAGCATGGCTTTCAAATGGATAGCAGAAGGCAAGGCAAGTTTTGAGGCAATTAAAGAAGCCATTTCACAAGCTCTAACTCTCATTAATCCATATTTCTCCAAGGATTTCATCCTTTATGCATTTTGAGGTGATGACACAATCTCTGTAGTTTTAGTACAACAGAACAAAGAAAAGGCAGAGTAGCTAATTGCTTTCTTTAGCCAAATCCTAGAGGACTATGAGGTGAGGTATTATTTCATTGAGAAGCAAGTTCTTGCAGTGATTAGGAGCTTGAAGAAATTTAAGCATCTATTTTTAAAAACAAGGTTCAACTGCTGGTTTCTCATGTGGGAGTTAAAGACTTCCTCCTCAACAAAGACCTAAATGAAAAACATGCAGGGTGGATTACTCGTGTCATGGAGTATGACATTGAGATCAAAGTCACCAAGCTGGTCAGAGGAAAAGGATTATGTGAACAACTGGTCTTAAGCAAATCAATGGAAGCATGCAATGAAAAGGATGTTGTTTTGGTGCTGCAAAACAACCAAGAACAAGGTAATGTTCAAGAAGAGAATGATGGTGTCCTCACTCCTTGTTGGACCCAAGACATAATGCACTTCCTACATACAAGAATATGCCCTCTAGAGATTAAAAAAACCAAGAGAAGACACTTCATATTGCAGGCTATCCCATATGCACTTGTTGATGGTGTTTTGTTCGAAAGGGATGTAAATGGAGTGTTGCTGAGATGCATTGGAACAAATCAGATTGATAGAACATTGGAAGAGTTCCATGGTGGGATAGTTGGAGGTCATTTTGCTCCAAGAGTGACAGCCCTCAAGATCATGAAGGATGGCTATTATTGGCCCAAGGTATTCAGTGATTGTTATGCATGGATCAAGAGGTGCAAGAGTTTTGCTTTCTTCATAGGCAAGGAGAGATTGTCTGCCCTTCCATTGCACCTAATTTTAGTTGATCAACCATTCATGCAATGGGGTTTGGACTTCATTGGGGTCATTAACCCAAACTTAAGCCAAGGACACAAGTGGGTCCTAACAGCCATAGATTACTTCACCAAATGGACTGAGGTAGTGGCACTTAAGGAAGCAAATGAATATAACATTCTAGACTTATATGAGGGGATAGTAACCAGATTTGGTATACCTGCCACCATAATATTAGATAATGCATTGGAATTCATAGGATCCAAGGTGATTGAATGGGCTGTCAAAAATGGGATTTATCCGAGCACTTCATCAAATTATTAGCCTCAAGGTAATGGCCAAGCTGAGTCTACAAACAAGAACCTATTAAGGATCATCAAGAGGACTCTTGATGAAAATCAGAGGACTTGGCATACTAAACTAAAATCAGCCTTATGGGCTGATAGGATCAATCCTACAAGATCCACAGGTAATTCTCCATTCAAGCTTTTTTATGGAAGAGAGGAAATTTTGCCCATGTCACTTGAGTTGCCAATGTTGAACTCATAAAGTAATTGGAATTGTTGGAGTTTGAACCCATGGAGGTTAGATATGTAGAATTGATGGAGCTCCAAGAGATCAGAGAGCATGCAGCCCAAGCAATGGAGAAGAATCAAGCCTTGATCAAGAAGACTTTTGATAGGAAATCTAAGGCTAGAACCTTCCAAGTTGGAGATCTAGTATTGAAATGGGATGCAGACCGAGCAAAGCAGGAAAAAATAAAAGTTTGATGCCATTTGGAGTGGCCCCTACATGGTCACAAAGTGTAAGAACAACAATGTCTTCCAATTGTCTACATTGGATGGTGAAGAACTACAAATTCAGTTAATGGAATCCATCTAAAGCATTCTTGTAAGAGGGAAAATCTCTACCTTGTACATATTATCTTATCTTTTCATTCCTCCAAGTGCTTATGCACATTGTTTTGTTGTAGCCTAGTTTTTACTTTCCCTAAGTGCTTTGGCACAAACTTGCTGTCCCAAACATGTAGTTTTGCAGGCCATGTTCTAGATCAGGTGATGTTCCAATCTCT